>CM029919.1:26855000-28115000 GCA_017639245.1 Myiopsitta monachus
TTAAACTTTTTAATTTTCCTGCAAATGACTCCCTAAGGTTTCCTGGTTGAATGTGATTTCCTTCACAGTTAAAGGCTGAGCACCTAAGAATTCACTGGAAGAACCTGAAAGTAGTGGTTCCACCTGCATGATGTATTGATCACATGGAAGATGAAGGTCCATTAGGATATGAACTGTGACTCTTTCACAGTGGGCTTGTTCTTGCTAACTTATCTGAAGACTTGCCTGAGGTCTTGTTTACACTGCTATAAATGCCCTTCAAAATGCAGAGGCTCTCCATTCCTGAAAAGTCATGCTTCTAATCATTTTGCAGTAAAACATATGTAATGATGTGTAGTTTGGAGGGTGTCTTTGTGTTGCTGAAGTGGCTAAGCCATCCTTTTTACTTGGCATGTAAAAATGCTTGTTTATCTAGATGTCTTAGGAGTTCTGTTAGGAAAGCATTCCTCTTGTTTGGCTTTGTCCCAGGATACCATACTACTGTGTCTTCACAATACTGAACAAAAGTTTGGAAGTCAAGTTTAATTAAGAACAGAGGGAGTTGAGGGGTGTAGAAATATGGCTAGCTGGCAGGCATGTAATTCAGTCACTTAAGTAACTGTTGCTATGTGTGAATGTTTGCCTCAGTAGCAATGCTGAAAGTAATAAACCTGAAGTAACCTGCTTGCTTTATTTGTGGTGCCTTTCTGAACTGCAGGCATCGTCCAGGTGATGTGTCACAGACACATAACTAGTATTTCAGGGTTGGTTGTTCTTGAGTTGAACTTGTATTCTGGCGAATGTTAGCCCCTTGGTAAGCAAAAATGAAAGGAACCTGAATCATCTGCATGTGGCAGATTGATTCTTAACATGTATATAGTGTGTTCCTCAAAAGAAAAATGTGAGGAAGAGACGAGGAGGGTGTGTGTGTTTGAAATGTTCCGTGAATATTGGACTTGCTGGTCAAAGGCTCCAAAAAGAGTTAACTTGGGAGAACTTTTGTTTCTGACATGGCGACCATTGTTTATGTTTGAAAAATGAAACTCCTTTGTTAAAGGGAGAACATAGCTTGTGTAGAGTTCTCAAGATGGAAGTTGTATACTGTCATGGGTTCAGCAGTAGCAGTCATTTTTCTCCCTCTTAGTAGGTGGTGTAGCTCTGTGTTTTTGACTTTTTGCCTGGGAACAGCGCTGATAACACCAATGTTTATAGTTACGGCTTAGAATGTTTGGTTTGACCAAGGACTTTCTGAGTCTCATGCTCTGCCAGGGAGGAGGGGAAGCCAGGAGGAAGCAGAGACAGGACACCTGACCCAAACTGACCAAAGAGGTATTCCATACCATGGCATGTCGTGCCCAGGATGAGAAAATGGAGGGCAGAGACCCAGAAGGGTGGGGGGGTTTGCTGCTGGGTCGCGCTTGGTATCTGGTGGTGAGCAGTTGTATTCTCTTTCCTTGTATTTCCCTTGTCATTATTATTGCTGGTGGTAGCAGCAGTGATTTCTGTTATACCTTAGTTACTAGACTGTTCTTATCTCAACCTGTGGGAGTTGCGTTCTTTTGATTCTCCTCCCCATCCCCCCGGGAGCTAGGGGGAAGAAAGAGGAGGGAGTGAGCGAACTGTGTGAGGGGCTTAAACCATGACATATATATACCTACTCATCAAGGCATGTTTTTACTGCAAAGAAAAATTTACTTCCTCATTTTCTTCACCTGCTACTGAAAGCTGATTCAAATAGTAAGGCAAGGTAGTATAGATCATTTGGGTGATGAAATTTAATGCTGAGTCTTCAAGTAGGTGGAAGAAGCAAGAAAGCTGAGATAGTAAAGCATAATCCGTGAGCTAAATGTTCACTACTTCCCATTGCTTTCCTAGCTGACAAGTTTGAGCTCAGAATTGGTTTTTCAGATTCATCCTAGCTATGTTTTGTGCCATTTTCCTCTTATTTGATAGACTAAGGAATTAAACCATATAAGAAGTTTTATGAAGAAGCTGTTGTTGAATGTCACCTCCTCTGCCAAGCAGCTTTGCTGAGAGATGCAAATACTCAGCTTTTCAGATACTAGGGAGTGTATCTGAAACTATGCGCCCCAGTGCATCCCATTTTTTCTGTACCATATTGCAATATGGGCTAATAGTAGTTGACTGAGTAGTCTTTTTTCCCCTTTCCTCATGTGCTCTATATGCCTAATATTTTTGAATATAATTCTGTGGCTGTAACCATGTGGGGTACTTTGTGAAAATGATCTCTTGGTTGTTGAAATGTGTTTAGTTGAGGAATGCTGAACTTTATTAAGCATTGTTGTTGATGCAGTTGTGCCATATAACTCTCTACATCTTGTGCCAAGCTTCTTAACCACTCTTTGGAAAACATGCACGTGTCTGGCAAAACCAGCTTCCAGTTAGTTTTAGCAAAGTTTTCAGATATATCCAATTGTTTAGAGCTTGAGGTAGGGTGGATGAAAGGGTCCAGTCTCACCTTCTGTGTTTGATCTTGTTTAAGATCACTTTTGCTGTAACTTGGCTGTTCCAAGCTGAGGCTTCAGAGACTGTTGTGCTTGTTTGTTTGTTTTCTAACAAGCCTGACAAACGAGGAATGAAAATGCTCAGCTTTTAGTCTCCTTGAACACAGAATAAACACTGTGCAGTCAGTCACAGTGTTGCCACTGCAGAACTGAGTGGAGCTTGCGATTTTTAATATTTCATTATTTTTATTTTGGAAATAGACTAGTCAAAAGATTGGTATTGTTGGATTTTACTGTCTCTTCCAGGACAGAACAGCTGATTTCCTGCCTAATTAACCTATTGCTTTGTGAAGTGGTTTCTAAAGCTGTGAGATCCTGTGCATTTACATATATTTGCATAGATAATGCAAGAAGGAAAGTGCTCTGGAGAGTATGACTGGGGCTTCTGGTGGAGCTGTCAGGGTTTGCTGTTGCACTTAGCTACCTGTTTCACGGCTCCCTCTGTGACAAAGCAGACAGCTTTGCAGCTACCTTGGAAAGGCATATTAAATGAAACAGTGATAGAACTGCGGTCAAACAAATCCAGCTTCAGAGCTCTGCTCCAAGGCTGATCGCACTGGCCCAGGTTATGGGCAGTGAAATCCGCTCGTAAAAGTGTGTGAGGTGATTGACCAGATAGAGCTGTTTATCCAATGTGCGTGTCTAAAGTTTTGGGAAGATAATTGCCATCAGGAATTTGAATGACATTCAAATGGCGCAAGATAATTTTAAAGCTGAGTTAAACAGACAGCCAATGGAAACTCGCCACAATATAGTTCATCTTTAACTATCCAGGCCTATGACTGTGGACTAGTTGCATCGCTTTAATAGAAATATACAATATTTCCTGTGTGATTATAAACACATTTGCACAAGTGACATTTTCTGTGTCAGTTAGCACCAACACTATGAAACTGAAGGCATTTAATCTTGTTAACTTCCCATGGTGATTTACTAATGAACTTAATTATTTATTAGCTTTCTTTTTTCCCCTTTTTTCCTTCCAAGGTCTACTTAAGGTCGAGAAGCATGAAATAGTAACTAACCTGAAGCCGGTAATGCTGCACTGTAAAGGTTTTGCTCTTAATAAGATTTCCAGAGATCTAAAGCTGATGTTGCACCTTCCCTCTCTGGAAGGGGAAGATCTTTTCCTAGGACAGAGGGTAATTTTGTTTGGGGTTAATGTCATTGTTGAGCAGTTATGTTTTCCTGATTTCTGGGTAAGTTGTTGACTAAAGGCATGGCTTTACTATCAGAGTGGGCAAATGTGATGGAACAGTAGTGCAAAGGGGTGGTCCTACCTAAAACCTCACCTTCCTGTGGGTGCAGGAGGGCCCCTTTAACAGCAGCGTAAGTGTGGCCATGTGGTCTGCCAGGTCAAGCCAGTCTTCTCCAGAGGTTGGCAGGGAGGAGCAGAAAGGACAGGGATGGTATATGGGTTGCTTTCCTTTAAAATAAGGAGGAAAGATTACTTCTTATGGTCTCTTTAAGCACTGGTAGGAGTAGTTAGTGGGAAAGAGATCCCACTGGGAGTTGGACTGTGCAATTCCTTGCTCCAGGGGAAACGTTTAAGTCTTAGTTCAAGCCAGCTGTGAACCATATCCTTTCCTGGGCTGTGTTTGTTTCTCTCCCTGTTCAGGGGCTTTGACACTTGGGAAGTATTCTGGTGATGATCAAGAGGAAGAGCAGTAGAAGAAAAAGTAAAATCTTTCAGGTAGCTGCTGCCTGAAGTCTCTGGTGGTGCGGGCTTTACCAACAAACCTATCCTGATGAGCCAGTTTAGATGACAGCAAGCTCAAGAGCAGCAACAAACGTCAAATTGTCCAGGTCTCTTGTAATTGGCTTCACCCCTTTTAACACATAACCAATATTGCACTTTTTCTGTCGTGAAAGGAAGCAGTAAAATCTTATGACTGATATTGCCGGTTTAAATACCATTGTCTCAGCAGAAATGTTTTTCATGTGTACTTTCAGCAAATGCTTGCCAGCTAAAATGTAAAGGAAATAAAGGTGTGGTCTCCATAAAGGTTTTGTAAAACAACCTTTTGTAATACAAGTAGTCTCTATCCATGGTGACATTGGGAAATCTTGGAAGTTCATTAGGCTTAATCCATTTTATCATTCTGTCTTCAATGCTGGGTTGTCTTATTTTTTTTGCAACCAGTGACAAAGAAACCCCCGCCAATGGTTCTGCATCTTTGTCATGAAATGGAAGCTTATTCTACTTTTGTCAGTTAGTCCTCTGATGAGCCTCCTTCCTGGCATTATGTGAGACCATGGAAAGTCTTTATGTAAAAGAAACTGTATCCTTTTTTCCCATGCTTAGAGTCTCTTCCCTTCTATTTTTGAATGCACCTCACTTACACCTCTGTAGCCGTGTTCCTTTCCAGACTAGAGTTGTGCCTTAGTAAACCTTTCCCTAAGGGACAGCTTACACTTACTCTGAATAACAATTTGCTGGATAGGTAATAATACTGCATTAGCTTTTTTGCATATACATGTCTTTAGGGAATCTGACTGTATGCTCTCAGTAGGAGCCTTGGAAGTGACAACTTTAAATTGTGGTTCAGTTTTAGAAGTTACTTCACTTCTACTTTCAGAAGCAGGAGTTGTTGGTCTTGGTCCTATTCTTACCTTCCTTTTTTCACTCTCATCAGTATTGTACCCTTGCCCAAGCTGTTGAACTTACCAATTCAGCAGGAAACTTATCCTTTTTTTAGGGATATTTTTGTGGGATCTGACAAGTACCAGAGCTGGTGCAAAAGGGATAGGCAGAACTGCTCAGCAAGGTGCAGGAAGTAGCTGTGCAATGAGTCTTGTCCCCTTTGTGATTGGAGCAAGCTCTTGGGTTTAGTGTCTTGCGTCTCTTCAGCCTCATTCTTCTTAGTTAAATCACTCATTGGGTGCCTTTGCAAACTCTCACAGCAGTGCTATTCTTACAGCTGTCTTTAGCAAGCGGGTTTACTATTTACATGACCAAAAACTGTAAGAGGACTTTATTTGAAATGACATGGCTTTTTTTTTTTCCTCTGCAGCCACAATGCACTGTCATGTGTTTTATATGGTACGTCTAGTAGTTAACTGTCTTACTGGGAACTTGTTCCCCATCTACTGCTGTCCAACACACCATTTTAATTCGTGCTTTTGTTCAGAGACTGTATCAGTCTTTTCTCTCTTCCACTCCAATAAAAGACATGCTCCAAAACTCAAGTGGTTTCTTCCCTGAGTGGCAGAATTGGCTTTTCTTATGCAGTCTTTCTACTAGTCTGTGTCCCGTGAGTACAGATTGAAGCAGATCAGTGCTACCTGTGGCATAAGGTAAAGGGATAAATAACTGTGGTCAAGCCCTTCTCAACTGTGTCTGTGGCTTTAATAAAAGAAAGTCAAGTTCCTACTGCTTAGTTTATGCTGGCTTTAGTATTTGTCTGATCATCCAGCAAATCAGTTCAGCTTGCTAAAAGATGAGAGGCTAATCCAGCAAAAAGTCTGTGTTTTGGGTTTTTGTTTTGCTCTCGTTGTGCAGGGTTCAAAGGCTGAATTGACTCGCTTTCTGATTGAGGGGTTTGGTAGAGAGGGGGAGAAGAGGAGAGACTGTTCCCTCTTGCCAAGCAGCAGCCATGTAATTCAGCTCAGCTGTGAAGCAAAAGGCTGGAAAACCTGCAGCCAGAGCTGATCTGACTGCTGGCTACTGGTTGGGTTGGTCTCCACCTGCTGAGCTCAGCAAAAACCTATCACATGCCAGAGGGGTAGGAGGCAGGATCTGGCCAACAAGCTGCCTTAGACAGCCACTCTGAGCTACACAGATGATGAGCAAAATTAACACTGTAGTGCTGCATTGTGTTGTACAGTAGTCCTTTGAGTTTGAAGCAGTTACTCAAATTGAAGGAGCTACTCATATTCACACGGGGCATGTGCATCAAATTCTCTGAGAGTATTCTAGACCTGCTACTGAACCAGTATTGTGGGGGTGTTTTTGTGGTTCTTTTTGTTTTTGAGCTTCCCTTTTCTAGCATTGTTTCTGCAAGAGTTGTTTCAGTCGTGGCTACCTACCTCGGTTCTCTTCTTGTCTTAACCTTGGATGTTCTCTGGTACCTTAGGTCAATAAAATACTATCACGTGAAGGTCTCCAAAGAGAATTATGACTGCATGCTTGTGCAGATGTTCCTGGGACATGTTACACTCCCCCAGTTTTCTTGGTATGTGGCCAAACTAGCTTATTTCATTTTGATGTTGTATCATACACACCTCTAGTTACTGTGATTGGGTTCAACACTTCCTTTTCCTTTTGGCATTTTCTGTACAATGCTATTGTAAGATCTGTGTATTGATGCATGTCATGATTCTGATAAGCAGTAGATTTGAATGAGGTTTTTGGACAAGAATTTTGATGCTTGGTTCTAAAATACATGTAGGTAGCTCTGGTAAATGCTTGAGAACTTTGGTTTTTACCTCTATTAGACTTCATACTTGAATTCAAATCTTGGGTGCTAGTTTGCTCATGCTGGGTGTCACTAGTGCCTTGCTTTCCTATGGTTCGTTTGCAAAAGGTAGTAACTATATTTGAAATTGAGGTGGTATTAAGTATATCTGACTGTGTACATCTGTAAGATGCAGATGTATTGGTGGTAAGGTAGACAGCTGCTTTTATGTGTGCAACAAAAGAAAACAGTAAATACCATACCAGAAGTGGAGAATGGCATAGTCGAATATGTCCTTGTAATTTCAGGAGATTTAAAGCACAATCAGTGGTCTTGGCAGAGAGCCAAGGGCACAGGCGGCTTCTGGAACTCTTCCAGCTGCTAATGGATTGTGTTTTCTGGTTAAATTTAACTGTGGCCGCTGAGTCTTGGTCTGCGTGTTCATCGATGTGTTAAAATGTATGTTTTTCTAACTATTAATATTTCATTTAAAAATCTGTTTTAATGCTTGAAGGCAGCTTTACATGTATCCTTGTAACAGATCCCCCCTATATGTTAAGCACAGTAAAGGTTGAAACAACAGCATCATGTGAGCGAGAGGCTGCAGTCCACTACATCTTCTAGGATTCTACTGTAAAAACTAGCTGTTCTAAAAGCTTTAAAATATTTGTGTGTTGGAAGCCTCAAATCCTCCCAAGAGACACTGCTGCAATTAGTTATATGAAGTCTGTTCTGTTGTTGACCGAATTAGCTGGTTAAAAAAAATAACACCTGGTATAGCAGAATTGTGGTGTGGTAGATGGGGCTTTCAACAGGATTTCAGGCTTTTAGTTTGGACACAAGCCTGCTGGACCAATTGTCTGCCTATCCATTTTACTACAGCTGAAATAGTTACAGAGAAATGGAATGACAGAGTGATGCCTTGGACTGGCTAGTGAGGGAAGAACATATTAGAGCAAGGTGGTAGAATGTGTCTTCCAAATTAAATTAACAACCTCAGAATTTCTTCAAGCCTCAGACTCCAAAGACTGACTCCTTAAGAATCGCTGGGCTAACATCAGAGACAAGTCTAATTCTGCAAGTGCATTCCTCTTAAAGTAAAAAGCATTTGTAGCTATTTTAATACTGCAACTAGTTTGGGAGAAGAGGAAAGTAAGTTACTGTGGCATTGGTATGAGCATACATAGTACATGGCCATATATTGAATTAGTTCAGCTCTCTGCCTAGAAGTACATCAGTGTTGTTGTTTGTGGGAATTTTTTTGTGTTTTTTTTTGTCTGTTTTTGTATTATGGATTTTTTGGTTTTTTTTTTTCTTGGTATTATGGGTCTGTCAGGTGAAGGAGCAATAAAAGGTGAGGTAGTATTTTTTGTCTTGGAAGTATCTTAGACATGTGATGCTAAACCATTACTGTGTAAGTGTCTGCAAAAGTGAATAGCTATGCCTCAGTAAACTTCTTGTAAAGAACTGTTGTTGAGAAGCCTCTAAATAAGGCTGCATCTGTAAGAGAAGGGTAGAGTCACCCGTGTGAATGGTTTGAGAAACTCTAGGTCTTGCTTAGCTGTTTCTGTTCCAAATAACTAACATATCATTTTACAGTAATGTAACTGCAGTGATGCCATAGATAGGTTCTAGTGTCTTTGAACTGCCCTTGCCCTTCCTACAGTATTGTTTAATCCTGTAATGAAATTCGCAGTGCTTTAGCATTATTACATATGCTGTGTTATTATGGCTGATGATTTTTAAATACTGACTTTTTATTTATCAAAGGAATGATGGGTGTGATTAATTGATGCATTTCTCTCTAGTCTCACATTTGATCTTTGCGCTGATTAGCTTGCAAAT
Organism: Myiopsitta monachus; assembly: GCA_017639245.1. NCBI lineage: Eukaryota > Metazoa > Chordata > Aves > Psittaciformes > Psittacidae > Myiopsitta > Myiopsitta monachus. The sequence continues at coordinate 26,863,747 of CM029919.1, forward strand.
TGTTGGAAGTGAACAGGCAGAAGTCTGTGCGTAACAAGGCTTCTAAGTTCCTGCTAAACTTCATGGTGCTCTTGATGAGACTTCAACTGTACTTACCACGTAGTATCTTTAAGCAAGGCTTCTGTCTTTGTTGTGTTTGTATTTTTATGCTGGAGAGGTGAAGCAAAACTGTATAGTGAGGGGAGGCTGTTGCGTGCAGGACAGCACCTTGACTCTTAAAGAAATTGGAATGTGTATTGTGCAGAGGCGCTAGAAAAATTAAATTACCTTGAGAATAAGGCAATTAAACCTAAAGCTAAAACTAAGGGGGGTAAAACTAGGGAGCCATGTTCTGTCCCCACTGAAAAAGCATAAGCTTAAATGACTTATTAGTTCTCCTGATGTAGTGAGCATTTAAATACACTTATGCCAGTGTGGTTTCAAAACCAGCGTTCTAGTCTGAAGAAGTACTGAATACTTGGAAGCCAAGTGTGAATGTCAAGCACAGGGTTTTGGGGGAAGACTAAAGAGAAAAATCTGATTACTTGTTAGTATTTCTGAACTCCATTGTGTCTTGTGGATCAATCAAAGTCCTGCCTTCACACTGTGGAACTACAAGGTAACTGGTTTGAAAGGCATTAGCTTAATTCTAAGCACCATCATTCTAGAATTGATGAGACAGCTAGTTCTATAGCTAAGGCAAATTTAATGTTGTGGTGTAAATTACAGATATTCATATCTTTAGTATAAGCGGTGCACAGTGTGCAGCCTGTGGGTGGGAAAATTAGCAAAATTAAGGCTGCCTGATGCTGTTCAGGTCTTGGTAGTTCTTGTGTAATGTTCAGCACAAGTTTTGTTTTACAATTTATATGTAACTTTGTAGTTTTTATTATGTAACACCCTCCTGTACGTATAGATGATAGCTACTTGTCATTACCTTGTGTGCATGGTATACGTAAATAACACTTGAACTGGTGAAAGAATAGTTGTTCTTGGATGTAGTTGTATTAACTCTTTTGAGGACTTTCACCTAGCTGTCAAATCAGAACTGATCCTTTTAAAGCTGTCATGATGTGTTAGGTAAATCTAACAGGTCCCTGAGTAGGTAACACAGAGCACTCCTGTGTCCAGCTAGTGTTGTGAAAGTGCAGCAAATGTGTAGTTAAAATCATTTAGTGCTTCTTAACTAAGTAGAGTTCCTTAATGTAGATCTCATTGTTTAAGATGGTGTGGGTTTTGTTGTTTGTTTTTTTTTTTTTTTGTTGGTTGTTTTTTTTTCTTTTGGTTTTAAATCTTGGATTTGACTCCTTTTGCAAACAGAGCTTAGCGAGTCTTATTCCTTCCTTCATTAGAGCTCTAACCTAAAAAAAGTTTGCTTCTCCAAGATCGTGATTGTTTCAGCTGGTAGAGTATCATTTGTTCCTACGTGTTCTGCCTCTTGGAAAACCATTGGCTTGCATGAAGTGGGGAATCTTGCTCATTTCACTCCTTCCTCTCAAAAAGCACCAAAAAGAACATAACGTGCCCAGCTCCCAGTCTGGCTTCTTTTCTTTTTCTTTTTCTTTACTATGTAAATCATGGTGGTTGGGAGAGGATGTACCCACTTATTTACAGTGGTAGCTGGAGGAAGCAAGCATGACTAAAGCAGTACCTCTAACGTGGGTATTTCCAGTTTTCTCTATGTAGTATGCTTTATAATTTCAAAAGGTGGTTTAAGTTGCCTTGTGTCTGATAAGACCATTTTAAAGGACACTTAAGTGTTTTAAAGGACACTTAAAAAATGAAAGCAAGGTGAAGCTTAGTGTGGAAAGTATGTTAAACGAAGATGATACTCTGCAGCAAGTGGCTTACTGAAAATGCATTTCTCCTTGCTGTGATGTGTGTGGAATGTACCGTCAAAAAATATTTGCTCTATAAGGCATCTTAAATAAGGCTTCTTCTAAATAAAGTCCTTCTTACAAGGACTGCATTAGAAAATGAAATATTAAGCTATGTTCTTCTCCCCAGTGTAGCTGTAAAGCTTTTTGCATTGTATTAATTGTCCCAGTTAGTATATAGCAGTACCACCTATATCCATGGGACTTACTGTCTGTTGCTCACATCAGTTACTCAGTGCATGTACCTGATCAAAACGATACCATAAGTAATTTGCATATCATCAATTTGTCATAAAACAGCTTCATGTTGTTTACCTGCAAAGCAGTTACAGTAATCCATTTTAAGTGATGTTAGCAAAAATTCCTGAGGTGCTCGGGGACCTCAGTTGCAAAATTAGATAGGTAGGACAATGCATATGAAAGGATCAAGTTAAAAATAAGCAGTTATTAATTCCTTTAGGAAATGCTTCAGCTCATAACCTGTGTAAAGCTGATCTGTAGAATATGCCAAATGTCTGAGGAAAATGGTCTTAAGTTTGCTCCCTCCTTGACTTCTCATCTGTTTAAACCAAGACTCTGACTCTTGATTTATTTATTATCTTTTTTTAGACCACTTACCTGCTGTTGTGTGATGCTGAGACTTAGTTGTCTTTGCTTGGGGCTTGGCTAATACAAAATGAGGAGCAGTGCTGCCCTTTGAGGGTCTGTGGCACCCTGCTTAATGGTAAGAATGCCATTAGAAAGATGTATGTCGGAAGGAAAATGAAGTTCTTACACTGGCAGAGAGGTGATCGGGGTCTTAGGGGCTGCAGGGTGTTGGGTGCAAGTGGTTTGACAGCAGTACTTAATTATCATCAGTCAGTAATTAAGATTAGCAGTTAACCTCAGCTTGAGGAGTTAGGTACTGACTGCCTGCTTCTAGTGCAGATTGTTAGTTCAGTACTAGCTCTGGTTATTTTGCTGATTCTGGGACTTTTTTGCTTGTTTCTGTGGTGTGGGGGTTTTGGTTTTGTTCTTTTTTTATAGAAGTGCTCAGACACACAAATTACCAAAAAGGATGATGGAGGTATTTTTCATGCCTTCATTTCAGAATGTTGAAAAGAATGGTTTGGTTCACCTGCTTTGGACAGGTGTAGTCAGAAGTCTTTAACTCTGCATTTTAAGCCTTTTCTGATTGAAGGAGCTTCTCCAAAATGCAGAAAGCAAGAGCTTGGCTGCCCCTCAACCCTCCCACATGCTTCCCATACGTGAAGCTTCATGCGCAAGTTTAAGTTCTTCAATACATATATCCCCCTCTAGGCTCTGTTCTTGTAGTGCTTCAGTTGGAGAGCTTGACTTTGGCTTCCTCCAAAGCTGCATCTGTCACAGGAAAATAGACAGCTTGATCACTTGCCTAGGAAGTAATGGATGTGGTTGAAAGAGGAACAGGTCAGTTTTCAAGTGAGTGCAGCACTGTGTGCATTCATGAGCTGCTGACTTACCTTTATTCTCTTCCAGGGGAATCCTTTCCATTCTCCTAAAAGGGGGTTTCATCTTCACCTCCTTCCTAAACTCTGGTATGCTCCAGATTTTGGAGTCATCACATGCTTGAAATGAAAACCCATGCTAGTCCTGCTATATCTTATCCCACAGCTATGAATTCATCAGTATGTGAAAGCAGATGTGTTTAGCTTATCTGGAAAACCATTTTTAAAATAAATGTAATAGCATGGAGATAATGGTAGTGCTTCTAACTAATCGTACCCTTGAGCACAAATGCAGTTTTGTCCTGTCATCTCTTTGAAAACATGTGTTTCCCAGATCAATCTTGTTTCCCTTTTGAAGCCTTTTAAACCTGATCTTGATTTAGTATGTGTTGTGTATGATTGATGTGGAGGTGCCGTCTCTTTATTCAGAGTGGTTCACAATTAACAAACTACTGCCATGCACTTGTTTCTTATCATAGTCAGGGTTTGAAAATAAAACAGTGTTCCTGTTTGAATGGTTTTGAGTAGTTTGTCAATAATCCACATAGACCCTGTCTATGAGAGTGTGTCAGGTGGTTTGAATTCATTCACTTCCTCTGAACTTCTCCATAGACTAAATGATAACTTTGGGGGTTGATCTGGGTGGGGGTTTTTTTAGATTCACATATAAATCACCTATGTGGAAAGTGTATTTATTCTAGCACTGATTCCTTGCAGTGCAAGGAGTTGGTAAGCAAATAAATTTCAGGTACTGCTTTCGATGCTAAAAATCTGGCAGAGATTTAGGACCTAATTTAAGAGTCAGTGGAAGTATCTTAAGTTATTTTAGATGCTAAGGATGAGTTACAACTGTGAAGAGCTGCAGAAGAACACAGGTGACTGGATTCCCAGTGTTGTCATTTGTCAGGGTAGTTATCTGAAAGTGATGCATTGAGGAGGACAGCCCCAGCTTTGCTCTGAAAGTGGTAGATGCTAAACTGGCCACAGCCATTCTGGAGAGAGGTCCTAGTACTATGTGAGCATTCAATAGGACTCAAACAAGCAATTGTCTTGAGTTACTAGAAGACAAATAAACCAGGAAAGGTGGTTGTGCTACTATGTAAATCTGGCTTGCATCAGCATTCTGAATGCTATGTGCGGTCCCCTCCTGCTAAGAGGTACAGTAAAGCTTAAAGATCAGTTGGGGGCAACAAAGATGATCAAAGATATGAAACAGCTTAGTAAAGATGAAGAGTCAAGATTTGTTAGGCTGGAATAAAGATGACTGAAGAGATGTGAAGTCTCAGAAGCCATGAGTTAAACTGAGGACTGGGTAGGAAGTGATTTTTGACTTTTTCTATGAAGGACATAGCAGCCAGGTTCAAAACCACCAAGTCATGGTTCATGCAGCAGATTTGCGTTTTTGGAGGGTATAAGCTAATAATCTTTAATCACAAATCATTGTGGCATACTACAGACATGCTATCTACATTGCAGGAGCAGCACTGAATTTTAAACTATCAAGGTGGTACACATCTGCTTTGCTAATTACAACTTATTTATTGCTACTCCAGTTCAAAATAAACGTATAATTTCTGTATTTCTTTAAATACCTTACAGCACAGTATAAACTTCACAGAATTCTAGTTACCTTGCTGTAGTGAGTTTGAAACCCGTCAAATATAGTGCTATGTTTGTTTTTTAATGTTCGTTTTTTGCTTGCCTTAAAAGCTTTCCTAGCTAGTTCTTCAGTTTGGTTATATATTTTATATTTGTTATTAAAATAGGCTAAATAAAAATGCTACTGATGGAGAAATATTGTGATACGTAGTTACTTGTATGGGTTCACACAGGGAGTGCTACTTGGAGCTTTATGTTTCCTTCTGCAGTTTATCCTGTGAGACTGCTGTCAATTTTATTAGGCACTGTACAAAAGGCTCATCACTGTGAAGGGAGGCAACTGATAATAAAGGCCTGTGTTTAGTCTTTGCTTACCATCTAATCTTGGTGCTTGCAGTAGTCCGTGTGGGTAATCACAGTGATGAACTTTACTTTCCCTTGTAAAAGGACAGAATGAGGTAAAACTCTGCTGAAGAATTTATTGTAAGTAATCTTGCCCTTGTTCTTGACATACCACCTCAGCTGAAATTAAAGATCGTTTCCTTGATTCAAGTAGTGTAATCAGCAGTTAGGTTAATAGCTTTTCTTTTTCAAGTGTAGGGTTTTTATGGCCGACGTTTCAAAACTTTACCTCAAGTGCTGCATCATCCAATAGTGGCAGTGGTTGTTAACGTGGACTCCTGGCATATATATATATATATATTTCTGCTGCTGTTAGCTTCTCTCTTTTTGAAAATGTAGCTCATACCTGGTCTTGCATGGAGTGATATTGCCATTTACTTTGTGTGTCGATATGTATAAGAATGTAGTTTTAATTTTTTCTTACAGCTTTTAGCTAAGGAGGTGGATAAAGTACAGAATTAAAGTGACTTTTATCACAGTCCAAAGCTGGCACTTGTTCTGTTTAAGCCTTAATAAAAGAAAACGTAAAGCTGAAGTGAAATGAAGGAATTGCAGCTAGTGGTCAGAGGTGGACACTGTGTAATCTCTTTACAGTATCTAAAAAAAAAAAAACAGTAAAATTGCTTTGATGCTTTTACTTGGGCATTAACAGGATCTGAGTCGAGTTACTAACCTGACTTTTTTAATGATATAAAACATCGAAGTATTAAAGTAATGATTACTTACCTACTTCTCCATGATGTTGTGTTGTTAAAGGCTTTCCTTTCAGTGTACTCTTGTTTTTTATCATAGAATAGGTTGTGTTGGAAGGGACCTTCAAAGATCATCTAGTCCAGCTCCACTGCAGCTGAGTAGGTACATCTTCAAAGGGATCAGGTTACCCAGAACCACATCCAGCCTGGCCTTAAAGGTCTCCTGGGATGGTATGTCCACCACTTCTCTGGGCAGCCTGTGCCAGTATTTCACCACTCTCAATTTAAAGAATTTCTCCCCTCACATCCAGCCTGAATGTTCCCTTTTTCAGTTTAAAACCATCACCCCTCGTCTTATTGCAACATGCTGTCCGGGGTTCAGCAGTTGCAGTCATTTTTCTCCTTGGTAGCTGGTGCAGTGCTGTGTTTTTGATTTTGGGCCCAGGAGCAGCACTGATAACACCAGTGTTTTCAGTTACTGCTTGGTGATGTTTTGGTCTGACCAAGGACTTTCTGAGTCTCATGCTCTGCCAGGGAGGAGGCGAAGCCAGGAGGAAGCAGAGACAGGACACCTGACCCAAACTGACCAAAGAGGTTATTCCATACCACAGGATGTCATGTCCAGGATGTGAGATGGAGGGCAGAGACCTGGAAGAGTGGGGTTCGCTGCTGGGGATGCACTGGCTGGGTCGGGCTTGGTGGGTGGTTGTATTCTCTTCCCTTGTTATTTCCCTTACCATTATTAGTATTGGTGGTAGCAGGGGTGATTTGTGTTTTACCTTCGTTACTAAACTGTTCTTATCTCAACCTGTGCGAGTTGCATTCTTTTGATTCTCCTCCCCATTCCCCTGGGAGCTGGGAGGAAGAAAGAGGGGGGAGTGAGTGAACTGATTGAATTATAGTGGCTTAAACCACAACACATCCCTGCTAAAAAGTCTTTCCCCATTTTTCTCATTGGCCCCTTTTAAGAACTGAAACGCTGCAATAAGGTCTCGCTGGAGTCTTTCCTCCAGACTGAACACCCCCAACTCTCTGCCTTTCTTCATAGGAGAGGTGCTCCATCCCTCTGATCATTTTTTGGGCCCTTTTCTGGATACTCTCCAACAGGCCCATATCTTTCCTGAAATGGGTATTCCAGAGCTGGACCCAGTACTTCATCTGGGGACTCACCAGAACAAAGTTAGAAGGAAAGGCTCTTCATTATTTCAGAATATTTTAATAAACAAGAGGCTTTCATATGACCACATCAAGTTTACATGCCTTGTATTATGTTCATGGTAAACTTGAAGTCTCTAGATAGTTTGTGATCAGATTGTGTACAAACACCCCTAATATGAGGAACAAACTAGAGGAATTAGAGATGTGTGCACGTCTACAGGGGTATGATATCATAGGCATCACAGAAACATGGTGGGATGGTTCCTATGACTGGAGTGTTGGAATGGAAGGTTACAGGCTCTTTAGGAAACACAGGCCCGGTAGGCGGGGAGGGGGAGTTGCTGTTTATGTTAGGGATAGGCTGGAGAGTATGGAACTCTGTCTGAGAACAGGTGAGCAGTCAATAGAGAGTTTGTGGGTCAGGGTCAAAGGGAGAACAGAGATGGGAGATATTATTGTGGGGATCTGTAACAGACCGTGTGACCAAGAGGACTCTGTGGATGAAGCACACTATAGACAGATAGGAACAGCCTCACGCTCGCAGGCCCTTGTTCTCATGGGGGACTTCAACCACCCTGATATCTGTTGGAGGGACAGTACAGCCTGGCACAAGCAATCCAGGAAGTTCCTCGATTGTGTGGAAGACAACTTCCTTCTGCAAGTAATAGAGGAGCCGACAAGCAGAGGTGCCGTGCTTGACCTCATCCTCACCAACAGGGAAGGGCTGGTTGGAAATGTGACGCTCCAGGGCAGCCTTGATTGCAGCGATCATGAGATGGTTGAATTCGAGATCCTCAGGACACTGAGAAGAGCATGCAGCAAGCTCACTGCCCTGGACTTCAAGAGAGCAGACTTTGGCCTCTTCAGGAACCTGCTCAGGAAGGTTCCATGGGATATAGCCCTAGAGGGCAGGGGGGCCCAAGACTATTGGTTGATATTCAAGGATCACCTGCTGCAAGCTCAGGAGCGATACATCCCTACTAGAAGGAAGTGCTGTAGGAGGGCCAGGAGACCTCTTTGGATGGATAAGGAACTGCTGTTGAAACTTGGGGGGGGAAAAAGAGGCTTATAAAAGGTGGAAGCAAGGACAGGCAGCCTGGGAAGAATACAGGGACGTTGTCTGGGAAGCTAGGGACCAGGTTAGGAAAGCTAAGGCATACTTAGAATTAAACTTGGCTAGGGATGTGAAAGATAACAGGAAGGGATTCTATAGGTACATTGCAAATAAAAGACAGGCTGGGGACAATGTCGGCCCTCTCCAGAAGCTATCAGGAGAACTGGCTACCCTGGACTTGGAGAAGGCTGAGGATCTTAATGACTTCTTTGCCTCAGTCTTCACTGGCAAATGCTGTGACCACACCACCCAAGTCGTGGAAGGCAGACAGAGGGACAGTGAGAATGAAGACCTTGGGCCCGCTGTAGGAGAAGATCTGGTTCGAGATCATCTTAAGAACCTGAACATATCCAAGTCCATGGGACCTGATGAAATCCATCTACGGGTCCTGAAGGAGCTGCAAATGAAGTTGCTAAGCCACTGTCCATCATATTTGAAAAGCCATGGCAGTCAGGTGAAGTTCCCGATGACTGGAAAAAGGGAAATATAACCCCATTTTCAAGAAAGGGAAAATGGATGAGCCGGGGAACTACAGAGCAGTCAGCCTCACCTCTGTGCCTGGTAAAATCTTGGAGCGGATTCTCCTGGAAGGCATGCTGAGGCACGTGAAAAACAGCAAGGTGGTTGGTGACAGCCAGCATGGCTTCACTAAGGGGAAATCCTGCCTGACCAATCTGGTGGCCTTCTATGATGGGGCTATGGAAGTGATGGACAGGGAGAGAGCAATTGATGTCATCTACCTGGACTTGTGCAAAGCGTTTGACACTGTCCCACATGACATCATTGTCTCTGAGTTGGAGAGACATCAATTTGATAGGTGGACCACTCGGTGGATAAAGAACTGTCTGGATGGCCGCACGCAAAGATTTGTGCTCAATGGCTCAGTGTCCAGCTGGAGACCAGTAATGAGTGGTGTCCCTCAGGGATCGGTGTTGGGACCGATCTTGTTCAACATCTTTGTTGGTGACATGGACAGTGGGATTGAGTGCGCCCTCAGCAAGTTTGCCGATGACACCAAGCTGTGTGGTTCGGTTGATACGTTGGAGAGAAGGAATGCCATCCAGAGGAACCTTGACACGCTTGTGAGGTGGGCTGATGCCAACCTGATGAAGTTTAACCATGACAAGTGCAAGGTCCTACACCTGGCTCAGGAGCAATCCCAGGCACAGCTACAGGTTGGGCAGAGAAGAGATTCAGAGCAGCCCTGAGGAGAAGGACTTGGGGGTGTTGGTCGATGGCAAAGTGAACATGAGCCTGGCTGCAGTGTGCGCTCAGCAGCCCAGAAAGCCAACTGGTATCCTGGGCCGCATCAGAGCGTGACCAGCAGGTGGAGGGAGGTGATCCTGCCCCTCTACTCTGCTCTTGTGAGACCTCACTTGGAGTATTGTGTGCAGTTCTGGTGTCCTCAACATCAAAAGGACATGGAACTATTGGAACAAGTGCAGAGGAGGGCCAGCGAGGATGATCAGGGGACTGGAGCACCTCCCGTATGAAGATAGGATGAGAAAGTTGGGGCTGTTCAGCCTGGAGAAGAGAAGGCTGCGTGGAGACCTCATAGCAGCCTTCCAGTATCTGAAGGGGGCCTATAGGGATGCTGAGGAGGGACTCTTCATGAGGGACTGTAGTGATAGGACAAGGGGTAACGGGTTCAAACTTAAACAGGGGAAGTTTAGATTGGATATGAGGAAGAAGTTCTTTACTGTAAGGGTGGTGAGGCACTGGAATGGGTTGCCCAAGGAAATTGTGAATGCTTCATCCCTGGCAGTGTTTAAGGCCAGGTTGGACATAGCCTTGGGTGACATGGTTTAGTGTGAGTTGTTCTGGCCATGGTAGGGGGGGTTGGAGCTAGATGATCTCAAGGTCCTTTCCAACCGTAACTGTTCTGTGATTATGTTGCCCTCATCATAAATTACATGTCCTCTGTAAGACTACCGTTGAAGTTGCTCAGTTAGATTGAGGTTATAGGAAAAGGTTACTTGAAAAACTAGTAATTTTAGCTGGAAATTATACATTTCTTACTATAAACCCTCTTAAACTTGTCTGGTATTACCATATGTGGTCTCAGAAATAAACTTCCATGTGTTCTTTATAGTCTAGTCACTCTAGTTTCTATGCCTGAGGGAGCATGAAGATGTACTTCATTTTCCTTTGTGTGGTAACTTTTTTTTCATGCTTCTTGTTTATTTTATTTGAAATTTAAGCATGTTACCTGCACAGAAATGCTATAATCCTATCCTATTCCATCATCGTTGGTTTGCCCTGTAATTTTGCTTTGTAGGGCCTGTGTGATCAGGCATTCTGTGTCAGAAGTTGTACTGCTGGACCTACAAACTGAAGTTGAGACATGGTGCTTTTGCTTTTCTTTAGTCAGCTTGAATCATCTGAATGCACAAAAAGAAAATTTGACTTTATCTTCATTGACTGCCTGTAAGTGAAGGGAGTTGTTTGTGGCACATCAGGGTGATCAGTTGCTTCTGTGAGCTCCTCAGCATCAGGCTTCACTGACAGTTGACTTCATTGGTTCTGTTCTTTGATGAAGTGGCACTACAGCTTATTGTTGATATGTGAAAACATCTTCCATAAAAGAAGGTCCTGAAAAAAAAAGTACTGTCTGCAACAACAGACTTTTTACCTGTAGTTTTATTTGAGGGTATTTTAGATGTGCTTTAGGGTCATAAGAGGCCCATCCATTTCTCTTTCCCATTAATACATACTTCCTACTCTAAAGTACTTAACTTGGAATTGTGCAGCATCCCTGCATCAGAGTGCTGCTGTGTTATGTGGTCAGATATCAGAAATGCAACCGCATTTCTGCTGTTTGTAAGTTACTTTAAGGCTTCAAAGCCTTAAAAACCTGGACTGCAGTTCTGACACTTGTAACTTACTCATGAGTTGAAATATATTGTTAGGTCCAGTAACATTAAGTGTTTATAACCATTTTGGTATAGTTTTCCACACTCCCTTAAAAAAAAAGTTTTAGGGTGATCAATAAAAGTACTATTTGTTGACCAGGGTCATTGGAAGAGGGTAGAAGGTAGCTGTGTTGACTTGAAGTCAAGGACATGAATGTGAAGTGACCTTGGTCTGTTTTAAGAGATGGTTAAAAATAGGCAACATTTTGAAGAGACTCTTTGATAACTGAACTAATTTGTGCAGCAAAAGCTATTCCCCAATTAAGACTATAACTTTCAGTAAAAAAAAAATTGGTGTACTGCTAAATCTGTAGGAGGGAGCTGTTTCTCAGGAGATTGGGTAGTTAATCGTGTCCTTTAAGTTGTACTGTGGAATAAATGGGTGTCTCAAGGTAGCTGTACAGTAGCAGCAGGAAAGGAAGCTAGGTATTCTTCACTCCCAAATGCCAGCACATGTGGGAGGGAGTACTGAAACTGCAAACCCTTAATACCTTCACCTTCCTTCCTGCCCATGTTCACAAGTTTTTTGTTAGTATGCACTACCTCTTAGCCTTTTCTTTGCTTCAGCTGTTTGTGTCTGTTCATTCCTTGTCCGTTCCTCTAGTGATTCCAGTAAATGTGAAGGCATATAGTGTCGTTTTTCTATCCTGAGTTTTGTACTCAAAATTACTTTGTAATACTTAAACTTTTAAAAACTGTAAAATACCTGGGACAGAAGGAGCTTTTTAATAAAACATCTTAGAGTTTTTCGTAGGTTTCTCTTCAAGGTCAGTCTTTCATGGGTCTATAGAGGAATCTGCTGGGGCTTTCCAATAGGCAAATATCTTTTTCATTTCAAATTTGATGCCTAAAAGTAATCTTCAAACTTGATTGGGCAGAATACATGTATAGTTTGCTGCATGGGAATGCATGAGTGATGTCCAGCTGCATTGCTAACCAACCTGATGGATCTTAGAGAGCGATGGGCTCCTATAAGCTGTTTTAATTCTGCAGAAGAGCAGTAGAGTATCCTGTTTCTCTAACCATTTGCAAGTTTGAGCACCTTGTGAGGAGCAGGCAGGGGTGCAGGACTGTGTGGCTGGAAGCAGGAGGTTGGAAGTGGCAGGAACTTCCCTTTTTGGCACTGCTTGAGATGTTACATAGGCTCCATAAAGTGCAATGAGCCATACTTCTAAAATCCATGTGGATTTTCAAGAATTTAGCACCTTCTGGAGTCTGAACTTAACACAGTTCTCCTTTTAAAGAAGTCTCTACTCTCTTACTCTATCTCCATGCATGAATGCAAGCGGCAAATGGAGAATGAGGCCTTGTTGTGACACAGTGTGGTAGAAGGAATACCAGCTCTAATTAGATAGTTCTGTTAGGGCAAAGTTGATGCAGTCATTCAGTAACTGTCAGTCCTGAAAAGTTTGTGTTGATTTCCTGTGTTTGATTCAATTCTGATAACTTGAAGGAGAAACATTCTACTGCAGATTTATTTGTCATAATCAAGAAAAGGTGAAGGGAGACATCTTGAACCTGTAGTCTTATCTGATGGCTTCTCCAAAAGGAACATGAACTTAATTTCATTTAACAGTACTTGAGTGGGTAGAATGTACTCACTGAGTGGCAGCTAAAGGGCAAGGGAAGAAGTACTGCAAGGCTAATTCTACAGCAGAACAGACTTCGAGAAGGTGCCAAGTATTTTTGGATGTCAGAAACATTTTGAGAAGCTTAAAGTTTAAATATGTTTTAAGTCTAAGGAAAGATAAAACTGTGCTTACATTCTAAAAGACATCTTGGGCAAAATTAATCAGAATATGTCCTCGCATATTAGTTATTGATTACAATGTGTTGAGGTGGGGGGATGTGGAGAGAGATGACTCACTTTCAAAATGCGTGTTGGAAACAGCTGTTGAAGTGAATGAGAGGTCAGGTTAGTCCTAAACTTAATGGTGCCAACAAATCTTTAGAAAATACTTCAAAATTAATTTCCTAATACTAAAGCAAGCTGTTACTGTGTTCTGTTCCCTCAACACAGGTGCAATTATAAGGGTTAAGTCTCATGCCTGTTTTCATGTTGAGATTTTTCTTGAGTGTTTTCCCATTAATGTTTTGCAGCCCAAATACAGCAGTAATAGCTGCAAGTGTCCCCCCAAAATAAAAAGTACTTCTGCAGCTGAGAGGATGATGTAAGAGCCAGGTGAGTGTTGGTTCCCTGAGGAGCTGATAGAAGGTGAGCCTCTCCCGCTGGTGAGCAGGCTCTGCCCTCTGTGCCTCCCACCTCGACAGAACATGCTCATCCAGTTTTCCAGATGGATGAAGCATTCGGATGGTTTCTTTCAGGTTTTGGAGATTGTTTGAAATATATTTGCAAAACATCCAGGTAACTGGGCTGTTCATAGCATAGGGGCCTTAAACATAAGCAATGAGAAAGTAGATTAAAAGGTCTCACTTACTCCATCCTATTTGTGGCTGCACCACCAGCTGCCCAACAGAAGAGTTTGGCTCCTGATACAAAAACAGACAAGCAACAAGCCATCCACTGCCTTCTTTCTCCTGCTTTTACTTACTTCTCCCCCCTCTTACAGGAAACTGACTCACACTGCTGCCCTGTATTCCTAAAGAGTGATTTGAAGAAAGCTGAGTGATTTCGCATGAATGTAGGGGACAGGATGGGTGATGGTGGACAACACATGGGATGGGACATTTTTCCTTTTCCAGACATCCTTTTCTACAAAACTAAAAAATAGTAAACATTAGCACCTACTTCTGTTGTTTTGAGGATCTGAGTTAACCCTGTTTTATCTAGCATAGGGAAAACGTGGCAGGAAGCTGAGGCCTTTTCCTGGTGGAAAGCCTGTGTTGGAAAAGATAAGACACCAGTTTCAAACAAGTGCTTCTTTAAAACCTTGAAGAAAATCATCATCCTGTTTAAATTCACTTCAGGTTCCAGCTGCCTGCAAAGAAACATCAGCTGGCTGGTTCTGTCTGGGAAATGTAAAGACCAAACATCAGCAAGAGGAAGAGTGTCAGTTCCCAGGTACATGAAAATAAAACCTGGGGGGAGAGAACCCACCCTCATTCAGAGGTTTTGTGGCTTCAGACCTCTATGAGTTGTATACTTGGGCTTCCTTCTGCAAGTGTATGACCTAGGCATTTTATCTTTGCTCTTGCATAAGAACAGGTGCCAGCAATGATCCTAGAAACTGAAACTTTCCTATACAATAAGACTTCAGCAAGAACTTGTAACTTCAAACTGATGTTGCTGTACTTAAGAATTCAATATTAACAGATTTTTGTACATCATGGAACAAGTAAGGATTTCATGTTCTACATGTAGCTATTGTGGGTTCTTTCTTTAGATCATTGCAATAGTGGAAGCAATTTTGTTGTCTTGGGGGGAAAAAAGTTAATCTTTTTAATGCCTTGAACAGTTAGGGTTGGAAGGGACCTTAGAGATCATCTAGTTCCAACCCAGATAGAAAGTCTTTTAACCTCTTGCTAACTACACAATCTTAAATACCTCTCAAGATAGGATTGTGCAAAATAGATGATGGGGGTAACTGCTCATAGTAGTACAACAGGAAAATGAAATGCAGCAAGCAGTCATTGTCAGTTTGTCATGGCTTTGCTTAGGAATTATTTTTGCAGAAGGCATGCGCTTTGCCTGATGGCCAGTGCTGACAGTGTCTTTCTAGCAACCGTTGCCATCAGCTTAAAAGTATAGCAGTGTAGAGTCTAGAGTGAGCTTTTGAAGTAACGTTCCTGAACGCACAAATGGGCATGTAACTTCATTTTGGAGTGCGAGAATGAGGAGTGTGGTAAGAGCATAAATATGGCTTATTTTCTCTAATAAACTTATACTCACATTTGATGTGTGTTTACTGTTTCTGGGTATAAATACAGTGAGAACTGAAATGACAGTGAAATAATGCTTCCTATGGGAAAGTGTACCACTGGCTTCCACATGGAACAAGCCCTAGTTTGATTGAAGCATGGTAGAAAACATTGTTATAGAATCAGATATCTAAGGCTTTATCTTTTTTCCGTAAAACAGTAAGACTAACTGATCCTAATGGAGTTTTGAGTCTCACTCTACCCATTTGCTGATGGCTTTGGGAACATAAGGGACTTGGTTTTCTTTCTGTCTCAATGTGAAAACAATCGCGAGCATTACCTTCTTGTCCCAGATCTGACTTTGCTGCCGAATTGACTAGTTAGCAGCTTTGTCTGGTCCCGGCGTTTGGACTGCAAAAGCGAAGTGTGGCTTGGATGTGCATTTGCTTTATTTAAAGAGATGTGATGGCGCAGTCCCTGCTGCGCATCCCCCTTGACTGCTGCCCTGCCTTGGAAAGGTGGGCTCTCTACTCCAGCTTCCTTAGACCTAGTACTCACCAGATCCTCTCACCTAGGCTTGGGGATTTCTCCTGGTACTTCAGGGAGTGAAATGTGTGGTTGAAGAATTAAATAATAATAATGAGAGAAAAAAATGACTGAGTCTTTAGAATAATAATTTTTGGAAAAGACAGAAGCCTCTTTAGAAGGAGATGCCAGTGAAAGGATCCCATAATGCCTTCCTTCACCCGAATCAGTTACTCAAGCAGTCATCTCTTATACAATATGATTAAAACCATGTTTTAAAATGGGGTGGATTAGTGATTTATTGTCTTAGCAGGCAACAGTCTTTTTTTCTAAAGTTGAAAGGGATAGTGCCAGTAGCTGCAGTAGCTGAAACTGGAGAGTTTTGTATGCTTATGAAGATCAGAATATTAAACTGGAATGAAAGTTCATTTACAATAAGTACCTCACTCCGAAGTTTAGATTTGTATGTTGCACAGAACGTTATACAAATTCTGAATTTGAAGGCTGCTTTTTGTAAATAATCCTCAGCCACCATTTTTTAATATTCCTAAAAAGCCAAGGAAGTCCTTAATTTCTGTGTTCCGCAGGTTTGCATGTGTGCCTGCACGCACCCCATTACGCAGAAGAATATTTTTAAGTATTTAATTTTGTGGAGAGCCTGTTTAGTCACTGGTAAATGAAAACAACAGTTAAAGCTCGAGCATTAAGGTTAATATGTATTATATAAATTGTGGGATTTTTGACGTAGGTGATGCATCCCTTCATGTTATACCTGTGGTCTTCCCCCCCCCCCCCCAGTTTTGTTTATCCAACAGAAGTCTTTTGTTCTGAAACAGGCTCTTCCTCTAATCTGTTACTGGTTTATGACTGAAAAACAAGCTTTAAAGCTTCAGCTGGATGCTTGTGACGTCCGAAGTACGGTTTTCAGATTGAAATAATGTATATGGGCTATCGGGGATATAGATACACCACACCTTGTTTTTGCCTCTGTGTTTTCTGTCTCTCTCCCATAGCAGAACTAGATCACAGAAAAGCTTGAAGACTTTCAATATATCTTGGAGACTTAATCTTTTAAGCTCATCTGGGCATGAACTCTGTGGTCATTTGAAAAAGCTGTGGTGTTGATGAGTTTTGTAACAGAAAAGACTGAAAAAAATATGCTTGAGGATCCTGGAAAACACAGAATAAAGGGTTGAAAAAATGGCCTGTGTTGTTAACCAAGGACACTATCCCTAGTTGTAAAATGTGAGGAATGTGTTGTTTATGTGAAGATGAAAAGGCTAAAAGGAAGGCACTCACAAGCTGCATCCTAGCACCAGGAGAACAGTAATGAATCTGCAGCACACCCCACATGCTCTCCCTGTTCTCAAACCAGATAATGGTTATGCAGCCTGCCCTGGCACTTAGGGAAACTGAAGGTGAAGTGATTTTGAGATAACCGGCTACTCAGTATCAATCAGTGACTCCTACAAGATATAAGAAAAAAGTAGCTTGAAATTCAGTTTTTAGCACCAGTTGGGAAACCCTAAAAATTTCAGGAGTACAAGACAGGTCAGTTTCCTCCATGGCAAAGCCATGTGATGGACACAGCACCTTGATACTTGGCATTATGTGGAAGTGAGTAAGTGAAATCTGAGAGTGCGAAGGTGTAAAATCAACTTTCTTCTTTTTTCTTTTAATATTATCTTGCCTGTAATATCTTGCACTGTGCTCTGTGGTGCCAATTTCCCTACAAAAGCTTCCTGAAAGATGGTGAATGTGTAAGTTGCTTCTGTTTTATTATTGTTGATAGTTAAAGTTGTCAGGGGAATTGAAATTTGTTAAAAATGGGTTAAGAGGCTTTCCCCACTCTTGTGAAGGGAAATATAGTACCAGGTATCTTTACTTACAGAATCCAACTTTCTGCCAGGGAGGTAGGTGTACAGAAGGATATCTAAGAACCTTGTGGTGTTTATTATGCAAAAAAGGAAATTGCATTTTGGGTTCTTTGTCATGCAAATAGTACTTCTGCAGGGAAGTATGTGGCCTGTGGGAGAGGCTAAGATTTCCTCTGGGACTTGTTAAGATGCTCCTGCTGATAAAGCGCTGTAAGTAGTTGTGACCCTCATCCTTCCTGTTTCATCTTCTCTGCCATCCTCATCTAAGGGTGGGCTATTCTAATGTTCCTGGTCAGTCTTCCTGAACTTCCAAAGTTTTCCTTAGCAGCACTTAGGATGATGAGCTGAGGATAAGACTAACATTAAGAGCACCTAAGTTGTTGCCTGAGTACTTTAATTCTGAAAGATCTCCGGAGAACAACTTGCAGTAAAGCATTTGAGGGCTCTTGTGTCTTCTCTAAGGGGTATAATTCTGCCCTCGTGGTTGTAGCATTACATGAGCCTGCTGAAAGTGATGATGAATGCCAAGAGGCATAATAAAGACATGCCAGATGTACTGGCATGTGAAGCTGCCACATTAAGCCGTAAAGTAATTAAGGCAGGTACAGGAACTTCCAAAACCTTCAACCTCCCCCCCCAAAAAAAAAGTGCTCTAATATGTGGGGGAGGAGGGGTGGTTCTTGATGGACCAGTGAGCAAACACTAACTGTGGACCTACATTTTCAAGACACTGTATGGCCAACTGTAAGGATAGGGGAAAAACAGTACCTCTTCCTAAGAAATAACCTTGGTTTTTTTCTTGCTAAAAGCATTAAACTTAACCATATATTGTACTTCTTCGAAACAAAACATGTTTATATTGCCATAGTGGGATTATAAGTATGGAAAAATGGTTTAAGATTCTTATATTTGTCATCACCATGACTGAGAAAGGAGAATTAAAATCCAAAATTCTCTAACAGGGCAGTCTGATGTTCTGTACCACCCTGGAAAAGTTTTACTTTCGGTTTCCTTATATTAATAAAAGCTTTTTTATTAAAAAAACCTGAAAGACCACAGAGCTGGTTTATCAAACTGCCTACATCAGGCTCAAGACTTGCTGCCTCTGTCGAAAGAGAATTCATGCTCATGCAGTGGTTATTGAGTACAGCTGTTCGGTCTACAGCTGAAGCTGGACTTCTGCTAACTCTCACTGCAGGTCAGGTCAGCTTGCTGCTGCGCAAGCCCATGTTCAGTCGCTTTCTCTAGGGGGAAGGAATTCCTGCAGACGAGTTAACAGTAGTGGTGTTTTAGTGTCTTAAGTTCCTGTAAGTTGTATGCTTAGATCCACGTGCATTAGAACCTAAAAAGCAGAGGTTTGTGTTGTTCTGGCAGTGCTTGTTGACCAGGTGTTTCTGAATAGAAATCTTATATAATAACGCCAGCATCATATTCCAGTTTGTTTTCTTGGCTGAGTTTTACTGTGAAATTCTTGTCTGTGCAGTGTAGTTCTTATTCAAGAACTGACTCAAAGTTTGGCTTGTGGGTTTTTTTCCTGCAAGTAGAAAAGGGTCAGACAGTATCGTAGTTCTATTTAGGATTATAATCATTTTACACTGGAGTTTGCCATTTTGGACTGGAAGGTTACAGTTCTGTATGGTTGACCCTAAAGCATTTTAATCTAGTTTTGTTACTGGGTGCTCATAGTGTGTTTTTTTTAGCTACTAAAAGGAAGTAGATTTTCACATTTTTCTTACAGTGGAAAATTTGGATTAAAATAATATTGCAGGAGTTTAAAATGGATCATAAATAGCAGCTGTAACAACTCTATCATGCCTCCTTTTATGAATGCTTTTTTCAAGTAATGAATGTTTAGAAGAACATCCTTCTGTGACAGAAGAACTGGAAGAAATGTAGCTTACAGAACAGCGCTTAAATATTTTAACACATAAATTAATTTAGTTCCTACAGTTGCTTCTGTAGCGTTGAAAAAAGAGCAGAAACTGGACAACCCTGACTGTGTTTGTGCAGCCTCAGAGCGCTGTGTGACAGTTAATGGCCATGTTCCTCCCGAGATGAGACCGGCTAGTACAGATCCAGCTACAATGAAAAAACATCCTTGTGTAAGAAGGCAATTGAAGATTTCATGAAAGAATTCAAACTGACAATAATGAGCCAGCTGTAGCATAACCTGTGCTGAGCAAGTTAAAGAGTACGGTGACTTGTTCACAAGTTTCTGTGGAAACACAGGGAGTACAAAATTCAGACTTAACTAGCTTGTAGAGATTTGAATTATAATAGAAGTGGGATGGAGCATCAGTTACTGCTTGCTCAGAGAATGGGTGCTGTCCTTGGAGAGAATCTGTAGTAAATAGCTATGGTTCCTGTAGCAGGAATTGATGCTGCTATGGCAGAGTGTAAGAGAATGCAGTGGCAGATTTCAGATTTGTGCAACAGGTGATCACGTCACTGTCCCCCATCTCTTCAGATAACTTGAGAAAGAATAGAATGAGCTGTTGGCAGATGAGAAACTTGCTGCACAGACTTTCCCAAATCAAATAGTCTTGATTCACATGACATACCCTAGTAAGTTAGTTTGCAGTCCTGGCAATGGGTTAAATTTATGTTCTCTCTCATAAGTATTTGTTATAATAATCAAAAAAGGATGTTAGTAGCTGTTCTGGTACCTGGTTGTGGCAGCTTCTGAATTACATGTACTATAAGATTTTCACATCCGTTTTTTAAGCTTCTTGGAGTAGAGATTGCTTAGCAACAGACACCTGAGAAACACTCTCTTTTGGCTTGAAACAGTATGCAATTCCTATTTGTCTGTTTCCTTGGGGGTTAAAGATGGAAGTTAACAAAATGGTATATCGCAGTCATGATTTTATCTGAGCTGCTTTCTCCTTACTTATTAAGCTTTATCAGTGAAGGATTTAAAAGATTTTCTTCTTGTGTGGAGTCAGTAAAGAATCAGTCTCTTAATGTTTGTCTGAAATTTGCTGTTATATTAATATAATAGCTTCTACCAGAAAAAGCATAACTGATAGGTCTTGTTCATTCTGTAAATACCTCTCCTTTCTTCCTTCTCCTCCTTATCCTGCTAGATAATAAAGCATGGGATGCAGAGGGGTGGGGGGCGGTGGAGAAGTTTGACCACGCCCCCCCCCCTTTTTCTCCTTCCCTGCATTATTTATACGCTTGTGTGACCACAGTCACCCGTTCTCTTAATGAAATGGGTTTTTGATTGTTTTCTTCCATATGCATATAATAGATGTTATTTTATTTTCTCTTTAAATATTGAAAAGATACTTACTAATTTCAGAGTTTCGTGAGCCCAAATGAGCTGGGATTTTTTCAGTAATGCAGTAACTGTATTGAAGGAGTAAAGGGAGTTCAGAGCTTCCACATGAAAACTACTGCCTCCTAAAGATCCATTTAGTCCAAATTGTGCCAGAAAATAATGTGTGTTGAGAAAGAGGATGTATATGAAAAAGGATATTGTTCCCATTACTGGCAGTAGATGTTTTAGGAGTGAATTTGCACAGTAGTGGTAGTTTGAGTTATAGCAGGAGGTGTTCCATTGCTTGAGAGTTGAATCTTTATACCTTCACCTAATCACTCCTCCATAAGGTTTTCCCTTCTTTTATTCTATGATACATCTGAGTTAACATGGAGTTATAACTCACTGCAGGTAGACCTCAGGAGTTCAAACCACTCCACTTCTTGTCACTTGCTACTCTTCTGTACATTTCGATCACAGTCTTTAAAAGTTGGTTTCTTTATATGATAAAATAACCAGTGGAGAGATTTCTTTAGACATTTGGTTGCAGAGCACAAGTGAAGCCTCCAAGAATGCTGGAGTGTATGAGTACTGCTGTTAGCTGCAAGTGAGCTGTAAAGCTTTAAAGAAAAACAGGCAAGGCTCCTAAAAATGGTATTGTTCTGCATTTTTTTTTTCCATAGAAGTGTTTTGAAAATGTGATGGTTTGGTCAAGCACCAAAGCCCAAGAAGTACACCTGCGTTTTTAGGGTTTGAAGGATGTAACAAACATAGCAAATTCAGTAGTGTTAATGGAAAAATCACTGCACAGGCACAGTCATCTTCCTAAGAAATACCAAGTCCTTCCTGTTGCATTATCTTTCTCTTTTGAATTATGTGCATCCTTCTCAGAGGAACATATACCAGCTGATCTAACAAGTGGTTTACAATTAAATGGATCCTTTGATTTCTACTGTGCTGTCAGCTGATGATGGTTGGCATGAAACAGAAGAGGGATTCTTCTGGTATTGTGTACAGCTTGGGATTGTGCAGCAGGGAAGAAAAATGCTCCCCATCATTCTGGCATTGTGCAGATCAGAGGAGCATAGTCTGCCTCCTACATCCTTCTGTTTTCTTACAAACAAAGAAGTCCCTACGTCTAAGGTAACTGCTGAACATTGTCTTTGTCCTTGTCAAGATTCACTTTCTTGCCACCAAGACGAGCTGTCAGACAGAGGAAAGGCAAGTGGCAGTGGTCTTGGCTGGTCCAAAAAGGAATACCAGCCACTTGCAGTGATTGATGGTGTGGGAGTTAATCTCCTGAAACTGCCCTCAGGCAGCAGCCTCACACAAGCTGAACAAGCTGCTGTGTTTTCCTTGTCATCAGAGTTGTAGGAGGAATAGCAGCCTCATCTGTAGTAATCTTAGAGGTTTGGAAAATGGTGTCTTTTGCCCTGAAAGAAGAAAAGATCATTTGAGCTCTAAATAGTCCATAACTTCTGACTGTGAGACTGATGGCTGACTGCAGCTGTGTTGTTTTCTGCTCACTGGTGACTCACCCAAAGGATTGTAGGACTGGGGTGAGCTCTGAAAAGCTTGGGAGACCCCACTGTTCTGGTGATGGGGCTTCAGGACAGAATAAAGGAATTTCTTCCATATGGAATAAATGATTCATGTAATGAAGAGTCAGCCTCTTACATTTGATGTGCCTAGTTTTCTTTATAAACAAAAACTGTGTGAAGGAGTGTCAGGGGTTCAGCAGTTGCAGTCATTTTTCTCCTTCTTGGTAGCTGGTGCAGTGCTGTGTTTTTGATTTTGGGCCTGGGAACAGCGCTGATAACACCAGTGTTTTCAGTTACTGCTTGGCAATGTTTTGATTTGACCAAGGACTTTCTGAGCCTCATGCTCTGCCAGGGAGGAGGCGAAGCCAGGAGGAAGCAGAGACAGGACACCTGACCCAAACTGACCAAAGAGGTTATTCCATACCACAGCACGTCATGTCCAGGATGTGAAAATGGAGAGCAGAGACCTGGAAGGGTGTGGTGGTGCATTGGGGGGTTTGCTGTTGGGGGTGCACTGGTCTGGGTCGAGCTTGGTGAGCAGCTGTATTCTCTTTCCTTGTATTTCTCTTGTATTATTACTGGTGGTAGCAGTAGTGATTTGTGTTATACCTTAGTTACTAAACTGTTCCTATCTCAACCTGTGGGAGTTGCATTCTTTCGATTCCCCTCCCCATTCCCCCGGGACTGGGGGAGGTAAGAGGGGAGTGAGTGAGTGAGTGAATGAACTGGGTGAGTTATTGAGAGGCTTAAACCATGACAAGGAGTTTCAGAATCAGAGTTATTGTTAAGTAACTTGGTGAGGTACTTGGTAAGATAGGACAAAAGCCAGGTCTGCAATATCTTGTTATATTGCCTGCACTGACTTTTATAAACTGTGCTTCAACATGAGTGTATTAAAAGTTGTAAAATACAGGTGTTCTAGATCTTGTGTTTCCTGTTTATCAGGCCCTGGTTTCAAAAAGTATATCGAGTAAAATATAGTCAGTGTGTATAGTTCTGCTCTACATTGACTGTAGTCCCCATGTGTTGGCAGAGGCACAGGAAGAGTATCTTCTGGTGTGATTTTTACTATTAATAGTTCTAGATATGTCTTTGTTACTTTGAAATCTTAGGGCTGATTAGTAAAGCTTGGCATTTGCTTCTTTATGAGGAGTATTTAAAGTTTTAATTCGGTCATTGCAGATGTTTTGCTGTAGCGCCTAGTAGTTCTCAACCCACAGGTAGGGATGCATGAAAGTCAGGAGTTGGCAGGCTGTGCCTGGATGCTCTGGTAGGCTTGTGCAAATGAGCTTGTTATATTCTAGCCAAAAAAAGAGAAAGCTTGTCTTGAATTCATGCTCCTTTTTTTTTCTTTCTTTCTTTTCCCTCCTCTGATGGCCCAAGAAATCCAATACCATTTTTGTACAAGAGAAACTCTTGTTGGAAAGACAAAACAAGACTGAATTAAGTGAAAGCAAAGTGACTTGTGGGATGCTTTGAGATGATCAGAGGGCTGGTCCACCTCCCCTATGAAGACAGGCTGGGGAGAGTTGGGCTTGTTCAGCCTGGAGAAGAGAAGGCTCAGGGGAGACCTTGTACCAGCTTTCCTGTACCTAAAGGGACTACAGGAAATCTGGATAGGGACTTTTTGCAAGGGGATGTAGTGACAGGACAAGAGGAAATGGCTTTAAACTGACAGAGGGGCTATTTAATTTAGATACTGAGAAGAAGCTTTTTGCTGTGAGGGTGGTGAGACACTGGCACAGGTTGCCCAGAGAAGATGTGGCTGCCCCATCCCTGGTAGTGTTCAAGGCCAGGCCAGGCTGGATGGGGCTTGGAGCAACCTGCTCTAGTGGAAGGTGTCCCTGCCTGTGGCAGCAGGTTGGAACTGGATAAGCTTTAAGATCCCTTCCAACCCAAATTAGGATGATTCTGTAATTACCCCATCAGTAAAGACAGCATCCAGCCCAATGACTTCTTGCATAGTTAAGGATTTCTGAGACAGTTATGGACATCAGTGCATCCGAGTTCTGGTTGACAGTGCTGTTAGTAACCTGAACTGATTGTTGCTACTACTAGTAGTGTAACTGCAAGAGTAACACATGCTTCTAGGCTTACTGGAAGCATAAGCTTTGTAACTTCTGGGGTGTGTTTTGTAGCCTGCATGGGGTTTTAAGTGAACACAGTTTCACTGCTGTGCATGTGAGGGCAAATTAAATGTATGCCTGTGTGAGCTCCTTTTGGGTCAAGATAGATCAAAGTAAAATTCCAGGTCTAAGGTCAGAATTTCATGTATGCGTGTTCTCAGCCTTGCGACTTGCTTCCCAAGTGCTGCTGGAGTAAACCTGAAAAGCTTGCCTTTTGTTTCTGTCTTGTTTGAAGACTTGCTTTGGATTGATTCATAGGATCTGAGCCAGCTGGGGTCTTTTAATGCCTTTTATATTTTTGAGTTGTGGGAGCATTTTTAAACACATTTTTAAACTTTTTCATGAGACTCACAGATTTCATGGTATTTTTTAGAGAAATAGGGGTAGTTTACTGCTTAAGAGTCTACAGTTCCATACTGTTTGGTGTTACACTGTCATAAAACACTGAACTCCCTATCAGGCAGAGGCATAACTGTTTAACAAAATGTGGTTTTTCTAGTAGTAATGATGTGTTGTGGTTATACTGTAGGTAGTGTAATGGGTGTTTTTACATGAGTAAGTACTAAGCAGTAAATGTGAGGGTTTTTTTATTTTACATCTTTCCAAATAAACATAACTTACCTGAAGAGGTAAAGCAAAAAACTGGATCTACCCCGTATAGAGCACAAAATACCCCTGATTAAGCAGGTTATAGAGTGACTTGGTGCAAATGTTTATTTTTTTTCAGGGTTGTGGGGCTGTTTTTTAATGTGGAAGAAAAGCATCCTGCATTTCCTGGTTAACCAGGGATATCCCAGAATAATCAGATACTAGAACCTATTGCTAACCTAGCAATACAGGATAGCATGAGAAGGCTTCCTTTTATGAACTCAGTGTTTGAAATCTATAAGTAAATCTCAGCAAGCTTTTCCAAAGCTTCAGAAAACTGATGTGTGCTATGTCATTTGCTTAGTTATCACTGTGGTCTGACAGATTAGACTGTCACAGTCCTGTCCCATCAGTCTCCTGAGAAAGTCCTCTTCAATTTGAGGCAAGACACTAGCTGTTTACTTGGCACAAGAAATAAATGAACAGCCTTTATATGGACAGAAGGATTACTGCAGGGTTATGCTACGGACTGCTCAGGATGAAGTACTGTACAGCAGTATAATATTCTACTTGACTCACTGCTTGCCATCATGCTGTGTATCACCCCATCCCACTCTCTTGTGCTGGCTTCAGTGCTGATGTGGCACAGTGGTGAACGATCTCAGCCTGGTAACTTACTGTAAGGAGAAAGAAGCCACAGTAGTTGTTCCTGTGGCTCAACAACAGCAAAGCAACTTCTGGGTGGTGAAACCGGCTGGTGGTGAGGCAGGGAGGAAGGGGGGATGCACCAGGGGCGGCTTGAGCTGTGTGGAGCTCTCTATCTTAGCCAACACACAAAAAATTGCCTTTATATTAGTTATAACAAACGACTTGTACAGAAAGTGGTTTTCAAGAAAAAAAATGAAAGGCCTTGTTGACGGTCCTTTGCCATTTCTTCTTACTGAGGCTTTATGAGTTTTGTAACTGCTTTTCTATAAGCTGAACAACATTTAATTCAGAAAGCAACTGACCTCTTCTTTGCAATAACAAGATTTGCATCAGAAAAGATTGGAACAAGAAAAATGCTCTTTTCTGTTTAATTTACAGTGCTTTACTTACAAAGAAATGCTGTTTTACATGTATTACTGGTCAGTCTCCTTTTTGTTTCCTTTCCAGATCACTGTGTATGAAAGGCCAGGTAACTTCCTCTGTTGGTTTATTTATTTAGAAACATACACAAGTGCAAAGGTATTTGGGCAGATGATGTACCCAGTACAACTTGTAACTCCAAAAATAGATGTTTCAGGTTAAGCGTCACGCTGATACCTTGGGTTTTGATGGTGTTTTTTTGCTTCCTTCCTACCAGTGTTTCTCTCCTTCATTTACCTTCTTTCGACAGTTGTTGGCTTTTCTTCCTGTTAAACCTGTCAATGTCAGTGGGAATTTCCATGAAGTTGCTGTGGTTCAAATACTGCAGCCTAAGCTTTATTCTCTTGAATATAGGGAAAACAAACACAAAGTCTGATTCACTGTGTTCTAGTAAGTTTATAAGGCTACTCTATAGACATCATTACAGGGTTTTTTGACCCGCAGCCTTTGGGATAAAAGGAAGTCAAGCCTGTGAACTCCAGCAAGAGCTTATAACATGATGACAATGCATCCTGCCTGGAGCCTGCTACATTGTGGTTGAGGCACTTATGGGTACAGTTGTCAAACTCTGAAACACTAAGGGCGTCTTCAACACTGCTACATTTCCAAGCACCTAACTTCAGACTCCAGTCAAAGGCACCTTTAATTCAAACATCTTGTCTTTAAAATACGTGCCCAACATTGTACATTTCGTACAGTATTAATGTGTCTTGAAACAATGTTGGCAATAAGCATTAATTCTGTTGTGCAAAAACCGGGGACTTTTTCCCCCTACTTAATAAAACCAGTGGTTTGTTCTTTCCGTTGTTTTAAAGGCTTTGGCTTGTTTTATCTTGAATCCAATTTCTTGATGTGGCATTTCAGAGAGAGGAGAAGGCTACCAACAAGAAACCTGCCATGACACTAGTATAATTTGTTCTGCTTTCCTTGGTTACTGGTGGTTGAGCAGATAACCAAGAGATTGTTTTGGAAGAGGCCCTGATACGTGTTTGAAAAAGACCCTGTTGAGATGAGTCCCTGTACTTTAATGCTGAAAAGTGCTTGCAAGGAATCTTTATTCTGACTGTGTAAACTCTCGCATGCTTTTCGTAATTGCTTGCTCATCTTGATTATGTCCACAACCACATATTCATGTGTATTTATGTCACACCCAATCCAAGGCTTCCTGCAGAGTGCGGTTTGGGAGGGTGGGGGAGAAGGAAGGAAATCAAGGTGTTTGGACTTAAATGCTGCTTTACCCAAGAGCAGAGATCTTTACTGGAGCTGCAACACGGGGAGGTGAGTGACTGCATTGTGAACAGAGGCTCCTAATGGGATCGCTCTGGTCCTCTCAGAGAGCAAATCCAGCCTGTAATCAGTTAATTATATGCCTTGCACGTAGAAACTATCCTTAGTACTTTCATTGTTGCAGACTTCCTTTTCTGTTTATATGGACTCTAACTTTGGAGCCTGAGCATGTTTTGATTTTTCCAGAAAAAGCAGCAGTGGTTATTTTTAGCACAAGCTTGCTTTCCAGGTTGCTGTACCTAACCATGTTGCTAAATGGCTCCTCACAGATGTGGCGGCAGGTTTTTGCCTCTGTGCTCTTAGGATATAACTCCTTTCAAATCTTTCCTAAAGGTACGGTCAAGCTGCTTCAGTTCTGTTTCTCACGGATAATGGTTCTGCGACAAATAAACATTTTCATTCAGATAGTGATAGGTAGGAAAAGTATGGCTTCTCCTTGAATGGCAGCTTCATTTTTTGTAACTCAGGTTTTCTACCTAATGAACATAAAAATCTCACAGGAACAAAGTCAATGTGATTATAGGTTAAAGAGTGCAACCTAGAATTTTGTATTTAAAATATTTGTGAGTTTTTCTGAAACTGCAGTGTAGGTGGGGGTGAATTAGTGCATGGAGCCAAGGATTTCACATGGAAATTATGTATGGTAATAAATATATACTAATCCAAGAATTATACTCACTCCACATGAGGTGGAAAGTTCTCTGGAATGATTAAGACTTCCGAAAGTTTATATTCATTTCTTGTGATATAAATATGTTTGCTAGTTTCTCTTTCCAGTCCAGGATTATTTTGGTTAATGTCTTTTACTTTTCTCTACCTGTCCTTCTGTTAAAAACTGGAATACAGTCTGTGGCTGGCTGTAAAATACAACTTTAAAACATCAGAAAAATGATCAGGAAACATGATTCACTGATTAAAAAAAAAGACTAAATCTCAAACTATTTACTGTTTAAATGATGCATAATTCAGATGTAGACTTAGGGCCAGGAAAATATCTGTCAATAACACTGCGTATTTCAGGTTGAAGTGTTGACAAGACGTGCTTATGTATGAAAGTTGCATCCAATTTAAGATTAAGAAATGAAAACTGAGTCTTTGTAGTCTTTTCCTTCCTGCTCTTCCCCCCTCCTCAGCCTGCAATAAGCATAACTATTAGTTCAATGCACTTGCACAGGTTTAGTTCTCACAACAAGAGCAGCTGCTCACAGGCTGCTTTCTTCTTGTGTATCTTTCCAGCATTGACCCTGTTGGGTTTTCTCTCCTAGCGCCTTTGCATGTGCTCTTTGCTCATGGCTCATGTGACTGTCTGTATGTATATTCTCTGCAAGGTAGGAAGTATTTTGCATAAGGGTCAACAGTCTTCATCCTCGGTCTGCAGAAATTGTTCATACTATGTCATAGTTCCCATTAAGTAGGTGCTTCACAAATATTTGGTTAGTGGAGTAGCAAAGGAATGGTAAGTGAAATCCACTCTGCCTCCACAGTGGCAGATGAGTCGAAGAAAGAGGTGCTGTAAGGGCATTATCTTGTGGCCTGTTTTAAACACTTGAATGTGACAAGATCAGTCTGGACTGCATGTGGTTGAGTAAATATCCAGCATCTATCTATGTGCAGCTGCGCCTTATGCCTCTGCTCAGGGTATTTCCAGACAGTTGAATTGTGCTTTGTGTGAGTGTTGCTGCTCTGATGCTTCATTAATAGTTGCAGAAAACTACTTCAGTGACTGCCTTAATCTGAAGGCAGCCTATAGTTAGGTCCTTCGATCAATGTTATTTCTTTCTGGGGAGTACCAAAGTTTGATGAAGGGGGATGGAAGAAAGGAAAAGAAGAAAGTGAGAGGTTACCTTAGGTGACTCCTGTATTTCTTGTAAGTCAGGAGTTACTAAAGGCTGGTTAGAGTGGACTAAGAAGAGAGGCAGTTAAGAGGCTGATGACAACTTGGTAATGAGCACTTCAAGTGCTTCTTGGTCAAGGTATTATAACTGTGAGCTGGTAGCAGCCTCCAGCAGGTTGGATCTTGGATTTTATATGCTTGTGAATGGGAACTGATAGGAACTGAAATAGCAACCTGTCAGAAAGGTAAGCAGATGCTAGTGAGGTGTCTTCCAGTTGTTTCAGGTATGAGATGTTTCTTTTTTGCTAAAAACACTAGCAGATTGCTTTGAAAGTGTCTTCACGTCAGGCTGTGAATACAAGATTTGCTTTTGGATTTACTGCTTGCCAGGAGGCATCAGAGTAGGCAGGGTATTTAAGCCTATTGTTAAGAGTACTTCGTTGCCAAATTCAGCCTGCTACTCAGACACATTAATAGCATAAGGAAAGAAGGCAATCTGTAACTCCAAGTAAGGTAAAAAGTAAGTTACATAAATTTCTTTGAAACAATTTACTTAATGTTTTTGGATATTATTTTCATCTTTATTGCACTAAATGCTTTTAATATGCTTTTAAAGTGTTAACAACAAAGTGAGTGTTGTAAGGATAAATTAGACTTGTAGTTTTCCCTAGGTTCTTTAAAACAACTAATACAGTAATTTGTGAAATCAAACATTCTTCCTTTAAGCACTCTCCTTTTAAGGAATCCACCACAAAATCATTAAAATGACTAATTATATGAATATGGGGTAGATGCTCTTAAAGAGTCAAATAAGCATTACAGTAACTTTACTGAAGATGCATTTCTTCACTCTTGAGTGGAGCATCAAGGCCTTCTCCTGGTCTGGACTTTTCATCTCCTCCCGAACACTCATTAAACCAGAGTTCAAATGTCTGGTGTGCTGAGATGGCCTCATGAGCTGAAAGTGAGGTTATTACAGTGATGCTCATTTTAGCAAAGTGCTCCTTTTCTTGAAAACAACAACAAAAGGACTCTTACAGCTGGTGATGGTTTGTGGGTTAGGGCTTCTGAAAGGAAAGTTGGACAACAGTGGTTTAAATTCAACTGTAACACTCTTCTCCCAGCATTTGCTCTTTCAGGAGATTCTTTAAATGTCAAAATTCATATGTATTGAACAAAAGTCAGTGGGAGCGCTTTCTGTTGGGCATTCCTGAAAAACAGACCGGAAGTGCACTAGAGTGGGCCCCAAAAATCCATGGAAGGTTGGGTGCTGAAGACACAGGTGCACCAGCCATGTTTCAAATGGGGTAACTGGTTCCTGACAAGCACAGCTCATAGTCAGGAGCCCCTGTATGTTCTCAATTTGCTTGTGAAACCATATGGCTTCCAAACCAGCTTATGCCAATGTCTCCTGCTCATGTGAGATTAAGTAAGCTACAGTGTCAAAACTGAAATTTTTTGCTGGCATAAATTAGACCTACATTGTGGCTTACTAGTGACACTTTTCAAGCGCAGAGCTAGCTTTAACTTCATTATGACCTGGACAAAGCTAATAGTTTCCAGATGGTAAACCAAAGTGACATAATATGAGAATACAGAATTCTGTATATATAACTTTCATAGGTATTAAAACCTTAAAAGAAGTCACTCAGATGTCTTTCTGTGTGGTACTAGTCCTTAATTCCACCTTACTGTTGAGGAAACTTGGCAGCTTTCCTTGTGGGATTAATGTGAACTAGTCATATTCAGTTCTCCTTGACGTGTTTGATTTCATTAATGAGTCACTGAGAAACAAAACCTCTACTTGTACACTGAGGGATAAGTTATCTCAGTTCTTTGAGTACCTATGCATTGGTTGCTCTAGAACTTATGCCATGACAGTCTATTTGTGCTGCAGGTGATAATCAGGGACCCTTGTGCTGGAGATAGTGGAAGACCTTACCTCTTAGGCAGTGTACAAACATGGAACAAAATACTAGCTCTTGCTTCTAGGTCTTTCAGTCCTGGGTCTGGTAGGCACATTCACTACTGCAGATAGAGTGATCACAGTACAACACCATCTGTTTATCCATCATTCAGTATTTTAACAGAGATTAATACAAGGCTATTTTTAGCACTGGCAGATAGATGATGTGTTATTTTAGAACATGTATTTATTTAGTGTTTTCTTTGATGGTATCTGTGTTACTGCTTGAGGTCACTTGGACCAGCCAGGGCTGCATGAGTCATCTTTATGCAGGGGGTTCACACATTGTGATCTAAAACATTTCTTTTTACCTCTCTTCCCTCCACCCACTCCCCCCCCCCCCCCCCAAGTATGACACTAGAAAAACAACGTAATCCTCATGTTGTGCCAAGTGCAGCTCTCCTGAAAATTGGCTTTAGTTGATCTGTCTTGCCTTCTGCACTTATCTAGTACTAAACAGTAGAAGTGAGGGAGGCAATGCAGAGAGCCTGAAGATAAGACAACGTTTTTACACTGCTGGCAGCCTCCCTGTGTTTGAAGCCTGGAAAGGAGCCTCCAGTCTAAGGAAGAAAACCAGAGATGAGCCCTGGAAAGATAATCTTCCTGATAATCTGGAGCAGAGATTTTATTTTCACTGCTGTTTGAATTCAGATTTTGGAATTTGTGATATAAAGTTTGGTGTCTGATAAGGATCTTATTGATGATCTGAAGGTCATACATAGCTTTAACTGGAAGCCTAGGCAGAGATTGAGTGCACTTCAGAATTTATTAATTGCTTTAGACTTTGAAGTTTTACAAACCTATTCTTATGTTTTACTTTATACACTTAGAGTCACTGGAGTAAATGTATTAGTTTTCTTCTTCTTTCTAGGTGTCAAAGATAGTATACCTCTGTTTTGCATAAGATAACCCTTAGCAAGTTTTGCATTGTTTTTCTTTTGTATTATATTTTTTGTAGACAATAAATTTACCTGGGGAAAATGTGTAAATATTGAGAACTTGTCACACAGACAAGTATTGAGTTGGAGCATGGTAGCATTTTAAGACTTACAAAGAAATCCGATTCCTCTTTTTTTTTTTTTCCCCAAGGGCATATAGTTTTTCAGTCCTTTGGGGCTTAGGCATAGCAGTTCTTGGTCAAGCATTCAGTATTATTTAGTTGTCTTCACTGTGTCTAGCAGTTGTATGTATTCTTGCTGTGAAATAGGCAAAATTCTGTTTGCTTGGGCATTAGAGAAGTCTTATGCATTGGCATCCCAAAAGATAGCATGACACAAAAACATGTCAAACAGGGCTCTCCTTAAGTGAACCCATAGAGCTGAGGGAGAAGGCCACAGTGAATTTTGAAGCCGAAGTTCAAATTTAAATTGATGTGAATTGATAAGCAGTTGATTTTTGTTAATATGTAACTGATTTTAATTATGGCTTGCATTTGTATTTAATGACACGAGTTCCATCTTTTGAAGCAGGAAGGTCCACTGTGTGCCAGTCTCCTGAAGATCCTTGACAGTGAGCTGGCAGGCAAGAGTTTGTTTTTTAAACAGAGATCCTTTTTTAAATCCCCTTTGTCAAGCTTCATCTGATAAATTGCAAAGCAATGCAGTAAACTGGAATTCTTTTTCCTAAGTTATATAAAACAACCTTAAATACCCTGGATACACAAAGTGGAAAATAAATTAATCAAACCAACTTTTTATACTCGACATCATGATTTATTTATTCTTCTAAAAAGCCAAGGAAGTATCTGAAGACTATAATCAGTTGAACTCACAAACATGCCTTAAGATTTCAAGACTAGATCTCTTCTTCCATGACATTTTTCAGTTAGGGGACCAGAAAAGGAAAACAAGTCATTTTGCTTTTTTGACTCCCACTTGGTTTCTCAACTCTGAATGACCTATCTGTTCAAATCTGTTGGCAGAAATGAAGAAAATATTCTACCTGCACCTAAAAAACAAATTAGTTACCCAAAGCTTGTTTGTAGTTCAGCAGACTCTGATTATTTCATTTTTTTAAGTACTTCAATGTTGGCAGCAAAAACAGAAGTCAAAATCGTTGTGTGTGCAGGAAGTTCTGTCATTAGTGCTGGTTACTGTTGTTTCTTATTTTGTGATACATTTTACAAGCTTATTGAATTTAAAACTTCATCTAAATTTGGGTGAATCTTTATTCACCTTGTAATAATCACATCTAAGACTGCTGGCAGCACTTCCAGCTTGAGAGGTTTAGCCCGTAGCCTGAACCTTTTAAGCTAAGGAATTGCAGAAAGAAGCCTTTCTCTGCTGACTCTGTGTGTGACCTCGCGGTGAGCAGGATTGGCAAATGATCCTTTTTTGCAGGCTTGGTCTGGGTTTTAGCTTTGGTTCATCAGATGACCAACCACACACCCATGCAGGTCAGAAGAGGAAAAATGATGGTGCAAAAGCAATGAAAAATGGGAAGGTCAGAAGTGCTGTTTCTGTGGTGATGCTGGCAGTGCTGACTTGTTTGAAGCGTATGTTCTTTTCAGAAGCACCTGTGGCTCACTGAACTTGTTTTCCTCGAGTCCTTTCTTGTAACTAGGCAGAGGTGTCTCCTAGATTTCCTGAAAAATATGCCTCTAAGAACTGTGCATTTTCAGTCAAACCTTTTATAAAGGCATCCATAAATAATTGGGAGAAAAAAATCAAATGCAATGAAGAAAAAGCCTGAGCTTACAAGCTGGGAATCAGATGCTTTTAATCCATCCTAGTTTTTGTGTCTTTCCTGATGGCAGTGAAGCAACAGGCACATTCCTTAACTTGCTGCATGTGTACTTCCCCCTGACTCCTCTCTGCTTGGAGGGCTGCCAACGTACCCTTCAGCCACCCCACCTTTCTGCCAGTGTAGAAATTAATTAACAGTAGAAATTAATGGTTGTCTTGTATACAGGAAGTCCACTCACTAGTGCAAGTTACTGTTGTTTTTCATTTTATGATGCATTTTACAAGGTATGACAGTTTTTGGTCTCGGTGTCCTTAAGAAAAATGGCCATGGCTTTTGCCGTTTCTCTTTCAAAACAAAAAAGTCTTCAGTTCTTTAGGCTTATATTCAAATTAAAACTACGGGCAGTGTTTCCTTTCTAACATTGTGTTTCAGAAAACATTTCTTAGACTGAAAATGGAAAAACGAGTATGTGTGCACAGAGGAATGTGGAGGGCATAAGGGTGCACATTCCAGATCGTGTGAGCTGGTGTGGTGATGCAAAGCAGCTGTGAGTCGAGTTAACTGGCCCTTATAGTGTGCAGGCAGTCTGCTCATGCCTCCAGTCCCAAAAATGTTGCTTGGTTCGACACTATATGGCTTCAACTCTTCAAAAATGCAATGTTGTGCTCGCTGTGGGTGCATATTTTTAACTCTTTTAATTTGCATTGGAGAATTTTCTATACTAAGATTATCATATGGTTAAAAATGCGTGTTTGTAGCTCAGGGCTTTTACAATTAATTTGTGTGTGTGTGTGTAAAATGTGTATTCTTGCTTAAGTGATAGATCTATTAGATGCCTTTAATGTGGATTTTCAAGTATGGAAATAATAAAAAAGCTAGATTTTCTTTCTCCTACTGTTCATCAGCAATACATAACCCAAGTCAGACATCAGTGATGAGAGTTTCTGTGGGCTAGTTCTGCTCTCTGAGTCTTGGAAATGTGATTCCAGAGTCCAGGACAGGAAATGAGTGGCAGCTGATCAAATACTGGCATCAACCACCTAATCACAGGAAATGCTTTTTGACCAGATCTGGGGCAAAGTTACCATGGATAGCATAGTAGGAACTGCTACAAAATTTTCTTATCTCTACAGATTGTTTCTGACTTCACAGTAGAAGTGATATTTTAATTGTCGCTATGCTTACTGGTGTCAAGATGGAATGACAAAGCTTGGTAATTTCTGTTTGATCTCTTTTCAGAGGCACCATGACACCAGTGCATGTTCAGATTAAAAGCACTGAAACCTCTAGACTTGCTTTTTATTTATGGGCTATGACAAATACAAATAGAAAGCAGTTTTATGCCTACCGAACACATCCTATTGTCCCCCTAAGCTTTTGGAATCCTCCAGCAACAAAAGCCTGGCCTGTAAACCAAGGGAAGGGGTCGTGCAATTATGTTACATTGCTTTTAACAAATTATATTTTCATTTGCATCAAAGGATAAGAAAGATGTTTGCCTTGAGTTATATAATCATTTCAACTCCCAGTTTAATCAGACTATGAGGATGATGGGACTTTAGAGCTGATGGTCCCTGGCAGCTCCACTGCACCCTGCACCTTCCCCTCAGATCCCTCTTGTTCAGCAAGGCCGGGAAGGCTTTCTACAGTTACGGAATACTAGGCAGTAATTTAAATACTCAGCCTGCAGCAAAATGAGCATTGCAGTTGTTATATCTGGGCAGTAAATATCCAGTAAAGTAATGATAATAAATCAGTGAAATTTTATATATAGCATTACTGCAAAATAAATTGGGATTCTGTGTGGAATTCCAGAGCAGAAACAAAACCCAGCTCATTGTAAGCACACCAGGGTGCTGTTCTTTCCTAAAAACTCAACAGCAGTTGCTTCAGGAGCCAGTAGCCAGAACCTGTATATTGTAGGAATGGATGCGTATTTTAATGTCTGTGAGAAAGGGAGAGTAATGCATGTTTGGAAGCTATATATGGGAGAACAAGTAAGGATTCCTGCCTTGATCACCACATAAGACGTGGACAGGGCGGTGCTAAAACAACACTTGAACAATCCCAAATGTCTGTTCTAAGGTTGCTACCCAGCTTGAGCTCATCTCAGTTTCTTTGGAACTTAAGGCCTTTCCTGTCTCCTCCCCGAAGCTGTCACATTGTCCTGACTAGGAACAACTGATTTTGCTCTGACAGCATTTCCGTAAACAGAGCCCATACAGTGGATGCATGCAGCAAAAAATGTCTGGATGGCATCCTGATAAAATCTGGAAGAGTGGTTACCCTCCTGGGTGACTTCAGACCTGTTTGCCTGACCTGAAGCATTACACTGCTTCAAAATACAAAATTACATGCTAAATGCAAGAGGAAAACAGTGCAACCAGGATGCATCAGAAAGATAAATTAAGGCACTTCCAGGGATAGGGTGGCGGTAGCTTCACTCTGCAACTTGTTCCACCCCATATGAATTCCTATCCCCATAAGAAGCTCTACTGGTGCACAACAGCAGCCATCCATATCCACCCATGTAGCAAGAGCCATAAGCTTTCAGGGGATACCTTACCACCTTGTTGCAGTATTTAAAGGGTGGCTACAAAGAAGGAGGAGACTCCCTTTTTATAAGGGGTCACATGGAGAAGATGAGTGGTAATGGGCACAGGTTAATCCTGGGGAGGTTCTGACTGGACGCAAGAGGAAAATCGTTCACAGTGAGCACAGTCACCATTGGAATAATCTTCCAAGGGAAGTGGTGGATTCCCCAGTGTTGGACACTTAAGATTCATCTGGCCAGGGTGCCATGCTTTACCTAGGAAGGTTGGACCAGATGATACTTGAGGTCCCTTCCAACCTGGTATTGTATGGTTCTACAATTTCTCTAAACCGAGGAAATGCAATACTCTGAACTTTCAGTGCACAATTTTGTGTGGGACTGCGCAGAAATTTTTACTTCTCCTGGAGGATATAGGCTGGGAGCTAAAAAATGTTTTAGTACAAACTTCCTGGCGGGGCAAGTTCTGTTGGTGGTACTGTTTACTCTGTAGCATCCATGTTACCAGGGACAACTGCTGTGCTGCTTTACAGAACAGTTAAATACTTGTAGTGTGACCTTGATGTACTTGCTTCTGGTGCCACTCATCTGCAGTTAATTAACTTTATAAATCAGATTTATATAATGCAAATGGTATTGCTTCTGTTTTCAGAAAATTTGACTCATGGCTTCAGCCTTTGCCTAATCTATTGTAAGAAACAGCCAGAAGGAATTGTGTTTTAATGTCATCTTCTCACAAGTCAACAATTTCCTAGATAATAACATACTTGTGAGAGTGGAATGTGACAGCACATTAAAGTATGTTACCAGAAAACCTATTCACAAGTTGATGGTCTTTCCTTAATAATAATAATGTGAAATACATTCTCTTCACTATGCCAATGTAAAAATAACAAAAATATTTGGGTTTTCTACAGTTGTTGTTGGCTCTGAACAATTATGAAGCCCATCTGATGCCTTAAATTATTGCTTGATGATATTTATTCTGTGGCCATCTCAGTTTGTCATTCTTGGGCAGGATGTTTTTAAAGCCCTCCTCTTTATTGAGCAGCTGAGTTGTATGTGTTACATGCAAAATTGTTCCTTAGGATTTTTTTTCATGTTACACTTTGCCTTTTTTTATTGAAGAAAAGTTTTTTTTCTATTGAATTTCATTTTGCAGTTCTAGCATTCAGTTAAGGCTACAGCGTTTCTGTATTTGTTCAACTGCTGACTGGAATTTCGTGTTTAACTGTGTGGACTCATTTTTCCTGCTCAGAAGAATTATACTTGAAATACATGATCTTAAAAGCTCTTATGAGATATAAGCATTATTGAATAGGCTAAGTCTGCTTTCTGGTTGGTTGGTTGGTTGGTTGGTTGGTTGGTTTGGTGGTTTTCTGATCCCGAGTAACATGATTCGTGGAATGTAAGTGTAATTTTATTTCTTTTTGTTCCTGTTTGTTGAACTCTTCTTCCAGAATCCACAATGGATCATTTAGAAAATTAGTAAAACATTCATTTCTGAGTTGTGTATTACTTTGTATCTAGAACTGAACTTCCATTCGTTAATGTCATGGGTTCAGCCTTTCCCGTTGACTTAAATAAATACTTGGTGTCTCCTAGCATTCTCTGTGAATCTTTTGGGACAAAGCTGAGTGAACTTGATCTCTGGCCAGATAAATGTTCTTTAATTAGACAAATATAGACCAGATTGCTATCAGAACTTGGGACAATTATGGGTATCTTAAATCCATATTTCAAATAATAATTGAAGGTACCTAGTGCTATCAAAGATTGTATCAAAATGCATCAATTTCCCGGCACACAAATTGAAGTTTAAAAAAGATGATTTGAGATATTTCTGCTCAAAAAATAAAATGTATTTTTATCAGCTTAATGTATCAATCACTAGCTAATAGCTCACAAATTATTGTCTGAGCTGTGTGCCTTGTCTTGTTTTCTTCTCAACCACTGCATTAGCAATCAAGGATGAGCTCATCTGTATTATGTGCATCACAGCTCACCCCAATCTGAAGGACTTTCTCTGCTCTGCAATTTGATTTTGGTCTGAGGCTACACTTTTTTTTTTTTTGTATGCCATTTGCTACTCAGACTATTCTGCATGTCAAAAATCTCCACTGCAAATATGTCACATTTATTCTATTTTCAATTTCATTAATGCGCACTAGTATCTTTGTACATACTATTGCATTTGTCCTATCTTCTTAGGAGAATGAGGGATTATCATGACAGGCAGTATATCTGAGCTGCTTAGTTTATATTTAGTCTTTTGATTATTTGGCACATTATGATGTGTTAATTTTTGCACTTATTGAAAGGTGTAAGCAGATTCACGGGAAGTTTAACCAAATCTGTAGAAATGCGGTTTTACGCTTGTCTGACAGTATACAGCAGATGTTATGGATTTTCTAGCCTGTGCAAATGTCCAAGAGACTTGCAAGACTTAAAAACTTGCATCAAAACGTTTGTAAAGGGAATGTGATATTGGTGCTTTTGTTGTAGGTTCTTTAAGCACTGTCATTCCAAACTCTAAAGAGGAGTGATAACCAAGCTATGAAGTGCTTCATTTGGATTTTGGGCCCTGATATTCCAAATTCAGAACCATTTTTTCAGCTGTTTTAAGACACTGTGGTATGTCACAATATCCTGCTTGGAACTTTCTTGGGTATGTCACAATATCCTGTTTTCCACATGGGAACATGTACTACAGACCTTCCATCCCCAAAGATAATCGTCATACTGTTGGAAGCAGCAACTAAAAAGTCTCATGAAAACATCTGGGCATCTTTTTGTTTGTTTGGCTTGTTGGGGTTTTTTTTACACAAAGGCAGACCAGAACACTTGAGAAAGGCTTGCTTCTTTTTTGATAAAAATAAGTTAGAAATTGTGTTTGTTTCTCAGAATTTCTAAATCCACCAAGTGTATTTTATATTTCTTCAAAGTATTTCAGATACTGTGTTTAGTACTTTGGGAGAAGTATGTCTTTCCACATAAAGGCAAATTGAAAAACCTTTGATTCAACTTGGCTTAGTTTTCTAGTATTAGGTTATTGAATTTCCTTGAAAGCCAACTATCTAATGACAGGTATCTTCTGAACTGTAAAAACATGAAGCTACTCTAGCTGCTGGTAGATGTTCTCAGACATGTAAAACTTTACCACCTGGGTGGGCTTTTATGTTGATTTGGGGTTTTTCCCTCCGTATACCTTAAATTAATCTGTTC
Source organism: Myiopsitta monachus (assembly GCA_017639245.1). Taxonomy (NCBI): domain Eukaryota; kingdom Metazoa; phylum Chordata; class Aves; order Psittaciformes; family Psittacidae; genus Myiopsitta; species Myiopsitta monachus. The sequence goes on from CM029919.1 coordinate 26,903,360, forward strand.
CTAAACACTCAGAAAATCAAATACTTTACCCTGTGTTTTTCTTAGTCATACAGTTGCTTTAATTTCAGGACTTGTTTATGAATAGGTTATCATAAATTATTTCTATGGAAGTCACCTGTGCCATTTAAGCTCCTACCACATTGTGTAGTTATTAGAAATGTCTTGGTAGATACTCTTTAACTTGCATTTTTAGGGAAAAAAGAATAAAAAGAGATGAACTTTTGTGTGATTGAAATGATGAAAACCTCATTTAAAACAAATTAAGGAGTATTTTGCTGAACTGATTTATTTCTCTTCAGCAGAACTTAGCTTAACCTTTTATTTCTCTTGCAAGAATAGCTTTGAGTGTAATTTAAACTGTCAAATGACATTTATCAAACGATGGTGTTGCCCTGTAACAGGCAAATGTCTTCCACAAAATTGATTAGCTGCTGACCTCATCCACCCTTTTCAGACCCTTCAAGGTAGATTTCAAAGAGTTGTAAAATAATCACGTCACTTTCAGTTTATACTTCAACACAAGGCGTTTACTGTCCTGGTAGCAATACTGCAGTGTGTTCCACATCTGGGAAGGAGAGGATGTAAATGCCTGCCTTATAGCTCTGCCTGTCACCACCCAGCCCGTTGTGTTTTAACCTACACCCCTATTCCTTGAGAAATAGGAACAGCTTTGGAAATGGCCTTTTACAGGATAATAGAACGAATAAGATTAAGAAACTCTATCTTCTAGATGATTGTGCTTTAGTAATCAGGACAATGCTGTTCAGTAAGGCCTGCAGGGTGTTCAGTTATCAAGAAGGTGCCAGAAGAATGAAGAATAATAGTCTCCTAAATGTGAAATTTTATACGCCAATCAGTTTTCCTCTGTTGCATGCTTGTTCTGCAGCCTCATTTTGTAAGAGCAATCCATTAGAAGCCAATAGGCTTGCTTTTGTTAGTGTTAACCTACCAGTAAATGAATTAACTGTGCCTTTGAAGAAGTCTTTGGCCCTGTCAAAATGGTGACTCCATGTCTGAACAAAAAGTACTGTCTGATATTGTTTTCTGTTCAGAGCTCTGTGCAAGTTTCCTTGCTAAAGAAGAAGCTGAGATGCAGAAAGTAAACCATGAATATAAAAATCTCAGGACTGCTGGTGGTGTTAAAAGTTCAGTTCTATTTCTAGACCTCAATAATTTCTTTATTCCAAAGCCTCTTCCACTGCAACTTCTTCCAAAATCTGCATTTAAAAATACACAAACTTGTGAAAAATGCACTTGACTTTCTCTCAGAGTAACAAACCAGTTGTAGCTTGTTTGTCTCAGCAGATCAGACTTGTGTGAATAGGCTTTCAGTTCAGAAAGAGAGTTGGGAGATAAATAAGAGCTGAAGAGAAAGTAGCACTTCCACAACTTCAGCCACATCCAGCATCAGGAGAAGTAGGAATTTTCCTGTGTGTGAAATTGCCAAGAGCCATAACTGCAACTGAGATCTTTAATCAAGCTGTTCAGTGTGAAAACACCTCATCCCTCCATAGGTTCAGCCAGCGAATCTGTCTGCCTGATATGTTAAGAGGAAACAGTATCTATGCTGCATATTAAAACTGAGATATTAAATACAAGAAACTATGTACAGAATGAAGTCTTTAAATAGGAAGAGAGTTTTGAAAGGAACCACTAGGCATTGCCAAGTAGTTTGAATGTCATTTGTGATGTGCTTGCGGTGAAATCTTTTGGACATTGATGTACATGGTTTCTCTGATTTTTGTAATTTGTTGTTTTGGTTTGGTTTTGTTTGGTTTTATATGAGTAATACCAGCTGTAATGTGTAACACAGGTTTCTTGCTGCAGCATCATAGTGATAGGCGTCAGCATGTATCTGTTGGAGAACAGGACCATTGTTCTGGCTCCTCTATCTAAACTTGCAATATATGCCGTGAATTGCCTTTATTATATGCTGCTTAAATATCTCATTGTCTCCTTTGCATACGGGCAATTTATTGCTGCTTATGTTCTGACAGAATGAAAACTAATGTTTAATTATGCATTGCCCTAGTAATGTGGTGTTTAGGGTGAATGTATCTGAATTAAATAAGGGCCATTAATAATGCCTAACCATTTATGATATATTCATTGCTTGATTTCAAATCATATAAATTAGAGAAGCTTATTTGAAATGTCACCAATGCAAGATGGCTTTGTGGGAACACCTCTCTGTGTGCTAATTTCAGAATCATTACCAGCTGAGCCTTACTATTTATTCAATGTCCAGTAGGCTTTTATTATTCCCTTATTTGCAGCTTAATTACAACCTCTGTTTTCCTGACAGTGTGAATTCAATCCTAAACCTGCAGGAGCAAAATGAGTTGTAATCAGTTGGGTTTTGCCTGAAAGCCTCCTTTCGCTTTGGCCCCCTCCCACCTGCCATGACCCAGCCACAGCTCTAAGCAGATCCCTACAGTCACAGTGTTTATACCGTGTGTTTCAAGGGGTGATGCTAGTCTAAGGCTTTTAAAACTGTTCTTTCTTATGGCTCATAAGGTGTAAGCGTCTCAAACACCTGGTTTTATACCAGTATCACAGGGATATTTGAATAAATTGATTAAAGGGATGATTCTGGGTCACTTTAGTATGTTGTGTGCATGAATTTACAAATTGTGTTAATAGACATGAGGTATTTATACATAATATGCATGGTTACTGTGCAACTAAAATCTTAGTTGTTCATATTTAAAATAATCCATTCTCTAAGGCTATTATATGGGATTTAAGCTCCTCAAAAATATAGTAAGCATTGTCTGTTTCAAGTAACAGGACAAACTGCAGCAAAGTTTTGCATTGACAGCAACAAATAAGGGCAGTTAAAGGATGTAGGTTTCAGGACTAAAAGAACTTTATTTCTCTGTATGATGCACGTGCATTTGTTATAGAAATGCTATAAATGTGGGGTATCTTAGAAGTAATTGTAATTAAATGAATGTCTGATCTCGAGTCCTCAGCAACAAGTCAGTCCTCTGTCCAGTGAGCTCTTTCTACTTCATTTATGCATCATGATTATCTCTTAGGGGAAATTCTTTCTTGCTTATGATTTTGTTACATTCAGTAGCAGTCCTTAGAGGAAAATGGATGTTTCCTGTTTCTTGAGTAATTATTACAGTTACTGTAATTGGGAAATAACTGAACTTTCATCTTCAGTCACATTTAATTTGCTCTTGTGAAGAAAGCTAGCTGTATGTAATGGGTAATGTGAAGAGATGCACACAATACTTGGCAAATACTTAGTTTTCTGTCATGCTTGACTTTAAAACAGAGAAAAAGAAGCAAAATTTTAATCCAAGATGAGTTGGAAGACTCAAAGTGTCTTCTTTGTGCTTCATATTTTGTGTCTTTCAAATGTGACTGTTTCTTTACACGGTGATGGCAAAGCAGAGAACTGATCCCTCTGACCTTTCCCTTTCCTTTTAACTTTCCAAGAGCTGCTTGTGGGGAAGTTTGGATATTGTTTCTTCTCCCTCTCCCCACAATGTGGTTCCAGTTTCCACCAAGGTCTAATGACACGGGTATTCCTTTCTGTCTTGTGTGCACTTTCCAATCTGGCCTCATCAAATCTATCCAAAAAATGTATTATTGCACAAAGAACCAGACCTTACACTTGAAAGGTTTAAATTAATTAATGGCTTGTGCCACTGGGACATACCATTATTCAGCTGGTGTGCTATAGCAAAGGTCATTTGTACTGTGTGTTCATCACTTGCTTTTTTATTTTCCTATCTGCTAGAGAGGAATTCCCTAAATATTGGAGAAATTATTTTTGCATACTTCCAAGCTGGATGAATCTAAAAATAACTTTACAAATAAATACCCTTCTGTTTGTCTGCGGTTTTTTTTTGCCTGGTTTGGGGTTGAGGAAAATGCACATTCACGTGTGGTAGGGAACTTCCTACAAGTGTTTTGGAATTTCTGCTTACAGTAGAAGAATCTCTGAAGCATGCAGGTATGAGCACATTTGGCTCTGTTATTCTGCCATGTAGGTGACATCTGTAAGGCCTACAAGTAAAACTGTACTATTATAGTACGTATATAAATATTTGCAGCACAAAAGCAAACCTGTAGATGTAGAGAAACTTTACATCAGCAAAGTAAGAAAGCAAATGCATGTGAAAATTTGAATCATGCAATTTTGATAATTTAAAACCCGAATTTGCAAGCAAACTAGCTATTCTTGTAGGTAACGGAAGATATTCTTTGTATCACTTTTGCCTAGAATGTGCTTGTGTGTAGGTCTCTTAACTCCTCTTTCAAGCATGGAATTTGTTGTATGGTCTGGCAATCTAAAAGATAGGTAACACTGTATAAGCAAATCTAAAGTTCCATATCTCTGCATAGTATCTGCTTGTCCCTAGTTTTATTTGTACAACAGCTACACTAGTTCTGCAGGCTCATGAACCTGCCCTGTGGATTCAGAGTGAGATTGATATGTGGTGATAGCAACTGTACTAAAGAGCATGTATGTTAGATGTAGTGATTTTCAATCAACATTTTGTTATTTTATGTCATTTTTAATGAGGTGTCAGAGTGATTTATTAGGTTTATACAGCTGGGTTTCCAAAATTTACTGGAGTTTCTTCTTTTGCTCCCCTTGGAGGGAGAAAAGAGCATCCTCCCTACAACTCCAGGGAGCAGAGCGCACTCAGCCCATCCCAAACATCTATTTCCTTTCTCTGCTCTGCTGTATAACTGCTGTGCCTCTGTCTAGAGCTTACCAAAGAAGCACTCTGTAAATTCAACAGATTTTATCAGGTTTTGTGTGGGCTGCAAGGGTCTGAATAATAAAAATGAGATGTCAGGGACCATTACTGAGACTTGAAAGTACTGAAAAGTGATGAGGCCACCTGGCCTGCCTGCTTGCACTGGTTTCTTTCCTCTGTTTAAGAGCTAAAAGGCTCCTTGCTGCTTACTTGTTTTGTTTAATTTTGGTTCTGCAAAAGGTCATACTCGCACTGAGTGCAAGTCCACTTTTATAACCTATAGCTGCTTCAGTGAAGGTTTCTCCAAAAGCCTCTCTTCAGCAGGATAGCATTTACAGGCAGCTAACAGCTTCCTAGTTGGAAACAGTGTTGGATGAGCAGTGCTGAGAGCAAAAGAGCACCCCTGTGCTGCTATATCCACCCTTAGTGTGCATTTGTATTCATATGGAGTGGGTTTTCACTCTAAACCCTGTAGAAAACTGCTGAAGCAAAATGCGCTCTGCATGAGCAAACAGACTTGACCGGGTAAATTGAGGTGCGTGACCAGGGTGTAGAGCAATAAGAACATAGGTAAAATGTATGTCATGGGTATTTGGTGACTGTTGTTGTAATGGGCATCTCATTCGTGATTTGAAAGCACCATTGTAAGCTAACAATACTCTGTCTTATGTTTATCAAGTTTTAGTTAAAGTTTACTAAAGTAAGGCTAAATTGATACATGCAATGATAATAATATGCCTACAGAATAGGTATCTACAATTTCTGTGATTATCTAATCATAGAAATTTATCTAAAAGCTTTCTACGATTTCTATGAGGTGTGGTCAGAAGTGGACTTCAAATATACATGAAAAAAGAAAATCTTGAAGACTATTTCTCTCAAAGCTAGAAAGAATAGATGGTCCCCACAAATGTAATAAAATAAGGGAAAACCTTGGAACTTGTTCATCTGTTTCTAAGTAAAAATTTAGCTATTTAGTTTGTCCGACTTGAACAATCAAAAAGATACTTACAGAAACTTGCCTGAGTTCTGTGCTAGTGTGAGAAACAACCCTCTGTTTATTAAGCCCAAAGTGTGTGCATTCACGCGTAAGCAAGATTTCACTTGATTTTCTGTAAAGAGTTCAAGACAGTAAACACTGTAAGACTACTTTGTAGGCTGCAAAGGTTAATAGCCATTTGAATTACAGAATTTGGATTATTTTTTGAAAGCGTAGCTCAATTGAGGAAACAAGAATGATGTGTTGGGATTGAAGACCATTTTGCTGGCATCCTCACTGACCTTCCATAAAAAGTACACACCAGTTGTGCTTTGAAGCGCTTCCCCTCTCTCCCACCCCCACCCCCCTCCAGAAACTAGTGTGAATATGGAGTGCTGTTACTTCTTTTCTAAAGTGTGATCACATTTAACCTGGGAAGAATAAAACTGTTTTTACATTCTTATGTTCACTCTTAGGTCATACATACAAGAATTAGTAGACTAAGTAACATTAAGACACATGCAGCATTTTTGCGAAGACATAAGCATCTAAATATATTCTGTTTTCTCTAGATCAATGAACTGAGCCATGTTCAAATCCCTGTTATGTTGATGCCAGATGATTTCAAAGCCTACTCAAAGATAAAGGTGGACAATCACCTTTTCAACAAGTAAGTACAAGTAATAGTTCCTTGTAGAAGTAGGTAGTGGCAGTGATATTTATGAAGTACTATGAACTCTGTTATTTTTCAATTCATGGGACTGAAGTTTTTATGATTAACTTAATCCTGCAATAAACATAACCATCTGTGCTGTTCTGAAAAGCAACAGCAAGGGCTGCTGGGTAGTATTTTTCTGCCATATGGTTTATTATTGCCTTATGAGTATCTTACTGTATTGAAGGTGATCCTTGGTGTGTTTATGGCTGATGCAAGCATTTATTTGGGTATTTTTCAAAACAAATTCATATGCATGTACTTTTTATTAAATGAAGTGTTTGAACATGAATGAGAATTTAAAGCATATAATGAAGCTGAGTAATGTTTTTGGTGTTACAGATGGTATAGTAATTCTTACATAATCCAATCTAAGATTTCACCTTTGGAGTAATTTTAGAGCAACGGGAAAGCATTCTTGTCTGCTTTTGAGTCCAGATTCCAAAGTTACCAAAATATAGTTTGTATGTATTTCATGCAGTTATGTTGTACCTTGTTGGAGACAATACTTACAAATTTAGTGAAACATTGTAAAGATAAAAGAAAACATGGTGAGACTAAATCTCATTAAAAAAGAAAAGATTAAGGAGATTTACAGATCTTTCCTCTATCCTCTGTTTTGCGTGAACAATATTGAGACAGGATATTCTACAGTTATTTACTACATATGCAAGTGAATGAAGTTGATGTGGTTTTATATTCTTTCAGGGAAAACATGCCAAGTCATTTCAAATTTAAGGAATATTGTCCAATGGTTTTCCGTAATCTAAGAGAGAGGTTTGGAATTGACGATCAAGACTTTCAGGTAAGTTTGCTTTCAAAACACTTAAGCTGATGATATATGCGAGTTTTGAAGATTAGTAATGCTGCAGTTGTGAACAAGCAGGCCAGTGTGCTGAAATAAAGTTATTTTTATGTAAATTGAAGGAAAACTTAAAAAAAAAAATTACCTTCTTTCTATTCCTTCCCCACCTACAAGCAGAATGTTTCTGGTTTAACTCTTTGCCTGCCCTAGCTGTCTTCTGGTTCCTATGCTTCTATCTTTAGGCCTCTGTATTTCATGTTAGAGAACCTCCAAGTCGTAAGCCATGTTATTCAAACTGGGGGGCGATACCTTTTGCAATAGGAAGGAAAAAATGTCTGTATGCTACTGACAAGAGATGCTATGTTCAGCTGGGTCATTTAGATAACAGCTGTTTCAGTTGTGTGTCTAAGTGAGACATCATTCCTGAAACGACCATAGTCTTTTTTTTTTTTTTCCCTTCATGCTCTCTTTGTTTAGAAAAGCTTGACCTGTGGCCTGACAACTTCCTACTGCTTCATCATGCCTCCTTTTCCCATTGTTAAGAGGATCTGGACACAAATTGCTTGTGTAGAGCAGATACAGCAAAACAAGAAATTGCTCTAGATTTGGCAAGGGTTGTGCCTTGCAGCCAGAGCTTCTTTCTGTCTTTGCAAGAGAAAGTTCTTGAACTCTGCTTCAGTCTGATTTGCAATCAAAAACTCCACTAACAATTCCCTTTCCCATTAGTTGCTCCTAATGCACACTGTTTCAGTCACAAGGGTAATTTCCTTCTGCAGTCTCTCTGCAAGATGTCCTATCCTAAAGAGTGCTTGCTGTGTAACCCAGCACCACTTCCTGTTGTGCTCTTTTGCTCTTCTAAAGTATTTTGATGTGGGTTGCAGTCATATTTGTAGCCTGCCACTAAGATGTTAAGTGAAGATATTTAATAAATGGTTTCAAGTAGCTAAATTTTACAAAATGCATTTGTACAGTAACACTCCCATTCTTGCTACATAGGGCAGAGTGAATACTGCAGCCAGAAGCTACTTTTAAGTCCTTCAGCTAGCCTTTTTATCAGTTTCCCCCTTCTCAGTATCAAGCAATGTGTTAAAAATACATAGATGGGTTAAAATGTGCTTGCAGGAGTGTAGATGGAGATTAGGTTATGGATCTTGATATATGGTCACTGTAACTTTGAGACCTTTTGTCAGTAGGTGGAGAAGAGGGTTCGGTTGGTTTCTTTTGGTAGAGCTGTTGTGATCTTATTGTATGATTTTTCATTATCCTGTTTACTGAAGAACTCTTAAAGAGGAAATACACCAAGACTTAGGCCAACAGTTAAAACAGATTACATTGCTGGTTCAATTTTCCTGGTGTACCAAAGAGGATCCTAATGTTTGGGAAGGTATTTGATCCCTTTAGCTGAAGATTTTCTTGACGAAGGATCAGTGTGTCAAAGAGGAAGGATATGTGATTGTTTCCGAATTTAAAATTATGGTGTCAGCTCCTGCTTGCTGTCTTTTTAGAAGATGGGGTGATGACATTCCTAGGCAACTGAAGTTATATTTCAGTAATATTTATTAGAAGAGTTAAGATGCTGTCATTAGTTAAAACTAGCAAACAGCATAATCAAAAGTGCTGCATCCCGCAGCACTGTGAAATGTTTCTATCTGTTCCGCTGTTCTACAACAAAAAATCCTGTTGTAACTGTATTATACTGCTGTTTGGTTTTATTAATGATAACAATGGAAAAAAATGTATTTTTTTTTAAAGGATTGTTGCTAGATAAAATATCCCTATTTTCAGATTAAAACAAAAATTACTTGCTTGTAATTCTGTTTTGTTCTGTTGGGCTTTTTTTGACAATGTAACCAAACAACAATCCAGAAGAAGAAAACAATAACCGCATCCTGGTTTTTGATGCAACAAAAATATGTATTGGAAAAAAAATTTTCAATGCTATTTTGTATTTAAAGTATATTTAGTGAAAAACAAAAGATACTTAATTTTGACCCAAGGGAAGGCAGTGTCTGCATTTGCTGTCCTTTTTCTCCTCAACCCAAGCAACATATCACTCTGCATTCTTAGTCTACGGAACTGTACTGATTATATTTTAAAAAAAAGATCAAAGTAGTAATGTATTTTGAACACATGTTCAAAATTAAATTAATTCGAGAGAAACACACAATGAAAATTTAAGTCACTCCATGTGTAAGACAGGGGTTATCCCTATGAAAGGTAGAAGTTGCTTTCTTTTTAACATTGTATTTTCTGTGATTTGGAAAGGAAATCCAGGTTGACAAAAGGAGTACTCACTGTGTATGCTTTTTTTTTTTTTTTCCCCGGATAATCTTTATCTTCAAGAAAGTTATTCCAATGAATGCAGGTTAAAATGATTGTCTTGCATTCAAAGCCAAACATGAATTGAAAAAAGCCTGTGCAGTATTGAACTGAAGGGATGCTTATGGAGGAGATAGAAATAACTTTCTCTGGATAGTTTTTCTTATATAACAACTTTCAGGAAGGGAGTCCTGATCAATTGTGAGCAATGTCATTCCCATTATTGAACAAGATAGAATTGGTTTAGATAAATAAACCCAATTACCTTGTTCATTAGTCAGACACATCAGTTTAAAGCAGGAAGAACATTCATTTTTAATGTTTTTGTTTTCAGAATGTTCTGCAGATATCCTTGATGAATTGTTCCAGAGGTCAGATAGTGCTTCCTCATAAGACTGAGAAAAAAACCCTTACCTTATCAAAAGAATTTGGTAGCATACACCCTAATTACTGGGCTATACTCATTTTACATTTTGACATTGTGTTATTCACTTTGTGCAGTAATTTTGTCGGCTGCTTAACATGTAGGCTTTGCTCACGCTTGGGATGGTTGATATAAGAATCTTCTCTTACAGAGCTCTCTTCTCATCCCTGAGGAGAGATTTAAATCTTATAAGTAAAGGTTTTTTTCCTACAGGTAGTCTGTCTTTAGTCAGAGGAATTGCTTAAATTGTGTATGGTTTGTGCTTTACAAGAAGCCATTTCTAGTAAGTAGCTCCCACATCTGTCTGTCTTTCATAGCTCATTGGGCATCTCTGAAAGACATTTTGATTAGCACTGAACTAGAATTAAAGTTTCATGGAGGTAGATGTGTGGTTGCCAATAGGGAGTGGGGGTCTCTGCTTTATTATGGACATCGATGTGGAAAATGTAGTATGAAGTTAAACCATAAGTTTCATTTGAAGGTTGCCAGTAAAAACTTGTTATGACAAGTCTTCAGTCTAGGTTAAGAAACTTTGTTCTTATGTCCAAACAATCTCTTATTAGTCTCCCATCTTTCTTATCACATGTTACTAGGGTATTTATTGCATCAAATTAAGAAATGGTCTGGCTGTTTTTTCTCAGAAAGGGGAACACAAGTGATGTTTAGTCAGTATGAATAAGAATTGCATTTGAATAATGACAGAAATTTTAAACCATTTTAACCAATTAAAGCATTATTTTGCTTAGTGCCATTGAGAGCTACAAGTACATGTGGATCTGAGATTGAAGGTACTTTTTAAAAGTAATTCTACAAGCCAGAACATTAAATAATGACAGATTTTGCCTTGATAGGGTAAATTATCTTGATCTAGTATTTAAGTGTCATTTCATTGAAAAAGAATCCTTAACTCTGAAGATCCTCCTAACATAGGTAGGGAAATACTTGAGAGCATTAACTGTTCTTAAAAGAAAAAAATTGATTAGAAAACTGGTGGTGTAAATTAAATCCCTCACTACAATCCCAAATTAATTTTTAGTTTCTGCATTCCCTCTCAGCTTTTGACATCTGTTTTGCAAAGGTTATTTTACAGAAATGCCTCTTTTTTTACCAAAATATGTGGGGTAGCTGTTATAACTTCGGAGTTTCTTTTCAACTCTGTTGACATAATTTCTTGTCTTACAAAATCCAAGAGTACAATTCTGTCAAAAGAATTATAAGACTAGCTTCTGAAAACTGCAAAATTGAGAGGTGAACAAGCAAGCAGATAGCTTGACCGTCCCCCCCAAAACCCCTAGGAAAATAGGGTCTATTACTGTTACAAATGCTTCTGCTGCTATTGCTATGGAAAGGGAAACTTTACTATGCTCCAGCACATCTGTTCTTACTTATAGTTATTGCTTAATCCTACATCTGGATTCTGCTAGGCAAAAGAGGGAGACTGGGTTCTTGCCCAATAAAATGCAGTTGGTTGTACCAGAGGGCACCACTGTCCCAGTGTACCTAATGAGCTTTATACTGGGGATGGGGGTGATCACAACTGATTTCCCTTAAAGTTTTAGTACTTAGAGTAAAAGGTGATATGCTCAGATCTGACTATAGGAGCAGCCAGTAGAGGTTCTCTGTACAGGACAAAGAACTTTTAGTAGGTGGTCTGTGTTCTTTTTAACTTAGAGGTGCTTATTATTTTTCTGTGTGCATTTTTCCATATAAAAGATTGAATCTAAAAAGAAAACTGAGAAATCCTTCTCTTAAGCAGTTTACCTAATAACAAATTGTCTGAACTGTCTCTCACTTTAATAAGGATGTCTCCTTACATTTCAATATCTCTTGCAGCCTTCTATACAGAAGGATTTGTAGTCCAGACTCTAGTATAGCATCAGAAAAATAATGTAAATTCTAGGTTCATTTTTCAGAAGTCAGCCTTAAATATAATTTTCTCTTTAAGTATCTAAACTTCACATCACCAAAATTCTTGTCAATCTATGAACATTTTTGATCATTTTAGGTGACTTTTCCAGTCCTAAGGTAGCATACTAAGAGCTTAAAAACTATTTTACAACCTAAAATTTGTTTCTTCAGACAAACAAATACTAAACAGAGCTCTTTACTGGTGTTTCTGCAATGAAATTTTTACCTCTGTTGGCCCTTTGGGAAGGAATGAGCTACCTCTGGCATCAAACTACAGACGGCAAGGTCAAGAAGAAATATGTCAGCAACAACTATCTTAGGAGTTGGATCTTCTTCCTAAGACATCATCCTTTTGTTAAATGTTGAATAAAATGTATTGAAAGTCCTGGAAGCAAGAACTGTCTTGAAATGAAGATTCCTGTGCTGTCATTTAAGTATGGTAAGCCTGACATTGCATGAAAAGTTATTGAGCTCATCTGTCAGGTGAGGTTGTGAGGTTCTTGTAGCAGAGTGCACAGTTTGTGCATCCCAGATGGACATTGGCACCAGGATATTCAGAACTGCTGACATCTTGTTTGACAAGGGCATAGGCATAGGCGATAGTGGTAGTCAGGTATTGAGCCGGCTGTACTAACAAAACCTGTTGCATTTGTAGTCTCTCCAGCATGTGAAGAATGACGTTTGCAGTCTGAATATTACATTCTAGGATTTGGTGCCTTAAGTGTGAGCACAAGTAAGAATTTAGTGACTGTGGGACTTACCTTAGTATGTATGGCAGTGGAAATTTTAACCTCCGGCTTCTCTTAGTTTTCCCCAGAGAAAACACTTAGCTTGCCTTCTTTAGCAGTTCCTTGCCTAACCTGAGTATCATTCACAGCTGGGTATTCAAACTAGAAAAGAGTAATTCAGTATGTGCTGGCAACATCAAAAAAAATGAGCTGCTATGTGCTCCCTGAGCTCTAATGGAGATAGCCATTGAAAGTGAGGCATTCCATCCAAGCTTTACATGGCTGAAGGGGAGAAGCTTCCAGAAAAAGTGCCCTAACTCTTTCTAAAGCAAGTATGCCTTAAGCTAACAGCTTCAAATCCAGACCTAGAGTCTCAATAGGATAAGTTGATTTAGGAAAGAATTGCATTTTATTCATTAAACTTCCATTTGACCAAGTCAGGTAACCCATAGCTTTTTTCCTGGTAGAATAGCTCAGTGGAAAAAATAAAAAGTTGGTGTCTTACCTTTCTCTGTCAAAGTTTTTCTTGTCTTTCACCACAGTAATCACTCCCTGAATACAGTTGCTTACAAATGTTTGTAGTTGTTCACGGTGCGTACATCTACTTCTTAACAAGATCATGGAAAGGGTTTGATGTTTGACTAGTGCACCACAGGACCAGTGGTATCCTGTTTTGTCTTCTGGAGGTCCCATGTTATTCAGCATAGGTCTTTTGAGAGCTCTGCTTTTGAGATCAGAAGAAATCATGCAGTATTGTCCATACAGCTGCCAAAGGCAAGGGGGCTCATACTATTGAATTGGTTTTAGTATACGTTACCAGTCAGGTATGCTTTGCCTTATGCTAGGCTTCTTAGTAATGTGTCAGTGTCGGGGATCAGTGTTTTCTGATCATCTTTTTTCATCATGTTTCCTTATCAGTATTTCCAGATGTAAACCTGCTCAATGGCAATGGTAAAATGCATGGTGCCAGTATACAAAGTAAACCCAAAAGTCCTCTCTCTCCATCCTCACATGACAAAACCAAACATCTCTGGGTTTGGTGCTTCTGTTACATTAAAACAGTATCACTCTGCCTTTCTTCTCTTTAGAAATCACTGACAAAACACTGTCCTGAGCACCATCCCGGAAGTAGGCTGCTTGTGTCAAGTTACAGAAGATGTTGGAGCCTTTATGTCCAGTTGTATGACACTGTGTCTCTCTGATATGTTTGTTAGCCAGTAATCCAAGTCTAATTCATCCATATCAACGATTCCTGAGGTCTTGTAGAAAGAAGAAAAAAAAGGCTGGGAGGAGCTGCAAGCTTGTCTTCATGGGAAGCTGTGCATGGGTCAGGCAGCACCACTGTAACTGCTGTCACAGAAGAACAGCCAGACTATGTACGTAATTGTCTTAACAGCGATGAACCACTGCCAGGCTTTTCCACTGACCTATGATTTCAGTCATCACTGAGCATCATCTGTGCACTTGTTTTTGCCTATTCATTCATGCAAAGCTGCCCAGAGGCGCTCTTAAATAGCCTGGGATGTGATCTGATTTGTCTTTGGGGTACGCTGAGCTTGTGAAGCCCATTTTGGCTTTCCACGACTTTCGGATGAGATCACAGTACCAGAAATCATTGTTTGCCTTTGTCCAGGCATCGCAAAATGGGAAAGATTTAAATCTATGAGAAGCTGTTAAGCCAGTCAGTTTGAAAGATTACTGTTCTTCTAAAGCTCTCCGTGCTTTATCACCAGAATTTTTCTATTGCCCTTTTTTGCTTTTTTAGGAAAAGCTCTGACTCGATGACAGTTTTTATTGGGCTTCCTTTCTAGATCAGTTGCATTGAAGTATTTGTATTAACATCCAACACATAGTTCACATGTTCAGGGTTTCTAAAATATAATCTTGTCTGCTAAAGTAGCAGTTAGAAAACAATGACATTTACATTAGATGTGTAAGAGATTAGAATGAGCTAATTAAATTGACCTTTAAATCTCTCCACCCTCTTGGAGGCTGTGGCTAATCCTTGGCTTCCCACTGTGGAGATAAGTATCCGTGCTGTGAGCATTTTAAGCAAAGTGGGCAGAGGAGGAAGAGCCTCACCAGCAGTTTGTCTTTGAAGAAGGGGGCAATACTTTACCACTGATAAATATAACTTGCAATTATGGAGAGGGTGGGGGGACAAGCTTTTCTTGTTATTTTAGTGGCTCTGTTCCCTGTGTTTTCCTCACAAAAATGGTTTTGGTTTAAAATAATAGCTCCAAACAACTTATTGCTCTTTGAAAAGTCTCTCTGGAAAACAGTTTGCTTTTTTGATGTCTGGTGTTGGTATAACTAGCATTATCAATAATATCATTATTGTTAGTTAATTACAGTTGGCTGCTATTTTTATTGACCGTGTGCAAGGTAAAAATAGATTTCCAGACTTCCAATAGACTTCCAAAGGATAAAGCATTAGGTGGTTATTTTAGCTGGCTTCTAAGGACTCTCGAGGATGCCTCTTAGAAAGTAGTTGGTTTGATATTTTGTCTTTGATTTTTAAAAAGTCAATTATTGTGGGGCTTTATAATAAAATGTAAATAATAGATGATTAAATTACAACAATCAAAATTTAATTGTCAATAAGCAGTTGACATTTCATGTCGTAAAAACTTGCAGATGATGTAAAATCTGTCCAAATGGCAAAGTTAGAAGACGACAAAGATTTTGTACCAAAAAAAATACTTTATCTGGCATTATGAGCTTGTATAAATTCGATACCTTTTAATACCTCCTGTACAAAGATAGGCTGAGAAAGTTGGGGCTGTTCAGCCTGGAGGAGAGAAGGCTGCGCGGAGACCTCATAGCAGCCTTCCAGTATCTGAAGGGGGCTATAGGGATGCTGGGGAGGGACTCTTCATGAGGGACTGTAGTGAGAGGACAAGGGGTAATGGGTTCAAACTTCAACAGGGGAAGTTTAGATTGGATATGAGGAAGAAGTTCTTTACTGTAAGGGTGGTGAGGCACTGGAATGGGTTGCCCAGGGAAGTTGTGAATGCGCCATTGCTGGCAGTGTTCAAGTCCAGGTTGGACAGAGCCTTGGGTGGCATGGTTTAGTGTGAGGTGTCCCTGCCCATGGCAGGGGGTTGTAACTAGATGATCTTAAGGTCCTTTCCAACCTTAACTATTCTAGTATTCTATGAATATCGTCAGATGAATAGTTACGTGGATTAAAAGGAGTGCAGAACTGCAGGGGTGAAGGCTGTGTTCAGGAAGGTGGTAGCTCTGAGGAGGAGCAAGAAGTCAAAGGGGACAAGAATTTAACACTAGTGTGAGGTCCTGACTCAGAAGGAGTAATTGCACCCTTGGATGGATAAATTGGAAGGTATAAAATAAGACCAGAAAGGACTCTTAAGGTTTTTTTTAACATGTGGGTTTTTTTATGTCTGAAGCTAATACTCTATATGGTTTTGATGCTAGTCATCTTAAAAAAAGGTGTTGAAAATTTGGATATGGAAAAAATACAGAAAAATTGTGTCAAAGGAATTTAAAGACATAGAGAATGCCTTGTGGGAGTGACAGAGCTTGACCTGCTGCACTTGCAAAAATTAAAATTGAGAAGAAAGTAGTATGTGAGTATCCTTGCAGAAAAACAATACTAGATACTTTAGGAAAGGATAAATAAGAATAACTGGAAAAGGAAATAATTCCAATTCAAAATAAGACTCACCTTTGCAGCAACACAAACGATTAAATACTAGAAAAACTACAGTGGCAAATCTTAGCGTTCTGAAGTTGGATGAATGAAGACTGTCTTTATGGATTTCGTACCTTGGCCAAAAGCAAAGATTGGAGTTCAGTTTTGGAATGGCTGGGTGACATGAAATGGGTTCTGATGGGTAGCTGTTGTGTTGGATTCTAGCTTATGAAATTCCATTGAAGGCTCCAGAAAAGCTCCTGTGAACTTCAAAGAATTGTGGATCAGATCCTAAGAGCACCAGCAGAAAAAACACTTTCTTTACCTAATATATGTTTAGTGTAGGAAATAAAACTGCACAGATTGCTGAGAGCTTGAGAAAGAGATGGTGAGGCAAGAGTTGGGTCTACAGTAAAACTAAATCTTTCAGTTGATTTGCTACAGAATATGCTGTTCTTGGGTGAGATAATGACATGTAATTTAGGTGTGCTGATCAACTTTTTTGTATTGAGAACTCCTTGGGAAATTAAATACTAGTAAGTGGTGTCGCTTTTACCCATTTATATTTAAAGCTGTATTTTTATTACTTTATCAGAAGTTAATTCTGTGGTACAGGACAAATTCTTTGTGATTTGTAGCCTCTCAGCACTGAAGACAAGGTATTTCTGGTTGCCTGGCTACTCAATGCTATATAGGTGATATTTTTTATATTGATTTGTGTAAGGGCAGTGAGACTTACAGCTAGTGATTTTTCACAAGGGAAACTATTTGGGAGAGAGGGGGAGGTATGTGAAAGAGAAACTTACCTAATAGAAGTACCTTTGAGCTTGGCGTATTAAGTGTGTCTTTGGTTGTATTAGTTATTGCTGAAGTAATTTAGCATAGTCTTTAAATGACCTCGTAAAAGTATTCACACTTTAAAAAAGTACAAAACTTTTTGTTTCTCCTGAGACCAAAAAACCAGCAGGCACAAGTCTAAAACTTCACAAATGAGAAGTGAATGGGGAATTGGCAGAACACGCACAGTTGGAGCAGAAGACTTGCAGTGAGTTGCTAAGTGAAGCTGTTAAGTGGAACAGGGTATGTGTGGCTGACAGATGTTTTAATTGTGCCAAAGGAATGAGGCACACTGTGGCAGAGCAGGAGAAGACTGTGAAGATCTGAAGGGGACAGGGCAGTATGGCACTGTGCTGAGTTTTGTGCTCACTAATGCTATACTGTAGGCAGGTGATTTTTATTAACTTCTTATGACTAATGCTCCTGTGCTATACATGCTCCACTTGGTTCCTGGCCCAGTATGGAAGTGCTATGCAGTAGCAGTAAGTGTTGGTAAAAGATTGTTAGATAATCAAACTGTATCTTTTGGAGCTTGAGTAGTTTTTGGTTTCGTTTTGTCTGTGTCTGAAAAATGTCCTCCCTGTTCTGGCTTTGTGGCTCGTAGATCTGTGTTAAGTGAGGAGTGGCTCATTTCCCATCTGTTCATATTCCACTTAGTCTTTCCCTAATTAAGAAGCAGAGCCAGAGGGAATTCAATCTGGTATTTGCCATGATCTATCTCTATCTCTCCTGGTCTCTTTTCCCTCTCCTTCAACCCTGCTTATATTTCCTTTCGGAAAAGGGAGATGCTTCAATTTCATTCTTTATTTCCTTCCCAGTACAGTATAGACACCTCACCTAAGAGATGCTGTTGCTGAAAACAGCAATAGGTCTCTCTTCACTGAAGTTAGTGCTGAGCAAGGAAGCAGAAGAAAAGCTGTACACCACTTACTTTAGGCAAGTTCAGTCAGCTTTTCCTCCAAGGCATTTGCATGGAGATGTCTACAGTACAACTTATTTCACTCACTTCTTGTACGAAACTTCACTCACGTTTATCTGTGTGTTCTGGCAAAAGTAATGTGGGTCACAGGAGGGTACTGTCTCACAAAACTGCATTTGACAGTAAGAGGCAAGTCTATACAGTGCAGCTGCAGCAGTCTGAACTAGAGAGCGGTGCAGTTCAGATAAATGCGTATTTCAGTCTGTCTGAGCAGTGACTTATTGTCTGCATTGAGATAAAGATGATTGACTAAAAGACTTGAGTCAAATAACCCCAGAATAAGTTAAACTTCATCTGTATCATCTATTTCCATGTCTAAAGTCTAATTTTAAAAGAGACAAACTTTCCACAGTCTTTGTGATGTAAAGCAGTATTTCTCAAGAGTTACAGGTTTACTGGTGGCTATGCTTCAGAAACTTAAGTGTAGGACTTTCTTGGCCATTTTGTGTCTTGACTAACAGGAGAAATATTTTCCAATAAAGAATGACTTCTAATATATGTACTGTTAATTTGTTAGTAGTTTGGCAGGGTTGAATAGGGTACAAAGTGCTTTGTTTTCTAGTTAACAGTCTGGGTCAGATAGGTAAGCTAGCTTCAGCTGCACCAAAGGGAAGGATCTTAGTGGTTTTAAGTAGCCATATTGTTTACTCTTTGAAGCCCCTAAATTCTTCTGGTTTGATCCTTTCAGTGAAGCTGTTCATTGATCTTGCTAATGATGTCTTGGTGCAGGCCACTTCTTGTCATCTTTTAGTTAAAGATTTATTGTTGTCATGAGAGGCAATAGTATATGTATGTTTACTAAAGCCTGATTTCTCAATATGAACAAATATAACTATAGTTGAGAGGTAAGGTATATTTCATGGTAGCTGGAAGCTTTACTTTAGAATGAACTTGAACTTTTCTCTGTTCATAGAAGTGAAAATTAACCATTACAAATGAGACTTTCTATAGGCAATACTCAGCCATGCATTTATCAGCGCAAGAAAGCAGTAATGCAGTACTAGTAATCAGTAAATATGATGTAATTAAATCTATTTTCCCAACTTTTTAAACCATGCTTATTTAATGAACTTACTACTATGAAAAGAAAACACAGTAATATTAATGTCCTCCATGTTCCACCTTCTGTCAGAGTTCAAAGGAACTACTTTCTGTATCTGAAGAGAGCATATTGAGTTACCGCAGGAATGGAGAGTTAATAAAATGGGGTCAAAGAGATTGTTTTTTATCTTTAAGCATGTTTAATATTTAAGTATCTGATCTTTAATTCATCTAATAGTGTCAGTATTGTAGAGAAGGCATTTGGGTTTCCTGTGCATCTGTGAAACAGCACCGCTTAGCATAAAATTGGTTGGTTTATTCTAACAAATTAATATGCATGTGGGAAAAGGATAGCAGTGAGCATTCTTTATTAGGCTTGGTATAGATAACAATGAAATAACCATCTACTAAAAATTAAATGCATCACTATTTTTAACCCGTTAAAGCATTTACAGTACAGTGTGTGCTAAATAATCATCTGCAGATATAGTTTCTTATTAGCAAGCTTTTTGGTATGATAGTTGCCTTTGAAATTAAGTTGACATTATGGTAATCAGGTGGAATTGCTTATGAAGACAAAAGGTGACAGGTTCAATTTGAAAGAGCAAATGGTTATAGGAATAGCAGTTGGAAGATTTGAAGTCAGAAGTTGGGGGCGGGGCGAAGTTTGTCCTGTTCTGGGCATAGAATTAGTAACTGGGCTTCTGCCACTGAAAAGTTGAAAGAGGCAGCATGTGCCATTGTGTTGTACCTCAGTCAAGACACTGCTAGCACGATACTTCATTCAGTACCAGGTCTGAATTTCACTCAAATCTGGCAAGTCTTTTGGTGAAGAATGTTAAAATATACCTTAAGAATATGAGAAATTTTGCAGAATAATGTTAGTTCGGGTTCTCCTTCCCATCTTCCCTCTTTCCCTTCTTCAGAGGTCCAGTAGCAGACTAGCAAGTATACTTTTTTGCAGCTTTTTATAGCTAAGCAACTTAAGTCTCCCCCCAGGTTAATTGCTTTTGAGGTATATACTACATTGCTTACAGTTTGAAGACGAGGGTTCTCTGGGTAAAAATATATTCAGAAAGCTCTGGTTACTGCTTTATTGCAATAGTTAACCTCAGAGTAATGCAGCTTTTTCTGCTGGGAACAATAACAAATAACTACCCAGCAGCCTTTATTATTGCTAAGTGAATTACAGCATAATAACTTAGCAGTAGTTTAATTCTCTTACATACACTAATGATTACCCATGCTTAGGGGTTTTTTCCAAATAAAAAATAATTATGATGTTACATCATATTTTCTAGTTTGTGGTGAAGGTAATTGAATTTGCACAATTTTTTAAGAACTTATAATTGAAGTTCTTCATCTTAAACATATGAAATATATGCCCTGAAAACAAAGCCAAGTTGTGAGTCTAGAACAGAAAAGGTTTCCGCAGAGGTCAGTTTCAACCAATAACTATTAATGGTTCAATTTGAAGATTAATGGAGTGCTGATATCAAGTGCAGCATTAAAAAAACAATTATTTATGATACCTGTTCTCTTCAATAGATTTTATCAGTACATGAAAACACGTCAGTGGTGGAATGGCAGGAAACTGATTTGGATAGGAAACAGCTGAAAACTGCGGTCAGTACTGTTTCCTTCTGTAGTATCTTCAATACCATGTGAAGCAATGGTGTTATCAGGACTTGCCTATGTTAAAATTGGCTGTCCAAAAGCCAGTGCAGAGAAGGAACTGAGTCTGCAGTGGTTGTCCCTAAAGCTCTGTTTTGATCAGTCTAGAAAAACTCTTTATTTATAAACATTAGGGAAGTGCACACATCCCTTCTTTCTTTAGTGAACAGAGAAGACAATGGAGAAAGACATCACTTTAGATATTAGTAATGATAGTAGTTCATTGCATAAGCCTAGAAATATGCTGGAGAAGAGCACGAAGTTTTATTTCTCCTGCATGTCATCATAAAGGTTTTCATTGTAGTATGACCTTGTAGAGCTTTTAGGTAGTTTACTGTTATTCCCATAATTCTGCATGTTTCAGTGGAACAGAGTAACCTTGTGGAAAATACTTTTATTACATGTTAAACTGACTTCAGACAGTATTCCACATTTGGGATAAATTTATCCTGTTGAAGTCAGTGTGTCTCAAAATATGGAGACAAAATCAGATGAGTTCAAATACCTTCTTAAATTGAGGCTGTACTTGCCCTCATCTCTTGGTGAGGTTACTGCTCTATAAAAGTTACTGATCTCCTAGGGTTGAGTCTGTGTGTCCAGCTCCTGCTGAAGTCCATAGAGCTTGATAACTCTATGGAACAGATTATCAATGGCAAAAACTTCCAAATAAGACATAGCTTACATAAAAATAAAATCTTGTAGGTCTGGTACCTGGTTGTGGTAGACAGAGTTTATTTGGAATTATTTCTTGAAAGCATCATCATTCATCCAGTGTGAATCTGGCTTGTGTCTTAGTTCCATGGTGCCTTATCAAACCATGCAAACGTGTCCTATTCTGTAGCTGCTAGAGCTGAAACTCTATTTGGGAATCTGCAGCCTTTCAATGTGTATACAAAATTTTACTAAAACTCTGTGAAAATGGCTTTTCTTCTGGCAGGGAGAACCTTGCACTGTGTGGAAGGGGGGAAGTATATTTCAATTTAGCAAGATTTACTGTTTGTGCAGTATAGTACAATGAGGAACAATAACCAGTAATAAACTTGTTTAACCTTTTCAGAGTATGGTCCATTTTGGGGGAAGTACACATGAAGTTCTTACAGAACTTCATTTTGTTTTCTCATGGCTGTGCTGCTGCTGTTACTACTTATTAAAAAAAAAAATAGTGGTGTAATTCAAGTATGTAGCAACTGGCATAAACTAACAAGTGGTAAAGAAAGATGCTTCCAGCCAAAAGCAAGTTGTTATACCTTGTCTAATGTATTTTTACTGTTTGTAAATATAAAGAAATCTAATCTGGCTCTTTCTTATTTTCTGAAAAAGCAGAAGGCTTCTTTTGCTACTGCCTCAAGCACAAGTAGTCTCAAATTTTCAGTCTAAAAATGGTCACTAATCTCTAGCATGTTTTTCTTCTAACTACTGCATGGTCATTAACTAATCTTTACCTCTTGAGTTGTTAGGTAGGTAGGCGTATTTTACAAAAGGCAGTGTACTGTACAAAAATATTACTTGCTTAACACTAGATATGAAATCATTGGAATAGCTGTGGTAGTAGAGCTCATCAACCTAGTTGTGATCTTTTTTAATGTTACCAAATCACACTGCCTTAAGAACCAGTCTTTGAATCATAGAATAGTTAAGGCTGGAAAGGACCTTAAGATCATCTAGTTCCAACCCCCCCGCCATGGGCAGGGACACCTCACACTAAACCATGCCATCCAAGGCTGTCCAACCTGGACTTGAACACCACCAGGGGTGGAGTATTCACAGTTTCCCTGGGCAACCCATTCCAGTGCATCACCACCCTTACAGTAAAGAATTTCTTCCTTGTGTCCAATCTAAACTTCCCCTGTTTAAGTTTGAACCCATTACCCTTTGTCCTCTCACTACAGTCCCTCATGAAGAGTCCCTCCCCAGCATCCCTATAGGCCCCCTTCAGGTACTGGAAGGCTGCTATGAGGTCTCCACGCAGCCTTCTCTTCTCCAGGCTGAACAGCCCCAATTCTCTCATCCTGTCTTCATATGGGAGGTGCTCCAGTCCCTTGATCATCCTCATGGTCCTCCTCTGGACTTGTTCCAACTAGTTCCATGTCCTTTTGATGTTCAGGACACCAGAACCAGAGACAATACATAATAAAAACTACAAAGTTACATATAAATTGTAAAACAAAACTTGTGCTGAACATTACACAAGAACTACCAAGACCTGAACAGCATCAGGCAGCCTTAATTTTGCTAATTTTCCCACCCACAGGCTGCACACTGTGCACCGCTTATACTAAAGATATGAATATCTGTAATTTACACCACAACATTAAATTTGCCTTAGCTATAGAACTAGCTGTCTCATCAATTCTAGAATGATGGTGCTTAGAATTAAGCTAATGCCTTCCAAACCAGTTACCTTGTAGCTCCACAGTGTGAAGGCAGGACTTTGATTGATCCACAAGACACAATGGAGTTCAGAAATACTAAAAAGTAATCAGATTTTTCTCTTTAGTCTTCCCCCAAAACCCTGTGCTTGACATTCACACTTGGCTTCCAAGTATTCAGTACTTCTTCAGACTAGAACGCTGGTTTTGAAACCACACTGGCATAAGTGTATTTAAATGCTCACTACATCAGGAGAACTAGTAAGTCATTTAAGCTTATGCTTTTTCAGTGGGGACAGAACATGGCTCCCTAGTTTTACCCCCCTTAGTTTTAGCTTTAGGTTTAATTGCCTTATTCTCAAGGTGATTTAATTTTTCTAGCGCCTCTGCACAATACACATTCCAATTTCTTTAAGAGTCAAGGTGCTGTCCTGCACGCAACAGCCTCCCCTCACTATACAGTTTTGCTTCACCTCTCCAGCATAAAAATACAAACACAACAAAGACAGAAGCCTTGCTTAAAGATACTACGTGGTAAGTACAGTTGAAGTCTCATCAAGAGCACCATGAAGTTTAGCAGGAACTTAGAAGCCTTGTTACGCACAGACTTCTGCCTGTTCACTTCCAACAATTTGCAAGCTAATCAGCGCAAGGATCAAATGTGAGACTAGAGAGAAATGCATCAATTAATCACACCCATCATTTTTTGATAAATAAAAAGTCAGTATTTAAAAATCATCAGCCATAATAACACAGCATATGTAATAACGCTAAAGCACTGCGAATTTCATTACAGGATTAAACAATACTGTAGGAAGGGCAAGGGCAGTTCAAAGACACTAGAACCTATCTATGGCATCACTGCAGTTACATTACTGTAAAATGATATGTTAGTTATTTGGAACAGAAACAGCTAAGCAAGACCTAGAGTTTCTCAAACCATTCACACGGGTGACTCTACCCTTCTCTTACAGATGCAGCCTTATTTAGAGGCTTCTCAACAACAGTTCTTTACAAGAAGTTTACTGAGGCATAGCTATTCGCTTTTGCAGACACTTACACAGTAATGGTTTAGCATCACATGTCTAAGATACTTCCAAGACAAAAAATACTACCTCACCTTTTATTGCTCCTTCACCTGACAGACCCATAACACCAAAAAAGCCCATAATACAAAAAAAATAAAAAACCAAACAAAAAAAAAACTACAAAAAAAAGCAACCAAAAAAATCCCACAAACAACAACACTGATGTACTTCTATGTAGAGAGTCTTGCTGAGTTTTAAAGTGATACTGCTGCTATTGATTAATCCTCTATTTATAGTTATTGTGGTGTAATACAGTGTTCCTTTTGGATTTTTACTTACTGTATATTTTCTTCCCAAAAGCCAATAAAGCATGCATAACAACAGTGCAACAAATTCTCATTCAGTATTGAGAATGACACTTGAAATACTGATGGGTAATACCTTCCCCCAATCGTTCTTTTGTTTTCAGAATATTTTTGAAGTGATTTGTCAAGATAATGTGGTCTGTGATTACATGCTCTGCAGAATTCAGCTCATTGCAGATGTATTGGGAAAAGATTAAAAAATAGACATGAGTTATAATTGTTCTAATTAAAACTTTCACAGTTTTGTCTGACTTGATGCTTTTTTTCTTTTAAATCAATTGACAGAATTCATTGACAAGAAGCGCACCCCTTGCCAATGACTCGCAAGCACGCAGTGGTGCCCGCTTTCATACATCTTACGACAAAAGATATATCATCAAAACTATAACAAGTGAAGATGTAGCAGAAATGCACAACATCCTGAAGAAATACCATCAGGTAATATGCTAAATACTATCAGGGTGTGGGATTTCTTCTTAGATACTATAATGTGATTTTTTTTTAGAGTGTTCAAAGTTTTAAATGAGTAATTATGAGAAAAGTAATTTTAGACGTTTCCCTTTTGCACAAGCAATTTACTGTATGTCTGCAGTTCACAAGGCTGCACTTTTCTAAATAGGTAAGCTAGCTTTAAGTAAAATGATACGCCTATATGATAGACAGACACTAACTTGGAGGCCGTAAGCTTTTTCACCTTGCTGGGAAGATGCTCTTTCTTTCTGCTAGCACACTCTCAGGTATGAAGATACTTGCTTCTGGGCTAGCTTGAAGACAGACAGACATCTGTGTACCTGTGTATCAGCAGTGCAGGTGACCCCTTTCTTCCTGGTCTGATCACCAAATGTTCTGTGTTTCATTAACAACAGATTTCAAACAATTAAAGCTCTATGAGAAATGAAAAAATAGATTTAATTAATGTAAAATTCCTACAAACAAAAAAACAGGTTTTGCTGTGTGAATTTCCATAAACAGTCAAGTCAAAACTGAGCAGTGGTGATCCCTCAACTCCAGCAGTCATACTGTGCCAGCAAATAATTTGTGTGGATGGCATGGAGAGGGAGCAGAACTTGGGAAATATGAGAAGCCCTGCTAAAATCAGTGATGATTTCCTTAGCCCTAGAACCGTTCAAATAAGCTCTATAGCTGCAGAAATCTGAAAAGCCTCTCAAAGTCATCTAAAATCTAACACCAAATAGGAAGGGGTTTTTATCCTTCCCATTTTCCTGCTCGCTTTCCTGGGAGTTGGGATTTCAGGTAAAAAACTTGGGATATTTAGGGTTGGAACTTTTTAGCAGCTATTTTAGGTGGGGTTTGTTTTTTTGTTTTTCTTGCACTGTCTTTGTTGAGGTTTTTTAAATACTGTTACTTCTGTAAAACCAATTTCTAAGTCATCATTTGAGGTGGAGGGGAAACTAAAGCATGCTTTCAGGGTACCTGGGATTGAAGGTATTGTCAGCCATCTTTGTGGTGCTGCTTGACTGTCTCCCTTCTCTTGCCTTTCTGTGTTGAAGGAAGATCTCTGAATGCCCTCCAAGTCCAGAGTAGCTTGGAAAGCCTTCAGTGATACGAACTCTTTTCTCTCTCTGCATGTTATTGTTCTGCTTAAATAACATATCGGATCACCATGTGTTTGTTTTAATGTATATAAATATCATCACTATGACACGTTTGTAAAACAATCTTTTAAATGCAGTTTTACCAAAGAAATTTTAAACTATTATCTAACTGTAATGGGGGTTATTTTTTATTAGAGTTTTCAAACTTACAATTTTGGGTTCAATCTGTAAGGCATTATAGTCCTTTTCGTATTTGGCATTAGAAGCTATTATTAATGATCCAGATTCTGAGACTTAATCTAGCTGAAAGTCCTGTTGCCTTTCAAAACAGTAATCTCCTTTCAAGAGTGCTAATGAGGGCAGTGGTAGTGTGAATGAACTTCATAATTTGGACTCTTTTTTTCATTAATGCTTTTAAACATCAGTGTTCCTAATAAGCTAGGTTACAAGGAATAATGATCTGAAAGTTATCTGTACCAGGCACCTAGTTTCATTTTGTACTGGAAGAACATCTCATTGGAAGAGTAGCTCTCATTGAGATACCTCAAAAAGATTCATAAAGATATGACTTGTGTTTCTTTGTCTCAGAACTTGAGAGCACATTACAAAGTGTTGTAAATGCAGAGGAACTCAAGTACTGAGGCAGTTTAATAATTGGACTTTTTAATGAAATAAATTAATTGCAGTATCTTCAGCAATTTACTTGAACAACTAAATTACTTTGAAGTAATAAAAAAAAAATCTAAATTAAATCTCACTTATTCTGGAGACAGCTGATATCGTGTCCTGTGTGTTGCTGCTGGAATTTGAATGATTGGAATCATTAGGTACAGCAGCTTGTCCTCTCATTTATCTAGATATTTTTTAGACAAGTGAAGCTTATCTTAGCCTGCCTGATAATGTCCGGAAAAACCTATTGTCCTGGTGGAAAGGTTTTAATAATTCCCTTGACAGATTCATTCCACACGTTTTGGCCTTAGACTACCTTTCTGCTAGCAAATGATGCAATGCCAGATTACATCCTTCGGCACTTGAGCTCATTAACGGTCCCTGTTGTGGTTTTGCTTTGGACCAGCTAGCTGTCTCCCAAATAATTCTTGGCAAGGTTCAAGGTATTAACTCAGGTCAGTTACTGCTCTTACGTAGGAGTTTGAATATGAGCATCATGTTTTGGAGGAGAATTTAATAATTTAGATTCAAGTTATTCCATTCCAAATAGAATTGATGCCAGGGGGGCAGTCCAAGACCCTTCTAATTCACTGGTATTGATGTGGCTTTATGGTTCTGTTGGATGGCATAGTTGAAGTAGTACAAGACTTTACAGATACTGCACTGGTACTTCTGTGGAAATCTTTGTCAATAAAACTTCTCTTGAGTTCAATTTATTTTAGCATAATCTCTTCTGCAAGTAGAGGAAATGTTAAGTTCCCTGTACTGTTTTACATACTTAACTTGCTGCTCAGTATCTTTCTTAATTGTAATTGTTGCTACAGCTAAAGAGGTTAATTGTAATTACACACAAATGTACCAAACACAGGATTTCTAGGGAAAAGTCTGCTTGTTTGCTTTTCTCCACTTTCAGTTCACTGTCCACCAGCAGCACTCACCATGTAAGTGAAAATCTCTGACCCAGCTAAATGTGCTCACAGCCCAGCTGTGATTGTGCCTGGGACTGCTTTGGGACTATTAACGGCATGTCCTTAGATTGTATCCTTGCGAGACTGCCCTTAGAGCAGAGCTGTATTTGAAAGGTTCAGTCTTCCAAGGAAGGGAGTGTGCAGACATGTTCAACCCAGTTATGTAGTGCAGGCATCATCCTAGGAGGAACAAAGTTTCTCGCATGCATGAAGACTAGAGAGGTGATTCATGTGCATTTTAGAAGGCTGTTGCTCCCTTGTTAGAGATCAAGTACCCCTGGGAGACCTCAAGTTAGATCATCTGTCTATTATGAAAAGTGATTTGTAAACCCTTGGTATCTTGTACCCTTTTCCACCTGCCTAGGAAGGCAGTAAATATCTTCTGGCTACTCCTGACAATATTAGGAGTGAAATTCATGCCATTTATGACAGATCATCTCTTTCCTCTCTCATACCTTCCCCCTCACCCCACCACCCCCCACCCCAGTTCATCCCAGGTTTCTTCCCTGGGTTAAAAACTGAGTAAAATTTAAACCATAATATTACTCACCTGTTTCCTAATTATGGCTAACAGTTCCAAGCTAATAGAATCATTCTAAGCCTTGGAAGTACCTCTGTCCTTGCTCTGGGACCAAACAAGCCCTACCAAATGTTGAACTGCTTAACGATAAATGCAAGAGGTCAGATATCTTTAAACAAACAATGCTGGGGAGGGGACCATGAGAAGTCAGAAGTGTGGGATGCTGGGTATGTTCTTCATTCACCAAAACAGTCCTCATCCCTGGCGCTTGCAAAATATCTGTCATTCTACTTGTACAGTTTTGAACTATAAAGCTACTGATGAGGCATCTGGGAGTTAGTGTGGTCAGCAGAAAAACGTAGCAGGGCAGTTCTCCCATGAGCACCTCCAAAATGTAACTCCACGTACCAATGCTTTTTTTGTGAAGTTACCAAAAGATTAAAAAGAGACATGTAGACTGCCACCAAAAGTAGAAATGAAGGTTATTTCATCAGGAACTGGAGATCATGGAGATTTATAGTCCACAAACCCATCCGGTTCTTTCCATTCCTCTCTCCATCTGTCTGAAGGTACAGCAGCCTGTCTGTTTTTTGGAACTGTGAAGAGCTGAGGTTATAGTTACACGGACTGTATACTTAGGTATTTACAAAAGAAGCAGGAATTATGCATAGCCTGTAACCACTTGTAAGTGAAAAAATACCAAGTCTAGATTGCTTGGGTTTTGATTAACCAAAGTTATAATGGACATGATTGTACACCTTAGAGAAATCGGGTTATATTCAGGAAACAGAATGGCGAGTAACTTGCTAGGAGTGAAACACAAAATAAGTTCAGTTTGGCTGAGTTATTACCTTTCTCATCTCTGGGTAGAGTTCTGTTGCAATATCATATGGCACTTTGCAAAAGTAACCAAGTTAGGTGCATCACAATTTACAGTATTACTGCCTCTATTGCACATTTAAGAAATTATCAAGAGTTAAACCAAAAAGGTTGAATTCCGGTTGGAAGGCTACATGCTAGAAATGTGTAAATAGCTAAAAATGAACCAGGCTTGAAGGAGTGTCAGGAGAAGTTACTATAGAAACAGCATATAAGTATATATAGCAATTCCAAATTAAACCTGTTGAATTGTAAATAATAGTGCTGACAATTGTAAATTATAGTTCCTATCCAAAATTATGAGTTGCTTAATTCATTTACCCTGTCTGATGTGATGCCTGCCTTTTTTTTAGTGGCAGTCAGGCCCACAACCTCAGACAGATGGTGAACACTTCAGTCTAAACACTGACGCTTTCTGTCAACTCATCAGATGAGTCTGACGCTTTCAGTACTGAGTAGAAATACAAGAGACCATTATTTTCTCTTGCAGATTTTAAAAAGAAAAAAGCAGCAACCAACTAAGCCCACCACTTCTGAGCAAACAGGGAATAATGTCCTTCTGCATGCTTGAAGTTGCAAAGCATCTTGGTGTTTATGACTAGGTTATGAAGTCCATCATGTGTGGACCAGCCTTCTATTTATATTTAAAGACAAAGCAGCCTAGAGCATGAACCAGATATGTTTCAAAGTGTTGTGATATACATTTGTATTTACCATGTGTCATGCTTTGAATTTCCATGCTAGCCTGTATCTAACTGCTGTAGTATTTTCTGATACATAGTATGAAATACTGCTTTTAGTCACGTTTTAATAACTTGCAATTGGTTTGGGCTGCTTCTGTTATTGGCATACTATTAGTTATTAGTAGAACTCTTCTCACCACTCTTCAGGTGTCACTTCAGCTGAACATTTTTTAGTTATCAAATGCACCAGAACAATGCTTCTGCTCAAACGGGTCAGACTTTTACATGTTAGAAAAGCTTACTGTACGGGCTCATAGATGTAGTTTGACCATTTAAAACTGTGAGTTAAGCATGTTCATGGTAAATACTTATATAGTATTCGAGAGCAGAATCGACTATTCATTTGCAATACCTCCAAATCTAATGCAGTTGCATTTAAAATCTATGTTCCTGACCCCAAGTGCATTAACCAGAAAAAATGGAATTAAACCAACTTCTCCCTTTGGCATTGTTAAGGGAGAGCTCAACAAAGTCATCTATGACAAGTGTGTTGCCAAGATTTCACCCCATGTTTAAGGAACAGGTAATAACCTGCTTCCTCGTAATGGAAGACTTCTCATTTCAGCGTATATTTCAGCTGTGTTTATATATTTCTTTTGGATGAGTTGTGCTGTGCAAAAACTTTATAAATTTCTATCAAATACAGAATATACTGTTGTAGGTACTAGTTTATATGTAGATATTTTCTAAACTACAAATACGGTTTTCAGGGGTAGAAATTGGTGGCAGTTGAGCGGAACTCTGTATGCAAAAGATTGATTCTGAAATGCCTGAGTCGAGCTACCATGGCCTCCCCAGTGCGATAAACTTGCTTTAAGTCTGAAATTGGTGTAAATTAGTGTAAAAGTGAAGTCTGGTGCTCTTTGAGAATAGATGATGGGTAGATAAAAGTTTTTTAAAATAAATGAATGCAATTTGACTGTCAGAAAACCCAGTAACTTTTGAACACCTTTTTTTTTTATTTTATTTTCATTAAAATGGACTTCAAAAGGGATTTATTATTCCTCAGTTCTGACACCCAGGCAACTTCAGCAAAGAAATTCAGAAGTCATCTCAAAGCAGGTGAACAAGTGGGAATTGTTAGCGTACAAGCCTTCCCATATAAAACTACTCATGAGTGCATGTACTCTTCAGGTTTTCTATAGGTAGCTCTCCCTGTTGAATGCACAGTCTCTTCTCTACACAGGTAGTCATATGCAGAACTGACACCTATTGCACTGCCTGTTTGTCTCCCTGGCAACCAGCAGAAATAGTGAATAGTGGTAAAGGACAGGGACTGCCTGTTTACCCGAGGCAGCACACAGCAGAGTGACAGGGAAGTGAGTGGGAAGAAAGGAAAGAATAGGATGAGCAAAAAAGGAGAAACCACAGCAGAAAGGAGAAAAAACAAAGCGGGGGGAGGGGGGAATACTTTAGCTTCTGGAGAGGGATAAAAAATTAAAGAAATAGGAAGGCAAATGAAAGGGAAAAGATGCAGGCAGTAAGGTGAAAAAAGGGGAAATGGCACCAAGAGCAGGATTCAGGGCTGTGCAGGAATCGAGGAATAGCAATAACACAGTGTTATTGAGTGAAAGGTAGGAGAAAATACTAAAATCATAAATAGAATAACATTTCTGTACGCTAAAACCAATTTTTCAACAGATTTGGTGACAATATAGGTTGGGGAATACCCCAGAAAAGAAAGCTGGGGCTTAGGTACATAGGAATTTGCACTGAAACAGACTGACATCAAGCCCCAGTAGGTTCATAGAATTGTTAGGGTTGGAAAGGGCCTTAAGATCATCAAGGTCCACCCCCCTGCCATGGGCAGGGACACCTCACACTAAACTGTGTCGCCCAAGGCTCTGTCCAACCTGGCCTTAAACACTGCCAGGGATGGAACATTCACAACTTCCTTGGGCATTCCATTCCAGTGAAGTAGGGCTACGTGTGCGAAATAGCAATGTGAAGTTTTTGTGTAGGACTGAGACAGATATAATTCAGGATTTAGTCTTCACTGATACCACATCATTCCACAGATTATCTCCAGGGGTAGAGGAGACAGAGCAAAAATGGGAATTTTACCTTCTATTTTTCCAAAAAGAGTTAAAAATGGCACAGATGCTTTGCCAATGAGTTGTATGCATTGTGTTATCTTTTATTAATTCTGCTATCTTGCTAGTATTACCATGGGGAAGCAAGAAGCTAAAAATCTTATTTTTCTTTTAAATGACATAGGAAAAGTTCTATTCTTGTTAAGGAATCTTGAGGCTGTATTTATACAAAAAATTTAGGAGAATACAGGGTTATAAAGAATTTCTTACTAATTTGCAGCTTTAAGCGTGGCATTCAAAAGAGCTCAAAAAATTATATATTTGAAACCTATGCTGCACAACTGATCAAATATGTCAACATGCTAATGATACTTTATTTTGTTAATGGTAATATTGTCCTCATGCTGTGCAGAAAAATGAAAATTGTCTGAATTGACAGGAAATGATGGGGTGTTTATTGCAGCACTCCTTAAAAAAAGATGGATTTTGTTACTGCATATAAGGACTTGTAAATGTATTATCTAAGTATTCCAGTTTTATTTAGCAAAGCTGCTTAATAGAATTATTTTAATGTTCTTTCTAGATAGAGTTAACATAAAGGAGTGAAGGTCTTTTCCAGTCAACTTTAGCAGTCCTGTTAAGCATGTACCGGCTTATTTTCTAGGCTCACTTTTATTCCAGCTGTGAGTGGGAAACTTCAGGAAATCATTCCTAAAAAAACACCTTGAGGTGACTAAATTACTACTTCATTTATATCAAGATGGACAAATCTGCCAACCACAGTCACCAGTGCAAGTCCTCCTGGACTCCCACCCAAACAGATGACACGTTTTGCCTCCTCTGTGATGCAGATATGGGGGATTGATAGTTTCAAAGGTAGGAAGTTCTAGACCAACTTTGTAGATGCTGAAAGTAAGTGGCATCCCTCCCTCTTTCCTTTGTCTCCTGATCAGGATAAGAAATGCTGTCATGGGAAACACTGAAATAATTTTAGGGGCTTTGCTTTAATTTGCAGTGGCATGAGTGTCCACAGTCAACATAGAGTAGGAAACAACTGTTGCAGTACAAGTTCTGCTTTGAGAAGGTCTCCTAGAAGTCTGCAAGAATACAGCCAAGTCCCTTTTTATCAAGTGAAGAGCAGGACTAGCAGAGCTTTTCATGTCCTCCTTCACACACTAGTAACACTGCCTTTTCAGAAGGCTTGTTTACAAAATGCTAACATGAAACAGCAGTGTTTTCAAATGGCTAACCCTAACTTACAAACAGGATCTAGGCAATATTCATTAGTTGCCTTTTTTACCTTGTTACATATTACAGAACAAAGGGAGGGGTCATATACTGCTAACCAAAGGATTTATTTTATGTTATTGCAGTGGGTGTGTTGCTCATGTTCTGTTAGTGACAATGCTGTTTTCCAGAAGGGGGACACTTAGGACCAGAAAGGTTAAAATCAGAGTTAACAATAGCGAGGTTGAAGAGATGGTTTAGTTGTCAAGACTGCGACCCTAGCAGCTGAGAGGAAGGGGTTATTAGTCTGGTACTTGAGATGCCTAGCTGCCATTCCTTCATGTGGCATAAACTCTCTATGATTTTGGATGAAGTTTGTGTCTCAGCGTCCTGTGTGGAAATTGGAATAGTAGTTGAGTAGGGCTTTTTAAATTCAAATTCTGTAGTTGAGAGCCGTAAGATTAGGAATTAGAGTTGAGTAACCTGAAATTCTGTAGCATTAAACCCTTCTTAGAAAATAGATCAATTTTCATCATCCTTGCAGAATGTAATCATCTTGGAGAAGGAGTCACTCAGTAAATGGTTTTATAAGAAACAACCATTCCTACCTTCTATGAAGCATTAGAAAAGTATTTGTTTAGGATATATGCCACACACTTGGTGTTTGTAACCAAATAATCAATGTAGCTTTACTAATAGGAATTAGTATTTTAAACATTTATGTGACCCCAGCATTAATGGTTCTAATTTCACTTTAAAATTGGATGTGTAAGAGAAACTACTGATGGTAAAAATGAGCTATGTAATACATAACTGCCTTGTGATGTTGGTAATGATTGAAAATCCTCCAATTCAAGAACACCAACTTAAAACTTCTGCATCTGTTAAATACAGAACCTTCTCAGGTACAAACTGGTCAATCTTTGTCCATTACTCAGGTTTGCTGGCCTTTTTCTGGATTTTGGGGTGTGCAGTCATATCTCCTTCCTGAGGTTCTGATTTGCATTCATTGAGCCTCTGCAGCAGCTTAAGATGTTTTGCCCATTCATTGGCAGTTTGAGCTTAAAAATGCTTTGCTGTGAAGTGGCACAACTACATCATGACTGTGTGTTCTCTGCTTTGAGGCTTGTAACCTCCAGTACAGCCACAGGACAGATAGAAAGGAGCATTACAGACCAGACTGTGCCAGCAACATTCAACAGAGCTCGTGTTATAGAGTTGCTAGTCAAAAAGATGTTCCAATTCACAGTCAACGGTTTCCATCTTTGTTCATTCCCTTTGTTTCTTGTTGGAAAGCATTATTTTCAGGACTCTTAAATCTTTCTATTTTTATTTTGGCATTTGAAAAAACGAAAGTCTGGGTGCGATATGTGCAGATTCCAGTGTAAGGTTAGTGAAATTCCTTAAAATTAGCAGAGGATCTCAAAATTGCAAAATCTCCAGGGTTCTAAGAGCTTTGTTATATTATTTCTTACCAAATGCTAATGACTTCTGTTAAACAATTCACGTGGCTTATTCGTTTAACTTGCTTGAAAGTTTCCTGTGTTTTAGAATAATGTGTTCCTAATAACCAGGTCACTCTGGCATAAAAAACACAGCAGCTTCAGTATTCAACAGATATTTGAAGCTGACTTTGCTTAGTTGCCATGATTCCTTATTTGAGACTTGAATTTTTAAACTTTCTCCAAGATCCTCTGTTTGAGACTTGGTAATAACAGAAAGAGGAAAGCTGGTGAGTCCTTTTCTGGTTTGCATCATTGTGGATTAACTTCTCCTTGGTTCGGCAAAATATGAGTGGGTATGTTAGAGCTGGTTTTAGGATTAATACAGTATGGGCATTTTTATTCTGGGAATAAGATAGTCATTCTGCAGTAGTTTTCGTCATCAATGTAGGCTGTACTTTTTCTGCCTCCTCCAATGGTCTTTCCAATAGAAATTCAAACTATTACTTGTAAGGCAAGCCATTAAAAAAAAGAAAAACAGGTTTCAAGTGCAGGTGGCAAATCTTTTCAAGATTAATAGCCCATTTGTAATGGAATATGGTGACCTTAAGGAAACATAAGGATTCGTAAATAATCAAATACAGGGATCCTGCACTTCAGGCTCAACTCCATTGACCCTGAAATGTAACCATTGCATAGGAACTAGCAGAAAGTTGGTGATCATAAATAATAAACCTTGCTGGTGACAGCGCCATAAATGTTCATCATAATAAATATCGAGAATGGAGAAACATACAAATTATATTTAATCTGGGACAACATAATACAAAATGCATTTTGCAGTATGATGTTCAGAAATGTATTTGGTTTTTTTATATCAGTACCAAATGTTATCTGCAGTAAGTGTGCTTTTTGGACCAGAAAAGTGGAAAGGTCTATCAAATGGAGCCTGCTCTTTCTATGAGATTGTCTACAGACATGAAGAGTTATAAATTAAGCGCTTCAAGATTTTAATTTTTAAACCATGGACTGAAAGGAGGATAACCTCCTCATTAAGGGGGTTGTTTTGGCATGATTTTTTAAGGTTTGCTTCCATACAAATGTATATTCAGCAAGTAAATGTGTTGTTTCTGGGTGGTTTATATGTTTCATATAAATGTATATATAATCTCTACTCATCCTCATTTCTGTGTTCGTTATTTTTTTTCTTTTGCTCCTGCAGTTTATTGTGGAATGTCATGGAAACACACTTCTTCCCCAGTTTTTGGGCATGTACCGGCTTACGGTTGATGGAGTTGAAGTATATATGGTTGTTACAAGAAACGTGTTCAGCCATCGTTTATCTGTTTATAGAAAGTATGACTTAAAGGTAAGAAATGACTGCCGATGAATTAACTGACAAACTAGCTGAAAATCTTTCCTATGATTGTTAGATTATGCTGATGCTTGAATATTGCTTGGAATTTTGATGACTCGAAACTGGTTTATGTAGGAGCCCCAATTAACTGGTTTACTTCTGCATCTACTAGAAAAATTGATGGATAGCTTTATAGAAATTATACAAGTATATTTGTATTGTGCATGTTTAAATGGACCATTTTAACTGGGTATGTTTGTTAAATGTATTTAAGGGTTAAAGGTAAAACCCTTCATGCAAGTGGAATAATAATTCTGCTTCCTATAGGTTTTTATCAACATTATGGAAAGCCACAGCTGATTCTGCAGAGGGCTTTTATAAAATAACCAAGTATCATCATCGTTTAAACCAACAAAATGCTACTAACAAAGTATATCACTAGTACAAAAGCTTCATATTTTATTCTGTATTTAAAAAAAATTCAAGTAAAAAAGAGGTTCTTAAAAAAAAAAAAACCCACAACATTTCTCTTGCTTTTATCATAAGGTGTGTTTAGTTTTGCTTCAGAAGAGATTTATCTGCTTATTGTAATTTTGCCAGTAGTTAATACGCAGTGCTTACAACACATGCCCAAAATACAGTCTTGGTCTTTCTACCTAAGGGATTGTATTTTCATTTTGTCCATAAAGTTTCCCCTTAGAAACCTAATTCTTTCTAATACATGTAATTTCTATGCATTGAACTGCTAAGTGCATCTCCAAACTTGTTTTAAGATGGTTATTTAGCATTCTAGATTAAAATATTTGTAATGCTATGTACTGCACTATCCTTTCCTACTCGCAAGTATCTACCTTGCAACTACCAAGCAACTGGTCGGGTAGCTGGCTGAACATGATTTTTAAGAACTGATTTCAAGATTGTCAACAATTGACTTGTTAATATTTAGCATTATTGGCAGTAGAACTCACCTGAGAAACACACTTTTTTTAATTTAAGAGAACTGTATGTGTTGTAGAGCATCATCATGCAGTAAAAAAGGGACCAAAGCACAACAGAAAGTAATGTGATATACAGTATGTTCTTAGCATTGTTGTCAACAGCTCTTATTTACCTCTCTGAATGCACTCTGAATGTACTCTATTCAGTTTGTCCAGCTGGACAGAATTGCTTTAAAGATAAACTTCTCTTTCAATTTACATTTAACATCAATATCATGTTATTCTTCAAAGAGGCTTCACTGTGAGCAGATTTATAGTGACACTGCATATATTATAAAAATCACTTTTTCTTGATTTCCATTACCACAGCATCTGCAATTGTAGGTTCAGAGTCCTTTCGTACGTGAATATTTTTGACACCAGCTTAGAGCTCACTTGTAGCACAAGTCTTCACCTGTGTAGATACTAAGAAAAAGAGATCACAAATCAGCATAGGATTTCAAAGGTATTTTTCTGGCCACTGAGGCATTTTATTCAAATTACTTCAATGTCAAATTTATCAGTCTCCCTAATTTTTTGCTATTGTAGATCCACTTTTTTTCCTTCAGTTTGGTTTCCAGCTGATTGTTTTTTTTTCAGGCCCAATAGTCATTCGAGCGATCTGTTGGAGCACAGAATACAGTATAAAAGGTGTACTATCAATAAACTAAAGTGTCAGACTTTTACCAGGCTTTATTACCAGTTAACAGTGTAATGCAACGAAATCCCTGCTTGCTGGACCATACATAGTAACTAAGGCAAACCCAATTATCTTTTTTCTCCATCCTAAGTTTTCTAAGTTTCTCTCCACAAACAGAATAAAACACAGTATAAAATTATGTGGTTGGGAATCCTCACATTCTTTATTATGACTCCACGCCAGCATTTCTTTACACCTTCCAACAAGCAATAGAGTTAATTTACCCATCTTTCAATGTCCAGTTATCATGTTTCTTGTTATTATTTCTTGCAGTGCTATTATGTGATAAATGCTGGGTATTTAAAGGTGTGGTCCTGCTCCAAGAAATTTGCAAGGAAAGATACATAGCTTTTTTTTTTTTAAGCTAAAATTATTAGTTTTCTGAGTAAGCTGGAGGTGACAAAAGGAACTAGTTAAATATCCAAAACGTCTTCGGCAAGCACTGTAAATCTTGTGAACCTGCAGTTGGTCTCATCTCTTCTTTTAACTTCATGTTGCTGTAAGGTGCTTTGTTCTTGTTTGTGATCTTTTAAGTGTTTGTGTGTTCATATTGTGTGACATCCTTTTCAAATGTGTATTACATATGTCCAAGTATTTCTATAGAATAGGCTATTCCATGACCATACAGCTAAATTGGCACAGAAATATGAGAAGTCCACCAAGCAAACTTAACTTCTGGGGTGATAGTCTCAAAATGAGAATGAGACATGAGTAAGAAGCTGCAGCAGTCAGGAGGACAATAGATGTAGATCGCTTGAGGATTTAATCCATCTTTCTTCTCTCATGATACATCATCTTCAAATGATTGCAGCAGTTCAGCAGCCCTGAGCAGTCTACATACTGTATCACCTTTCTTTAAAACAGCTCTCAAGTTCAGAAGGATGCAGTTCATCCACTTTTTCACCTGTTATCGTAACATTTTCAAATTAGTTTCTGACATATGCACATTTTTAGATCCATTTTTTCTGTTTCAGGGCTCTACTGTGGCTCGAGAAGCCAGTGACAAAGAAAAGGTATGGTGCATTTCTGTTTCTTTTTCAGTTATCTAACCTACTAGCTAGTCTCAGGACAAACATAACCAGTGCTGTTCTGCCCGTTTTCTTTGTTTTCTGTCTTATTCTCCCCTCTTGAGTTCTACCTTATTCCCTCCTTTATCTTTCCTCTGTTTTCTGCAGACCTTTGAATATTGGTTTGCAATGGTGTTGAGATTTCAGAGGTAAGTGAGCCAATCCTCTACCTCCTCATTTTCCTTTTTTCTCTTTTCATAGTTTCTTCAGGGCCTGCCCTGTGGTAGGAAAACATCAGGACCATCTTCTCTTCCCTCCTGCTTCTTCATCTTCTTTCTCTTGCTCTTTAATATCAAGATACATGGATACTCCATGTTAGTTATTGGAATTATGTGACTTGACACCACTTCTAAAGTGAATGCAAAGGTGAACCAAACCTTGAATTTTGAGAACCTTTGGGTACATAAAGCTCATACAAATGAGCAAACAATTGAAAGGCTTAGATGTACTTATAGCTATAATGAGAGGCAGTCTCTGTCAAATTATGAGCTGAAACTTTTCTCTAAAAGGAAATTAATCACTTTATTTTTCTCCCTAACTTCAATTCATTTGGAAAATTTAGTGTTCTCAAAATCAACATTTCTTTGAGGTCTCATTGAAATAGCCTGATGGCATTTCAGGAGAGGTTTTTCTAGAGATTCTACAGGTAATTGAAGGTGGAACATAGTCTCCATCATCTAAGACTTCTTTAGATTTCCAAATTTGGGGTGAAGTCTAGGAACCCATGACCATTGTTTTCTTAATTTTTCCAAGCACATGCCTTCTGAATTAGTATAAGATCATTCAGCAATTCACTTCAAAGACTTCATTTTGTGTTGTCCCCAGATACCATCCAGATAATTTGTTTTTCTCCTAAGCATTAGACATACCATGCCTGCCTCTCTGAGTCTTCTACCTGCCACGCAACTGCACTAAGGAGTAAGGGACATGCAGCATCTGTCAGTCCTACAGTTATTGCTGCATGAAAAACTGCCAGGTTTTTCCACTTTGTCCTAAGGTATGACCTTCTTCCAGCATTAGGCAACTACCATGTCCCAGCTGCCAACTGCAGTTATAATAGTCATCATTAGCTCTCTTTTGCTGTACCAGGCCCTCAAGATCACGTCTTGAATGGTCTCCATTCTTTTCTTGTGGTCTAGTTTTGTTCTTGTTTAGTAACGCAATTCTTAACATTTTTAAAACAGAGGGATTAACCCCTTCAGTGTCTTGTAAACAATATCTTATGTCATTGAAAACCACTGTTGGTTAGTACTAAAATAATTGGATTAGAATTAAGAGGGCAAATTATTTGGATGGGACTAATGCAGGTTGCAAAATTAATGCTTGGGATAGTAATATAAAAATATATATTCAGCTATACAGGAGATGATACTGTACAGATATTTAGTGCAGTGGGTTTGGGCCTTTTTAGGATCATGTGTTATAATAATAATTTTATATTGTTATTATTACAAATAGTTTAATAATAGTACACACATACTATAGGCTCATCGAGTGAGAATCTCAAAGAAGCAGTGCCTTGATTTTGTTCCCATGTAAGTTTCCTGGCAGAATTACTGTTGAACTTTTTTATAGCTGAGTTGTGTAGTTTTATATAACTGTATACAACAATTCTCTAAATTTAATGTGAAACCATAACTTCAGTAAGGCAAATAACAAAAACTCCTATCAAATTCAACACATCTAGTTCCCTCTCTTTTATTTTGAGTACTTTTGTGAAAGAAATACAAAAACAGCCCTAGTCCCCCAAATTCTTCTGCAATTTTAAATCTCACATATTATTTTCTTTTCAAAGGAATTTGATTTCTTGGAGACAGAACTGCACTAAACTGACTGCTGTTGTAAGCAGACGGTCTGAGGCTGTTAGAACAGCCTTCTGTTACTCATTGTTCCCCTCAAATGCTAATGCAGTGCAGCAGGGAAGCCACAAGCTAGCACTCAGAACAAACATTTCTAAGAAAGGGAATTAATTGGGTAGACTTCTAAGTTGATAGAGGGAACCACATTTTACAAACACTTTAAGACAGACTGCTAGGGATTTAAGCAAAGGGAAAATAATATTTTGCCTATTACATGGTTTTTGTCTAAGTTTTGGAGTCTACTGTTTGATTTGAAAGAGTCAAAAGAACACACTACCCCGTGTCTGTGTTGTAGGTGTTTGGAACATTCAGCGTCACTGTGATATAAAACTGCAGTAGGCACTAGAACTGCAGTGGTTTACTCATCTGAAGTACTCGAGTGTTACTAATGCGCATAGTTTAAGCTTGCTTAAAAGGGGATTATATATTTATATGAATCAACCAGAAAAGTTTGTTTTGAAACTCTCATGGGATATATCTCTGCACATGTGGCACTAATTTGAGGACCTTGAGGACTGTGTCAATATAAGTATGTAAATGGTCCATTATTTGTGACCTGCAAGTGAGTCCTGTAGCATATTGTTTTCACTTCCTTTTTTCCTTATGTAGGTGTCGCTATTTCGGACTACTTGTTTGTTGTCTGGCTTGAGATTCCCACAGAAATCTTAAGATGCTAAAATGACTGAAAAACTTTAGTTTATAAAGTCAAAAGTAAAGGGGGGGGAGGAAGAGGTGGCATTATAGGAAATGCTCTAAAGATACTTTGGCGTCTCCTATGTTAGAAGAAATTGCTCTGAATGCTTAAACAAAACCAGACAACCTCAAGTACTAGCTGGTGTAGTAACTTATTAGCTACTTTTTATCCAGAGGCAACTTAAATCATCAATTTATTAATATCACCCTGAAGCGACATTAATAATAATAGAATTTCAATTAATGGCATTATTTAATTACTCAAGTAAATGTACCCACTGCTATTCACATCTGAAAAACAGGAAAGTAATGAAAGACAGGAAGCTTTTGGTGCTAAAATGTACAGCTAAAATGTCTTGGTAATGCTGAAATTTTTAATAGGCTTTTAAGTAATTCATATTTAATTTCAAATGCCAATGTTCAAGTAATCAAACTGGTTTTCAGAATATCAAGCATAATATGTAAGCTTCTTTTAAAGCTGCAGAAATCAGAAAACAGAAGAGCAAGTCTTTCAGTAACATTCTAGTGCAGACTGCTGGTTTTAGATAAATTACTTTGAAGTGGCAAGCTTGACTAAAATTATGACATTATTGATTCTTTTTCCTGTCAAACTACTCATCATTTACTCAGTTAATAAAGAAGAAGCAATTATGCAGAAAGATTTAATGGATTATAAAATAAGAAATCAAGAAAAATATTTTCCTACTCTAGTTTTGTGTGTGAAATAGGTGTTAGCATGCAAAGATATTTTTTTTTTAAAGATCAGTTTTTTAGGAAGAAAGGCTGACTGGAATGACTTTGAGAATGTTACTTTTTTTGTCCTGTTTTCAGTTTATTTCCTGTTTGACTGTCTTCAGCTGTTTAATATCCTAACATATTGATGAGGAAGTCTGAAACTCTCATTTCAATGTTTTGTGATAATCAGTGTGGGTACAATCTCTATCCCTTAGATTTCACCTTAACACACAATTCCTCTCATTCGCATTATAAGTGATATTTTTAGTAATAAAGGCATCACTTTGCTGGCAACAGGTATCATAACATGCACTTACAGATGTCTTGAATTTTAAAAGAACAGTGTGTTTCAACAGTTGTAAAATTCTGACAGCTGCTCCTTTTTTTTTCTTTCTTTAGTTCTCCTTAATTTCTTTATTTTTATTATTTTAATAGTGGGCATTTTCTATTCATTCCTTGGACAATTTTGCCCTCTTAAGCTGAAAGCAGGATAATGGAGAACTCCCCTGGTGGTCTGCCTGCTCACAATTATGCTGTACTTTGCAGGACAACATCAAATTAGCAGTTACAGCTGAGTCTACTTGTATTTACAAAGAACTTCAGCATGTTGCCTTGTGAGTGAGCAATTTGGAAGGAAATTTGAAGAAGAAAACTGAAACCTAACTGAACTAAAGCCCACCATATTTCATCTTTGAGCCATTTCAGATATTATTACATGTTTCTAAATTAATCTAAACCTGGTTGTGTTGCCCCCTCTGTGGTATTTGTCATTTCATAAATAAGTTTAAATACAGAAAAATTACAGTGAATACATTTGATCAAAGAAGTTTCTATTCAAGTTCCTTTTTGGAGAGATTGTAATTGTTGATGCTATGTTACGCTTAGAATAACTTACTCTGGGAATCAGATCTGAAGATGCTGCTACATGTAATAAATCACTTCTTACCTTTACTTTTTGCTTCACATAGTGCAATGTATAGTACTTAACTGATTTCTGAGAGGATAGTTATGACTAAAGAAAGAAAGATTTTAGAACAGGAGCATAGCAACAAGATTATTTAGTCTTTAACTAGTTTTTTTGTTTTGATGTCAATAGTTAAAACTTCATTCAAGGTAGCGGATCATCCCAAAAGCTGAGCTATTTTGATCCTGCTGTTTTCAAATTGCTCATTTCAGAGCAGCATTTTCTTTACTTTCAGTAATTTCAGTCTGCTTCATGTGCTGATCT
Source organism: Myiopsitta monachus (assembly GCA_017639245.1). NCBI lineage: Eukaryota > Metazoa > Chordata > Aves > Psittaciformes > Psittacidae > Myiopsitta > Myiopsitta monachus. The sequence continues at coordinate 26,946,563 of CM029919.1, forward strand.
CACACAGCAAACATGTGAAGCCTGTCTTAGGTTTCTTTGTGAAATCAATCTCAAGGTTGAATATACAGAGATTGTAACTTTCAAAACATTGCAGTGCAGTACATCACAAAGATAGGAGCAGACATTCAGTGTTAAGTTTCTTATTTCAGCCCTCACATGACACCAATCCCATTATTATTTTTCAAAGCCAATCACTAGCTTGCCTTTGGTGGGCGGTTGGGGTTAGGGTTTTCTTGAGGGGGGGGTGGTGTTGGGTTTTGGGGTTTTTTTTGCATTTGAAAGTCTGTTTTCCATATGTTAAAAGATTTTTTTTAAAAGAGGAGGGGAACTTTGTCTTGAATTTTGTATGTTCATGCTCATTTTGCAGCAGGAAGGCATTAACCCAAGGATAACTCTGGATGCACTTCCCTGAGCATTGAAAAGATGTATAGTTACTGGTTTTGGTATCTGCTTGAATTCCTAATATGTCTACAAGGTCCTGCACAACTGTTTTTTTTGTCCTACAAAAATGTCCACTGGCTAAAACCATTCCAGTGTTCCCTCAAACCCCATTTTGGGGTTACAGTTCTATTGTCATTGCCATTTACAGTCTTGTGATGCCAAGTGGAGCTGCAGGCCCTCACTTGGTTAGAAACCCCTGCCTAGGACAAGGCAAATTGTACAACAAAGGTTTTGACCCAGCTTCCCTTACTGGCTGGGAGGAAGAAGCTGCGATCTTCAGCCTTCCAAAGAAAGCTCCAGTTATTCTTCCATCTTGTGGATGTAGTCACTGCAGGCTTTTGATTCGGTTCAAAACCACCTGTGCCAAAATATTGCAAACTGCATTTAGCATTCTATGCTTTCTTTTAAAAATGCTGCCTCCCATATGTGCCCGTGAGCCCAGTCAGACTGAAGTTGATCTAAGTTACACCTTTTTTTCTTTTTCCTTATAATTATGTGAGCCATTTGCTGTGAAAAGACGCCTGAGGTGTGGAACTTCACTCTTGGCAGATGTTTTATACTGTTCCCAAAAGCTATGAGCTGTAAGCCAAATTTTGCCAGGATTAGGTGTGTGAATAATGTGACTTGTACCTAGTTGCAAACAAACAATAAGGCTGCTGTGCAACATTTCTCCTACAACCTGGTCTTTGCCTTTGTTAGGTGAGAAATTGCTGCCAGATTGTGAAGACAATTAGTCTTTTCCTTTTTCAGTCCAAGACTTACTCTAAAATGTAACTGCCCTATAGCTGGTTTAACAAGCTTCTTCCAGAATGGCGACATTAGTCTTGGCCATGATCATTATTTTTGGTTATGATGCACAAAAAAATCCCTTTGGAAAAAGAAAAAAAAAATATCTAATATTCATTCAGCACATTCGGATCGGCCGCGGAATTGAGGTGCGCGAAGAAATCTGCAAAAACTATTTCTTGTTCATACAGAAATAAAACTTTACCTGGTTCTTACTTTTTGAGATATTTTTTTTTCCCCAGAGGAACAATGTAAATGAGCTGTTTAATCATAATCTTAGTTTTTCAATCAGGGCTTTACACATTCTGTCATCTTAGCCAAAGAAATCTTGATTGCTTTTCACCCTTTTCAAAGGTAGTGAAATCTTCCTGCTGTTAAAATTCTCCGTGACCGTGGCAAACTTTGGAACACAAACCTAAAGTGTGCAATAATAATGTGCTTTTATAATAAATGACTACTTTATATTTGTAAAATCTATTGTGCCTTTCTTGCATCTGTAAGTAGGGGATTAAAAACAATGGGGAGATGGTTCAGAAAGAAAATGTATTATTAATTTAGTGGAAGTAGTTAGATGTTCATCTCCTGCGTGGCTCTTAAAATATTTAGTTCTTTAATGATACTAATATGTTCCTTGTAATGAATTACATTCCAGGAGAATCTTTTTCCAATAAGGATTTTGCTTCATTGGAAATATTTGAGACTTCATTAAAAATTAACTGCATCAATTATTTCATTAAAGCAAAGTCTCAATTTTTTTCATTTAGGCAGTGTTTTAAACTGCCACAATGTGGTTTTATTTGTATTTATTTATTCCCATGCATAAGAAGAAAATGTGCATCTTAGGATTTTCAACATGAACACATATATTATTAATTTTAAATAACTACAAGAGTCCCTCCTAGCTGTATATTTCATAGTTTTTAATACACAAATTCACAAATCAATTTGAAGACATGAATTTCTGTTAAAGTACCACTAGAACCACTACTAGTGCTGGCTGTTGTCAGTAATATTTGGGACTGCAACAGTCCCCTGGGGCTTCTAATATTCTACAGCTTTCAGTGAATAGCGAGAACGATATTGCCTAGCACATCAAAAAAAAAAAGCTTTGTCTAATAATACCTAGTAAAAGGGAAGACAACAGGCTTGGAGGCATCATGCAAATGATGTGGTGAGGGTAGCCACTGGCACATAGCTTTTTAGCTTCATTTTCTCATAGGGGGCCCACTGCTTTTACTTTTTTCTTTAGCATACCTCCTTGGTTCTGGCTTTGAATTTATGCAGTTCTGCACTTCCCAAGTCTTCAGAGCTGTGGGCATTTGGGTGAATTAAAATGACCTCAGATAAAAGTTCTCAGAAGGATTATTGAGGACTAGGGGAACCTGCACATGAGGGAGTGAAGAGTAGCTTTTGGGGAGAGCTGATTCACTGCCCTGAATGTCCTTGGGAGTACCCCTTGGGTCTTGTGATGGCAGGCAAGAAATGCAACTGTATCAGCTTTGCTAGCTCACTGCTATTAAAAATGGATTAGAAACAAGGTTAAAGTGGAGCATGGCACCTGCACAACTGCCTTACCAGCTCTAGCATTGTCCAAAAAAAAAAAAAAGAACATTGCTTGTCATTTATGTTTATTTTTACTTAAGCTAGGACTGTCTTCAGTGGAGAAGCATGCGTCCCCCTCCCACCACCCACCAGGTCTCACTGGCTGATGTCCTGCTCTGCAGGAAGTCTGTGGCAGAGCCTAGAGATGAAGCTGCATCTCAGCATCTTAACCACAAGCACATCCTTCCTCTTTACTTGCCCCTCAGCTTTAAGCAGCATTAATATGGGGGTTCTTTCAGCGTTAATGGATTTGTTGAAAAGACTCTGCCTAGTTTAACAAATAACTTGGATATAGTAGGTGGAAAGATTATCTGAGGTTTTGAGGGGGGGTTATGACTTTGGGCTAGAAAGGAAGGATCTTGGTTTCCTGCATTCTTTTCCTGCATTCCTGCATTCATTAGTGTTTCATCTTAAAATAATTCATCCAAATCTCCTCTCCATTCTTAAGCATCCCACGCACTGGATTCCATCCTCTGGTGTTGGCAACATCCCTGGATCCAGTCCCGCCTCTGCAGAATTAGCCTATGGGACAGTTTGCTCTAATTCTGTAGTATAATCTCTACAGCTGTTAGTCTGGAATGCTTATCTAATGTTTCCCATACTCATTTTCATCCTAAACCACTACTGAGTAGGCCAGAAAGAAAATTGATGCTCACTGTGCTGTAGTAAACAGTCTATCGTCGCTTCAAGAAGTTTCTAGTATTGTAAGTGAAGTGGCAGAGCACTGCAGGGTGAATCCTTTCTGAAAGTAGTCTGGGATGGGTGAATGGTTATAGCTCCATCTCAGCTACTTGGGTGTTTTTTCCCTTTTATTTTAAATTAAAATAGAGGATCTCTATTAGAGGATAATTTAATATATCATTATATAATTATATATAATAATTATCAATAAAATAATAAAAATAAATATAATAAAAATATAAATATAAATATAAATATAATAATTATCAATAAAATATATTCAATATATTGTAGATGCAGCACAGTAATAATTCAGTAATAACCTAAAAATAGGTCCACACTAGGACCCTGCGCTTTTTTTCCCGAAGTTCATAGGTGTCAGGATGCAGTGGATTTAACGTGTATTCATAACTACTAAAATGTTACTAGTTGTTTAAGTGGTTTTGAGCAGCGGTTATTGGAAGAGAAGGGTCATTTTTCTAAAAAAAAGGCAGTGGGACCTTGAACAATTCACAAATGCCAGGTCCAAAAAGTAAATTTGATTAGGGAACTGAGTATTTCAGCTAATTCTATGCACAGCTCAACAGCAAAAAGAACTTTTGGCCACTGTGAAGATCTGTGAGGGCATATCAGGGTCTGCTCTGATGCTCACGTTTTAATGCTGTGCTTTCCACTATGTGCATTTTGGAGCAGAGCAAAGAACCTCTGAGATCAGTTTCCTTACTGGGTCATAGAATCATAGAATAGTTAGGGATTGGAAAAGACCTTAAGATCATCTCGTTCCAACCCCTCTGCCATGAGCAGGGGCACTTCACACTAAACCATGTCACCCAAGGCTCTGTCCAGCCTGGCCTTGAACACTGCCAGCGATGGAGCATTCACAACTTCCATGGGCAACCCATTCCAGTGCCTCAGCACCCTTACAGTAAAGAATTTCTTCCTTGTATCCAATCTAAACTTCCCCTGTTTAAGTTTGAACCCATTACCCCTTGTCCTATCACTACAGTCCTAACGAAGAGGCCATACCCAGCATCCCTAGTAAGCTTTGTGAAAAATACCATCTCCAGTATGGTTATAAGCTATGTATGACTAGTTAAACTGATGGGGGACATTCCAGGAGGCTGATATTAGCTGCTTTTTATTCCTACCATAAAGACTTTGAAATTAATAGGAAATCATTTTATCCAAAATACATTAGTTCACGGTCATTGAGGATTGCAGCACTTGGTTGTTCTGCAGTGTTTTCTTTGTAAAGAAAACCTGTCCTTCCCTACTATTGATTAAAGGCAGGGGGCAGGGAGAGAGGCTGTTCACTGCTCTTAATAGACCAATTTTTTAAAGGCTCTGGTTGCAGAAGCTACTATTCTAGTTTACTTGACCAAATACCCTGAAGGAACTGCTCTTTTGTTTGTTGACTTACTGGGGTTTTTTAAGTAAACTTCCAGTCACTGCCCTTTGAAAACAGCCCATTTGAGAGGTCTTAATACTGAATCTTGTGGTTACTCTATCTGGCTTTCCTTAATGCTGTTGCAAATCACTTCGGGGGAGAGTTAACGATGAAGCTAATCAACTAATGCTACAACATCAAGAATATTTAATTACGTATTTGAAAGGCAGGGGTTTTTTTTGGCATTTGCCCCTTTTAAGCAGCATTTCATAATTCGTGTTCCCTCAATGCTTTCAAATGATTATTTGGTATTAGGCACTTTTAAGCATTCACAGTAGCTATGTAAAATGTAATCCAGCGTGACTTCACATGTAAGGTCTGATGCAAGCACCTTGCTATGGAGTATAGGCTGTGTTTCAACTTCACTTATTGTCACTTTGACAAACGACATCTTGGAAGAAACTCAGTGCAAATCAAGGTTTGATGCAAATCAAATACTGAGTTGGAGATTTTGTCTTGGCTGTATTTGCTGCATGCCCAGTAAACTACTGCCTTCTAGGCCATTTACAGGAGGGATAAACTAAGAAAAGGGCTCTGTGGTTGCAGCACGGGGTGCTGGGTGCAATGGAGGTGCCTCTGCTTTCCCCAGAGATGTTGCTCGGTGGCACCCTGTCCAGCTCAGGGGAGCTCCAGAGATGCCACACTGGGCCAGCAGCTTCACTGTGTTCCTTTTTATGATCCTGCTCTCATAGGAGTTTTGGTTTATTTTAGGCCAAAGAGCTGCCAACGTTCAAAGATAATGATTTCATCAACGATGGCCAGAAGATTCATATTGATGAGAACAACAAAAAGATGTTCCTTGAGAAACTCAAAAAGGATGTTGAGGTAAGAATCTGCCTATTCCGTTAATACGTGATTAAAATGTGTGGCAAATTACAGATATCCCAGGAAATCATCCCTGTGTTTCATTAATGAAAACTTGTTTATGAAACTGTAAGCACTGACTGTTTTAAATGAAACATAATTTAAACTTTCAGGAGTTGATCACTGCTTTTGCTGATACGATAAATGGCTTGCTGCCATAGCTGGTTGCCATTTTTCCTGCCTTGATGGTGTGTTGTTAAAATGATGGTGCTACTTAGTGCTTAAAGTGCTTTACAAGCCTAGTACTTCCAAATGCCCCTAAGAAATAGGTGAGTATTGTTAGTTGTGTTTTACAGGTGGAGGTGCACCAGAGCTGAGGCCTCATATGGACTGTAGTCCAGGACAGAAGATGTAGCATCCCACTCACAGCCTTACACGTTCTATTTGTTTCATATTACTGATTCAGTTTTAAATAGTCTTAAGTATCATAAGAGTAGAGTGCTTCAGTAATTTATGTATAGCAGTTGGAATCATTGTTTTAGCATAGTCTTTCATATAAATTTGTAATTGGCTGAATATAGTCAATACTTAATAAAGACATTTTAATATATGAATTTAATGTAATGAAAATAAATATTAGGCTAACTAGTTCACACAGCTTGAAATTTCCATCACTGAAAATGCTGTCACTAAACAAAATATTTTGCAGCACTTACACCCAAAGCCTAAAATCTGGTGGGTTTTTTTTTTGGAAGAGACCTGATAGCAAAATGTGTCTGTGACTTGATGAGCCTTTCAGCTATCAATATCAAAATGGCTCTGTGAATTTACTTGCATGGTTCTTCAGATCTGCATCTCATTAGTTGCACAAAAAAAAGTACTGTAACTCTATTTTGAAGGAAACCTAATTTGCCATGATAGTGACAATGAGAAATGTATGGTGATGATAATTATTAAAACATAAATATTTTGTGAAATATCAATGTGTGTTGATTTTATATTTAAAATACTGTGCTGGAAAACTGCTCTACTGATGTGAGAGCTCTAGAGATTAATTCATTTGGGTTTAAGTTTTGTGCTCTTTAACTTGTACGGCTGTTGCTGAATAATGCTTTTATGGTAAGCAGGTTGCAGACAATATTTTAAGTACGTGCAAGGCATGTGGAAGATAACTTTATTACCCCAGAAAGTGTGTCTGATCTTCATCATTTACTGGGTTGTGAATATAATGGCAGATTCCAGATCATGTCCTGAGAGGCTGTCTTTTTATGGGCTTGAAATTTATACAGCATTGTTAAATATCCATGTAAACCACTATTGTGAAGATATCTGGCACTTGATTTTAACAATGGCAAGCTGCTCTTTAACCTTGTGTTTCTTTTATTGCTTCTTCTGCCCTTGTTAGAGAACTGATAGTATACACTTTGTACCCAATGTTTAAACACATTTCACTGCAACAAAATGCACAACACTTAGCGTGTGATTATCTTATCACGCAGTATTTATGGTTAAACATATTATGCAGTAGTATGCCAAATCATATGACTTTATATGTGTTCTTGTTTGTCATCAAGTCTGTTTCCATATTTCTCTCTTAACTGAGTTTTACATCCCCTTCCTTGTGTTCAAACAAATATCTATTACTGCTGTTTTGATGTCCTCATGTATTTTGCTGCCTCCTCATTCCACTGAAGGTATCCTGAGAAAAAGCATATTAAGGGCCCTTTTTTCCATTTTCAATCAGATGACCTTTCCTTGTGCTGACCTCCCCAAGTCTTTTTTTCTGTCAACAGAAGAGCCATTCTCTTCTAATTTGTAGTTCACTCTTTTTCCCAAGAATCTGTTCTCTTCAGTGCTTTTTCTGTATGATTATGGGTAGATTTTTTCTCCTGTCTCTCTCAGTATTTTTCAAGTACCTAATGGTATGCCTAGAGTCCTTCCACTCCATCGCCTTTGTCATCAGTTCTTCTTGTGTATATCCTTGTACATCATCTCTTCAAACTTAGATCTCTTCTAGTCTTCTGAAGGGTCTTCTGATTTATTATATTGAAATTATTAGAAACCAATTTCTTCTTTCTTCTTAAAACCTCTTCTCAATTTCACAGTATTGCTCCTGGCACTTGACTTTGTAGTTACTTTGTTATCTCTGATTCCTTTTCTCAGAATCAGGATTCTGACAAACTGTAGTTTTTCATTTCTTAGTATTTTATGGTGATCTCTTTCATCACCATCACTATTCCAAAGTCTGGCTTAATTCCTTTCTCTGATCTGCTCTTCCTTTTTATATCCATTTAGAGTTTCTCAAAATTGAAACGATTTGTATTTTCAGGCTCTTTATCTGCATACCATAAGTAAGGGCTCCACAAGTTTAAAATCGCAGTATTGCTTTTAGGCTGCAGTACAGCTTTGCCTTTCCTACCTCTCACCCCCTTGAACTGTTTACCCATCTTCATGCTTTTATACCTTCCTTATTTCCATCCTTCTTTCTTAGCTTTCTGCATTACCCTGTTCCCATCAGCTAAAGTAACACTTGTCTAAACATAAAGCATATTCATCTTTCAGTTTTCTAAGAACTCCCATCCTCAATCTTGATTGAAACCCACCCTTACATTCATATGCATGTTTTGCTTACGTGATTTAAATTGTGAGCCTTAAATTCTAAGTGAAGACAATGTATCGTCATTTCACATCTTTGTGTTGTAAAACTTCACGACTTTCCACTGCAAGAATATTTAAACACTCAGGATTCTTTAATAAGGCTTAGAAGGAAGTGAGGGGGCAGATTTAGCACCAGGTTGTAGCACGCCACACACCTGATAGCAAAGACGCTGATCTGGAAGTTGTGTGGTGACAGGATGCCTTATGGTAAACATTAAACAGGCATGGTAGTCATCAGCTCGCACAGGCATTGGTCCTCACTACAGGAAAAGTGATTTTTTCCCTAAAGATTTTGAGGGAGTGGGCTACAGCTCTTTTAGAATGTAAGTTGCAAGTGACCTGTGTGCTGTTACTACATCTTAACAAATTCAAGTATCTCTCTGATAGCTGTATCACTTAATCCTCCCTTTTGCTTTTCCTTAAAAGTGCCTGGTTTTTTCAACTCATGACATCTTTGTGTAACTTCTCCTGTTTGTAAGTGGAGCTTAGATTTTTCAGTGATATTGATAAATTGCTTATTATCACTTTCTAGTTCCTTGCTCAGTTAAAACTCATGGACTACAGCTTGCTGGTTGGAATTCATGATGTTGAAAGAGCTGAACAGGAAGAAGTAGAGTGTGAAGAGAATGATGGAGAAGAGGAAGGTGAAAGCGATGGGACTCACCCCATTGGAACCCCTCCAGACAGTCCAGGAAATACACTGAACAGCTCATTGCCTTTGGCTCCAGGGGAATTTGATCCAGCTATTGATGTTTATGGAATAAAATCCCATGAAAGTAAGCAGTAATAAATATTTTTACATTAAGATGTTTTGATTCTTGCACCAGAATCCCAAAGTCTTCGTGACCACATAAAGGTAAAGTTAAACTGCGAAATATAAATTCACTCTACAAAAGAGGAAATGTGTTGCTTTTGAGGGCAGCAGAAAGCAGAAGGTACCTATAATGCTCAGCATTGTTACGAACATATTTCCTAAATATTGTGGTGTGTGGGGATTCAGTCAACTAATTCACCTACTGAACTATCAAATTGTATACTGGCTTAGCTATTCACGTACGGCATTTCTCAGTTAATTCATGGGATTTTTCATCTCTTCAAGGAAATGTAGTATCTGTAACTGTTCTTTTCCTAGCAGATCCAATAACATTGTTGAAAACAGTTAGAAAAGAATTAGAAAAGCAGCATTCCAAGTTATATTTCACTTGTTTGGTTGCTTTTTGAAAATTTCTGCTCTCGTGCCAAATTTCTGTGTTCCAGCTAAGAAAGTCATCATAAGAAGCCTGAAAGTAGATTCGGTGTTAATGTGTAAAACTAAGTGTAACTAATTACTTGTGGCTGCTCAAGACAGGAAAGTTCTCTCTTCTTTTTTTTCTTTGTTAAGCATTTACATGGATAAATGTATGTTTTTATTAATAAAAAGCATACATGATCATGTTTGTTGACACAGAAGCATTACATTTCATATTAAACTTCATAGTTTTTCCACAAAGGAAGATGAAATCCACATTACTTTAAGTGAGCAATAATTTCTGTTAGCTGGTGTTTCATTTTACACTCATTTGGGGAGTTTTGCATTATAAATGAGTGCAGTTAAAAGTCAGTTAAGGACAGCTTTAGCCTGTGGTCTTTACAGATCTGTGATTCTGACTGACATTAACCTGTCTTAGCTGCTGATTGAGCCTTATGAAGGCCTTTGTTAGAAGAACTCGTGATTAAGATGTCTCATTCTTGCTGCCATGTGCTTGCCATTTGCAGATGCGCCTAGGAAGGAAGTATACTTTATGGCCATTATTGACATTCTTACTCATTATGATGCAAAAAAGAAAGCTGCCCATGCTGCAAAAACGGTAAAGCATGGGGTAAGTATCTGGGTTGTTTTTTTCCTCTGATTCCATTTATACTTCTGCATATTTGTTTAGTGCACTGATATAGCACAGTTCAGGAAATCAGTGAAAAGGGAAATAGATTTTTTTTCAATTTTATTCTGGTTAAATATGTAATACAAAAGTGCAGAGTAACTGCTACACGTTACGTACTGGGAGTGGAACTCCCTTTTCAGCTGTACACATAGCTTTCTTACCCATACAGAGCTCTAGTGAGATGCCTTTTTAGGACTTTGTCCAAAATTTGTGAGAAAAACCTTATTCTTGCAAACAAAGCTGTTCACCAGACACTTGTATTTGTATACAGTGCTGTGAAAGCTGTTGTGAATCTTATTTCAGATGCAGGACCCTGGCGGTGATTTTGTTATTTGGTACAGCCTGTTGAAAGTTAGTTCTTCAGCATACAATGCGGCTCACTTTACAAGACTTCTTAAAAAATAGTCCAGTTTGCAAAATTAAGCATCATGTATTAAATACTTGAGGACCATTCAGTGAAGGCATCTGTTTGCCATGAATTTCTTTATTTTGACTGAAATGGCTGCGTATCAGCAGACACCAAAGAACCACGGTGAAGTAGCCCAGTCTTCCAGAACTGTGATTTATAGCTACCATTATCACTCCTGTGGTGATTTATGGTTCAAATTTCATAAACTTTTAAAAAAGAGCATAATCATTCACGATGCTAAAATCCCTCCTTTGTCTATTTAAAGGATCGAGGCACTGGGGGAAAAGTCTGTTAAGCAAAGGGCTCAGTGATTTTTAGTTTACAGTAGAGTGCGTTGCAGAATGCTCAGCAGTAAACCCTGCACAGACCTGTAGAAGGTGGGTTTTGTCTCTAAGAAAGGCACTCATCATCCCCTCTGCTCTCAGAGCAGCTGAAAGTTGGTGTAGACCATACACAGCCATTATCTGGCAATTATTAATGAACTTTGAATGTGGCAGACTAAAAACTCACAGTTCTGGCTAGAAATATGTTGTGAATAGCCTCCATGATTATTAAAGCTGACTGTGATTAGAACTTACTACAGCAGGTTGGTTTCATACAACCATTTTGTTTATTTCACTGTCTCCATCCTGAGCCATCTGACACCAAATTTTGTTCATTAATTGCATGCATGCTTTTTTCTCCTTTTGTAAAACAGGAAAAAAACCAAATTAAAATGTGGCTAAGGCTCTGAAAAACCTGAATAAAAATATGAATGAAATCATGGCTTTGTTGAAATAGCAGTTGTGCAGCTTATTTAGTGACTCCAGATTTAAATGCGTATGTGTTGAAAAAATGCTATTAATTGTTGCCGTATATTTCAAACCAGGTTATTTAGTATTCATGTAGCAATATACATTGCACATATGTTGACACACCAGATCCAAATATAATTTAGTCTTCTCTATATGAAGGCACAGACCAGAATCTGTTAATGAATCAGTGTGTAGCATGGTTAAGAATGCCGTAGAAATTATATAGGAGACTGAAGTACAATGAAAGCAAAAAGAAGTAAAGTTTCAGAAATGGAAGGTGAAAGTCCTACGTTTATGCTGGTGAGTACAGTGTACTCATGTGAAGCCTAAAAAGACATAATGCTTGAGGGCCATTACAATTTGTGTTTCCAGTATCTGATTCCAAGACTGAACGTGTAATCCATGAAGTAATGCTGTCAGTAACAAAGCATGAAGTAAAACACTGTTTCTTCCTTCTTTCCTCTCCCCTCCCAATTCTCTGTATAGGCTGGTGCGGAAATTTCAACAGTTAATCCTGAACAGTATTCAAAGCGCTTCTTGGACTTTATTGCCAACATCTTGACGTAACCTCTCATGTCACACAGGACAGACACGAGACCTGGGGACAGCAGCATTGGCTACAAGTGTAGGGAAGAAAAGGAACTCAGAGAAGCGCTCATCTTGCAGAAAGCAGCCCCTTTGTTTACATCTGCTGGCAAAGATGACTGAAGTGGGGTGGAGTACTTGCTTTAACAGCTGCCTGATATTCCCAGCATAGTTCTAGCTATTTCTGACTCTTGTGTGTGTGCAAAAAAACAAAAGAAAATGTTAAATAAGTAGAACAGCTTACTCAGAGTGCACTGTGACAGTCATACTCTGATGCTACCAGCTGAAACGGAATAAATGAGCAAAGAGGTGTGGGGTGGGGGTGGGGAAGAGTAAATGCATGTTAAATCTACAATATTGCTATCAAACTGTAAACTGTGGATCAGTTTATTTTTGAACTAGAGAGATACATGGCAGTATTCTTCATGATGATAACGATGATGATAATAATGAAAACCTTACTGCGAGTGTTACACCCTGCACACTGGCACTCCTTAAAAAAGCAGCTGCAACAGCCGTTGGTGCCGGAGGCTTTTCCCATTTGGTTCCTAGCAGTTGGGCTTTTTCCTGGCTTTTTCCTTTCTCTTCTGGTTTTGTCTTATTTTCAGCACATTGCATCAGGAAGTTCAGCCTCTCAGACATCTGAGAGCCAGCGTCTCTTATCTTACAAAGAGCTAACGTAATTCATGCTATGTGTACATTTTTGCTACAGTAAACTTACGTTAAGGGAAAACTTTGCTTATTTCACTTTGTTACCTGAAGTTTTCATTTGTCTTATAGTCCTGCAATACGGGAACTAATAATGTTGTAAGTGGGGAAAAAAGCTTATCTGAAGAAGCGCATAGTTTTGGGCAATAGTAGCTTCATCTTTCACCAGTCCTGAAAGATGCGCACACCGATAGAAATTCCATTCCCTTGATAATTTACTGGGAATTTGAAGTTTATATGCTTATGTTGTACTGTTGAAACAGCGGTATTTTATGATAGATTATCCCTCGAAAAATGAACCCTGAATTTTACTGTTTACATTATTAGAAAAGCAGGGATACTTCTGATTTTCAGAGCCGTGTACAATATATGACTTTTGAGTTTACATGTAAAGTTATTTTGCAGTACAAATGAAGTAATGTTTGTCATCTTCCAAGGTGTAATGTGCAGTAGTGTACTAAAGTGAATGTCTCACCTCTGTGATAGACTCTTTTACAATAAAATGAGGAAGGTTATTTCAGAGGGATTTTTCCCAAGGTTGTGTTTTAGCATCAAAATGATGTGTTCTACCATTTACGCAAGTTTGATTGTATAGTACATTGCCTAAAATTGTGCTGATCATATTTAACTTGTTTGAAATTTTTAAACAACATTGTATTTCTTTTCTTCTTGTATTTCCCTGAAAGACTCCATGCTTGAAAGAGACAACTTCACATGTGCTTCAAAGTCTCTCTACTTATACACTGTGCTAAAGCTGTGCCTTTAAAATTTCTTGACTGAAATTGTTAGATTTTGTAGGCAACGTAAGAGAAGTCAGACCCTCCCCATCATGGATCATAACTCAGATCAGGAGTGCCAGCATGCCTTCTCCATAACTAATGTCAGTGCTTTTAAGCCCGCAACTGTGCATAACGTATGTAGTGGTTTACTTCAGAGGAGCCCATACAATAGCAACCCATTACACTCTCTTCAGCAGCCAAAGGCAATACTGTCCCTGTTGCTGTGTGCTATTTTTTCTCCTTTCCCCAACCTTTCCTACAGGATTTTTTGTTACATTTGACTTAGTGATGTCTGCAGCACTGTAATGTATGTGTTTACTTTTGTATTGTATGTATTTAAATAAGTTGGTACTGTGGCTTGATATTTTTTGTCCTCTCCCTCTATACCCCAGTCGCCTACGTTTTCACCCACATTTTCTTTTCTGAAGCATGCCGTGGCTTCATGAAGTATGAGGCCAGAGGGAGACCCTGAGGTAAAAATGAATACATATTTGGAGTACATACTTGAGTACATATTTAATTGCGGCCAACCAGTGTACATTTTTAGACAATTTTAGACATTTACGGCAAAGCATTCTTTTTGTCTGTGTAGCAGTTCTGTCACTCATTCTTGTTGATAAACTGTTTATTTGGACAGGGCAAGGAAGACTCATTCTTGTATATGTTAGTGCTTAGATTACACTCCAAACCTGAGCAAGGCTTTATAAAATAAAGCACTTTGATGACTCACTAGGTAAATCCTTTGTTCTTGTCTTTCAACTGTGGGTTTGATCACTTACAGATGAATTTTGGGTGCTAAAATGAATGTGCAGCCTATACTGCAAAGGAAGAAATAAGAAGAAACTTAAGACTTTTTTTATTAGATTTTACCCTGCTTGTTCCATGCTTACTTTAATTGGCTTGAAACTTTTTGCCTTTGGGGTTTGGGGTTTAGGCTGTGCTCGCAGAGCAAATACTGAGGTTTGTGATTGACGATTCTATGGACTAAATCCTACTATTACTACAAAAACAGGAAGATCGTCCACAGTAGTTAACTGAGAGAAGGACTGGCAGCATTTTGCTAATGTGTGTAAGATCTTGCACTAAACCAGTTATTTAGAATGCATTTGGGAATAAGCCTGAGTAATTCATGGGGAGGAGGGGAGGACTTTCTGTCCTAGAGTTTCAAGGCTTTGATTGTCAGGGCTTTCAGCACATGATACAGCCTGTGCCTCACATCATGGGCAAATGGCAGAAAAGTGTCTTTTCGTCTTTATTCTGACTAACTTTTAATTTTCTTAATACATTTGTCTCTATTCAGGTCCTTTCAGTTTATTGCACAGATGTAGCAAGGCAATATGTTCAGCAATATTTTTACCTGGAAAATACACATGACAATTAATGATAAAGTAGACATTCCCCACAGGGAAGATGTTTGAGGAGCTATTCCATTAAAAGTAGGTGAAGTGGTAGGGAGGGAAGAGATCCAGCTCCTTAATTACTCACTTAATGATGTCTCTAGTATTAATTTAAGTCTGCCCTTCACACAGCTGCTCCAGCTGCTTAGGGTTTAGCATGAACATGGTGCTCAAGGAACGCTGCTCAAGTTAGTTGGGCACATTAGCCATAGTGGACAGCAAGCTCCCTGGATAGTTCTCTGTGCCTGCCACTCAAACCATCTACCATACCCTCGAAACAGGATGCTGAAGTTTTGTGCTGATTTTATAATGCAGATGCACACAGATTGTTGGTAGGTAGTTTCTCAACACTTACCTCCTTCACAACATAAAATGAAAGCTTCTAATATACAAGCACAATGTGCCAGATCTAAAAACCTGCTCTAGTTCTCCTGCTCCTACACATTCAATAGTTGAAGTGTTACTTACTTAGGCTCTCCTCTGTTTTTTCCTAAGACTTCTGGACATGCTCAGATTTAACTTTGCAGTAAGTACGCTACATTTAAGTTTTAAGCCAGCCCTGTCTTTTGAGGCAGTGCTTCAGTGGAATTACTCCTGCAGCCCCCTACAACACTGTTCTCTAGCTGACACTCTGAGTTGTCTTCATACAGCTACATAGCTAAGATTTACTGGGCCCTACTTCTACCTGTGGACATTCTATCCAGCTTCTCGACACGGGTGCATCCCCGAGCTGCCTAGCTGGTGATGTTTCCCTTCTGCTGCTTTTGCATTGGTGAGGCTGATTGCCATTTCCCTTTGTGGAGTTTGCTACAGGGCACACTGTGTTTGACGAGCAGGCAACTGAAGGACCTTGTCTTTAGTAAAAGTGTGTGTATGGAAATGCGTAGAAGAATATCTTTTCTGCTAGAATGTTTTCTCTCCCACTCACCTGAAGAAAGCCTGAAGGCAGTGATGATATTGAAGGTAGGAGATCCAGCTGGTTTGTTATTGCAAGGACTGCAGCAAAACAAATGTTTCCATTAAAAATTCTTGCAAACTATATTTTTTCTATGTAAACTGCATAACCTCAATATATCATCTGAATTTACAGCTCCCTGCCTTATGTTTACCTCTTCTTTTCCAGTGCAATACCAGTTAGCAAGTCCCTGCATCAAGTGGGATCATTGATGATGGTCTCATACCCCACTTTCATCCACTGTTCTATAGGTACTGTCCACTTGATTTCTTTCAAAATCTCAAATATTTAAAGGGGAAAAGAAAATACAAATAGAGACCAGTTAAAGGAGAAATATGTTTCATCTCCTTTTTGTCCTGATTTCTCTGTAGCAGGTATTGTTCCTGGAATGTGTGAGTGAAGGGCAGAGGCTGCACAGACAGAGCAGTGTGCTGTCTTCAGTCTAATTTGGACAGTGATGCTACTTTATTCCTGCATGGGACTGACCAGATACCTACTGTCATGCTACAGCAAGGGAATGTGCATGAACAAGTGATTTGAGGAAGAGCTTGAGAGCAGCATCCAAGTGGCAAAGGCAATTTGTGTGAGATTAAAATCGCTACCAATAGCCTTATTAAAATTGTTAGAAAACAGGGCTGGAAAGGACTCGAAGAGATAGTTATAGTCTGTCCAAGAGCAGTTCAACTAGATAAACATTGGCCATAATTGGGTTAGTCTTTTCCAGGGAGGCTAGTTCCATGACTTCCCTCTACTACTGTTTCCCATGACTCCCATAGCTGTATCATTAGAAAGACTATTTCTAACACCTTACCTGACTCTCTATTACTACAGTTTAAGCCCATTAATATTTGTTTTATCTACAGTGGACGCTGAGAACAGTTTATTCTCTTTCAGTTGCTGTCAATGTGATCCTGCCTCTATATGCTGAACAATGTAAATATTAGCTTTCGCACATATTAAATTGAATAGTCCGTTACTTAACAAAACCATCAGAATGGTTTAAGCCAGACAGAATGACCTATTCCTGGGGTTTTCATGCCTAATTTTTTTAGCTCATCTGTAAAATGGTGTTTCATGATTGTCAGTTACATTATATAAATGGATTTACAGATTCCTATTTTCAGAATTTCCTAGCCATCCATTTACCATCTGATAAGACAAATGTAATAATTGCTGCTTGAACAGAATGCAGTTTCAAATGATTATACAGCTACTGCTTAGCTGTAGTTGTTGCTATAACTACAATTAAATACTAACTGCTTTTCTCTTTTCCCAGAGTAAACAGTACCATGATCTTGGCTTTCCTAATGATACTCCCTTTTCGCAGCTTCTGGTTTCATCTCTGACAGTGATATGACATAATTATTTGGTCATAAATATTAACATACAAAAAGTACTTCTTTGCTAGCTGGCACAAATTCATTCTTACCTAATGCTCTGAATATTAGCAGCCATTTTAGTTATTGCCCAATATGCTCTGAGTTTATAAAGAGCTCCTACTCTGTTCCCACTTAATCTGATTCATTCATAATGACTCCTTTTATTTAGCAATGTGTATCCTATTGGAATAAATGGCATTTGTGAGAAACTTATCTTTTGGTGGGGTTTGGCACTAGCATACAAGCCCGGTAGGTGATTCAACTCGTTACCTTTCTCCATTTCTGCTCTTTCACCATGCCTCTGCATAGGCAGCCCAAGGCCAGAGCACTTCTTTCTTTTCCATTTTATAGATTTTAAACTGAATGTATAAAATATTTTGTGACTAGAATATTTTAGTCACTTTAACATCAGCAGCATATTTGGCATACCAAGGGCTAGCAGCTGCAGTTACTGGGCTGACAACAATTCTAGTTTGCCTTCCACCACCTGGGGATAATAGGATCATGTTTGATTCTGGTTAAGAGGAAGTCCTGTGTTCCTGAGGTGTGTCTGCTTGTCCCAGCAGCTTGGATTCAAGTGATGTGTAAGAATCCTTTCTTTGCAAGTAGGTCTGATTAATTAGTGCCTACTTTAACCTGGCACATAATGCTAAATTAAACTTTACAGTCTGGGTGAAGGCCCAATCTTCCTTCAAAGGGTGTAATTGCATAACAAAACCAAAAATCCTTTCTGCCTTGAAGGGCTTTACTGTGAAGTATTTCCACTTAGTTCAGTAGTTAGAGAAGTTTATTCCTACGCTGTCGTCAGGAAAGACCTCGTGTTTGGGGTGGGAGGCTGTTAAAATATCAAATTGTACTGTGCCGTTTTGATCACCCCTGTATAGGGTACAATGAAAAGCATCTGCTTTTACTTAAGCATAATGATGAGCACACTAGCAGTTAAAACTGCTCTGCTGCTTCAGTCATAGCAAAGCTCTGCGTGGAAGGGAAAATGATGTGTTCAATCTGATAACATTGCAAAGTGCTCCGGAGCAGAAGCTTCCAAGTAGTGTTTCACATGCCATGAGCTGCAGCGTCTCTGAGCTGGGCTCCTTATTCACCCCAGGGTGCAGGAGAGTGGGGTGACACTGGGGATGTTCGAAGGGGGAAAACTGAGTATATATGTGTGAAAACTGGACCCAGCTGTACAATAGTACTTTTGGAGGAAGAAAGTTATTATCTGTAGAACCTAATGTTACTGCAGATCTGGTGTTACTGCAGGAATTGTGGTGGTTAGGATTTCAGCCTGTATTTAAGTAATGTCCTAAAAAATCCTGTGCCTGACAGTGGCACTTCCCCTGTCAGCCACAAGTCTGACAAAACTGAAATGTAGCTCCCAGATTACCCTCTTTTGTTCTGAGGCAACCAAAGTGTTTTAGGGCTGAGAAGGCTCCTGGGGTTGCTGGCATGTGCAGCTCCCAGAGCATTAGCAAGCAGAATAGATGGTCTCCCCCTTTTATTTAAATGCTTTCTAAACATTTCCTCATGCCTTACATCACCTGCTGATGTTCCACATCAGCCTCTTCATCAGACACACTCGCCACAGCCATGCTTTGGGAAAATGAGCATGTGGCTCATTGCCTGCATTTGTAGCCCTCTGTTCCTGCCCCCTTCATTGAGAGGTAGGCATGTAACTGTTTGTTTGCCACCAAATTGCAGGCCAAAGGGGATAAAGCCACACAGTTTAGTCCTCCAGTGACTCAATTTGGGGGGGGGGGGGAAGGACACAAGGGAAGATTGAGTAGGGACAGACACAGAGACACTGCCTGTTCCACCCAGAGCCTGGCAGCTGGGGATGAGCATGGGGCAGACAGGAGACTGCTCCAACACTGTTACACGGCTGCCTGTCTGTACAAGCCCTCCACAAATTCACATCATAATAAGCCACATAATAAGCCATTGAGCAGTGGCCTCACCTTCCTAGGAGTACCAGTGCTGAGCACCAAGCTTCCTTCATAGAGGACTTACTTAATCAAGGAGGGCTAATCTCATAAGAGAAGAGATTCATTTACTTCCAGGGAGAAAAACAAACGCATCACAGGCTGCAGTAACAAGGGATTAGGGGAAGGCATAAACAAGAAAAAAAAAAACCCAACCTTTTTGGAAGCAGCAAGGAAGAGCCAGACTATGCCAGAGCAAAGAATAAAGCTGAGAACGTGAAACAAAATACAGAGAAGCCACTGCGAACATACCCTGCAAGTTCCCCAAGCAAGGGGTGTCTGCTCTATGTTCCTGGGTTTGGCATTAACTGCAGCTGCTCCAGGGTCAGGGAGGACAGTCCCATATGGATTGCTCTTAAAGAGCAGAGAAAAATCTCAGATCATAAAGATTATGGTGCAGAAGGAAAGGCGTCAAATATTATGTTGACAACACCATAAAAGCATTTTACAATAGTTCCCTTCTCACCTGAAATAATGTGAAAGGGGCTATGATGTAAGATTAGAAGTAGAGCAAAGCCGAGAGGAGAATTGATCAGCCTAGAGAGCAGAATGATAGCACCCCATTAAAAACAACCCAACATTTTTCAAAGCAATGCAGTAAAAGCTGCAAGGAGTTACCCATGCAAGACATAATTAAACAGCTGGGCTCATGTCATATGGCAGTATGGTAATATAAAAAAGCCTGAGTAGGAGGATGGCCACGTGGAACTTTTTCATCATCAAAATAAGTTGTTTCTGTGAGCCAAACCAGTCTGTTGAAACACCATTTAGACAGTTTTCTTCTCACAGATCCAGAAACATTTCCTCATGCGTTACAGAGCCTGCTGATTGCCCGTGCTCTTAACCCAGTCTCTTCGTCAGACGCACTCCCCACAAACACACCTTTTGGCTTCATTCAGACTATTAAATTGTCTGACCTAAAACGTAATTGGGTGAGTTTTAGGCAAGGGGGAAGGAAGGGCTAATCCATAAAGAAACAAGCTTTTCAGCTGAGAAGATGGGTATGAAAAGACTGTCATTCTCTTAAGGTCCACTCTTCCTTCTCAAGCACTGGGGGTTAGATTAAGGCGCTTAGTCCAGCCTTTAGGCTGGATTAAACAGAACTCTAACTGGCCTTCTTGGGGAAGGCACTTCAGGTGTGTTACCAGTCCTTCAGATGCAACCACTGCTGCAGTGAAAGAGCAGATCACAGCTGACATCCTAGAAGTCACCCAGTCTGACATGTATATATTGCAGTTGCAGGCTCATGCTTTGAACATGTTCTGGAAAATTAGAATACAAATGTTTTAAATGCTCTCCCAAAATGAGTTGCAGTACTTACAAACCTCCAGAGAAGAGCTGCTGTCCCGTATATTCCTGTGCTGGTGCACAGGGCTCGTTATCCAGACGCTTTCCAAAGGCACAGTGTACTTCTATTAGCAAAATTACTAAGACAGCATTTGTTGGATACCTGTCAAACATGGCTTCAAAGAAGTAGGGAAAGAAGGTACTGTGTCGTTATTAGTAATCTAAATCCATTACACGCTAGAAATAAAAGCTTTTTCAAAAAGGTGAGAAGCAAAGTAAGTTGCACCCAAATAAAGATTTAGAGCAGAGGATGGGAAACAATATGCAGAGAATGGTGGCCTGGCACAGATTCCCAGAATGTGAAGGCTGAAGATGATCTTCAAACACAGCCAAGCTTTGTGCTATAAAACACTTCCAAATAGAAACTACCGGTTTAAGTTAATCCTTGCTTTATAGGTGGCCAGTGTAAAGAACGCAGCTGGGACATAACAGGATCGCGGTGACTGAATTTGGGGAATAGATGAGTTACTGCACTCTGCAGGCGCTGTGAGCAAAACAGAAACCCCGCTGAAATGCTGCTCAGAGAGGATTGCACTTGCTGAGCCTCATGGGCACCAGGGCTCTTGAAAAGCAGCCACAGCCCAAATAAAGACAGGGGCTGTGCTCTAGAGCAAACCCTACAAACAGCATCTAAGGCGTCTGGGAGAAAGGAGTGGTCAGAAGGAAAGCCAATTTATGTAACCTGTTATGGTGTTTCCAAACATTTGCTCTGTCATTACATGGCTCAACCAAAGAAGAGAGTCTGCACAGTTACAGGACTTGCCAGCTCCTAGGAAATGTTAATTCACAGCCAGGCATAACCAGAGGGCTACATTTCACAGCTTATCCTCAAAATGAAGGGTGGAATAGTTCAGCTGGTTCAAAGAAACCAGCAAGGAATCACACATAAACATACCTCTGGATATTTTCTAGACTTTTTGACCACTGTTTGGGTTGAGGTCTTCCATATAATACAAATATTGCCATGTAGTCACAGACAGGAAATCAGTTTTGGACCTCAGCAGGCAAACTGTTTCTAATCGTAATTATTGCTTTTTTGCTAAACAAAGTGATTTTAAACAGACCTCCAGTGTAGTTTAATGTTGTGTTTAAGCAAGCTGCTCACAGTGAGTGCTTTAGCCCCTTTTTGCTTATTTCACAACTTGAAACATTACCTTTCCAAACTAACTCACTGCCCAGAGTGCACTGCTCTGGTTTTCAATCACTGTCATAGAAAGTGGTCTTACCTACTTCCCGCGCCTTGCCCTTCCTACAGTCACAATCGGATTTGGCTTTAACCAGGACTTGCCTATAGCAAAGATTTACAGAGGTAAAAGGTAAGTTGTACTATTTCTAAAGTCTACTCTGTCAAGCACAGGCAGTTCCTTCAAACCATTGTTCACTTTGGAACACATTCAACACATCAAAAGAAATCCAGAGGCATTTGAAGTATCTTTTAACTTACAAATAAGTTAGAATTTAAAACTTGATCCAAAGCCCAGGAAAGGTTCCATCTAAATACAATAGTTATTGAACCAGATTCTTCAAGCATAACTTTTCATCATCAGTGACTCACATAAAAGAGTCCCTGTGAAACTAAAAGGTGTTGCTGTTTCAACAGTGCCAGCATAAACTCACATTTCCAGTCTTTCTTACCATGGTTATGGATGTATCATGGTAAAAGTAATGGTACTTACATTGTTAGCCCATATTCCAATATTTATATAGGATGGTTACTGAAGTACATTCTGCTCTGTACCAGCACAAGAAGTGTGACTGTACCTGTACTAAAAGCTTTACAGCATAACTGCAGCTGCAAAGGGAGAGTCAAACATCTCACTAAAAGGTTTACTGAGTATAACTGTATTAAGTATGATTAGTTAGCAAAACAGATGTTTGGACAGACCTCCTGGACAGTGTCTGCAGCCCCATTTATCTAATGCTCCCGTAGTACTTAGCAGCCAGCTCAAACATCTCTTCAACTGTCAAATAAATTCCCACAAACCACATGAGAGCAGAACAAATTGAGCTCCAGCACACACACAGAGTATGTGCTAGCTTTCCTATAGCAGAATTAGTACCATACAGCTTCTCTATGCAACAGGATAACTCTGTATCCTAACCGAGGGAATGGAAAGCAAGCTCATACTGTCTGCATTAGACCTTCTTCTCAATGCCAGAAGAAAGAGGATTAAATATGTAATTTAAAACACAAGCACGAACATTTCAACTTTGAATTGACTCAAGCGACGTGGTAAGATGATGCACTTCAGCTTAGATTGCTCTGAAACCTTCCATGAGGAGTAAGACATGGCAGAAGCTTGGTTTACAGAAAGGCTTTAAAGAAATGAAAATATGGGAATAATACTTCTTTCATGTATGCATAATCTAAAACCAATTTTGCTCAAAGCCTTTTCAGTACTAGTCATTTTTGATTGAGAAAAATACCACAAAATGAACTCAGAAGAGTTTTATTGAAAACAACATGGGAGAGCAGACTTAGTCCTAACAGTGTACATGGCAGTTTGCACCACTGAAGAACCTATTCATTTGATATGTGTCTTTACTGTCATGTAGACCTCTGTGAATGTGCTCCTCCTACAGATTCCGCCACAGCAACACATGGAAGAACCTGCCCAGAAATGCTGCTGCCTCTATCCTGCTGTCTTGCTCTGGTAAAGATGAGAAGAGTGTCAGCAGGCTAACAATGACACTTGCATTTATGACAATAAGCTGGAACAAGCGTCTCAACAATTCTAAGCATCAAACTTTTAACTCACAAAGTTGCATCATGCGAAAGAACAAAGTACGTGGGAGGTGAGCAGCAGAGAAATTAAGGGTGACAGCTGTTAATGTACTTGAATGACATGCACCAAAGGATGTTGTTAAAGAGCAGAATGGTGTCAATTCCCATTTTTGCAGCTACGGCACACCCCTTTATCCACGCAACACACGATACACAAGTTACCCTGCGGAGGTCACAGAAGTCAGCTATCCCTTTCGTCTCATCCACATCAATTAGAAAAATATGCCGAAGTTCACCAAGGTTGACTTTTTTTTAACTTTTTATGGCTGCTAAGGGTCTGATTCCTGACTCCAGAAGCTCGCAGCCTATCATGTCCTCGAGGTGAGGGTGGGGGCTGCAAACAGAAGAAACAGGAAGCATTCTGGTGACAAAGTGGAAAAACTAGAGATACCTCTGGTGCCCATGCCAAGAATACATTATTACAGACGCCCATGAAAGTCACAGTCATTCTAGAGAGAAACAATAAGGGAAAAGAAGGACGATAGTGGCCTGACTTGATTTTAAGGCAGCAATTTCACCACCCACAACCAGCTGGTTGTGGGGCAGAAGCACCAATTGTGCTGGTCCTGGGACAGCTACCAACTATTGGGCCTGAAACACCCATCAGCAGCAACAGTATTAGCTGTCAGTGCATATTTCCTAACATGGTGACATTCCTTCTGCCCTCTTGCTTTTGTCTGGGATTTAACCTTGTGAGTAGTGCCAATCTTCTTCAGTGATTTGTGATTCCGTCCTCAATTTCCCTCCTGTCCTCTGCCCGGCAGCTTTCCCTAGCTGCTTCTCCAAAATGCTCTTTATGCAGTATGTCTATTTCTACAGACACAATAAGATTCTGGAGATGTATAACCCATTGGAGGACTGCATGGGATCCAGGTATTTCTTTGGCAGCTAAGTTGTAGTGTAATGTTCAAAACCATAAACACACATTTGCAGAAAAGTGAACGTCTTTATATCTATAAAGTTAACAATTTCTTTTCAAGCTTCCTTTTTCTACTTTTTCTATCACTAGGCTGGTTTGTAAAACAGAGCCCCTGAACAGAAACACACTGCATCAGATCCTCCTGTGCCATTTTAGGTTATCACCTCATCAAAAGAGAAAACCTCTTAGAATTAAAAATAGCCTCCAGGTTCAAGAGTAGGCAGCAAAATGATTCCAAATGAGATAAAATAGGGGAAAAAAAAATATTTCTCCAGCAGATATATTAAAACACGCAAAGCACATGCATGGAGAGACTTTGCTTTCATGAGGAGAACCAGCCTGGACTCACACCCACAGCTGTCACCCACGAACACTTTCTCCCCAGGAGCGTCACGTTCTCCAATCTATCACTGTCTCATACACAGCTTATGGGAAGGTATTGCAAAGCCATAGTGGAAAAAAACACCCATCCTCTTTTTTCTTTCTGACCTTATACAGCTCTTTCATCTCTCTGCAAGGGTTTAGTACCCCGCAGTGGTCGCTTTAAGGAGCAACGAACCTAAGACAAAGCCTGAAGTCTTCCCGATAGCCAAAAGGAGCTGACCTGCACTGAGGTGTCCTAACCCATGTCCCCAGAAAAATGTCCCCTTTTCCAGCTGCTTATAATTTGGAAATGCACTGGGTTTCTGAAGTTCTTGTCCAGATCAACTATGATGAGAGAAGGGGCAACGGCTTTGAACTAAAAGAAGGTACACTTAGATTAGATATTAGGAAGAAGTTCTTTACTGTGAGGTGGAGAGGCACTGGCACAGGTTGCCCAGAGAAGATGTGGCTGCCCCATCCCTGGCAGTGTTTGAGGCCAGGTTGGACGGGGCTTTGAGCAACCTGTTCTAGTGGAAGGTGCCCTTGCCCATGGCAAAGGGATTGGAACTCTATGGTCTTCAAAGGTCCCTTCCAACTCAAACCAACTGGTAATTCTAACTGTACACTCACACACCATAAGTCAGACACTGAAGCTTCAAATTTGCCATTAATAGACTGCACGGCTGATTCACACATTCACAGTAAGCGCAAAACACTCTCCAAGTGCCAAATTTATTGCACATTTACAGTAAATCCAACACTTCCCAGAAGCTTCAGGCTCATTGCACATGCTACACACAGTAAAAGCGTAGTGGTTTCTGTCTGGGAAATCCCCTGCACACAACAAATGGTATGGGAGCTTTCACTCAGCGGCTAAAATGAAACACACCATGGCAGCTGCTCGGCTGATGGTGTCGGGCCTGGGAGACACAAGGAAACTAACCCGTATTTTGAAATGTAGTATGGAACAAACCCAGGAAAAATGCCTCCCTCCACTTAATCCTCCAAATGCTATGCAAGAAGGTGCATTAACTGAAATCCTGTTTCACTGGTGGTTGCTGCTTGCCTCGAAGCAGCTGTCCTTGAGTTAGAGTCCACCAACCTGCATCGTGCTTCCGTTCGTATTTCAAGCTGCCTTCCTAGGGAAAAGGATGCTCCCTGGCTGGCATAAAACTCCTGACACTACACACAGTTGTTTAATTATAGCTGTTTCTTCCATATGCTTATTAAGAATTATATTCTATCATTATACCCATTTAATCTAAAGACTTTCATATTAATATACTCCTTCATCCTGTTAATATAATGTATTTCACTCTAACCCGTAGAAATGGCGTCTCAGAAGACAATTGAGGTTTTGCTCAGATTTGTGCTTATCTGCACAAGAAGTTTACCATACAAGATTAACCGTCTTCAATTAACAAAACTATCTCTCAGCTTTCCTTTCCAATCCTGCAGTTACACAAGATCTATTTTTGAAGGTGCCCTCTTAAGACTGTCATGATAAATGGAGCATTTAGTGAAGCAGCTTATGATTTCAGTTTAAAAGAAATACATATAATCAAAGCAAAATTTTCTTTGCACAACAGAGACAAAAATTCCTAACGTCTGGAAAATGTGAAAATTCTCAATCGTTAGGCTACAAAGTCTCAGCAATTGTTAAATACTATGCAGATATTCAATACCGCGCCACATTTCTGAAGCTTCAGTGCAGTAAGCTGTGAAACATGCTCTTCCCCCACTTTGTATATAAAGCAGTTTATTTCAGATACAGTATATGCACTGATCATACCTATTTTCAAAAGAGTACATTTCAGCATGGCTTATCACCTGCAATAGTAAGTACATTTTGAAATCAACCAGTAGTTACGTTTCTTTCAGCCTTAGTTTTGTGAAAATAGATCAAAACTGTTTTAAAAGCTGAACTATGATCTGGGATTATACTGCATGTCCCGTAAGGAAATTATTTGCAATCTACATGGCCTAAAGAAATGCCTTTTGGATTATCACGGTGTTTCAGGCTTTTCTCAGAATTTCTGTTATTAGGGAAAAATAGAATAGAGAGACAAAAATATTTTCCTTGACTCCCACAAGTCTTTTGTTAGACTCAAGAGGCAAAGAAAACACGCAACACCTGGAGGTCTGACGGCAAGAGGAAACTAGAATTATTTTTATCTATTTCCCCTCTACACCTCCACTGCATTTCTTCAGCCCGTCATTAAGTCGTATGTCAACTTGGGAAGATACTCTTTTTCCCCAAACTCCCTCTGACAACGCATTAATTCTCCAGCTCATTTCTGCAGCACCGTGTTTTTCTCTCACATTTAACCTTCTTAGAGAAGGATTTCACCTTTTTGCCCAACACTCCCCTTTGGTTTTTAATTCATCATTAAAATGGCATTCTGTGCTTCAACGAGGTTAATCTCAAGTGTGCACCACAGACATTACCT
Source organism: Myiopsitta monachus (assembly GCA_017639245.1). NCBI lineage: Eukaryota > Metazoa > Chordata > Aves > Psittaciformes > Psittacidae > Myiopsitta > Myiopsitta monachus. Next base: position 26,973,750 of record CM029919.1, read on the forward strand.
CATCTGTGCAGCATATGCAGCTCCCTACATGCGATCTCCTTTATGTGACAATCTCTTCAAGATTGCAAATTATAATTTCTCTATCAGAAACATGAAAGCATTTTTCACATTATGAAGAGAACAATGGCACACAAAGGCAGCATCAAAACTTGTATTATCTTTAAATACAATGAATGTGGGTTAAAAAAATAACACATGTTCTTGTTCACATGGAATCAACAATGGTGTCATTTGGTTTTATAAAGAACTTAAGATTTTTTGGTATGTGTGCAGTTTCTTTTATCTTCTGTAAAATGTTAAAGGCTGCAAACTTGTCCTCGCTGACAGATATGCCATTACACCTGAAGGGATAAGAGCTAACAAAAAATATGCAACCAATGCACACAGCAGTTGTTCAAACTTAGCTGCTTGGTCCAGCACTGGAACAGTCCAACCTGCACTGATGAAATATTTTTAGTGCTTCGTATTTTGGCACAAATTATTTATGACCCAGGATAGCTGGAAAATTATTTCCATAAGCAGCTTGCTTTTATTCTTTCTTTTCATCATTTTTCCTCTAAATGCTGTAGCGCACCGTAACCCATATGTACACTCCTTTATGCGTCCTGCCAGTGATACTCAGTTCATCTTTTGTCACTGCATGTAATTTGTGGCTATCTAAATTGCATGTATTTATCGTTGCTAATTTTTAAGCATGTAAGGCTCAATCCTATTCACGTTGGTAAAACTGCACTGGATTTCTAACAAGAGCAGTACAAGTCACTCAGAAATAAGTATTACCTAGCTTGCCTAAACCTGAAGCTATTATACAGTGCTATATGTCATTGTTTAAAGGAAGCTTTATAAAGGGTATATTGTCTTTTCTATCTTTGAGAAACAAAAAAAAAAAGCATTTGTAACACTCATACTTTATTTTCTTACCTGGAAAACAGACACACACTAAATAAAATCTCCAAACCTACAGACATAATATTTCAAAAGCTCCTGATCTAACCAAAGAGTTTGCATTTAGAGTCCACATCTCCACTAACACCACAGTTGCATCTGGACTATTACGTTTAATAGCCCCCAGTGGACCTACCCCTCCCTGAACCCTCTAGTACCTTTGGCCTCCACAAGTGTTGCATGTACTCTTGTACTTTTCTCTCGCTGCAGTCCTAGGAGCCTGAATTAACTGTATTGGCAAAAACCTCCAGGAGGTTTGAATAGTGTGTTTGGAGGATTAAAACGGTCAATACCCCAGAGCAGGATAGAACGTCCCTCTAAAAAAAGAAAAGAAAAAACAAGAAGAAAGCACTACCCCCGTTCCATGTTCCACCTCCCCTCCCCCCCAAAAAAAAGGAATTTCTACCTTTACAATTTACATTGGTAAGGCTTTTTGAGCACTTTAAATATAAATCAGAAAAAAATGCCTGGGAAAAGAATCCCTGCCCCTTCCCATCTCACCGATTCTACCCTTTCCTTCAAACTAGTCCCAGCAAACTCCAAAGACAACAAAGAACTGACCTTGAGGCTGATCTCCATCAAACGTCTTCTATGTTGTTTTTAAGTTTGACTAGATCTAGGCAGCGTATCATATACAGCACCAAAGCTCGAGGAAAGGAAGACATCTACATTAAACACAGATAACGCCTATATTACTTATTAGGAGACTCAAACGACATCCCTGATAATAAAAGATAACTCAGTATTTCCAGGACTACACATTGACAAAGTCAACAGAAGAGTGCAAAATACAATAAATGTTTATTTAAATAATCAAATGAGCTCAGAAGAGAGACTGACTATGTATGTAAGCCTTCGCGTTCACTAAATCCCACGTTTCACCAAGGACAAAGAGGATGATAGAGAGCAAGAACAGGGTTGTGCGGATGCTGACGAAACACCCTTCCCAAACAAATACTGCGGAATTACGATAACGTTGCACTTCCAGCATGAAACTGATTCTAAACTCTGTACTCATCAGCCTGAGAGCAGCTGAACAACACAAGAATTTTCTGTCAAGCCTGTTCAGATTCACAGACACAGCCTGCGCTAACTCAGCAGACACGCACAACAGAAACAGGCAGGTAACTGCAACCAAGAGTTTTGTTCAGACACAAATTCTGCAGAGTATAAAATATTTATCGTCACCACGGGTGGTGTAACAGTTTGTCGTGCAGATGCTCACAAGCCTGCCTAATAGATCTATAAGAGGAGAAGGTTTACCAGCTTTACCTGATCTCAGAGTGCTGACTGAAACACAAAACCCTTAGGTACGGAGGAGTCCTCAGACTCCCTTCTCTTTGGGTGACTGTCCTTTGCCAGACTTCGAACACAGACAGCTGTTTGTGGACACCAGTGTTAGGGTGGTAAGAACTGAAAGGGATCTTAAACTCACGGCTGTGAATGTTGTGATTGGAGGTGGCATCAAAGCAATTCGGCCGTTTGTCCTTCCTCCAGAGCCTCACGCTTACATGGTGTGTAGTCTCCTGTCCAGAGCAAAGCCAGGTATGCTGGGGAATGCTTCAGGGCACCTACTCAAAAGCAGAAAGGCCAGATCTCATTGCAAAGACCCAGGAGTGCTAAATCAACCCACAACCAGAGCTCCATCCCAGGCTCGAGCCTCCAGATGCTCTTCCTTTTTTCATTTCCTCTCTGAATTTCTCTCTAACATCTGTGTTTCCTTTTAAATACCATGCTACAGTCCAAAAGCATTTGTAGAATGTGTTAGTGTATACCAGGGTAGAGTACTAGTAGATAAATACAGGGGTTACATATAAGTACATATAGAATACAGAAAGTATGGCAGAGCAGAAGTCCAAAAAGCAGCACCTCCTGCTCATGGTTCCTCCAGGCAGCATCTCCCAGCTCCTACACGTGCTCACGTCTGGTGAAAGTTTGCCTCGGTTGTTGCTGTTGCCTCTTTTCCCACCTCCAGCTGTACTGCAGGCTGGAGAGCAGCGCATCTGCTGAGGAAACAAGGTTTCTGAAAGCTCTCCATTCAGTTACACAGCGCTTTTCAAATCAAGTCTCCTCACCTTAAACTTCATTTTCAGACTCAATGAGTCTTCGGTTTCACATTTACATAGTGCTGAGCCTTTGGAAGGCAGAATGAACCAGAAAGGCAGCAATCAGGAGCTGTCTCGGCTACGTAACAGTTTAAAAACCCAAGCGGAGACACAAAAAGTAGCGGAGAAACAGCACAAAAGCCTGCTGTTCCTGCCCATAGCAATATCTTCTCCTACTCCCACCTCATTAATTCCTAGTTTTCCTGATTATAGAAACAGCTTTTTTTTGCGGCTGCAATGTATGGCATCGTGCCATTTGCATATGCAAACTGACACACGAACAATGAACCAGTTGCACAGTTCCTTAGAGAGCAACAATGCAGAGGATTTACGACACATATACGGCAACAGGCAGGGAGGGGAGTATGGGGAGATGGACATACAAAACAGCTCATGATGTTCCTTATATTGCTTTTCTGATAAATGATCTTTCAGGAAGTTTCTTGAAATAAAGTATTTAGCACATCGGTGGATTAATGACACTGGGTTTGGGAAAAGGATAGAACTAGAGAGCTGTGTGACTTTAATTTGCCTCCAGATGCATACCTCTTTATCACATTTTAATATATGATCTCTGACTACGTGATTGCACACTGTTCTGCCACAAGAGCTCTGTGTTACTCAGTGTAGGGAAGACTGTTAATTTCATGAACAGAAGCTTAGGATTTTGTTTTCTTCCTGTTATTCAAGATATAATCCAGGACTTTTTGTGTTATTTAAACTGTACTATCCAAAAGGAATCACTCGTTTATCATTGTAGCAAAAAGCTTCACTAGTTTCTTATTATTTTCCTTCTAGATTAGATGGGAGACACCATTATTATTCCCATTTTACAGGCCTGGAGCTGAACTAGAGGCAAATTATGGGGAAAAATTAAATAGTAATATGAGATGCCAGGAGCCTGCTTTTTCAAAGATATAATTGGACATTATATAGGACTTCAGAGATTTAAAGCACAGTTCTCTTCATGCCAACTCCACCTTTGAGTGTCTAGGGTCTTACTTCACAAACATGAGAACAGTGATTGCCTCTAGAAGATTTAGAAGATTTGGCTTAAATAATCTGACCAGGAAGATGTAGAGCCCTGTAGCAAAGGCAAGGATAGACTCCAGTCATACAGAACATGATGCAGCTCCCTTAATCATTAAAGAATGGTTATACCACCTTTATGACAAATGAAGAAATTTTACTGATGAAGGCAAACCTCCTGAAAAGCAGTCCCTCACATGGACTGATCTGAATCACAGGGCTCACCACTGGAGCTGACATCTACTGCAAACACATCTGCCACTTAAGGTAAGAAAGCAACGGGGAGCAGGAGTAGGTTGTTACATCTGCATGGACGAGCACTGGAGAGAACACAAGGCACAGCTCACCAGGAAACTTCTCAGCTATTTGGTGATTGCAAAGAAGGGTGACATTTAGGAACCCTGGACCCCATCCCTGCTTTGAGCAGGAGCATGATTTAATGAACATGGACTCCCAGTCTTTCTCCTCAAGCATGCCGCCTTTATGCCCTGTTCTACACAGTGTGTTTCAAGCCCACCACCAGCCCGTGGTCCCATCACAAACTCCTCACCCCTAAACTCTGCCTGGACAGCACTGGTTCCCTGGGCAGTACCAGACAATGCCAGATTGTGCCTCCTTACTTTAAAACACAGTAAAATTACTCGAAAGGTACTGACCATTAGGCCTGACATCAGTAAAAAGCTGAGTAAAAGCAGAAGGCAGCTGCATTGGTGCAGTACCATCAGATCTCTCCCATGCGTCTGACTTGGAATCACACAACAAATGATACTTTATGAGAAGATAATAATACAGATTAAAAACCACCTCACTGAAGAATATTAAAATGTAAGATGTAGTTTAATGTGCAAATATGCAAAAGGGACTCTTTACTGCTGAACCTTCTGGGAGTAGTTCTTAGTCTTTTTATCTATTCATCTATGGCCTACGCAATGTTGTAAGGTCTTGGTCAGGAGAGCTTGCACATGGCACTTAAAAGCAGGGGCTGCAGAAAGTAATGAAGGGAACATGTTACTCTTATGAGCTCTGCTAAATGGTCGCAGCCCTCCGGGATGTTTCAGAAAAGTCAGATGCAAATCAGAAATGCAGGGGGTGCTGCAAGGACAGAAGACTACTTAGAAAATCGTTTTCCCAGAGGGAAGCCAAAGAGTGAATTCACATAAGCACCAGAGCACAAGCTCGCGTGACAAGCTGCAAATGGAAATATTGAGTGAAAGGAATTGATTTTGCCACAGTACAATTCACTCCTGAGACCACCACAGTGCGCAGCCCTGACGCCCACTTCTCCAAATCTCCCATCTTCCTTACAAACAGTTGTACAAAAGCGTCAAAAATTTGGAGAGCAAGTCGCAAAAGTGTGAGCCAAGGAACAACTGTATGGCTTGGTTGTGCTGGGAAGATATTGTCCTTTCTGACCCTGGGGCTGATTTTCAACCCAGCTCTCTTACAGGCACTGGCCAGGCCCATAAGTTTTGCAGCGTCCCATGAAAACAGCCAACTTCGACATTTCAACTTTCTGCCACTGAGTACAGGAGTCATAAAGGAAGGATTTCCCCATGCACACAGGGGTAATAGTTTGACCCTTTGATCTTAGGAAAAGATACAGATGTCATTTTTAACTTCATTTCCTAAGCAAACCAAGAGGCACAGGCACCATGTGTCTCTGTATGTGTATGATCAAGTAATCACTCAAATCCTCTGGTCAGCTTTATCCAAATTTGACAGAGGAGTACAGATTGCTTTGAGGTAAAAAGCTCCTATTCATTCTCAGAGGAAGAGAAGTTCAGATAGAAAAGGGGGGCCTCGTAAGCAACCTGCGCAAGAGAAAGTGGTAGTATGATCCCTCTGGATAATAGGCACTAAATGAGACACCACATGAATATCCTATTCACTCAAAGCTTCACTCAGAGCTCAAAATCAACCACAAAACACGCATCTGTGGAGAGTGCTGGAAGGGATGAAGGCAGCTTAACAGCATTACTTGTTTCGGTTCTCCTCAGAAATAGCCACACTTGGCCCCAGCAGTAGAGAAGTGCTGAGAGACCAGAACTAGAGGGAGGGAAGAAAGCCATCCTTTCAGAGCTCTGCCTGGTATGGGACAGGGCTGGCCAGGGCAAGGTATTGCTGTCAAGTCAGAGGGTAGAGACCATGGGGAGGGCACATCTTTCCCTACACACTATGCTACACTTCACCTGCAAGAATCTCCAGCCGGTATCTTCTCTGGTCATCATCCTGTCATCACAGGAACCTGCAGAGTTGAAAACAGATTCTAAGTAACTCCGTCTATGAAAAATACTTGGCAGATTCTTCTCCATTTGACTCACTTATTATTTGAAAACAGAGTCACCTAAATATAGGTGAAATCTCTATCACATGAAATGCATCCTTCTGTTGTAAAAAATATACAGAAGTGCTGGATACATGGAAACATCCCTTTTTTTTGTTTGTTTTTTTTTTGTTTGTTTGTTTTTTTGGGGGGGGGTTGAGTAGGAGGACATATGATCCATTTCACTGTCCTGTTACAAACACTATTTTTCAGATAATATTTAGTAAACTTCATTAATTGCTCTGACACCTCGGTTGGAGCAATCCCAGGCACAGCTCCAGGTTTAGCAGAGAAGAGATTCAGAGCAGCCCTGAGGAGAAGGACTTGGGGGTGTTGGTCAATGAGAAACTGAACACGAGCCGGCTGCAGTGTGGCTCGCAGCCAGAAAGCCAACCGTATCCTGGCCTGTATCAAAAGGAGTGTGATCAGCAGGTCGAGGGAGGTGATCCTGATCCTCTACTCTGCTCTTGTGAGACCTCACTTGGAGTACTGTGTGCAGTTCTGGCGTCCTCAACATAAACAGGACATGGAACTGTTGGAACAAGTCCAGAGAAGGGCCACGAGGATGATCAGGGGACTGGAGCACCTCCTGTATGAAGATAGGATGAGAAAGTTGGGGCTGTTGAGCCTGGAGAAGAGAAGGAGACTTCATAGCAGCCTTCCAGTATCTGAAGGGGGCCTATAGGGATGCTGGGGATGGACTCTTCATTAGGGACTGTAGTGGTAGGACAAGGGGTAATGGGTTCAAACTTAAACAGGGGAAGTTTAGATTGGATATGAGGAAGAAGTTCTTTACTGTAAGGGTGGTGAGGCACTGGAATGGGTTGCCCAGGGAAGTTGTGAACCACATCCCTGGTGGTATTCAAGTCCAGGTTGGACAGAGCCTTGGGTGTCATGGTTTAGTGTGAGGTGTCCCTGCCCATGGTAGCAGGGTTGGAACTAGATGCTCTTAAGGTGCCTTTCCAACCCTACCTATTCTATGATTAATGAACTAGCTTCGTGATGAAGCATCTGAATAAATCATGACATTTTATTTGACTAATAATCATCTGCAAACAACACTGGTACAAAATAAAAACAAAAGTAGGAAGTTAACTCTAATAGTTTTTGTTGAAACTTTAACAAATACTACAACAAACTCTATTAAACTAGTAACAGTGCTTCCTGACAGCTCTGGAAACACCATTTTCCCAGTGACTCTCACTTTTCTTCCTTATTCCCATGGAGAAACCTTACACAAATGTAAGCAATCCTTATATTACATAGTTACTCAAAATTGTTCGTGGTTTTCTGTCGTTAGTTTTCGTTTTCATTGACAGAATGAAAAAAAAAAACCCAGAAAAATCTGTTTTCTTCTAATGCCTTCAGACAAATATTAGAGGTGAAAGGCTTAAAAATCTAACACGGTTACATGTATAGAAATAGCAAATGCTCAAGCAGAATTAAATTCCTTATTTACCAGCTGTCCTTCACAGAGGTGACACGCTGAGAAGCAAATGTTTCTAGAGTTAATTTATCAGTTCTAAGATCACAAAACAGTCTCTTCACATGAACATGTATCAGTATCACAGGATCATCTTCTATAAATAAATGGTTTTGTTTAGTTATAACATTTTTAGCTGGTTAAGAGCTTTTATCTACAGGCAAAACCTTTTGTTTCTTAGCTGTGGGAAAATCATTACTACATCTATGAAGTTCAGCATTAGCATAATCTGGCAGCATTTCTTAAACAGACCTATGTCACAGCAAGTACATATTCCTTTAAATATTTTAAGTGGAAAAATCCTCTAGGGGAATAAGTAGGACAAACATGTTTACGATTATTCAGCACTGTAGATTGCTGAACTGGTGATGTCAGCTATACAAGGCATTTCTGCAGGAGAAAAAAACCCAGAAAGATACCACTCGAACAGCCCTATCTATGTCCCCACATTGACAGCAAATGCCTCATCCTGCTGACCCAGAACAGGTGAGAGGGATCTGCTCCTCCCAGCTGCATCTAAGAAAAATACAAGTGAAACTGAACACTGAATATGTTCAGTTTCCAAACTAATATATTTCATAGTATTATGTATTAGCAGAAAATATTCTATTAACAATAATCATTTTATATTCAGTGGGGTTTTTTCTTTTACATTCAGTACTTTTTAACTTCCCAAAAAGGCAAAGTGAACCTATTCCCTCAGATTCCCAGCGCTGGGTGTGTAGCAAATCCCCCTGCGTCATGCCCCTTTCGATGAGGATGGGAGCAAATGCTGTGTTACAGGATTACAGGTCTGTGTCCCTGATCCGAGACTCCTGACAAGGCCTCACTGTCACCTTGTGTCTGCACCCAAGGAGCTGCCCCTCAGTTCAACACCAGTCCTAGCTACTGATGGGAGGGCACTGTGTGTTCTTGGCTCTGTGGCTGCCTGCTCCGGCTGGCCCATGCTTACAGGCCCACTGCTAGCACACATACAGTTGCACCACCTTCTGCTACACACCGTGAGGCCAAAGGATTGCCTGGGCCACCAAGTTCCTTGAGCAACCCACTGACACTGCGACCAGGACAGCAATTCAAGCGGGTATCACTTCTCACTTGGCAATGAGGTAAAGCACCGACCCAGCATCACACCACAGCACCTTTATATGGGTAAGAAATCAAAGCTACGGCTTGATTTTCTGCCACTAAACATCCCATCTTAGTTTTTTGTCAGGCAAGTTAACAGCATCTAATTATCCCGGCCCGCTAGTAATGACACTGTGCCCCCTGCAGTTTCCATGGGATACGGTCCCTCTCCTGCCTTCCCCTTCTGAGCTACGGGGCACAGGGCTTGCTCGCCAAAATCGCTTTTTCTCTGCCCAAAGACAGCCTGGGTTGAAAATGTGCCAGCATAGCTAGCAAGGGCTGCGTTCTGGCAGGGAGCGCAACGTAAGACGTTGGGCAAAGAGAAGCTCTGCATCTTACTAACTGCTTTTCCTTGCTGTGAAGATGCTCAGCAGAGTCACTATCAGTGCAAAAATGTATTTTCAGGGAAAGTGCCCTCTGTGCTCTGGAAGCTCACCCTCATCCTTCCTCCACTACCAAGCAGGTCAGAGTCACCTGTGTTCCATCTCCGTGTTGTCAGACCAACTGCAGGTGTCACAGACCTCAAGGATCCCTCCTGATGTGTTGCCCACCCTTTAGTGTGGGATGCTGCTGGCAGGGCAAAGCTCAAATTGAGGGCAAGGGCAGTTATATTGACACGGTGGGGCTTTCCGCTAATCTTTGCTAATAAATAATACCTGTAAATTCACAGGTGGTATGTTACTGGCTGTGTTAAGTACCATCCCAAATCATTTCCACATACATAGTTAAGCTCCAGTTCACAGCAATCCTGTATTATTAATATTGCAAGCAGTGTTATTAACACTATTGCACATAATGTACAAAGCAAATAAAATACACATCAGATGATATAAAACACTGAATATAGAAGAAAAAAGGCACTGAATATTCAGCGGTGTATTCTGCTCTGCAGAATGCCTGAGAACTAGTGGTAGCACAAGGCTTCACTGACTGCACCTACCCCTAAAGGACTAAGACTTAATCTAAAACTTCCCTTATAATCAAACTATGGTTTCTGTAACATACATAAAACACCTCTCTGGCTCCAGCCCAGGCACCATGTTGACCCCTTTACACAATCTTAGTTTCCTGCTTGTAGGTGGTAATTATCACATCTGTGTTTGCTTCTGAAATTGGAATTTAAAACACAATTTGGTTTACCTAAACCAAGGGCAGTATCTGCAGGCTCAGGAAAACAGCTTTCTGTAACACTTAGGGCTCACCAAACCCACTCTGACCTTGCCTGGATTTAAGGATGCAAAGGAATACAATTCTTTCTTTTTCTACTCCATGTGAAATAGTGACTCTTATGGAATCAGGAGAAAATTCCCACTGACTTCAATAGGACCAGAATAGCGTCACCTTTGTCAGTATGTTCCCCTTCAGCAAGTAAAATGTTGGGAGGAGGGGAGTAACAGGCTATGCACTGAAAAATGTTACCGAGTGCCGTACTATTTTCGGTTATACAGAACAGCCAAAGTGCCAGGTGATTTCAAAGGACCGTCCCGCTTTTAAGCAGTTTAGCTGCTCAAGACAAACAACAAAGACTACCACGAGAAGCATCCAGTTCTTCACTGCCATGTGGTTGCTTTAAGATGGGATCTGCTGTTGCCATGCTCCAGTGGGGCTCTGCAGCCTCTCACTGTGCCAGTAATTTCTCAGTGGGGCTTCCTCCAGGCTTCCCACCTTGCTAGCTCGTTTCATTAGAAGTACTGAATCATGTGCACTACATCGCTGTGAGGCAAGGTGGCATTATTCTCTTAGCTGTATATGCAAGACCTTGAAAGACAAAATTTAAAGCTGAAATATTAGCTCTCTCAAACAGTTTTTATTAGGGAGCAACAAGGGCTGACTGCGACCTGGGGCTGGCAGGACATCACTGAGGCAGGAACAGTAAGACCTGTTAGTGCCCTCAGGTTTGGAACTGGAAACACCAGGAGCTGGATCTTGTGATACCTTCATGTTCTGCAGTACTTCACAGATTCACAGCACAGCTCTCAACAGCTTAAACAGGAGCTTTCCCCAGATCAGATCCCATTCAGCTCAGGTCTCAGCTGCTCTTTGAGGACCAAATACAAGAACAGCACAAAATGGCCACCTCAGAAACATTTGTCATGGAGACCAGCCCAGGTGACAGATGAGCTCTGCAGCAGAGGCAATGCTGTGCCCCCAGCAGTGCTGATCTGCTGCCTGAAGGGAGAAGTTTCATCCTGTCGTTTCCAACACTGAGTGCTCGATTTTATGCACTTATTCTTTTGATGGTATTTTATTGTGTGAATTTCCTACTCAGAAAGATAAAGACTCCCACTGAGAACACTAAGAACCGTGCAAAGTAAGCTTTTCATTGATAACAATTCGAGCTATCCCGCACTCCATCACCTGGCACGGGACATCAGAAGCTGCAGGTGAGTCCTGTGTAGCTTGTGTTCGTGAAGCTACAGCGTAGAAATGTGTCAAGGGAAGAGAGGTGCACAACTTCCCAGTAGGATTCAGCGTTATTAACCTTGGGGAGGAAGGGGGAATGAAAAATAGCCATAACAATTCTTCAGTCTGCATCACTCATGGCCACAAAAATAGCTTTGCAAGCGCAGCACAGCAGGCAGCACAAAGGCAGGCACGAATAAACTGAAGATAAGAGAGGAAGAACTCCTTGCACAGCCTTACCACTAAACGTGAGAGCACCGCCAGAGCCAGCATCTCTGGAGATACTTTCTGGCTGACACACAGTGTGCTCATGTGGTTCTTGTTCTCAGTGCTGGGGCGAATTGCACTTATTTATAAACCTGAGGGGTTCAAGCAGTTTTCTGAAAGCTTAATTCCGTGTTTCCATACAAATTACTAATTCTTGCCCTTTCAGCTGTGAAGGCAGCTACTAGATTTAAGACTTCGCAAACAGTGGCACTAGCAGACCACATGTAACTAGACATGCTCTGACATCTGACATAAAGGCTGCTCAAGTATTTGGTATGAGAATCACTGCATGAAGTGTATATCTCACAGGGGACAGAGTCCCCAGCTCCCTCCATTCTGGAAGACGATCCTCAGTGCAGACTTTGAGATCCCTTCTTATTTGCTGTCTTGCTGGCCCAACAAAGCTGGTATTCTGCTCTGTATGCACCCTAGCTTCATCCGGAAGGATGCACATCCTTTGGCAGGAATAGTGCCCTCAGCTACCCCCGTCTTGGGGAGAAGACAAGGGCTTTTCTCATGAGACTGAAGGAGGACCTAGAGCCTGGGTGCTGGTTCCTTGTCAGGGGCTCCAGGCCACAGGGAGTACTCTCTCCTCACTTCTCAGGGTCACGTTGAGGAAAGAGGTACAACTACACCCACTTTCATTCACACCTCTGAGCTGCGCTATCTGCTAGCCTCCCCCATGGCACAGCTGCACAGCGCCAGCCAGACAAGGGACGTATATGGGAGATCGGCTCATTTCCTCACCCCCAAAATACGATGGGAACAGACCTGCGTTCGGGCATCACCTGAAGACGTCAGCCCCAGCAGAGGAGCCAGAAGCTGGCCCCGTCCCAAGCCCCAGCTGAGGAGCTGGCACTTCCCCGGCCCGTCCCGCCTGACTTGAACACCCCAGCCCTGGGTCCGAGGGGCCCGAGGGCAGCCGTGGCGCCCCTCCGGCCCCGAACAAAGGCCCCAGCAGCCCCGGCAAACCCCGCCCGGCGGGCGCGGCCACCGCTGCCCGGCGCTCCTGCCCCGACGGGAGGCCCGGCTGGGCTCGGCCCGGCCCGGGAGGGCACAGCGCTCCCCCGGGGGTGTGGCTTTCCGAGGAGGGGCTGTCAGCGGCCGCGGGGTTCGGGGGCCGGTGCAAAGAGGGGGCACGGAAGCTGCGGGAGAGCCTCCAGCGCTGGCCGCTGCTCTGCCCCTCGGGGCGGTGTGCTCCGGGCCGGTCCCCCGGCGGACCGGGAGTCTCCGCGCTCGCCAGCCCCGCACGGACCCCTGCGGAGCATCTCTGTTCAAGCAGAGCCTTTTTCCAGAGAGCCGGGACGTGGGGGCCGGGCTTCTCCCGGCGGTGGGGTTTCCCGAGCAGCTCGGCACAGCATATGGTTTACATGTTGCACTGCTGCATACAAGGACTAACATTCAGCCCAGGGATTCACTTGACATTAAAAAAGCCCTAATTACAATAATTTAGAGGTGCCTGAATGACAGCAGGCTCAATTTTTGGTTGAATTTGCAATTAAGGGAAGATAATTATGCCTCGCACTAGCGCAGAGTATTAATATTTATGGTACGAGCCAGAGGCTCCTTCGGCTGGGAGGATGCGGCAGAGCAAAGGTTGAAGCCCCGCGGTATTGGGGAAGGGAAAGTTTGGAGCCCCACAGAGCAGGAAGACCGCGGCTGCTTCCATAGCGCTGATGGAATCCAGACCCCGCCAGAGCAGGCAAAGATTTATACATATCCTTTTATATATATTTATATCGCCTGAGATACAGATGCTTCCTCTGTAAACCTTCTACCATTCAGCAGGCACCTCCTTCACCTACTTCGTTTTCACCCCCGACTATCGATCCCGGGGGGTTTCCATGCCTCATTAACAGATTGGTAACTAAATTAGGAGAATTAATTGTTAACCCCCTTTAATTTACTTTATTAATTACACACATGCGCCCTCGACTACCGGGGTGTCCTGCCTCCTCGGCAAGGCAGTGTTTCGGGGAAGCAGTCAAGGCAGGGTGGGACGCTGATTGAACGGGGGGAGGAAGCTGGTTTAACACCTCCTGGACGCGCTTTGGCGCTGGCCGCCTCCCCCGTCCGCTCGCCCCGGGTGCGGCATCACCCGCCAGCTCCTCTGACGGACAATTTGCTGTTCTTTCAGCGCCGGTGCAGGGCTCGGCACAACAAAGGCGGGACGCGGGGGCCGGGGGTACTCCTGTGGCCGCTCGGTTTGAGAGAGAGGAGAGGGAAGCGGCTTCAGCCATTAGCGCGCACCGAGAAGCTTTCCCCCCCCTTCCGCCCGCGGGGGCCCGGCCAGCCGCGGGAAAGCCTCCTCCCGAGCCGGCCTCCGGTGCCCGGGAGCCGCCGCCCGGCGTGGAGCGGAGCGGTGAGGCGGCGGCTAGAGCGGCGGCCCCGGGGGCGGCGGCGCGCCGGTCCCATGGCAACCGGGAGGCCGATCCCCGCACGCCGCCCCGGTGCGCAGGGGCAGGACGGGAGCGCAGCGCCTGCGGCGGGAGCGCCCTCAGCTCCCCGGAGCGGTGCCGCGCGCGGAGCCTCCCGCCTGCGGCTGCGGCTCCCGGTGCCGGTGACGCGGTTCTGGCACCGCGGCGGCCCCGCGTTCCGAGCCGTAGCCGGGAGCTCCGGGATAACGCGTTTTGTCCTGCAGGCACAGCCCCTGCCCGGCTGCACACACAGCCCAAGGGCTGGAGCTAAGTTTGTGCAAGGCACAAACACGCGATGCAGGTACGCAAACGGTTCAATACGCGAATGCTCTCCTGCATTGATGGATGTCAGAATCAGGTTGCCGCCGGGAAAGGCTCGCGCTTCCTTCCCCAAGGCAATCCCTCCGATTAAACTAGAATATTGGGAGTCAGCAGCCATAATTTGTTTGGTTTTCTCCCTCCGAGGACTTCCCTTTACTCGCAGCGAAGCTTTCGAATAGCTGCATTCTCAACCCTCAGTCCACATGCCAGCAAATTACAGAAAACCATCTTTATTTATTTATGTTTATCCTTTAAAAAAACCTTGGAAAATCCTGGCTGATTTTGTAACCATGTTGAAATACTGTCTGTGGTTTATTTGCATGAACTAGAAATAAGGCAGGCAGTGTAGAGAGAACTACAGCTTCAGAAGTACATCATTTACAGTGAAAGCCAGAGGTATATTATACCAGTCACCACTGGCTTTGTACAGCTCGTATTCTTTTGTACGCCTTGTCATTTACCGAAGAAGCTGCTCTTTTCAAGGAAGGGGGAGAGAAAAGAAAGAAAAAAAGAGAGAGAGACGCAGATCAGCTTTGGGGGTTTGGATGATGGGTATTATATGTTTGTATGGATTTGTACACACACACGACCATGCAAATATACTGTGTTGCTAGCAGAGCTGGCTGTACCATTCAAACAGTTTATGCCAATAGGATGATTTATTAATGGAGTTTGCATGACATTTCCCTGCACTGCCTGCAGAAAAGCACCACAACGTCATTGTAAACACATCAGCACTGCATGGATGAAAACAAGAGGATGCTGCAACTGCAGCTTGATGGAAGAGAGGAACGTAGGTGGAGAGGCTTAAAGTGTCTTCCAGTGAGAGCAAATCCTGCCCCCCGGATTTCCAGATGGTGAAACACTCCGGTCCAAAGGACTAACAAGAGACCTCTGCAGCTGTTAAGCCTAATGCTGGGAATCTGTGGGATTTAAATGATTCACTCACTTTGTACCTGTCTTTCTACACAGAATTTAGGATGAATTTTATCCATGGCTAATCCCATTGACTTCAAAGGGAATGCATGCATGAGCAAAGTGGTTGATGTTTATTTAAGTGAGATCTTAAATATGTTTTTAAAAATGAAGCAGCTTCGCCATTTAGTTTCTAAGGATAATGCTGCTTTGATTCTATGTCCCACAAAGTTCAAGTTTTAATTGCTTTGCAATAAGAGTAATCATCTCTCTACAAGTCCTCGATTTTTTGGACAACAGTCAAGCAGAACGACTCCATATTGTTCAGAATCCACTTAGAAGTGAAATATGGTGCAATCTAGTCTGGACTCTATCAGAGAGACTCATGGACAAAACATATGCTGTTTGTTTTGTTTTTTAAAAGCACGAACTTAAATATGGATAAACCAGTATAGCCAGATTTTAATCAGGGCAATAGTGTTGGAAACTTGTGGAAAGAGAAGCTGTATAAACCTGTTCTTGTCTGGCTTTCCTTTTCACTGTTAATTTCAAGGAAATCCTTAGTTGTAATCTCACTCTCTACTTATCAAAATACTTCTCAAGGCAATTTCTTCTACAGTAAAGGAGATTCACATTCCCAGTAGCTGGGTTAAATCAAGTCTTTTCTCTTCTGATAAGCTCAATGTTTCCTGTTTTTCCAAGGTCCTTGCATGTTAGCTGATGTGTTTATTATTGGTGTTTGATTGCAGTGTCATTCTCATCACCCCCAGTCAGCACCTATATCCAAAATAACTGTGAATGCCAATAAGTCAGATCTGTCACCTTGTTCAAACCAAATAGCAACTGACTCTGTGACCAAGAGGGCTGTTCACCAAGTGAAAGAGCCTCCAGGCTTGCCCATAGGTAAACAGACTGTGTAGGGATGTAACATCCTTTAGAATAATGTCCTGGAAACTGACCATTCCTTAGTGCAAGAGACAAAAAAGCCCTCTGCCATTACATTAAAATGCAAGTGAAGAGCACAAAACTACAGGTTAAAAAAGCCCCACTAAACCCAAACCTTTCCCTCCAGAGAGGAACATCTTTAACCATCCTAGGGATTACAATTTTTTTAAGGCAAGTGGGCAAGAAGATAAATCAAGCTGCAGAGTTTATCTGATGAATGCTGTCTTCATATGAGGACCTGTTTGGTCTTTATCTCTTTAGCAGAGAGTGACTTCAATTGCAGTTAATATAAAGATTTATTAACTTGAGAAGTAAATACTGACCAAGGTGAAGCCAAGGTCAATGTTTACCTAGATGACTAATAAATCTTTGCATTAACCTAAATATGGAAGCTGGTGGGCCAAATTTTGCTCTCAAATCACTATCTGCTCTAAATTAGCCCCAGAAAGATCAAGGTACTTGCAAACAAATGTGTTCAGTACACAGACTGTTGTAAAATACATTCTGTGTGAATTTATCAGAAGCAGAGGAATTGCACTTGTTTTCAAAGGTTATTTCTTCACAGATGAAAATATAAGAGTAAATAACAGCAGATGGCTAGAACTGTTTCTTGCTTGAAGGTAAACACTGATTTAAGTGAATGTAGGTGCAGGTGAGAGTTTTGTTTTACATTCTGATTGCTAAATATTATCAATTGTCCCGGAGATAAAAGGATACTGATTTGATGGGACCAATTTCAAGAAATCACAGATTTTTACCCTTTTATTTATAGCAATACTAGTGCTGGCCCCTTCTTCAGAACATGAGAGGTGCCTATTCTAGCTAAAACACCTAAAATACTCCTCAAATCTGTTGGTCTGCCTTTCTACAGCGCTGATGAAATAATTTCAGTGTTGCAGAGGTTGCGTGCTTTTGTCTTTATACCATTTGATTTCTAATCCACACCGCTATGCTGTTTTATTGGCCCTCATAGATTTAGCTGTTAAGCTTATTTCATAGGCTTTACTGGGCCTTTAACTTATAAAAATGCCAAGAAGTAACCAGTCCTTTGGACCTGCCTGAAATATTCTGCTTATAGCGTCGTCTCCATGTGCCTTAGAAGAATATCACCTTTATAAACCTCTCAGGATGCTTCATGAGTTTTGACAGAATTAGTATAAGTGCTTTTTTCTTTTGTTATCTCTTTAATAGATTTTTTTCCCTGGGTTGTCTCTCTCAGTTGTCTGGTTGAAATGCCACTTTTATCTATTCTAGGAACAAAGAAATGGCTCCTGTTTAACTTAATCAAATACTCTGGTCTCTTTCTGATAGGAAGAATAGTGGCCAATTTACCTCTAGCACTATTAAGTCCCCAACAGTTTTCCTGTGTTTGATTTCTGTATGTGCTTTCAGTACAGCCTTTTTCCCCCTGCCCGTTTCCCTTTGTCTCCCTCTCTTTAAGACTGACACAAAAGAATATCTTAGCCATAACATATTTCTATTGCAAAATTTAGTACTGTTTCATTAATTTGTTTATTGACATTTATTTGCAATTAAATGAATTCTGCCTTCTGCACACACGAGGTTTCAGTAAATGGAAGTATTGCTGCTCCAAGTACCAGATCTTTCTATCTTTGCTTTGCTTAGCCTTTGTGCAGCAGAAATCCTGTTGGCTGTAATGGAAAAGCAAAGTATTACTGACTTTAGCAGTCTTGCCTGCGTGAGAAATGAGTCTTGAGTTTTGTCTGTTAGTAAATGCGTTCTGGATCATATTTCACAGACAGACTTTCCTGTGCTCGCTGCTAACATTAGGTTTCTAGATTCAATTTTTTAGTCGCACTTCCCATTGATCACGCAGAATAACTGATCCTAGAAAATGAATCTGTGTTGGATGAAACAATAAAAGGAGCACCCAGTCTCTGCTGCTCACTTTTCTCATGCAAGTGGACCCCTTGAAATCAATAGAATCATTCAGAGGAGTCAGACAAGCAAGAGCTAACTCAAAACAGGTACTCCATGCTGCCCACAAACAAAATGCTTCTGTCCTCTCTGCCTCTATGAAATATAGGCACCTCAGGTTGCATAAAAATTATGAAAGGAAGCTAATTTTTGAAGGAATTGTGTGGAAAAGTCTGTTTAAACACCGATAGCTGGCTTTTGTGTGCAAAGAGCACGGTTTGGCAGATAAGCAAAAATGCTATGGTCAGGAAATGTTAAGTGACTTTTTAAGGAACTGTACAACTGTATGCAATGCCCAGTTAAAGCTTTTCTAACTTGTTCGGAATAGCAAATGCAACCTCTAAATTGCTCTTTTTTTTTAATGGTGAGTGTTAAAGCAAAAGGCTGGGAGTGCCTTAGAACAATACTACAAAACGGTTCTGCTGTTGAATTAGTTTGTTTGCACTCTGTTTGCATTCCTTTTGTATCTAGTGTTTTCAAATGTGCTTCAGAAGGACAAAATATTGTCCAGTTTTTGTGAGACCATCACTGATAGAGTCATTTCTAACCAAAAGCGGAGAAATAGTCACAGAAAGGGAATCTGGAATTTACTGCTGCACACGGTGGAAACTCAGGTTTCCAGGGCTGTGTTCCAGGGAAAGAAACATTCCTTGAGGTCCAGTCAAAATACCTCAGATGTCCCCATGCTCATCATAAACTTCTTCTGAAGAAATAGTACACTAAGATTTACTTGCTTATATATTTTAAAATAACAAATATATTTGATCTCTCAATGTGTATTCACAGTTCACATTCAAATCGGAAAAGAGATTAATTTTGTTCATATAATGGATGGAATTTATATTATATATACTTACAGGACTGACGGAATACAAGTTGTACAATGCACCACATTTCCGTGGCAATGAAATCCTTGTCAGACTGATGGTATTTTATCACTTAAGACCTGAATTTGCCATTCTTTTTAGATAGGAGGTTTTTTAAGTGTAGACTACTCCAGTCAGTAAAGCTCTATACATTGTTTAGGCTGCTCTAGTTTTACCATATTAATCACGCTGATCTAAACATTTACAAATTGCCTTCTAATTTCTACTATATCATGATAATTAGAATCTTTACAAATACTACTGTGAAGTCAAAAGCCTGGCTAAAACATCAATTAAAACCTTAAGTTATGTTACTGCCAATAAGTGGTCATTAAGGTCATGTGAGGGCAACCGGGGTTTTTGTAGAATCAGATTCTTAGAGGTTGGTCTCTAAAGCAGATGTTTCTCATTTTTATTTCTTTTTGTTTTTTTTGAGGACTTATGAAATACTGAGGCAATTGTGAGGATAGCAAAGATTTGGTATATCAACAGTGCATTATGAATACAGAGTTAAGCTTTTAATCACTAAACTTTATTATTGATGATGGAGGAATAATCCCTGATCTGTGGAGAGAAACGCTGCAATAATATTGATGGTTTAGGAGAATGCTCACTACATTTTAATGGAGAAAAGAGGAATTAAGGTGGCAATTTTCCTGCAACATAAGGAAGGAATTTTCTCCAAGTATAATAAAGGAGCGGAATACAATTCCTTCAGACATTACAGTTCTTCCTACTTTAGGAGGGAATACTACTAATTTTCAATGGTGCTATGAAAAAAGAGGTTTCAAGTCTGTTTGATGTGGCTTTTTTCCTTTAGTCTGTCACACATAGTAGAAGCGGAAGTAACTCTTTCTGATGAGCTTCAATTTTTCTGCATGACCTGCAAAGTGTAATATTTGCTCAAAACTAAGTATTACTGCTAAAATACAGTCCCAGAAGAACACTTCCAAATGGAAATAGTTAATTAAACAAACCTCAGAGTAGGTGAAAACTGTTAATTTCACTTGCCTCCTTATTCCCATATCACATTGCCACCCTAATTAATTTAATCTTCACTGAAAATGAAGTATAAACTCTTGTTTGGGAAGTAATAATCACAGCATGTAACAGGCTGAAATACTGTTCTTAGTCAACACCAGCTGTTTGGCTTGAGGTAGTTTGTGGTGTTGAAAAAGCATTTAAATTATACAGCAGCAGTGGACTTTTAATGGAATATCTGTTTCCACTCAGTAGAAACTTCTCTGCTGAACCTCAATGTGAAACAGAGAAGAAGACAGACTCTCTCTTCTTTTTTGTTCAGATTTCAGCATGAAGTAGATGAAAGTATCAGGGTTTAGTTATAAAGCCCAAATAATGCAAGGAAAAAATAATAACCTTCCTGCTCATGCAATAAATTTGATTCAGAACACAATTACTTTTGTAAGGTAAACAAACCACAGACTAAATAGTAGTTAGTGGTGGGTTTATGTCCAACAAAGTGACTGGGCAATTTAGCATGCCTTGTGATATCCTCAGTGTACAGCACAGAATGTTTCCTTTCTCCAAAACTATTTTCATCTCAAGAACTACGGAGTTAATGGAATGGAAAATTCGGGCAACCTCATGCTCCTGATTTATGCATGACAAGAGAAACAGCTCCCATAGATTTCTGTGATGCAAAACTTTCCTTTTATTACAGTCAAGTTCTCAGCAGTTTGTTTGCTTTCTGGGGGGACGGATGTTACCCGTCACATTAGACAGGACACAAGTGCTTCTGAGCTACTACAGAGTTCTGCTGGCATAGGTATGTAGGTCATGGTGGCTAATCCCCTAATATAGATGCAGTTTTACCAGCCTAACTTTGCCTTCAGGTTTTTTTTACCAGTATTGCCCATAGACAGCAATCCCATAGCTGTGCAGTGTGCATTCACAGCTGTAGCACTTTGCTGGTACATTATACCACTCTCCCTATTTTCGTAGCTGCTTCTGAGTGTAGGCACAACAAAAATATCCACCATAGCACTGCCAATGTAAGTGCAAGCAGCTCAAGCAGGTGTAAGTCAAGCAGAGCTATTTGTACATGCATACATACCCTGACCTGCAGTGTGCTATTTGCAGCCCTCCACCAGATATGAACATTTGACCCTTCAATGTCAACAGAAATGTCTGACTACCAGAACCTAGTTGTCATCTCCTTTCATTATCACAGGATTTTCTTGGGCCTTTTTCTAGTTCTTCATATTCACAATGCTAAGCTTCTATATTAATTAAATGTCAACATTCACTAGTCTGAGACTATGTTATCCAATAAATACCTGCCTGAAGCCAACTACACAAAGGGTGGAACTTGCATGATTTTTAATACAAATCATTTGTTCACAATGTTTGATCAAATTAATCAGTTGCAGAATAAATGGGAGCTGTAACCACAGCTGAAAAGGGTCTGAAAAACATATTGATGCTGCTGTCGTAACTCATCTCTCCACTTTACTCTGATAGCTTTCATTTCGGGGGTCTTAACCTTTCTCTGGGCCAGAGCTGGTTTGCTTGCCTGTGTGCAGAACAAAACAGTTAAAGACAGTAGGAAGCTTCATACAAATAGAGTCTAATTTGGATCTGCTTGTTTGGGGCTTTCTTTTCCTCTTCCAGGTGTCTCATTTTCAGTTCACTTTGGTTTTATCAATAGAGAGTAGAAAGAATCAAATCCTGATGGAAAATCCAACAATACATAGGCCTTTTCCCTCACTTGGTTTGACAATAGTAGCCACTGGCTGTAAGCAGCGAAGCTCCAATGGGCAGATATTGTTACCCCAGTTCCCAAGATGAGGATGCAGCGTCACGGGAGGTGAGGGGCAGGAGGGGCTGTCCGACCGCCCGGCACCGGTGCAGAGAGGCCTAGTGTCGGGGAAGCCCCGTGCGCAGGCTGGCTGCAATCTGCAGAGATAAAAGCACCTTTTGGCACGTCAGAAACAGCACTCGCTCAACACAGACCCGCTGCGACCCCAGGGCCCACCTCTGCCCACAGCCGGGAGCCAGCAGCACTCCCGTGCTGCGCGGTGGGTTGGATTCTGCAGCGTGCCCGATCGCTCTCCCGCAGCTGGGAATTAATGGCTTAGGGCTGGCTTCGGCACAGAAGAAATGATGTTTTCCCCGGCAGTGCTGCAGATGGAGCTCCAAGCAACTGTCAAAAGCGCGGGGACTTCCACCTCCTCATAACTGGAGGCAGCTTTAAGCGGTGACCTGCAAGCAGAGGGCTCTGTGGCGTTTTCCTCAACCTTTGTGCAATCCAGCCACAGGTTTCCATCTCAGCAGCCACCTACGTTGTCACAGGGATGGCGAGCCCAGGGTGTGCTGCAGTGCTCGAGGGCTTACGGGCCCTTCGGGATTCCTCACCCTACACGTGCTAGGTGCCTTCATTTCAATGGAATTTGCTGGGATTCCTGGGAGAAGCGGCCCCAGCCAGTGGCTGCTGCCCCAGCAGTCCCTCAAAGAAAGAGGTGAACAGCTTCTGTCATGTGTGGGGACCCTGGAGCATTCACAGCCCTGAGCCTAGTCTGCATCCAAAGCGGGAGAAACTCATTCAGTTGCTTGTTGCTGGCTTTTCTTCAGGGGCGTTAGGAAAGGATGATGTAGCCCTTCGGCAGAACCTTGTGTATGAGTTCAGTGCTGTCCTTGAATCCGGCTGATGCTTCCCTTGCTCCTGTGCACCATCACCATCGCGCCGTACAGTGGACTGCTGCCGTTCTCTCAACTGCTGCAGGAGTGAAGGTGAGAGGGTGGTAGGACCTCATGAACAGTGATTCAGAAGCCCTCAGAAAGGACCTGGGACTTCAAAACAAAATGCTGCCACTGCCAGTGCTGCAGCGGTTTAATTACAATTCCACAATATCTGTACCACAAAACCTGGCCATTTTATGACAAAGTACTGCAATGCCACAAAGTATATTTAGAACTAATAAAACCTCTGCAGAATATCTCCCTGGAATGCATTAAGATCCAATTTCTGCATTCATTAGTAATATCAAACAGCATGCGGCGGATGGTTATTTGGAAAAAATGCGTTCAATGTAAATTGATTTTGTATTATCAGGAATAATGTAGAGAGAGGCTTTTCCAGCATCTTCAAGCTTCAGCCATTCCAACGCCTGCTGCAGTTTATGCCCTAATCTTGTGAGATTTACATAGCATTTTAATTTTCAGTCTTGCCTGCCTTTGCCAGCTGAGGGGTTCTTATTATACTTTACATTAACTCCAAATTCACACCATAACAACAGTAAAAAAATCAAGCAGCAATAAATGCAAGAGGCCAAACATGACTCAATTAAAATAATATGTATCACTATTAATCACCTCTGTCTGTCCATCTACATTCCAGTGGCAGGGCCTCTCTCAGAAGCACCAGCATCTATGAGTAACGTCAGCTCTCATCACTCCACTCCTCTCTCCTCCTGCCACCTTTCTGAGGGATGAGGAGGAGCCTTGAAGAGCAGGGCTGGGAGGAATCCAAGGCCAAAGAGGAGCTGGGCTGTCACTGACCCCTGTGCCAGCATGTGCTGGGCTGCCCTTCCCACTTCCCTTCCCATCTCAGTGGCAATCACCCACACCTCCTGGCCACCGAACCAAGAGCTCAGCATGTCCGGCTGCCCGCCACAGCATCGAGCAGAGCTCAGCTGGCTGCCAAAGCTTAAGCTTCACATCATTATTAACAGTTAATCCACATGAAAATAAGGCAGGACCAATGACAAAGAACAAAGGAAGACCACAAATAACCGCTCTCCACAAAGTAAGTCCCCCAGGTGGGCAAACCAAAGAGGGCAGGGCTCCCACACGACTTGCCACCAGCCAGCCATCGGGTTAATAGGGGACCCATCAGGGGCAGACAGTGACAAAGGGGACACTGGAGGCTGAGGCAGGAGGGCTGGTCCTGGCTGTCACCTCCCCAGTCCCTGCCATGGCTCATGACACAGCAAGTGAGCTGGCGTGCAGGAATAGGGTGAGATTCAGGGTGAGGGTCCCACAGGGCAAGCGGGAAAGCAGGGCAGAGAGCTGGGGATCCTTCCTCTTGAAAGCGGTCGACAGACTGACAAGCCCCAGTCTGCTCACTGTGAAGCCCTGCCCAGCCCCAGCTGTCACAGAGACCAGGTTCAGTGCAGAACACTTGGATCACTCTCTCCCCTTTTCTGCACTTTGTGCAATTACTGGCATTTGCTCAAGGTGCGAACAAACCAGTGGTGGATCCAGCCGACAGCAGCCCTATGCACACATGGACAATGGGTGCCCCTCTGCAAGGGAAAGCCCCTGCTCAGCGATGGAGAGCAGGGCTGGTGCATCTTTGTGCAACAGAGCAAAAATGCAGCCTCACATGCTGCGGATATGCTCAACTGTGATTTTTAAGGTCATGAGGCTGGAATTGCAATGCCTGTCCATGAAATTATGAAGCTTTACAATAATGATCTTACCACTCTCCTGTGTCTGCCTAGCCAAAGCCCTCTTTTTCCAGATAAGTTCTATATGCAGCAGTGTCACCCAGAGCCCACAGCACAGGGATAGCAGTCACCAGAAACCACAGCTTGGTCCAAAGGAGAGCAAGGAAAACCACGCGACATTTACAATAAGCATGCACATCTGATCTGGCTGAGCTAGCTCCTTTCAAAACGCTCCAGCCCAGTGCCTGTGGGCTCCATTTCATTTGAATAAAAACACTTTAGGTAGCCATGGAGGAAAAGAAACAACTTGCAAGAAGCACTTGCTAGTTTCACATGAGTAATCATTCATCTGAAACTGGTAACAAATAATGGCCCTGTAGCCAAGCACATCAGACTTCAGCTTGGCTAATTTGTGACTGGTTATCTCTTTGTGAACGGTATGTTGAATTAAATCTGGGGGAAAGTGGGTAATTAATTAATCAGTCAATGACATCAGCTTAGAGAAAAAGTTCAGCATCTTTTTTAGCTTGGGCCTCTCGTTTGTTGCAAATGATCAAACACCTAAAGAAAGAGCATCTATGCTGAAAAACGTACTGAGCCACTCAGACCCAGAAGTGTTTGCAGCAGAGCTGGGCTTGGCTGCTTCCCTGGGCGACTGCTGTACCACTGCTTTCCTCCACTGAGTCAGCAACATGAGATGACACATCAGGCAGGTTCACAGTGAAAGAAATCATGTTTTTCCTCCCCATCCTCATTGCTGGAACTGCTGGGAGAGGCATTTCCGATTTCCTTCTTCAGTAGCAGCTCTGGCCATCATGTAGTTTATCTGACCTTTGGCTACACCGCACCGTGAAATCAGACACCGCTAAGAGGGGGGCCAGAACAAAGCCTGGAGAGATTAATAAGAGCATTATTTGCGATGCGGCGCAGGGCCATGAGTCACCGTGCAGGCAGGCTGCTGCACCTTCTGGCAACGGGAACAGCCCAAGTTCTGCGCCGAGATTTTGCCTTTTTGAAATTAAATATATATATTTATACCTATGCGTACACAACCTTCACTTCTGTTCTTCTTTTACACAAACTCCTGCTCAAATGAATGAATGGGAGAACGGAAAAAAACCCACTCGAGTGGAAGTAAAGTATAAACATAAAGTTAATGTGTGACTCTTACTCAGAGTATTTCTTGCGTGATTGTTTGGGGCTTCGGGGGATTAACCAATAAAGGAAAAAATCCTGCTTGTTCCGCCTGATGTTGATGTTGGTGTGGTACTTTGATCAGCACAAAGATTTGCTCACATTCCCCTCTGATACCTTCTACCTTCACAGCTGCAGCAGCGTGCTAGGGTGTGAATGCAGCGCTGTATGGCAAGTACATCTTCATCTTTGGATGGCACCATGTGCAAATATCTTGACTTGGAAAACGCTAAATTCTGTGCAGGTCAGGTTCAAAGAGCTTGAGGATAAGGAAATACATGTAATTATGTGTTTATACCAAGCCCAGATAATAAGAAGAGGAATTAGATTTCTTATCTTTGACTGCATTTGACTATAAGGTTAGAGATCAGTGACATCTTGACTAGGAAACAAGAATGGTATGAACCGAGAGATTCAGACTGAATCAAGATGATGTGAATCACAGCAAAACGAATGTGAACAGTATGAGTTGTGCTCAGTGTTAGGGAGCTCCCTGACTGTACCAAGGTCCAAGCTGAGACCAGAGGAGTCTATGGGTGAAGAGCAGAGGGGACAGTCCTTCTGGAAACAGGGCTCACGGCATGCCCAACGGGGAGAAGCCTGTCAACAGGGCTTTCTACAGACAAAGGGCAGAAGTGTCATTCTTACAGCCCTGACCCTTACAGAGGATTTCAACCATCCAGGCCCCTGCTGGAAGGGGAATGCAGCACGGAGCAGGCAATCCAGGAGCTTCTTACACTGCACTAGTGATAATTTCATCATGTGAATGCTAGAGGGGCCAACAAGGTGTTACGCTCTGCGTATTTATACAAGGAACACAGATTCAGCGCCTCTTAAAGTTTTCACAAATCCAGATCAGAATCAGTCGAAAACAAGAAACAAGCCACAGTTATGCACAGAGCATGTATATGAGCTAAATAACAGTTGTTAATTATTGAAATAAATTGCTGGTGACTGGTAAGTGAATGCTATTAAATTGAGCGTCGTTTTGTCCCAAAAGCCAGGGTTTTCTGCAGCTATTAGGCTTGAAACATGACTTATCCCTGGGTTGGCAAGGCAGGAGGTCAGCTACATGATCACGCTGGGTCTTTCCGGCCTTAAATTCTGCGGCTCTGTGGAAATTATGTGTCAGAAGGTTTTTCTCATCGTAGCCAGACTGAGAGCTTGAAATCCACATGGTTACTGACAACTCCCAACTGTCAGTAAAGCTGTTTCACAGAAAGTGTTACATGACTGATGTCTCTACAACTGCACTTTTCCAAACAGATGGGGGAAAAAAAAAGGCACTGGTCTCAAATCAAATTAGTCTTGATGGATTACGCAAAGGAAATTTAACACATGCTCCACATTTTGAGAAACTTCTAAATATAACATCTCCATTGAAAACAAAGTGTATGACAGTGCTAAAAATACGTGACTACCCAGCTACAAAGCCATCTTTACATCACAGAATGAGGACTCTTATTAGGGGCTGGAAAAATGACATTTTCCTGATGCGGGAGACCCATGTCAGGGCTGCCACACCTTGTTTAACCTCAGAGATAAGCTCATTTTTAAAGCTCACTGTTTGACTTCCAGAGGTTTGTCTCTACAGAACACAGGGCAAAGATAAAAATGTTCCCATTGCAACTTATGTCATCATTGCCTTTAGAAATACTAAATCTGTGACACTATGGACCAAAATTGAAATAATCCACAAGGGAAAACGTGATACTTAAATTCTGTTGCAGCTGGAAACATAGCGTAACAAAGAATTAACCAGTGAGTCTTGGTCTACACACAGGTTTTCTTCCATTATAATTAGGCAGCGTATAATTTCATTTTACTGAAGTGGTTACACTGGTAAAACATTTACTGCATGTGCAATTTAACTCATACAAAGGTATGATGCTTTAGTATGTGTTATGCCGTCACCATTTCAGGAAAGAGATACAGCAACGTTAGAATAGCACACTAGTACACCTATGTATCTACCAAGAAATTTTGATCGTTTAAATGGAACCATGTAGTTAAGGGAACACTGTGTAGGTTCAAATAGGTTTTGGAAAGTTAAAGAGTGATATTTTGAAGATATAAGCCTTTTAAAATTACTTGTAGGAACAAATAAGAGTAGAAAAAGCAGTCTCAGGGTCAGAATTAGCAGGAAAAAAAAGCAGAACAGAGATTTGCACAAACAAAAAAGGCTGATTTTTTTTTCTGAATAATTTCAAATTACGCAGGTAAAACAGACCCTGAAAAGTATAGCAAACAGGGTCTGTATAACAGACGAATTATTTTCTCAAGAAAATTACATCTGAATTCATTTACAGCCATTTTTCGGTGCTCCAAGTGATAACAAGCAAATCACAGCTCTAGATTCTTTATTCCATGTAGACCCTGCTTTGGAAAAAGAACAATGACAGCTTCCTAATTATTATTTTTAAGGTAATTTTTAAAATAATAAGAAGAATCTCCCATGTAATTATCAAAAAGAATTAATATCCTTCCAAGAACTGCAGCAAAAATTGGACTGTAGCCTCCTACCTGGTACAGGGCCAGGGAGCTTTCTTTGGTAAGACTGTGGCAGGCAGAAGAGGCATAAAAACCACCATGGCAGCAGACATTAAGACCATTAGCACGGGGGGCAATTTTGTTCCACTTGTCAATGAACACGTACAAGATCATCTTACTTGGCTCAGTAAAGACCATCGTGGCTCCGTGTGAGTGGCAGATCAACATCCATTTCTCCATAAGAAATACCCAGAGCACCACTGCAGAAAAAGACACTTGCAGTGATTGCAACAATAGCTAGAATTAGAACCAAGGGCACTGCAAAATATTAACTAGTGCCTGAGAAGTGCCTTTGTATCTTCCGTGTACTTTGCAAACATTAGTTTTGATTCAGCCCTGTCTTGTGCCAGCTTGCAGCAGCAGCCAGATGGGGCTCACTGCCCCACCAGGCGCCCACAGAACTTTGTGGGGATGTGTATATGGTGGGAGGTGCTGCCAGGGAGAGGATCTTGTTCAGGCATGTGCTGAGTCAATGTATTTCTCTGGCAGCTTGTACTGGCAGAACAATTATAGTGGCCAAAGAGTTATTTATAACTGTCCTCCCGCAACAGGATTCTTGAGGGAGGATGTTGGTATGAACACTGCTATTTCATGTGCACACACATCTACACACACGGCAGCTGCATCTCTATTTAATGAATGCAGAACACTGTTCTGACATAAGTCCTGGGTTTTTTTTTCCAAGGAGGTCACTTGTATGGGGGAAAAAAAGAATGCAGCTCCAACCACAGCCAGTCATCCAAGAGCCCGGAGGCCTCTCCACAAATTGCCATAATTTCATGAACTCATCAGAACTGACAGCATGGGTAAGCCTCTGACCATACAAACAAACCCAAATACTAATGTGGCTTCACTCACTTTGACTTGCCTTAGACTCACCTCCTCTCAGAAAGCAGCCACCATGCAGCATCCAAAGCCTGTGTGAGGGTAGGGAAAAGGAAACCTATCCCTGAAAAACTCAGGGCTCCAGAGAGGCACCCCCATGGAATGCAGCCAAGCCTCACAACCCAGTAACTACAACCCCACCGCTTGCTCACGTGGAACAAGCTACAGAATCAGAGCAGTGCTTAACCAATTTAACCAGCAACCTCCCACAGGTGAGGAATCACCTTCACAGTATTCTTACTTTCTTGTACCCTAAAATATGGATAAGCCACGTGGAAAAATGATCTGAAAATGCAGAGGCAAATGCCTAATCTGCAAAGCACAGCCATGGGCGTGGGGCCTCCACACAGCAGCACGCCTTCATTATCGTACTGGCTGCAGCGCAGGTTGGTGAGGCACAAGAACAGTCCTTAGGCACTCAAGAGTGTGTGCCTGCTACTTTATTTTCTTTGTTTTGCAGTCTCAAACAAGCATCCAGCCTGCCTGTCTGCTGCGAGGAGGCTCCGCAGCGGAGGAGACGCTGCTTCCCGCGCTGCGGTTTTGTACGCTTTCCTTTCCTGGCACTTCCCTGCGCAGGGGGAAAACGTGCGTTTTGCTCTTTGTGTGCAGAAGATGCAATGAAACGGGGAAACAGAACGGGGTTGTTTACTAACCCTCTCCACATGCCAACGTAATGGTTAAGGAAGACTGAATGCAAAATCTCCATGAGAGAAAACAAAGCCTGTCTCTCTTCCATCTTGAATCTCAGGGTCCTGCCAGGCAGGCAGGATGCTTCGCACATTTAAAGATGCAAAGCACATAATAGGAGCTATATCATAGGGGAAATAAATATGTCTGCATGCATTTCAGAGGAGCATGGAAGCAGGCTGAAAGCAAAAAAAAATCACAAGCACAACCCTCTCTCCACCATTTTTGTTTGATAGGCTGATCTGTATGTTACAAACTACCACACCAGTGGAAGGAGATGTTGCAGAAGAGAAACAGGGCTGATTCAAAAATTGGGAATTTCCATGCATGCAGCATAGAAATTAGACTAAAGAAAGTAATCTTTTCTACTGGTGGAGCTGAATTAAGAAGCTTTCATTCACAGTTATTCTATATTTATTCCAGCTACACAAACCCTGGTTTGCTTCGGGGGTTCAGAGGAGCTGCAAAGATTTCATAATGCCACTGGGTCAGAGTTTGATGGCTGGTTTTCATTCCAGACAACGTAAGGGATGTACAGCAGCTATCAAAGTGCCAGTATCAAAGAAAGAGTAATAATGTTGCCCTCCACAATTATTTTTATTCCAAGGCTTATGTGCTTTGTTACATTTTCTTAAAGAAAAAAAGAAAGGGGGGGAGGAATGCTTCTCCTTAGTGGCACTTAAATCAGCAATACCAAGAATAGATACAAAAATCATCTTCCCCATTTATTTTGCTCAGATGTGAGTGACTGCTGCATCAAGCACAGAAAAGGGGTATATTAGTCTCATGCTGCTGGAAAAACAAGTGTATTACATTGCTGAAATGTCAAGCTTCCACCATGCATTTGATAATAGATTGTGTGCTCAGCTTCTTGCATCTGCTGTAGCAGCTTACTGAAGATATGCCCTGCGTTCACCAACAAACCTACCTGCCCTTTGGACTGAACCACTCCAGCCAACCGTGGCTTTATCATTAGCCCTTTTAGGTGTGGCCTGGCCTGTCAGATGATTGTGTATTTAAAAAATAGTTAATACTTTTTTAACACAGAATCCTTCACCTGCATGATCTTTCTTTCTTTTATTATCCCATAATCTTCCATCATGCACTCTTCCCACAAAGATTTTTGGCTACCGGTGCAGGTGAAAGGTCACACCTGGACATCATCCATCACAGTGGCATTTTCTCCATACTGCGATTGCATGGGTGGTTGTTATCATCTGGGGGGAAAAAAAGGACTTAGAGTACCTTTCCTCAACTCACCTACCAAAAACTGAGACTGGGAAAGACTGGTGACTGTACACATCTTCTCCAAAAGTTCTGGAGAGAAACTGGCTTCTAGAAATTGTCCCTTCAGCTACAGCCATGGGAAACCTGCTTGTCTTCAAAACCTTACAGCAGTAGTTGGAGCGAGCCGTGCTGTCAGGTGTTTGGTTTTAGACACACTGCTGCTGTAGTCTAGAAGACAAATGTGGGGTCATCACCCCAGGGATGGGTGCAGAAAGGGAGCCATAAGAGAAGAGGAAGGAGCTTTATCTGTGAGAATTAACCTGCTTAAAGAGCCCCCATTTGCTGCCTGCTTTTGTCCCCCTGCCTTGCATGGTGTGGATGCTGTGATGTGCAGGAAAGACAAGCTGAAAACCAGTGCAGGGGGGAGACAGAAACGCACCACTGGACATCACAGGAAAGTAGTCAGCATCTCCAGGAACAGGGAAAGCTGAAAGTAGCAGTGGGCACAGAGAAGACACTACCAGCTGGATGAAGGTAAGCAGCACTGTAAGAAAAGGAGAAAGGAACGTGAACAAATTAGCTGAATAAATTCTGTGGTGAAAACAGCTGGATGAGCATCTCTGGAGACTGAGAAAAACCAGAAACAGAATGGAGAGATCATCATCATCTGTCCATGCTTATAATGATGACAGATACGACAGCCTGCCCAAGCCAAGCATTCCCATCCTGCTGCAGCACTTTCTCTTCCCAGAACAAAGCTCCTTGGCAGTTGCTTCAAGTCCAACAAAAAAATTACATCTTTTACTACTGCCTCCTGTGTTTTTATTTGCTGCTCCCTATTTCTTTTCTGCTTTTGTATTTTCCTTTCCCTCCATCTTGGTGATGACCAGTAAAGAACATTACCTGCAAAACTGCGTTGCCTGTGAGTGGGCACAACAAAATTCTTCTCTGCCTTCCAGCTTCTTTCCCAAGCTGGATCCTTGCGGAGTCTCCTTAGCATTTGTTCCTTGTCAGATGTTGCATAAGAAATACCTGTGTTTAATTGTTGGTCAAAAAAACTTTTCATGGCCTGTTTCTTTAGCCCAAAGAGTCTATATTTCACTCTGTTCTTCAGTTCTGTGCTGAATACTAATCTAAACTATTTCAGTGTAGAGTTATGGTCTCTCTCCCCTTTTATTCTAATAAACTGTCAACTCAGATATTCTGCTCACACTGTAGCGAATATCCCATGAATTATCAATTATATATTAATAGCAGCTATGATGGAAATTGCACTGTCACCTCTACACGCCTTCTCTGTATTTTGCAGACCATTGTATAAAAAGCCATATAAAATGCCTTGTCCCTATACAGAGAAGAACAGGATAGACTATCTGGCGCCTCAGTGCTCACTTCAGAAGTTGAGCAAATGTGTTTTCCAGTTAAACAAACAAACAAGTTACTGATATTTCTCTGGGTGGTGTTTTCCACTCCTGAGTAAAGCTCCACTCTGCCCCTTACTATGGTTCACCTTCACACCTCAGCCTCAGGCTGTGTGGGTCAGGGAGGGTAACCCAGCAGGACTAGCAGCAGGCTGCCAGAGGGCTGGCAAGATGCCATTGCAACACCCAGCTACAGAAAGGACTTCAGAAGGGATCCTGGGAATTTCAGACAAGGAAGTTTGCCATCCATCCTTGCTAATGGCAGTAGGGTCTAAAAAGATAAAGTTACTGCAGGCATGGATAAACATTGTCCTTTTGGGAATAAGGCAGCACAGCTTCTGCAGAGAGAAACCCTGCCTCATCAACCCGCTGAAGTCCTCAGAGTGAATCAGTAAAGACAGAGACCAGGACAGCAGACACAAAATAGTCCAATTTCAAAAAAGCTTCTGATGAGGTTCCACACCAAAGGTTGTCAGAGAAAATAACTTGGCACAGGATGGGAGGAAGGACTCTTACAGACAGAAAATTAGAGGCAGGACATGAAGCATAATATAAGCCTTAACAGTCACTTTTCAGGGCAGAAAACAGGCACCAACAAGGTCTCCTTGCTGTGGGAGTGACTGGCTTTACTTAACGTTTTCAGTGAGTACACGAAAAGTGGAACATACAGTGAAGTCCTCAGGTTTGTATGTGACACTAAGCTCTTTCAGGCAGGCAAGTCTAGGACTTCATAAAATTGAGTGGGTGGGCAACGTGTCCATAAGCAGAGGCTAGAAGGGTTAGGCAGTAATGAGCCTCTGACGTCCAAGCCCAACAGCTGGGGATGCCAGCAGAGTATAGAGAAGACAGGCAGCAGGATGTGATCAGGCTCACATGCACTCTATAGGTAGCACTGCCTCATGCTGCTGCAGGAGAGACTAAGGGTTGTATGGACCACTGGTCTGATGCAGCAAAGGTCTTACGTTCTTGAACATGCTTCTGCACACCATCTCAAGGCACTTCCTAGTTTCAGTGCACACACTGATGGGGCAAATTCCAGCCTGGTAGTAAGCTTGGGATATAAAAACCCATAGAGTTCAATTGCTTCAAGTTCCCAAAGCCAGTACTGCATGCCTCCCTCCACGTCTTCGTAGTAGCTGACCTTCTGGCAGGCTGACCCACTAGGCACACTAAATATAAAACGCCTCAAGGACCACAGGACTGCTAAAGAGAGAAGGAAAGAGTCTTTGCAGACGTGTTTTTATACACATTCACTCTCTCACTTCCTCCTTCTCCATTAGCAGCCTTTGAATAGTAAAGGTCTGTGCAAAAACAACAAACGCTTGACTGGAAATTCCTGCTTTCACCTCCACACCTTCCCTTGGATTTCTCTGGGGTTTGGAGAGTACATTTTCAAAGTCCAGGGTTAGTAAGCTTTCCCTTCTTCCTCTTCAGTCTGCTGGTGCAGGCATGTCCATCCCTGTGCTGCAGGAAGACCTGTCCCTTTTAAAGGCAGAGTCCCCGATTCTGCTGATGCTTCCTCTCCTCTACCCACATCCTCTACAGACCCAGCCTCTGAGCAGGCAACTGGTAGAAGTCAGTGGCTTAGCCTGCCAGCTCCACAGCCACACTTTTGGTAACCAATAATGGCCCGGTTCGGTTCCAAAGCACAGTCTGCCCTTGACCATGACAGGAATATCTTAATCCATGCAGAAGGTCACTGTCAGAAATACCACTAACACAATGAAGCATGAGCCCCTGCAGCCGTCAGAGCAGACATCCTCCAACTGCCGCAGCAAGGCTCTGCCTTGCACCGCTGACACTGACCAGCACAGAACGAAGGGCTGGGGAGGAACTGAAATCGAGAAAGCATGATTTAGCAGCCTCTGCAGTCTGTCAGCCTTCTGTGCTGTATGGTTTCTGCAGTGGTGGATAAAGGGTAAACTGTCTCTCCCAGCTCCTCCTGCTTCTCCATTTGTTCACGTTGCATCCCAAAGCCTTCCCTGCGTTACATCCCCTTTTCCAATGCCCAGATGCAGGATTTTGGAGGTTCCTGAGCTCACATTACTGCGGGAGGACTGACAATCCCAGCCCGAAGAGAGACCTCTGCTACCACTTAGAGGAGCTGCATCCCAGCTTCCCCTCCCCCAGCCCCTTCACGCCACCCACACAGTGATCCATCAGCATCACCCATGGAGCATCTGGGGGCAACGTGTAATTAGGAATGATGCCGCCTGCCATTTACAGACACACTACTGCAAAGAAAAGCTGGTGAAAGTAATACCCCCCGACAGACAGACAGACAGACATACCTTACAGCATGTATCAAACATTAGCGGGGGAAAATAATGGAAAGGCGGAGGATGAGGGGGGTAGCATAGCTCCACACAGCTTTAAAACAAAGCAGTCATTAAAATACATGCCTACAGTGATAATTATATTTATCACTGCCTGATAAAACAGTTTATTCGAAGCAATAAATGAATTCTGTAAAATACCCTCTTTGCTGGGTGAGTAGAGCTGCATTTGTTTCATGATCCCTTTACTGGGATGCAACTGCAGGCATCCACATGCTACATTGGCTACACGCAGGTTGTCATGGGGCCCACAGTGTTTTCCTCTCCTCTTGCGGTCTTTCACTGCAAGAGATCTTCTTGGAGATTTTCCCTGCAGCTGATAGTCTGTGGCTCATCTCAAGCATGCCTGCTCCCCAGTTTGGGAATATTTCTTTTGAACTATTTTCTATTTTTAATCTCCACCTCAATTGTTTTTTAAAGGATCTCAAATAATTGGTTGTGCTTGTCACGACACTGGGAGCATTTAATATGCAGGCCTATGTGCTTGCTTTTGAGGCATACATCAGCCTATTGTCACAGCAAAAACCAGCTGTTTGTGAGATGCTGTAGCAATTCTGCCAAGATTCAGTGACTAGCCTTGGAAAAAGCAAAGTCAAACAAAAGGAGTGTGAACTGTGACAAGCAATGTGTGAAGTGGTAATTCAGAAGGGCTGAAGGAGATCTGAAGAGTAATTAGCCAAATAAACAAAAACACAGGACAAATTATCTCAAGTGCATCATAACCTGGAATCAAGGAACAGAGGAAGTACCTGAGGTCTGGAAAAGCATTGAAAGAGCTGAAAGGAGAGACAAGATGAAGGAAAATCCCAAAGAAAGTAACTGACCCACTGTTTCATTCAGCAGAAGAAAGGGAAGGGAGCAAAGGGACCAGCTACCCGTTCAGGATACAACAATACAGCAACAAAAAACAGCGAAGACCTCAGTGCTGTGCTTTTGGGGCTATGGAAAATGCTCTTCTAATGAGGAGTTTTTCAGTTGCATTATGAAGCCAGATCAAATCTCTCTATTGCTTTGTTCTTTCACTTGGTTTGCTAATATGCAGCAGTAGAACTGATGGCAGTTAAAACAGGATGGAATTTATATCAGGCTTAGAGATGTACTTGCTGCCTACGGTTTTCCTGCAGAACAGCTTCAAATTACAGCGCACTTGTGTGAAGTTGCAGAGTTTTGTCTTCTAACCATCCCACCAGTCCAGAGCACATCACGGGAGCCATGCCGCCCTCATCTGACTGCCATATGCCTGGACCTGGGAACCTCCCTTCAGTGCACAGCCACCCTCACACCAACAAAAGCTTTTTCCTGGCTGAGGGTTTTCAGGAGCAGCACCCCAGGCAAGCAGGACAGCCTGCCTGCAGCATTGGTTAACTAACATCCGTCATTTATGTATTCTTCATGTGTCTGCAGCCCCAGGATTCCAACACACTAGCACCACATTTCATTCATCTGCAACAGATTGGAACGAACAGTCAGCTGAAGTTTCATTCGCTTACCAGTGAATTTTCCCAAATTACCTTTTAGTTTTGTGGTTTTTTGCAGTTCCTTCAATAGCTATTTCTGGGGGTTTTCACACTACGATCCTGTCAGGAGACTTAGCTGCCTATAAAAGGATCTCTAGCTCTGGTCCTTTGGACTACTTCGATTGAGGGGAAAAGAGAGGTACATCCCTCCTTCAAGATTCAAATAATTTCTATTAAGATCACAGAAAATGACGTGTGGTCTCCAAGGAGAAGGAAAAAATCCAGATTTCAGATTGCTTTTGTAGTCTATGTCCTTCCTTTAGGTGTGTCATGACGTAGCTCTGTTTTCACACAGACAGAATCCAGCTGAGAGCACATTTTATTATAACTCCAGATGATGTTCAAGAGGATGAAAACCTCATTTTTCTCAGGTGGTCAGAGAACAAGTCCCAGTAAGCTGGCATTCTTTGCTCTCTCATCTGAATCCCGAAGAGGAACCCCAATTGCTTCCAAAGCCATTGCAAAGATGTTTTTAAAAAGAAACACACAACATTAAAAAAAAAAAATAAAAAAGGGGGTGGGAGAGAACAGCCCTGCAACTTTTCCACCTTTCCAATTACTTTTCAACCTCTTAAGAGCGGTCATTTGGGTCAGAGCAGTTAAGCTGCTATAAAACAGCTGCTAAAGCATTCTTCTATTGTAAATTATATGGCAATTTTACCAAACATTCCCATTGCATGGCTAGATTTGCATAAACACAAAATCAGGAATTTAGAAAACACTTGGAGGGGAAAGGGCTAGGCCTAAAATAACAATGCGTGGCTTTATGACAATTTGAATCAATGGCAAAAATTTGAACAGATTTTGCCACTCTAGGTCATGTTTGATATAAAAAGATACATAAATACTGGGTGATGGTCCAAACCATAGCTCCATACCTCAGAGAAAACATCAAGTTTCCGCTCTTGCTGTTGGGACAGGGCAATGTATCACAGGCACAACTATAGCTTCTGAAATGGCAGCTCCTTAAAACCCTGCCATCAAAATGGTTCATTTTCTCCACTTCAAATGAGGGAATTACCACAAGAAAATAACTTAAGGTCGCTACAGATTGATCACATTGGTAAACAGTAATAACACTTAGCACTCATAACAGTTTTCATCTTCAAAGCCCCAGTGAACAACACCCTTGGGATATCCTGAAGAGATGGAAGTCCTCCAAGTGACAGAGCCAGCCAGGTAAGCCAGCCAGCCAGCCATTGGTGCATGGCTGCAAACAGACATGGGACAGAAAAGGAGAAAGGAATTTATAAAGCCCCTCAGTCCTATGATTATGTGCTGTACTCTGCATTTTCCAGGGCATGGTGGGGTCTTATACCACGCACTTAAGGACAAACTGAGTTCAGCTTCAGCTTTCTGGCTGTGACAGCCTACAAGCAGCAGAGGCACAAGGTCTGCTGCCTTTGAACTCTGCCCAGCCTCCCACTGCCAAATTTCCCTGTCTCTGGTATGGTCTGAGCCCTTGTAGTCTTCACAGATAAACTGGCATAGGATTTGTTGTGGAGTGACCAAAAGCAAGAAAATTCCATATTGTTAAACTGCTTATAGAATTGTTGGAGTTACTCTCCTTTCTGTGCCCACAACACAAAAAAGCCTGCAGGAATCATGATCCTGCACATGAGCAGCACTGCCACTGTGTTACTGACTGATGCAACCACCTGGCCTCAAAGCATGAGGCAGAGACAAGAAGCCCCATGACCAAACTTGGAAGTGGCCACAGCAAGGAGGTAGTACTCATGAAAGGAGACAGAAAACATCATGCTTCCTTACATACTCATTTCCTGAAGCATAACACCTGCAACACCAGTATGTCACTGATTCTTCTATCTCATGCCCTGCAGAGCTGCGGCTTCAGTTTCTGACACAGAGCATGAGCCATTGCCTAAAAGCTCTAGAAAGGTTTTCTTACCATTCCCTCCCCTCATTTGAAGCACTGTTGGGGAAGAAAAAAATAATTTTATCACTTCTCTTTGTTTCCAGCAAGAAGCAGAGCTGTTCAGAGCACAAAGAAGTACTGGTGATATAGATCCAGTGCCTGCTTCTCATGGCAATGGAAATCAGGTGGGTGCTGCTGACCTTAATGGAAATTAGTACCATGAAGCTGGCATTAGTGAGCAGAGGACCTGCCAATGATCTGCACTCCTCCAGTCACCAAAGATGCTTTACAGAGGCAAATCTTATCAAAGCAAACAGAAATCATTGCAATAACATTCTGGTTGACCATGCTTGCTAGTATGCACATATGTGTATTCAGGGAAGGGTTACATAAAGATCAGAGCAGACTACAAATGGGAGCTGTTCCAAATTCTATACATTGCTTGAGTTATAAAAAATTAACTGTGCCCAACTCAGTAAACTCCTTTCCCTCTTTGTTCATATTCACTCTAGTATATCCATCATTTTTGATCCTCTACTGATTTCCATTGTTTGGGCTTATTTTCTGTGACTTGAGAACCTGAAATTATGCTATATATCTTTGTAGCTCATTGAACTAACCAGCATTTATTTTAATTTAGTAAGGAAACATTTGGCTGGGTGTGACCAAATAAATACTGTGTCTAAACCAACACAAATGTACTTTGCACAAGCTATAAACCTGTCTCAGAGCTCTAATGATATTGCAAGTCAATGAAGCTTCAGCATTCTCATTAACATGATTCCATTAGACATCTATGTTGCATATTATTAATATTTAACAATAGGTTGTAATATAATTTATAGCACTGAGGGGCAACAAAGAAAAATCTTGGTAGTAATCCAACCTTTTAGGTTGATAATGGCTTTAACACTGACCTGATATTGAAAGGTGAACATGTACAGAGGTCATCAGACCTAATTATAAAGAGGACTATGGGGATAAAACACATCACTACTCTGTATCAGTGAAGACAAAACTTTCCATGAGAGCAAAGGGCACATATCTTGTCATAAAATTGGAAAGGGCTTTGTTGTTGATTTTGACACAAAATATAATCAAGAACATGTTTTAAAGACATTAACGCACCTTTCCCCTTCTCAAAATATAATTTGTCTTATAGAAGTATCTTTAATTCAAGTTGGAGGTAGGAACAAGCATATTTTAACAAAGAAAAAGCAAGCCCTCAATATCTCTGTGGAAGTCTGTTAAGATGACATTAGTACACTCACACTGTTCCTCTCCATAGCTTGCTGACGCACGATAGTGAACAGAAATGGTTTCCGCTACATAGAGTAGATCATGGTCCTCAGCAGTTCGCTGAAGTAGTCAGTGAGCCTCTTTACTGGACCTCTAGATGGGAGGGAACACAAAAACCTGCGATATGTGTTTAACCCAAGTAAGAATAACTTATTGTGAAAGGCAGCACAATATCATTTTCTGGTTCAAAAGGCATTCTCACCACCAAAATACGCTTTAGTATCACTTATATGTATTTTCTAATTCAATCTTTTGTGCAGTATCTAGAAATACAGTACTATGGTAATAATGTAATTAGTATTTTCACTAGCTAAATTATAGAGTTGACTGCAGAATACAGCTTAGTAGCATCAATATTAACAGTTAAGTATTATACAAAAATGACATCAATAGTTTTAGTATAGTCATGAGAGACATTCTAATTTCCTCTTTCTCCAAGATCCCTTCAAATTGTGTCAGATGAGGAAACTCACAAAATTCACTGGCTTTTAGCTCAACTCAGATTCTAAAAATCAGCATTTCAAAGATTTCTTAAGTACATTTTTTTAGGTTCTTGAACAATATTCCTTTCTAAATATGGTATTAGTTATAAAGAACTTTAGTTCTGCTGCATTGACCTCTCGTATGAATTTAATTTTCCCAGCACTTCTGCAAGTTAACAAAGCACTATAACAGATACTTCACATCTGAAGTTGACGATACATAGGGATCTGTAATAATTATCC
Source organism: Myiopsitta monachus (assembly GCA_017639245.1). Lineage (NCBI taxonomy): Eukaryota > Metazoa > Chordata > Aves > Psittaciformes > Psittacidae > Myiopsitta > Myiopsitta monachus. Next base: position 27,013,957 of record CM029919.1, read on the forward strand.
AAGCCCACAAATCCTGTCAGTGAAATCACTGGCTTTGCAATCTAGTGCTACTCCATACATCCCTTCCACCCATGTCGCACAGGAAGATCTAAAACTCTAACCATCAAGATACTAGACACCAAACAGCTATTAAGGAAGATGCTGAGGAAAGAATACTTTCACAGATTCCTCACCTGATAGTCAGCCATCCTTACATGCCCAGAAATCAGAAGGCTATGATTTACACCAAATCTGAAGGCTATCCCATGATATCCTCCATACCTAAAACTCCCTTTTGGCCAAGCTAATTCACAAGCCCCTATATGAAATCAAGAACACTGAGGATCTACCCACACTCCATCCACTTCCCAATTACAGTAACTTCATGCTTTACTTCACAAAATGAGATTCATTTCTTCCTTCACCAGCTCCATTCAGCTCCTTCAACATTTTGTTCATTTGTTTGTTAAGATGCAGATCTCCAGCAGATTGATCACTTCAGATGAGACAAAGCAATCCCTTGGTAAATCCCTCTGGAAATGCAGAACATATTACATGCACAAAAGTCGAACTCCTTGAATTTCCCCTTTTCAGATCCTCTTGGTTTCCAGTCATTCAGATAAAGAATGGAGCTTTTGTAGGCCAGTTAATCCACCCACTGAATGAAATATGGTAAAGTTTTACACATCCGCATGTTCTTTCAAGGCCGTGGTTTACATCCGTAGATGTAACAATAGCTGTAGTAATGTAGACAAAAATCATGGCTCAGGCCCTCACAGAAGATCTTTAAAGACTTGGGCTGAAAAATCCCAATGCAGTGGTCAAAGGAACTGGCAAAATGATTTAAGGGCTGTCTCTGCTTATGTTTATTTCAGCCAAAGCACTGTCTTCATTTTCTTTGTGTGTCTTAATAAGCCACCTCTGTGACAGTGTCCTGAGTTCAGCAGTAGCAGCCAATGCGAGTTGTATTTGTTACTGGCTGGGCTTAAACCACGACAGAGAGGGACTCTCACTCAAAACGCTTGTACGTCAGAAGCTCAGAGGTAGGCACTATTGAGTGGTAGTAAGCTGAGACAAACATCCAAAGGTGTCGAGCTGCAAAATGAGCCCGTTCTTCATCTTCTCTAGCATCACAGTTACAAACCAGCATGAAAACAGCATTCACACAATGAATTAAAATGCAAATCTGCATTTTATTCTATGAAATTAAGACAAATGATACATACTTGAAATCTGACAGAGTAGCAATTACAAACATTAATATAACTTTAGATTATGACTTAAGCCAAAAGAGAGGATGGAATAGAAACACTGTATATCAGACCTCGTGAAACACTACAGGGGAGAAAAAAAAAAAAGCAGCTCTTGCCCTAGTAATGTATGCCTAAAATACAAGTGAGCAGTAATTTTCCTGTAAAGGGCGAGATCTGCCTTGTGCAGATGTGTACCTTCAGGGAAGCCTCCAGCCATAAATGCGTATGTACAATGCAAGGAAGGAGCCTGCCAATAAGGGATTGCTGAGGGGGGTCTCAAAATATGTGGGAGGGGACTTTGGGCTGCCCCAGCCTAATAGGATGTGGCACCATCCAGGAGAGTCCTGCAACAAGAGCCCAAACAGCCAATGGCCTAGGACAGAACTGCCTAGCTGGCGTAAAGATATATTTATGCTAGGTCTGACTTAGACTCTGCTCTGCACAATCAGATCGCTTTGAAGGTTTGCCTTGTGCAATCATTCCCTTTGTCAGGAATCAGAAAAAGACTGTGAAAAGACTGTGAACAAATTGTTTAGGCATTGAAATTTAACCCTGTGGAATCCTTACAGTGTAGCACAGTGTGACACAGCAGGAGCACATTTGTCAGGGGACTGAAGCCTCTTTGCTCTCTCCGCACAAAACATATACATTAGCATTGTGTGGTATGGGTGTGCTCCCAAGCACATGATGCAGCTATGGGTATGCAGCTCCATGCCTACCCTGCCTCCCATCTGCACTGCAACTGCATTCAGCCCTATGCACTATTTCTGTTCCATTAGGGAAAATAAAGGCTTCAGATCCTTCAAGACTGTCTGGAAGCCCTTCCATTACATTTTCTTTCAGAGATTGTACAAGATTTGATTTTTAAATAACCATAATACATGTAAGAAAATTACTGAATATCACAACAATCTTTTTAATAGACCTAATCTTTTTTCCACTAGTGTCCTAACATTAATAATGTCAGAATATAAACACCAAAAATGAAAAGGCATTTGGCAGAAGTTAGTTCCAAGGCTTTTCACTCTGATGTGGGCTAAGGAAACAATCCAGCTGGTGTGGTTTCTATACCCGTATTCATGACACCAACAGCTTCCATCTCAGTTAGGCCCCATACAGCAAGGTACTGTACATATCCTGCTCCTCCTGAAGAGCAGCCTGAGAGCACCAAATACCTCACAGTGAGAGCTCAACTCTCTGTAGAATTAAACCTTAACACAAGATAGCCCATCAGTGGTTTTGTGAACTGCTGAAAAATATGCTGACAAGAATAAAGGAAAATAGTCATTTGGAATTTGGCAGAGAAAAGCCATTCTAAATCATTTCCAACTGTAGTAACTCTTTGCTCCTGTTTTACGAGTAATAGAAGAGACTATCCCATTTTATAAACTCATTCAGTTAATATGTTTAAGAAAGGAGACAAGTTTCTCTCCTGCAGGGGTTTTCAAATACTGCCTTTCCTTGTGTCTGCCAGTATTCCAACATCCCGTTCCAGAAACACTGTTTATTGGTCTTTGGGAAAGAAAAGGAAAAAGAAAAAAAAGAAATACAACAAACAAAAAACTGCATATGAAGAAAAGAAAAAAAGGTCAGAAGAACCAAAAATGGTAAATGACAGTTACATAGTAGGGAATACTAAAAAGTTGTATGCTGCTCCTTGCTGCCACAGTACACTGGAGGAGTGAGCTGAATTTAAAAGTCTTTTCACTCTACATAAAAAGCAAAAAAACAGTTCCAGGATGTTCTACAGACAGGCAAGAGCTCATACATTCAATAACCTCCACGTCAATGTAATCTACATCTTCAAGACTAAATTCCAAGTGTTTCTCAACTCAATTTTGCAGCAATTTCAGCTCTTGAAGAATAAGTACTGAGCAGCCTTAGTCCCACCACTCAGATCAGTGGGATTCAAGTATCCTCAGGTTTCCTCTCAACGTGCTCAGAACATTTAACAGTGTTCCTGCAGCCAAGCAATTCTCCTCCCATCTGAGCTGCACAGATTTGCTGCTAACCCAAATGAAGCCGAACCTCCCAAGGTCCTTCTCTTTGCGCCTGTCATATTCTAAGGTCACTCTGTGCCTTACAAGAGGAACAATGATGCATACACCAGTGTATTGCTCCTTCCCTCCATAGTGAATCCTGCCTTAACTGGGAGGACTTTTGCAGAACATACACTATCTACCATGCCAGGACCACCACACTATAATATGCAGAGCTTAGCCCTTTTATCATCATCATCAGCTCTAATTATTTCTTTATTTTGCAGCTACTAACATGTTTGGAGATGCAAAATCACATCACTTTACTTTCTGAAAGGTAGCAGAACAGATTTCATAATTGGAGAAAGCACAAGGGCCACCTATTCCGCCCCTCATGAAGCTTGGGAAGCTCCAAACAATATGCAAAGGTGAAAGGGGAAAATGGTTACAGTACTAAGAAGGCCAAAATTTGAATGAGATAATAACAAACCTTTCTTGTGGAAGGAAAAGGAAATGACTGATTCTAAAAAAGCTTCTGTGATAAATCATCACCTCTGCATGAAATTCCATTCATATATGCTGCGATATCTGGTAGCAATGTTAGAGGAAAACAAAAGGGAACAAAAACTTAGCAACAAAGAAGTTTATAAAGAGCAAAACGTAGCTTGCTGGAGTTGCTGAGCCCTTTCAGTGGTTCAAACAGGAGTAGGATATTACAGAATCAAACAAGAGTTTGAGCAGTTTCAACAGCTGTATTTGTATTAGTCATAAAGGCATAGATGTGAAATACAGCTCTAATAAAAAAATTGAAGTTTATAAAACTGGATGGTAATTTTCCACCCTTTCCAGAAGTATCTCAGAATATCCAGGGGAGTAATACCTGAAAGAGAAACATTTTGTTTGTGCATTAGACTACCAAGCATGTTCTATGCTAAGTAACAAAACACTATTCATATTTCTATTGATCAGGAAAAAATCCTAAACTTTAAACACTAGTCAAGAAATTCTACAGTTATTCCCCTCCAATGTTATAAGAGCCTGCTTCTCAACTTATCATTTATACTTGGAAGTCAGGTTTTCAAAAATATGCTTAACCTCTTTTAGGGCACATAGGTGGTTGGTCCTGGTAGTTGGCTAGCTTTTAGATAGGTTCAGCAGCCATAAACGTTGTCTTTACTGAGAAATGTAGATGTTAACTTCTTTTGAAATGATGGCCTTTAATAAAAAAGCATGAGTTTACACAGAACCATAGGATGCCAGACAACAACAGCCTACTGCTGTTCAAGCACAAGCACACACCGCAAAGCTAATGTGAAGTCTCCATCAGTGCACGAGGCATTGATTCTGGAACAAAAAAAAATTATCACAATGACCTTCTCTCCCTAATGCCAACTGAAGGACAGAGATTATCGGATAGGTTTTTATTACAGTAGGACTCTATGGTGCCATTACTGTCCTGCTGTCATTCAGTTAGTTTTCCACAACGGACCAACTACATGCTTCCAATATGCAAGCATCACCAAAGCTGCATTTAGCTCTTGTTTTCCAAGTTAAGAGTATCTGAAATTTATTGCTGTGTTATTCTTAAAAAAAACATATATCTCAGTACATTTCTGGTTTTGTAGGCATGTAAATTGTTATCTCTGAGCCCCTCATGTAATCCATGCCTAAACTGAATTAAAGTAGAAATCCCCAATGTTTCCACACTGAAGGAAGATCCATTTAACTTCCTGGTTTTAATTTTTTGGATTATTTCTGCAAAGTGTAACTCTTCTTAAAAATCATATTAATTGGCTGATTGTAAAGCTAACTTTTCAATGCATTATTATATTCAGTCTGCAAACAGCCTAAAATAACAGGTCTCCAGGACAAACCCAGAGCTGGAGTCTATTATAGCAGCTGTGCCTCAGGCAGCACAACCAACATCAGGCAGTAGCACAAAGAGGCAAGCAGGAGATGCTCGAAGGGGCCCTTTTCTTTATTACATCCCAGCCTACATAAGTAACCTTGTTTCATTTACAGGGGGGAAGAAATAGCTCTAACAAAGAAACATTAACTATATCCAGAAAAGCTTAAGCAAATGCCCCTTTCCCTCCCTCTTAAGTATTAGCTGCAGAACAAAGTTTCCTTATGATTTTTAGTCATTTGACAACCACTGGCTTTTCCTTGTGGAGACAAACACTGCTCCATTTTGCATTACTTAGTTTGTAGCTACTATTAGCTGAAGAACTCTGTTGGGGTAATTAAAATTGATGATGTAGATTTTCAGAGCCTGTAGAGGGAGTGCACAAGTACAACATCCTTTTGATGTGTTGATGGAGTGAAGGACTGGTAAATGGATATCTAGAATCTAGGAGGGCATTTCTCTCATTATTACAATTTAGGATGGTGACATTTTGACTGTAAGCTATTTAATAGTGTTTCTGTATTCATTAAGGGCAAAGTTCAACTTGGTGCAGACAGCTGGTGTATGGTCCTTTTATATAACACTTAAGCCTCATGATGAGGCTGGGGGAGGAAGGGCAGCTGTGGGCAGAGCAACTGTGCAGGAGAGCCTCTGGACCCTCTGTACATCAGAGGAAGTTTCAAAGGAGCCTCTGAATACACTAGTTCAGACAGGCTCTTAGGGAAGTCAAGGATGCAACCAAAGGTCCACCAATACCGGTATTTTAGAGCCTGAGTAATCCATAAATAAGTTACCAAGATACACTAAACTTCCCATAAACATTTGTCAATATGAGAGCGGTTGTGCTGAAGCTTCAGAGTCTGTCTGCGTAGGGCAGGACTGATTTTTCTTCTCAGTTTCCTGCAAGAGCCTGATTATTTGGGCTTTTTTTTTGTTGTTGTTGTTGGTTTTGTGGGGTTTTTTTGAGTTTTGTTTTGTTTAAAGACACAAATTTGATTCCAAATATAATCAGGAAACAGACAGTGTTCAAAAGTATGTGTCTGGCACACTGGGGCAGTTAACCAAATGTTAACCTGGTTTTTATAGAAACAAAATTCATGTAGAAGTAAAACTAATCTATTAAATCCTTGCTCTGTGTTGTTCCTGTAAAAAACATCTAGCAGTGTTATAAGTATGAATTTTTTAAGTTTCATTTTCCCTACCTTACTATTTCCTCTGGATAGCAATTGTTAATAGTGTTGATATATTCCTGAAGAAGCGACCCAGGTTCTGCTTTTATTTCTTGAACCTTTTTAAGTCCACCAGTTGTTACAAAGAGACGACGTGCTTTACTGTCATGTGGTAACACCTACATGCAGAAAAGTGCATTGAAAAAAGAGAATATTTTCATTGAAAGGAATCTCTATGCTACTAGGGTCAAATATTGCTTATCTGGTTTTAATTCAGAGGATGCATAAAATGGAACATCAGAGGTACAACATGTGTAATGACTACTGTATTTTAATACCCAGTTGCACAGGAAAAAAATCATAAACCAGCCCTTTATAGTTATAACACAATATAACATGTACTGTAATACATAACATATATAAAAATAATGAATTGAATATTTATCTTCACGTAAATTATATTTTTTGAAGTATTCCTACAGAGACCATAAGATTGTGGAGATTAAGTAGATAATAAAACCAGAACACTAACATGGAATAACAACATCATCTGTTCCACTTAAACCAAGTTATTCGGGTCTTTTATGTCAATTCCCACAGTTTAATTGTATAGCAGAATTTTATACCATTATAATGATCTAGTATAGATTAGTGCATGAAAACAATACTGAGAATTGCTGCAAGTGAACAATGCAGCCTTGAAGCACTACATGCTACTATTAAATTCCTAGATATTAAAATCCTACAACACACTGTGTAGCCATGGAAGCCTTTTACAAATACACACACACACAAAGCAGAAATGTGAAGTTTCTGCAGCCAAAGGGGATGAGAAGCAGAAATGATCAGACAATACATTCTGCGCTCTGAGTGATGCCCATATGCAGCTCTGTCCAGAGGACAGGAGAGGAGGGAGGGAAGGAGGTGGAGGCTAGGCCAGGCAAGGGAGAATGACAGCATGTAGTCCACAGGCCCACAGGGCTGCAAAAATACTTTTAAAAAAGGGAAAAAAAGCCCAGAGAGATAATGCAAGACATCAGCTGCATCTACAACGAAACCAGATGGGTTTAAAACCAACTCCGAGAATTAAATACTATGGGGACAAAAGCATTATGTAAGCCTTCACACTGGTCAGATGAATCAAGCCATAAATTTGATGGTTTCTCAGTGTAAAACAGGAGACCTGAAGGAGGAAAGAGATCATAAAAAGATGAAGGAAAAGAAAGATGAGATTTCTGCCATGCATATATTCAAGCAGCCTTCATTTCTCTGGTCCCTCTAAGGAGACAGACAAGCAAAGACATCAACAGGTAAAGAAATCAACAGACACATAAAGAAAAATCAAGGGAATACAGAGACTTCTCCTTATATGCTCTGTATAAGTGTCAGGAACAACTGTGATCATTTCATTCTAGGAACTGAAGACAGCTGTTTCCACCTATCTCCCACAATAAGAACTGCCAAGGAGCAACTAGCAAGACTACCAGTGACTCTCAGGCTGGATAAGACAGCAGAAAACTCTCTTGGAAGATGCCCTAAAGCAGACAGCATCTCTGAGACAGTCCCTCCCCTCTGTCCAAGCTGAGAGAGCACAGAATTGCACAGACCCTGAAAATGATAATGCTTAAATGACACGGTCCAGCACCAAGAATGGAGAGCATCCCACTCTGAAGCACAACTCAGAAATAAGGCTTTTACTGTGATATAAATAAGCCCAAATAAGTAATACACCACAGCTCTAAGAACAGGAAATTTCCAAACTGCGGTAGACAAGAGAAAAATGCTTTTACTGCAGAGAAATTAATTTTAAATGTATACTTCAGGAAAGTAAACGCCAGATAAGTATAGTTTGTCTAATACAACATAGGAGAAGAACTGAAACAAAACAAACAAAGCATCAGCTAATTTGAAGGGCATAAAACCACTTCAACAGCAAACAACATTCAAGTCTACACACTGGGTAACCAATTACTATGCACTCAGCTCATTAATAGCTCCAGGCAGCACACAGAAGCAAAAGGCAATGAATTCTGTGCAAATCTCCAATCTTTGTACAGACTTAGCAAGATGACAGGACAAACTTAAGTATGGCGATGTAATCAGGAATCTGCACTCCAAACAGTAATCCTTCCAGATCTGTGACAATCAGAACTAAGTGCCAAGAGTGTTTTACTTGGCCATTTCCAGAAAGAACATTTCACCAAGAGAGCCTGGTATCTCCTACTAACAGATTACACTGCTGAGTGTTGTACAAAATGTAGACTATAGCTGAGCAGGATTCTCAACAGCTTGTGAACACTGCAGACACAGGGAATCTCCTTATTAGTTAGCAATTATTTTAATAATTTGAAATATATTTATCAAATTTTATTAGTTTTTACATGTTGTGCTCAAATATTATTTGAGCAATATGTTATTAACACCAAACAGTTTCAAATTTTGAGAGGAATAAGAAAGATTTGGAATGTTTACACTTAATTGAAACTGAAAACTAACAAGGATAAAAGTGGTGAAGCCTTTATACTCTAGATTAGTGTAAAATACCTAACTTAAGTCATTCCTGTACAGACAGCTTGTACTTTATCGAAAACAGATGTGACTGGGATTTATGTGATACATTGGCTCAGTGAAAATATTTGCACATGAGTTAATATTCCACTTAATCTCCAGAGGCAAGGAATTAAAAAAAACCACTTTGCTTGTAAGCAACTGTTTTCCACAGTCTTAGGATGCATTATGGCAGGTTCCAGATGAAACAGTATCCAGCTTTGTCAGACAAAAGAATGGGATGCTTCAAACTGCTGCTGCAGGGTATGCTTGAGGATCCTGAGAAAACAACTGAGACCTCTAGAGAGACTTCATCTTTGGAAAAATAGCTTCCTTGCTAAATGGAAAACAATTAACATATTACTTATCAAGCAGAGCCTTTTCTTACCTTACTAAACTGTCCAACAATATGTTTTATAATATTGGGAGGAGCATCATGCAGCAATTGTTCAAGTGCTGGAAGATACGTGCATTTCTGAAGGATGTTCTTTAAGGCTCTTTTAGTCTATTGAAATGCAAAAGAAATTTCCTCTAGTAAGACATTAATGAAAACAACAATAATCCCTGTTCCATATTAGTGAAGTCTGATCAAAAAAAAAGCAAATTGATCAGAATTCTCAAAGAGCATTTTCTGAATAGAAGCTATGATACCTATCAGGTCACTTACTGAATAATCAATTTTGTACTTAGATTTATTAAACCTCAAAACCTACCGTACATCATATTCTTCTTATGTTATCTACGGTCAAAGTAATGGCAGTTTTTCTTTGACTACAATGGAAGCAGGAGCAGACCCTTTAAGAAAATTGAAGTGTGGTAATATAATAAGGAAGCTAAATCAAAACACATTTTAAAAGATTGTATTTTAGAAGTGGCTTACTAGGAGAGCCTGCTGGTCTGGGATAGCAATGTGGACTGCTGTCCAGGCGGGAGAGAAAAAGAGAGTGAAACAGTTGTATATTACTGCTTAGTTTCTGAAAACAGACTCAGTGTTGACTGCTACAAGCATAATGACCTTTTTAAGTAGGCTTAGATCGTACAGCTCATTTGGCCTTGGTATTTTGGTGACCACTGAAAATGACTATACAAAAGTTATGTAACAGATCTGGAAAGTTATACTTCAGTGGAATGTACAGAATAGTACATGGGAGACCATATCCTATTATATTATATTCTTTAATCCTGTCACATACTCTTCAGTTAGTTCACTTCCTGTTGCTCAAAAACACACTCTACCGAACTGCAACTCTACTACTAGCTCCCACAGAAGGAAGGCCCTAAACGTCAACACCTGCGTGCTTTCAAGAGCAGAACTTGAGTATTTGCTACAGTTTTATTATAATAACCAAAACATAAGCAAGTCTACTACAAGGACTATCATATTTTGTACAAGAGCTTATACTTCTAAAAAAAGTAGATAATTAGAAACTAGTCACAAGAAATTATAACATTTACGAGCGGATGCAGCTGTGATCTATACTGGGAAGAAAACAAGGGACTAGACTGCTGTGGCTGTACCACATGATTTGGTATGCACTATATGCATGGAGCCATTAGGACCAACCAGTCCTAATAAATAACATACAGCCTTCGGACACCTACATCCAGGAAATCCATGACTCGATGAACATCAATAAAAGCACATACAATTTAGTAGTTTTTAAGTAAATCTACCTGTTGATTACAGCAAATACCTCACTGCAGATGCTACAAATATACTTGCTTTTATTTGAAGATCTTCTGAACTGCGTGTGTCCATATATATAGAAAGCAGTATAGGGTAGCACATTTGCTACTGCAACAGCACATGCATGCTCAGGAGTATGTCTTCCAATCTGTCCCAAGGCCCAGGCAGCTGCTGCCTTAATATGATCTTCTTGCTCTTCTATCAAGCAGGCACACAGTGGTGGTATTCCCTGCAGCATCAATCAAAAGCACAACCTTTACAAATCTACACCAGGGAGGGACAATTTGAAACTGATACAGATTGTTAGAAAATGTTTTTCTACTTACATTCTTCTTCTACAATAAGCCATAAGAGAATGCATGCTAGTGGTGTCATATATTTTACAACATCATGTCTAGCAAGAATTTTTAATAAATCTTAATAAATCTAATTAAAGAAAGAGAGAAACAGATTCAGTATTCTAAGTCAGAAGGCAGTTTGAGTTAACACACAAATTTAAGGGATAAAAGGAACATATGACACAATTCAGTCCGTACTAAAAGTAAAGGCTTCAGTGTTGTCAGACTGAAAATAAAACAATTTGAGTGTTTATGAATCTATGAAAGCAATTTAAGATCAGAAGGGCTCAATGATTGAGTCTTTTTGTAATTTTTAAGCCACAGCACTGAATTTCAGTTTATCAATCTCTTCTTGAGTCAAATAGTTCATGTTTGACTCACCCAGTCACTTCCAGAAAGATTTCAATTACTGCTTTGAAGACAATAAGAGATGGAGAATCTCTCACTCATATCCAGCTGTTACTGAAGCTGTTGTTTAGGGTCAGAGCCTTTATCCTTTCTCCAAAGGATTATGGAGCTACTGGTATTTTATACCAGAATACTTCCGTAGGAATCATTTAATGCTACTTTAGGTAAGGCGAGGCTACTAAACCTCTAACTAGAAAATCTTTTTCTCCACCTCATGGTTCATTTTTTAGTCTTTTCTGCACACTCTTCAGGGTTTTCTTTCAAGAGCCTTTTAAAATACAGTCATCAGAACTGTATGTACTGGTATTACAGATAGATTAACTTCTCTTTCCATCTTCTATTCTTTAATGCCACACTTTAATAACTGTCATCCTTTCAGGTTTTTGCCTCTGCACTGCAGCAGAAGACCACACTGAAGTGTTTGTCCAGTATGACCCCAAAATTAATTTTTCAAAATTCGTACTTCGCAGAATACAGTACCACAGAATGGAGCTATCACTTTACATCATAACATTGTAGATGGGCAACTGCATGTGTGTTTGCCACAGTGCATTTCTTTCAAAAGGCTCCAGTTTTTTCATGTCCTGCCCTCAGCACTATGTACCACTCTACAACCTTAGTTTCCCCTGAAGCAATTTTTCTGTTTTTTTTTTTACTGGGCTTTAGGTTTATTTTGGTTTCTTTTGTGGCTCATTCATTAAAATATTTCATTTCATGACAGTGTGCACAAATCTCTACAAAACCTCTTACTGCACTCCTATTCAGTTATGGCAGCAAACACTATTACTCTTCAAAAATGTATCACTTAGGTGCTTCCTCATTAACTTAATCCTGGATTCATCCCACTTACCATTAAGCACTCAACAGCAGGAGTATATTTGCTCTAGGCAACCCTGAAAGTGGAGAGACAGAAACATCCAGAGAAGAAAAGGCTCCAGAGAGGACGAGGAGAAAACATCTGCTTCTTCAGTTTTCAAATGCAGAAGAGCGTTGTTCGATCATTCCTACATTCCCTGCATCCTTCTTGATGTTATGTTGTGGCAATTTCCATTTTTAATTTGCATTCCTACTAGAAAACATTTCTGTTTCTCCATTTTTATTGTTTCTTTGTTTCCACTCACACAGTATATTTTAAAATTACTGACATGGTGTAAAAACGGGCCAACAATGCTTAGTGAAATTACCTCCTTCTGTCATTAGTTAGCATTATTCACATCCGAGTATTATGTCAGGCACTAATTTCACCAATTGAGAATATTGCAAATTCCCTCTCTTCTACATCATTGCCCATTTATTAAAACCTGAAAATGTATAGCTTATCTCATTTGAAATGTCACTTGCACAACCGAATCAAACCATACTACATTAGAAACTGAGGTCTTTTCAAGTCTTAAGATTTCTATTGCAGGACTATTCTAGTGGTACTAGCAGAGTCACACTAGTGCAATGAGGAACGTGTCGTTAAACATTCTTGTTTCAAAAAGGGTTTTGATGTAGCCACAAACATTCATTTTAAGAGGAAACAGACCATAGAAATTTACTGGCTTATTTTCTGTACCCATGCAACTGCAACACAGAAAATCGTGTACTGTAATACAAACGGGTGCTCATAAACTAATCCAAGACATTTTATAAAAGGTTCAACTTCATAAAGACACACTTTGATCAAGTTACTATACAATTTCAGACATTGCAAGCAGCAATAGTAGGAGAAAGTGCATTCATCAGAAGCGAGTATATAATTCTGTCACAAAATACATTCTCTGCCTACGTTAATTTGTATCTCTTTCTCAGAACACCACTGAAGAATTACAGGAAGGCAACAAAGTGATAGCTAACCTTGGAGACAATCACTGCCATTGACAGGTTCTCCGAATGAGCTGCTACATAACCAAGCATCATGATGCCAGGCAGCCTGACAGTCCCTCTGCAGCTGCCAATACAATCAATCACAGCGGCAACTCCACCTGCATTTACTATAAGCTGTGAAAGCTGAAAAGATAAATGGAAGAGATTAGATACTGTGAAGTATCAACAGGCATAACAAACTACATTAGAAAAGTCTTTAAATGTATTGCTCCTGATTTACAAAATAAAGCTGGAGTAAGAGTGATGTATCATATAGACTGTTGGGCACTAAGTGCAGCATGAAATTCTCAGGAATGAGGTTGTTCTGCAACTCTTTTTGATTGACTTTACTGCAAGGAAATCAAGACTCTGAATTCTTGATGCTGTATAGCATGGAATGACATATTCTCAACTCCATTAGTACACACCAAAGAAACGTGCAAATGACAGCCTAATATATGAATCCCTTGAAAATGCACCTACTGAGCCAGATACTCCTTCATACCAGTATCCATTTATTCCCAAACCAACATCATACTGTGCAGGGACAGGGGAAAAGGAAACTTCTTTCACCTGCATTGTAGACAACTTGTGTGTCATAAAAGCCTTTCTAGTTTCCCACACTGAGGCATGAAGCCAAAGATAACTGCCATGCACACATAAAACCAACTTGGACTATGCCATTCTGCCACATTATGGTACTCTGAGGGAAGTGTCCAAGGAACACACTTGATGGGCAATGGAGTTTCCCCCAGAATGTCAATTAAATAGCCTAGCTGATAAATGATAATCAAGCTATGCAACAAGTTTCTTTCCAAAAGTTATCACTTCTCATATCCCTAAAGTGACAGCAGCAGAGTATGTATAAAATCAACAATGCCCAGAAATCTAAAAATTCCTATTATGATTATTTTCTTCTGTCTTGTTAAGTGTATCCCATTTTCCCCAAAGATTCCAAAGCAAAACAAACGCATTCTTTAAAGCCAAATTAAATTAACAAAACCGAGGCATGTGGATTCCCAATTCAGTTTATTTCTACAGACATGAAATCCACCTTTGCCTTAGAGCCTTTAAAAGGGAACTGTTTTATTCATGAGACAGCTAGACAAAATTTGAAGTTACAACTTCAGAAAAACTGTTCACGACTGTGAACTGCAACCAGTGATGACCAAGTCCGACATCTGGGCACAGCCATGTGTGCTGGGATGCATAGAGCTCCTGCACAGACATACTCCCTGGTGTTGTGACCCTCAGGTCCCGCTGTAGGCCCCCCAGATCCTGACACTTCACATGAATTTTAGTGCATATAAAGATAGCTGAGATCCAAAAGCCACAACACTCATGACTGACACAGCCAGCTCCTCTAGAAATATCATTTGCCGATTTGTCTCTGCTGCAACACGTGTTGCTTGAATATCATTGCTCAGAGACGGACAGACGTCACTGTCACTCTGAAGTCAAACATGGACTGTGACTTCCCACCGGGAGTAACCAAGATACTTCCTACAGCTCTTTTGAATTGTGGCTAGAATGGCCAACTCCCTTGCACAGAGGATCCTGTGCTAGCAGCTCTTCTGACTTTACCTGCAGTCTTGTAAATTTGGCCTCCAGCTTCCGACTCCAGTGCCCCCCTTTAATAATGACAGTGTCTTCACTTTCTTGAGAAAGTGAAGCTGCATCGCTCATATGTGCAGAGGGAGAGCAGGAAATGTGACAAGACTGCAACCTTTAATCACCAGCAGCTTAAAAACCAGCAGGCTGTTGGCCATAACACCGCAAAATTCATGCTTAAGCACTTCCCAATTGTTAAGCTAGTCTCGCGATTTTGAAATGACAGCGCTCAGCATTACTGTGTTCCATAAATACATTGCAAGTATTTTATCCCAGAGTCATATTAGAGCCTTTTAATTATCTCTATGGCCTGACAGATTAACACAGTTTTAACTATTCGGTTTTCCTCTTTATTTTGTATTGGTTTTACCAAAAATCCCCACCTTCCTTTATCAATTACTGGCAAAAACACTGCAAATGCTGAGATCCAAATTACAAACACAAGCTAATAAAAGAAACTACCATCAGTTTAATAATAAATAACAGATAATAATATGACCTTCACTGTCATTGGAAAAATAATTAAAATGGGATCCCAGCATCCCAGAAGATTTTTTAAAAAGACATACACCATCTATTACTGTTCTAGGACGATCTCGTAATTTATTAGCTGATATCATGACTTTTGTAAGGCTTTTCTCGTGGTGTTTTTAATATCCAGGACTGACAATACTGTCAGACTAGAACTCCCTCTCTGCGAAGATATCTTATGGAGTGAAGTAGCAAGATATACATTGTATGATTCCCGGTTTCCTAACCCAATTCATATTCAATACACATCTCATAATATCAGCAAGCATTTCCATATTGTTCCAGTGAACATGCCAAACAGCTATTTGCCCTCCCTTTCGAAAAGCAAATGACAGAATAATCCTGTATTTTATTTAAAGTGTAAAATCTAATGATATGACCTTGTATTTGCATTTTCAAGGTTTTACCTCAGGCGTGTGTTTTACTATCTCTCTAATTAAAGTTGCACCATTTTTCTTGACATATTCATCTGAGTCCTTCAGGCATGTGAGCACAACTGGGAAAATTTCTGCTTCAACCACCAACTCTGCAAGTTCCACTGAATGCTTTGCTATTTGGCTTAGAGCTGACAGCACCTGACGCTAGTAAATAAAAATTGTTATAAAATCAATAGTATACAAACATCCCACAACACACACTCCTCCTGCACACAAAACTCTATTGCATCAAGGAAAACAAAGCAGGACAGGGAAAACAATTACAGCTATTTTACAATTCACTGAGTCAATTCATGCACTAATATAATGGCACAGAACATTCACTGGCTCCTGAATAAAAGTTTCTTCTTTGTTTTACCCCGTTCAAGCTTGCTATGTATTAAAAAAAAAGAAAAATAAAAAGAAGAAATACATATATGTACCATTTAAAACTGTAATTTAAAATTTACTGAAATCTAAGAAGGTATCTTTATTTGTGTAAGTTTGATCTATAAAATCTTAAAGAACTTTGTCTATTCGTTTGCAGTGGCATTTTTATGCTGTCTTCTTTCTGTTAAAGTAAGACAAAAAGATTTTATTAAGAAAATTTTTTGTCAAACTCTAGTGATTAAACCTTCAACAGCAGCTATTCACATCAGATAGTACATTCTAAAATACAATAATACATTTAATATTAACTGGCTTATAGTATAATCCTAAGTATGCAAAACCTTTTTGTAACTGAATTGCACGCGTTTTATCTATGAAAAATATCTGTTGCATTCTTCATATACTACATAATTCTAGAACAAAATATCATACTGTTTACTTTAAAGCTTAGTTTAGCTGTTCCTCACAGAGCGGCAGTTTTTGAATTAGGTAGCTAAATCTGTGATTAGATTCAGAACTCTTTGTCACTAATTACATAGTTACATTTGGTTAATGCCCCAAACAAGAGCCTCCTAAATAAAAATGCACATGAGTGGCTTTGAGTCAATATCAAGTCCTGTCTGGTATAACGGAGATTTTAAAAATAATTTTTAAAAATGTACCTTCAGTTTAGCATCAGGGTTCAGGATCAGCTGAGCTAAGTGAGCGATAGCTCCTGCATCCACTACTGTTTGTGCTAACTCTGGAGAATGCTTTGAAATATCACTGAGAGTTGAAGCAGCAATCCTTTTCAGAGCAATTTCTGGCTCCTGGATACAGAGCACTAAAAGAGGAATAGCGCCTGCATCCACCACAGCTTGTGACAGTTCTGTAGGTCCAAGGAAAGTAATTAAGTGAGTATGGGTGACTGACCCTTGTGCAAGCCATTTTTCACCCTGACAGATACAGCAAAGGAAAAAGGGGAGGGTGTAGTTCACCGTCTCGACATCTGCATTTCAAATCAGCCCTCCTGGTTTCATAAACCATGTGGACCAATCCACAACTGAAAAGAATGCAGGTCAATAGATGGACCCCCATTTACATGCACACATTTGAGGTAGATTAGGCTGAAATGGTTTGTTATTCTGTTTTCTTTTTCTTTTTTTTAAAGTAAGCAGATGTCAGCTGTTTAAACCCTGGCTATTCTACACTGATCAATAGGAAAGCATTTTATGCATGGCTAACAACAACACAGAAAGCCAAAGTACCAAAATTTTACCAACCACCTAATTAGAGAGCATTTTAACCTCTTCAAATGATAAGCAGATATTAGCATAGATCAAATGCCAAAAACAGAAATACAAAAAACATACATAAAAGATTTCTCTTACATAAGAGATTGAGAAAACGGAACTTGCAGATCAAAACAAGGCTTTGCTACCATCCACGGGACAAGACAGAATTTAGACTTTAATGATACGAAAATGTTATCACACACAATTAGACAAATAAGAAATATCATCAGTGGGATATTGTGTGTCTGAGATTAGTACAAGATCCTTAACTAGCTGCACCTTAAATCAAAAAGAAAAAAATCTGAGCACATGATTAGCTGACATGGACAAAAATTACACTATTAGAAATTCATTAGCTCTCCCTGTGCACGCAGCATTAATCACAGTCCTAAAATAAGAATTACTGGACATCAGAAGCAAAATTCATACTATAACCAAGTTGTGCTATTTTAAAATACTGTTGAAAAAGTGATAAAAATCATGGGGGATTCAATAATCTATGAGGTTCTTAGTTCAGTTGTGCTATACCTGATTATGCATATCCATTATTATCTTTAACATTTATCTTGACTTACAGTACCATGGCAACATATGGCTGTTGTATTTCAAGACTCTAACTTAGCTTTTGATTTATAGTCCATCCATAAAGAGATTTTCGTACTAAGAAAAATATAGCATACTTCATTAAATATACACAGACTAATATAGTTTTTCATGAAATCTATAAGTCATATCATCATTACATTGTTAATATCTAAATAATGTTCCTGAACAGATTTGTTTTCAATTAGTGAGTTATAGCCACACACTCCAACACATGCGATAAGCCAAATATTTACACTGTATGTTATTTTGTAATCTTTCAAAGGTAATATAATTATTACCTCACAAAATAATAATAAATAATGCAATCATTTTTAAACTAACAGAAAATTAACCCTTCGGGCTCTCTTTTCAAATAACTATTTGACTAAAAATTTGAGTGCGCATCCTCCAAATACGTACAAATCCTAAAATTCCAACAAAATCCAAATACTGTATCTTCATTACAAATCTGAAATTAAATGTACCTGAAACATATCTGAAAACAAACCTGAAAACTAGCTCATCAATAAGAGGTATAGGCTACATTTAGCTTTTCATGGAAGAAGACACACTTGATGTCTTCAAATTGTAGTTCGATGCTGTGCACTGACCAAGTGGAATGTGTCACGTACTACTGACCAACAGCCCAGATTAACCCATGGGATTATGCCTCAGAAGCAACTTCTGAGCAGCCAACTGAATGCCTACAGTCTGCCAGGAAATGCTAATATCAGGAAAATCATGTCAAGAGGGACAGGATACTACTACAAGAATGGATTTCTTTGATGCTTTCTGAGGTTAAATGACGAATTCAAGATAAAGAGCAGTACTTTAAGGTCACAGCTTCACCTAGGTATGCAAAAGTAACTATAAATGTTATTTTAAAAGAGCAAACTAAATCGGATTCAATTCAGATCAGCTGTTGCTGACGTAAGTCTGGTATCGTTTAAATACTGATGGTTACTGTTGGTCACGGTTAATTAAATGGTTCTTCTTCCAGTGGTGTTTGTAAGGTTCACGGCTAATAATTTACCACATGGAGGGCTGGACCATGTGTCAAAAGAAAGATAAGCAGTAAAGGGACTATCAGAAAAACAGGAAAGGTAAGGTAGGGACAAAGAAAATACAGATCTTCCCATCACATTCCCCTGCACACTCAGCCCAAAACTACAATTCTAAGTATTAATGATTCTATGACAACTGTAATAATTCTTTTTTCCTTCAAAATGAGACTCAACATTCCCACTTGATAGAAGAACTTTATTTCAGACTGTTGACCAAAAGATTCATGAAACTTTGCTATCCAGTTACAAAACACAGGTGGGGAGGGAGAGGGGTGAGGGGAAGGATGAAAAAGAGTTAAAGGAGAAAATGCAGTTGTCAAGAACAATTTTTTAAAAACAAATATTCAGTCAAAGAAATTAAAAAAGCTGGAACAAGTTACAAAAAAACTTTTATGAACACTATGACAAGACTGCCTTGTAAGAGTAAAGACAAGACCAACAGCTGCAGAGGAGAAAGACAGCAGAGAAAAACTTACTTATGGACATAATTCCACAGAAAGTTATGAAAACCCTGGGCTCAAAACTTCAGTTTGGGGTACAGTTCAAGGAATCTCTCTAACTACATGATGGTAAAGTAGGACTTCTCCCTATGTGTGTGAAAGTAGGAAATGTTATTCTACACATGGTTAGAGACAAGAGAAATAACACTCAAAATCCACCACAAATTAGTTGCTTTTGTCCAGAACAATATGAGGAAGATTTTCAAATAACTGTTTGACTAAATAGTTTATAATAACATACAGTAGCAGTTTATAATAATGGGAGATACTGAAGACATGAAGGCACATAGACATGGAGGTAGAAGAAAGATTGATAAAGAAAGACTTCAGAGTTTAAGACGTTAAAAGTGATTGAACACCAGTCAACAAGATCCCGATTACATATCCAATGAAATCAGCAGGAAGTCTGGAAGTGTTGACCTAAACTGGTTGGCAATCATAGTATGGATTGATTAAATAAATAAATAACTAAATATATGAAAAGATGAAGGTGAGAGAGTGAATGTGCAGGCAGGTAGCCCCCAGAGAAAGAAAATCAGCTCTGAACAAATGCCATATTCACATAGTGCAGCAGCAGCAAAACCTTTTCCTGGAAGCAGATGCAAGTTTCAGTCCAGAGCAGGGTTCTCAGACAGACCCTACTGTGGTGGCAGGTGTAACCACAGGAAATAACAGGGTTGACCAATAAAGCCCTCCAACACTGTATTTTCCCAAGGACTGTGTGATCATGTAGTGGCCACATAGGAAGAATGTGATCCCCACAGGTATTCCAATTCAAAATCACAGGTTTATGCAGACCACTACAACCACAGTGCTAAAGATTCCACTGGAACCAGTGGAAAAACCTTTCATTAGGAGAAGAATGAAGGTCATTAATTACAAGGGAAGCTTAGAATCTGGACTAGACAAAGTCACTGCTAGCCTCAAATCACTGAAGAGCTGAGCCGCCTGGTCTAACCTTGTAGCTGACCCTGCTTTGAGCAGGAAGCTGGACTAGAGACCTCCTGAGGTCTCTTCCAAGCTGAACTACCCTATGATCCTATGACTACCACTGCATGGCAGAAAATGAGCATAACTCCGCTCTCAGCAAATATGCTTGAGTATAAATAATGTTGTCTTTTTTTGTTTTCCTACCAATTTACAGTATGCTGAAGCAGGTAAGAGACAATAAATTATACCTTTCATGTAGGCAAAGCAAATGGAAAGCTAAGTTGTTTGCATACTTCAAGCATGCATTTTGCATTTTAATAGTAACTGTGTATGGTGTAAGTAAAAATTAACAAAATACTTTTCATGGACCTGATGGTATTTTGATGGTATTTGAAACACTTCACACTCAAACACAAATACTAGAAATAATGAATGTCAAAGTTAGACCACACTAATCTGTATGCTTTGAAGCAAGATCAGTATCTTAAATTCAGCTTAAAGGGAGCTTCAAAAATGAACAAACTGCAAGAGCCGTTCCTAAATTTTGGAATCTGACCTGGCAAAACTTCTAGTGTCTTGAAATCTCATGAGACATCTGTCTTGACCTAAAATCTTACAGGCCTTCTGAAGACATCTGTTCACAGAAGAACTGCATTTTTAAGAGCCTGTTGTAAGAAGACAGTAGGGAACTTGCTAACCAGGGAATGTTTTCATCAGGAAGGAAAAAAAATAAATAAGTATTTCTCAAAAATGTAAGTATTTTCATAGGAACACACACCACGGTTCCAAAAGTAGCTTTACCAGGTCATTCCTGATTAAAAGCAGAGAAACCCTGCTATTGCCAACAGTTCCCAGCAAATGCTGGGAGCCTTTGATTGCATTCAGGGAGACAGAGGTTCACAACCTGCCTAAGACAGATGGGGACTTTAGTCTGTCTCCCACATACATCCCAGACATAAGCCCTAAGCATTGAACTTTTCTTGCTGGGGCAAATAAAGCCTCCCTAACCCCCAGCCTTTTCAGGAGAGAAAAATAAAGTCTTGTCATAATGTTGTCCTAGCTTTGAACTGAAACAATTTTTGAAACTGAAAAAACATTTGTAGGTGGGGAAAACCATTTCACACCCGACTCCAAAAATAGAGTTTAAGCTGCAATATGTGTCCACAGACAGTCAATGACAGAAAATCATAACTGCTGAATTTTGCCAACACAAGTGTGTGAGTCTAATTCAGAGCTTCTTGAACAGTAAACACCAGATGTTGATAAGAACAGGTCTATCTTTGCATCCCATCTCCAACAATATCTTGTTGCAAAGGCATGCTTCTATAAGAAACATACTATACACGGAGTCATCTTTCTTCAGTATAACTCCTCTACTTTCAGTAACCATTTTAGAGATTTCCTGTGTTATAGAGGAAGGTAAATCCCCCAAATTGGCTGTAGCTGGGCAGAGAAAGAACATTTTTGGGGGGTTGTGTTTTGTTGGATTAGGGTTTTTTGGTTGTTTGGGGGGGATTTTCGGTGGGGTTTTTGGGAGAAGCAGGGGTGAGGGTTTTTGTTGGGTTTTTGGTTTAGGGTTTTTTTGGGGGGTGGGTAGTTTGGTTGTGTTTTTTTCCTGTGCAGGTAGTTGGTTGGTTGTTTTTAACTGATTACACCTAGTGACATGTCTATGTCCTGATGCTTGCAGTTTGGTAGCACTCACAATTTCAGCCTGGTTTCTGAAAATGCTGATCTTATTGCTGGCATAAATCGAAATGAGACATGCACCCATTCACCATCAGTGAATAAATAATTCATAACCATGGAATTAAATGTATATAAGGAGTTTGTTGTCTTCAACACCCCCACATCACCTCCTTTGCAGACAAGGCCATCACAAGTGAACTGGATCACCCTAAAGATCAGCCACCATTCATGCAGTGAATAGCATGAAGGGCAATTGAAGTGAGTCAATATTGGTTTATTGACATAACAAAACTACAGAAACGTTTATGTTAAGAGTAACATAGAGACACGCCCTACACACATTTATGCAAACCAACACTTTCAAATGACACTTAAATGTCTTTCAGATGGAAACAACAATTATTTTCCACCAGGAGTGAGATTCAGACCCAGTGACCAAAAGATAAAAGACCTTTACTGCAGAAGTGCCCCAAGCATGAAATTGTTCCCCAGAAAAGCAGTCTGTCAGCAGGAAGGTGCTGACAACTTTGGAGTCAGTCCCAGTAAGTAAACTCTCTCTCTAAGTGGGAAGGGGAAATCCCCAATGCCTTCCACAGTCCAACACTCTATATTGATTGAATAAAAGAGAAAAAAATAACTTCCAGGTTCAGTCTATGTACATTTTAGAGCCAAAACCAAACATAAAATGCATGAGTTAGTTACAATCCTAGATCAATATTAAACAATATTAATACAAGCCATGTCTCCCACCCTTTCCAGCAGCAATTTCTTCCCTTAGTTATTTGACTCATAGCTCTAAACTTTTACTTGAGCTATATAAATAGCTGGTAAAAGAATTATCAGCCTCGTGGATCAGCTTTTAAATAGGAACATGACACTGACAGTTGAGTTATACAACTGCTTGTGAGACAGCAGCAAACTTCTCAATATCGGATTTCTAGGTTCTATTCCTGACCCTCAAAGATGAAGAGTGTGATCTACTGGCTAGTGATAATATAGAAAGTGCAACGAATTTGGCACATTTATCCTGCAGGCACTGCTGTAAGCAGAATGAAACTTGGCTCTTCTTAGGTTTCTAATTTTACTATGTTTACAAACTAAGAACTAACGTTAAGAGTAAGAAACTTTGTTCTACAGTAACAGTTACACAATACATAAATGTTCTGAAATTTCTTCATGAAAGAGAATAAAGCCAAGCATCATTTCCTGACCAGAGGCCCAGTGCATCTCTTCTCAGAGCACCACATAACCAGGCACTGACACCACATTCTGGTGTCAGATATGACAGTTTCCCACAAAAGATACAGCACTGATGGATTGGTACAGTTAAAGTACATTTCTGTTCCAAATTTAGAATTTTGTTAACAGTAAAGCATCTTGTTCTACTTATGAACATCACAATAATGCAGTTTATTGTAACTCTCACATAGCATTAAGCTGAAAGATAACATATGTGAAACCTGTTACCTGAATTGTGTCGGGCAATATACCCAAGTGCCCAAGATGCAGCTTCTTTGACTCCAGGGTCAAAATCTTCCAAGCAAATCACAAGCATTTCCAATGCTCCACACTGAACTACTGACCGAGCTAGCTGTGGAGAATGTTTACCAACTGCTCTTAGTACAAAGGCAGCTGCTTTCTTGTAGAAACGCTATACAAATCAGAAAAAAAGAAGAAATAATAGCTCTCACTAAGTAGTTCAAAGCATAATACAGTACAGACATGCATAAATTAGACTTTTTTAGTAGTAGCAATAACTCATACAGATCCAAATCAGGACCACCAGACATCACACAAACAATGAACTTACAGTCCTTCTTTGGGACAGTTCATGATCTAAAATCTGCAGTAAGTGCATAAACAAACAGAAAAAATGAGAGGGCTAAGAGGATATGAGGAAAAGATAATAGTCTAGATAAGTCTGTTTGTTTAAGTCAGTACTGAATGATAAGAGCTGCAAAAACAATAGCTCTTAACATATTTAAGCAAATTACATAGGTTATGCGGGGCAAGCTTCTAAAATAATTCTACCCATCTGTGATACTTGCAAGGTTTCACAATTTCTAATGTATATACCCTCACAAAATCTCTATGAGAAAACTTTGTTTACCTTAACAAACAGAAAACTGAGACACAAAGGATAAGATCCAACAAAAGGGTTTAGGAACTGAATTCTGAAATGCCTAAATACTGCCTAAGCCCACAGCTAAACCCCTGAACATCCATCCTATCAAACACCCAACATCAGATGGCCCTCAGCTTTGACCAGACTCCTGCATGTGCCCAGAAACAGCTCTCTTTCAACAGGACTAAACACCTTGGCACCTCTGTCATAAGATCAAGCAAAATCCAAGCACTTATTTCACTTCTATCTATCCCTCTCAGTGCTGGACCAAATATGTTTTGAGCATATAGATAACTATGCTATGTGTACTATGCTGCACACGTCATGTGGTACCATACAGTTTCTACTAAAAGCACAGTTAAAAGTCTTTCCTCCAAAAATCACATTTTGGTCTTTTCCTGCAGTTTTGCAACTATCACTGGGACATGGAAGCTGAAGATAAAAATTATTCCCATCTTAGTTTCAAAATTGAGAGCCCAGTTAAAAGTAGTCTGGCCAGAAACAACCATGCTGTGAAAAAATTTGCCTACCTCATGAAGCCACTGCACAGCAACGAGTGCAAGATTGACTGGGGCATAAGTAATCTACTGCTATGCCTATGTGCTTGGAGTACGCTCTCCAGCCTGGCAGTTGACAGATCACCCCTGTGGACAAGCTGTAGAGGGCTCTCTCTCTCTGTACCAACTGGCTTTAACCTCATTCCAAGGTGCTCGATTCTCCCCAGCTCTGCACAGGGAGCCTGGGCACTTGGCAGTGCCAGATTCCTACTGACAAGGTACCCAAAAAGGTGAACAATGCAAAACCCACATCCCTTTTGGAACAAGTCCAGAGAAACAAAGAACCATGTGAGTGCTTTTGTGTTTCCTGTAAGGTGTCTGAAGACCTTCAGAAGTCTAAAATCTAAAGCACTAAGGTATGGTAATAGAAGAATACCTTGCAGTGGCTCCACAGGAAGTAAAATGGACCCAGGCCCACTCCCTGACCCTGAAGGAAGGCGACAGAACATTCCACATCCATCCACCTAAACTCTTCTTCTCTCAAAGCACAATGGCCTCATCTATACTGCTGGAGACTGCCTCTGCCTTGTGCTATCCCCTAAACCACATCCAGGCTCTGTTGAGTAGTTTGATGGTTGGTGTTGGCTAAAACTTCATCAGAGAGCATGTTAACGATCTAAAGAGCCCTGTTACTTTCCAGTGCTCAGACGCATGCCCCAACCCTCCGTAGTTTGCAGTACTGACATAAATGCTCAATGCCAAAAATCCAGTCTTCTAAGCTAAGGCCTATAAGCTTTAACATTACACATCACATACATTAAACATCATGTACAAGCAAAGCATTAAACTTCATTTAGGGGAAACAGAAGTTAAGGGAAATAGTGAAGACACATTAGCTAAGGATTTGACTATTTAAGGTACCAGAAGCTTTGATGAACTCAGTTGTCCTATAGTTGTTTACACCAGTCTATGTCTGCAAATATGGGTACATTATTTCTGTTAAGTAATTATGCTCCTGGCAAAGGAAAACACGTCTTTGTTTTTATTATTTAAAACACAATTATTTACAAACAAACCATATTCACATGCACAGACACCGTAAAACTGTATTTTGCTCAGTTTAATTGATAAACATTGATCTGGGATGTGACGCTGTAACTGTTCTCCATAAATCAGTAGAATCAGTATTTATTATGTCCTCAAAGAATCTGCTCCTTAAATGTAGATGTTGATAGATGAAGAGTGAGTGTAATGGGAACAGGGTTTTTTGCCTATGAGAAGTAACAAACTGCATGCATTGCTAAACTCTGTATGAACTGGATAATGAGTTTCCTTCACTTGCCCTCAGTCGTCAAGGCATAGTAGGCTTTCCATGACCTCACGCTAATCTTGCTGCTGCCCAAGTGATTCTGAATTACAGCCATCTTGATGTAAGGACAGCACAGGCAGTAACATGGAAGACATAAATCAGGATACTCAAGCTAACTTAGTGATGGCTTTAAATTGTAGCAGGGGGACAGTTTCCAAAACAAAACAAGAGGATAAAGAATTTTGTTCTTCTTCACTTCAACATAGAAATAAAACCACCAAAATGGTTATAAAGTTGTCTAACTATAACTTTATTTCCATACTCTTTCCATACTATACCCAGTGTCTTGACATGAAGGCTTTTCTTTAGCCTTTTTTTTTTAAGATTAATTGTATCGACAATGACCTATATGCACATAAAAATATGCAATGAGTACTTACATTTATGTTTTCCTCAAAAGATTAAAGATGAAAACACACTGTTTTCCAAATTATATTTCAACTGAAATCCTACTTCTCCTAAAGCTAATAAATCAAAACTGCAACCTAAGTATGGCTGTGGTATTAACGCACTCAGCTGTCTCTTTCCAGTTACCAGAAACCTTATTGGAAAGTGTTTGTTAACCTAGGTTAGGAACACTAGAAAGCTGGAATATATGCAAAACCTGAAGGAAAATGGCAGGAAAGGAGAGGCACCAGCAGATTTATTTGCATTGCAATTGTGACTACACTACTTTGTATGCTTGTTTTTGACAAATGTGAAGTTGAAAAACTTTCAGAATATTTTCCTGCGTTGGTGGATTGACATTTCTCATGCTACAGATTTCTGAAAGGTTATGTTTGAAGATATTAAATATTTAATTAGAGAAATTCTGGGGTTTATATGTATTTTACAAGTGTATCATTGACACATCCTAGTCAATTAGCACTACAACTTTCAAATTGTCTGATTTTCGAAGAAGGACCTCTCTTAAAGCATCACTCAACATTTTAAAAACATAAGAGTGCCATGAATGTTTCTCTTAGAGTGCACTAAAAGAGAAGACAATATTTTAAAGTCAATCTTATTTGAAGTCAGACTTAGGCACACAGGACACATAGATCCCTCAGGGTTCAAACATACATGCTGTCTGTGACTCCAGTACATGTACTGCTATATTAGGATAACAGCAGATAGCTGATACAAAAAGGTTTCCCCTCCCCTGTGCATTAGTTAAATATATGTGTGTGTATGTATATGTGTGTGTATATATATATATAACTTAAGAAAACAATGATGCCTTACATTCTGCTCAGACAACGAACACAGGAGCTGTGGAAGAATGCCTCCCTTCACGACAGCCTCTGCCAGGGCATCGTTATAATTGGCAAGTCTCCCAAGAGCCAAAGCAGCAGTCTGTTGAATATTTGGGATGACATCCAGCAAAAGAGGTCTCAGCAAAGTCATTACACCTGAGTTATACCAAGAAGAGAAAAGCTCATTTGATAAGCAGACATTTTTCTGAACATTTGCCTTTATTCATAGAAACCTATTGAATTACTCTTTCAGGTAATAAAAACTTGAAGGAAATCCAGGTGTTCCACTGAAATGAAGTTGGCACTTGGATAGCACTGCTGATGCACGGCAATGTTTCTGCCCTTTTTTCATAGGTACAAAACACTTCTGAAATATAAAAAGTCACATGTAGAAATAAGCTACATTCAAACATCTATAAAATACAGATCTTAGAGTATACACAAGAAAATAAGGTATATTCAAACGTACGTAAAATGATGTGCTGAAGCATGCACAGGGAACTCCACTTGGAGGTCCTGGTGAGCTGACATTGGCATGTTGCTCATTCAGCATGCCAGCAGAACCTCTGTGTTAAATTACACCAAATTAGATTTCATCTGTTACAAACATTATTATTGTTATTATTAGATTGATTTATTTGGGGACCAATATCTATAATATATTACACTCCAGCTGAAGATTTTATCATGTTATTATTTATGATATGCTTTCACTAATGAGTCCACAGTGTATCCGCTAAACATGAAAGAACATAAAAGTCCATTCTCTAAGGTGGTCTTACAATACACATTTGAAATTATAGGTGGAGTAAGCAGCCGTGACATGAACCATTACCAGTTACAGGCTAAGAAAGTCCTTACATGGATGAAAAATCTGGCTAAAAATAAGAAGTGAGAGGAGTAAACTTTCCATTCTTGCAATAGGAGGGAGAAGGTCACTGTGCAGTTCTGCAGGCCTCCCTGCTGGGACATGTGCCATTCAGTATACATCTATGATCTGGAGCAGCATGAACAGTGAGGTGAGATTTTGCTGTTGACTCAAAGTTATTCAAGGTAGTATCAGTGAGGAAAACTATAAGGAACTAGAGACTGAATGACTGGATGACAAAATGGCAAGTGAAATGGAACACGTACAGGAAATACAATCCTAATGTCACACACGCAGTGATGAACCCCAAACAGATCACTACCACCCAGAAGAAAGATCTTCATGTTAGAACAGGCAGTTTATCAGAGGTACCAGCTCAGTGCTCAGAAGCAGAGAAGAAACTTCACCTACAGAAGTATCCAGAGTACTCAGGATTACTTGGAACTAGAAAAAAGGCCAAAGCAGGGATCATCACTATGCCACTGTATAAATCTATCCTATATTGAATACCCTCCCCTGGCAGTAGAATTGAAAAAGGTTCAGTGAAAGGTAACAAGGATGATCAAAGATGACCGGTCTGTATGTAGAAGCTTTTCCTAGAGTTAAACCAGGCCTCTTCAGTAAGAATATAAATGAGATACACCCAGTTACATAAAAAACATGATTTATAAGGTCTGGGAAGTGAAAAGTTACTTCTATTATGATTCTTAAAAAGCGCTGTCCCTGTACCAGCCAGCTGCGTGAATTAATACTTCTGAGCTTTATACCTCAGCCAGAAAGCAATGCTCTCTAGAGATGTAGAAGTGCTACAACAAAACATCAAACACTCAGAGCCACAGTCAGAAATCTCCATCTCGGTTCCTTCTGCTACATGTGTTTGCTAACAGAAACAAAGATTTCACTCGGTAACTGTGGTAGAAAGTAAGACTTCCTTTCTCAAGGCCTCACAAGGTTATAAGCACAGAACAAAGTATTTTGCTGCGACAGCCTCACAACAGTGGCATCACCGCCTAATGGCAAGTGGCACCCAAGTGTTGAACAGGCACACCATGACCAGGAAATCTAAGTGCCTTAGAGCAAGGAATAGTCCAAAGGGATGAAGGCTGTAAAAAGTTACACCAGTAGCACACTTCTGCATAGAAGGATACTGAAATGAAAAAGGTAAGCTGAGCAGCAGTGTAATTCTCACAGAGAACATTTAATTTACATTAGAAACAAATTGCTTCCAGCAAGAAGAAAATTGCCTAACAATCTATACATGGCTCCAAAAGGGTGACAGGGGGGTAAAACTAACCATGGAGGCCATGCTGACCCCTAATGAATTTGTTCTGGGAAGGTCAATACTCCAGACAGAAGCTGCACTGACATGAGAGGTATGACCACGCTGGATGTTCACAATTCAAAATAACACAGACCTCAGGGGGGCATGGAGTAAAAGGAGAAAAGCAAAATGAAACTGTGATTTCAAATGGCATTACAGAAACACCAAAGTGGCTCTGTAACATGCATTAAGTGAGCACTGTACATGTAGAACCTATGGAAATAGGTCTGTAGCGTAGCTGGCACCTGCTCGCACTTCTATCAAAGCCACTGGGAGCTGAAAGAGGCCTCCTATGTACCAAGACAAAAGCTTGATCCTCCAGTATTGTAACGATCAATATAAATTCATTTAGCACTTTATTTAGCAGAAATCACTACTTCAGAATGTGGTCATCATACCGACATCTTCTCACAAACCCTCCCAAATAGCAGGTATGGTCTCATTAGCAGGTTATGCTTCATATCAAAATGCACCGAGTACATTCTATGCCAAATTAAAACAAACGTGAGGTGGGGGCAACCCCATATACCACCTATAGTGAGTTCTTGTCCAGCAAGTCACCTGAACCCTCTACGGGAGGGCATTTTCTTGTCCTTCCCTCTAACATCAGTTGTATGGTCAATCAACTGCTGAAATTCCTAAGGAGACTTCATGCTGTTCTGACTCTATTTACCCTGAAGGTATTTCAGTAGAGCAGGAACAGAGTTAGGAGTAGCACACTTGTACTTGGTGTACAGATAATACAAAACCAAGATTATAGAAGTGGTTGGGAGAGAGCAATAGGAGCATTTTAGCATGCAGTGTCCTAACCCTAGAAAAGCCAACAGGCTGATGGGTGAGACATTCAACTACGATGTGGCAGACGTTTCAGTTCTGGTGATAGTCTTAAACTCCAGTGACATTTAAACAGACTAGAATCACTTTACCCAGGAGGAACCCATGAGTTAGATCCAGACCACATGACATGTTTCTGGCCTGCATGACATACCTAGACACCGCAAAAATGTAAAACCACATTTAAGAAAGCTTACACACACATATGCTTTGAGTTGTCCTAAATACAAGATTTATATAATACGCATTTTCAAGATTAGCCAATACAGATTTCACTTTAAGAATAAGCTAAAAAGCCTTGAGCCTGAAATGCTTCCAAGTAGCATGCCTCCCCATGACCAATACCATTCATTTCATGGTAGTATAAACCATGTAGAGCTTGGTGATGACATTTAAGTGTCAACACAAAACATTGTATTGCTAATCATTTTAGCTGATGAAACTGAAGGTGAGGAAAGAGATGAAAAAAGAAATGGTAGTTACTGTTTGGAGAAAAGACACAAGATGCTAAAACAGTGTCCAAAAAAAACCTAACCAGTAAATGGATGGAAAAGGTTTAGAAATAATAGAAATCGTGCAGATCCTTAAGGAGACTAGTATTTTCCTAAAGTGATGCCTGAATGTGAGAAAAGACTGCGAATAAATAGTTGTCATAACAACAGCTTTGGAGAAACAAAAAAAAAACAACCCAAAACTCAATTCCTGTTACTATACAAGCTTTATATTGACATCAAATTAACCGAGAATTGAGAGATGTGTATAGGCCTAGATTATGTTTGTGCATTGAATATAATTAAAAGCTTCTACCGTTGCTTCCCACCTTCCCTAAAACCAGTTTCTTTCTCTGCATCAAGATGCTATCCATTATCTCTCCATTATCCATTATCCTCTGCAAGACCAACTGCTTGAGTTTTAACCATTATCATGACTTTTACATCTTTAGCAAACCAAGTATTTCTTTCTTTACAGCACTTATAAAAAATGAACAATTAATTCTGAGAGTGTGAAAACAGCTACCTAGAGACTATATGGTCTCCACTAAAACACCTACAGAAAAACCAAGATGTTCACTCTTCCTTCTGTGACTCTTGAAGATAGTGCTGGAAAGGACAGACATGCCTGACACAGGAGGAAGCTTTCCTGTCCTAGGCTCAACCCAGCTCTTTCTCCCAGACACAGCTGGTTTTGGCGAGATGATCTATTTCATCTTTTCCTTTCTTTTGACTATCCTGTCTGCAGCAAAGTCTACCCCCCTTTTCCAAAGAGGTCCAAGCCAGGATTCCTATTGGCATTTTGAGTTAAATTCAAATATATTTAACCTTGTCTTAGAGCAGGAAAATAGGTATGAACCTTCCAACAACTTCTGTTTAGTTCTACCATTCCCTCACATGAACAGGGCTATACAGAGCAGGGAGTAGCAGTGTCTTGCTGCTGAAACCTTTATGAGAACTCTTTGGCCTTCTTCTAAATAAGTCTGTTGTGACAGAAGTAAGAAATCCGTTAACTAATTCAAAGGCAACAACACAGAAAGTAAACTACAAAATAAGGCACTTAGACCACTGGACTAGATTTGTTTTGGAAGAGCTCCCACTAGCAACTCAGAAACAGAGTAACAAAGAATTACTGCCAAATACCCTCTTGCATCACAGAAACTTGACTGACCTTGGGCAACGAACGATTCCACTTTCCATCCTTAGTTTCCCACTCAGATTTATTTCAAAGAAAGACATACTTTAGAAGCTGAATCACTCTTAACACACACTTCTAAAGTGGAGCTGTTGTGCACAGGCCTGACGCGCTTCTTTTTAGCAAGCAAGTGCTGGCTGCTGCCTATCTGGAAAAAAATCCACTCAAGCCAGTGCAGGTTCCAACTTTTTCATTCCAAGTTTCAGTAGCCAAACAAAGAGACACTATTCTGGAGATAGCAACCTTCATTGGTCATTTTGATTTCTTGGGCAAAACCACCTGGAAGTCACACAGAATCACTCTATCCTCCTCTTACTCTTGCCAAACGTGAATAGTCACAAGTCAGAGAAACGTCACTCTACATTTGAAATTCTCTCCATGTCTGAACCTGAAGATGACCACTCCTACCCTATTCTCCTTCCTTAAAAACAAGATTTATTTCTGCTTTAAAAATGTAAATGTGGAAAAAAGTAATTTTACCTAGTGTTGTCTCTGGACACACTTATCTTGAAGATGCTGTCCTCCTAATTTATGCTTTGGATCAAATACAATGTTGTCTCTTTATTTTTGTGTGCTACCTGTTACACTAAGAACATTCACCAAGCTACCATTAGCACTCAAGCATTCATCAATCACCTTGATTCTTGAGGGCTCCCGATATCAAATTCAGCTGATGTAGCAAGGAAATAAAATGGAAATTTATTTCTGCCTCATCCCAGCTCCTTATCTTCAACTACCAACTACCCTTTCCTACAAGCAGCATAGCTGTGAGTTTTAAGCAGAAGACTTAAAACAAATTTCCCAGAAGAATAGCAAGAGAAAACTTTCACACTCCTTTTGACACAGCCTCTTCCAGAGATGATGCAGCATGTATATCTCAAGTACATGCTCTGCAAGTCTGACATTCTGCAGCTTTCCTAGAGCCTTGCAGACTGGCATTAAGTCGGTAAGGCACAGGGACAGAAGTTGCAGTTATCTGCCCAAGATGACAAAGACATCCCAGCAGCAACGAGAAATGAACACAGGTAAGGTCCCATTGTGACACACAGGCTGCTAGACCCCACAGCTCCAAATTTCTTTTTCCATGTTCAAAACTCAGCTTTCCCTATGACTTCCACAGTCACTACACTTAAGAACGTGTTCAGCCCAAAGAAAGAGGTTAAAGAGCTGATCCTGTAACATCTTTAAAGTCAAAGGCTAAGTTCCAATACTAAACTGCTTCTTACTCTCAACGGTATCCTTAAATAACTTACAAATTAAAAGCAACAATCCCATCACAAGCTCTAATGCAAAATAAACAAAAATGGAATTCATACTACGAGAAAATACAAAAAATGAACATCCAGAAGTAATTCAAGTCTTCTTCTGATACACTTATTAATGCTGAATTGTAAATGCCTCTAAAAAAAAACATCAAAACAAAATGCCATTTCAAAGGAACTATTATTTAGAGTGCTGCACTTCACAATGCAGATGAATAAAGGAGAATTAGACCCTCAGTGACTTCCACTCTTAGAAATCTATTGGAACCAGCTGGATTTTCTCCTACGTCTTCTGCAAGACAGAAAGCCGACTAAATCTCTGTGCAAGAAAGAGAGCTCAAGTTTGTCTGCATTTATAATTGAAAATAGTCTGCTTCTATGCTTTTAAATTTCAGAAGAGTGAGGGGGTGTGGAGCTCAATAACGCATTCCACTACCAAACTTCATCAGCTGTAGCTGCCAAATGAATATATTTACTTTTAAAGACTATGTTTGAAACCATTACTATCGAAGTAGCTTCTCCCATTAGTCAGCAGCTCTCCAGAAATGAGATTCGATAAATTAATTGTCTTTGTTCCAAATAAGTATCTACTAAACAGAAAAACTTCAGGAGTTTTAGAGATCGATTTTTTTTAAGTAGCCATTAATTAAACATTCAAACAACAAACCTTGTAATGATTATTCATGGTAGTATTCCACCATAAAGAACAACCCAACCATAGAGTTGGAAAACACCCAGGAATGAGTTCTGACAAAGGAATTTCTCTGATCATTCCTTGCACTTCCCTGCCACCAGAAAGCTGTTGAGCTCCTAGGCACAGACTCCCCAGGACATTCCTCAGCAGAAAGCACCAGCGCCCCGTAAACGTGTCGAAGTCCAGGGCCAGATTCCAGTTCCCCGGTTACAACCACTTATAGGGGGATTTCTGCTCAGTGGGAAAGGCAGCTCCAGAGCTTGATGAGATACAGGATCCTCAGAAGGGAGATGCTCTGGGAAAAGGAAGGCTTCCTGTTGGCCCTCTCTGACCTTCTTTCTAGCTTGCCAGTTCCCCCTCCTTACAGGTCATACATAGGAGTCTCCACAATAATGATACCTCCAGGTTTCTCAACAGCCAAGCCAGCATAAGAAACTCCCACCTCTGATCCTGGCCACTTGCTCCCCTCCATGTTGCCATCTGCCATCTCCTGATTTGAAACAATACCACTGCTTGTACCTGGTTTAATACCACAGAAGCAGGGCTTACAGTGTAGTAAAGAACTGGCTTTTTAAATACACTTCCATCTTTCATGATGTTAGCATGGTGTCCAGAGGCACCTCCACAAAGCACAAGGTCTCAAACTAGTATTTATTTTCGTTATAAGATACCAAGTATTTATCAAAAGGACTTCAATAAATGCAACCAAACATTGTATTCCTTGAGCACTGATGTCTCACTGCTACCAGTCTGAATCTCAGTCCAGGAATATAAACCGAGGCAAGTAATACAACAGTACATTACATTTTAAGGGCTCAATTTTAAGTTCAAGTCACTGTAATCTTGCCCACTGCTTCAGCCAGAAGAAGACTAAATCCTGATAACCTTTGAGATCTAACCAAAGAACCCTGCAAGGAGCCACTAACTCCCATAGCTAATGGAAAATGACAGCAGGCAAAGACTTTCTGCATCTTCTTAAGACAGCAATCTCCCTAAGGGATACCTAACTTTCTTTACCAGAAGAAGAAACAAGCCCCCAACCCTTTCATATATGGATTTATACAGAGACACATGTAGAGACAGACATACTTCTTCCTCAAATCATTGCTCCAGAGCTCACTGGATCAAGACCACAAAAGGCATGCCAGTAACCTGCTAGACAGCAATGTCTTAAAATATTTGGTTAAGTGCTTAAAAAAAATACTATCAAATGAGGTTTTATTTGGTAGGAGATTTTAAAAGCCACTTAATAACATTTAATTAGGAGGAGGTTTTAAAACCTGTATCTAGAAAAGGTCAAAACTAACAGCCATCATTTTAATTATATAATTATGACTTAGTTTTAAAGGCACAGGTTGGGGAAGATACTAAAACATTTGTGGGCCTCAAGCATTCAAACAAGTTGTAATAGGAAAAGCTGGAAAATGCAGACATTCCCCTCTTCTCTAACATCTGAAAAGCTAAAGCCTACAAAAAAGCAGCTCAATACCAGAATGAGCCAAGAAGGATGGCAACCTACAAAAATGCAGATTTCCACATTACTACCCCAGAGCCTGATCCTTGTACAGTTAACCTTCAAATCAACACCAGCTGTGCCCAGAAGAAAGTTTCAGGCCTCTGAACTGATGATTTCTTCTGTACAAGCAATAAATCAGTTCTGAGGTGGAGCTACTAACCAGAGTACATCAAATAATTATTTTAAGAAGAAATACAATGTAATTAAAGTTAGCTTGGCACTTTGCTTGCTTTCTTAAAATCAGAGACTTTCTGCGTTTTTAAAAACACTGAAGCTAAGAAGCCTGCCTAAATAGGATCTCTGTCAGTAGCTAAAACCAGAACTGTTAACTGACCCAGAGGGACCTCTTCTTACAAATGACGCATAAATAAATCCTATGGCCAAGATGTCCCTTTGGTAAACAGAGCTCATTTGTATAAACTAAAGAAGCGGCATTAACTCACTAAAAAATACCAAGAGGCACAACAAGCTAACGCAAGAGGCCTGGTGTCAACATGTCACTCCCATAATCAGAGCAAATGTTTCTTTAACAAGAATTTAACAGATTTTCAATAAAACCATTTTAATAAACAGCTGTAAATACAACAACAAAAAGTTGAAAGTATGTACACGACTGGGTTTCTTTGTTTGTTTGTTTGATCCCATTGTATCTCTGGAAAGACTGACAGCTTTACTAGATTTGGGAAACAAGCATTAAAAACAAAATCAAGACAAACCAAAACATAATCAATTCATGAATACCATATGGTAAAACAACTACTGATTTACAGCACTTCTTCAAACTGTCTTTCAGGTAATCAATTACTGAGCACTTCTTTTTCCTCTTTAAAGCTCGGGAACTTTGGCCAAGCACAGTGGGTCTGCCAGATGCCAGCAGCACAACAGCTGGTAGAATTGCTCCCGCAGCTCCTGTTTCTAAAAATGCTCAATTTGGTTCACGACATCCCACGACAGCAATATAACAAAAGCGGCTCCCTTTTTCAACCGAGCAAATCTGCCGGCGAAAAGCACTGAAGAATTCAGAAACAACTTATAAAGCCAGTATAAAAATAGTTACTTCTAAAGCAAGCTTTCCTAGGCAAGTCAGCGCTGGCTTCACTGGGAATTCCGTTTTCTATGCTTCGCATAAAGCTGTATCGGAAGCACAAGAAAGTACATTAAGTGGGTTACACGGAGAAAATTCCCCTGAAATAAAAAGAAGTTATGAGATCACAGCCAGAGACATCTACCTCAGAAACACAGAACGGCAAACACAGAAATAACCCCGCACACAAGCGGGACAACCCGCGCCCGCAGCTGACGCACGAGCCTAATTGTAGCCTCCCCACCGCGCCGCAGGGGACTCAGCAAACCCAGCCTCGCACCGCGGAGCCGGGGGACAGCCAAATCCCATTGGGAACAGACCTTTGGAAAACTAAGCGGCCGGTCTCGGGGGGAAGAGAAGCAGGAGAAAGAAAACCGGTGACTCGTCCCGGACAGACCCCCAGTCCCGGGCCAGCCCCTGCCGCGCTCGCCCTTCCCCGCCGTCGGGCGTTACGCAGCGCCGCCGGGACGCGGAAGCCGGCGCTCGGGTGGCGGAAAGGAAGGGGAGCGGGCGCGTACCTGCACTCTGGAGGGTGTCGATGTTCTGCGGCCGGGCGGCGAACTCGGCCACCGCCTGCACGAACTGCGTCCGGGCGCGCTGGTACTGCTCGAAAACTGCGGGCGGCAGCGCAGGGGCACCGGCTTAGGGGCCGCGCCGCCAGCCCCGGTCCCGGTCCCGTCCGGCCCCGGCCCCGCCGCCCCGGCCTACCTTGCAGGACCTGTCTCTGGCTCATGGCGGCAGCGGCACAGCAGGCTGCGCGCCCGCGCAGCGCCGCACTCTTGTGTACCCGTCGCCCTGGCAACCGGGCGGAAGCCTCCCCGCGGGGGGAGAGGCGGGACCGCGGCCACGCCACCCGTGACGTCAGCGCGCCCGGCCGCCGCTCGCGGCCAGCGGCAGCGCTCCGCGGCCGCGCAGCGGTGCGGGTGCCGGCGGTGGTTGCTCGGCGGGCGAGGTGCAGAACCCGTGTGTTAAACACAGGGGCGCGGGTGTTCTGCAGCGAGGGGACTTCGGCCCCTGTGGCACGCCGGAGCGGCGGGTGCGCACGCCGCGACGGACAGGGCGTCTGTGGGTGCACGCGAGAACCTGTGCAGGAGCCGCTGCTTCCCCGGGGAGCGCAGCGGAGGAAGAGAGGGGCACAGGACGGGCAGCGCCCGCGGGACGGGGCTGAGCTGACATCCGCACGGAGGCTCACTGCCCACGGGCCGCCGCTGCCGTCTCTCCGCGTTCCGGCAGCGCGGAGCAAGCTGGGACTGGCAACAGGACCGGGGCCTGGCCGCCCCCGATGCTATCAAGGAGTGGTGCCGAGGCCGCCCCACCGGTGCGCCTCGGCGGGACGGGGTCCGAGCGGGTCCCCGCTGCCCTGCACAGGCAGTCGCTCCTCGGACCCCTGCGCCGCGATGCTCCCCGCTCCCGAGAGCTGCCCTGTCCCGCTCCGCTGCTGCGCAGCTCGCCAAGGGCAGGGCGGGAGAGCCCCGTCGTCCAAGCTGAGTCCCACGCCGTGGTCCCCCAGCCCGGCTCCTGCTCCCCCTCCGACCCCTGGGTGAGGGAGACTTAATAAAAAAGGAGGAGAAAGTAAAAATAAGTGCAGCCGCTGCGCTCCCTGGGCTGCCCCCTCCGCACGCCGCCGCGCATTTATTCCTCGGGGAGGGGGGGGGGGCTTTGATTTTAATTTTTTCTTTTCTTTCTGTCTTTCTCTTATTCTTCCTTTTTCTCTCTCTTTCTCTCTTTGTCTCTTTCTGTTTCTCTGTCTCAACTTTCTGTCTCTTTTTGTCTGTGTCTCTTTCCTCTTTCTGTCTCTTTGTCTCTCTGTGTCTCTCTCCTTCTCTTTCTTTTTCTCTCTCTCTTTTCCTCTATCTCCTTCTCTCTTTTCCTCTATCTCCTTCTCTCTTTCTTTCTCTCTTTCTCTCTTTTTCTCTCTTTCTTTTCCTCTGTCTCTTTCTCTCTTTTTCTCTCTCTGTTTCTTTCCACCCCTGAGATTCTTCCTCGGGAATCCCCAATATTACTCTATGCCGCCGCGCCGGCCCACGCCGGAGTTTTTCGCGCCTCACGGGAAATAAACTCACCATGCGGAGCCCCCGCGGAGCGCAGGGGCGAACCCGTGGGCTGGAGCTGCGGTGCAAGTGCCGCGGAGAAGCGGCGGCACCGCTGGAGGGGAAAGAGCAGCTCACCCCGTGGCCCGCGCATCCATCCGCGCAGCACCGGGAGATCCCTTTTGCGCTCCCCGCGCAGGGGCAGCTGCACGGGGGGGCGGCCCGGCAGCAGCCCCCTGGCTTTGCCAAGCGCAGGTACCGGCTGCTCCTTCGCACCGCAACAGGGTTTTGTACTATGATTTTTTTCATCAGGGCACCATTCTGGCAGATAAGCCAGGCGCTGCCTTCCTCCATCCGCACCTTGGTGCCTCCCACTGTGAGGGCAATTTACGAATAATTCCCTTCACAACCGGTCGGCCAAGGCGTGGTTTATGTACGAGTAAACCCAACCTCGGAGGTCTGTGTGGCAACTAATGCAAACGGTGGGACTGAAAAATGGAATCAGGGTGGTAAGGATTTGAATGGAAATAGACTCTCCATCTCCTCCAGTATCTTTTGAGGGCAATTCCCAAGACGCGGGATATTTGTGAACGAAGTTACTGGTTAGGTCTGCTATAGATCAGGCTGCTCCGTGGGAAACCCAGAGTTACTATTCAATAAAAATATGTCCCTTTCTGCAGCCCCCCTCCACTGCACAGTGGCTTCAGAATTTCACAGGCTGCTATTTTGTTCTGCAAAGCTCCAAATGTACAAAATCAGGTGGCTGACACTATACATGCATATTATTTCAGAGGCAGTGCAAAGTTTTGTCTCACACCTTAAGGCTGAAAGGCTGAAGTTACCTCAGCCGCATTTTAAAAGTTTGGGAAAGTGTAAGAAAGACGCCTAATTTTAATAAATTACCTCCGGAGATCCTCAGCTGAGGAGAGGGGGGTTTAACCCAAACAGTACCGGGGTATGAAGCCAGCCACGTGTTTCCAGGAGTACTTCATGCGGGAAAAACCCCCTCTTTGAGGAAACAAACCAAGCAAGTGATGTGCCGTTCTTTACAAATAAATGGGGCAAATTAAATCAGGTTGGTGAGAAGGTCGTTTGCCACCGAAGCTATTTTGGGAAATTATCACCATGTGTATTTGGGAAGGCAACAGCTGTTAAACACATTTCTTTATACTTATTTCTGTTCTTAAGTTAAATAAAAAAATAAACAAAAAAATAAACAAACAAACAAAAAAAAACCCTTCCAGAGTTTTGGGGGTTTAAAAAGAGCAGATGTGTCGATTACAGATAAATTAATTTATCTGTCTCATGAGTCTAATATTCCCATAAGTGAAACAACAAAACGCACCCTGAGTACCTCCAAAACTTGCTCTCACATTTCGTTGCTTGATACTGAGGTTCTGTTCACATGGTTGACAATAATAATAAGGAATAAACAGCATGCAAATGCGGTCTACAGAAATGTCACCGGTTCTTGCGAAAGTACTGAAGACGGAAAATCATTTATGGAAATGACGTACTTGTGAGACTTCATTGCCCGCTGCTGGGGTGCTC
The DNA here is from genome assembly GCA_017639245.1 of Myiopsitta monachus. Classification (NCBI taxonomy): domain Eukaryota; kingdom Metazoa; phylum Chordata; class Aves; order Psittaciformes; family Psittacidae; genus Myiopsitta; species Myiopsitta monachus. The sequence goes on from CM029919.1 coordinate 27,054,130, forward strand.
ATTAGTAGGAAACCTGTATCCTCAGGCGGGGGGTGTCAGTAACGACCGCGTTACTGCACACGTCATCTTAAAAAATAAACCGGAGACCAGAGGATTAGGCAACAATTATCCAAATTAATAACGTGCCTTCGCTTTCTGGGGGGTGTTCTTTAATCTCAGCCTTTGATTCACTCGGAAATACGCTCGTAACGGGCGGGAAAGCATCACTGTCCCCAGGCCGGTAAAGGGCGAAGTCGCTCCTCGAGGTTTTTGGGGGCTGAGGAGCGCCGGGGGGCTTCCCACGAGCTGCCCTGGCTTGGTCCGGCCCCGCGGGTCGAGGCAACAGGTGATTCTGTCCCGGCTCTGGGGCAGCCCCCGGCTGGAGGGGCGCTGGGTGACAGGTCCAGGGTCCCGCTCGCTGCCCCCCGACGGTTCATGCCCCGCTGTACCCCACAGCCAAGCCGTGGCTGCTCCTCTGCTGCTAGAAACTCAGCGATGCCAGTTAAAAGGTGAGGTCTTCCCGCGTCTTGGCGTGGCCGCTTCCACACAGGCTGCGGACCCTGCCGGGACAGCCCGTCGGTGCTGAGGAACAGACGGGCTGGAGCCCCCCCGGCCGCCCCCCGCGCCCATTGGCTTGGCGCTGGAGCTCCCGATCTGCCCCTGGAGGGTCTTCTTCGCTTGCAACAAGCCTGACAAATTGTCCAAGGCTTTGAGCAGGTATTTACGGGGTTACCGAAACCAGGGGTTTCATCCGGCGCTTCCAGGACGGAGCGCGTTTGGTGGGAAGAGCAACGAGCAAACTCTTCTGCTGGCTCCGCGGCTCGGAGGGGAAAGCTCCAGGCGGCTGGAAGAGGAGAGGTGAAGTGTGGAGAGGTTAGTGGAAGTGAATGGGATGCGGGAACCGAAGTGCTCTCTCAAAGGGAGTGTACTGAAGGAGGGATCTCCAGCTCCGTGCATAGACCCTACTGCTGTGTATTATTTGAATCCTTGAATAATTTAATTTTAAGATTTAAGTTAGTCTTTGCCATTACCTGATTTTAACAAAAGTTCTGTCAGAGGGACCGGGCAGTGGAGAGTCCCCTCTCTTCTTCCTTGATGTTTTGCTCTGGGTTCCAGCGGCTCACCCTCTCCTGGGGTCCCCTTTCCGGAGTTTCGGTGGCGAGTTTAGTTTGTGAGACCTTCCTATAGAATAAATTAGTTCTGTGAGGTGAAGACTGGAACATCGAGGCGCTGCAAACGCGCTAGAAAGAGGACTTCTCCTTTTTCTTCACTTCAGAGATCTGTAACCGTAAGCATGTAAACGGTAGAGACTTGGCTAGTGGAGATTTGGTGCGTCGCCATTGCACTAGGCAAAAGCAGAACAAAAATTATAAGGGATCAATAAGGTGGAAAAGGGCAAAACGTTTCAGGTTGACTTGGAGGCTGGGATCAGGAAATATTAGCTGGTAGGGCTGAGCCCTTTTCACCACGTGCATATGGTTACACCTCTGGTTTCCTACGGAACCGTCGGCGCTTGTGCAGTGCCATTAAGGAAAATAAATAAATAAATAAATAAATAGACAAATATTTTGGGGACGTTCTATAACTGAAAGCCGGAGCTTAAATTATTCCGGGGACTTGAAAGGAACGAGGTCTTCCTTTGTGTCTGCTGCTCCGGGGGAGGGTGTGTGTCGGCTTGGCGCTGAACGCTGCCCACATCTACATATGTAAACCCAGCAGCGCTCTCCCCCCGCGCCGGCAGGATTGCGGGCGCTGGTAGCTCACAACAATGCTGCCAGACAATGCGAAATACGCGGAGCCTGCGCGGCCGCGGCGAGGGAAGGGCTGGAGCTGTCCAGTATTTAGCTCTTGATGGAGAAGGACCCCATTTGCGCACTGCCCTGCGGACCCGCGGCCGCGCCGTCCTCCCGCCCCGTCATTGTCCCCCGCTGCGGCGGCTGGAGGGGTGGGGACACGCCGCAGCCAGAGGACGGTCCCCGCTCTGCAGAAGAAGGTGTAACGAGAGGCACTGGCAGCAGAAAAGGCTGCAAATCGCTGTCGTGTGGTTGCTATTAGCAACAAATCAGCTGAACAGCCTGCAAACCCCGAGCACCTAGGGCGGAGGTGGCAGGGAAAGCGCCGGGGCCGGGGAGGCAGGGGCCGGCGGGCGCTCTCTCGGGGGGACCTCTCCTGAAGCCCCGGGCTGCCTCCTGGGGGGCGGCCGGGCAAGGGCCGGCCAAGGGCGCCTACAAGCCACGGGCGCTCCCGGAGAGGGGAAAGGCAGCCCACGTAAAACAGACAAAATGGCAGCCCGTGGCTTGTAGGCATCCCTCTCGGCGCCGAGCGCCTGCCTCTCCTCCGCCGGTCCCCGCTGCTGCCAGCTCCTCCGTGCCCCGGGCCTTTCCCTGCCCGCCCGGCCGGGAGCAGCGCCCCAGCCAAGCTGTCCCCCGGGGCTTCAGGCGCAGCCCTTCGCCCTCTGTAGCCAGCCCATCCAGCCTAGAGACCAAACCCCAGCCCTCCGGATGGGACCAGTCCCGGCCGGCGGCATCGCAGCACCCGGTGGCCGGGCGGGGCAGAGGCTCCGTGCCCGGCGCAGCCCAGCACTGCCCGCGGGCTGCTGGCTCCGGGAACCCGCAGAGGGTGCGCGCAAGCTGCGCACCCCGCGCAGCGAGAGCTGCCTCTCAGGGGCGTCACTCACTGGGCACCCCAACACCTTGAGCATGCCAACACCTCCCCTTGCAGCACCGCTTTCCCATTGCTTTGGGTTTGGTTTTTTTTTTTGGTTTTGGGGTTTGCTTGGGGATTTTTGTATCGTATTTCCCATTTGAAGTTTTTGTTGTGTGTACAAGGCTGCTTTGGGGTATTTTTTTGTTTTGTTTTATTTGCGGAGTGTTCTTTTTTTCCCCCTGTGTATTTTTATTTAGCATCAATCCATTTCAGAGGCCTCCAACAACCTCAGGATCTTTGGCACAACGACGTTGTCTCACAGATCACAGAATGCCTCTTCGACGAGGCGCTTCTCGAACATCCCCAGCACATGCCGAGGGAGGAGTGAGCAAGGGCCGCCCAGGAGCTCCGCGCTCCGCGGAGGCCCCGGGATAGGGGCGGCGCCTCCCGACCGCGGCCTCCGCCACCGGGGATGCGGCGGGCGAAAGGCATTGGCGGCCCGGAGCCCGGCGCCGGGCGCGGAGGGGGAAGGGCCACGGGTCGCCTCCGCTACTGGAGAAGTGCCTCCCCGCCACCGGGAGACCTCAACCGGCCGCTCCCTGGGGAATATCCCTCACCACACCGTTAGGAGCACCGGCGCGGGGAACGCATCTGCCTTTCCCCGGCGATGGGGAGCATGCAGCCCTTTGTCTGTCCAGGCGAGGTGCGATATTCCACTGCGCGCCACGAAAATACAGGCGCCAAATGGCTACCGCGGCCCTGTCCCCTCTCCGGACAGGGGGTTGAGGGTGTAGGAGCGCCCCTGGGCCCCACCATGCCCGGGGGAAAGGCTGGGGCCGGCCGGCCTCAGAGGGAGGCCGGGTCCCTGCGGCAAGGCGGCCGGGGACATGGAATTGCAGCGCCCCGCAGCTGGACCGGGAATGCCGGAAAGTCACGTCCCTGTGCCCCCTTCCCGCTGCGCACATCCCCAAATATCCGGGCTCGCTGCAGCACCCACCCCAGGGGCAGGATGGGGGAGGGAAAGCAGATGGGAGAGCAGGCCGGCGCGGGAGCTACGCCTCGGCGGAGGGCGGTGGCAGCCGGGCGTGCACCCAGCCAGGCGTGCCCGCCTCCCCCCGGCCCGGCCCGGCCCGGCCCGGCGGCGAAGAGGGGCGCCGCACCCGGCCGCGGCTTCCCGCTTTGGGTGGAGGCCGCTGGGGCAGCGGGGCGCGCTGCGCGGCGTTGCGCGGCGCAGTGCGGAGCGGCGCTGAGCGCCCACGGGGTCCCTGCGCGCCGCCAGATTCGAACGGGGTGCGCGGGGAAGTTCCGCGGGCGCGAGGCGGGAGAGCTGCGCAGGCGCAAGATGGCCTCTGCCCGGGCGTCGGCGGGGGGCGCGGAGTCGGGTCGGTGGCGGAGCGGTCCGCGGGGAGGGACCGGCGGGGCCCGGGCCCGGTCCGCGGCTCTGGCGGGCCCGAGCCGCACGGTTCCGCGCCTCCCGCGTCCCCGCTGGTAGGCAGCGCGGAGCGAAGCGCGGTCGTACCGCAGCTCCCCGCCGGCCCTCCGCGGGAGGCGGCTGCCCCACGTCCCGGCGGCGGGGCCCCTCGCACCCCGGAGCCACTGCTCGCCTCCGGCGCCGCCGCTCGCGGCCTCTCCGCGGCCGCCGCTGTGCTGCCCGGCGTGCCCGGGGCTCCACGGTAGCTCCCGGGAGTGGAAATCCTATTCCCTGCCCAACCCCGGCCGGGAAAACCTCCGTTTTCCACGGGGATTACGTGTCCTTCGTGCTTCACCCGTTACCGACCTTTTTCCATGGTTTTTTTTAATCCCACATCATCATTCTTTAAACAAACACAAATGTCCCATCCCCAAAAACGCTGAGACCGAAAGTTGCCCCAGTCCCCACCGGGCTTCAGCGGCTTTTCTGTTGTCCTGGTGGGACTCCTCTGCTCCTCGGTTAGTCCTGGGGAAAGGGAGTGAAGGAGCCGGAGGTGGAAAAAAGTGCTCGCTGCCAGAACCCTTGCGATTCTTGAATTAATAAAGCACAAAGCTGCCGTGGCTCCGAGGTCTCGGAGTGGGACAACGACACTTTGAACCGGCGAGAGCGGAGAATCGCGGCACCGCGGCCGAGAGCGCAGGTTCTTCTTAAGGCGTCCTCTTGATAGGAGAGCGGCAGAAAGCACGAAAAAGAAACTGTTCATAGTAAAATAAAGGAAATCCGTTTCAAGTACCCAGAGTAGAAGCAAGAACGTTAAAAATTAACAGCGGAAACAGGAAACACTTATCTGAGTAAACACTGTCTCAGAATTTCACCGTCTTAAAACCGGGAGGGCGCAAGGTGCTCCCCGGGGCCGCAGCCTCCCGCCTGCCCCGGCGGTACCTGCCCGTCCCGCGCCGCACCGGGGCTGGGAACCGGAGCCGGGCACGGCGAGTCAACCGATCCTCGCGAACCGGTTTTGTGGCAAAGATGGGAACTGCAGGAGTTCCTGCGTGGTGAGAGATTAACAGTCCAGAAGTGATGTGTGGAAGGCAGGAGTACAGCTCCCTGACACCGGGGCGAGGGGACGGGGCACTCCGGGACCGCGGCGAGGAAGAAAACGGATGACAGAGGTGGTAAACAAGAGGTTTTGACCCAGTACCGAACCGGGGAGGACTTTCTTAGGCCACGCTTTGAAAATGCCCTGCGAAACGGGTGGATCCTGGGCAGCTGCCCGGCGGAGGAGGAGGTGACCGGCGGGACGCCCTTGGCAGCCAGGGGAAGGACCCGCAGCATCTCTCCAGCTGATGGACGCCTGCCGCTCGCTGTGCCTCCGCCTTCGGGTTTCACTGCCCCCATCAAAAGCAGAAAACCGGAGCACGTCGCCTTCGGGCGGAGCTCCCCGTAGCCCGCCCGGTGCTGCCGGGCCCCGGCGCCGCGGCGACCGCCGCCTTTCCCCGTCTGCTGCCCGCGGGACGCTGCCGGCGTCCGGTTGGTCCCTGGCGGTGCCCGCCCGCCGGCACCGGCCTGCTGCGAGGCGGTGTCGGAGGTTGTTCTGAGCATCTCCGGGAGACAGACAGCTCGGGTTGGCCCCCTTTGTCGTGCTCCTTCTCGTTCTCTTCCTGCTACATCTCTGCACTCCTCCTGTCTCTGCCCGCCTTCTCCCCGAGCCCGAGCTGCTCTTCACGTTCTCCCTCCTTCCCCTTCCCCGGGGCTGGATCGTTACCGCCTCTCCCCCGTCCCGGCCCGACACAAAGCGCTGCTTGGAGCTGCGGGCAGCTCAACCAGGGCGGAAAATTAGGTCGGACAAGATAGAAACCCATCATTTTGCAGAGGGCACAGACCGCCCCTGACTCTGCCTTTGATCAGATGGCTTGCTGAAAAGCTCAGAAAAACGCAGCAGAACTCGACTCTATCTCCCGATCTATAGAAATGCAACGTCGGATAATGGAAAGGTTCTTCTTACATATACTGAGCTGAGATTTCTTTCCAAATAGAGAGGATTTCCGTACATTTGTAAGGGAACCCGTTCGCTGTGAAGCTGCAAAGAAAAACCCTGCGAAACCGGGGAGGTTGAGAGCGCAGCTTCCCAAGTAGAACATCAAGATGCTGTCTTTGATCGTCCTCCCGATTGTGCTTAGCAATATACACGCATCGCAGTGCCATCTGCCCAGGGTCAGCAGCAAAACAAAAGTTTCACATGGCAGCACAAACATCCTTGGCGGCTCCTGCAGCCCGGCGAGAGCTGCTGAAAGCGTTTGGTCTTTTTCGGACCGGAGATGTCAGATTGGGAGATGGTAGAAGTGCTGTAAGAACTCATTAAACCTCGAAGGGAATTTTCAAAGTCCTCTTTCATTGCTTTATGCTTCACGGACACTCTACAAAGACTGATAAAAGTTCCATTTTGATGCTAAAAGTTGTGGTTATCAGCTACTTCAAGTACAAATAAGCTCGATTTGATCAATGTGCTAACGTACAAGCCTCTGCTGCAGGCTCAGGGCTGGTCTTCGGGTGAACTAATTCAACCAGTACAGTGTGATACCCATAGAGTTGAAGGAATAGTGCCAAGATAGACATGGAGAGAGATATCTTTACGTTAAGACTTATTTAGTTCCACTGAGGCTTTAACAGAAACCCAGAGCACCACAAGAACCTGGCACTTGCCCTCAGAAAAATCACATTCTCTCCTTCCAAGGCAGTGCAGTTTAACAGGGGCCAGGTCTGAGGAAACAGAAGGTGAAACCTGTGGCTGAGTGGGCTGTGGGAACACAGCGTTTGCCAATTTTCAGGAATAAGTCGGGGTCAAACAAAGAACAGCAAATGTTTTCGAGGCGGCAAACAAAACAAATCAGGGCGATTTCTAGGCATTTTTTGTTGTTGTTATTTGAGTGCTCTTTCGGTCACTAAAATCTTTTGTACACCCAGAATGACTTCCAATGAGAACAAGACGTTTGTCCTTTAACACCATATTACCAACAGAGGTCATTTGCTATTTTTCAATGAATTATCCCTTTTATTTGTTTATTTCTTTGATCAGCTATAAATGAAAGTTATTCGTGTATATAAAACTGAAGTTTTTACCGTTGAAATTGAACTGTACATGTTTACTACAGGAAAAAATATCAACTCTTGTTTAACAAGACATTATACATCAATAAGCAAGAACCTTGTGGAGGATTTGCAATCACCTGGTCTATAAAAACAAGCAGGACAAATAACAGCAATTTATATGCAAAAGTAATGATTTAATGACTATAAGCAAGACAAAGCAATAAGAATTGTGCTTCTTTTGCAGACTGGAGACAATGAAATGTTTAACTACAATTTCCCCGTACAAACATGAAACAATATCCATATAGAATAAACACCCTCACAAATGTATAACTGATGGGTGATGAACACACACGAAGTTCGACCAAAGCAAAGCACAAACTGAAAAGTGTTCTGGGCTGTTCAGATTTTATGGTGGAAAAGTTCCTTCTACTGAGAAAAAAAAACCAAAACCAAAATACCCTTAGAAGCCTCTAATAAAATGCACCTATTTGCAGGCCATTGAAGAGGAGGCATTCTCCACGATTTATCTGAAATATTAAAGTACCTGTTAAATTTTTATGAAGTTAGTACTGTACCATATACATATATATTAAAACAAATTTAGATAAAATGCCTTCACCCAGCCACTTGCTGGTTCCGTAAAATTTATACCAAATAGTTTATGGCTTCTCTAATGATTCCGTGTGCTTTTAAAAACACAGTCCCACCACACCAAATCATAAAAAGGTAATCAAACAGGTCAAAAACTTCATGTCCATCAACTTTTTTTTTCTTTTTTTTTTTTTTTTTCCTTTTTTTTTTTCTTCACTGCATCACTTCAGCATTTGGTAAAGTAAAAATATATCACTTGGAAAAGAAAAAAAAACAAAACAAGACAAAGCCAGTAAAATCCTTTCAAGATTGCCAATTGCCTTCCGGTTATATCAGAGACTCGAATGTGCTTTCCCAATACTGTAGCTCTCACACGCAAAGTGTTTCTTGCAGTATGAGCAAAGCTCAAACAGGCGGCATCTGCAAGGGTCGAACCAGTTTAGAAATTTAACAACCATATCATGAGTGCATGAAACACAATATTTTCTTTATAGTATTTATAAATATATCATACAATACTGTTTCCTGTTATGTCATATACCAATATGGCATTGTACAATAAGCATAATGCCATCTGATTCTTACAAAAGCGAATCATTTAAACAAGTCAGTAAATAAAACGGTAATACCCGCTTTTAGGCATACAGATTGTAAAACTGAAGTTTACTTTTCTTTTGATCGGTTCTGCGCAGCAACAGAGGAGTAGAAGATGCAACATAAGAACCAAAATGGCTAATACGCAAAAATTGTTATTCACAGTGACATGGCTACATATATGCATTATTCTATGCATATTCTTTCTGTTTTGTTGGATTTCAAGATGAAAAAGCACTTGCTTTCTACAGGTTCACAAAACAGCATAAGAACAATAACAATCGAAGAGAACGCAATGGAGGAGTTAGTCTGGATTAACAAACTACTTCCCGGGATTTGGACTGACTTCTGAAGACTCCCGAGTCCAGATGATGGGGGACGGAAACAACTCCGTATCACTCAGAACAAGGTGAAGGTGTAACTTTTGTTTGCTTCCCAGTCCTCTGAAAACCATTTACATTTCAATCTTGCGTTTCCATTAATGTCCATCCTGAATGTCACCTAGTCCGCCTTTTATAGCCAAGTTCAGTGTCACTACAAAAGAAAGCAATTTGGACGAGAGTCACATGGATTAGCATCTATAAAGCTGTAATGGCATGGAGAGATCTATATAAAGAAGGGGCAGGGGGATGGTAGCCTGGTTGGCACATCAACCAGATGAAGTGGCCGAGGAGCCATTTATCGATGTTTTCCGTGCTCTGTTGGTAAAGGAGGACTGGTGGTTACTGCTGGGGCTGCTGCTGGTGCCGTTCATGGTACTGGAGATGTGGGGGAACTGGGGATGAGGAGACTGGACCGGTGTGCTGGGGCTGGGCAAACAGGAGGAGGTGGAGGGGATGCCTCCCGCTGGGCTGCTCGCCTTGTCGCTCCCAGAGTCACTTTCCAGCTCCCCGCTATTATTCAAGCCTTCCCTCTGGTGACTGATCTTCATCCTCTTGCAAGTAGGTCGGACCCGGTATTTCAGGGGGAGAGGCCCGTTCTGCAAGGCAAAGGGCAAACCCTGGTAAGCACCCTCCCCAGGCCAGGCCCCACATCCCCCAGGAGGAGGCACACTGGAGTCAGATACTCACCCTTCTCCAGGTATAGATGTAGGCAATATCCATTAGGGTGTAGTAGTCCTTCAGAGGCTCCTCTTCGTACATCACATCAATCTGTTCAAGACATGAAACACTGCATTAGGGAGCACCCAGGTATTTACCTCTAGCATATGAACACTCTGAGGTGAAAGCAGCCCTGCTGTTACATATATATCAGAAAACTGGGGGAAAAAAAAGCTATCCTAAACCCAGCAGGGAATAGGGAATTTTCGTATCTACTAGATAGATGTGAAGGAGCAATTTCTTGATAGCTAGATATTCACAGCATTCAGAAATTACAGAGTGTCACCAAAGTGCCTGGATAGATATTTTAAAAATAATGTTGATAATCCCATCAACATATTGCACACACCAGAAATACTTGCTGGAACTGGCTGCAATGAGAAAACGAGTGCTCACCAGCATGACTGGGCTTATAATAGCAAGACTGATTACAAAACCAAAAATCCCCCTTTCCCCAGAGGTACCTGGAAAGTGTTGGGTATATCCATTTTACTCCTCAGGAACTTTCTTAGGTGCATCACTGTCATTGCCGCTGGGCAGCGCAAGTATCTTTTGTCATTCACCTAATGACATAGTAGAGGAAGTCAGTCTACTGAGAACAAGCCATTATTCCCACCAAAACTGTATTCTCACATTTTATGTCATCTTTCAGAAAAATGCACTTTATTTAATGATAAGTTCTAATATAACAATTTCTGCTGCCTTAGAAGGAAGAACAGAAATAAAGTGATAAATCACAGAGAAAGTAATTAAAAAGGCAAGTAATTTTTTACATAAAGATTTTTATGTCATAATAAATCCCTTCTTGGGATATACATATATGCATTACATATTAATTTTTAAATTAATTTATATACACTTCTTAAAATACAATTTTATTGCAGAATTTGACAAAAAAAAATCATATTCTGCTTTAAAGTTTATACTGCAGGTATTTTTTATTTCACAAAGTTGCTTACATATACAGCTGTATGAAGTTGTTTTACCTTTTCTGTCCCTAGCGCCATGACAGGAGGTGTGCTTCTCATGTTCTAGATACACGAACCTAGGTCTTTTTCTCAGCTCCAAACCTGCCCCAAAAATGTTTGTGTGTTATGCTTCCCCTGGAGTAAAGGAAAGTTATTTACCTCTTCCTTTGATTTTTCTTTCTCCTTATTTCCTTTCCGTTCCAGTCTGTGAGAAGAAATGAAGCAATTACCACAAATAATAAATAGAGCTGCTCTCAGTGAGGCAAACATAAAATATTACCATTCTGGAACTTGCCTATTCTGGTCAAAGAATTCAATGGATAAGCTTATTATCTCGTCGTCTGTTATAATTCTTTTGTCTTCGTCAGCCACTTCTCCCCTGTCTTCATTAGAGCCATTGGCAGCTGCGCAGAAATTTCCACAATAATTTACATTTTGAAATTCAAATCAGGAAGAATGGCAATTCTCAGTAACAAGAAAAAAAATAAAAGAAGAAAAAAGATCTCCATAGTAAGATTATGAATTAAAGCTACCTAACTGTTAGAACAATAAACTTTTACCATGCTGAATTTATTCCTTAAAATCATGTCACGGTACATGACATCATTTGTAAGTCAAAAGGAAAGAGCAAAGCATCTAGGTCAATGCTACATTTATGGAAGTGCAAAATGAGAAGCTTTTACCATCAGCCGACGGATGAGCAGCATAAAAATCCCTTCTTCTTTTCATTTCATCTAGATGGAAATGCATAGATTGTTCTGTTAGTATTTACTCTGTAACTCCTGGCATTGACAGAGGATAGCAGCTCTGGTTTAGCTTTTCTGCTCTTAAGAAAAAGCCTGATTTAGCTACTTACTTTTGAAAAGGCCTGGTACTAGCTTGTATACAATATCTTGGAGAGTTTTATCTGACCTGGGGAAAAAAAAAAAGAACCACCTCAAAACACAAAATTAAGCGGATGAAGCGGTATTTTAACCCAAGTGGCAGCTCCTCATTTATAATCTTTTGCAACAATGAGGCATCCTCTACAAACTAGGAGGCTAGTCGTAAAAAGTTAACTTACAAGAGTTTATAAGCAAACTAACACTGCTCTAAATATCGCTATAAACCAAAACTCATCTCTGCTACCACAGCTGAAAAAGAACACTCCTGGTCTGAAGGAAGGCCTTAAAAACTACATCTCCTCCCTAAAAAATAATGAGAGCAGAAAGTAACACTGACAGCAAAACCAGTTCTGAAGGGAAGAGCATGCTTTAAAGGCTTTTGGGAAGTTTCAGCAAGAGTTTTCACGACTAGAGGCTACGGCAGGAGCACAGCTTGTTTGGGAGACAGAGAAAGTGGAGGTAAAAACTGTCGGGCTGGTCCCCATGAGAGTGGGGGAGAGGGCAGAGGCATTGCATCAATGCCTGGCGTATGCAAATAAGGACCAACAAAAACTTTCTGACTCACATCCAGAAAAATCTTCAATTTCAATCAATGACAACACTCCAAAGAGAGAGCATACACACGAGTTATCTTGTAAATTGACAAGTCCTTTCAGATTTAAATCTCAGACAGAGAGATAACATCGACAGGACTACCGCTGGTCTGCCCATATAAAGGGGAATACGAGAAGCAGGGTGCACGCTGCATCTTCCTCCTACCTTATATTCAAAAGTGGTCGAGTTTTGTGAACTTGGACATCGCAGATGGGACAATACTTGCTCGTCTCCAAGTAACGCACGATACAGGTCTTACAGACTGCAAGTCAAACACGAAAGCAGGACTTTTTTTAGTGATGGCTGTAGGTGCCACTCAGCTGTGCATAGATCGAGGTGCGATTTTCTAAACTATGCAAGCTAGAGCAAATCGTCCATTGTCAGCAGCGAGCTGCTTAAGCTAAACAAATACCCAAATAAGCTGCAATTACCATGAAAAGGAGACGCTTAGAGTACATATATTATTACTTTAACAAAGACTGTAGGGCCGTCGTCAGAAAAAACGGCACCGGGGCCGGGTCCGCCTGTGGGGCGGAGGAGCGGCGAGGCCGAGCACTTCGGAGGGTCTGGGCTTGGAGGGGAAGAGGGGAGGGTGTTCCCGGGATGCCGGGAAAGGTGGGAAGCGGCGGGGAAACAACGCGAAGCGCCCGGTCGTACTTACAGGAGTGGAGACACTCTATGATGGTTGTTGCATCAATGAAGTACCCGCCGCAGAGCACGCACATGAGATGGGGGTTTAGCTCGGTTATTTTGATTCTGGTGGTTCGGTGCATTTTGGCGTGGCGAGGGGCGGCTCTGGAAGACACACACAGAGAGGACCGATCAGCGGGGACCAGCGCGGCGGCGTTCCAGGTGCCGAGATCCGACGCGTCCCCTTCCCCCGTGCCGCCGCATCCCCCGGCGCAGGGGAAGACCAAGCACGGAAGGCGGCGGAAGACGGCGGCGGCGGCGGCGCGGGGCCGAGCGGCGGCCGAGGGCCGGTCCCGAGACCGGCGGAGTGCCCCGCACGGCCCCGCACCGCCTCGGGCCGGCCTGGGCGCAGCCCCGCCGAGGCGCGGTCGCTCCGCGGCACCCACCGCGCCGCTCCCCGGCGGACACCGTCTCTCCCCGCGGAGCGGCGGGGCAGCGGCCGGCTCGGGCTCCCCGGGCTGCTCGGCGGTGATGCGGCGGGGCGGAGGGGAGCTGTGAGGGGGGAGCCGGCCGGGCACCGGGCTGCCGGCGAGCAGCACAAAGGGGAACCAGCGCCTCCCGGTGCGGCTGCCCTGGCATTTCCGGAGAGCGGGGAGGGGCGGCGGCGGGGGAGGGACAGAGGGGGGGGACACGCACCTCGGAGCGGGGCCGGGCACCGCGGCGGCGGGGCCGGCCCGCGAGGGGGGTCCGGGCGGCTGCCGCTGCTGCTCGGTGCCGATCCGGATCTGCTCCGCTCTCCGAGGGGGTTGCTATAGCAACTTACACTTACACTTGGCATCCTGCCACCGCTGGGAACACACGAGAGCCGGGCGGGGGGGCGGGCTGGGGGGGCGGGCCGGGCCGAGCCGAGCCGGGCCAGGGGGTGGGACGCGGGGCCCGGGGGCTGGCGGAGGGGGTGGAAGCGCCGAGGAGCCCGCGGGGGTCTGGGAGCCCGGTTGCGAGGGGAGGGGGAGGGCGGGGAGGACGGGGGTGGCGCGGGCGGGGTCCGGGTGCCGCAGCCTGGAGGGTGCCGGGGAGAGGTGCGGGGCAGCCAGGGCTGAGTCGGGCTTCGGGGTCACAGCCCAGAGGAGGCGAGCGCCAGAGGCTCCTCCCGAGCCTCGGCCATTTCGGATCCTCTCAGGGGCCTCTCTCCACGTCGACTCGAGGTCTGAGGTTGCTCCTCTCCCCCTCCGCAGCGCCGCGCTCCCGGGACCGAGCCCCCCGCACCGCCGGCGGGGTGCCGAGTCTCAGCTCCCGCGCCGCGCCGTCGGCATCCCCTCTTCCCCATTCTCCCCTTCCCTCCTTTCTCTCTTTCCTTCCTTCCTCCCTTCCTGTCCCACCCCTCAACTCTTTCTCTCTTTCTGTCCTTCCCTCCCCTCTTTTGACTCTCGTTTGAAAAGCCTCCCGCGGACGAAGCGAGCGCGGTACAAAGTTTTGCAAGAGGTGGAACGAGATTTGCAGCACCACTGTAAGGTGTTGGGACGGGAGAAAACAAGTCTCCGGATCCTTAAACAACCCCCCTTTTCAGCAATAAAGCCCACCAAGGAGGTGGGGGGAAAAGCCCAAACCGACTTTAAACGGCACATTAGTGACAACATGCGAAGGACCATGTGACCAGATCATTCCTAAAGCTAAATCAACACCTTGTCAACACAATGCAGCGACAAGAGTGAAAAACAAATGTCATTTTCACAGTCTGAAACCCATAAACCCCCATCGGATGCATTGGCACCAACATTAGATGCACACACACTGTTCAAAGTGAGAGGGAACAAGAGGCAGAGGGGAAAGTACGGGGGGGGGGGGGGGAGAAAGAAAACCTGTCAGCCACGTCAATTGCAGAGTAAATTATTTTCTGTCAACTAGATCCTGAAAAACGTAACGTAAGAGCGCTGCTCCAACGCAAGCCCTCCATTTCCCCACGCCGGTGCTCCCAGCACACCGACTCTTGCCCTGGGTCCCCACTCCTCCCGAGGCAGAGCTTGGGAACCACCTCTCCCTGCAGCACCCGGCGGGCTGGAGGAGGCTCAGGATGCAGGGTGCTCCCCAGCCACTCGCAAACTTCGATGTTAAGCAGGGGAAAAAAAGAAAGGGGGGGGGGGGGAGGGACGACACCCAACACAGCAAAAGCTGTCTGAAAGCTCTGAATTTCGGCCAAACTGCCCAGGACAGGGGTACAATATTCCTCAAGAAGTGTGCACAGCGCCAACGAGCGACCCTAGCCAGGAAACTTCTCTTGCTGCCGCAGGAGAGCCCTGGAGCGAGAAGCAGAAAAAACTCCCCGGCATCAAAATGCAGCCGGCCAGCACACGGAGAGGAGAAGTGCAAGGAGCTCCGAGCCAGACCAGGTTCCCCGAGCTGCTCCTAGCCTCTAGTGTGGGAAAGCGAGACCCCTGCTGCATTGTACTGCGGTTTAAAATGTCGCTTCCAGGGTCCCTGACCCTTCGCTTCTTACTACTAAACCGATAGCGAGGGTTTGCTTTTCCCAGAGAAGGCAGAGCCCGGGCTCTTGCGCTCCTCCCTGAAGCGCCCAGCGCCCTGAAGCCGGCGGCTCTGGGGTCCCTTTATGTACTTAGACATGGGCAGGCTGCTTTCACGGTTCTGTGTTTTATTTGTTCAAGTCACTACCTTATAATTCATAAATATCTGAACCAAAAACACCCAGCAGTGACCGAGGTCACGCAAGCCGGCTGACCGAGAATTGCTTCCCAGCCCTGACAGCCTGGGACAACCCTTTCAAGACATTAACGCGTTTATTTCACGCAGGCGTAGCCCCTTCCTAAATGGAGGGGGATTAAATTCAACCGTGAAACCTGTTTTGTCGAAGCAACCCCTAAACGCGGATTATTTATTGCCCAAAGTTAGCACGTTTCCAATGTGCTGAGAGCTATCTTTGCAATCAGTGATTTTCCCCAGCGAGCTGAACCAGGCGCCCAACTTCTCCCCAAAAGCCACCCGTACAGGCACACGATCACGCGCGTATGTGCCCGCGGGTGTGTAACACGAGGGCAGCACGTTTTACTACACCAACCTGAGCTTAATATTTCGGTACGAGGGAAACCCTTCCAGGGCTTTTTTTTAATGCTCGTGCTGATAGCACGGCGAATACCAACACTTCACCCAGTCAATACAAACACCCTCTTAACCAGGACAATATATATTTACACACTGACACACGAACAGCTAAACGTAAAATACGCGGAGATAATACTCGCTAGAAGTAAACACTGCCAGCCGACTGATTATTTAGAGGCCTTAAACGGGTTATGTCAAAATGAAGAAAAGCAGAGGTGCATTCTCCTCCTAGGAATCAGCTACATTATTAAAAATCTATAGAGGCAATAAGCTATCAAACCTCGTTCGACAGGTCTCTAACAGAAAATACATACATAAAACCCAGAAGCATTGCTCAGGTACGTCTGTGTACTTTGCACCCATCTCTCCTCGGAAAACTCTTCACATCAGGAATAAAGCAGCCGTCATCCTGCATCTTCACCCACTATCAGTCACAGCCACTTTTACTATCGAGCCTGTTACTACTCTTTCGCTTCAGAATGGCCCCATATGTTTCAAAGGAGGGGATGGTGCTTCCTTCAGAGAGGGCACACGGAACTGGAATATCTCTGCCCAGCCCTCTAGCAGTGAGGAAAGCCCTGAATATTGGCAAGAGTGCAAAGGGACCCCAGCCCCTTAAATCCCCTCCCTGGAACTAGGCGAAGGACAGGATCTGCCTACTTCAAAAATACACTACAATGTGAATTTTGTACTACCTAAGTGACCAAAGAGGTCAAGCCTTCGTGTCTCTGGCAAACTGCAGCACCGGTCTCTCAGTTTCCAGGACGCACTGCACAGAGGCACTGTGAGTAATTTCACTGGACTCTGTTTTCAGAATCTCCCTAGTCCTCCGGACAGCCCCCTAAAATAAGTTGTTCTGACCACTACAGACCACGCCAAAAATAATAATAAAAAAAATAAAAATAAAAAAAAAAATTAAAAAAAGGGGGAGGGGGGGCCAGGAAATCCTTTTCACACCAGGCTTGCCAATGGGCACACACGGCCAGGTTTTCCTCGACTTTTCTGGAGAGTGGAGGAGTGAACTAAAGTTTCTCGAGGTTGAAAAGGGACTACCTCACTTTCATAGAAATGCGATTTTTCTGCTGATTTTTACCTCATTAATTGCAAATATTCGCAGTAAACACAAAGGAACATCCCGCGTTCTATATTGCCAAGGCCACGCAATTCCAAGAAACACACACCAGCAACTTTCCAGGGCTGCCCATAAGCAGCATGAGGAGCCCACTCGTGACACCCCTGAGATGTGACAAAGGATTTCATGTAAAATTACCCTGCCCGGGCTCAGGAGAAACCCGAAAACACCAACCAGAGAAAAGAAATGCAGAAATCCCCCCTGCGTCCCATAGACACATCACCTTTGCTCCAGAGGCTCCAGCAAACCGCACGCCCCAGCTCCCCAAGATCGCAGCCTAACTGCTACCCTCTCCCCCCAGAAAAAGTTATTTCTCTGTGCTGGTCACCCCTCTCCCCTCCCAGCAGGCAAAAACCCCCAAACTTCAGCATTTAGAGCAAAAACGTATGAGGAGACATTGGAAACAACTGGGAACCGCCATCTTACAACCCATCCAATTTCACACAAGTACTTGTCCAACTTAAGTTAATAACATTTTATGCTGGGCGCCCCGACGCCTAACAACCCCTCCAGGAGGATCGCTACCCCCCGCTGGCTCTATCTCTATAAAATGGGCGCGTTATCTGACATTTTAACCTCCCCCAGACACATTTCTTTCGGGGAGGACTGAAATCACTTGACCCAGGCAGCTCCAGATTTCACGACCGTCCCTGTTTAATCAAAATCTGCCTTTAAACAAAGGGCGCTGAGGCCGGGCTGGCAGCAGGGTCTGGAAATATAAATATTCTCCTCGGGGGCCATGTGCACAGAAAGGTTTTAGGGGGCGTGTGGAGAAAGAAAGGAACTAAAATTTGCAAATGTGGGTGCGCAACGCGAGCGAGTGCACAGGCTGCTGCTGCTGCTGCTGCGTGTCTATATGTGTGTGTGTGTGGCTGGAGCAGCCTGTCAGCGCTTTTCCCATACGGAGAGCTCGGGGGACACCTAGGCTCCCCTTTGCAGCCCCCAAACCGGCCGAAAACCGCCGCCGAGCCCCCTTCGCCCCCCGCCCTTGGTAAGGCGACACCTCGCTTCATACGTACCCGGAAAACGGAGCCGGTGGGTGATGATCGGAGCGGCCAAAAAAGACAATGAAAGTTAAAAGTCGTTCAGCAGAAAATGAATGTGAGCCAAGCGGCCATCTTGAAACGAACTGCAGACGCTGTCAATTGCAATAAGCTTATTGCCGCCGCCGCCGCTGCGCTCCGCGCATTTTAGTTACAAAACACCCGGGTTTCCTCCGGTCGTCCACCGGCCCTTCTCGCTCCCTCTCGCTCTCTCTCCCTCCGGGTTCGCCGCCCCGGCGGCTCAGGCGCTGGGAGCGCAAAGTCTCCCCGGTCCGGATGGGTCCTCTCTCCACCAGCCCATTGTCTCTCCCTCTGCCCCCCGCTCCGCCTCACGGCCTCGCTCGCGTTCCTCTTTTTATTATTGCTGTTATTAGTACGAGTATTATTGTTGTTGTTATTTCATAGTTGGTGGCGGGGACCCGGGGAGGGAAGGAGGGCGGGCGGGCGGGCGGGCGGGAGGAGGGCGGAGGAGGGAAGAATGCAACGCTGAAGGCACACACTGGAAACTGACACCGTCCCCAAAATGGCTCGGAGTTCGCCCGCCCCGCCAGCGTCACGTGGGGCGCCTCATTCCTTAAGGGCGGCCTGGGAATTAGCGGCGCTGCCGCCGGGGCCCGGCAGCCTCCCCGTGACCCAATCCCGCAACCCGGCCGCCTCCTCCCCCTCCGCCTCCCCCCCCCCTCCCCTCCCCCGCCCGCCGCCCCCTCCCCTCCTTCTCCTCTCCCTCTCTCTCCTCCCTCCCTCCCCTCCCTCCTTCCCTCTCTCCTCCCTCCCCTCCCCCCGGCCCTACACGCGCTCGCCCGCGCGCCGCCGATGCCTCCTTTTCGCCGCCGCGCCTCCCGCCCGCCCCGACCCCCGATCCCGATCTCGCCTCTCCCCCGCCCCTCTCCGCCCGCAGCAGCCCGATGCCTCCTTCCCCACGCTCCCTCCGCCCGCACCGCCGCTCCCGTTCAGTCCCTCCGCTGCCGATCCGCGCCCTCGCCACCCATCGTTCCCCCCCCCCCGAGCTGCCCCTCAGGTCCCGCGCCTAAACCACCCCCCCACACCCCCCGGCGCTTCCCGCACCCGACGTGGTGCGTCCCCCGCCCCGCCCGGCGCTGCCCTCTCCATCCTCGCCGCGCCGCAGCCCCTCTGCCCACGCGCCCGCTGGCCCCGCACGCCGCCCATGCCCTTTCCGCTGCCGCCCTCGCCCCCCACCCTGCACTTGTTACGTCCCGCACGCCCCGGAACGAGGCCCCCGCGGGGCACCGCGCCGCGGCCTCGCGCCCCCGCCGCCTCGTGCGCGCTGCTCTTCGCTCGCACGCGGCCGCGGGACTCGGCGGGGCAGCCGGCGTCGGGGGGACGCGTCCCCTCGGGGCCGCGCCGAGGCTTCCTCTCCCCGAGCGGCGGCGCAGCGGCTATCGCGGACACCCGGGGTGTCCCCCGCCCCGCGAGCAGACGGGGAGCACCGGGCGCTTCCACCGCAGCGGGCGGGAGGGAAGCGGGGAAACCGTCGCTGGTGCTCTCCGCCGCTGCGGACAAGACGCCGCCCGCAGCCCGGGAGAGGCGCAGCGGGTCTGGAAGAGCCCAGCTCTACACCGTCCGCCGCCGCGCTTCTTCCGCGGGGCCGCTGTGACCCCCGCCAGCAGGTGCGGGAGCGGTCCTCAGCGGCCACCGGCTCCGGGGTGGCCCAAGGCGAGCGGGAGAGGACGGCAGCGGTCCCGCAGGCGGGCGCGGAGCGGCTCCGCGAGGGCGGGAAGACGCTGTCGGGCTGGAGCCGACAGCCGGCTACGCTCGACCCTGCGGGCTGCGGCTTTCCGTGGGGCGCCCCGGCCCCGTAGGCGGCTTCCACAGCACTTCTTGCCTCCGTTGCCGGCCCAGCCGCCACTGCTGCAGAGGATTCAAGACTGGTTGGGGCGAAATGACAAAGCGCTGTGCGCAACGGAGCGAACGCGCCGCGGTAGCGGCAAGAGGGGACGGGACTTTGGGCTCACAGAGCTGGTCTAACGCTTAGCACCTTACTGTTAGGTACAGCTCATTCACCCACAGAGCACGCAGAATTGGAGCGAATAAACTTTATTAGATCCCAGAGAAAAATAATCAGTGATTATAAAAAATATACAAAATCAAAGGGAAGGAATGCTTTGAAGACATGTCATGAAGAAAAATATATAACAAGAGTTAATTAAAAAAAAATGACCCGACCAAGGAACACGAAGTGCAGTCATAAAACCCCAGTTATTTCACTTAATTCGCATCCAAGCACTTGGAAAGAAAAAAAAAAGAAAAAGGAAGAGTTTGCATCAAGAGGTGAAAGACATTTGTCATTTAGAAGACACTCCTAGGAATGAGAGTAGGAATGAGAGCACTTCAGCTCAGTGGGCTGGCACCTTCCTTCAGTCACATCTGAGATGCTCTTTCTAGACTTTTTGCAGCATCTTTTAGTTTTCCAACTAAATCCTAAGAGATGAAACACTGCCTTAGAACATACATTTTTTTTAATTAAAAGGTCAGCTAAAGGAATGTAGTATTTATATATATATAGATATATACAGAGAGAGAGAGGCAAGGGAAACCAGCACCTTATATCACAAAGAAATGTTGCAACTGATTAACAATGCCAGCAAGCCATTAAACAGCCCCCTATTTTACCACGAAGGAAGAAAAGCAGGAACTGAAGGAACACACCTTTTAATGTGTATCATCTACTGAAATGGATCACTATTCTCAACACTAAGATTTCCTCAGTGCCACTAGGATGGCTGAACTGACTCTGCTTTGTGCTTCGAAGTACTACACACATCTCTAGAACACTGAAAATATTTTGAGTGCAATTTTGTATTAGGACCATTCTCCAGCCAAAGCACCTCAGATTTACCTAAGCCAGCAATCGACCAAAAACACCCATTAGTAAGACAAGGACAACTTTTGAGACACACATTGAAAAAGTAGAGGTGTAAACCTTAAGTTTTAATATCTTGCTTTTTCTTCCCCCTGCCAAGCCCTCTTCCCAACCCTCCACAGTTTGGTCACTTCCAAGCATTACAATACCTCCATTGTTCAGTTACACATTTAAATCGCTAAACAAAGATCAACATTTGTTTCAGGACATTTCTTACATGTCATTTACACCACTGAAGAGCCTTCAGTTCATTTTCTACTTTCAATCTTGTCACATTTAAACCACTGATCCAGCTTTTTTAATCATTTATCCAAAGCATGGGAAATCAGTTGAAGAAAAATTATGTGTAGATGTAACTTTTATATATATATATATAACTTTTAAGAACATATAAGTTATGAAAACAGACAAGATATTTATGCACACATGTAAAACACTCCCCATGCAACTAAAATCAGTTACCCTGCAGCTTTATTTAAGACAGGAAAACTACACTTGAATAATTTTAATAGAAGACTCTCCTCTCCTGGTCCTGGGTACAGATTTTTTTTAATAATAATATATATTATCTCACTTTGGCAAGTTATTAAAAACATTTACAACACAACTAGAGCCAAGCATAGAAACAACGATGAAGGAAAGAAGTACCTGTAACTGCTCCATTGTGCAACTAAAACTAACATCTGGGTGTGATCCTGAATCACTGTCCTGAAGAAAAAGAAAAACAAACCAACAAACAACAATGCCTGTTTAAAAAAAGAAAAAATGCAGTGAAATGGCATTTTTTCCCCTGAGGGTGCTGGGGGTACAGTACCTCTACGTTTAAGGTCACCAAGTAGGAAGGCTGGTAAGTTTTATGTAGTTGATTGTTCTAAATTAAGGCCAAAGAGCACAGGAAAAAGTCAGGTCACAGCACAGAAACAGACTAAAGAAACCCCTCAATGTGTTCAAATTACCTTGATCTGATATTCCAAGCGCCAAGACACATCAGTTATATGGAGAGGAGATCTGCCTATGCTGAAAGACACAACAGTTACAAGTTCCCTACACTACAAGAGAACATCACTTTCTCAAACTGCCCATAAATAAAGAACTTTTTCACCATCCTTGTAATACTTCTTGAAAAGTTCAAAAAGTTTTCTTAATAGTATAATTATGAAAAGAAGAGGAATATTTTCAAGAGCTCTTTGCTAAAGTTTGTTAAAAATGTGAAATTTATTTATTATATTTTTTAATGCAACAGTATTTCTGACTTTAATCACCTAAAGCATGCATAGGTGTTTTCCAGGACAGTTTCAAAGTAGCTGTAATTGCAACTACATATCTGTGCTGGCTGCTTGACCTACCTTCCCAATAGAATTTCCAACGCATCCTTGTTTTTCTGGAAGGAAAAGAAAAAAAAAAAAGGATAAAAAATTGCTCAATAAATTCATACGAGAGAAAGAAAACATAAACATGTTAAAACTGGTTTTAAAACCTGATATTCGGTGCAAAACTGTTCTATTCTCTCTTTATCCAGTTTACAGTCTTCTAGACATGTGCTAGAGGGAAAAAGAATTCATTAGTTTTCTGTTAACATTAGCTCAGCAGCACAGTTTAAAGTAACAACTGCTAGAAAAAGGGGGTAGCTTTGAAGTATTAGTACCTTATAGCAGAGATGTCGGCTTTCTGCTTTCCTGCCTCCAGAATACACATGGCAGCTGCAGCATGGCAATGTTTTAATACCATGGGGTCAATATCTTTCAGGTCTGGATCGTCTAAAGCAAATGAATTACTGATGACACACTTACATGCCAAATCCCAGCACACGGTACCAAGAGCTGCTGCTCGCCCTTTGAACGCTACCTTTCCCACAAAACTTTTACAACGGAACACATGCGGGGGCTTGGAGCAAAAGGACGGGGCAAGTAGGCAAAGTGCGAGGAGGAGGAAGAGAGGAGCTCAAGTACTGGCTGGTGCAAGCCGTGCCAGGCGGGGCTGATCGACGCTGCTCGCCCCGCCGCCTCGGTATCTCCTTTGCATTAAAAAAGAGCTAAAAAAAAATGATAAAAAAGGGGAAAACCTCAATTTCTTCCCTCCTGAGCCCAGTCCGCCCCTCTCCGAAGCCTGTCGCCAAAGGCGAGCAGCGGAGTCGGAGCCCCCGGCCAGACGGGGCACGGGGGCTGCCGCCCGGCCGCACCGGCACATCTCTCCCTCCGGCCGCGATGTCATTAACACCGCAACATTAACTGCGCGACCGCGTACCCCCACGGCGGTGTGGCCGTAGGAAGCGCCTACACGCGTAATAAAAACACGGGAGGAACGGAGCGCCGGCGGAAAACCGCCTCTATGCCCTGCTTCACAGACGCGAATACGCGGGGGACTCCGTCCGGGGCCTCCCCACCCGTCCGGAGATTTAAGGTCGACAAGGCTTAATCTTTACCGAAGTGCGCGCGTTAGCGATGACACCCGCGCAGCGGCACTCCGGAGCCGCCCACGGGCGACTCCCCCCCCCCCGCGCCTACGCGCCCAGCGACGGGATACCCCAGCGGCACAGACACGCGTGCGCATGCCGCGGAGCACAGCGCGCCCCGCGCAGCCCCGCCACGCCGCCGCCGCCGGGTCTCCCCAGGCCTTACCCAGCCCTTCCTGGGAGCGCCCGAGGAGGAGGCTGCGGGAGGCGGCGCGGAGCAGCGCGGCGTAAGAGCGGCGTGGGAAGCGGCGGGGGTCGCCCAGCAGCCGCCACCCTGCCTGCGCGTACGCCGACAGCTCCATCGCGGCCGCCGTGACCTTCGACACGCGCCCACGTGACGCGCGCGCAGCTGATCGCCGCCGCGAGGCGGAGCCGCCGCTGCCGCCGCTGAAGGAGGCGGGGGGGGGGAGGTGCCAATCGTCGGGGGCCGTCGACGGTCGGCGCTGCCCTCCCCCCCCCCCCCCCCGGTTTATTTCGGGATAAATGTTTCAAGTGCCTCTGTGGCATTAAATCCCGAAAGTGCTCATATGGGGAATGCGTCTTTAATGCTCTGAAATCCCCAAATTCAGGCTACACGTTTCCATCTACCCGCTGAAACTGTCAGGAGTAGAATCCGATGCCTTTCCCCGTGGGTTGCTTTGCTTTGGACGTGTCTACCTGTTGCAAGGTATTTCCCTGTCCTGTGTCGTCCCCCCCTGTTTTGTAGATCTGTGTACAAAACCACATTATTGCTTGTACCTGTAGTTATGGGCAGCTGAATTTCGAGCTTAGAATCAAGATAATGTCATAACTAATATTGCTGTAGCATTTTGGTAAAGGCTTTCCACATTTTTCAGCACCCATAAAATAGCAAAAGATAATACAGCATTCACCTTTGCAGTGATACAGCAAAGACCTACAAATGCTATCTAAAAACATTTCCACCTTAAGCAAATTAATTCCTAATGTGAGATGTTAACCTCTTGTGTTTCCATTTTGGTTTTTTACATATTGAAACGTTGCCATGGTTCTCAAAAGAAGTTAGTGTTACACGTAGGTAATGACATAGTATGTGTTTAGATGTCAGCTAAGGACCAAGTTTGGACTGATCTAACAAAACATAGGTAAAGGCCTTACTATGTCATGACATGTACAACATCTGAAGCTGAAGTATACAAAATATTTTACATCTCACCTTTTTATTTGCACTTGGCTATCCTGGATGGACAAGAACATTACTGTGTAATCTGGCCTTCTTTATTGAACAAATGCTTCTACTATATATTTCTTAAAGGAAAATTCGATGTTGAGAGCTACTCAGCCTACTAAAAATGAGTGAAAGCTAAAGGCCTCTGCCAGATTCATGATTTTAAAATAACATCTATATAGTGCCATTTTTTCCCACTACAGACACATATCAGAAAACAAAGTGCAAAGCCAACTGACTTTGCAAGTGATTGCCAAATATGTCAAATAATAGAAAAACAGAACATTTCCCCCTCTAAATGTTTAATGTTAATTGACTTAAACAGCTCGCAGGTAGCAATACTTACAAAGTATATTCCACAGTACCTTCATGTAAAAGAGTGAGTGTAGCCTGATCTTTCAATCATGTGCCGACCTGTGGTGCAATACGTTTGCAGGTTGACAGTGCTGTCAGAGGACCACACTCCTTCCTAGAAACAAGCTTTGAACAAACACATTTCATTTCACCTGAGCTATTCATGGTAATTGCGTGGTGGTAGCTGATTTAATCAAAAAGCTGTTAGGAATTTTGCATCTGTATCCACAGCTCTCACTAATTACAATCAGTCATCTAAGAGCTCAGTCTGGCTTTGTAAGCCAGTTCAAGTTTCGTGTTGCAGCAGGAAGGGTAAGATTAGACTTCATCGCATCTCACCTCATCACATTTTATGTTTATTTGAATCATGCTATATTTGAGATCACTGCTGTTGTTTTTTTTCTTTTTTATCACATCTCACCTCATCACATTTTACGTTTATTTGAATCATGCTATATTTGAGATCACCTACTGTTTTTTTTTCTTTTTTACTTGTTGTGATATTAATATAGTTCTGTTATGCACACCCAGCTGCTCGCTTGGCCCAGATGTAGAGCAGAGCAGACAGGTGATTATACCTTCTCCGTTTCCTGGCATCGTGGCTTATCTGGACACTATGTTGTAAAATCATGCTTTTGTATACCTAGGTCTCAATTTTGCTCAAAGCAAGGTTAAAAGGAAAACCATGCTGGTGCACAGGATCAGGCCCTTAATTCTAACACACTGTGTTTGTACAATATTAGGCCTAACGATACTGTGAAGAACAAATGCTCAGAGTTTTGGGGTGTGATCTAAAGTAATAACACTGGCCTCAGACATCAGCATAAAACTTAATACCACTGAACCGATGATCTCTGAGCTTGAAGGTTCTGGCTGTCAGAAGCCCTGGTTGTTTTTATTTTGCCAGAAACAAGAGAGGCATGGAAACAGGCGGACAGATTGACAAAATAAGGCTTTCTCTATCTTTCGGTATGGTTGTCAAATATAGACACCATACCTAAGAAAAAGCAGCATAAAATGGAGGAGAAGAAAAAGCATAAAATGGAGGAGAGGACAAAGCTCTGAGCTGTAGAATTACAAAGGTAAAAAGACTAAGGCAAAAGGATAGTCACCCCAAAAGAGTTAGAAATGTACACATAGAACATGATCGCATGTTATGGAGATTTATTCTTCAACACCCCTTACTCTTTATAGCATATTGAAATCTATTAATTAAAATCTAGTTGTTCTAAAGGCAAAACAACTGCTAAAGATTCATTGCAAGGTTATGTATGTTTAACTAGTTTATATCACAAAATTTGTATTTTCAGTTCCCTTACCCAACCTCTCAGCCTGACTTTTTCTTTCTCTCTTTTTCCCTCTAGAAAGGACATAACAGGGATTCAGGCTGTCAGGTTACTCTCAGATTTTGCTACTTGTGCATTGTGTATGCACATTTTAAAACCCTGTTCATTCCAAGATATGCTAAGTTGTATATTGCCTAAAGAAATGAAGGAAATGCATTAATACTTGAATATTAATTAATTAATCAGGGAAACAAACCACCTTGCTCCATGCAGGCTAGTATTTTTTACGGCTTGTGCTTTGTTAGTCAAGACAAAGTAATGCAACTGTTCAAAATGAAGGGGAATCACTTAGCGAGTCCAGAGGACTAATTCATAAAGTCTAAGAATGGCATCAGTATTTCTGAAAAGTCTCAGATTAGCAATTTTTCTTCCTGAAAGGTTGAAGAGAGTGATTTGAGATGATACTCCAGCATCAATTTTCTGCAGAATTACTACTGACTTCCAGGAGATTCATACACACATTAATGGAGCATCCCTAGAACTTTTAAGTCAAATAGAGTTGTCTTTATTAGAAAATATATTTTACCGCATAAAATGTTTGAAGCGGGTAAGAAAATTTCTCTCATGTCATAGGCACAAAAATGCATGAATACAGTAAATAAAATACCACCTTGAACCAAGCTATTATGTGGATTATTTATTTGGAACTATTTCTGTAGGTAGTCCTCCTGTCTGGTAAGAGTGCAGTAGTTGTCACATATTTTTAAAAATACTTACAGATTTTTTTGGTATGTATTAATTTCAATAAATGCATTGTTTGGCTACAGGCAAGGACTATTCAATAAAATATACCTTGTTCACAGATAGTTCTGATTAACGGTGAAGAGAATTAGGTTTTTAATTAAATACGTGAATGCTCTTGGCTTATTTCAGTAAGGTAAAACCTATAGTAGCTAAATACATTTTTGTTCAGGTATTAAATATCTTTTATTCTGTTTAACCTGAAAAACATTTTTGCTACTAGGTTGTATTTTTGGAATTAAGTGACATTAATTTATTTAAAAAGAGGAACTTATCTATTTACCTTTTGGTCAGCTTTATTCAGACTTGATTTTAGCTTCTATTTGTCAAAACTTAGTCTTTCAATTTTCCCCTCATGCACGAGAAAAGCTACATATTCTTAGGCTGTAAACTAAAATTAAAAAAGTAGAACTTTCACATTTAAATTACACATTTTCAAGCTATTACTATTTCAGTCCTTATTTAAGTACTCAGGAACACAGGCAACCAGAGAAGTATCACTTCTTTAAAACATCATTGCTCCTCTATCAATTCAGGGAAATCTTACATATTATAAAAGTTCATTTTTCCCCTTATGTTACTAAAACATAAGTCAGAACTCTAAAAAAAAATAGTTAAATGTATATTTTATCTTGTCAAATAATTAAAAAAGAAATCACAAGGAAAATTTGTAAACTTTATGTCCAAGATCGCACAAAAACCTGAGTAATAAAAGGATGTAAGGGTTTCAGCGTGTGAGCAAGTGTCACTGCGATGTGCTGGATAGTACATCCTCCAGGATAGAAGATTTCTGTGTATTTTAACGTATGTTAAAGTCCTTCTAATTAAGTGAAAGTCCTGTATCTAGGTGAATTTCCAGTCTTCCTCTTTATCTCTCAGGGAAATAAAGCTATGCAGTTCATAATGTGTTGGCTCCTTCTTAAGATAAAACTCTAGTGTCTTTAACTGAATTTGTGGAGATTTACAAATGAGGCCTACAACATAAAAGATGCTGCCTTTAATGTCAGATGGAGAAATACAAAGATTCCTGCTGCTTTAGTGGAACTACTACTGTAATTCCATGTCTAGTCCTGTGTCACAGATGAACATAGTTTGTTGTGCTCGCAAGAAAGAAAAAGCTAGGAAATGCTTTTTAGCTATTATATTGGTGTTCTCTCTTTGCAAGCAGCATTTATTGGTAATAGCTTTTAAATGGAAATTGTTGCTACTTTTCAAATGATCTTTACATTTAGCCTTATTTTTTTAAGATTTATTGCTGAATGTCTCATCTGCATTTGAGCTTAAACAGTAAACCAAACACATTTGAAATTTGTCAATGTTTTAAGCAAGTCTTTTTACATGTTTATATACTCTGTGGTTAAGATTGTAGCCTTGCTGATGGAAGCCTGTAAGGGGGATATTATGCTCGATTGTCAGGAAGCTTTCACAGTCTGTCACATTGGTGCTACAGATGTGTATAGAACAGTAATTATTATAAGCTGACATTCAGCAAATGTAAGCAAAAATAGAAAAACCTCAAAGGAAAATTAGGCTGTATGTTTTACATACTATTTGTCTCCAGATGTTTAATGTCCAGACACTAAAATGTTATTTAGCATAGCACCTAATTGGTAAAATAATTTCATATTTATATAATGAATAGAAATGTTATTTTCTTAGCTCTGCACTTAGCTTATTATCAAGGTAGATAAATACAGAAATACAAACAACAAGTTATCAGTAATCCAGTTATTTAAACAGATGTATGGTATAACATTTTTAGTTCTCTTTATACAGTTCAGCAGTACCAAGCAGCACAAGTACTTAAATCTTCCAACTTAATATGCAGTTTTCATTAAAAAAACCCCAAACTAGTTGGAACAGATATTACGAAAAAACCGAGCACTATGTAGCTTTTTGGTTTTGTTGTATTTTTTTTTTTTGCTTGAATTAATCCTGCTGTTTCATGACCACGTGTGGTTTTGGTCATAAAGCAAGGCTTGCATGCCAAAATGATAGATGCCTTAAAAGAAGCTTTGATAAATAAAATCCTGCAGACCTTGGCATTCACAGTTCCCTTTTGGCAATAGTGAGGAATGGCTGAGTAATAGTTAGAAAACAGACTTATTTAAGATGGTTTATTGCATCTAAAGATATTAGAGTGAGATCTGGAGCTAGTGTAAATCAGCATATCTGCCTTCAACTTACTTATATTGCTTTGTGTCAGCAGAGAATCTGGCCCCTATCCATTATCTAGAGGGAATATCAACTACTACAAAGCATACTTATCTTAACCAAAAGCAAAGTAGTGTGCATAGCTCATTGATGTTTCTTGTAACACTTATGTTAACCTTTATAATGTGATAAAAATCTGGCACAGTTACGTATGGTTGCAAATGATCTTGCTTAGATAATATCAACAATTATAAATTAGCATTTATCACTTTTAATACTGCTTCAAATTACATTGATAAAAGCTTAACTTGATATTGATGAGAAGACTAGTAATTTAGGACCTTACTGGTGCTCTAATTAACATTACTAGGAGCAGAATTAGGCTCTTTCTCTGATATAGATCTGCATATCAAAGCTGTATGGAGTTGTGTTTTTTTTTTAATATAGTATCTTTTCTGTGTTCTCTTTTGGTGAATGTATATCATATCTGGCAATGGTCACATTTTAAAGAGCCACTAGGCTAGACCCCTGGCTTTTACGTGTAAATAAATGTGTTCCTCAACTCAGTAAAATCACCAAGAGTGAATACAGATGCAGGCGTCTGCAGAATCCAAGCTAAAAGTTTTTGTTGAAAAGACTGTGAGACTCTGAATAACATAACAAACCCTGACTTCATTTGTTTGGCTCAATTAATGAAAAAGGAAGTTTACTAATGGTCAGAATTTTGAGCAGTAATGCCTGGGTCTAGGTAATATTTCAGCTGGTGTTTGTAATGCTGCAACCATTAGACCTGTTTAGCAGCCATTCCAGCAATGTCTTACAGACAAACCAGAGCATTCATTGTTCTGATTTTACATGTGCCGAATTGTCTGCATCATTTATATGACAAGTTTATTTCAGATTGTAGAAATAGTTTTGATATTAAAAATACAGTTGTGGTTTCTGCACATTTTAAATTGCAAATGACATTATGGTCACTCTGAGAAAATTAAGACAAATTCTAGATACCCTAAGATTATTTTGTTGGCAAGATGACTGAAAACTACAAGTGTCCATGTACTGTCTGTTTCATGCAAGATTTATTTGTTGTGAGAGAAAACCCTGATGGTTGGTTAGTGAATTAGGTCAATAAGCAGTAGGATAGTGATAGGGGAGATTTTATTGCTCTTGGGGATTTAGGCTTCCTAGCACGACATTTAAATCAATGGGAATCATCAGCTACTCTAATCTGCCCATACCAAATAGCACTGGGCCTGAGGTAGTACAGAAAAATTGGAAGAGACCCTAGGAAATTGCCTTTTTTTTTTTCCTGAGATAATTAATGAAATGTGTTATGTGGATGCTCATAAAAATATTTTAGCTACTTGTACTGTATGTGCAAGTTTATAAAACCTACAGTGTATTTCTGAAGGTAACACTAATTATGATCATCATCACTTCTTACCTGTGCACTCATAGAACTCTTAAACTGGTTTTTGCAAATGCACCAGTAACCTGCCAAAATGTATCCAAGAAAGAGGCACAAGGCAAGAAATTCCGTTACAGTATAAACAAGATGTTAAGGTTCTGGCTTGCCGCTGCTGGTAATGTAAGACAACGTTGATCCAGTCAAAATGATAACAGGAAGAGTTAAAATTAAAAGCTATGTACAACCAATATGAAGAAGCTTAAGAAGTCTGTATTTCATAGGGAAAGTGAACACTTCTTCGGTAACATTTTAGATTGCAGATGCAGCGATGAGACGCAAAGGTAAGTCTACATTGGTTTCACATCTTATATTTTCACTAAGTACACAGGAATTTGAGGTGACTGTATACTGCCATAGCAGCACTTATAAAGCTGAGAAACAATGTTCTTCTAAAAGAATTTTCTTCATCTATTATTAGCAGTGAAATATAATTTAATTTTGGTCAATTTGCTATGTTAAATCCCAAATAATATTTGATATACAGTTAATAACAATTTTAGACAATGTATTATTATCAGTGCCTCACTGAAAAAAACTCTTACTGCCTCTTGCCTTCTGCTTATTATAAAACATTAATGAACCCATTCTTTGTTTAAATGGTTATACTTATTAAAAGGATCTTTTCAGACAAAAGCCTTTATCTTAGACCACCATTCAAAATAAGTGTTAGATGTTCCACTTCAGCTCCACTGTATGTTCACATAGGAACATGATAACCTCATAGAGCTACATCAGCCTATAACGGACATTCACTGATGGCATCATTCTAGTTTTGTCAGCCAGGAAGCCTGCTTGCAGCACCTACACAGGATGTGTATTTGTTCAGTCAAATGTTGTTGCCATTATACCATTTTTTACAGCGACAAAGTTCCATTGAGGCCAATTAGGAACTACTAGAGTGGAGAGTGAGCAACAAATTTCAAAATTTGATCCATCATTTCTTGGCTGTCGAACCCTATGCCCATCTGTTCACATGGCAAACAGCCCACTTGCAAGTGAGCTGGACCTTAAGAAATGAGTGACAGGCAGGAACAGTTTAGTTCGTCTCTGTAACGATGCAAACAATTTTTTTCCTGCAGGAAGTGTGGTCCGATATCTAGGAGAGCTGGACAGCATTTGCCTCCTCATTTAATTTTACTTTTTGACATGTACATTGTTAGAAATGGTTGAGCGAAGGAGGAAAGAAAATCAGGGGCTTACTGGTACTGGTTGCTGCCAAAAAGGCAGGTTGTATTGGAACAGGTGCTTTGAAAATCTGTGAAAGCCAGCTGAAAGGTGTCAAAATGTGCATAACATGAACCAACAGTTCACAGATATTTGTGTGAATTTGCTCTTGTGGCAGGAAAGTTCAGAAGGAACCCTCGACAGAAAGTATCCGCCCTAGGAACAGCCAGCCAGCTTAACAGGCATACCCTTGTCTGCTCAGGCACAGCATGTGTGATGCTCTCATGCAGGAGGGAAGACAAAGAGGAAAAAGAAAAGGGTTTCTTTGTTGCAGTTGTATTCTTCATTATCTTGAAATTGTCAAATCAGGAAAAAAAATGTATGATAATCTGTTCCTAAAATACATTCAGCTGACCATTTAGCCTAAAAATAAAAGTAGATCATTTGAAACTCTGTAAGCCTGTGTTCAGCTGAGTGATTAACTGTAGAGTCTGTGCAGGTAAAACAAAGAAGAATGTGTGATCTTTTTTATAGTACTGGTCAAACTGATGCCTGTGAGCCACACTTGTCCCTTGACCTTGTTAAATGTGGCCCACGTGTTGGAGGGAGTACAAGAAACTTTTCTGACACATTCCCTTCCCACATGTTTTTCCTGCAGTGTGCTACTGTAGATAGTTCTAAAACACATGGGAGTACATACAAGTGGCTTCCCCATGTGTATTTAAAACCTAACAGAGCTACAGCAGTCAAAACCACATGGGGATAGAAAAGGAGAATCAGGAAAAAAAAATGCTTTTCCACTATTTGTGCTCATGTTCTTCATGTGCTCAGGGAACACATTGGGAGAGCAAGAGCAAGACAAAAAAGACAAGGGACAGCAAGAGAAGAAAGGAAGAGAAAGAAAGAAACGGGCAGAAGCAAAGAAAAAGGAACAAAGCAAGATGGCATTGAAAAGAAAAAGCAGAAAAGACAAGTGAGAAAGGAGAAGGCATTGCAAGGACAGGAACTGACAAGGAAAAAATCAGAGAGAAAATTATTTCCCTGCTTGAAAGGATAAAGCTGAATAAGCCTGCCTGTGCTTTTCATTTCAGCTTTACAGCTTGTGCGAGTGTTCCAACAAATGTAGGAAGAGGCATCTTTTGCACATTCCCCGATGTCATCCCTCCTTTCATTTTGTCTCCACATACTGCATCTTTGTTTCTGCTTCTGCTCTCTGTCTCGTTCCATCTCCTGCTTCCCCCTCCCCTTTTTCTCTTTGCCTCTCACAGGCAATGAATGAGACGTAGCATATCATTGTATTAGCGGGGCCATTTTTTTCCCAAACTTGCCTTAAAAGTGGAATGCCAGTGAGCATGTTATAATTCTTCCAGCATTTCCCCTGCCCCCCCCCCGAGAAGACTTAGTTGAAACAGCCTGAAGTCATCAACATAAACCTAAGTGAGCATATGGGTGAAATGTGACTTTTGTCTCATGCTAGCCATGGGATATGGTCATAGTCCTGATTTCAAGGAGCTTTACAAGAAGTCAGTACTGAGAAAGTTTTCACTGTAGTTGGTGAAGTCCAAGAGGAACAAATTAACTATCTCCTGTTTTCCTCTCTCACACTTGCGGACACAGCCTGTGTCCACAGCCTCTCCCTCCTCTGTCCTTCCCCAGGTGCACTGTTGCCTGGGTGCGCCACTTACCCGGTAAGCTGTCGTTGGGAAAGATGGTTTTGTATGTTGCACAGCAAATTTGAGCACACTCACAGGAATGTACAAATCTTACATTATTTAATATTATGCATTTGGTGTAATTTGGATTGGAATAACAAAGAAATAGCTTTGAACACAATTTTTATTGTATTATAATTTGATAGACTTTTGTTCATCTAAAATTCTTTTTATTGCTTTGGGGATGACGATAATACTGAGTTTTGGTATTGCATTTAGATTTATGATTTTCATCTTTTAAGCAAAGGAAGATTCTTAAAATATGTATGTACTCTGCTTTTGCTCTTGCTTTCTTTTGGTTCTAAGTCTCATGCTCCATTTTTCTTTTTCCTCTTGTTGACCCTTTTTAGTTGTATGCCAGGATCTCAAGATTTCCAAAGCGAGGAGCTCGGGAGGATGAACAGCTTTCAGGAAACGGTCAACAGCTCTCAGGGTGCAGTTCTAAAGGTCATTTGTTATCACATCTGTTCCTGTCAAGGCATCCTCTCCGAGGCAAAGTGCATCTGAGAGGCTGGAAACCCTGGGAGGTTCTATGGTAGGATTTTTGTCTCACATGCTCTATGATGAGACTGAAAAGAGTACATTCATCTGTGGAGTTCTCCCAGTGTCAGGGGAAATTGTCAGAAGCCTTTTCCCTCTTCCATGTTTCACTAGGACCTTCATTTCCCTGACAGTGGCTGGACTTTTAAGTGCAAAGCCTCCCACCCAGTTAATATTAGGATTGATTTCCCCTGTATCTCTTGGGGAAGTAAATCTGGAGACCATCATTTGGCAGAAAGTCCAAGATTTCTTGACTGTGGCTATGAGGAGTAGGGAGGGGGAAAGGAAGAATGCCAGGGTTGAATGACTGCTTAATTTTGCTCGTGTTGGAACTTCTCAGTGCTGAAAGCTGTTCACACCATGGATGTTATAGAGCTGATGAGGCTGGGAAAGCCATGCCTCTCAGGCTTTAAGGTAGAGTCCTGCTTTGTGCTTCCCACCATCCACCCACACCACTAGGATCACTGTGC
Source organism: Myiopsitta monachus (assembly GCA_017639245.1). NCBI lineage: Eukaryota > Metazoa > Chordata > Aves > Psittaciformes > Psittacidae > Myiopsitta > Myiopsitta monachus. The sequence goes on from CM029919.1 coordinate 27,088,377, forward strand.
CACATTCTACTGGAAAAATGACAGAAGGATTTTGCATATAGAAATGAAGTCAAGCATGCATTTTATGGCAGTAATCTAATTATTTACATTAATATAGTAGCATTGCATTACAATTCTCTGGGGGAAAAAAAAATGCAGAATTTAGAATATCCCATTCTCAACCCAAAAGAGTGTTACCTGGTCCAGTTTTAAATAGCCTGTGAGTATAGTAAAATACCTGATTAACTTAAGAAGAGTTGTTATATCAGGTAGAGAGTACATGTTTTAAAATGTAATCACATACCAGAGTACTTGTTCACTTAATCCATCATTTACAGGGCAACATATTAGACTAATATTGTGGGCAAAGTATCCCCTAGCACAAGCTGGTAAAGCCTTGTTGGGATCTATGTAGCTGTGCCAATTACACCAGTGAATAACAGTTTTGTATTTTATTTTATATTTAATGGATAGACAAATTAACTAAACTATGACGTGTCTCTGTTCATATTTTGGAAAATAAATTGTTTGTGTAACTTAAAGAAAGTGAAGATACAGTAGCCTAAAGCATAAACCATTTTTAAGCATAAATGAATTCAGATTCTTTACACATTCTAAGATTTCACTTAATTTTAAACATATATATTGCTCTACAAAGGCAAAATGTAGTATTGTGTGCAAGAGGCTTTTGTCCTTGTCTGCAAAGAAGAGGTGTTTCAGAACTGTTCCATATTGTATTTTACATGGCAGACAGGATAAAACCCGGTGAATTCTGCATCTGTCACTATTCTGCATCTGTCACTCAATGAAAATTCCCCTTTCCCTTTTTGGGAAAGTTGCCTAAGGATGATGGGTTATGGCTGATAACAATAACCCATATTTAGGTAACCAGAAGATTGTGACAACATTAGATAGAATAAGGGAATGCAGACTTAAAATCAAAACATCTGTTATGGTAACTTTTACTTACCCTATTATTTCTAGATGCTGCAGTGTCATAACTTAGCTTCCTGCATTGTCTTGCCATAAAAATATACATTAGCCTTGAAATTCAGCACTAACTTTAATTTGCTTTAAACTTCATGTCATAAAATTAATATTAATGAATCATAGCGGTTCATCTTTGTATTGGGTTTGTGTGGCAAGGTTTTGGTAGCAGGGGGGCTACAAGGGTGGCTTCTGTGAAAAGCTGCCAGAATCTTACCCTATGTCCAATGAAGTCAACACCAGCCAGCTCCAAGGCGCACCTGCCGCTGGCCAAGGCTGATCCCATTCAGCGATAGTGGTCGTGCCTCTGGGATAACATAGTTAAGAATGTGGAAAAAGAAAACTGCACAATTGCAGCCAGAGAGGAGTGAGAACATGGGAGAGGAACAGCTCTGCAGACACCAAGGTCAGTGTAGAAGGAGGGGAGGAGGTGCTCCAGGCGCTGGAGCAGAGATTCCCCCGCAGTCCATGGTGCAAATCATGGTGAGGCAGGCTGTGCCCATGCAGCTCATGGATATCCATGGTGGAGCAGATCTCCACCTGCAGCCATGGAGGTCCACAGTGGAGCACATCTCCACCTGCAGCCCAGGAAGGACCCCACGCTGGAGCAGGTGAGTGCCAAAGGAGGCTCTGACCACATGAGAAGCCCGCGCTGGAGCAGGTTTGCTGCAGGACTTGTGACCTCACAGGGGACCCACGCTGGAGCAGCCTGTTCCTGAGGGACTGCACCCATGGAAGGGACCCACGTGGGAGGCAGAGGCAATGTGTGATGAACTGACCACAACTCCCATTCCCCGTCCCCCTGCATCACTGTGGGGGAGGAGGTAGAGAATTCAGGACTAAAGTTGGGCCTAGTAAGAAGGGAGGGGTGGGGGGAAGGTGTTCCTTCCTTGAGAAGCAAATTTGGGTTCGCTTCTCATTACTCCACTCTGATCAGTAACAAATTAAATTGCATTTTTACCACAGGTCTGTTTTGCCCGTGATGGTAATTGCTGAGTGATCTCTCCCTGTCCTTATCTCAACCCATGATCTTTTTGTTATATTTTCTCTCCCCTGTCCATTTGAGGAGAGGCAGTGATAGAGCAGCTTTGCTGGGCACCTGGCATGCAGCCAGGGTCAACCTCCATAATCTTTAGACACTCATAGTACAAGTAAGTGATATTCTGCTTGATAGATTGCAAAATGTGTTGTATTTTATCCATGATTATGAGAATAATTTGATTACCCTCAGCATAGCTATTAAATAGTTACACAGAGATTGATTGTAGTGGTATGAAAGATTTCACCATTAATATTTCTATGAAAGAGATTCAGAACATAAACAGATTTCATGGCTGTTCTTAACTGGAATATCTAAATATGTGCCTTTCCATCCCTACAACCCATGCACATCAGCTTGCCATGGAAATTTCTGTCAAAACAGAGATTCCTTTGATATTCCAGTGCTTGATATCACAACATGTTGCTGTAGTGCTAACACTATAGCAATGAGGACGTGGTTGCATAAATCGTAGGAGACAAATGCCCAGAATAAAATACTATAATGAATAAAAAGAGGTGTAGTATGTGATGACCCTGATCCTGCTCTGTGACAGATCTGAGTCAGAAGATTACATTCTGTTATTTCAGGGAGGATCAGTCCCATCACATGTGGTAGAAAATGTTGATTTAATTCTGATTCTGCCCTCTTTCTACCATTCAGTCTTCAAATTATGGGCAAGACCCAGTGCTGGTAAACTATAGCTGCTGCATAGCCTGAATTTAGGAGTGTATGCAGAGTGTGCTCTTAGGCTGCCAAATCACATTGCATGTCCTCTGTTCATTCACTGTGCCTGCTAGAATAACTTGTTATGATACTGGACTTCCAAAGAATATATTAACTTCCTGACTCTCTATAGTAATACCATACAGCTGGTTCAAATAAACATTCCAAGCCAGTGCATTTTTCATCTTGGAAAAAAAAAATAGCAATCCCAAAGAAGTTTTGTATTTATTCAGCTCTTACTGTCATTGCCTTTGACACTGAGCACAAAGTTAGTAGTTTAAAAAATTGCAGTTACTCTCTAGGCCTTTGCATTGATTCTCCTTTGTTGTTCTTAACTTATTTTGTTGATTACTGCAGTCGAAAAGAGAGGGAAAACTGCTCATGGCATTAATTTTCTTGAGTTATTGCACTGTTCTGTCTCACTAGAAGTTTATTGTTGGTTTTGTACTTTGAATAAAATGTGACTGCTTTTGTCTGAAGCAGAATCTGTATAAAGAATTCAAGAATTCTTGAATTTACCTTACTATTCTAAAATTTCTTTGACATTGATACAAAACCACTAGGTAAGTTATCCCCATTGAACTTTTGCATTAAAAATATGTTACTTTGTTTCTGTAATGATTTCATCGTCAGTTCATTCATTAATATTCCTGAAACAGTATAAGTGAGAACCGTAGGCAAAATCATAATGTAAATAATGGATATTTTGGCTGTATAACGGCTGAAGGTTTCATCATATTTGATCACAAGTTTTGTAGTTATATTACTGTAGATGCACTGAGTTTTGGCCTCAGAAAGGGTACACATGATTAAATAAAGATTTTGCCCCAAATATTGCTTCCATTGGTAACATACAAATTCCCACCAGGGATATATCTCAGGGCACAGGTCTTCCATTTCTATGTCATACTGCCATTTATAAAGTAATTTCCTAATGAAAATTGTTAGATGTGCCAGGTTCCTGAGTTGGATTCTTGTACTCTGAGCTGTAATTATGGAAAAACTTATGGATGGAATTATAGAAACTATGGAAAATACTGTGCATGTCCGTACTTTTCTGAGTTTTGTTTTAATTCTTTGGGCTAATTATGAAGAAAGTGATATTTCCAATATGTTGTGGAAAAATCAGAGTTAGCCAAATACATATGATACCTGCTTTTAAGTAGTTTTTCAAAGCTGGACACCAAGTTTTGATCTGTCACCCAACTGTGAGTGATGCAAATAGAAATGTGTCCCTGATTTCAGTGGGAGCAGGAGTAGGTGGTAGTTTTTCATTCTTATATCACACATGAAGAAGGCAATTGTGTATGCAAGACTTACAGCGATGTCAGATCTACATTTTTATATGTTTTGTTACAGTCTATGAATAACTGGACTGTATGGATATAAATCTGTCTTTGATTAAGATAGATTATTCTGGTGTCCTGTTATAAGATTATTTTACATAAACAGAGCTATCATTGACAAGTACAGAATCGTTCTGATTTATAGTACTTTATGAGAAATATACACATCTGTGAAAAATGCTAACTTATGGCTGGAATTAAGGGGTAGACACAGGTTCTTTTCATTCTGCTTTTGCACTAAGGAAAACTATTTGGCCTGTTACTGCTTCAGATAGTCGCAGAAATTTGCTTTTATCAGGGAGCTATTCTTCATAATTTACAGATAAGGTAAACCAATCCATAGTTTTATGACTGGAAGTGAAGGAGCATTGTAAAACTGTGGAATTAGGCAAAGTACATAAGAACATTCTGAACTCCCAAATGCTATATTAAGGTCACACACGTTTTAAATTAGGAGCCTCTGTTCTCACTCATAAATGTCTCAAACTTTCAACTACTGATCTGAAACTTTTGGTGGTTGAATATTGTAACAGTAGCCACTGGAATTAGTAGATACTGACCCTTGTGCCATTTGACAGGGTATATATAACTACTTGTGACCCTGACCGGGTTCACGTGAGTGGAGCAAAGAAATGGAGGTTAGCCTCTCACTAGAGCTCCTGCACACTAGAATTTCATTATAAAGGTAAAACTGACTGGTTGTTTTAATTATTCTATCAATACAAAATACACTTACCCAAAGAATAATGTTAGATTTAAATCATTTTCCCCCATTCACAATGGCACCTATCATACTGTATATATAAGCATGAGGAAAGCAAAACATAGCTTAGTCTTACTGCCTTCAACTTTGTGGTTGTTACCAGCAAATGCCTGAACATTAATTTATATTTTATATTTTGAGCTTAGATTTTTAAAAATGATTTTTGGTATTGTTTCTTTGCTGGTTTTCTTTTGTTCTTGCTATCTGCAAGACATGTAACATGACAAGCACTGAGCGTCTATTTGTGTGAAGCATACAAGGAAATGGAGAGTTATAAATATGTATATCTGATGATAATATGTAACTATGACAAAGATATTCCTGCCTATGTTTTTGGAAGGGACTGTGCAAAGCTATGGTTTATCCAAATAATGGTAAAAATAACATTCTAAAAATGTTCTATTTACATAAATAGACAAAACCACAAAAATGTGTACTTAGTCCCAGGTAGAAAAGCTCCTCTTTACAATAATTGGAGATAGATGTCCCTGTGCCTCCCTATCCCCCAAGATCCATTTTCTGCAAAGGTCTTTTAAATGTGAGGGAGGATAGAGTTTCGCAACAGTTTATTGCTAGATTTACAATGCTGGCAACAAAGTCATTCTTAAAAACTGGGATAGACTTCTCCCAGGAATTGATCTCTGCTTAGGGTTAACGGATTATAAGGGCCAGACTCTGTCTGTGACTAGCCCTTACACAGTAATGCTGCTGCAAATACATGTGAAATCTGGCCTCACAGGAAACTGCTTCGGGGAGCTCAGCGCCCCTACCCACTGGGTAACTTCTGCAACAGAGCAGGAATAAGACAGGGTCATGCTTATGCCTCTGCATGGAAACAAAAGTAGGAAGAACAGTCAGTGCCTTCCTAAAGTTGCTGTAAGGCAGCAAAATCCCTACATTGCTTTGGTTACAGGAAGATTGCTCCTTTTGCGATTGCTCCTAACTGTGCTGTTTGAAACAACCGTCGTCAGGATCACTGGTCAGCACGCAAAATGTTAATTATTTGGCTGCATATTTTTATATTATTAATTAGGTTTTATGATGTTCTTTTTTTGTTTTGTTGCATAGAACGTTAGCTGAAATCAGCAGAATGTAATATTTCTTTTTATTTGAAATACAAAATGATATTTTGCATTTCATATTTATATACAATTTTAAACAGTCTCCAGAAGACCTGTGCAAAGGCAGAAACAGTGGCTGACTTGATTTGGTGCCTTGAATGGGTGGGTTTTTTTGTCCTTGCTGAGTACAATAAGACCACTGTGTCCCAGAGTCTTTATCATACCACCTAACTGGTTTGCGAAACCTTGCTGCTGCGGGCAGCTTGATCTTGCTGCCAGTGGCACGGGTGGCACCCCCCTTTCCTTTTTGTCTGCAGCAGAAGCAGGATTGGGCTGCCCAGTGCCTGCAGCATGAAAATTTGGCGGCTCCTCAGCATCGCCCCGGGTGTACGGTGATTTTTCACTCTTCTTTGTTTCAAAGAGCTGCATTGAGGGCTGCTCCACAGCAGCAAAACTGAAGCAGCACAGAGTATGAGAAAAGCAAACAAAAACTTTACGAATTCACTTCTGAAATTTCAGTCCTTTTTACAAGGTTGTGAGATTGCAGTTATTAATTTTGGCGTGTCTTTTTGTTTGATTGTAGCCTTTGAAGTGGGTCTGGCCTTAGATCAGGGTAACCTCATTTTGGATTACATGGCGACGGCCAGGTTTCGCTTACACAGAAATTGACAATTTTTTGTAAGGAAGATAGAAAGAAATGGTATTGCACAGATGCAGTGTGTTCACATGCACACTGTATGTGCACAGAATGCTTACTTTCATGTCACAGGCTTTGGGCTGCTTCAGCAGCACTCAGTGTGCCTCTTGGAGTCTGCAGGCAGCCGCTGCTGCAGGCAGCCCCACCATGGCAGCCAGATACCTGCGCATGCACTGGGGACCGTGGTGGCAGGAGGGGGCTGCTGTGGGAGACTGCTGCTCAGTGTGAGGGGCTGGGGAAGAAGAGGCGGGTGGATGAGGCTGCCCACTGCCGCCTCCTCTCAGAGGATCTTGAGGTGGAGGAGCCGCTGCCGCATGGTGGCTGCGAGGAGCCAGGGCAGAGGCCAATGTGGTTCTTCTCAGGTGGAGGCAGTACTTTAATGAAAGAACTGGAAGAAAACAGCCAGTGGAGCTGGAGAGCAACTGGCCCAGAGGCAGGAGGTGGGTGTGAGGCAGGAAAGGGCAATAGTGGCATGGGTGACACTACATGGTGCCTGTGGAGAAGAGCAGGAGAGAGCACCGTTGCTATGGCGGCCGCTGAGGTGGTTGAGGGCTGTGGTGTGCTCACGGGGCTGGCTGAAGGCGGGTTCCTGGAATGCAGTCGGGGTCTGGTGGAGTGAGTGCTGGTGGGCACGGCAGGCCACCCAGTGTGTGGTTTTCCCCAGGGGAGACCCACGATGGCGGCTGAATGGGTATGCTCCCAGGAGGGGATGTTGAGGCCCTGCTGCCATGTCAGGATCAGCAGCTCTCCTGTGCGCGGGGCTCAGGTGTGTGGGGTTCAAATATACCTTTTTATTAGCAAAGCAAAAAGCTCTGTGAAATTCAAACCTTTCTCCATCCCTACAGCTTAAGAGGTTCTATGGGTAATTACTTTAAAAACAATTACACAAGATGTTACCTTAGGCAAATCATATAAAATTAAGAGTACAGTGCCATATCGTCAAATTTCACATCAGTAGGAAGTTTTAAAATCTGCAGCCTTCTGGATTCCTGTGGTTCGCTGTTTGTTCACAATACACGTCAGGGGAAAACATATGGTAATCCCATGCAGAAATAAATGTGACTGAATCCTGTTTGCTTTCAAATAATTGCATTTATTTACATCAGTTTAACCTCCATTTAAAATGTCATGTATACCCCAGCTAGATTAATGCATGTAAAAAACCTAAGCCTCTGTGGGAAGTGTTTCGAGTAAGTGATTTGTTTTGCTTCTGATTAATGGATTCTTACCTAAAGTACAAGTTGTAAATAAAAATAAACTAATGGTGAGTGGTAGTTTGCTGCTGTCGCTTAAATAGTGGACAGTTTGGTAATTACAGACCATCAAAGAACTGCTGCACTGCTAATTATTGTATTTTAAGAATTTCCCAGCCTTTCATCATTCAAAAGAAACTTGCATTGAAGACTTTAAATATATGCTATAAATAAAATAAGCCTATTAAGTGGTGTGATGGTTGGTACTTACAGCTCACACAGGAGAACATCACCTTTCCTTGTTGCTTTGCCTGATACAGAATACCACATTGTGAAATAGGTACCCAAGTCTCATTTAGCCACGTGTATTTACATCTATAGCGAGGGCTTCATACTGTAAACATGTGAGCAGCTTGACTAAGATGAGAAGTTTCAGAAGCAAAGTTGGAGAAAGTTATTTGAGTATTTATAAGGCTAGATCCAGCAAATGTCGAAAAATCCATTCACAGAAACCTTGTATGCAAACATTTGAACTGAAAAGAAAGAATACCAGTGCTGAAGATGTTGGCAATAGTTGCACCTGCTCTGAGCTAGAAAGGTGTATAATTCTAAGACATTTTTATACGCCTTATTTTTTACTTAAAATACTTACGAATACTTTGATAAGTATTTTCATTTTCAAAACTGAATAAGTTACTAGCCACAAATGTATTTTTTCACAGTTGTGATTCTCCATTTACTTCATATCAAAATGAACAAAACACACATTTCCATGGTAATTTTAGTCAGAAACTGGATTTAGGATGGAAATTATGTTATATGTGTCTCTTCCTCACAGAGGTAAACCTGTGTTTAATACCTCCTAGGCTATGATCTTTGTATTACCTAGAATTAACATAGTATTGAAAAATGTGTTTATGTACACAGTGGTGCTGGAGATCATGAATTTTTTTGTCTTGAGGGAGGAGCAGGTACATGCAGTTTAGAGCTGATTGTAATATATTTCCATCAGAAGTATTGCAGATCTCTCGGACCTTGACAAGACTTTGGATTTAGCATAGCTTTGTTCATCTGCCTATAAACAGATATCTGTACAGATAGCAGACATATTGTCTCCAGTAAGGAAGCATCCACTGCCATGCTGATCTATATAGATTGTCTACCCGTTTATCTTGGGTTTATAGCATAACAAAAGAGTAGTCCTGAATCTCTCATTCAGAATATTGACACAAGATTGCATTATCTATCTAAGTAAGATTTCCAGGACGGATATTACAGACCTCTGCAAATACAACACTGAAATTGTAAATAATATAAAACAAATGCTAAATATTGTACTCTTCAGTAATTTTCATTGAGCCAGACTCTAATAATCATTAAGGCATGTAAAAAATATATGGCTCATACGAAAGGTCAGCTGCAGGCCGTGGTTATTTTTAATTCATTGAATTGTTTTCAGCAGGCATATCTGTATGCAGCATAAACTCTCACCCATTTTCAGCAAAACATCCCTAAATTCATCATACATGAAAACAGAGCTGGAGGAAGAGGAAATGAACAATTTTCCAATTTATGCAATTTAAGAGAAATATGTGGGGGGTCTTTAATGATCATTGGCTCTATGAAATACACATTATCTGCACCTATCAAGCTGTAAAAGCCTGTGGAAGATGGCAGAAATGCTGTTTTTAAAGGGTTGTGTAGTCTTGTGAGGCTAGTTTTATTATAAATCTGCTGATGTGTCATTGAACTGGATGCTGTGCTTTGTAAGAGACTATAAACATAATTTTTGTTGTTAATATCATAATTCATTTGACATGTTTTAGCTTGATGGTTTTTGGGCATAATATTTTCTCAAGCTTTAAAAAAATCTTAAGACCAAATGAAACAATCTCAGTAAATGAGCTACTTTAAGGTTGCTTGACAATTTAATTGAGAATTAACTGATTTTAACAGTACAGTTGTGTTGATTACCTTGTTTTTTTAAAAAAGATTGAAAATTTCCAGGTGCGTTGACAGACTCATGCACACCTGTTTGGGGGATTTTGGGCACTTTGTTTGTTTGCTTGTTTTAATAAACCACAACAAAGAAAAATCTGAGAACCTTGAAATAACAGTTTCATGGGTATGTAAGGAAAGCAATTGTTAAATGGCTCTGAGTGTTAGTGGAATTTGTTAAAGCTATTTAATGTAATAAAAAGACTAGAAAGGGCTATAAGACTTTAAAATATGCTGTACACAATCATATGGTTTTCATATTTAGTATTTACACTTAGGTAGTTATTTGTGAAATTGAGCAGATGTACAGTGTATTAACATACAGTGTGAAAAACAGTAAAAAAGCTAATGATACCGTAATTACTGTTTGCTGTATGAAAACCTGAAAATGCTGGATTGTGTTCTATTGAAAAATGCATAGTTGTAACGTGTCAGGATGATCGTGAGTCTCTTCGGTAGCAATTGGGATACGTTGCAGTATGTATTTATTAATATATCATATTTTCTTAAAGTAGAATTTCATATATGTATAGTAATTACTCAGAGGTAGTAAATAATTGCAACACAAACTTGAAGAAATCTAGAAAGGCTTTTGTGTAATGAAAGAAAAGTGAGAAAGAAGAAGGGAAAAGGAATGATTTCAGTCCTTTAGGGCCTAGAGGGTTCCTGGGCAGGTGAAATGATGAGATTTTATGTGTTGTCTGACTGCTCTTGGTCTTATTATTAGGGCCCTGCTCCACAGCCTCAAGGAGCAGGAGGAGGACTTTGGTATTGTCAGAATATGCTGCTGTGCACAGCCTGTGTTTCCTTTTCCTGGGAGGATTATGCTGTGTGTAAGTGGCAGCATTCTGCGTAGCAGCAGAGATGTCTGAATGGAAGATCCCTTCCCCCAGCGGTAGCACATCTCGGTAAACGTTCTGGTCACTTGAGCCAGGAGTGTTTTGACCAAAATGTATTAAACTTTGGAGACATGACATCTTCTGTTCCTATTTATTAGGTACTGCATGTGATTCTTTATCTAAGGGCAAGTTGTTCTTGTTTCATTCACAGTTAATGAACTGCATGTATGTGGAAAAGGAGAGAGATCTAGCTTCTGTGTATCTCTGAAATAACTTATAATACAGTCTAATAATAATAGTTTATAATAATGTCCCTCTGAAGGTAAATGACAAAACAGGATTGTGGTTCCTCATAACACCCTTGCACTCTCTTTCCTTTTATGGCCCAGCTTAGCTGTATTAAATGCCCAAACAATACTCTTTGTACAGTGTATTCACTTTCAGATACGCACCATGCTTTTATTTTACCTCTGATTTCCTTGGCACATGAGATGCAGTGGCACATTAAAATACAGTGCAGTCATCTGTCCAGTTCCCTTCCTATAGCCATATTGTATATTAAACTCTCATGCCCCACAGTGTTCTGCAGGAGATTATCCAAGAAATGATAAATTCTCGGTAGGAGCTATCAAAGCATCGTTGCCCATTCGTAGCCGCCAAAAAGACCCTCACATCTCTTTCACTGTCACTGCATTATTGATTAGTTTGCGAAATACTGAAGCTGTATTGATTGCAAATATTTAGGGATGAAAAAGGAAACATTGTCCTTGAAGGTATTTGCAGTCCTCATTTCTGTTAAAGAGATCTTCTCTTGTATTACTCTGGCTGTCTTCTACATATGCTGCAGGCAGATGTGTTCATCCGGGGCTACCAGCAAGATGGGCAAATGGCTGCCTCACCTTGCTGTGGCTGGTAGTCACCAAAAACCTGAGAGGGCAGAATAAAGGAGAGTGCTTAGATAAAGATTTCTTGTTTGGTTTTCTATACATATGCATTTTGACAGAAATTATAGGAAGCAAACCCCGTTTCCTATTTGTCTATGTTTTAATTAATTTGTATTTTAAAATTATCTTAATGATCCAGGCAATCTAGGCCATGAGATCTGAAACAGTCCTGCCTAAAATAGCACATAACTGGCTGATATTCTACTCCCATTAGAAACATAGCTACTGAAATCGCAGCACATTCTGTCTTGATATTCATGGGTTCTCCTAATCCAGTTACAGAAATACTCTGTGCAGACAGGCAAAAATGCAAGACCTGAGAAGAATCTTCGCTTGTTGATCCATTTGGGTGAAGTCTATAAATGGACTTTGCAAATGAAAAACAGTAAAGCGCACAACAAAACAATTCCTTGCTAATTTGCAAGTTGCTTCTTGCTGTCTCTTCTCCAAGAAGATCCTGGCACATGCAGGTGGTTTCTGCTTGGTTAGTGTACAGTTAGTTCCCTGACTGGTACTTAAGCTGAAATCATTAACATGTGTCTTGTGTGTTACCTGAATGAAAGGCAAGTTCACGGGTTATTATTGCCCATTTTTTCTCTTTGCTCCTGCACTTCCCTGTTTCGATTACAAATCCCCCTCCAGGCACAAAGCAAGCTGGACACCTACAGTGCAGCTAAAGAGTTATTTGTTCCCTAGGTGGACACTAATGAATGACTGCAGTGCTGCCCTGAGTGAGGGGGTCCCCACTATTAAAAGTTTAATAGAAAGATCTGAGAAGCTGGGGGCCAAGAGAAGGAGGAGGGGACAGGGAGCTGTGAGTAACTCACTAAGTGCCTTCTCTGTTCCTTTGCTATAGTGGAGATTATACCATCCATTAGGACAGGAGCAACAGGAGAGAGGTCAGTTCCCTCTGAGTTCTCCTTTTGCCTTCAGTCTCACCACAAGCTGTTGAAACTGCAAAAATATGTTGGTCCCTTTCCACTGTAAAGTCTCTGAAAGCAGCAGGGATATGGCCTGCCTGAAAAAACCGAGCTAATTCAGACTTCCTTTCACTTTTCTGATTTTTTATCCTTTTGTTTCCCTCTTGCGCCTCTTTGTTCTCTTTTAAATCCCTGATCTGTCTTTTTTTTTACTCTCCATGCTCTTCTCTTCCTCTACTTCATGCTTTCCAAGACTTGGCATCAGGATAGGTATATTTAATTTGGAGGCTTTTTTTAATTACTATTTTTTTTTCTTTGAATATTCCATCACCTGCATGAATTCCTGTCTATGCTAAGTGATCATTAAGTTTCATAGAACACTGGAAATATATTGTCCCTTATTTCAACCAAGGTAGGTATAAACCTCACTTTTTCTCTCCGTTGTAGGAGAGTGAGATCTGATTTTAGTTTGCTTTTATTTTTTTTATCTAGGCTCTATTACTGTAGCATCTGTCTATGTTTGAGACCATGTGAAAAAAGGGGTTTGTTATAACCAAGAGAGGGAGGGAGAGAGGTATCCTTTAGTTTCTGTCTTCTGTATAGTACCAAGAACATTCTGAATATCTTTTACATAATCCTTATAAGGAACAAGAAGAATCTCTTGTATATAATCGCTATCGTATATAATTCCTATTATAACTCCAAGAAGGAATGTTTTATGGGTGGTTCAGGCCACCAACATGTTTGGTATCCTGAGGTCCTGCAGGACGCTGCTCACACTGCAAGGGACAGCCAGGGAACGGCAATGGAAAAAGCTTTCTTGCACCAGAGGTGTTGAGAAAGTTAGAATTTTGCTGGAGTTAACCATAACAATAGGAATTGAAGTTTGTTTTCATGGTGGGATGTTATAACCTCCTTCCATTTTGGTGATAGAGTTCTAGGATTAAGAGACCTCTGTTAATTTTTTGCTAGCCAGTGATAAATGTAGCTGGAGGAACTAAAATATAATAGCCTCTCTACAGTTCTTTGGATTCCCTGTGTCATCTTTCCTACACAGCTCTTCTAGAAGGCAATGCAAGAACATTTTTAGCATGTAAATGTATCATAAAAAGAGCACTGATACCTGAATGTGATGCCTGATCTCTTTGAAACAGTCTGATTAAAAAAAGGCATTCGGAAGTGGTGCTGCCCACACAACCTGTCAGCACAGGTTTCTTAAGATTGCTGCCTGGAATAACATGTCAGATTCCTGTTTGGAAATATCTGGAGTGGATCCACAAAGCTCACCTGTGCTCTTCTTTGTCATTGCCTTTCCTTCAAACATTAGTGTTCTGGCTTAGCTCTAGCACTTGGACAGATGTAAAGCTGGACACTGTGATCACCTGCAAAGTCAGTTTTAAAAGACAGGCAGATGTTTTCTGGTGAGACTATTTCAGGGAGATGCGTTTTCCTAAGCATTGCTAGGATACAAAATTTGTGTTCTTATCATTTTTTAACAAACAGTGATTTTGAGTCTGCTCTAAAATTTGCCCTTTGCTTTTTTTCTTAAATTGAGGCTAGTTAAGAATATAGTTTTATACCATGCTAATGATTTGATTGTACATGTTAACACATGCTTTCATATTGCTCTGAATAGGCTTCCTGAGCTCAGGCCTATGTTTTGAACTTACATCTGAATCCTGGTCTTCAGAAAATGCTAAAATAGGTTTCTTCGCCTGTGAACATAGGCTGACAATTCCTTTGCTTTTCTGTGTGCTCTGGAGAGACAACATTAAAGTTCAGTTGCATAAGACTCATTCATATTTTCATGATATTCACTATTTTTTTAAGAACTCTTAAGCATTCTTAGGTAGGTGCAGTTCAAAAAACCTGCAAGGACAGGAAATTTCTCTCTTTCTTACCATGATCATGGGAAGTGCTCAAGAGAAATAAGTGCTATGTGAGAATCATCCTTGGCATTATGCTTACTTCTTGTGCCAATAAAATTTCCTTCTTTTCACTTTTTTGAAGCAGTATCTTAAAAGCTTCTGTTGGTGGTGATGGGTTTTGGTTGGGTTTTTTCGTGTGTGTGTAAACTATTAAACTGACTGCCATAATCATAGAACCATAGAATAGGTTGTAAAGGACCTTAAGATCATCTAGTTCCAACCCCCCTGACATGGGCAGGGACATGTCCCACTAAACCATGTCACCCAAGGCTCTGTCCAACCTGGCCTTGAACACTGCCAGGGATGGAGCGTTCACAACTTCCCTGGGCAACCCATTCCAGTGCCTCACCACCCTTACAGTAAAGAATTTCTTCCTCATATCCAATCTAAACTTCCCCCTGTTTAAGTTTGAACCCGCTACTCCTTGTGTAGTTTTTAGGATTTCATGTTTTCTTTCTGTTGTAAAAATGAGTATTTTAACTCAAGTGAAAACAGTATTTTCTCTGAGGTATTATTATTTGGCATTTCCAGATTACATGAAGGGGTCATTGTTTTGTATGTACATTCCCTGAAAAAATAGCACCATTGAAAACGGGAAGCTAGTGTCATCTAGAATCACTTGTGTGCAGAATTTTGTTCATATTCTGAAGAAAGTTAAGTTGGAATTTCATTCCTTTCAGGAGAAAAAAAATCTTTCATTGAATTGTACTAGGTTCTTCTCAGTAGTCACTCAAAACAGGTAGATTGCAGGGAATTGCAATGCAAAATTCATAGAATCATAGAATAGTTAGGGTTGGAAAGGACCTTAAGATCATCTAGCTCCAACCCCCCTGCCATTCCCCTTTACATGCTGTCAGGAAAGACCTGAAGATCACTTATGAGCCCTCTCTACTTTGTGGTGCTTGGTTGGGTTTTTCCCCCCACAGCTGCATATTCCAAATTACTGGTAATAGCAAGGGCTGACCTACGGGTTTTGTCACACTGAAACAATACATTGAATTTTGTCTCTCCCGGACATGAGGCAAGTGCAACCATGCGTTTCGTGATCAGAACCAGGCAGCTTATGCCATTTCCTTTTGGTAAATGTGGTTATGGAGGATGAGAGAATGGTTGACTTTTAAGCTACCCAACAGTCTGCAATTAGCAACACCCTGAGATTTCTGGATTTTCTCATCCAGCCTTCTTTTGTGTGACTTGCCTTATAAGAGAAGCCAGAGCTAAGTGAACTGGAGAGGTCAGTAAAATGTTATTGTTCAGTCTTGTTCTGTGCTTTTAAGGTAAGTTGATCCCATATGCAGGGACGTCCAGTACTTCTCTGACTTAACCTATACACCCAAGAATAGAAGTGTTTAGTCAATAAAGTCTCAGAAAAAAATATGGTAAGACACCTTTGTATCTGAAAAACAGTGAATCAGTATGCAAACAACTAAATAAAAAAACCCCAAACAACTCCAAGTACATTTTATTTGAAGGATGAAAAGAACAGAAGTCTTGCAACTGATCAAAAAAACCTGTCTATGTCTGTCTTTTGAATCCTTCTTCAGGAATAATGCTTTCCATGGTTTGATGCTTGCCGCTCCATAAAGAAAAAACTTTTGTCATGGAAAACTTATTCTCTACTTTTATTAATCTTAATGGCACTGTTGAATTATATTAGTTATCCATTTATTTTGGTGTTCTGTTCTGGTAAGGACTAGAATCGTATGTTTCAGAGGAAAACACAAGAATTCTTTGGATAGTAAGCTGTGCCCTCGCGGGCCTCTGTTACAAAGTAAGCAGTCAGAAATATATTGGGCCAGAAACTGAGTAGATGTTCTGAATTTTTGGGGGACGGTGTTTTGTACTTCGGGCTGAGTTGTAACCCAAGAGCTGACAAATAGTTCACCAAAAATGACACACAGAATAATAAATAATATAGGCACATGTGCTTGTTGGGGGTTCTTTCCTTTGAGAAATTGTAGAAATAGACTAGTTAATGAGTAATTCTGTGGTGTAAGTGGGAAAATTATTTTGTTTCTGTTATATCCCACAGAACTGATCTTAGGAACAGTTCTGAGTGAATAACAAGACTTATTTTTCTGAACAGAAGATGAATAAATGGTATGTTTCTAAAACTCATAAACAATACCCAGTTTTACCCTCTGTTCTGTTCCAGAATGTCCTTTTCTCTGACACTCAGGAACTAAAACCTGTATCAGAAGAAGGTCACATACATCATAATGATGAACACGCAAGTTCATGGATCTCAAAATAGCAATACAACAACGTTATACAAGATTTAAGTATTATAAAATATAAAAATAGTTTTACATTACATAGTATTACATTTTCATATATTCATATGGAAAACATTTTGCTTACATGTATGTTTTTATAAAAATATAAGCAAAAATATATTCCATAATTAGTGAATCCAATAATGGTATTTAAATTATATACACTAGATATTGGAAAAAAACAGATACGATCCACAAGAAACAGCATATCAAGGAAGAGAACTGTGCAGTTATAAAGAACAAAGCACCGATAGAGAGGGCGATTAATCTGAAGCAGCAGCCCTTTCTGGCTCCTGAATGCTTTAAACAGCACTTGGCCTCTTCCTTTCTACTGAAGATACAGTCAGAAACCTTCTCCTAAGGGTAGATAGCGAATCTTTTCCATTTACAGAGTAGTGGTAGATAATGTTGCTCTCTGGTATGACGGCTCACTGGTTACTGCTTCAACAGTCAGCAAAACTCATCCATGATCAGATCTTTTGCTGATCTGTGGGTTTCAAGCCAAAGGGGTAGCATCTGCCTTTGTGCATGTTCTTTTTATTTTTTTTTACCTTAAAAGACTTTAAATTAAAGAAATTAAATGAAAGTGAGGAAGAATGCCAAGAAGAAAGGTGCCAAGTGACTCTGTAGCCCCACCTGCAGCATTCTCACAACCCCGATACATGGAATAGGCAGCCTTGAATGTCTAACGCCAGGTCCTGTGCTCCAATCAGACACCTCAAAGTTAGAGCTTGTGCTCAGTATCAGCATAGCAAAGTCCATTTTGGCAGCTGGCTGCTAGACACAGATTTTGAAAATAGTCAAATTTACACTTGTTAAAACTAACGGGAATATTAATGCATAAAAAGTAAAATGTTTCAGGGCCCAAAATCTATGCCCAAATGTCCCTCTGTTGGTTTATGGGCTAGGCCTTTTTTTCAGACTTAAATCCTGCTATTTCCACTAAATACCTCTGCTTGTGCATAAAGTCACAGGACTGTTTGCTTGTCCTCCTACACAGAGAAAATAGAAGTGGTCCTGCCTCTGAACTGGTTCTTCTGAATCTGAGAATAGCAGAGGTCTGCTGAAGAAAACGACGCAGTGGGCATGATGCCCTAGAAAGCAATCTTTAAAACAATTATTTTAATTACTTCCGAGAGCTTGCATATCTTGTCTTTCTCTGCCTCATTTTAAAAGATGTTGGTCAGTAAGGTATCAACAATATGCGATAAAATGAAGCAGTACTGTGATAACACAGACATTTACATAGCTCTTTTCAAAGTATTAGGAAACCGAGTGGCTGACCTCTGGACCGTGAGTGGTCAGTTTAAGTTACTCACTGAGCTGAGGAACAAAGTCTTACAGCAAGGTTGAAGAACAAGGTAGTATACAAAATATGACAGCAGGAGTAACACTATTTTGTTCTTAATCCTGCTGCTCAAGACTCTCTGGCTTCGAGAGTGAGCAGGGACTTCTTGGTCTGGGGTGGGCAGAAACTGGGAGATAATCAGCACTCTCTTGGGAAAGAGCCAGCACCTGTCATCGTTGTGCCTTGGGTGCCATGTGCCAGCTCGTTTCAGTGGCATTCAGTGGTCAGAAAAGCCATCAGGCAGAGCTTCATGGAGCCACAGGGACAAGATGAAGTGACTGATATTGTAAGACTTAAGAAAGATTCTAACAGTATCAGCCAGTGAAAGAAAAGGGGAAAACACTTGCTCAGGTTTGGATGAGAAAACTCTTTACTTGGCAGAGCCGTAGCTATAGATGATTTGCTGTAAGGTCATGTGGGAAGCAGATTTTGATATAATGATAATGATAGCTTTTCTTCACTGCTGTTTTCAGTCACAAGAAAGGTAGATATAATTTGCCTACTTACAGGCAGAGGGATGCTGCCTGCTTTTAACAGTCTAACTGCTCCCTGCAGTCACTGAAATTACCTTTTAGATATATTAATAGGGCAATTTGCAATGATATTTGGGAATTGCATTTTGGCTTGCATGTGTAATGGATGAATTAGCAGCAGCCAAGAGCAAGCAGTTTCACCTCTGATTTCTTAATTTATTCCCCGGAAAAAGGACGCTGCTCTGAACAATTATTTTAGGAATTAGCCTTTCATGTTGGCTGGAAGAAGAAAGAGGAAAAGCCGCCGGTTTCACTGTTTCTTCAGTTTTCTTTCGGCAGGTCGCAAGGCTGGTTGGTTGGGAGCCGGGTTGTACACGTTGGCCAGCAGGTCCCTGCAGCGAGGAGGTAGCAAGGCTGGCGCGGCAGCATAGCACAGCACTGGCGTGGTGGAGCCGCTACTCGTCAAGAGTCTCTGTGGCGCAATCGGTTAGCGCGTTCGGCTGTTAACCGAAAGGTTGGTGGTTCGAGCCCACCCAGGGACGGGTTCGCCTTTTGGCTCGCCGTCGCTCTCTGCGTACGCGCCGGGGAGGATGTGAGATTAGCGCTGGCGGCCGTGCCGGCGCCGCGAGTTTCTGGCAGGGGGGCCCCCGCAGGGGAGCTCAGCCAGCAGCGGCGGCAGCACCGCCAGCGGAGGAGGCCTGTCCCGCCGCCCTAGAGTCCCGGGTGTGAACCGCCGTGCTGCAGCGGCCGCTCGCGCCTGTGGGTCGAGAGGGGCCCGGCCGGCGCGGCTTGGGGTTATGTCCCCACCTCCTGCGAGGGAGGTGTGGAGCCCCCCCAGCGCGGGTCCCAGCAGTCCCAGGCCGGTGGGGGCTCCCTGAGCGCCACTCGTCCGGCGGGCGGGCAGGGGTGAGAGACTCCGGAGTTTCTTCGCCCTGTGGTGCCGCGGTGGAAGGTGCGAAGGAAAATACCATATCTGAGCTGCATAATAATCGTTAATGACGGCGCCGCGCGTTAGCAGGATTTGCTCCAGGAGACTCCAGCACCCGAGCTACCGCCATCGGTTAACGTGAGCTGGAGGCTCGGCTAGGGGGGAAACGCCGCCAGCAAGAAGGATTATTGTTATAACCGCTGTCGTGTGGGGCTCTCGCCGCTGCCGTCCCTGGTCGTCACGCACAGCCTTCCGTCTCTCCGCGATGGACGGCGGCAGAGGCGCAGTTCCAGCCTCCGTCCCGGGGGAGAGCAGACCCGTGGGGCCCGGCGGGCGGGAGCGCTACTCTCGGAGCCGTCGCCGGTCCCTGTCCCGCTGGGGGTTCCAGGCCCGTTTCCTCCTGGCAGCAGCGCTGCCTCTCCAGCCCGCCCTGTCCGCAAGAAGCCTCTTTGCATAAATGAATGTTAAAAGCAATTACGTTGGGAGCTTCGCCTAAACGTATCAATTAGAAGTTGGCACCTTCGCCGTATCCGAGCCCGTGAGCTGATTACAACGAGCGTTACGGCCGTTTGAAATCCTGTTGCCTTCCAGACCAGCTCCTGACAGCTCTGCGAGGGTCTATTTACAGTTTATAGAGAGCAGGATTCGTATTAAAAATGCCCCCTTCGCCGGTGAAGTTGTATTTCACTGATCTTTCTTTTCAACTCGCCTGTTTTGAATAGAGGATATAGCCCTCTTAAAGGTCAGTCTGTGCCACTGGTTTACAACTGATGACAGGATATGGCCCTCGCTAGCTAAGATACCGGAGAAAAGACATGGATTTAGACATCCCGAGGAATCTTGAATCTTTCGACTGTAACAAACCCTAAATGGTCGGTGTGCTGGATCTGCAGCTGTTGGCTGGCGTAGTTTTTTCTCTCTTTTTTTTCCCCCATCACCCGCATCTTTTTCATTTTTCCATTAAACACCGTAAAACTTGGCAGCTGTGTTCTCAGCACCGGATAGGTGCAGCCCGCTGCGGGACCCACCTACTGACCTCAGCAACGCCTCACCCAGAAATGTTCCCCACTGACCAGTACAATTTTATTTTAACTCGAGTCATTCAGATAAACCGCTGTCTCTCTGTTCCGTGGTGTTGGCAGCGGAAGGATCGATCCAGCTCGGGAGCCAGCGAAGCCTCGCGAGGGACGGGGGTTTTTAAACCTGCGTTTGTCTACGCTGGGGTTGCCTCGCACCGGGCGCTCACCGAGAGCTCTCAGGAATCACAACAGCGAAGTGATCACGGTAGTGTAAAGAAGCAGTGGCTTGAAGGAGGTAATTTAGGAGCTAAAATTCACCGAAGTGATACTTCAGGAAGGTTCTGCTCCTGGGCAGCAAGTCCTGCTTTCCCTAGCTTGTCATACATGGGTTCTACAGAGGTGATTCTTGCTGACCAGGAGGTCTCTTAACTCTCCTTCCAGGTGGTGTACGTCGGTGTGCAAATGCACCTATCAACCCGCCTAAAACAGATGCGGCGTGTGAGCACTCACTACGCGTTCCGTAGATGCGGGTGCAGTAGGAAGCTCTTCAAACGCGCGTCGTGGGCTCGGTAACACACAGCAGCGTTGGGGCGGTGCTTGAGAAAATCATTTTGTGCAAGTGGAAAGTGCCTCATCGCCTCTGCTCACCAACTAATTACAATGAAGGTTGTGGAAAACGGGACACCTGGTCCATTTCTTTGATTTTTGGGAGGGGGATAGGGACTCGATGCTTTCTTCGTATGAAGTAATATTTTTTTTAGAGGTCAGTGAAGCACTCAGTTCTCAGCGTGAAAAAAAAAAAACAAACCTTCACAGCTGTGCAATGTAGCCAGAGAAACCATCCGATTCTTAGCTTAATCCATTTGTTTATACGCCGTTTGGGATAAACGCTCTTCTAAGTGCAGTGAGGGACTGCATCACCTGATACTTTTAGGAAAAGCCTTGACATTATTGAGAGTGACCGGTTAACAAATACCGAGTTAAACCCCAGCCTTAATATTTCAAACCAATATCCCAGCCAGTTTCTAGCGCGGTTGGGGAAGAGCGGACGTCGACATATTCGAAGAAGCCCCGAACCGCAGAGGACACCCTGCACTGCCCGCTCGCCTGGGTGAACAGAACCACCCGCAACCCGCCGCGGCTCTTTGTTCGCGGGGACACGGATGCAGCCCTGCCGCGGTTCCCCCAGGGGCAGCGCCCGAGGGCTCCGCTCCTCGGCGGAGGGTAGGGGCGGGAGCCCCACCGCCGCGGGCAGCCCGCCTGCCGCTGCCCGGAGGATGGAGGCCGGTGGGAGCGCGGCGCTGCCCGTGGGTGCGGGCCCCCCCCCCGGCCTCCGCGGCCAGAGCGGTGATGGGGGAGGGGAGGGCGCGGCTGCCAGCACGGCTGCCGGCCCGGGCCGCTCCGGCCTCCGCCTTCGGTCCAGGGCACACACACACACGGTGGGACAAAAGAACGCCGCCCCCGCCACAGGAACCCCGGTGGAGGGCCCGGCTCTGCGTGGAGCCTCGGTGATCCGCGCTGCCCCCCCCCCCCCCTGCACCTCCAGCTGCCTCTCGCCAGCGGGCGAGGCGGAGAGGGAGCCGGGACACCCCCCGCTGCCTCCGCCACCCCCCGGTCCCCTCGGCGCTGTCACTGCCCGCCCCACCGCGCAGCTGCTCAGCTGCCTCCAGGAAGGGGTCGGTGGGGCCCCGCGCGGAATCCAGGTGCGGGGAGCGGGCCCCCGCGGAGCCGCCGCGCTCCGGCCGCTGCCCCCGGACCGGGCTCTGCCGGGAGTGTCCCGCCGTGGGGGCCGCGCTCTGCCGCCGGCTGCGGAGCATTGTCGCCCGGCTGCGCCCGGCTGCGAGTGTCGGTACGGGGGAGGCATGCGGTCGAACCGGCGTCCGGAGGGCTGCGCCGGTGTCCGGGCTGGAAAACCGAGGCGGCCGTTGGTCAGCCCCCTTTGAAGTTTGGCCAATATTTAATAACTTGTGAGGCTGATAGATGGGGGATAAAATATTCAAAGCCCTAGGGAAGTCGGGGTCTCCGAGTATTTGAAACGTGGAAAACTGTAGAGCTCACAGAAAGGGTGCAGAAAACAGCCATCTTGAATATTTTAATCTCTGGCAAGTGTTTCTTTGGAACAAAATGGATGTTGGAGGGAAACAGCATAGTTAACATTACTGTAGCCTTCCATTTCTAGCACCATCCCTCTCGCAGAATTCAGCTGGCACGAAGCAATGAAACTGGAAGGAACGCCACAGCCTTTCCTCTACATACAATGGCAATAAATAATCATCATCTGAATGCTGTGGTCTGGAAATTTAGTACCTCTCTGAGCGATGGTGTGTTTTGTTGTGTTTTTTTACCCACGATTTATATTGATTTGTTTGCATCGATATCACTCACATGTGATGCTGCAAGCCTCCCCACACGCACACCTTTAATACTCATGTAACATAAAAAAACAATTGCCGTGTGTTCACCCAGAACACACGTGTAAGGATTTTTTATTTCTAATGATGTTGCACATTGTTACCATCACCAAAGCCAGAGGAGATATTCTACAGTTTACCTTGGAAATGGGACCAGGCCCCTGCATTCGGAGTTTGTTGTGTATTCATGATATGAATAAATTATTCTAAGGATTCATTGTTTGCCCGTAAAAATCAGTCTAGGCTGAGATTAGGTTTAGAAAGTCCCCGGGTTTTTTTCCACTTTTACTAAAATAGATTAACATCTGTCTTTTTTTTTTCTTTACTCCCCCCCCCCCAATTGATGGTGAAAGCAAATACAAGATGCTGATTTCTGAAGGTTTTTGTTTTCCTAGAACTGCAAAATAGCTGTCCTTTGTTTTACTAAGACTTCTAAGGCTATTAATGCTTGTTAGGCCATCCCAACCTTTAAAAATAAAATACCTTTTTTAAGGGAACAACCGTCTGAAGGGGGTGGTGGTGGTGTGGTGAGAGCGGAGACAATAAGTCAGTGGTTCAGCTGCACAGGCTCGGAAAGGCGCCTTCCCTGGGATTATTTATTTATTTATTTGTTTCCCCGCTGCTGTTTGCTTACGTTGGACCCACTCCTTCGCAGATAAGCTTCAGCGGAAACAACGCACTTTAAAAAAGCCAAAGGCAGCTGATAAAAATAATGCAGCAATGGCTGGAGAGGATTGCCTGAAGATGGAAGAATAGGATTGCAAGGCAGAGCTGCTGGATTTTATTCACTTACTGATTTCTTTAACGACAATTTGGGCAGCATTTCTAATCCTAGTTGCTAAGGGCAAGGTTCCTGTTAAGAACTGCATTGTTCTTATTAAAGAGACTAATTTTTTCAAGGAGATGTTGAGGCACTGCATATGCAGTTCCTGATTATTTCAGTACCTCACTACAGCTTTACTTTCAGTATCTGAACACTTTTTCATTATTCTCCCAATGCCATACTTTCCCCCATGGACTGACACATTAAAATATATTTAACATCTGTTTTATAGGCATCCTGATGTTTGTACAGCATTTCTTGAGATTATGTGGATCAAAAGGCACGGTGAAGTCAAGAAGCATCCTAGTATTTTTTTACAATTTGAGCACTTGGGAATCTCAAAAGAATAATGAGAGTGAAAAGCAGAGTGAGCAAAATCACTAAAATGCAAATGACAAGCTCCATCAAAGGCTAAAATCACAAACTTGTATTTGTGAGAAAATAAAAGCAATGCATAGAGTAGAAACAACCTGGCAAAACAGGCACTGGCTTTGTAGTAGGCAGGTCTTACTCTAAAAATGAAAGCAACACTTGGCTCAAATTGTTAGTGTTATGTAAGAAACAGGAAGATCTCAGCTAGATTGAATAATACTGGGAATTTGGGGGCTGTTGTAGGGCCCAGAGAGGAAAGCAATATCAAATTTGTTCAAAGCTTAAGCAACTGCATTTAAATGTCATGAAAGCCCGATTTATGTGGGAATGATATGTAGGGTTCCAGGGAGGAAACAAAGTGCAACGAAAGACTAAGGAGATCTACCTCTGTATTTTGTCCATCAAATGTGAAGGTCAAAGAAATGTTGTAGAAATAAATGAAAGAAAGAAATGAATTTAACTTAACCCCCTTGCCAAAGGAAGTAAGTTTAAAAATGTCTTTGTAATGATGTCTCAAAATACATATTTTGCATGAAAGAAGCATATTCACAGGAAGAGAAAAACAGTATGATATTTTTTTGCTGAAAAAGAATAAAGTTATGTTAGGTTAATTTGCTCTAAAGCGTTGTTACGTGAGATAGAATCAGGCATTTTTTCTGTTAAGTATTATATTCCTTTATCATCATCATAGCTTTGGTGGCAAGACCTGAGGGCTAGATTGTACCTGAATAGGTAAACAGGCAGCAAAAATTGTGAGAATGTTTCTACGCACACCTTCCAGAAGGGTAAGGAATACCTGGAAACTTCCAAATAACTGAGGCCAGAGAGGCTGGTGATTTTGTATTTTACCCTGAATGGACAGGGTATTCTGGTTATTTTGTTGTCTTGTTGGGTCACTGCCACAGCAGGCTCTGCAAACAACTATTAAGTGTGTATTACAGTCGTGCATGTATTGGTAAGGAATAATTGGTTTAACAAGCTGCGTGCTGTTTGTAAATCTATCTGTATAAAAGTCAGTTAAATCTGTTGTGCTGTTCAAAAGGTGATTGTAAAGTGGTGCAGTAAAGTGGCAGAAGAACTGGAGAGATCAGGTTTGGTCTTCTTTTCTTTTTACAGATTCTCTCCAAACATATCTGGGTTTCTCAGATCTCTTCTCTAAATATTTCTTCTTCTTATAGCTTGTTTGAGAATGGGGAGTGACAAGAAGCTGCTATTCAAAATTCAGATCTTCAGTTTTATTTGAGGACGTACTTCATCTGACATTCTATTTTTCTTGGGTGATATAAATATTCTGAAACTCAGAAATTATCTCTGCAGATACTTGCTGTAATTTGCTTACCTCAGCAGAGGGAAGGTGATACGGAAAAGGTCTGTGCCATTACACATGCTGTGCTTGGTACCGTTGGGCCTCACAAGGTTGCTTGCCCTGAGGTACTTCCAGTATAAATGAGAGATAAAACTTGTAATTAATGATGTGCAAAGTTCTGAGTTTAGACAAATATTTGCAAAAATGTTTTATTCATTTGCCTTTAGTGTTTAGGAATGGAGTCTGGGCTTGACCAAGTCTAAGTTAAAATGAATAAAGGAAAAAGAAGAGCGCTTTTCCTCTTTCACTTTCATTTGAGCAGGTCTCCTCAAACAGAAGGTGGAGCTTCCCCAGAGCCATCAGGAGTCGGAGCAGCTGTGACTGTCCTTGACTTCTCTAGTATGAATAGTTTGTTCCCAGTTTGTAAGTTGTTCCGTTATGTTGTTCAGAGCGTAAGAAACAAAGATCTTCTGTGTGACTAACCTAAGTGTTTCGTTTTTTCAGTCTTAAGAGCCGGGGCTTGCTTTTACTGCTGTCACACACTTCTAAAATCACAGATAGACTGACTGGAAAGGTAATAATTTGGAGTTTATAGTGGAAGGAAGATAAGATTAGCTGCAGTAAAGATTTATTATTAGAAAATGAATAGCCTCATTTTCAAGATTTAAGAGACTTGTACAAATTACCTGCTGGATGGTTTTTTAGTTTCTAGTTCACATTAGTGCTGAAAGAACTGTTTGGGGCCTATTACCCAACTTCTGGAAAGTTTTCTTGTAGTGGAAAAAACTGTAAGGGATTTGGAAATGAGGACTCATCTGACTAGTAGGTGTTCATAAAAATCTTAATGACTTCAGCAGCCCCAGGCTGTTGGGGCTGGGCTTGGATGGAAACTACTGGACTGGCTTACTGGCGGATCTCCTCTATATGCATGTGGTGGTGATAAGGGGCGGCTTCAAGCAGGCTTTGAAATCTATGAGTGGCTGGGCCAACACTGCTTCTTTAAAAATGATTCTGTATTATAAATTGCATGAAAAAACAAACAAACAAAAAAAAGAGTAGCTTTAATGCATAGGACAGGGAGCTTGTGCATGAAACTCCATGAGTTTTCCTGCAAAGGCACTTTACAATTTTATATATGCCGTTTTCCTGATATCTACTCTTTATGTAGAGAGTTTATTCCTCTGAACCTAAAGTGTTTTCAATTTAGTTTGTGTTGCTTTGGAGGGCTTTTTAAGCTAAAATCCCAATATATTTGACTTAAACCAGTGATGTTGCTATATACGGAAAAGCTGCTTTACAGCATTTCTATAGGCTTTTACATACTTCAGTAATTTCACTGTTACTCAGACATCTGTGTGCTTTTAACTCAAAGACAATGCTGTTGATCTCAGGCATAACTCAACTTTGGTGGTAATATGCAAGGGAGAAATCGAACTTATGGTCAGTTTGACAGTTGGCTTGGGAAGTGGAATGATACAAATGTAATATTAATTAAAACCATACACACTCCCCTACCTTCCTAATCAGTCCTAGACTGGTTTATGTGATATACTCAGCACATGATACTGCAGTCAGGCCAGTGGGTGCTATTGGTAATTGGAGATTATCTCTGGAGTCCATGCCAATTTTCACTGACCATATTTAAATCTGTTTCTTTGTAAGACAATGTAGGGGATGTTATCTTAGTTTCATGGGGCTGCATGGGCTGGCCCTGAAGGTGAGGAATGATGCTCCCACTAGGATAAAAAGGTCTGTTTTAGAAAAACTTAGCAGATTGTTGTTCTCCCCAGTAAAAATGCTGTTGTTGCTCAGCCACGGTATATATGGTATAGTATAGTCTCTGGGGTATTCTACAAATATACTGAAATCCCAGCATTGAAGCTGAGTGCCAATGAGCAGCTATGAAGCTGTATTTGTCCTGTGAAGACCTGCAAGGTGAGCGGCTGCGGCACAAAGCTGCTATGATGAGACCATTGAAGCAGGACATTCTTTGTTACCCTGACCTTTTGGGAGGTACGGGGCCAATGAACATGCCACCATGTGGCTTTTTTCTTTGACTGTTATTTGTTGTGTGTTGAGTCCTATTACTTCTCTCTCTGACTTTGCTAGGATTCCTCTAGACAGACAAGCAGGTTTTGGATGCGCCATTACTAACCCTCAGAGGAACAACAGATTTTTGCAACAATATAGTAGTCACTTAGACTTAGTAATTCAAAGTGTTCTCCTCAGTCTTTCTGGAATATGGATCTAGATGTCAGTTTAGAGGTCTTCCAGGGTCTTGGAAGGTATACACAGCAACATGACAGGGTAAGTAGAGGTCAGCAGACAGCAGCTGGGGCTGTGGGGCTGCCCTGGCTCTCCTGGAGACTCAGAGCAGCTGCCCAAGCTCCAGCTTCTCCAGCCCCAGGCAGTTGCAGTTTTCAGAGACAAAACCTGTCCAGCATGGAGCCCTGCACTGAGGAGTCCAAAGAAGAAAGAAACTCACTTGTCTTTGTGGGGCTGGGTCAGTCAGTGCAGCATTCAGGCTGTTCACCTGTGGGCATATGAATGCAAATCCCTTTCTCCTCTCTGTGAGCCTGTCTTCTTCCTCTGCTGTGTGTTTGGAGCAGTTTTTCTGCAAGTGCTACAGGCATCTGTCCACCCATCCGTTCATCCGTCCATCCATCCATCCATCCACCCATCCATCCATCCATCTCAGCTGCCTCTGCAGCCAGCCACACTGCTGGCTTAGCTCTTCTGGAGCAGCAGTTGCTGTCAGGCAGCGACACGAGCACTGTGCAAGATGAATTTTCTCACTCATTTTCTGTCTCCTCTCTTCATTTCCCCTTCGTCTCCCTGCTGGCTTTTTTTCTTCTGAAATCCCTCGCCCCCTTCGGTTACCCCCCCCTCACCATTTCTCCCCCCCCCCCTTTTTGTTTCTTTCATTTTTCTCGTTTCTTATATTCTCCCTTCACTTATTTTTCTATTATCTTTCTTGTCCTCCTCTGCATTCTTTCAATCCCAGCAGGGCTCGCGCATACAAATTGACCCCCTCCCAGCCAGTAATGTGATCGAAGCTCTTTGTGGCTCCTACTATCTCTATGGTAACTATCAGGGGGGTCTCGAGAGTGGTGGTAGACCCAATGCACTGGCCCATGTACTGTTGTTCTTGCCAGCATTACGTGCTGACCACATGGGCCTGGCTGCTCATTTACAATTACTTCTAATTTAAAAAAAATATCAATACCCTAAAGTGCTTAAACAGGGGAAACAGACTGCGTGCTTGAGCACAAATAGGAGTTGGGTTCTCAGGGTTTTGGAAAGCGGTTTCTGTGTTCAGAGCTGCCTTACTTGGCAGACCCGTTGTTGTTTTCTCATCATTGTGGAGTGGCATGTTGGCTGTTTCATGTGCTCTGGAAACAAGAGTTTTGCTGCAAAAATGAGTGTCCACACTGCAGGGCTGGCCAGTGGCAGTGCAGTGGTGGTGGCTGTAACCACCAGCACAGACTGAGAAAGTAAGTAAGAGGGGTTTGCACATTACGAATGTTGTGAACTCTTGGTTTTCCCCATGTTAGCCACTTACTGCATACCCCCAGGTGGCTGCTGTAATGCAGGTATTAAGAAATGAAATTATATGCATTGGGTTGATAATAAATCTACTTAGCCGCAGTTTGGGATTTGTGCGAGCCTGAAGCAACCATAGGATCTGAATGAAGGAACTGCTGAAAAACCTGTGGTGTGGACAGAAGAAATGGCCATGGTCCCTTTTGGCTGTAAGGCTTTCCTGATATAGCCAGCAATGCCAGTGGGAATGTGGGGAGCTAGGGAGACTTAATGAAATCTGAAGTCATAGTATGCCAAATGTATTTGCTCAAGAGAGAAGAAATGGACCCTAGGACTTTTGAAGAGCTTACATTAGAAGTATAAAACTATTTGATTTGAATACTTGTTGTAATTATTATTAATGCAGTTCATACGATATTAAAAATATAATTCCTGCCAGGACCATACTCCAAATATTGTTCTGGTCTGTTAAAATCTTAAAAACTGCTCTGATTTTTGTTCCCCTCTCCAAATGTGTATATAATATTTGTGTGAAAAATAATTTATTCCATTTGTAATATCTGTTAATGCCATTAATTGCATCAGCTTCTTGGAAGCAAGAAATAAAATTATGACAATTTTTTTACAAGATATACCTGGTTTTTGTTGTGTTTTTTTTTAATAAATTGTTTCATTTGTTATAGAAATTTGAACTTAAAAAGAAGTCTACTAGCCTTATTACCCTGATATTACATATTGCCACGTCATGTAGGATGTGCAATGTCAGTCAACTACACTTGCCAGCGTTTCTGCAACACGAAAATGCACTACAAAACCACCCCATTCTAGTTGAATCTCTACAACCCTCAAACAATTACCCTGCAGCTTTGACGCTGAAAGCATCGTATTGCTCTAATCCCTGAAGAGAAGAAACCTCAGAAGGTGATTTTTAGATTTTTTAGATGGCTGCATAATCCGTATTCACAACTTTATTAATAGTTTAGTCTATTTAGCTGTAGATTGTTTTACATCTACCTGATGTATATCAACATCTGTAAACTGCCCTTTTAGGTTAAATGCAGTCAGCGGTGTAAGGGTTAACACTGTGGGCATTTAAGTGGTCATAATTAACAGTCCATTAAGATGAATGGAGAAAGTTCGCACTTTGCAATGCTATTGTTTAATTCTGCCTGTTTACAGACTCAAGAGGACAACAGTGTGGGGTTTGGCATTGCTCAGGATTTGCGCTGGGGAAGTCAGGAATCACATTTTAAAATAAATTATAACCTTACATTGAACAAAACCAAAAAACCAGCCAAACCAAAACCAAACTGAAAAGCAAAAATCCTTTGGGAAACACATTTCCTGCTTTGGGGGATTTTTGTTGTCCTAATTCACTCTCTTGAATAAGCAGGTTTGATGCTAACTACCATTTTGCTTTCCACTGAACAAGTCCACCAAAACAAAGCCCACATTATACTTAATCCCCTCCCCATTTCGCGACGATTTATGTAAGTGGATTTTGTAGCCGGTTATTAAGAGGGATGCAGAAGGAACTCAGCTCTACAAACCTATAAAGGTTCTCCTGGTTCTGAGGGGTGACTGCTCTTCTGCAGTGTTTAATATTCGATAGTAATATCATCAATGATGAGTATTAAAATATGAAACAGGACACAGATCCAACATACCAGCCTAGAAGACCTTGGGTTTATTTGCCTTTTGCATCCCTACGATTTTACAAAAATAATTTTCCAACCTTTTCTCCAGTGAAGTTAGGAATCAATTTTGTTAAAAGGGAGCTGAACTTTTCACATAATCTTTTCATTCCGAGCTCTGAAGCTTTAAAACAATACTAAAATCACAAAACCCTGTCTATACCAAGGCTCGCATCAAAATCCTGGGTGCTGCTAACAGTACTGCTGAAGAATGCAGTTTTCGCAGCAAGTCTGAGGTCAGAGCTCTTAGGAGAGCTGGGACAGGCCCAGGCGGAGGAGAACTCGCTATTTGAAGAGGACCCATTTTTAGCCAAAACACAGCAGTGAAGCTGCTGGGGAAGCCTATCATTTTGAAGTAATACACAGTTCTTTTTAAAAGGTCTCCATTTTATTGGTACAACTTTTTCCTTGTAAACGATTGTGAGTGTAATTAATTACAGGCAATAAATCGTAAGTGCATTTCATAGCTCCTGTACGTCTAGCTATATGACAGCCCTCAGAAATGCGGTCGTTAAACATACTGAACAGCAGTAGGAGAAGCAGTCATTTTTACTAGATTTTATTCCTCATTTTGGTATGAGCGCCTGAAACAATATGACAAATATCAGTGTTTCTATGAAAATGTTTTAATTACTAAAATCAGCATGCATTAGTGATACATTTTTGCAGACACAGGTCTTGTCTTAAAGGGCAGCAATAATTGCTGAAAGATAACCTCAAAATACAGTTATAGAACTGTGTTACCCATTCTCGTTAGAAAGAGCATGTTCATGGATGAATAGGGTTTGGCATGACGTCTACAGTTTGGATTTCTTGTGGTTTTAAATGTAACTTTGAAATTTAAATATACAATTTAAAAGAAAAATTAATGTTGATGTTTTGATAAGAACTCTTGATGTTAATTTTAGCAAGCATGTACTTGGTTAAATTTAAATTAGGCCATAATGCCTTGCACTTACTAACGCTAAAAATGCACTTGAAAGAGCCAGAATGATTCCTGGAGATGCTTTATAGAAAATCTCTCTTTATCGTATGTTCCCAGAAAATCAGATTTATAGAAAGGTCAGTTGCATAATTTTAAAATCAAGTATTTAAAATCAGTTCAGCAACTTGAGTCTCTGATTAATAAAGATTTTATTTTGAAAACAACTAAACTGAAACAGAAATAGTCTGAATTAACAGAAATGTTACTTTTTGCAGCATGTCCCATTGAAACCATTAGTAATTTTAAAAAATGTAATAATTTCTTTCCTTGATTAAAAATGGAATCCAAAACAATATAGGAGAAAGGCTCAGAGACTAAAGCCGTGTTTGAAGAATGGTAGAATTCTGATTCATTAAACAGGAATTAAAACAGTTAAGTTTTCACATCCTTCTTTGTGTCTTTGAGCCACTATCTTTATTGGACTAAACCAGTGAATTGAAGATGAAATTATTATGGAAGGTGTGAAGCCTCAAGTCCAGATCCATGGACTGGATGGACCTCACGGTTCACAGAGCAACTGCAGCTCCTGAGCACACCTCCGCTGCTTTTCCCACTGCTGAAGGCTCTTCAGATACTTTAAGAAAGGCCAGAACAAACCCCTGATGATCAGGGTGTAGGGTAATGATTATTAGGGTGCCCTCTTGGGAAGCTGATTTGAATCCCCTGAGGCTGGCAGTATCATCTGAACTTACCTCTTACTTTATGGAGATACTGCTGTGGCTGGAGTCTGTCAAAAGAAAGAAAAAAGAGGATCTCTGAAAATTTAAGGTTCTTTCATGAGGGGCACTTCATCCCGGTTTTTGACTTGACATAGCTGTTGCTGCTATATTCTATGCTGAATTCAGTGTAGCTGGTAGCTGGCAGCAATACTTTTGCTAGAGCAAACTCAAGGTTGAGGCACACAACAGCCCTGGGTGATTCAGCTGCCATCACTGAGCAACAGCAGCTCAGGCTGTTCTCTGAACAAGTCAAGATACCAGGACTTTCTGGTTAAAATGTAGTCAAGGTGCCTCTCTTCAGGTTCCCGTGAAGTGAGGAGAGGGTTTGGGAGGTTCATGCTTGGATGAAGGCAGTG
The DNA here is from genome assembly GCA_017639245.1 of Myiopsitta monachus. Lineage (NCBI taxonomy): Eukaryota > Metazoa > Chordata > Aves > Psittaciformes > Psittacidae > Myiopsitta > Myiopsitta monachus. The sequence continues at coordinate 27,121,050 of CM029919.1, forward strand.
GTGTCTTCCCAGGCCTAAATTCAGAGTCTGAGGATGCTGTCCGCTAACCAAAACCTTCACAGCTGCATCTTTGGGGCTTGTGTGAGCTGTGGCAGGACTATGGGCTACTTCTGCTTCCTCATGTGATGGCTGAAGCAAAGAGGAGATTGATCTTGATTACTGAGCCTGTTGTGTAGGTGGGTAGGCTCACGAGGGAGCATGCCTGTCTTTGCGTGTGTGGTATTTATCTATTAAGATTTCTGTTTTCCACTCTGTTGGTTTCAGTAGTGTATAACTTTGTATAGGGACATCTTGCTCAGCAGCTTCAAGGCAATATGAATGCTTATTTTTTCTCTTTAAAAAAAGGAACACTTTACCTCTCCATTTGCCTGATACTCTATTCTTTGGTGATTCTTGATCTGAATGACTGCTTTTATGCACCTTTAATTGCAATCACTGCCAGTTTCAGTGACAAGCTCTAAATGCTTTTTGCTTCTCCTTGGTTTGCACGGTAACTGGCCACAAATCCTTTGCCTTTCCCAGAACACAGGCTACTGGTTTCCACAGATTCAGAGCTGACTGTTTGCAGGATATCCAGTAAATGTTCTTCTATGAAGTAAACCCGTCCTGTTTCTTTGTTCAGCTGTAAAGAACCTGCCATGATAACAACAGCCTTTAAATGATGATGTCAAAATGTCGAAAAGGAAAGTGCCCATATGTGAGGTCATGAGCCTCACTGATGGAGAAAGCAACCAGCCTTGAAAGTCAGCTGCGGATGGGAGATGGACAACTGCTTGTGCCAGGAGTGTACTGCACAGGAAGAACACCTTGAGAAGCATCACTTCTGGAGATTATGGGCACACAACTGGGAGGCATGCTGTGGGTTGTCCTTTTGGAAGGAGAAAAACAATAGAAGTTAAAAGTCCACTGGCTTTTCTTTTATTGCTAGTCTAAAAGGGTTGCTGTCAGATTCCAGTGACTGGTCAAATCTAACTTCACAATTTTAAACAGTGGGATTTTACTGAATTCCTTGTGTAACTATTCTACAAGCCTTTAAACCCAGTGCCTAAACTCAGTAAAAAGCTAGTATGGCTTCTGGTGAATTTTGGAACATGTTCAAGAAGTGAATGTTTATGAGAATGGCATAATATATTTATTCCGGATGCAGGATCTGCAGGTTTCCTTCATTTAAAGAAAGTAGCTAAGGTTAAACATCCTCCTTATGACTCCCTTATGTCTAGCCCTGCAAACTTCTTCAAATGAGGGGAAGAAGAACTTGTGAGTCTCATCCTTGTATAGGACTCCTATTTAAGCTGGAGAGTTATGTGTATACAGCCCAGAGTCATGGATCTTGATCTATAACAAGACTGTGGTAATATTTTTGAATTATGTGGGTTTTGTATATCCCTCACTTTTTACATATGCTGCTCTATATGCAGCTAGTCTGCTATAATCCCATCAAGCTGAGTAAGTCTAAGACATCGGGTCTCCTAGTGTGTGGTGCAGGTTTGCCTAGAAGAGACAGAGTAGTTTTTGCAGAATACAAACAACTATTGCAAAAACAAGTGGCTGTTAGGGTGAAAGAACACTGCTAGAACAGTGCAACAGTGCTTTCAGATAATAGGCTTTTTCTCCGATGTGTGTAATGACTGATGAGTAATCTCTGATCCCAAGTGCTTGGATGTGATCTGGGAAATTTCACTCTTGTTGTTACAGGCAGGACTGTACGGATGGCACTTCAGCCTTTGAGCTCCCTATGCATGATCTCCTATCAGCAGCTTATCAGCAGCAGGTGATGTAAGTAGTATCAATATAATTGTTTCAAGAAATCGCAGCATGGGTTTCTTTTTCAATAATCATAATAATATTTAATAACCATTTGAAGGTACTAGAGACCAGCATGTTTTCTGCATGTCAGACGTGAGATTTCCAGCAGTTCACTGTGCTCTGTGCTACCTGGGAAAGCTTTTCTGAAAGTCAGTTCAAGACACTGAGATAATTCTAATGCACAGACAGGTTTTGCTAGTATGTGTTGTAGAAATAAATGAATCACTGCTTGCTTTCAAGACCAGGCAATTAACTTGGGATTCAAGTGATGGTTTTTCATTTTGCTGAACATAAATTCACATCCCACAGGTTGACACAGGGGTTTTTTAAATGCTCATTTTAGGCAAAACAGCCATTATTTTCTGCAAAGGACAGTGCATAGCTTCTGTAGCACCTGCTGCCTGTCTCTGGGACACACCAGCATGTTATGCAGTTGATTAGCTCTGGTTTTGTGGGATGAATTAATTTGTCCAGGGCTAGCACTGAGTGTAAGTGCGTGCAGCTGCCAAGGACATCAGTTGTTCTGCAGGGCACAGTGGTGTTTCTGTAACCTTATTCAGCGACTGAGGACCACCCATTTCCCAACAAAATGATAGTAGTCACTAGAAATGGAGGCAAGACGTGGCTATCTTTTTGGTGTTGATACTTACAATTCACTGTAGCTGCTTTTACCTAGGTCAATCTTCTTCCACTTTTGTTTTTTTTCTTAAATTCCCATCTGTTCTTTTCATAGAATAAAGGAAGAAAAAAAAAACGAAATAAAAATCAATAATTGGTCCCTGGTGAGCAGGAGCTTAATTTTAACAGAGATTTCCTTGTTTGCATGCCCAAGGTAAGAGCCATAAGAGAGCTGGTTGGAAGCCAGGGAAATGCATATCACTGGGAGGACTCTGCTCCAAAGTTAGGAGAGGCCTGGTTTGAAACTCAAGCTAGACAGTTTTTCTTACGACAACTTATTTTTGTCTCTTGGTAAAAATGCTCTTTATTAAAGAAAAGCATGAAAAATGATTTATTGTCTTCTTGAGAAAAAATGACAGTTTTGTGTCATACAATCTTTCTGCCTTTGGTCTGAATGGAGGAGAGAAGGCAGCTTCAAACTTTGTGGCATATCCAGTTTGTGTAACTTTTGGATTTGTGGAGTGCAACCATGTGTGAGAGAAAGGCCACTTGAAATACGTGGCAACTGTAAATGTATCACCTACTCTGCAAGATTTACTGATGGGATATTTGGATCTTCTCCTAAAACTCTTGCTATGGAAATTTTTGAGGAATTGATGCCATACTATTTACTAGCTGTATGATTTGGCATGGGATTCTCTGCTGGCAGCACCATGGGATTGGTCCCACCTTGAAATGTTCTGATCCATGTAAAGCCCTGGTGTCTGAAAACTGTTTGTCTTTACCAGCAGATGCTGGAGCAAGATCAGAGCTTCAGTTAACCTAGTTCCAGTTAAAGCTTACATATGACTTAGAGAAAAAACCCTGAACTTTACACCAAACATGATTTAAAAGTTATAAGAACAAATGACTGAATAAAGCAAATCTGGGGTTTATTAACTGTAAAATTGGTTGCAAATGTTTTAAAAAACTTCTAACATTATGGGCTGGCAAGTAGCTATTTTGGGGGCTCGTGTCAAGTGGCACAGCTCTCCGGGGAGAATGTGGGTGGTGGAAACATCATGCTGGCATGGGTAACGAAGCCAGTTCCCCCAGGAGTGAGGATGCCTCCACCAGGAAGCAGCTGAGCCTGGGACTGTGCCTGGTGCTTGTCTGCGCAGAGGAGTCCAGCCTGATGGAAGTGTGTTTTAGCTCCTATTGCTGCTTCTGTTGCTGAGAAAATTCATATCATCTGGTATTTCCTCACTTAGAGACACTTGTGCAGTTTCCTCACCTCAGGGCCCAAATAGCATTACTGACCTCAGTGTGGACAGTCCCTCCTGCACATCATTGAACAGAGTGCCCAGTATTAACCTAGGGGTGTTACCTCATACAAATGAGTTAGCTGCCTTCCTAGGAGTGCTCAGTCTGGGTGGAGATCAGAAGAAAGTGGAGAAGGGTGAGGTTTTCAAGGAAAGATCATGGTATCAAATGTTGCCATGCAGACATTTGGCAAAACCTTTTCCAAGGGAATGGAAGGAGGGGCTAATTTTAAGAATTGATCTCTAGTTATTAGGTGCAACCAGAAAAGGATGATATAGGAAAAGAAAAAGTGTTGGTATTTCCAGAGCAGTCAGTATTTCAGGTTATATTAGTGTATTACAGATAATAATTCAAAACTCTCAGCCAATCCTCAATGCTTAAATAGCAGAGATTGGCATATGAACATATTGCTGTATTGAAGACAGGATGAGAAAGTTGGGGCTGTTCAGCCTGGAGAAGAGAAGGCTGCGTGGAGACCTCATAGCAGCCTTCCAGTATCTGAAGGGGATCCCTGTAGGGATGCTGGAGAGGGACTCTTCATGAGGGACTGTAGTGACAGGACAAGGGGTAACTTGGTAAAAGTAACTTGTAGTGATAGGACAAGGGGTAACTTGGTAACAAAGGGTTCAAACTTCAAAAACAGGGGAAGTTTAGATTGGGTATGAGGAGGAAGTTCTTTACTGTAAGGGTGGTGAGGCACTGGAATGGGTTGCCCAGGGAAGCTGCGAATGCTCCATACCTTGCGGTGTTCAAGGCCAGGCGGGACACAGCATTGGGTGACATGATTTAGTGTGAGGTGTCCCTGCCCATGGCAGGGAGGTTGGAACTAAATGATCTTAAGGTCCTTTCCAAACCTAACTATTCTATGATTCTATGAGTAGAAATATGGTGCATATTTGCCAGTTTAGGCTGCAAATTTAACTTCTGATCCTTTCCAACATATCAATGGCCAATATAAAAATGTTTTTGTGGCAATAGCCTGTGCAAACTAAGGTGTTTCCTAGAGAGTAATAGGAGTTGAATGTTTAAAAATTTTGTGTTTGCGATCTGGGGAGCATTACTGAGAAGTATTTAACCTCTCCCCCCCAAACCAGCCTATATGTAGAAAAAACCAAACCCTGCAAAAACCCCAACCAAGCAGTTAGGCTTTGGAAAGCATTTTATTAATGAAGCTGAGCCAATAGTTTAAAAAATAATTGATTCAGTGTATGTAAATAATGTAATAACTGTGATCTCAGCTCACAGAAGTAATGCATTTTTCAATTTCTTTGACTAATATCTCTATATTTTAATTATTTTCTGATGGATTAAAGCATGTGATACTAGTCTTGTGCAGTTCATAATCAGAGTTGTGGTAGCAATAACAAACTCTCTTCCAGTTCTGTGGTCAGATGAGTGTACAGGCATATCATGGGAGATTTTCATATGTGTGAATTTAAGAATTTTCTCACATAGCAATGTTTGTTGAGCAGTACTTGGTTGCAAATGCAGCTGTTGTATTTTGCTTGCTGTTTAGTTAGCAAGCCTTTCTTTGCAGTTCTGATAACAGAACTGTGATAAGCTAACGTTCCACTGAGTCTCAGTGATCTTGACCCTGATGTTACCAAGAGCTGCCGTAGCTATTTTGCCTATCATTAGCTCATGTCAGGAAACTCAGTTCTTGCAGCCATGATATCTTCAAGCAGATACCATTTTTGAGCATAGAGGTGACCATGCAACCTTTTAAAACTATCAGATTATACTGAACACAGAAAGATGCTGCTCTGCAGGCACTGTGGACTCACAGCTATGACTCACTCCTCTGTCCTGAGGATGGATGAGACCCCACCAAACACTGCTGATGACGGAAGTTTCCTTGCAAGACTAGGAGTTGCAGTTCAGAAAACTTTCACTGGCCTAACAAAGTAGGAACACTCACAGGCCTCATCAGGAGTAAGTTACAACTTTAATGGAGCAGTTAATTAGTTCTGCTCTTTTCAGACAGGATCATTAGTATTTAATGAGAATTAATTTCATAAAGCATGGAAATATATTGCCCCTGGCAAAATACAGTGACACACGTTTCAGAGATAGATAAATGAATGCGGTGACATTTTCTCATGTTGTTGGATGATCTATAATGTTTTTATATAGTAACTCCAGGTAAAGTATATTTAACTCACATAACAAACTGTGTTACTGTTTTAAGCTACGAAGTCCACACTGGTTGTGAATAGGAGTAGAAACATAAATACAGTGAACTTGATTCTTTATCACTGTTGGCCTTTTTCTTTTTAAAGACAAAGGTACCGATCACCTAGAAGTGTCATTGAAGAACAGCAGAATTCCTTTGCCATGTGCTGTTATATTGTTTGAGTCAGATCTATCGCACTACTTATCTGAGTAAAACAAGCACATTACATGTTTGAGAATAAGATGTCATAAAAGAACAGAAAATATTTGTGAAACAAATATATTTGTAGCTATTTTAGTTTGACCTCATCTGACAACATCATAAGTAATGTAACAAGCAACAAACAAGCAATCCATTTAAGGGATTCTATTTTTAGTCTAGCATTTTACTGTAAATGGTTACCTACAGGTTTTGTGTCTAAGCTGCTGTTCATGGTATAAAAGGAAACTATTTCTCACTTCAGAATCTGGGCTGGTTTAAATTGGCCTGACTTCCACTGACCTTCATGAGGTTGTACCAATGTATGTGAGTGGAGGATGGGGTCCAAAGTCTTTAACGAAGGCTTTGGAAGTCCTAGAAGAGAGGGGAGGAAATTCCTTTTGGTTCAAGTGTCCAAAACTATTGTATATGCTCTAACTGGTGGGGACTCTTCTTCACAGAGTTTTTCCTTTGGCAGTTGAATACAGAGATGCCATTCTTTACGGTATGAATTGCAAATTAAAATAGTTGATCAATAAAACTGAAAATGATGGATATTATGAGCTGGCATTCTGAATGTGGCCTGGACTTGGAGACTAAACAAACATTGCATGAAACAGAGGCAGCCAAACAAAATTGTTGCTCCTGACCCCCATCCCTGTGGTGTGATGGAATACATGTAAGTCTAACACAGATCAGTATAAATCTGGTTCAATGGGGCAAAGATTCAGATTTGCATAGTTTCTAATGTTATTCCTGGATTATAGCCTGAATTAAACATGTCAGAAGGAATAAGGGCCAAAGTAGCACTATGATGCCACTGGGGCTAGGTTGTGTACCCTATGATTAGAGCACTCTTTGTGGGGAATTCCTCTTGCTGTAGAAATACCTAGCCAAAGCACAGAAAGATCGAACTATGCAGCTTTTTGTGACGGTCCAACGCGTTTGACTTTTTAAAAATGCAAAGCAGTAAAATGAACCATTCTTACTTCCTGGCTCCTCTGAGCAAAAAAGCTAGCAGGACAAAACCCTGGCTCAAACTCCAAATACATAATACATCTCCCATCACAGATGTGAAAGAAAATGACCCACCAGATATTTTTTTTTCAGTAGAAGTTTGTATTTGAAGTGAAAAATGTGATCATTACAGATTTTCAACAGTCAGATGAAAACCTGCTAGCAATATATATATATATATATATGTATTAAAAATATATATACGTAGAGGTTGAAAACTCTGCAGGAGATGAGTAACTGGAGTGACCATTCCAAGTACTGGCCATGCAAATATGTAACCAAATGTATTCTACTCCCCTCAGATTTTCTTTATTAGCTTTCATAGTATTTAAGACTAGAAGATATTTTTTTCTCAGCCTCTTTTTCATCTTCCAAGCACGATGACTTCTGTTTCTATGATGCAGTTACGTACTGCAGCAGCACTGAGGCACTAGTGGTTGGAAATGGAGAAGCACTGTTTCCATACAACAAAGACAATCCTTTCCAGAAAGCTGTCAAATACAAGACTCTATGAGAGAGGGCAGGTTGGCACGACAGAGCAGGGAAGATGTGACAGTGCTGCTTGCTGTATGTGCAGCTGTGAAAGGGGAGATTTGACCACTACTTTGTAATCATTGAGTGTCGAATTGAACAGACACATGATGTGGCAGGATTTTAAAGCCCCCATGGCCTCATGCTAGCTGTGGTACCTGTGAACAGTGCTGGGAGCAAGAGACATGCCCAATCCTGCTGCTGCTTTCCGTCTTCCACTGGATCGTGTGCTAGAGGTAGCCCACGTTCAGCCACAGTGGGCATTTTCCATTCCTGTTCTGCAAGAATTTCCCTTTGATCTTACTAAGCAAGTGGGAAGATGAGGAAGAAGGAGAGACTGCCTTGCACTGTTCCTATGCAAGTACCCATGGTACCTCGGTTATTTCTTTTCTACCTGCTTTGGAGGGGTTAGTACCATGAAATGACCATGTATTCCCCATGGGAAGACAAGTGGTCCCTGTGCCCACTGTGTGCCCCAGCACATGCAGGCGGTAGGCAGCCTTACGCTGCTCCCCCTGGTTGGCCTTGCTAAGGAGATTGCCAGGGTTTTCCTTTTGAAGTCTGCTTCACACCGGTCTCCATCTTCACAGAACCAAGGCTGTGAGGAACAATTATTTTTCACTCACATAATGGGTCTTTCCTCACAGCAACATGTAAAGAAAGTGAATGGAGATAAAAGCTTTCCTTTCTGGTCTAACCCAGACCTTTTATATTATTTTAATGTTGGTTTAGGTTTCACTTAAGAGAGCAATCAGCATCGCTTGTTGTATACTTGATCATTTATCGTATGATCTAAAACCCAGCTACTTGATCGCATTAATACAATACTTTCTGTATAGTATTAAATATTGATGCCAAAGTTTTTTCAGCATTTATGAATCCTTTTAGTCAATTAACAGTAAAATAAAAAGCTCTCAGTTTGGTGAGAGCTACTGTAATTATGTTTACTTTGCAGTTTATTACCATATGTTTAAAATGTTTGTATTACACCTAAGAAATTCATTAAAAGAACATTAAAGCTGCAAAGTGTAGTATCCTGAAATGAGGAAATGATGGAAGTATGTTTTCCTGTGCAACTTTAAAACTCCTTAGGGAAATCAAAACTGTGTATTAGCTGTCTGGACACTGTATACAGCATGTGAGGAGGGGCAGGTGCCTCCAAATGGGATATAAACAAACCCATGTGATGGTCTGGGAACCACCTAAACTCATAACTTGGGAGTGCGAGAGACAGGGCTCCATCTGAAGTTTGAGCTTTCTCCAAAAGTAAAGCACCCAACTGCAGTCAAAAAAGAGCTTCCTTACAGCCTGCTGTAAGCAGGTGTGCTGATCTATACTCATTTCCCCCGGGGAAGAGAGACATTGGGAAAATCTCTGGGAGAAAGGATATTAATGGGGAAAACTCCACAGTACTGTACCACAGTGAAACGTCTGTTTACTTCAGGGGGAATGTAATATCCTGGCTGCTACAGGGCTGCTTATGTACCATATGTATATTCATAACTGGATAAATGCAGGAATCGTTGGAGGAGAAGCTGCTGGACTTGAGAGCTCCCCATCTCAGGCATCACCTCCACTGCTAGGAATGGAGATCTGCTCTTGGCCACTTCCTATGGCTCAGTTGATCTTCACTTCTTGAGCTTCAGCACACCTTCGAAATAAAGGGGTTAAATGGCCCAGATAGATTTGCCCTGTAGGTGGGAGCTAAGACTGTTTGAACTCCTTTCTGTCTATGGAGGAGTAGCCTAAATCTGCTGTTCCTGTGCAAGTCCTCAATCAGGAAACGCTTTTATAGAAGGGATTACTGCTGCTAACTGCAGGGGCATCATAAAACCAGTGATCCCTGCTCCACCTCTGGAAAAAGAGGCTGGAGGTAGAGTGGGAGTTTAAAGCTGTGCATCCCAAATGGATATAGGTACTCACTGCAGCCCCAAGGAAAGCAAGCAGCCACTGCAAGCAGTGAGATTGAAGAACTGCTCATGTCCTCAGTGTACTTCTCTAGCACAGATCTAAGGACTATTTGCTTTTTAATGAAAGTTGAAATGCTATTATTCATTTCTAGAGAGTCTCAGAATGCAGGCATGAAGTACACGAACCCTGCTCCTATTTCACCTTCACTGTTCTCCCTTTCTTTTTGCTCAAGAGGATCTTTGAATTTGTATATTCTGAAGCTTTTGCACAGTTTCATTCTGGATCCAAGTTTGAACTCTGGGGCTATTGTTCATGTCAGCACAAGGAAGACTTTGCAATGAACAAAGTTCCCACTGCTCCACCCCACATAGCTACACTGGTAGCTTTTCCTCTTGCAATGGATTGCTTGGAAGACTTTTTTCCTGTTGTCCTGGCTTGAAACTATTGGACTTGACTAAAGTTTGTGGGACTGGGAACTATTTAATTAATAGAGGATTTGGGTATCACTTTAAAATACTGTTTTCATGAGCATATAAATTCCATTGAGCAGTATTTTTGTCAAACCGCTACTTTGTGTGGCGTTCCTTATGTGATGGTATATGATACAAGCCTAAAACTTATACTTCAGTGTGTTTCAACCTCAACTTCTGGCTGGGTTCTTCAGCTGATGTGTATCCATCTATGTTCTTTGGCTTTAGAGGAGACATGGTGATTTACACCAGTTAAAGACAGGATCTCCCTTTCTAATGTCAATTCCTTTGGCCTTTTTTACGTGGTATTTTTCTGTCCTCTCATTTTTCATTATTTTACCAAGAATCTTTAGTGTTTCCCTGTAAACATTAAAAATCCATTTGCATCTTTGGCATCAAATATAATAATAGAACTTGTTTTTACATCTCTCCGTGGTACAATATAGAGGCATTGCCAAAAGCTATCCACTATCATTACAAACATGGGAATGGAAGACATATATAAACATAGAAGTGCAACCCCTTTCTCCAATAAGAGTTTATAATAGCAACAGTGAACTTGACCCAGTGCATTTCCTGTAGGGATAAGGTGACCTGCAGGGGTTAATGGCCCGTGGCTTTGCCTTGGGCTATCATCTCACCCAGCCAGTGATTAATCCTGGAGAAATGCCCTTTGCTCCCATCATTATCCCTTAAATGGAGCCTTTAGAATTCAAAATGATTTTGGAATGAATTTACCACTGCCCTGTACTCCATTCATTGCAAGGAACTTCACTGTAACTGCAGGTCACACTTGCATAAATAACCTTCAGAGTGAAGGAAAAAAAAAGAAAAGATGAAAGGCCTGGCCCGGAGAAAGGGAATAGTACTCCAGTGCAGGCCACCACTGCTGGTACTGCTCCAACAGCAGGATGATGCAGTACCAGGAGGACACAACTGCTGCAGCAAGTGGAAGTAATCAAAAAGTCTTAAATTATTTGCTGTATGTATGAGTTTTCCTGTGCAAGCATTAACTGTAGCGTATTTTCAGGCAGCAGCAAATTATGGTTTTGCTTGCTTACTTAGCTGGCTGTCATGGTTTAAGCTCACCACCTGCCAGCTGATGCCCAGTGTGACCTGAGCAGCAGCCTGAACCTTCTAGGTAACTCCCCCCATTTTCTGCACTGGCCATGACGTGCTGTGATATGGAATACCCCTTTGGCTAGTTTGGGTCAGGTGTCCTGTTTCTGCTTCCTTCCAGCTTCTTGTGCCTGTCCTGCAGCGGCAGAGCATGAGACTGAAAAGTCCTTGATCAGGGTAAGCATTACTGAGCAACAACTGAAACATCAGTGTGTTATCAGCATTGTTCTCAGGCTAAAGTTGAAAACACAACTCTGCACCAACTACCAGGAAGGAGAAAAATAACTGTTACAGCTGAACCCAAAACACCGGCTCGCAGGCATATTCTTGAGAAATAGGTTCTCTTCATAAACTTAGGACAGCAAGGTACCTGCTCTGGAAATCCATGGTCTGAAGAGCTGTCTAAGGAACTTGATTATTCCCTTGGACAGATGGAGTGAAGAAAGAACTGAGAGTGTCCAGGCAGCGTTCTGCATCAAAACCATAAAGCTTCAGCTTATCTGCTGTGCTCTCCTGCAGGCCTACCACTTGCAAATTGTATCTGCTAGCACAGCAGCTCAGGTACTTGTAGAGTGTATTACTTACACTTTACTCCTAAGAAGGCAGCAAAATATGTTGTAGTATAGCAATCTGTACTCTCAGTCAGTTGTATACTCCCCTCTCACACCACTGTCATGGGTTCAGCAGCAGCAGTCGTTTTTTCTCCTTCTTGGTAGCTGGTGCAGCGCTGTGGTTTTGATTTTGGGCCTGGGAGCAGTGCTGATAACACCAGTGTTTTCAGTTACTGCTTGGTAGTGCTTTGGTCTGGCCAAGGACTTCCTGAGTCTTGTGCTGTGCCAGGGAGGAGGCGAAGCCAGGAGGAAGCAGAGACAGGACACCTGACCCAAACTGACCAAAGAGGTGATTCCATACCACAGCACGTCATGTCCAGGATGTGAAACTGGAGAACAGAGACCCGGAAGGGTGTGGTGGTGCAGTGGGGATTTCGCTGCTGGGGGGTGCACTGGCTGGGTCGGGCTTGGTGAGCAGTTGTATTCTCTTTCCTTGTATTTCTCTTGTATTATTACTGGTGGTAGCAGCAGTGATTTGTGTTATACCTTTAGTTACTAAACTGTTCTTATCTCAGCCTGTGCGGAGTTGCATTTTTTTTTTCCGATTCTCCTCCCCATCCCCCCGGGACTGGGGGAAGAAAGAGAGGGAAGTGAGTGAGTGCGTAAAACTTTGTGAGTTTTAGAGGCTTAAACCACGACAACCACCTGATGTAGGTTTTCATACCTGGCTATATTAAGATAAACTTACCCAGTACACAATAGAAGCAGTAAATTTACTTACTGTTTTTACCTTTTAATAGACACAGTTTTTCTCATTCACTGTTTCAACCTAGCAATGCTCCAAACAGGGAAGATATTCAAGTTCAGTTTAACATAACTCTACCATTAAGCCTGCAATGCCATCCTCCCAGGCTCCCATGTTATCTGCTCTGATCACAACCCCACTTCACCAGGAGACATATTCCTGGTGCATTCCTATTGCGTGTGGAGCCATGTCATGTCGCATGTGGTGAGTCTGGTAGTACTGGTCACCCAGTGTGTGGTTTTATTTTGATCCTACTCAGGGCCATTTTTATTCTGTCACACCTTGCACACTGTTTTGTTACTTTACCATGGCTCAGCCTCAGGCAAGGCAGTAGCGCTTGCAAAGTGGAAATGTTCTCCAGCTGGTTTAGGGTTGCTGGAGTACGGGATGCTCTCCAATAAGCTGTCTACTATTCCTCTGGCAAGCATCCTGGGTTCAGCAGTAAAAGTCATTTTTCTCCTTCTTGGTAGCTGGTGCAGCTGCTGTGTTTTTGACTTTCAGGCCTGGGAGCAGCGCTGATAACACCAGTGTTTTCAGTCACTACTTGGCAATGTTTTGGTCTGACCAAGGACTTTCTGAGCCTCATGCTCTGCCAGGGAGGAGGGGAAGCCAGGAGGAAGCAGAGACAGGACACCTGACCCAAACTGACCAAAGAGTTATTCCATACCACAGCACGTCACACCCAGGATGTAAAAACAGAGAGATCAGAGACCCAGAAGGGTGGTGGTGCACTGCTTGGTTAGGCTGGCTATAGGTGGTGAGCGATTGTATTCTTTTCCCTTGTATTTCTCTTGTATTATTACTGATGGTAGCAGTAGTGATTTGTGTTATACCTTAGTTACTGGAGTGTTCTTATCTCAACCTGTGGGAGTTGCATTCTTTCGATTCTCCTCCCCATCCCTCCGGGAGTGGGGGGAAGAAAGAGGGGTGGGTGAGTGAGAGAGAAAACTGCGTGGCTGAGAGGCTTAAACCAGACAGCATGTAAACAGCATGCAGCAGAGTGAAGCAGGGTTGTCCAGCCCTGGCTCCTGAACACTGTACCTATGTGGTGCTTGTCTGCCAGAAGCTGCTGACTGCATGTCAAAAGCAGAGATAGTCACGGTCTTCTCTTTTACTCTTCTAGTGAGTGAACCCAATCAAGACATTAATGGGAACTCAGCTTCCATGCCCCGTGTTCCCTTCAGGTGGTGCCAGAGGTTTCTGATAAGTATGGGAGATGGCGTGACCCTTCTCTGAACACTTACCTCACTCACCGATGAGCCTGGGCTCTGGGCTGTGTGGAGCCCTCACCTCAAACCCATGAATGAGAACCTGGTGGATCTGTGGCTGAAGGTACAGTGCAGGTAAACACAGGAGGAATGCATATGCTGTTCAGCATTAACATTTGGGGCCTAGACCTTTAGATACTTTGGATTTAATTTTGAAAACGTACTCCAGCTCCCCTCCTTCTACAGTAGCCAGTAACAACCATGCTGCTATGCTGTGGCTTTCTGTTGCTGCTGATTAATTAAGTCCCATTAAGTCAGCATTAGTTGTAGAGAAAGATGCACAATTAATAATTTAAAATAGCACAGAAAAGGGAAAAAAATGAAACTGTATTTTTTTCCCCATGATGCCTGAAAAAGCCATTAATTATCTTTGTGATATTTATTGTTTGGTTGGGTTTTTTTTAATAATATTTAATAAGATTTTTTTAAATCAGATATATCTTCCTGCTTATTTTTCAGCAAGTCTGTAAATGCTCTAAAATGATGCCATTTAATTATCAATAAGTACATAACTGTAATGCCTATAAGATTTTGGGGAGAAGTCTTTTTGCTTCTTTGTGAAGAGAAAGGTGCTATTCAGCATAGGAGATTCCTAGCACATTCTTTAGCAAAACCAAGTATCAGAATGGATGCTTACATGCATACATAAACAGAAGTGTATAAAAAGAGGAGTGCATGTCTTTACTTCTGGGAATCATTTCAGGTCTAGAAATCAGAAGGAAAAACGCTTACAGTAAAATTTCATAAGCATTGCAGCTGTTAGGAAAAAAAAGGAGTTTTGTCTGAAAATGAGAGTTCTGATTCTGCTTTATTGGGAAGGAGAAACACTAATAAATTGTATTATGTTAACATACACCTGTACAAAGTGTTGCCATATGTGTAAAACCTCGGGGCATGCAGGGCCAGTACTGTAGTTGGGACATCCATCCTCCATCCTGTTTTGTTGGAGAAAGGAAATGTCTTGTCCGCTCCTTGGGACTGGGAGATGGGGATGGGACTGGTGCTATTGCCATCACTGCAGCCCAGAATATCAAAATGGGATTTATGTCTGTCATGTTGTTTACTTAAAGACAATGCAATTCCTGGTTGGTTTCATGTCTCTTTTTCTTGCTATACTAGCAGCTACGAGAAAACATTTAAAACAAGCATATGCCTGAAAAGAATTCATTACGGATGCTGTTAAATTCTCCCAACTGTTTTCATTTTACCATCAGCTTTAGAGCAGTGTTTCATTGTGTGTGTGGAGGGAATCAGGCACCATGGAACCTGAAACCTGAATGAGACCTCTACATTTTATTAGGGTATAAATAATGGTAATAATTTGATGGGGCTCCTTGAATAGCACAACAACAGAATGGGGGTTGGTTTACAGCATTGTACCTTGCCTCGTCTGTAGGGTTATTGTTGCAGATTGCTTTCCCACAGATTGGTTCCTGCCCATAAGAATGTCATAAATGCCCACCTTAATCACTGGCCATGTCTAAAACCTCCAATTTAATCCCCATATAGGGCGCCATGTACTTCTTAAGATGCAACTTCACGAACTTTAAAGAGTGGAAAACATGTTCTTATAAAGGTGTAGTTGTGCCTGTCATTTGATAATACAGAGGCTGGGACAGAGAGCTGGTCCCAAGCATGTCAATCTATGAAGGTGGGAAAGCCAGTGGTTGGCTCCACAACTCACCTTTGTTGAGACACTGAAAGGTCTAGGACTCATCCTTTTATTTTATAAAATAATTTTCTCTTCTTTAAAAGAAGTGGAGGAAGGAGAAGAAAAGAGAACATTCTTAAAACAGAAACTTTTAAACCATTATTATTACTTTTTCAAACAAGGCATTGTTGCTAACCAGTTCCATAGGTTGGAATTCATGGCGGGTAATGATGGTATGACACATATATGGCTGTGGACTTCAAGCACTTACTCTGTCTCCTTCTCTTGTCTTCACTCACAAATAATTCAAACACAAAATATTACTCAGGGGAATATAAAATGGAAAACTTTATTGGTCTGAATGATATTTTGCCCTTTCACTTGCAACACTATAGCTGATCATCACGACCTTTCCTTTTCTTAAGGGGAGGTATTAGGAGACGTCTTGCCTTGGCTGGCACAACCAAACTGGCTGCTTTCTTAATCACCTAGTAGACACGTTTTCCAGAGGCAAAGTAATATCGTCGTGTCCTTTCCCTGGTACAGAGGATCTTAAGCACAATGGAAGGGTGCAGGGACATAGAGTGAAGCCATGCACCAGAGATCCCTTCCATGTATCCTCATAGCTAGTGACCTTGTGTATTCCCCAGACAACTTTTTCAACAGAAGAAGAGCAAACAGCCTTCTGGAGTAATTCTTGTTTGCAGAGATTTGAGTGCAGCTGTCAAGTAAGGGCAGTGGAGCCAGTATTGTTCCACAGAGACTTGTGGCATCATGGCCATAATGCAGCCATTTATCATCAGCCTCTGTCATTCCCAACCCAGGGCCTCTCACATGATAACACGGAGCGCTGCTGCTCCTTTACTGACTTGGTCCCTGGTTAATCAGTTTGTTCAGGTTTTGAATGCGGTATTCAAGCATATTTTTAACAATGAAAAGCTCTCTGTGCTTAACGAAAGGTCTTACGTATTTGAGTCACATTCTTTTCTTTCCAATCATTTCAGATTTTGTGTCACTTGATTTGTACTAGCTGTGGCTCATTATGAGAAGTATTTGTCAGTGTGGGCACTAAGGCACGCACAGACCTACATGTGAAATTTAATTATGGGCATGGGAATTTCCTGTCTATTCCCTTGAAATAGTGTTGCTTAAAAGTTGATAGAGTGAAGGTTTTGCAAATTGAAAGAGAGAACCATGAAGGAAGATAGACAGAGGAATAGACAGAGGAGTCCAGAGATGTCTGATGTCTGGGGACTGAAGAAAAAAGCCAGGTTCCCTTAGGAGCAGAGAATGACCTTGGAGCTATTGGAACAGAGAAAAAAGTAGACACCCTGAAGGCACAGAGAGATACAGGATGAAGCCTGATGACAAACACTGAGGGATGGGCCCTCAAATTGGACTGAGAGAGAAGAAAAGGCTTGGAGAGGAGAAAGAAAGGTTAGGGCTGGTGGGAGTCTTCTGGCCAAGGAAGCTTTAAATGAGGGATTGCAAGCACAGGATGCACATGCTGATATTCTGAAAAACTACTGGATAAATGTGGTGTAATTTTTATTTCATAGATTTGCTCTGCCTCTCCTGTCTCATTAGAAAGGTTGGAGCAAGAGCCAGCTGTAGGGCAAAGGCTGAGCCCTGGTCGCTCATGCACAGCCTGACAGGAGGGAGGGACTTTGCCTCCTATAAATGAAGCCGTTTGCTGGGAACCTCCCTGTTCAAGCAGTGGTGCAGTTTATGTGTCTCTACTTGAGAGAAGGATTATACAAAGTGGAGAAATCTTCCCCTTACAGGTGGGCAAGCGATATCTTCATTGTCTCTCAGGAGTTTTTTTAGGTGGGGATTGTATTAAGCACTTCTGAAGTCTCCAGAGACTCTGACTGCAGAATCCAGTCATGCTGCAGAAATTTGCTGCTTCTTTTGAACTCTGGTTTAAGAAAAAACTCTGTAGTTTGCAGTCCCCTTTGCTAAATTTGGGTTATTATACCATGATCACTGTTTCTGTCTGCATGCTCTGTAATCTGCCTAGTACAGGCAACATGTCTATCCCTCTCCTTCCAGAGAGCACAGCCAAGATTTAGCTCCACTCTGGCCACTGAGGGGTTTCCTCAGCGGCACAGCATCAGCCCTATCATGAGCATCAGTCACAACAAGGGACATGGGGCAGAGACGGTTTTTCTTTGAGAGTAAGAGATGGTAGCAGGTAGCACTCATTCCTGCTTGTCCTGGGTTCAGCAGCAGCAATCACTTTTCTCCTTCTTGGTAGCTGGTGCAGCACTGTGTTTTTGACTTTCAGCCTGGGAACAGCGCTGATAACACCAGTGTTTTCAGTTACTGCTTGGTAATGTTTTGGTTTGACCAAGGACTTTCTGAGCCTCATGCTCTGCCAGGGAGAAGGGGAAGCCAGGAGGAAGCAGAGACAGGACACCTGACCCAAACGGACCAAAGAGTTATTCCATACCACAGCACGTCATGACCAGGATGTGAAAACGAGGGGCAGAGACCCAGAAGGGTGGGGGTTCGCTGATGGTTTGGGCTTGGTATCGGGTGGTGAGCAGTTGTATTCTCTTTCCTTGTATTTCCCTTGTCATTATTATTACTGGTGGTAGCAGCAGTGGTTTGTGTTATACCTTAGTTACTAAACTGTTCTTATCTGAAGCTGTGGGAGTTACATTCTTTCTATTCTCCTTCCTATCCCCTCTGGAGCAGGGGCAAGAAAGAGGGGAGGTGAGTGAGAGAACTGGGTGAGTTATAATGGCTTAAACCATGACACTGCTACAGCATCACCAGCAGCTCCAGCACTAGAATAGAAGGGATTGAGGCTCAGGAAGGAATTGAGGCTTCCTTAATTATCACTTTCTTTCTTCCTGTTCTAAATCCATTCCTTGTGCAGGTTCAAGAAAGAGTTGAGGAGCGCTGCTATCTGCAGCCTGATGGCTAACAGCAGCATGTTAATCAGAGGAGCCTGAGGTATGGTTACAGACTTCTCAGGTATTTTTCTCTGCCCACCAGTGTGATGCCTGCCACAGTTGCTCATGGGCTATTTTTCACTGATGAACACTCTGCAGATTTCAGTGAAGCTTTGTGATGCTGCTGCTGTCATTTGCAGTGCAGCTGCAGAGAGCTGGATGTTATCTCTGTGCTCGTGGGAGGGAAACCATCAAAACACTGGCAGACAGTAGAGAGTTGCTGTGTTGTCTTCCTTAGTCTGTAGATGGTGTGAAAACAGGGACCACTCATCTCAGCAGAATGCTAAAACCCAAAACTGAATTATGACAGCTGCATTTGCATTAACTACTTCAGTACCTGAGCATTTTAGCAAAATGTTCAGACCATGAGCTTTTACTAGATATAGTTGCCCATCAAGTTTGTCTCCGTCATGACAATGACCCCCAGTTCAAAGGATAACTTTCAGCTTCCACTCTGTCAATTTATGATGCTGTTTTGGAAACTGAAAATGTAGATACACATATTGCATTTAATTTTGAGAAAATGCAGAGCTTCCCTGTATTGATTATATTGCTTATTTTCCTGGTTAGCATGGTAAAAGGATCTTACTCCTTGACTTGGACTATGGAGAAGGAGTGCTAGGTCAGCGGCAGTTCTTTCTGAGGGCATCTCCTGGAGCACATCTATTCTGTAACCAATTGCATGGCTAGAGCTAGAGCTGAGGAGCTTTTCATGTACCACTTTCTTAGTTATGGTCATTGAAGAATGAAGAATACACTGAAGTACGAAGAGTACAAATAACTGAATAGTCATGTGGCTATGGGGACAGTTTTGCACCTTTAGAACTTGAGATGCAGCTGAATTTCAGCTAAAACACAGAATCTTATGACACATTATTCAGAATCAGAGATAACTCTTCACAAAGTTAAGATTGTTTTTCCATTTGAACATCTATCTTGCTTTATAACTTTATCTACAATCGAATTTAAGACTTTTATGTAAGTCTAAGCATTATTTCTGGAGAAAGTAGAATATGAGGTGCTTGCAACAGGAGGTGTCAGTACGTCCAGCTGAAGAATGGAAAAAAATCAATAGAATTTCATGGAATATTTCTCTTTGTTTTTTCTGTGCTATCAGCCATTGGACAATAAGATAAAAATATAAAACCAGACATATACTTGAAAGCTAACAGTCTTATTTGCAACTTATTTTAACTGAACACTACTGCCACGGTCACCATTGTTTGGTGCTGGAGTCATATAGTCTACTGATGTACAGATAATGTCACAGTCCCAAAATAATAGCTTTCTGTTTATAGCATACCAAAAGAACAATTCTTAGGAAATGGAAACTTCAGAAAAGCCTGAGCCCTGAGATGAAATAACGCAAATAGCTTATTTACCCGTATCTCATTACAATCCAAAAAACAAAGGTATATTCCGTATTGACAGCAAGTTATGAAAGAATCTCTATCAACTTAGTTGCAGTCTAAGACCTCTCACTTCTAAGGAGAGTGAAAAGGGCACCCCGCAAGAGAGAGAAACTGAGAAAGAAAACCTGATAGAAGAGGATGTTGGGACTAAGTAGAGAAGAGGAGGAAACAGCAAGCTCACAGTGGAGTGCAGTAGCTACTAGAGTGGGGATGGGGTCAGAGGAGAGAGGAAAAGAGACTGGGAAGAATAAAATGCTTAACTATTATTTGTCCAAGGATAATGCTGGGGCAAAAAAGAATAGCTGTTAGTGAGATTCTGCAGATTTACAAGCACCAGACCAAACCGTCTCACTTGCTCTCAGCTGTGACTATGTAAAACATGTTCCTCCAACTAAATTGGCACAAGGAAATAAAAAATGAACGGTTTGCATATAAAGAGCTAAATTTGATGTCGATTCACCACATGTCCTTTGCCACCTCAGAGAAATAAAGATCTGAAGAGCGTAAATATGCAAAAAATATTGGCCAGGTTATGCATTTTTAATATTTCCTTGTTCTTCCACAAGCACAACAGTGTTGCAGCAGGTCTGACTGCTGTCAGCTGCACCAGTTGCAGAATTCCACCACTGAGAGCAAAATACAGATAATTCCTGGGTCCCTTTTTCTTCTTTTTGGAGGATGGGATTTACACAGAGAAAGGCAAGTCAGCTTGTTGATATTCATTCAATTAGAAGACTGTATCCAGGGAACATGCTCAGCTTGTAAGGAGTCGGGACTTTCTTGTTCTGTGTTAGTACCAGGTGGTCTTGGTCTCTAAACAGGAGTTCTGGTTGCACTAATAATAAATAATCTTTAAAGATTATAATAATTCTTGATTTGGAGGTGACAAAGAGGTGCAGAAAGTAAGCCAGTCATTTATTAAATATCCAGCCTAGGCTGGCTTAGCTTAGCCTAGCTAGCATTTTCAGTGCTGAGAGCCAATGTCAGCTTTGGGGCATCTCTGTAAGCTGCTCTCTGGAGCTCCATCAGAGCAGGGCTCTCCTCCGACACAGGCAGGCTGACAGTTTACAGAGTACGTGTTTGGGCAGTTGGAGGTGCTCGGGAGGTAATATGCCAGCTGAAACAGTCCTGGCAGCCGGCTCTGACTCCTGAACTGCTGCTTTGATCTGGCCTTTTCGTTGCACTCAGGAGAGCTGCTCCGTTTTTTTTCAAACACATTGATAAATTCCTCATTTTTCCCTGTATTTGAATAACTTGTGTAATCGCTATGAAGTGACTTGAGAGTTCTCTGTAAGTATCCCATAATCCGTGCTAGGGAGTTGTGTCATCTTGATTAGGTGTGATCTCGTAGGGTCTTATGATGAAGGCTGTGTTCCTGTTCTTCGGCTGAATGAGAACTGAGACACGTAGGGCAGAAGCGTAGGTGCCAGCAGCACTGCCTTCCTGCCTCCTTTATCAGGATGAGCGCCACATTTTCATGTGGAATCTTCTAAAACTAATCTTCAGCAGACAAGCTTTCAGTATAAATAGGCAGTGGGATATTAATTACTGAGACAGTATTAATGAAACAGGCGTCAATCATATGCTGTAGGCAATTGCTTACTAGATAAATGCGCAAATATGTAGCACCCAACTGTTTGCTCTCCTGTAAGACCACGGCTGAGCTACAGTCTTCATGATAGCACGCAGAAGACATGCAATAGGGTCAAGGAATACATGTATGCATACAAATTATATTATATTGCAAAAATGAAGTCTCTGTCTTTGAATTGATAATTAAAAAAATAATTGATGGGCCAGAAATTTGCAAGAAAATTCAGCTGCATAGTGTGCAAGTTGTGGACAGTTTGGAAACATAACAGTAAACTGTAAGGCTGAATACAGACCCTTTTTTAATTACAAAGTGATGAAGGGCTAAAATCAGAGCCAGAAGAGACCCTTTATAAAGGGAGCACATAATTCATAATACATTCTAAGGTGTGTGTGGCAAACTGAGGATTAGACTGAATGGCCAGCAAAAGCTGGACCACACACAAGGTTCAAAGGCAGGAAGATCGAGCTACCTTCACTCAGAATCTATGGAAAAAACATTAGCAATACCTTTATCCACTCATGGAAACACACCACATTCATTTTTCTGCTCTGCTCCACCTCTTCAGCCACAAGTTTTGGTCTAAAGCTGCTGCAGTCACTCTCAAAAGCCCATATGGCACTGGCTGTCTTGGGTGGGGGGTTGTACTCTGACAGGTTGTTCCAACAAGTATAGACTTTAGAGAGTGCCTGGCCAAGGTCACTGTTCCCATGGTTCAAGAGGGACTCGAGGCCATGAACTTCACAGCCATCAGAGGTAAAAGCATGCCTTGCCTCCCCAGCCAACTGCTTCCAGTCTTACTCTCTTCTCAGGTGAATGTGAAGAAATGTACTCACACCTGATTGTCACCAAAGGAAAGCTAAAAACACTTAGTTGTGGTCAAAGACAGCAATTGGGTAACACACTTTGGCGTCTAATAAGACGAGACCTAAAAAAAAAGAATTACTCATGTACTTGGAGTGGTTAACCAAAAACCAGCCTTTTAAGAGTATTTTGTTGTAATAAGAAATTCCTGATGGAATCACATAATTCTTTGATGCTGTTATGATTCTTTTCAAAGCCCAGTGCACAGGCAGTCCTGATCGCTGAACACAGCAGAAATGTGACAGCACGGAATGGTGCTTTTTTTTCTGTAGCTCCAAGTCCTTTACTAGCCCTTTCTATTCCCTGTAAAAAGGGAATTCTTTTAACATAAAAGTAACTTCTACACAGTCGCCACGCCTGCTGTACAGTTGATTTTCCTACTGCATATGTTTGACATCTGTAAGAAATATTGTTGTACATGGTTTGAATGTACAGCCCACCCCACTCAAGCCATGCAGAAAATCTGGAGGAGATGGCAGAAGCTCAAGATATCTGAACAAAAGTTTTGCTGTTAGAGAGGTATGTGGGGTTTCAACCAGAATGATCCTGATTAGCTAAAAAAGAAAGAAGAAAAAGGATATATTATTTCTGCCTTAAACATTTAATGGTGGGCTCATTCACTCTATGACGGAGTGGAAGCAGTGGGGCTGAACAGCAAACGTTTCAGCAGGGCAATTGCAGTCTCTCAAATGCATAAGTCTGGGGAAAACTCTGTGATTTCTTCCTGTGCTCTGATACTTTGGGAAAAATAGGAAATCATCAATTCCAGTGTTTAGTTTGTCAGTAGCATTCCTGTTCTCTAGTGTAAAGCAGATGAATAATTTAATCTATTAATTTGAATTGGTCTCTTATTTAGGCAAATAATAACCTATATGTAAATTTTACCATTTATTTGAAAAAAACCCACTTCCTTATTTTTATTTTTTTTAAATTATGTGAGAAAGGCAATATAAAAAAATTTGAAAAATAGAGAGACAATATAAAACCAGACAGGACTACCCCGCAGCTCTGCAAACATCAAATCTGTAAGTAGGATTTTCTGTCCTGGACTCAGAGCGGATTACAGCTGGGGTATTAAAGGCCAGTTCCCAAGGGCCTTTCCTCCCACGTAAATTAACTGGAGAGCAGGGTATGTGTATGGTGTGAGGACAGAAGTGGGCACTGGTCGTGTTGGGAGATCTGATCTGCCTCTGTCTTGACTGAGTAGTTAGAGAACTCCCTATGGATTTAAATTTAAGGACAGAGTCCTGCAATGTCCTGGATCCTTATTTCAAAACTTAGTTCAGTATTCTGTGAAAGAACCGTGGATCTGGAAGGGCAGCACCTAAATACACTGAAATACACTGAAAGTTGCACTGCCAGTTAACTTGGCG
This sequence comes from Myiopsitta monachus, assembly GCA_017639245.1. NCBI lineage: Eukaryota > Metazoa > Chordata > Aves > Psittaciformes > Psittacidae > Myiopsitta > Myiopsitta monachus. The sequence continues at coordinate 27,144,670 of CM029919.1, forward strand.
CTGATGTGGTGCCAGGTTGCAGCCTGGCCCCATGGCAGAGGGCACCTGAGGGGTCCAGAAACTCAGGCAGAGGCTGAACACAACCCCAGAGCAGAGCTCAGCATTCACAGCGTAGCCCCAGCCCCCCAGGGCTTGGCTCACCCTGACCACTCTGATGCTGGGCCTTGGGTATACTGGCACAGGCTGCCCAGAGAAACTGTGGCTGCCCCATCACTGGCAGTGTTCAAGGCCAGGTTGGACGGCGCTTTGAGCAACCTCGTCTAATGGAAGGTACCCCTGCCCATGGAAGGGGGGATTGCAACTGGATGTTCTTTAAGGTCCCTTCCAACCCAAACCACTCTATGATTCTATACTTATACTCGATACCCACCTATGATGACCTGTCCTGCCCATAGCATCTCACTGCCTAGTCCACCAGCTGGTGGATTACATCTCTTCTGTGGATTACATCTCCTCTGTGGTTTCCTCTCTCTCTTTTCCAGAGCTTGTGTCTGGGAGTTGTGTTGGCTGCCCAGAAGGTGGGAATCTGGAGGGTGGAGCAGACTAAAGTGTCTGTCACCATCTGGAAGGTTCTTTGAAGGATAAATTTTCTATGTGAACAGAACATATGTCTTCAGAGGGTGCCTGGGCAGGGGAAATGTAAAATAAAAAACTACTCTCCTAAGTTGCCCAGGACCCAGAACAGTCTTCTCGTAGTTCAAGGCATGCATTTCATGTTGTAAGGGTTTTACAGACATCAGGTGTTAAAGCCATATTCCATCTTCTGTTTTACCATTTAAAGAGACACCTGGCAGAGTTCTGTCTCCTCTAGCCAACCCAGAGCAGTTTTGGCAATGCTTTCAAAATGATGTGAGTACCAGAGGTGATACAAAAGCATATTGACTGCTAAGCCCAGGTTTGTTCCTGCCAAAATACAGGATGGATACAACCAGAATAAGCAAAGTCAACTTGAGGTGATTGTTTGCAGGCACCCGATCTTTGCTATTTGGCTCAGCATGCCTAAGCCTGGGCACAGCAGCGCAGTTGTGATTACCAAACATGTGAATGTAGCCAGGATGATTGTATTCAGGAGAAAGTAGGTGGAATCATCGTTATCAGCCCTGCTGATGGCTTCTATTTTTCTCTTCTACTCCAACCCTGCTGGTTCTCCCCTGTGGGATGGGGAAGAGGAGGCACAGGAACTGTTAGCAAAACAGCAGAGATGGCCCAGATTCTTAAGTTCCATGTCAGACCTTTTGCTTTTCACAAGGTGCCTGTTTTCACAGGTGAAATGATTTGATTCTTTTGCTTTGTGAAAGGTCTTTTAAGCAACAAAAGAGGCTGTTAATTACAAAGAGGTAGTTCTATAGGGTGTACTTTGTAGGGTGTAGGTGCGAGCAGTATTTTCTCAAGTGATTTCTAGCTCCATTAATTACAAACCTTTAATCCAACAGTGTCTTGTGGAGTGCTAGTCAGAGGTGGAATTGGAGTCCTCTCCAGATCAGGAGGAGGTGGATCTGTTCATGCAGCAGACAGTTCAAGCGACTATGTGGAGGTTGATCTGGGAGGTGAGTCAGATACGCTAGTCAGGCTAGCAAGTCTTTGCTTTTTGTTTAGCACAGAGAATTCAAAAGTGAAGAGGGAGGGGTGACAGAGAGGGGAAGAGAGTTAAAAATGGGAAAGACGGCAAGGAAGCACTGATCAGGTCAACATCTGCACTCCTACAGGGGCTGGGCTCTCCAGTCAGTTTGCCAGCGTTCTCTAAAATTGTGTTGTATCTTCTGGTGAAATTTTAAAGTTGGTTCTAATTATTTGCCATGTTTTTGATCAGTAAGTACTGGTGGTATTAGAAAAACTCTGGAAAGAGTAAGCAAACTAAACTGAGACAGCTGTTCCAGGCTTTTCCAGCCTCCCAAGAAGACTGCTCGGACTGCAGCACAGCACATACTGCTTTTCACTGGCGTGGGGCCACTGTTTGTGTCACAGCCAGACGGCTTGCATTAGAGTTTGGCCCAAATGTGAAAAAGCCCTGTTATTTGAACTGAATTGAGAAATATGGAGTCACAATTCAGGTTTTAAAGCTTTTTAATTAGTAAAAGGTTAGGACTGAAAACTCAGTATAGCTGTTTCTGCTGAATTCCAGGGCTTGGAATGTAGATGTTTACAGCAGGTGGGTGCTTACAGGAACCTCATCCTTTGAGGGTGATGAGCACCCTCCAGTCCCCCTGGCTTCCCTGGGAGCAAGTGTGCAGTCTTCACGGGTGCTAATGTTGTATGACAAGTCAAACTTGCAATTCATGAGGGCAGTGCCTGACTGTGACCCAGGGCTGTTAAAGCTGTTGACAGAGCGCCATAATCAGAGAGGTCTGATGCCAGGTGAAATCCAGAGTAACTCTATTTCCCATCAGTAGTTACATCAGTGTAAAGCCACTGTAGGAGAAACCAGCATCGAGCCCAATGTGGGAAAGCTTATTAGAAAGTGTAAAGAGGTTGTAAGCCTTATTCGAGCTGCACTTGAGATGTGGAAGTTTTATTCCTTACCTGGTGACTGGCTGCTTTGGGTGCTGAAGCCGTCTTAAAAATTACCTAAGGATTCCCTCATAAGTTCCTCTCACTGAAGGCTTTTTTACCTCTTGGTGAACTGCAAATTAACACTTGAAACAGCCCTCAGCCTTCTGCCGCAGCACAATTTAGAATGCTTTAGGAAGTGGGATTAGTGCTATGCTACAACTATACTGCAAGCTGTTTTGACCTCTACCTAGACCAGGAATGAAGGGGAAGCGGGGGAATAAATATATCTTAAGGTCCTTTCCAGCCTTAACTATTCTGTGATTCTGTGCTTAGACTCAAGATTCAGGATTTTCAATGATTTATTCATCCACCAAAGGAAACTTTGTTATTTTGTTATATTTGTTATATATATATATTTATTATAGCCAAAGTTATTTGCAAGTGTGAGTTGAATTTGGCAGATGGCTTCAGATAAAGAAAATGAGAGAGAGAAAGAAAACAAATAACTGATCTAAATAGATCAGTTTGGTATTTGCTAAATCATTTCCTAAAGCTTTTTCAGACTAGATTCATAGGCACACCTGAGTGCAGCCCACATAACTGAGGGAAGAGGAGGTCTGTTGCACGATGACAAATGACTTGCAAACTGAAGTCCCTGTCAACCCTCTGAAATGGGAGATAGGTTGAATTCGTCACCTGGTCAAGTGAGAATAAGGATTGGAGGGCGGCTCTCCTCACCATTAGGGATATCAGAGAAGACAAAGCAAAACAATACATTTTGTTAGACTCTTTAAAAATTGATTAAAAAAATATCCTCAGGTTAACTCAGGACAGGTTTTTTTTTTCCCCAAAGCTGGACAAAAATGATTTGCATATCTCTGCTTAGAGCAGCATTTCTGTGCAGCTCCCCTTAGCTGAGCCAAGAACAAGTGCAGCCTACGTAAGTAATACTGTGTCCCTAGCTATGACAGACCGTGAGTGTGGATGAAGGAATTACTGTATAGTCTTGTTCTTGATTTGGAATTATGGTAAACATTTATCTACTAATGCAAATCAGATCCAGCCTATGAAGACTTATTTTCATACAATTCGACCCTGTCTAATAAGTCTTCTTGACCACATGAATTACAGGGACTTTGCACTGATTTATTTTTGCTTATGCATAAAGTACTGTGTGCTTGTTCATTTATTATGCTTAGCACATCAGACTCAGGAAGATTACATTATTTGAGAGTTACATTTCAAACATTCGTATTTTAACATAGACCTCTCTTCAGCTGTTTGGCTTCCTACAACCCTGTCCTCCAACATGAAGAAAATCCATAGAAAACAAATTACTTTGTTTTCTGAATTCCACATGCTAAATAATAACTCCAGAACTGTGTATACTGATGCTGTGATGGAAGGATAAGACTTAGCAATATGATAATTGAGGCATTTTATCCTAACTTGTGTCCACAAATACTCAAAAGATTTGATTATAATTATACTATTGTATACATGTTATTGTGTTGCTACAGGGGGTAGTTGCTATTATTTGATTACCTTATCCTTATTCTGTTTTCTTTAACGTATTTTGGTATCTATTATTGCATACATTAACGCCATCCTGAATCCAGAGGTTCTTAAGGCTGAAAGTTACTGACATTAAAGGAAAGTCTCCATTTTAACAGTCTGTGTCTCAGGGTCCTGATGACAACAGTGTCTTAAGTTCTTGAATGTATCTTAAACTGTAACTATATACAAAGAGAATTGTGTGAGGGGAAGATAATTATGATTGTAATTACTCTTTCTCGCATTATTATCTCGCGTTTCAGATGAGTAACCTCATGTTGCTACTTTCTGTTCACTACCACAGTTCTTCCCCCCACATCTTTGTTTACATTTGGAATTCTTAAAAAAATCATATACTCATTTAATCAACTGACCCTTTTGGAACATCTACGATTATAGTAAATTCCTTTCAACACTGACTTCTTCAGCATCTCCCTAGATACCTCTTTGCATCTATTTCAACAAATAGAGGCCTATTTATCATTATTAATTGTTTACCGTCCTTCAAGTGGTTCATGATTTATCTGTAATTATTTAATAGAGACCCCTCATTTTCTAAAATATGAAGCTGAATTATGTCATTTAGCCAATTATCCAAGGAAATAGGGAGTGTGGTTTATCCGCTCATTGAAAAATAGTTGTGTTTTGGCAACTGTATGGTTGGACAATCAATACAGTCTATATAAAACTCAGCTAGTCATGTGTGTATGTATATCCTACGATATATATGCATATTTCTTTTCAAGCAAGTGACAATAAAAACTTATTTCTCATGTATATATAATATATATAACACATATACATAACATATATATAAAAATACATATATATCACACATATATAAAACAAATACCTGGAATAATATTTTTTAATAAAATTTCAACTGTATTAGAGTTAAGATGTTTCTGGACTCTCCACCTATAGGGCTATCTTTGTAGGGCCATGATTCTGTGAAATATTTAAGCATGTTACAGTACAGAGTTACACTGGTGTCAATAGAATTAATGTGCCGGATCTTTGAGTGAGTTTAAGTAGCAAACCAATTCTAAAATAACTTTGGATGTTATTTCTATTAATGAAAATCTGAACGTTTAAACTGGTGGATACCTGCCTACTGACTTACCAGTGACAAAAGCAAGCATGGCGTCCTGTAAGAAAATGATATATTTTCTATGATGATAGAGATCTACTTTTAGCCTGAAACTGCTCATATTTTGAGATTGAATAGTGTGCCTCAGAAGTGTATAATTTTAACAGAAAAATATCCACATTTAAGAGGAAAAAAATATTTCCCTAGAAGGCTGATAAAAATGTAAATATCAGGCGTTTGAAACTGGTCAGATCAGCTTTAGAAAGATAGAATTTGCTGAAAGGAAATTAATTTGTACCAAAGCAGACAATGTATTAGAATGCATGGAAAAACTGGAAAAAAACCCTGAACAAAACAACCCCATAGGATGCATTGTGATAAAATCAATTTCACAGTGGAGCATGCAGCTCTGCAGCTGAGTTTTGACAACTCATGAGTCAGCTGAGAGTCTGGGAATATTTAGTGTTCCTGTTTTTTTTAAAGCCCCAACTCTTAAATTCATACGATTACAGCAGGAATACTAACTTCAATTAAATTGAAGTAAGTTCCTGCCTGCAGAACAAGCCATGTTCATGCGTGCTCTAAAGACTAAAGACTTGGAAATCAAAAGACAAGCAACCTGTAAATTTTTGTTCGTGTAGACTTTTATGGCTGTTGGATTGTAAATAAGCTTTGTTTCGTCTAGAGACTGCTTTATTCAAAATGAGTAGCAGTCTACAACACTGAGTGAAAGAGGGGAATACAGTGAAATGAGACATCCTACAGAACGTTCTACTTAATTAACACAGGATAGCAGAGTAGCAAACTTTATTTCGGTAAACTAAAGCACTAGCAATAAAGGTTAATGAGGTAAGAGCAAAACGTGATCTATCTTAGTGCCAGCGAAAAGATCCACCCAACTGCTGTGTGTTTCCTACTAATAAAATACGATTGACATGCATTACCTGCTGTGTGTGAGGAACACAATGAATGATGGATCAGCAGCCAAATCATCTGTGCTTTTTCCCCTGCTATTTTTGCATAATACACTCAGTGACCTTATCAAAAAAGCAAGACTTTTTTTTTTCTTCTTTCAGGAATTGCCGGAAATTTACTCCTTTGAAACTTTGGGGTATCCTTTTGGGGTTTGCTCTGAGCAGTTCTGGGGAGCATACAGGCATATAACACATATATAAATAGTGCCACGTTATTGAGGTTGCAGAATCAAACACCCCAAAGTTAGGATGTGCCACAGCTGAGGGTTTGTGTAGCTCCAGTCTCTTATGAGGATGTATCTAAGTTTTGACTGGCATGGCTAGCAAATCTTTGCACTTGCACCTGATGATGAAGATGAGCCTATTTAATACCTAAAGAAGTGTTTGTCTGCCCAAAACATTTTCCTCCAACCAATATAATTTGATTTCATAACAGATGCTACCTGTGATTGCAAATCTCACTTCATGACTCTTTCTTCTACAGCTTTTAATGAGTGATATATTATATTTTTTCTAAGCAGCAAAATGCAGTACTTAGTCACTCTTCTTCACACAGCTCTTCACCAAATAGCAGTGTTCCCAGCAGGCTAAAGCCAACTAGTCTCTAAATCCAGTCTCCCCTGCCTCCCACTCCCCAGTTTGTCATCACTCTCTGCTCTAAGGTTTCTTGTCTGGCTATTCCCAGTTTCACCAATCACCATCTCTCTCTCTGCTCTGAGTCAAGTGTGGAAGCAAGGTAAGTCACTGAAAACACAGAAATTACATGCTGTCCTGGTTTCAGCTGGGATAGAGTTAATTTTCTACCTAGTAGCTGGTGCAGTGCTGTGTTTTGGCTTTAGTCTGCAAACAGTGCTGATAACACACCAATGTTTTAGTTGTTGCTAAGTAGCACTTGCCCTGATCAAGGACTTTCTCAGTCTCATGCTCTACCAGTGAGGAGGAGCACAAGAAACCGGGAGGAAGCAGAAACAGGACACCTGACCTAAACTAGCCAAAGGGGTATTCCATACCACAGCACATCATGCCCAGTATATAAACAGGGGGGAGTTACCCAGAAGGGATCTATCACTGCTCCGGTCAGGATGGGTATCAGTCATCAAGGTGGTGAGCGATTGTATTGTGCATCACTTGTGTTTGTTAGTGGTTTTTTTTCCTTTTCCCCTTTTGGTCTTATATTTTCTCCACTTCCTATTTCCTTTATCATCATCATCAGTCATTAGTAGTAGTATTACATTGAACTTTAGTTACTGGACTGTCCTTATCTCAATCTGTGGTGTTTACATTCTTTTGATTCTCCTCCCCATCGCACCCATGGAGGGGAGCTGGGCAGAGTGGGCAAGTGGCTGTGTGGTACTGAGTTGCCAGCTGGGTTTAAACCATGACGCATGCTGCTTTGTCTCATTACCTGTTCAGAGCAATTAATGCTGGGAAACTTCACCTGCATCCATTTGGTTAGAAAAAGCATACTTCAGTGACAGTGGATGCACAGTGCAGTCACGTAGGATCTGGAAGCAAAGGACAATACCTTATGGCCCAGGGTGAGGCGGCACACACATGCTGTAGTCACACCAGACTACAAGGGAATGGAACATACTGTGTTTGGATTTTGGAGATCTGCTCAGTTCCTAGACCTAGAGTTTCATGAAATGCAAACACACACAAAAACCAAAACAAAACTGACTTAAGAAGCAGCTGCCCTGCGTGTTGCCCCTGCTTCTTGATCTTCAGACATCTATCCCTGCTGAAGCATAAACTCACTGCTCCCCACATCGGGCTGATACAGCTGCTTACAGGGCCATCCTGTTAGCTGGCTCACAGAAGTGATCTGGTCCAAGATCACCACTGGGTGTATTCACAGCCTTTTACAACACAGTTAACTCAGATTTTGACATTGAAGTTGCTTATCTGGGATTATGCTAATTCAAGTGACAGTGGCTGCAGTGTAAAATTTCATCTGGGATGCTCTGTCCACACCAGTAAGAAAAGAACTATTTATGGCGGTAATATTTCTTGGAGTACATCCCGTGATCCTCAGCCTTGTAGCAGCTAATCTACTCTGTGAAATTTTCCCCAAGACACTGTCCTGTTTGGATGGACAAGGAGGGTGGTGGAGAGGCACAGAAGATTGCGCAGTAGAGTGGCTTTACCATTCCTTCATAATTACAGGATGGTTACATTAGCAGTTGATGAGTTTTACTGGTTTTAAGTAAATGCCTCTTGCTGATCTTGGGTCAGCCAATATAAACTACAAATAACTTCATATTTGATTTATGTTTGGTTTGTATGTGCTTAGGATTCAGGTCAGGGAAATGTTTTACAATGTCTATTTCTGCTTATCATGGATTTTTTAACTACCCCCATGCTTTCTCCTTTTAGTCTTCCTGTCCCTTTCTAACTGGTGCTCCTACCTGCTTGACTCAGTGCCAGAGTGGTGGGGACAGCAAATAGTGAAAGAGAACATGGGTGGGTAACTTTCCATACCCTCCAACCTCTTCTAGAATTGGTTTCTCTCTCGAACCACTCTTGTAGATCTGAACTGAGGGATACTCACAAGTTACCACAGTATGAATAACTATATGATGAAAACAAACCCAGTACAAATTAGGTCTAAACTCATTTGTGGGAACAAAAGATAAAGCACCACAGGGGTTTAGTGGAGCTGCTCCTACTGACATGAGGAATGAATCTGGAAAAAAATTAAGTTTAGTTTTGATATTCTGTGCTTTCATTAGTATTTATGTCTCTTTAGCACCGCAGAACCTTCCTCTGGATTTCAAGAGCAGTTTGTGAGACTATATCCCTGCAATCCCACTGGGCTCTTGTCAGTAGGGTTGTTGTGCTTTCTCCAACAAGATCATAAGCACTCATTTGCTTTCAGCAGAAGTTTTACTAAGCATCTATTCATATCGTAATGGATTATTGACATAACACAGCAGACTGTTATGAAGTATTCCACTATGTGTAATTAGAGAGTATTTAATCTGCATAATAAAAATCCATATGAACAGTTGTTGTCATTCATGCCCAAAAGCTGCTCATCTAACTGAAGTATCTAGCTTGCCCCATAGATTTAAGGGATGGAAAACAGCATTTGGAAAAAATCTCATCTAAATTCAAGATTGTCAAAAAGGTGCTTTTACTCAGCAATCCAGATGTGGGCAATCTGATCCCCCCTCAGGCATATAGATTTGAATGCTAGCTTCCAACTTTCATCTTGGATCATGTTTTTACAGCTCTGTGATAAGTATTTACTTTCCCATTCCTTGTGCCTTTGGTAAGATGCTGAGGCAGTCTACAAGGAGATTGCTCAGGGTCCTCCTGCCGGGGCTGAGGAGAAAGGGTGAGAGAGGTTCTCTGCACAGTGTGGGGCTTTGTGATGTTTTTGAACAGTGCATCCACCCATGCTCCCAGACCTGCACAATGTGTGAAAGGTCAAGGTAGCATCCCTGTATCATTTATGGCCCACTAAGATATATAAGATAGAACTCAACTGGGAATATGAGTGGTTCATAGAGCATCCCTGGGTGCTCTGTAATGGGAGGATTTTAGGGTTAAAAAATAGGAGGCTGATAACACAGTCTGATAATGCTGAGGTGGAAACCAGGAAGTGGGAGAAATATTTTATCCCCGTAGCCTGCTAGGGATTCCTTCATGAAAGATTTTACTAGATCAAACTTTGCAAAGAAAGCAGTGTTAGCAGGAAAAAGAAGCTCAAAACCTTTAAGAAGATGCTTATTTATAAGTTTTAGTTGGTTTAATAAACATTTTTGTGATTTTTATTTTGATAAGGAGTCTCCTTGAGTTCAAAATTAGCCAAAGTTGAAGAATATTAACTTCCATTGTAGAGAAAGGTTCTGTTCAACCACTGCCACTGCTTCTTATGTTGTGGTGAAAATCCATCTGTAAGTAGCCTGAAAACAGACAAATGAAATGAAAAAACCCCAAAACAACCAAAAACCAAACCCAGAGATAAAACCTCAGCTATAATTTTCACATCAGCCTTTTACAGTCAGTGTACAATACAGGCATTTTGTGGTATCATAAAGAGTTGTTAGTTGTTCTTCTGGTGATTTAAAGCCCTAAAATTGTCAGCATAGTCTAGAATATTATTGCACACAAGAGAAAACTACACTGCATAAATTCCATAGTACCTTTTAATTTTGGCATCAAAATAATAAACTCAATTACTTGAGAAAAGACGTGTAGGGAGCACAGTGGGCTTGTCATGGCATTCAGGAGGTGTGTGTGCTGAATCGTGCAGAAGTGTGGTTCACAAAGAATTGAAAAATATGTGCCGAGGCATGAAAGTTCAATATTCAGGTGAACTTCTAAGCACCCAGTGCAGAACTCCTACTTTTGTACCAAGAAATTAACGTCAAATTAATGTTATTATGGAATTGGTCTTAATTCTGGTGTTTAACCGCTGAATATTTGTCTTCACAACCTTAACTATACCTTCTAGCATAATGTGAATTTAGAGGGCCAGACTCATAAATTGCAGGCTCCTCCATATCACAAGACAAAGTGCATGTATTTGCAGTTCTCAGCCAAGGAGATTGGATTTTGGGTTGTACTGTAATTTGAACCAAAGACTGTTAATTTTAGTGTATGCATAAAACACCTGGAGCTATCTTAGAAGAGTCATGAGATGTGTTATCAACCCACATATTACTCAGAGCTTTCAAGAAACAGAACTCTGAATGTCTGAGTTTAAAAGAAAGGACAAAAGCGATAAGAAATATGTTGAGAGACATACTAAATCCCTTCATCAGTGGGAGATAGATAAAAATAATAACACTTGGTAGCTAAATAATACAATCTGTGGAAATCTTAATGAAGCCTAATGAGTCATGTGAGCTGTATTGTTAAATTTACTATCCCCATTTTACAGCCAAAGAAAAAAGAAACATGAAAGTGAACACTAACATTCTAATCATTTGGGTGTATTAAATTTTGCAACTTAATCCATATTCTTATGTGCTAGTAAAGAAAGAAGAATTGAGTTCTAATTACAAGTAAAAATTAAACTATCACATAAAGGGTGGAGAAATTTGCAAGGGAGAGGGAAAGACCCCCATTCTGTCAGGCAGCTAATGATTAGTGACCCTAATGGGTTGTTTGAAAGCAGGATGCTGAAAGCTTTAAAGGACCAGACACCCGTACACCTTTCCTCTCTGAAAGAAGAATGGGTATTCAACAGTTTTCAGTCAATGTTGGTTTGGTTTTCTCTGCCTTATGGAGCCTGCACTTGAATTATTGTAAAGCAAGCAAGCAAGCATCTGGGTTTTATCTGTGTGTTGTTCTGTGCATAGTCTTTAGCTCATATCAGCAGATTATCCTTTGGCTTCTTTACAGTCTCTTCTACTTTGGAATTTCTAAATTCAGGATCTTACACATTTCCTTCTTTTCCATCAGAAGAAATAGATACTTGGTAGCTAATAATAATATGGGGCTGTGGGTACCTCCTCCCTTTCTGCAGCCTGTGTGTGTGACAAAGACCATCTCTATGAGACAGTACTGCCTTTTGAGCTCCTATTTTGCTGTTATGCATTTTACTTAAATATATAATGTGCTGTCTTGTGGTAGCTTAAATATACTTTACCAGGGTGATTTTCTGATACTTACGAAGAACTTGCATTTCCACGGGTTTTAGTAGAGCTGGTTACATAACCAGGTGGTCCTATTGATTTCTATTTAATGTTGCAGCAGATTACAATCTCAGTTTCAAGAACTCTGCTCTTTAATTTAATTGAGCTAAATAGAGATTGCAGTTACGAGGGGTTTTTTTTTAATCACTTTTAAATGATCTTGATACAATTTTCTAATCAATGAGGGCTATAATGTGAAAATGCTATGCTCAACATTTTCATCTCTAGCATCAGGTTCTGGTCTCTTCTTTTTCTTTGGCATACTTTACTAGGTATTTTTATGATCTTATTGTGTCTATAGTTGTTTTGGGGTTTTTTTGTTAGATTGCTGTGGATTTGGCTTTTTCTTCTGAGTATCTACCTACATATGTCTTTACACTGTCATGTACTGATGAGGAAGCAAAATTATCTAGGTCAGAGATGCACAAACTGAGCCCTATTCTTATTCCAGGTATTCAATGTTGAAGGATTTTGTGGCCTCATCTTAGAAGCCCATTTGGAGGAAGACCCCGGATCCTTTTTTTAAAGTTCTGTACATATATAATTCTTTGCAAAAATAGCTTCTCTACAGAACGTATATATGCACACATAGACATATTTACATGTATGCGTAATGCATATGCCAATAATATGAAGTATAGATTTTTTTTATTCCATACAATTATAAACATACAGAGATAGAAACTCGGCTCAAATTTTCAGCTTCTTTTTGGCTAAAATTTCACCAGCTGCTACCCACTTCCCTTACTTGGCATAGACTTGGCACAGACTTTCTGTGGAAAACCTGTTTTTCCACTTCTGATGGCTGCTGTTGTCTCAACTGCCCTAGGGAAGTGCACATCTCTGGCAAGATGTTCAAAGTTGGATTCAAGTCCTCGACATGTGGGGATCCCAGGTATTATCTCTGAGAAGACTTAATGAGGAAATCAGAGGGTTCTACAAAGTCAAACAGCCTGGAGAACAAACTGTCAATCTGAAAGCTCTTGGATTGGTTCATGTTTCTACAACCAGAAAGAAGAAACAATCCTTTAGCAAAGAGACTGCTGGCTCTTCAGATGTAGTTTGGTCAGGTGTAGATCTACAAAGGTTGGCTCTTACCCTTATCTTAGATCATGTCTTCTGATAGCTCCTGGTTCAGATCAGCAACAAACAAGACTTTCAAGAATAGTGACTTACACTGTTGAGATCCAAAGTGGTACTTACTTTGTTCCTTCCATTCTCATTCATAGAGAGGTCCTTGTATGTGATACTGGCTCTTAATTCAAATAGTTTCTGTTTGTCTCCTAGGGTTTACCAGCTTCCTTTGTATTATTAAGTGACTTGGCTGTTGATTTGACAGAATTTGCCTTTAACTTGAGCATTTCTTTACACTGATAGCCCTTTAAAAGAGAAATCAGATGATCCAGCTCATGAGCATTTCCTCATCTTCCCTGGGAGTCAAGAAGGCTTTCCTCTCTTTTGTTAAATATTCCTGGAAAGACTCCTAACTCCATAAGCAAAAGCACAAGGCAAACATCATGGGCTCCTTATACACTGACCTGTCCTTCTAAAATAGTTCTGCTTTCACATTGTTCTTCAACACACAAGAGCAGACTGAAAGCCTCTCACTCAATTTTACAAATAGTGAGCTGTGTTATCACATTACTCCTCCACCCTAATGCAGCTAGAGGAATTTTGTGCGGACTTAGATTGACTTGTTCCTTGCATAGACCAAGCCCTTTCAATCCCTATCACGTCATTAATTTAAAAGTCTTCTTTTGATTCATAAGGATAGTTTATGTCCCTTTAAAGACGTCCGCTGAGTCAACTTGGTGAATATCCTCTACTGCAGCTGGATGTTGTCCCTTATGCCTTCAATATCCACAGGAAGGTATCAGCCTTTCTGCCCTAGAGCTGGTTGGTCTCTATAGTTCTTTTTAGATGGTTTCTTGATTTTTCAGCTAGAGGAGTATGCCTTCCCAGAAATTTCTGCCATGGTCATAGTCAGCCAGTCGGTAAGACAATATACGACTGTAGTGATTTTTCCATGGCCTAAGGCAGGTTTTTCTCCAGTACTCCTAAGCTTTTGGTACAGCTCCCTACACACTGCTTTTCAGTGCCAAGACCTCCTAGCACTGAGCTTGCCTCCAGTCAGCAGTAGGCAATAGCTCTCTGGATTACAGTTTGCCTGTTTATCCTGGTTAGTGATACCCTGATGAACCACAGTGAAGATCTCAGCAGGCACATGCGGCAAGCGTGCTGATATATGGTGATGACTTATAGGCCAAGACTTCTTGATCAGCTTGTTTGAAATGCCTCTGGCAGTCATATCCATGTTGTGTCAATAAGTGGAAGGTTTTCAGCTGTGGTTTACTGAATGTTTTTGAAGGTCCCCACAGTTTCTTCCCACCAGGGGCTTGCCCCTCACTACCTTGTAAGCTTGTCTTTCTCTCTTTGGTAGGACACTTTCCAAATTTCTCAGTGAAAGCAGTCTTACAGTTACTTCAGTCAGCAGAGGAAAACGAGATCATAGCCTTTAGAAACATGCTGCTGCATGCTGCCTCTTTTAGAGTTTGGCCTTTATATTAATCCTAAATGCCTTTCTAAGCAGTGACAAAATCCTCTCTTAGCTGGGCAAAGGACTCCTACCAGCTGCTCCTAAGCTACATACTTCCAGGACAGCTGTCTGCCATACCTTTGATATTGCGTCTCTCGCACCAAAACAAAAGATACCTGGCTAGCTGTGCTTGGATATAGTTACACTGACAGTATGAGTGACATTCAACCACATACCTCAAAGAAAAAGTTACAGATAAGGTACCTTTCCTATGCTACTTCTCTATTCGGTTATCCATTCCATTATGTTCTGCTTTCTCCTTATATTTTTGCTTGGCGGACTTGTATTTTTCTTCAGTACTTCCTTTATCATCCAGGATCTGACATTTCCAGTCATAAAAACACACAGTGCTTCATTTTTTACAGTTGCAAACATTAACTTTCCTAAATTTTGTCTTGCCTTGGCTTGCAGCTCACATTCACCACAGCACAACTCCTGAGAGGAGCTTTTCTTGTTTGTATTCAAGCACAATTAGATTTTAATTTCAAAAGTCTCTCCATGACTTCAAACATGGCATTACTTGTGTGCTGTCTGCAACTGTAAATAATATGTAGTCTTTTCATATTCAAAGTGATAATCCAGCCTTTGCACATAGCACTCTCTTGCAAAATTTCTGCTGTGATTTATTCTTCCTAGCTCTTCTTTGCTTCTCTTCAGCTTTCATCTGCAGACTTTTGCAGAATTGTTTTACTTAATGGATTTGCCCAAAGGCTGCTTTGGTCTATATTTCATTTCAAACCTTTGTGCAATCTTTTATGTGAGTTCTTGCAGATCCACTTTGATTGTATTTTGTGTTCTTCAGTTTTGTTTTGCATTTGAATCTCTTAATGGATTTACAGTTTAATACATATAAAGCATCACACATCTCCTCTTTGATTTCTTATAGGAAACAAACACCTTTTCAACCTTACCTTCCTGTAACTGAAGAATACTCTTCCTTCCTTTAGCTGTCCTGTTCTTTCTCACCTGCATGTAAGGCTATTTGTCTAATCTGGCACAGATGATCAGCAGTATTTTTTAGGCCGCTTTTTCATCTTCTTGAGAATAGAAAAAATTCTTGCTCTGCTTTGCTTCAATTTTCTAGTCTACTTCTGAAAATTTAAAGACATGGTGTAGTTGTTACTGTTTTCTCTAAGACATCCTTTACTGGCTATCCTTTCTTCTACTTGTGCATCTATTCCATTGCTAGTACTAAATCATCTTTTGAGGTGGCAATGAAACAGAAATCCAAATTGGGATTTAGAAGTACAATAAATCATTATTATAACTAAGGAAAAACTAGTGGTGGGGAAAGATCTGTGTGTTCTACTCCTTCTGGCGGATAGCACTGAGTGCAGCAAGAGCTACTTCAAACCAGAATGCTTCTTAAAGTGCCTTTTACCGTGAGTGTTATTTAACGTTCATAGGTGCTGTGTACTTAAAACTGTCTCTGAAGTTAAATGAGGAAGGAATGAAACTGTATATTTATGCACCAAGTTTAAAAGCCCAAGGTTAAAAATTGGCTTGTAATACCTTATTATTTATAAGTTCTTACATTCAGTTAAGTTATCCGGTGTTGTTTGTTATGGAGACATTCCAGAAAACTTCTTTCAGTCCTGGAATCACTGACCTCCTAATTAAGTGAAACTTGGCAAGCCTCAGATCTACAAAAAGCACAAAGACTACAGGTACAATACTTTAGGAAAAAGATTTCATTAAATACAGTACTTCTAAAATCATCATAGCTGAGAAACCACCATTTTGTTTCACTTATTGTTTGGGGAAAAGGCAAAATGTAGCCAGAAAACAATAAGATTGCTCGTTCCTCAGCTGCAGAATCTATTTTCCAAAATAAATCTTTATGCTGCTTCTCTCCCCTAATGAATGTTTTGGTGACTTGCTGGCAAAAATGAAAACAGGAAGAAAGACAATAGCTTGTGAAGAGTCTTTTCACTTGGGAAAAAATACTTTATAGTAACTGTAGTATAATCTGTCGTAACTCCAAATATAGCAGAGGAGTACAAAAAGAAAGCAGCAATGGTAAGTGCCTCCCAGGGTATTTCATTGGAATGACAGTTCTCTGGCTGTAATTTAGACATTTAAACTGATCAGTTTTAGGTTGATATCACTCTATTAACAGGCATGTAGACTGACAGCGTAACTCAGATTTTCTGGAGTGAGATGCAGTTTCAGGAGATAGCCTTCAAAAATACAGGGTAAAAGAGTGACAGAATCAACCATGCAGTAACTGAGGGTTATACAATAAACAATAGCCAAAAGAGTATCATGACCGCCATTTACAGTTTACCGTGACTGCCATTGCTATTTTGGGCAGTTCTCAATAGGGAGGAGATGGTGTGTGTAATCCCGTACATACTATTGCAAAATGTTCACTGAATATTCTTTTCCAAGAAGTAAATATTTTTTTTTGACGTAAATTAAGAGATTATTACCTTCAACCTTGAGCCATGGAGCGAAACTTTAGAAAGCTGACTACAACAGTGTTTAACACTTCCTATAAAGATACACAGCGATCGCAGCTCAGGAGGGACCCTTTGCCGCACCCATGCCCCTTTCCAGATAAGCTGTGTTTTCAATTTCCCTGTATTCCTAAAAACATCACAGAGGTGACGGGATTTTGGCAAAGACGGGAAGTACTGTAGTTACGGAAGTGTCACCCTTTTGGTGAATTCTAGTCCTGTCCCCAGTGGGAACAGGAAAAGTAGTGTGGAGAGTAGGGGCAGAACCAGCTAGTGGGCCTGAATGTGGGGCGCAGCTGTGGCGAGTTGGCTTGCTTTTAATTGCAGAAAGGCCTAGGTTACATTTCTAATGCTCCTGGGAAACCAGACAACGCTAACAGTCATACATGAGCCCAAGGGATTAGTGAAAATCATTCAAAATCAAAACAGAGACCAAAATCCCCACAGTTAATCTTTTAAGGAGGAAACCTCTTTATTTTTTACCTCTTGTGTTTGAATGTACTTCAATGTAAAACTTCAGCGAAGTACTAGGACAGGTTTGTTCCTATACCTGCCATGAGCTACAGCATCCAGGGGACTCCTCCTCAACTCTGTCAGCCGTTCAGAGGGCAGTTGGTCACAGATGCATCCACTGACCTGCTTTGGCTTGTTTCTCATGGCCAGAGTGCTTCACCCATTCTCAGCTGGACCTGCTGACAGAACAGGATGGTTTTGCCCCAAAGTCCAGTCCTTTACAAGGAAAAGCTCTCTTGTCAAAGGAAAGTTGAATGATAGCGTAGGACTTTTGGCTAGAACTTGTCCACTATGAGTAGTCCTGGGAAGGTTACCAAACGCTTGTTCCCAAGCTGTGTGGCCTAAATCAGTTTCTTTTTCTCCTGGAAAAGTTAGCAGGAGTGGCTGCTGGCACGTATCAGGATAGAGCAAGAGGGGCCCCTGCTCCAGGCGCCACCCTGATGTGGAAATGACAACAGAGGACAGATATGCCCAGGTCCCTTCTGCACAGCCAAGGCTGATGCTGGCATAGGTGCCAGGCTGAGTGGGCAGCCAGGGTAACATAGAGACACTGGGGTGGATGTGGAGCAGGAGGGAGAGGAGCCCATAAAGAAGGCCATGCAAAGCAGAGGAAGAAGGTGCCAGGAAGGGAGAGCATGACTGCAAGGAGCTGCTGATGGTCTCTAAACCAGAAGAGCAGTCAGGATGGCAGCTCCAGTGCTTCAGGAGCTCCCAGCAAGAAAAGCTGACACCACAGAAGGCAGGGAAGAGCAGGCACCATGCCTTTCCTTAGCTAGGATTGATAAACATCCCTTGTAACACAGAGCATCCAACACGGAAGTTCTGTGTCTTGTGTGATCCTCATGTAGGACACAAGCTCTCCTGCATGTTGATAGCAATTAGCCTCACAACTGCAGTGCACTTGGACATACTCAGTTTGTCTGCTTCACGTGCCATGTGTACGATTTGCTGTGCATGCACAACAGTGTGAATATACAATACAGTTAACTCGAGCTGTCCTGGCTTTATACTTAGGATCTCTAGTCCTGTGTTTGATAGGACTGCACTCACTGATGGCTGGTGGCACGTAAATTATCTGTCACTGACATGCGAGTTGTGGGAGGGCAGCCTCCACCCAGCAGGAGGTACAGCAGAGAGAATTCCTCCTGCCCTTTTCTCTAACATGCTGCAAGAATAAATCACCTACTCAGCTCTAAATGGTGCTTAAGCGATATAATGGTGTCCTTCCCTGGCCTGTAGACAGAGATAACAGCACTTTGATCTAGCACTGATTAAAACTGTGTTAGTCTGATGTTTGTTTCCAAATAAATACTTTATAACAAAAATGAAGTTGAAAAGTAGAATTTGACTATAAAAGCAAATCTGGGATAAATGGAATAAGAACAAGAGGGCTGTTCTTTAACATTAATATTTATATTCAAAGATATCCTAAAGGCATGAAAGGAACTTTGACATCTAATTCCCTAATATTTGCAGGATATAAGAGAGCTTTGGAGCTTGCATTATGGGTGAAAAAAAGAAAGTATTTGTTTGGCCTCTGCAACACAAGTGAAATGAATTAGTGAGTCTGTAATTTTACTATCATATCCATTATATCCATTACATATATCTATTATTATATATTATATAGATAACTATTAAAGGTGGTTGCTTTTCCCAGTTTTCACAGATAGTTTTGATTTTGGGAGGATTGCCATGCTATGGGCAAGATATTAAATACAGCTAAAAAAGACTGTAACTTTTAGATGCTTTGTGATGAAAGTATGACTCAGTATGACTCACATAAAAGTGGATCCAGATAACACCACTCTGCAAGTTCCTACTCTCTGCTCACCAAGCCATCTTCTCAGCCTGCCAGTGACTAAGAATATGTACCAGGAGCATCCACTAAGTGATTTCTTCCTGTACATGCCACATGGAGAAGTCAATATTTATACCTCACACTTGATAGGATTCATTAAATATATTTTGCTAAATAACACTCTATATTACATATTCCTTGTCTAATATTTGCCCACAGAAGAAGTATTTGTTATGTGAATCGAATGCCTGGTTAAGAAGAGCTAAATGAGTACACCATATTTAATATTTATTTGGTAGCACAACACAGTAGACACAGGGGAGGTGAGACAGAATGCAAATGCAGGAGGAAGAAAAAATTATGAAAGGGCATAAGCAGAACATGAAATATTTTTACATGACGACAGTGATTCTGAAAAAAATAAGCAGCAAGACAAGCTCAGATATTTGGATTTTAGAATGTAAAAGCTAAATATTATAAGTAGCAAATAATATTTAAGGACTGTAAATGACTATTCACAGGCAGACATGTTTTGTCTAAAAATACACTGCTTCAGGAGAACTCCAGAGGTGATGCACTTCCATAAGATATGGACCGTTTGGGTTCTTCATATTTAGGGACACCTTTGACCTTCAATGGCAGGTTCTTAGTGTAAGAAAACTTTATTTTTACTTTTATATTGGTTTAGCCTGTGATGCAGTGAGTGAAATTAATACCACAGCAAAATCTAATAACAGCAACAGCAACACCCCCATACTGTAGAGAGCTGTTAAAGACTACTTAATGGAGAGGTTAGTTATGGAGAAACTGCACTGGCTGATGGGATTTTGTGCGAAGTTATGCTGCAGAATTTTGGCAAACTGTGTGCATTAGCCAGTAATATGTTTTTCCAGAAATAGCGTTGTGCACTTGTAATGAAAGCAACATGTCCTGCTTTATTTTCTGAAATACATTTCTTGAGAACAAATGGAAGTCAGAACTCCACAGGAGGAGGAAGGATTTTGGCCATTTATGTTACGATTTGAAGAAAACTCAAATATAATTTACCAGCAGCAAGATGCTGTGATACGTTTAACACTGAACTTTCAATTTTATAAAAGCAAGGGAGTCCAAGATGTAAATATATCTCTACTTGACATCAGATAAATGTGAGAAAAGCTGTACCAGACATTATAATACTTATTTTAGCAGATCCGTGTTTGCATATTTAGCTGTGGTGTCCTTCTGGTAAATATAATCGTGGCATAATTCAACCTTATTTCCTTATATTGGTTCCCAGCTATGTACTTTTTCTGCTGTGTGTGTGATTGCGATTATCCAATCCAGTCTGGACATGCTAGGCATTTCTTTTTGGTATCCATATAGACTGGAATTCCTCTGGCATCAATGGATTTTTTTTCTTTACCAACCACAATTAAGTGTACTGTTATATTTAATATGGAATTCGAAGGGTTTTTACAGGATCTTTCTTAAAAAGACGTGTACGCATATGTCATACTGATGGCCTTCATATATTTAGTCAGTTCTGCTGGTTTTGCGTCGTATAACCACAGTCTGCCAACTTTGTTAATGCAAACCTGAAATGTGAAAACTGTGTAACTTGAAATTTAACTATATTTTATTACAGAAACGTTTTGAACATCATGAGCAAATTTCAAAGTATTATTCTCAATTTTGGACGGGACAGCAATTTACCAAAGAAACACCCAGCAAAAACCCCTGTGGTACAGAAACATCAGTCTTGAGTAAATACTGTAGTTTATGCTCATATCTACTAGCTTTCAATTCACTCTCTGAATGAACTCAATTCTCTTATTGAAATGATATCCCACAAATCAAATGTTGTCCATGATTAATTCCTACATGCATTTGCTGGAACAAGCTCTTCTGTTGTGCTGTTGGCATGTTGTGTTTCTGGTTGCACAGTATCTCTGTGCACGGTCATAGTTATACATACTAATTTATGGATGTGGTTTTGGTTTTGGATTTGCCTGACTTTATCTCTACTCCAGTGTTGGTGCTAGTATCTTCCTTTCTTGGGAGAGTACCTTAGCATATGTCACAAACATACATACCTACCATGTTAATAAATGGGAGATGAGGGTTATGTACTGAGAAATAGAACTGTATAATCTTCATAACAATAAGAAAATTCTCAGAGGATATTTAAACTTGTTCCTCTCATCTGCCAAAACAAATTCTCTTTTTCATTATTCCTAACATCAGCTCTTCTGTGGCAAAGCAATGAATACAAGGAGGGACAAGCAGGAACAGAACAGCACTGAAAGCATTGTGCAGGGAATTAAAATCAACTGAAACAGAATGATTCTATGATTCTATGATAACTGTTAGAATAGCGGTTGCAGTACTGAATTACTATCTTTACCTTATTTAATGCCTAGACGGCTCTCATTTTCCTGTACAAGACACAACAATCACAGTGTGAGACCTGGCAGAGGCATGGTAAAACCACATGCACAAAGACAATCAAAGCAGGTCTCATGCAGCAGCCATCTCGTACCACCTCTTTGTGGTCCTCCAATTCGCTCTCCCAGTTATTGCCTTAATGTTAGAGCAGTCAAACTTGGAAAAAAAGGTGAAGATGTCCCTCTGGTAGATTTTTGTGTCTGCACAGTTAGGTTTTTTATAATCACACCAGCAATTACTGTGAAGTAGGAAAGGGCCTTGGAAGGGTCATGCATCTATGACACCGATATCAAATGTTCCCTCCCGAGAAATAGTTCTTTGCCCCCTGGTGGTGAGTTAATTTTGAAAAATACCACAAAACACTTTCAGGAAAACTTACTTAAAATTAAAAAGAAATACCAATTGCTTCAGTGAGCACAAGTAAAAGTAATCTGCTAAGCAATACTTAGTGTGCCACTCGCAATTAAGAAAAACGCTGTTATGAACAAGCTCTATCAATCTTTGATGGTCACTGCAGAATAGAACAAAAGGAATCAACATCACACTAAAAACTGTATGAGACCTTCAACATTTCAAAATCATGTTTCTCATTTTTCTCTTTTTGGGAAGGTTAACATAAATGTCTTGAGAACATAGTGTAGCCTTGGGAATCCCTGATTTCCTATGTTCTTACATTGTAGGCAGTGGGAATTAAGTTCGCCTGCACACCATCCTAAAGTTGTGTCTCTCTGGAGATGAGTAACGTCATCCATACAGTGAGAGCTCTCATTCTGGGAAACACTCCTTGGATAAAAATTCTAAAAGAGCTGTACATCTCTCTAAGAGATGTCTGGAGGTCTTCAGTTTGCATACGCTGAGCATCTCAATATGTGAATAGAGTACCGAGGTGTCGCTTTTGGAATAGTAATAACAAAATTGATATTGAAAGTCATCCACTTGCAGTTAAAGACACAGATCATTTTGAAAGGTGTCAAGAATACGTTGTTTAAAAAGATGGCATAATCTTTCTAATCACTGATTTTGTTTTGTCTTTTAGTCCTTGTGCCTCCTGAACTTCTGCTTCCCCATGTTGATATTCTTCGAGAAAATACATATTAAAATAAAATGACAAACTATTGGCATGTCATGCAGCAAAATTATCACGCATTTATACTGGAAAAAGGCCATTTATAATGATCAGGGCTTTCATGTGTTGGCTTTATCCTATTAGGATGTGGCTGATACTCTGAAAAGGAACCCTTTTCTCCCATCCCACAGTCTGTGAGTCATCTTGCACAATGTTAATGTGGCTTCAGGTAGCTTTTCAGTCTGGAAAATGGTGTGCTCAGTAGGCAGGGGCTTGGGTTTTGGCACTAATGATGTAACATGAGAAAAAAGAGGAAAAAAAACCCAGTAACATAGCTAAAAAGAGGACTGAGCTGCCCAGACCAGGCACGGATTAGCTGCTTCCTAAATAATATTCTTTCATGTCTGATGGACCGTAATAGCTTTCTGGGTTTAGCTCTGTTGCTTTTACTTCTCTTTCCATTCCCACATTTCTTTCTCATTACTTTGACTTATGTCTGGCCTAAGGTAACAGCTCGTCTACACAAATGGCATATTCCTTACAAATCTTTCAGGGGGCAGGGTTCCTATAAAGTGATCCCGTCCCCCCTTCTCTTCCCACTGCCACGCTGGATGTTACCTTCCCTTGGTCTCCACTCCATTCCTCTGCTGGTGTGGCTACACCCTAAACTGCGTTTGCAAAATGAGCTGGCTTTAAAAAGAAATCCCTTAAAAAGGCAATAACCACTTGCTTATCGGGATGGAGCACTACAAGATCCCTCGGGGCGAGGTGACTGCCGCTTCTCCCCTCGCTTTCGCAGGAGAACCCTCTCTTCCGGTACGAGTCCTCAAACGTTCCTGGCAGCTGCGAAACAGAGTTGCTGCCTCTGTTCTGCTCAGCCTCACTGCTCAAGAACAGCTTGCTTTCAGCTCTCCGGGTGCAGTTATACGAAGGGCTTTTTCCAGTGGGAAAGCGAGTTTAAGCCAGGCAGTTTCCTGCCTGCTTTGCCCTCTTGTTCTTGCTCTTTCATCACAGTTTGCTGTCCCCTGGACTGCGCGAATGCAGCTGTTTGTGGGTTGTGCTGTAAACCGGACCGCTGAAATAAATCGGAGTTTTTGTGTGCATATGTGTATATATGAATACACAAACAGCTTTTTTTTTTTTTTTTTAAGAAAAGGAACAAGTTGGATCATTTCAGTCATTTGATTTACAATGTGGTCCACAAAGAGTTGAATTAGCACAGTTGAGGAGGCAGCAAACTGTGGCGCTGAGGTGGGAACAAGCGCCTGGGCTGGGGGAAGGGTGCAGGAAATTCTTAAGCCAGCTTTGTTAACAGAGAAAACTACTATTACTGTACAAAATTGTATTACTGAGCACCTGAACTAAACTGCTGGAACAGAAAACTGGGACAGACTGCAGAGCAGTCAGGCTCTCAAACTGATGGAGATAAGGCTTTATCTTCAGGAAGAAAAGGGGTGGTCCCTTAATAAGCTCTCCTAGGACATCTTCTATTCGAGACATCAAAATCACAGGCTGTTTAGCTATGCAGAATATGATCATTGTGAATCCTACTGGGCTTAGGAAGCATGTTGGTCTTTCAGTGCTGTTAAAAACGCTAATAATAACCAGTTCATGCCTCAGGCCTTGGGTGCTATTGCCAATTAGCATCAAAACAGAGATTTATTTAAACAAATTATTTCTGTGCATGCAGTCCTTCCCTTATGATTTGCAAAGGAGAGCTTCATGACCAAGCGTACCTGATTCAGTGATGCCCGCCTGCATGCGCAGACAGCTCAGGACAGAGAAAGAAAATGCCATCCTTGCCTTCATAGATCTCCACATTCTTAAAGGAGCTGTCTGCTGCAGAGATTAAATCCAGAATTAAAACCCTTTCTCTGATCGTCTAGCCATTTAAATGTGATGCCTGAGTCAGAAAAGAAATACAAATACCTCCCAACAGTAAGTAGTTTTAGACTGTAGTGAAAGAGCCTCCACTTTCTGAGCTACCTTTGTGTCAGAGTTCACAGGACTAAGATCTAAATCGTGGTCACTGATCACCCAGCTCACCGATCATCGCATGTGTCACTGGAGATCTCTCTCGTGTGTCATTGCAGGCTCACAGCAAAGACAAGCACTGCTGGATGTAATCAAGTTTGGTTTGTGTTTTAATGCTTTCTCTGAAACCAGGAGAGAGAACTGATCTATTTTATACTGTGGAAGCTTAGTGTGACTTGGATTAATTGAAGTACTGGAGAAGGGGGAAGGGCTATAATGACTCATCAAGAAAAAACAACTTCTCATGACTTTAAAGAGGAAAATGGAGGAATGAGAAAGCGATAATGTGTCATTGTTATGGTGGTGTTTGTAGCATTTTAACAGCACTTTCAGCGTTTTCTTCCCAAAATTTAATTATTCTTGGAACATAGAATGATTTTAATGGAAATATTTAAACTAATCTCATAGTCTAAAATTAAAAAAAATCCATCGTTTTTAGAAATGTTACACTGCAGTATCAGGCCTTCTCTTCCAATGGTTTAAACATCAGAATAAAAATGAGTATTCAGATTTCCCACATTGTTAAACCCGACTGGAATAATTTAAGTATGCTGACTTAAATGTAAGATAACTCTTAAATAAGTATTTTAAATAACCATAATCCCATTATCAATTAGTGCATTTTTTTCTCATATTACCCTTTCTAAATTCACATTTCTCTTGATTGAAAGAAACCATAATTTACCTGAAGAATTCTGAGATGTTTCTTTCAAAATAGCTATCAGCTGCTGTTGTTCTCAAAGGGCTGAAGCCACAAGCTACCTGCCGTTGGTGGTCAGTGTTAGGACAGTTTCTCTGTGTCACAGCAGAACAGAATAGATCATCTGTTTCTATCAGGTTTTGTGAAGGCTGGTTTAACAGCTCCAGCAAGAGCAGCCAGAGGTGGATTTTGAAAGGGGTCACTCTTCATAACAAGTTCTGAATGATGAAAAGTAAGATGGAAATAACAAACTCTTCTCTTTGAGGTTGATTATTGCACTAGATCAACTTAACTAAGGAGGCTTAGAAGCTAATGAAGAAGATATGGAAAATACAGAATGAGTCAGAAGGGAAGAATTTGGAGAACGTCTATTAAGAGTGATGGAGTACTGTTAATCCTGCATATTAAAGAACAATCTTTGGTCTGGTTTAAAAATAATACCACCTTTCTGAACTCTTCATTTGCACCTGGTTTCTGAGGGTACTTTGCTTCTTTAAACTTTGTTCTACAACCTTATGAGGAAGTAACTCTTTGAATCCAAAGCTGGTATTTTTGTGCAATAAAGCTTGAGGCTTGAGAGCAAGGACGAACGTAGATACACCAGGCAACAAAGGAAATTTACTGCTATGAATACTGGTGTACAAAACACAACAGATTAAGAAAATAAGGACAAGGGAAGAAGCTGGTCTATACCAGGTTCAGTTACTCCAACAGAACAAAGCAGCTGATAAATTAACTAGCCCATGGTTTTCTCTTTACTTTGTCATTCTCTAGAAAAGAGTTATTTTTTTGGCTCTGATCAAGTGGGAGAAGCAATTTTGTAAGAAGATCAGAATGAACGGTTAAGCACTCCTTTTCGAGAAGAGTGAATTTAAAACATCAGACACTGTGGGTTAAATTATCATTTCCTGGCAAACTGGGCGGGCTTAGGTGTCTTTTCAGAAAACAGAGCCAGAGGCAGAATCATGATCCTATCAACGCAGTGGGCATGCATATGGGATATGGAAACATGAGTTTAAATACCAATCTAATTAATATTTAAATAGTTTATACAAAAGGGAACAGTTTCAATGGAAGAGACTACCTAAGCCTACTCCATGAGTTGGAAAATTGATAATGGCTATGTTGATTCAAGTCCTTGTTCTGAGTTAAATAGAGCATATTTTAAAGCCGTATCTTGCTATTCCCATGTAGTATCCAAGGCAGTGCTCTACAACTGTACAGTGATTTTGTAAATGGCGGCTGGCTCCTCTTCAGTGACCTCCGGTGCATGAGATTTGCATTTTGGATATTTAATTAGAATAAATGTTTTATGAACTTGATTGAGTTCATGGATGTTTCTGGGGGGGGTGTGAAACTGTCTTTTCTTGAAGATTCTCATACCGAGTTATTAACCAGGCCTAGCTGGTTAAACAGATGGGGTGTTCCAAGGAGCCTGACGGTACCACAGACAAATGATTCGACATTGACATTTTGCATTGTGAAGCCGTTCAGCCTCTAATTTCTCACCTAGCATTTGTATTACTTTAAGCAGGGAAAGAATGAAAGGTCCCGTGGAAACCGCTTGAATACCTAGCTGCTGTTGGTAACTTACTGCAGTGACTTTAGGGTACAGCCGGCTCCAATAATCAAACGCATCCTTAAGGAATTAATAACCCCAGCGCACGCCCGAGGGGAATCCAGCGCCCGGGGGGCACGCGGGGCCGCTCTCCCGCCGCCTCTTCCCGGCTGCGGGCGCCGGCGGACAACGGAACCCCGGAACCCGCCCCGGCGCTGCTGTACCGGCGGCGGGAGGGAAGGGCGCTCGGCGCGGGGTGCGCGCGTGGCCACTCGCGGGTGGCCGCGGGCGCGCGGATGCAGCTCGCGCCAGCGCCCCGCGCGCCCCCGCCGCTCCTCCGCGCGCTCCCCCTTCTCCCTTCCCCCACAGCCCCTGACTGCGCGAGCGCCAGCGGTTGCCGGGGTACCCGACGTCACAGCTCGCGGGGGCGGCTATTGGCCAGACTGAGAGCGCTCCCCCCCCCCCCGCCGGCGGGACTCGTCCTCGGCAGGGCCGGGCCTGTCTCTTCCCGTCAGAGCGGAGCTGCCGCCGGGCCGTGCGTGGACGCGGCGGCGCCTCCCCGGCCACGTCCTCGATACTGCCGGGGCCGCGGTCATGAGCTGCCGGCGGGCCGGGCCGTGCCTCCGGCTGCTGCCGCTCCTGGCGCTGCTGGGGCTGGCGGCGCTTCGCGCCCGCGCCTGGGACAGCGGCGACCTGGAGCTCTTCGACCTGGTGGAGGAGGTGCCGCGGAACTTCTACGACTTCCTGGGGGTGCAGCAGGTGAGCGAGCGGCCGGGGCCCGCCCGCTCGGCGCGGGCCCTTCCCGCGGGCACGGGCCTCGCCTGTCACCGCCGTCCCTGCCCCCGCCGAACATGGCTGGCTCGCTCCCCCCTCCGCCGCGTGTCCCCGCGGCACGGGGCGCCGGGCAAGCCGCCGGCACCTTGCCTTCTCGCCGGGCGCTGTCAGCCGCCTCGGGCCCTGGCACGCCTGCGGCTGCCCCGCTCTGCCGCGGCGGTCCGGGACACCACCACCACCACCTCACCCCCTGTGCCCCTGTTCCCGTCGCTTCCCCAGCCTCTTCCCTCACTCTGCAGGGGCTCTGTTCTCCTTCAGAGACTCTTGTGGTTTTTCTCCTTCTGGCCCCACCATAAATTAGCCCTCCCTCTCCCGCTTCACCTTTGTGTGTTCCTACTGCCTGTTGCTCTTCTGAATATATCTGTTTTTCTCCAAATGCATCTAGACAAAAGTAGCTTGGGGGCTTCTTCCACTTTCCATGTGTATCCTGGGTATGGCTGTTTTTCATCTTTCCCTCATTCTGCAATAGCTGCTTGTCCCTTCTTACGATTGTGCATTGCCATGTATTGCGTCTCCTGTTTTCTCTCACGTGTGCCATGTGGTAGACTGCTTTGGTAATGGCTTGGCGATTGTTTACTTTTCGTTGTATTTTGCTTATTATGTGTGGTTTTTGCCTCTCGTTGCTAGGCAACACGTAAGATCATCTTAAAGCATTTATTATGCACCTTCTGTTATTTTTTTCTGCATGTGTAGTCAATATAGGAACTCCTGTTCCAAACACTTTCATCTCATGTTTTTTGTGTATGTTTTAGATGTGGTTGCTGCTTTTGCTACCACTTGGCGTCTTTAGCTTGTATCGCTTGTCCTGGCTTGCACTTGACAGCCTTCCTCATCTCCAGATGCTCCGCTCTGTGTGTGTGATCTTGCTTGATCTCTCTTCATGCATCTTAGAACTCCTTTTCTGGTCTTCTTCTGCCAGTTAGTATTCCTCTCCTCAATAACTGTCTGTAATTCTTTATAGTCTGTTACTTCACCCAGAGTCCCCAAAAGACATTTTGTTTGTTCTTTGTCTCCTAGCACCTCTGCTGTTCGAATGGCTTCCCTGACAACCTTGAAAGTTTATTCTGATGTAGTTCTTGTAGTTTTGGAGAATAGTATCAGTACTTCCAGGTGCATTTTATTAGGGCCATGCTGACAAAGAGAGGAAAGGTGTCTGCAATATAAGGGTCCTATTTTGGAAACTACTGGCTGTGGTTGTTAATGATGGTTAGGGGTATTCTGAGTCAGTTTCATCTCTTTCTTTTACTCCTTAAACATCTGGTGTTAAGTACTACGGAACATCATCATGCATACAGCAGAGCAAACACTGCTACTCAGGTTTCACTTTCATGAGACCAAAAATCTGTGGTTTAATTTCTCAAAGGCAATTTTATTGTTAGGTAATGTAATGAAACACAGTTTTGTTTGTTTTGATCAGTGATGTTCAGATCTGGTATGCAAATCTTTTTGTAGGGCTGAATCTGTACCTTGCGGACCTATGTGTTTAGTAAAACATAATGGCACTTCTAGGAAGCAAATATTCTGCTAGTTCATGCTTTTACTCTTTTAATCTTAACGGAGAACTTGAATTACTTGTGATGTGCGAGCCGGAAAAAAGTTGTTGAAAGTGCAATGCAAATGAAACAAAGTTTTGTTAGTTATAAGTATATGCAAGTCACTCATAATGTAATTATAGCCAAGACTGGAAGTGTAAATAGTATTAGACACTTTGTGCATACAGCAGAATATACCTGTGAGTACAGTAATAGAATTTATAGTGTTGAAGTTGAGCTTCAGTAGAAATTTGTAAGCATTGGAAGGGGCTGTGTAGGTTTACAGATTCTTCCACACTGAATCCTTTGTTTCTGCTGTTTTCTTCTCCATCTCTGACCTATACTTGAAGCTTCAAATAAGATGCTGAAGCAGGGTTCTGACTTGGAGTGACTTCTCTAGATAGCTGCATCTGTATGAGAAGGGTAGCAAGTCTCATAACAGGGTCAAGGGAAGTGCACAAATCTCTGGTGTGCTGTAGCCTAGCTTGGATGTCTTAACATGTAGCTGCTTTTTACCATAATGTCTCTGTGTGCTGTTTGCGTATTTCTTTGCATTTTCTGCTATTTGAAAAAATTACGGTTTGATGGAGCTTACTGGTTATTTTGTATGTCACTGTTGTTTTAGTTGGGATGTCTTTGACTAGCATGCTGTGGTTAACTTTTTGTGGTTCTGGTGCTAGTGGTTTATTCCCTGTGCTCAGGTGAATCCCTTGGACTATTTCATTACCTTTCATTCATCAAAGCTTGCTTCCTACCTGCTCCCTCCCTTCCCGTATTCCTCTTGGTGTTCACTGCCTTATATTGTGTCCTGATAGTCCCTTCATGTATTTCTGGGAGAAGGAGTACTTCTTTATGCAGGATGTAACTTCTGCGTCTGAGATACAGGTGCTTGACCATGTTTGTTAACCATAGTATATCGGAGCTGCCAGATTTTTTCTAAACATGTCATCTTGTGTTTTGAAAAAATACAGGGTATGATTCCAATGCTTCCTCAAAGCATTAAAGCAGCTTTGGTTTTGATGGGAGAATTGTGGTACCAGCTGCTTATTGAATCCCTGATGAGATGTCAGAAGCTGATGTTGACCTCAGCTGACAAGGTGCAGAAGGGGTTGTGGGAAGTCCTGTAGTTCTCTACGATGAAGCCTCTGGCTGCAGATTTTTTCTTGGGATTGAAGAGAAATGGTGATTTTTATTGTTTTGTTTAGCTGCCACTCTGTGCTTGCATGAGTAAGGATTTTGCATTTCATCTTTTGAAGGGCCTTGTGGAAGCCTCTTGACATTGTCAGGTAGCTGTCATCCAGCCCTGGCAGGGTGTTAGCTTTGAAGCTGCTGTAGTGTTTTCCAAGTTGGGTGACTGAGGGTTAGAGGGTGATCTCATGGAAGTGATTTTTACTGTAAACATAGATTGACAGAGGAAAGAGTAAGACTGTGACTGTCTTGGCTCTTAGAATAACTGCCCTCAGTGCTTGACTGCAAGGAGGGGTTGGCTGACAAATCTATAGGTGCTAGCTGGCTGGTTGAGGGTGGAAGAGACCTCTGGAGATCACCTTGTCCAACCCCAGGTATTAGGGCTGAGCGCCTGGATTGAGAAGGTTCTGAGTTTTATGCAAGGATACAGTGTATCTACTTGTCAATCCATTAGATCTAATGGTAGCGTAGCATATATGAGAAGTTATGCATTGTTACGTTGTTACTGTGGCTGTTCTGAACAATTTGAGAATTGCTCTACCTTTCTATTTCCTTTGCGATTCTTAAATTGATGATGCATTTAATTCAAATGGCTCATTTAGAACATTGTTATTCTCCAGAAGCTGACCTGGTGGAATGGGGAGTTAAGATATCCTTTGGCTTGAGGAAAGATTACATTTCCATTTCCCCCAAGTGGTTACTGAAGAAAATAGAATCGTAAACTCTTGACAGATCAGATGTAATAGTTATTTTAGTAATCACTTCAGTATTGCCAGTTTCAAACTGACAAGGGGATCAGGACCAAGTAGTATACATCTAAAAACTAACATGAAGCAGCAGGATTAAACCAGAGGCTATGCAGACTCGCAGGGTATAAAACTACCCTGTTACCTGAGAATGAGAACATCCAAGTGTGATGTCAACTTTTGGGAAAAATTCCAGGAAGATCTGGGGAGCTACAAGCTTGTTTGGTGAACAAATGAGCTGATCAAGTTAATTTTATTGTCTCTTACAGCCTTTCAGTAGCTGATAACTGCATAAATATGATATGCTCTGGATTAATCAGCCTGGTACCAGTTGAACCTGTGGATCTCCTTGCTAAAATATGCTTTTGATTATGACTGTTTTATGTCTTCAAGGGAATCACCTGCTTCTCTAGTTCTTTTGGCTTGCAGTAAGGAAGGCACTGTGGGCCTCTGAATGTCTTTTGAGACTTCGTGATACTGTTCTTGGATACAAGGGATCTGATCAATAAATTTTTAGGAAATGTTTGTGAAGATATGTTAAAATTCATTAGCTGTGTTGTGAGAATTGGCCTGTGCAGAGCAGTATGTTATGTATCAAGGAATTTCTGAACAAGGCTTGGGCTTCTACTGGGTAATTGGATAGGGGAAGATGTTTGCGTTGAATGTTCTGCTAGGCCTGTGCAGTGGAGAAACTGTGTTTGCTTTCATACAAGTGCCCTTTGAGGTAGCAGAAGCCCTGGGAGCTCTAGTTCCTGAGGGAGAATTAACACGTAGGTAGGGCTTGGTGGCCAGCACTGTGGATAAATATATAACCCCCAAAATGTTGAGAGGGGTATTTTCTCCATTACTTGCTTATGCCTTCCTGTGGCACATGAGATTTAGTTTGAATCAAGCTCTAAGCCATTCATGTGGCTTTACTGTAGAGAACTAAGAGCATTGTATCCATATCATTGTTAGACGATAGATTTGCTAGATGATGCTGCATCACAAAGACAGGACTGTGCATACAGAACCTGATTTTGGTCCTACAGGGTGTGAGACACTGGTATCTGAGCAACTCCAAGAAAGTACAAGATGTGAAAACCAAGGAGTTGGATTTCTTTGGCTGCAGGAAGCCACAACCCCTCTAGATGAGCTGGACGTGGACTAATAGGCTCCTTTCAAGAGCACTGGAACAGGGGCGCTGTTGTGTACCTTAGCAAGTAGCAGGGTCTGCCAGGGTTGTGTCTATAGCACTCAGTATTTGGTGCTGAGGAATTGGTGTCTGTACTGATTGCATTTCAGGGATTTTTTTTAAAATAAGTTTTTGTTTTGATTGGTTTTGACATTGAACTAATTCCAGGCTGGCTGTATGGACTCAATGCCTGTTTGTGTTGAAGTGTGCTGCTTATGCTCTGGGGTTTACATCTAACAGTCCAGTTCTGTCCGAAAGAAATCCACCCCAGAAATCCAAAAGTTCATCCACTCCGGGACTGCTTCATGATGTGCAATCAGTAGGTACAATAAGGAAGCTTGCTTTACATGTGCACTTCTGATCTGCACTAAGAAGCTGGTGTGGATGCACCTTTAAGACTTCAGTTTATAGTAAGTGGTTGATGCTGAATTTACCTCTTGGCATTCCTCTGTAAGAACCTCCACAGGAATGAGCCCCACAACAAACGGTGTGGCTCTTATGGTATTACAAGGTATTATGGGACACTTATGAAAATTCTCAGTAATAGATTTGGTGTGGTCTGTTTTATGTAAGTGTGTTGACATGCAGCATGTACATCACTGCAGTTCTGTAGTTGTGAATTCATACGTTATATATAAGTAAAGCTCTTGGACATAGATTTGGTAACGTGTTTTTCAGAAAAAATTGCAGTCTCTGAAGCTGTCAGCATTATATTTATTGTCCGGCACTGCCATAGCTGTAGAATGGGTCATTATCCAGAAAAATAAATAAATCTAGACAAAGGTGTTTTTGCTGTGGAGCTTTTTGGGCACTTTGAGCACCTGGAGTGGTCCTTCCAAGTGAGAAGAGGCATGTGAGGGAGAGCTGTACCTGTTCAAGAAATGCTCTCAAGTCCTCAGCAAGCGCAGCCTACCTGTACCCGCACAGGTTTTCTGTCTTCTCTGACAGGCAAGATGCAGATAAGGAGGACAAGAAAGGGGAATTGAGGAAGGATAGCCCAGAAACTCAGCAGTTTGTTTCTACTTGTCAGTGGAAGATCACGCTCCAAAGACTTATTTTGGTTGCTCTTCTAACACTTCAGGCTGTTCTCCTCCCTGCTGCATTTTAAGGTTAACATATGTGGGTGCAGTGTTACTAAAATCATGGAGAGCGCATCATCTGCAAATGTTTTAGAGAAATCTAGGTTTCTGATACTGCTTCAGTCTTCTGAGCTTTGGAAGTGTTTGATTTAGTGAGACATGTATGCAATTATGACATCACTTTTTTCAGATGACTGTGTCAAAACTATGAGCTGTAGGCTTTTCTTGCCTTGTTTTGTAAGACTGTTTTGTCTTTGCATGCCAAATAGGATATTCACTGTGACTTCTGACAGTGTTGTGCTGTGAAGTGACATGGAACCATGTCACAGCTTGATACCTCAGTTCCTCCCCTTTGAGGAATCGAGTTGTTGGGCT
The DNA here is from genome assembly GCA_017639245.1 of Myiopsitta monachus. Classification (NCBI taxonomy): domain Eukaryota; kingdom Metazoa; phylum Chordata; class Aves; order Psittaciformes; family Psittacidae; genus Myiopsitta; species Myiopsitta monachus. Next base: position 27,178,508 of record CM029919.1, read on the forward strand.
AGTGATTAAACATCATGTCTAATGGGCTAAACCTGTTTCAAGATTGTTTTCTACTGCTTGTTCAAAATATATATTAAGCAGGTGTAGTAGTTTTGCAAGGCTTTAGATTTTAATGCGCTGTCAATCACAGCATTGGAGTCCTCTGTAGGGAAGACGAAATATGTTTTAACTTTCTTGTCCCAAACTGTAAAAAATAAACAACTCCTGTAATACACAACTGGGTGATAGTAGTAGCAGGCCTTTACTTGGGACAATGAGCATCTTTGTAATTCCTGAAACTGCCGGTTTCGGTGATGGATGAGGCAGGGGTTCTTCAAATTTTTATTTTTTTTTTAAACCTTAAGAATTGGCTCCTGTTGTAGTACTTACAGCCGAAAAAGCCCCCAAATACACTATCAACATTGAGGCAGGGATGAACTCCATTGCGCTAGTTCAAACGAAAAAGCATTAGAAAATCCAGATTTGTTTCTAATGGCTTTAGCTGTAGTCTCAGTTAATTCCATGAAAGTGATTGTGTATTTTTTTTCTCAGTGTGTTATTGGGACACAATTGTGCATCCCTTCAGGGTTTTAAAGTTTCTATTTGAGTCTGTTATATGTGGAAGTGAGATTTCCAGCAGTTCTGTGACTTGTTTTTTCATAACAAATGCAAATTATTAAAAGTGTGTGAAGCCCTTGTTCAGATTATTCGCTTGGATACTTTAAAACAAAGTTGTTCTGAACTACAGAGTAGCTTAATTGCTCACAGGAGTCACCATATTGAAGCACTAAGGATAACTGCTGGGATTTGTAACTGATGATGTTGCAGGATATGGGTTTCTGTGTGTTTTGGTTTCACTTTGTTCTAAGTGCTGGACTTTAAGGTAAGCTGCTCATACAGTAATGTCAGGGCACTTACAGAACGGATTGCATGTATCAGGTATGCATAATGTTCCCTGATGGTTTTGTTCACAATTGCTGCTTTTAAAAATTATCGAGACATCTAGACTTGTGAAACTTGTACCTTCCATAAAAATAGGCTTTCTGTGTTGTTTCCTGTTAAGTTTCTGCTTGGATGTTGTCCAAGGAAATCCAGGGTTTTTTTGCTTTCATTGTTGGTTCCTTTCTTAAAGACACAAGTGTTTCAGAATCTATCATTATAAGTAGTTTTAAAGACATTTACTGTTAACTTTCCCTGGTAATTCATTCATATTATACTTCTTAGATTTCTTTCAGATTATATTTTTCTTCTGTTTTGCTGTGTAGATGGATGTAGAGCAGCAGGAAACTACTGTGCTTGGGAACCCAAGGGAACTAACGTTATGCAAAGTGCTGTGAAAAAGATAAAACAAGCAGTCCTGAAGGATAAAACAAGCAGTCTTGATTTTCTTTTTTTTTTTTCTTGTTCTTCTGTCTGCAGCAGCAATAATGTTTCAGCTCTTCCTCTCTGTACTTCCCACTTCACTAATCCGTTAAGGATGTATCCATAATAGCTTAATCTTCAAATTGCAAATGAGCTATTTTTCTTCCTAGAAGTTCTTTTGTTTGACCTGTAATTCATTGAAGGGAGTGGCCAATTTCTTGGCAAGGAATGGTAGGTAACCTGGGCTGGTGGCCTCCGGGGCTTACATAAGGCTGTAGGTTTTATGCTTGTTTCAAATTCATCTCCTTTGCCGAAGTTCTCATCTATGTGTCTGTGTTGGTATCCAAAACAGCCACATAGTTCACCTAACATACAGTTTTGTAAATGACTTTCCACTACTTGACTGCTGTGGACTGTGATCATCATCTTTGTCTGTAAAGGTGCATAAAAAAAACTCTTAGAGGCTGCCTTAATTTCATTCCGTTGGATGATAAACATTTTATGCTCTATCTGGATTCATTTTACAATTAACATTGACAGTGTTTTCTAATAAGATCTAGAGAAAACTAGGAAGATATTTGGAGGTATCTTTGATGCTATTTTAACTTGAAGTACTTTTTAAAATTTAAAAAATGGAATTAAGCATATAAAATGTCCCTTAGTTGGGTTGGTGTGCCTTGTGCTCTCAGCAGAGCCAGTAACAAAAAGCCCATGGTGCTGTTGCACAGCTGAACCAGGAAGAATGAGAGTATAAGTGATAACAAAGGGGTTTTCATCTCTAAGAATAGGTCTGATATTAAAATGAAATAAAGGAGGAAATTAATGTATATCTGAAATGTTTTGGTTTCCCACAGCATCCTAGGGGGCTAACGAAGTTCATGCGGCATATGAAAACCTGCAGATCTACTTGTTAGTGTTTGTGCTTTTTTTACTTGTATGCTGGGCCCATTGAAAGTTTGCTTCTCTCAGTTTTGGGTTCCTAAACAGTAGGGTTTTTGTGTTGTGTTTTTTTGTTTGGTTGGTTTGGTTTTGGTTTGGTTTGTTTGTTTGTTTGTTCGTTTCTTCCTGCAGCCTTAAATTGTTGTTTCTCCCTAAACTATGAGATTCAGGGTTTCTTTTGTTTCTTGTTTTTGTGTCCATCAACCTTGTTTGGATGTTACTAGGTCTGTATAAGAGTGATTGTTTACAATCTTATGTGTGTGGTACATGTGGTGTATATTACAGTTATGCAAACAGTAATACAGTTTGAATGTAACACTTCAAAGTAGGACTCTGTATTACTGGGCTCTCATCCTGATGGATTGCTAAGTGCAGATTTCTGGAATGACCCGGCTTACAGGCCTTACAAACTGTTCTTGGTGTCAACAAATGAGCGGTGGAATGAGAAGAAAACTCATAAGCAGTCCCTCATCTCTGCTGGATGTGAAATTCTTCCTTCTCAGTGTTAATCTGGAAAACTTGCAGAGAAAACCAGAAGATGCATAGGAGCTGTTGAAATAAAGTCACCCTGCAGTCTTTCTCTGGCTAAAGACAAAAGGGAGAACTATGGAAGCCTTACTTTTATACATGGGCTATAATTCTGAAATGCTACTGTCTCCAACACTGAAAAGTGCTTTTGTGTGTTGAAAAAAACAGTCAGTGCTGATGAGAACCGGAGAAAGCTGTGAAGTAGCCTTATTGCACTGATTTGAGGTGAATAGCTTATCCTTTCAGAGGCAATAATTGTTTTTTACCCACTCTGAAAATATTGCAGATGATTCTATAGTTTGATTGATGAATGTTTTATTAAATTCCAGACTGATTTAGACTAGCTTTTATAGTTCATAATCACCATTTCTGTAGTGTTCTTTTATGTGATATAAATGTTGTGATGGGAGAGTAGAAAGACTGTATGCCATTTAATTTGTGACAGTTTCCAGTCATATTAGCAATTGCTTTATTTAGCATTGTGTGTAACTGGTGCTACAGTGTTACAGCAGAAAAAAGTCCATAAAAATTCATCCTATATGGAAATCTCTTTCCATTTCCTATTAGGAATTATTTAAAATCTTACTTGGTGGAAAGGAAATCTTACCCATTCAAGCACTTATTTCAGTTGATTGAAATAAACTTATTTTCCATCCCGAGTCTACCTATCTGTTAGGTAGAATAGAAAGTATTTCTTTGGTCAGTTTGTAACCTGTGTGGTTTGTAGTTTCTGTTCTACTGAATATCATCCTCTTTCTGCTCCAGTAGCTTTCCAACACTACAAGCTAGCCCAGCAGCATTCAAAACAAATTACTGGATTAAAATGTTGGCCTCTATCTGTTGAGAATAGTATTTCAACAGTTGAAATGCAGATTTTGAGGGTAAGAGCCAGTCAGTTGCCTTTTGCAGCCCACAATGGTGAAAGAACAAACCTCTGTTGTACATAAGTTATGTACTATATTTAAAAATCAGGTGTAACTCACATTCGTGTTCAGTTGCATAGTACAGAATTCCCATACTGAGGTGTGCAAGTCTTTGTGTTTTCTGGTTGAATAGTAATAGGTGCTTAACCAGAAAGCTGTGTTAATTTTGGAAAAAGAAAAAAAAATGCAGTCCTCTGCTGGACAGATAGAGACCTTATCTATCAATGAGTTACTGACTTACTGATTTCCTCATTCATGATGATTTTGTGCCTTTCACACACTTACCTTTCTTACCTCCAAATGGATATGATTTATAAAGACCTTAATTTTTTGGTTAGTGAACTTAGATTTAAGGACAATAGCTGAAGTAGATCAGTTGCTTTCTGGTTTCCAGGGCCCTGTAATTCATTGGTTGAAAATCTCTGTCTCTGTGTAGTTAGATATTGTTTTGATCTCTGACTGTGTGGTTGGATATTCATTTGGTCACTGGAGATACCTACTTCTGTTTTCTTTATAAATAGTCTTTTCCTTAGCGATGTCATGCAGTATGGCTTCTGAAGAGGATATTTTTTTTATAAACATGTATCAGTTAGGAAATAATGTGATTTAAAGAAAAAGTGCTATTTGCAATTGAGAATACTAAACATCCTTGCCTGGTCTTGATTTAAAATGTTTACTAACAGTCTAGTATTGTGTCTCAAGCAATGTATCCTGGTGCCTGTGAGGGCCTATTTCCATTCACTAGTCTTAGTCTCCCCTCCACGTCATCCACAAGCTCTGTGAATGCCTTCAAGGAGTGCTAAATGCTGTCAATGAGCTCTGGCTGGTTTCTTACTATTTCTATGTTTCTATATAACCCTTGCACTTACTGAATAAAAATAATAAAGCCAGATGGTGTTATTGGGGAACGCATGTGTGCCCTGGGTTTGGCTGGGTTAGACTACTGTGCAAGAATGGAAATTTTTGAAGCATTCCACCCAAAAAGGATTCTCATGGTTTAACCCCAGATAACAGTAACTAAGTACCATATAGCCGCTTGCTCGCTTCCCCTTGTGGTAAGATGGGGAGGAGAATTGGACAAAGGTGAAACCTGCACATTCAGTTAAGAATTGAAAAAAAGTTAAATAATAATAAAGGGAAAAAGAGAGGAATAAACCCAAGAAGGACACATAATACACAGTACAATTGCTCACCACCTGCTGACAGGTATCACCCCTGACCTGAGCAGCGGTCTGCCCTTCTGGGTAACTTCCCCCAGTTTATGTACTGGGCATGATGTGCTGTGGTATGGAATACCCCTTTGGCTAGTTTAGGTCAGGTGTCCTGTGTCTGCTTCCTCCTGGCTTCTTGTGCCCCTGCTCACTGGCAGAGTGTGAGAGACTGAAAAGTCGTTGATCAGAGTAAGCATTATTTAGCAACAACTAAAACATTGATGGTTATCAGCATTGTTCTCAGACTAAAGCTGAAATACAGCACTGCACCAGCTACTAAGAAAGAAATTCTGTCCAGACAAAACCAGGGCAATATGAACCTAACCATATTTTGCGATCCATTTGCTCTTTACCTCTCAGCCTCCAGTTTGTGATCAGTAATATTAAAAGGCGTGTTTCTGATGGTGTCTTTCAGCTGGTGCTCTACAGTAGGTTTGGAGGACTGTCAGCAACATGTCTTGGGTCACTAACTGTCAGCTCCAAGCTCTGTTCTGTGTAGGCATGGTTTAGTTTAAGGTGATAGTCTTACCTATACTGATTCTTATATCTCACTTTTTTTGTCAGATTGCTTGGTTTGGCATTCCCTCGCTAGTGCCTGGTATCTACCCAAAATGTATAGTGTCACCTGTGAACTGTGAGATTTCATTGCATGCTCTACTCCTCAGGTTGTCATTGAAAGTGCTGAATAAAGCCAGCCCCAGCACCAGTCCCCCAGCAGGAGACCTTTCAGCTGCCTATTCTCTGCCCTGAAAACTGGCCATTAAACCTTGCTTTTTTGTATCCTATTCATTAATTTTCTATTTGTAAGAGTCTTTCCTCCCATCCCGGAGCAAGTTGGTTTCTTTGAAAGCCTTTGGTGTAGAACCTTGTCAAATGCTTTTTCATAATAGGATTGTACGGTAGCTGCTGGACCTCCTCTCTCTTTACTGATGCACTCCAATGGCTCAGGTGGGTTGGTGAGGCAGAGTCTCTCTTTGCAGAAGCTATGCATTGTCTTTTCCAACAGACCCTCACTACAGTAAGTTTTTTTTGTGTAGCCCCTCCTGCCTTTAGTAAGGATGAATGATAAACTTTCTGGTCTGTAATTCCCAGGATGTCTTCTGTTTGGTTTGGTTATGTTTGGTTTTTTGGGTGTGTTTTTTTTGTTTGTTTGGTTGGTTGGTTTTGTGTGCATGTGGTTTGGAATCTCACTGTCAGCTTGCCCCATCTCTGGTGGCATTTTTTTGCAGTACTGGGTTACCTTTTGTCACCTGCCTGCCTCTGACTTTGTATATAAATTTCATTCAGTAATCTCAGGTGAAAGCCATGATCCTGGCCACTTCTTAGCATCTAATTTGTCTGTTTGGAGTGATACATCTGTATATTTATTTCAAGTTAAATTAACCTCTGTTGACCTAGTTCTTCTCTTTCTCCAGAGAAGCTGTGGCTGCCCCATCTGTGGTAGTGTTCAAGGCCAGGCTGGATGGGGCTTTTTGCAACCTGGTTTAGTGGGAGGTCTCCCTGCCAATGATACGGAGATTGGAACTAGATGGTGTTTAAGGTCTCTTGTCACAGAATCATGGAATGGTTTGGGTTACATGTATACATTTACTGCAAAGAATGTGTTGGTGTGGTAACCTCTTGAACGTCTCCAACAAGAAAGACTCATTAAATGAATTACTGAATTGTACAGCTGTAGCTTTATTCCTGAATGAAACTTCTCATAGTTTTATCTTCAGGCAGTCTGATAGGGTAGCATCCTGGTTTTTATTTCATTTAAAGAAGGAAAAGGGCTTTGAAAGTTACATGAATTGCCAGTCTAGTTTGCTTGGATAAATACGGAAGTCCATATTAACAAGTTAGAAAGTAGTCAATACGTTTTCTTAGTTCTAAGTTCCATGAATTCTACTGGAGTTGGCACAAAATCCATGACGTTGCTCTTGTAGTTACTGATCATTAGAAGAATAGCTGCTGTTATGCAGTTTTCCAGTTCTACTAACTGCTACACATACATGATTAAGCACATTTTCTTACAACTGAGATTTCCAGAAGGCATTCAGGAATATATCACCCATTTATGTCACTTTGCTTTAGTAACTAGCATTAACTCTGTAACATCTCAGTCTTGGAAAGTAGCTCTTTTTTCAGAAGGTAACATGGAGGTCTTGGGTTTATATCACTACTTAAGACGTAAGCAAAGTTGATGTGCGTGTCCCCCTCCTCTTTTGGCTTAGGGTTCCTTTATATCATAGTAATTCTGTGGATTTATGAAATTCTCAGCAAGGTTCGTACTGTGATGTATTCAAGTTTATCGTTTTGGAAACAATGCGATGATTTCTCCCTAGTTATTCTAATTTTGGTGGTACCACTTCTTAGCAATATCTTTGCTCATTCTTATTGGTCTAAGCAAAATTTTGTATTGCTTTGCTTCTGTTGTATGAATCACTGTGAAAAATACAATTTTTAAGATTTCTATTGAATACTAACATTGTGAGGAGAATGACATGACAGGGTTTTAAGACATGTCCTCACTTCTAAGAGTTTTTAAAAGATAGAAAATTGCCAAAATAAATTTTGCAACAGGGAACTTGTTAGAAATACCAAAACTGTAAGTGAACATATTAAAGCTGAAACTTGTATTGAATAAAATGTATTGAATTTCAAAGGTTTAGTACAGTTTTTATGTGTACAGTCATTTTTCTTTTTTACTTGTAAATGTATTTGTTGATGTGAGCGCTGCTTAAGGCTGAATACGGATATCCATATTTTCTTTTTAAGACATAATTTCAGTTGTCTTCTATATGTTTACCTTCCTCAAAATCCCCCCCCCTTTTTTTTTTTTTTTTAAACAAAAAAAAAAACAAAACCAAAACCAAAACCAAACTAGTCTGGTATTTAGAAAATTGTTAACAGAGGTGTGGTATCTTCTTAAATTTCTGACCAAAAGGAAGCAGAAAGCCATAAAATGTGAGTTTCTTCACTTCTGGAATATGGAAGGTGCATTTCTAGAGCCTCTGTGCTCTTTCTAACAGATTAAGTCGAAGACACTGTCATTGAATTAACAGTATCCCATTATTATCATGGTATCGGTTATCCTGTCTGCTGTCATGAGATATGAGAGCCTTACATGACAGCTGGTTAGAATGATCAGATTGATACTATGGCCAGGAAAGACAGAACTGAGCTAGGCTGGTTTCTGAAATTGATTTCTCAGTCAAGGTAGAATTGTATCTTGATCAGGTATTCAATATTTTGCAGTCCAGCTCAGAGAAATATAGAGAGTATTTTCTATTCCAGCTACAAGAGTAGAACTTGCTATTAGCATAAAACCCAACACCCCACCCCCCACCCCCGAGTTGCATGAGGGCTGCTTGTGGAGTCCCAGGCCGTTTGGCTGCAAGCCTTAAAGAAGTACATATATTGCAGTCATTTCCATTCTTCACCAGAGCATCAGGTCATGGAACAATTTAGTAAGAGGCTTATTTTTGGTTATTCTTAAGGCGTAGCTTGCTCAAGCAGAGGTGCCTGTTGGACTTCAGTGGCAGGGGTGGGTGGATAAAAAAATCAACACAAAAAACTTTACCACTGCCTTCCCCCCCCAGATCTATTAATGGATTTAAGCATGACAGTAAGAATGCCTAAAGGGATAGTATCTGGTGTAAGCTGGCAAAGCTGGAAAATAATGGTAAAAACTTGGTCTTTTGTCTGGTTATATAATGAAACCAGTATGCCATTTAAAAATGAGACGGTATGAGTCCTGAAGGGGCAGTTAAAAGAAGGAGTAAAGATCCCCTGAAGAACGCTGATCACTCAGATACAATAAAACATGAAAGAAAACCAGTGTCTTGTGGAATGTGGGAATTAACTGATTCCTTCCTTCCCAAAATATAGTTTGTTTGTTTTGTTTGGTTGATTTTTTTTTTTTTTTGGTGTGTGTGTGTGACTCAATTAATGCGCAAGTTGCTAATTTCTGTGCAAAGCCATTGTAAGACTATTTGAGATGATTGTTTGGTCTAGAAAATGCTTGTGCGTTGGTCTAGAAAATGCCTTGTGCTTGTGCTCTGGGATCTATTGAATGTCAGTAGTAACATTCATAGGCTGGCACCTTGAAAACAGAAGTCATTTACACAAGATTCTGTCTTGTAATGACATGGTTAAGGAAAAACATCATTGTAAGAGGTGACAAAATACTCTAGATATGTTATGCTAGTATATAATCTGTTGCTTAGTCGAGGGAGATGTAGTGTGGGGATAGCAATTTTTTGAGTCCCAGCACACTGGCAATGGGAAGGAAAGCAGGAGAATCTAGTGGAGCCAGTGTGTGCTTGGAATGGTGGGTTACTCTAGAGGTTTTTACGGTTACTCTTGATGAATACGTAACAGGCTTGAGCTCTTCTATCTTAATTTTTTGAAGTCAAATATCGAATTGGTGATTTTAGAAAGAGTCATCGCATGTGTCCTTGTGTAAATGTTCTAAAATTGTTTTGTTTCAAGCATCAGTAATCTGGAAAATGTACTGCAGTTACTGATATAGCCCAAGGAAAGGAGCCACTCTTCAAAAGAATGATGGCTGATATTTTCATTACATTCTAAGTTGCATCTTGTTTATTATGCTGTCCATTGATTCTGTTTAAATTGAACCTTGGTTGTTTTATTTGGATGAAATATGGAAGCTTGCACCATTTTCTGACAAACCTGTGTCCAGACAATGTTTCATATGAGCTGATCTTTAATTTTTAGGCCATAGCTGTCATCCTGGAGACCCAGTGATACTCCTGGCATAAACACCTGTGGCCCAAAAATGGAAGCAGATGAGTGCTTAGACTTCCTGCATATTTTTAGTTGCTCTTTGTTATTTCCTTTACCCAGAAAAGATAGAAACAAATCATTAGAATGAATGACCTATGCAGATCTTTTCTCTCTTTAGTCTCATTCCTCTCTAAACTTCATAGCAGATCTGTTTAGACCTCCCTACCAGGGCTTTATGTTCTAGATTAATATCTGGCAGCAGGTTTACAGTTTTCACTAGCCATTTGCTCACTGGGCATCATGAAGGTTTTATTTTTGCCTTCCGTCCCCCCAAACTAAATCCCTATCTTCAAACTGTCAATCCTGGAATAATGATGGAGAACGAGACCGTTGCCTAAATGGCTTCTTGTTCCTTACTATTGCCTAGAGCTTTATTTTTCACCAAGACAGCATTGTGGCTGGGACCGCACTAAGTGTTTCGCTTTAATGCGGGCGGTATATAGGGTCCCTGGTGGCAGCAGCTGAGAACTGCTGAGCTGGCTTGTGATGCTTGAGCGTTAGGGCTTTGTAAATGCATTGTAGAACCTTCTGCCTTGCAGTCCGTGGTGATTGTCCATGCAGCCCCTGGAGCTAATAATTATTCTCTCTTCCTTGATGACACTTCCCATGGCTTTTGTGCTAGGCTTTTTTGCTGTTCTAATTTTCAGAGGCTGAAAGAGTCTGACAGTCTGTTCTGTTTGAGAATATACTTACTGTACTTGATATTCTGATTCTTCTTTTTCCTTTTTTTTTTTTTTTTGTCCACTTGTGAAGAACTGTAGTTATCAATCAGGGATACGATACAGGGATATCTGTAACTTTTAAGTACCATTCCTCTGGTTACTTTTTCTTATCAGTGTATTTGTTACATCCTTTTGAGAGATCTGCAATCAGCTTGAACTACATGTAATCATGTCCAGGAAGAAAAACTAAAGATTTCATTTTTTTTTTTCCCTAAATCTTCAATGTCTCCTACTTCCATTTGTCACTCTTAATCTTGGGGTCATCTTTTCTCTTTATTGTGTGGTTGGTTTGTTTGTTTTTAAATGTATTCCTGCTGCCATGAAATTTTACTGTGTCTTTCACTGCTCATCATAAATTCAGTCCTTTCTTTCAGCTCAGGAGCTAAAGTGGTTGTATACACCCTGGTTAACTTACATTTCAATTACTTCAGGAACAGCCTCTTTGTCTAATCCCTATGCTTTCTGTAACTAAAATGACTGTCTAAAATTGTTTTTTTTCTTTTCAGTTGGACCTCGAGATTGAATTGCCAAGCAACAGGCACTTAGTGCTGCCTTGAGCTTAAAGCTGCATGTGGCTTCAGGCTGCATGTTACAGCCCCTCTGTATGTTCCCTTTTCTTATTCTTACCTTTTTAATTTCTGCCCCCCTTCTTCCCCCCCCTCCCCCCCATACTTTAGTTGCTGATGTGCTTTTTATTTTGCTTTTTCTTTGCTTGTTCAGTGTTTGGTCTCTTCTTTCCTGTATAATTTCTGAAGATCCATTTTTACTTCTGCATGTCAGTATAAGTCCTATTTTTCCTTTCCCAGCATTGCACAAGAAATAGTTGTCCTAAGTTTCATAATATCTACTTTTAGAATTTGTGGCATTCTCCAATCATTCTCGAACAAATATTTGATGTGGTCTCAATTTCAATAGGTAGGGGTTATACCAGTGATTATTTGGAAGGAGGATTTTTCATAACTGTGTTTGAGAATTGCTGGTTTAGAAACAAAGTGTCTTTGGACAAGCAGGCTGGGTTCCAGGGCCAGGAAAAATCAGAAGTCAGATATTTCAGACTGACCTTTTCCAGCTGGAAAGTCTGGCTGTCTGGAGGCTGCTTTCCCAATGGTGAAGTTTTAGCAAACTGCTTTGTGTGAGCAGTCTCTTGTGCAGAGAGCTGGCTCTTCTCAGTTAGAAGTAGGTAAGTGGCCATCCAGTACTTGCACAGCGCAGATTTAATCTGTAGACTGGTAGACCCAGGACTTGATAGAAATAGTTCAATAGTTCTTTCCTTACTGATGAAGTATTGATAAGGCATAGAATATCACCAGTACAGAGAATATAATTTTTTTCTGTTCATTTTAATGTGATAACTGTTCTTTTCCAGTTTTAAATTTCTGTGACAGAGATTGAATCTGTGAGCTCCATTGAATGTGCTAGTCATTACTTCGTCTAACAGGACAACATCAAGAAGTCTTTGTACTTTTATCTTCTTCCATGGACAAAATGCCTAGTCATGGTGAAGACTTTGTGGGATTTCTGTAATTAAAACATTGTATGTGGGAGTGATGGGTAACTGTGGGAGTAGTTGTACTGTAAGTCACTCAAGGGTTTGAAATGGAAGTAATCAAGGTCATGCAGCCTGGCTCCATTCTGCTGTTACTGTATTAGTTCTTTTTCTTATTAACCTGATCTGGACAAACCCTCCTAGATTTTTGGTGTGTTGCGCGTGTTTTTCTCTGTAGTCACGTTTGATTGTAGAGCATTAAGATTTCTCCTGACATAAGTAATGTCCATGGTTGATTACAGCTGTGGAGCACAAAGGGAGAGACAGACATAGCTGCGTACTTGCTGCATACTTGCTGCGTTAGACATTGTGAAGAGATGGGCTGCTGTTTTGCCCTTTCTTTTGAGATACTGCCAATAGACAACACTAAGTCTAAGGCGAACATTTGTGCTGTTCCTCCCTAATTATGTTATGTAATTCCTCATAATTGCCAAAATCAATATTTTTGAAGTGTTAAGCATTATATACATTATTGCTTAAAAAAGCATCACAACAAAAGAATTTTTGTTCTAAATGTAATGTCGGGGAATATGGATGTTGATTTTTATTCTGCGTAATTTGAAGCGAAAAGGAACCTTACAAACCCAGATTTGAAGCCATTGCTGAATTTATTGCTTGGGGCTTTGTAGTGCTTGGTAGGAGGTACACCAGAACTCCAATGAAAAGAACCATAAGGATTTTCAGTGTTCAGTATTTATAGTTGTCTCTATACTATGCTGATCATTTAATCTGATTATTGAGATTTTACATTTTTAAGTTCAGTTTTGGTTTCTTACCACTTGATGGCAGTGAAGGAGCTAGTGTTGCCAGGCGAAGGTTCAGGGCAAGAACCCATTATGAATAACAAAAGAGGAGGTACAAAGGAAGCCTCTGACATTTAATATTGTTCACATTTCTAGGTGATATTACATATACCACAAATGACAGTCGAGGAAGAAAAGCCTCTAGATGGAGCTTTAGTACTTCCAATGGGGAAAAGATTTTTATACTCAAGTGGTTTGCTCCTATTTATAATAATTATTTCAAAAAACTTTCCCATTTAGGAATGGAATGATGCCAGACATAATCAATAAGTAATATCAGTGCTTCTGCTATTATAAACATACTATACTTCTTAAAGAGCATGCAGTTTTGCCATTTTCCTCACACCTTCTGTTCAAATCCTACAGCCTCTCAACGTTCTTAGGAATTCTCAGGTACTGTTAGAAATGTGCAACATAGATTAAGGGTCAGCATAATTATTCAGGCTTTTTTTAAAAAAAAAAAAAAAAAAGAAAGGACAATTGGATTTTACTGGTGGAGCAAAAAGAAACAGGGAAAATACTCTTCAGATTAGGAATTGCCCTGCAGTATTTACTGCTTTGCATGGTCTAGTCCCAGTGAAGAAGTGTTTGTTGTAACAATAATATTACAATGCATGGATGTGTGTTTGAGGCAGTTTATTAGTGGAGGTTCTTTTGCACTTCCTACACCCATGTACATCTCTTGCCAAGCTGGTATGGGGAAATGAACCATATAATGGCCCTGCTATAGTAATTGGCTCCACATGGGTGGACTCTAGCACACAGACAAAACCTTATTTGAAGTAATTGGTGCTTTGTGTAGGTACAAGGGTCTGTACACGCAGATTTATTTTGGATCCTGGGTCAAACCTTGGCATTAGTAAAGGTTTCAATTTCATGCAGTGTCTTTGACATGTAAGTGATTTTGAATGAGTATCAAAAACATCCATGCAGATGATAGCAAGCAACTTGATTGAACTTGTTTGTTAAAAATACACATAGTTAATGTATTGAAACTGTATTTTTGAATGAATACTTGTCATGGGTTCAGAATTTGGATTATTAAGTTTTGTGAATGTACAGCCTGTTACTAATTTTAGAAAATACCAACAAAGCATAATTATTAAGTATTTTAATAATTAGCAGCATTATTCTAGTTCTAGAGGCAGTATTACATGAACTCACAGTTGAAAATAAGGGAAAATCTGCTGGAGTTATCAAATACTTAGTTTGGTTTCAGATGCAATTCTTATTATTAAAAAGCATTCTTATTTTTAAAAAGCCTTTAAGTGCGTTATTTCTAGTATTAGCTGGCATCTGTTAGCCTAATTGACGGATTGCTGTTGCTGGTTTAACATAATGGCAGCCAGAGTATACTTATTAGGCAAAATTCAAGTTCATCTTATCAAATAAGTACCAAATACATATTCTTTCTAGTGTTAAAAAGGAAGGGTTAGAAGACAGAGTTGAAGATAATGCTGTATTAAGAATGGTTATTTCAGCCAGTGGGGACTCATTTGCTGGAAATGCCCTGGTGAGATCTTAGTGTTTCTTCATCTCTGGCGTTAGTTCATCATGTTGCATGAAGCAGTATTGAAATAAGTTTCTTGTCAATGCTGTTTTGAGTAAGATTTGTTAGAAAACAGTGGAATTTTACTTCATTCTGTGATATTGGTTGACTACATTTATTTTAATGTCAGTGGAAAATCTTAGCTACTGTGGTGCGATACAATTTTAAGAGAACATAGTGCAAGCTTTTCCAGCTGCTACTATTCAGTTTTGGGAATTTGAAATCTGAAAGATACAAGGAAAATTGTCACAGCTTTTGGAACATGAAATCAATTTGGTTTAGGAAGTTAGCATTAATCTTGCTCTATCTGCTTGCCAGACTGATCAGCGTAATTGCCAAAAATCAGATATGGGAAGAATACATATATTTGTGCAAAATGCATTTTATTCTTCTAGGAGATTGTCAAGAATTTTAGCAGATGTAACTCTAAAAAAATCTGGTTTGGTTGTTCTTTTTTTTTTTCCCCACCTGAGGTATAAACGTATCTGGCTGATGGGCAATTCATTCATTTGGGGATTTACGTTATATTACCGCACGTGATTGTTAAATCTTTTGTTCAAGAAAAAACTTTTTACAAAGGAAGGAAAAAGGCTGTGGGCTTAATGCAACTCTTGCACTTCCTGGAGCGCAACTAGTTTGTTGCAAATAGTTCCTATATTAATCAGTGCAGCAGTAGTAATTCCGCAGAAGCAATGGGTTATTTTTATTTCTCCTTATCTGGTTAAGAGTTGCAGATAATAGTAAAGGTCTCAATTTCTCGGTTTCAGCTGTGTTAATGCTGTCAAATTCATATTGATCTTTTAAAAATCCTTTGGCTTTTTTCTTTTACTGAGCTAACACTTGGGGTCATTTTTGCCCTGAGATTGTCTCTTAGTTATATCTTTATATTAAGTTTATCATTAAAACTTTGAGGTTGTTTGGTGGCATTAAAAAAAAAATGTTGATGGTATTTTTATTTATGCTTGACTGCCAGGCAAATCTCAAATGGTTACTTCCTGTTTGGGTTGAAGGAACAAGTGAATTATTGGGAAAGGCATGAAACAGCACAAATTAGCAACCAGTGTATGGACTAAAATTATTTGAATATTCCTGGATTCACTTCTGGTGTGTACTTTGAACAAAGAATTCTGTATCTGTAAATAATACTACACTTTGTCATTTAAAAGTAAAAAATACCATACCATAAGACTTCATATTGTTGTGGAGTTCATTTTTATCTTAGCTTATTATTAATAGTGGTGAAAGAGATTCACTATTTAAAACTACCGAATTTGTGAAAATAACCAGAAGTTTCCTTTCTCTGGAGAGATGTTATAAACAATTTTATTTTACTTTATAGAAACATAGGAAGAAAGCTGATGAAACTGCTCATATAAAACTAACGATTTGCATTTCTCGTTATGTTTAGTGAGAGTAGAATAAATATGAAGAACTTAAGGTTGCTCATAGAATTAGCTCTTAATGTTTTTGTTTTATTTTGCCATAAGAGAGCCTTTCAGAATTTGAATTTCATTGTGCTGCAACTCATTAATGCAACGAGCAGCAAGTTTTTTGTTTGCGTGCCCTTATTCAATATTCACCTAAATTTCAGACCCAATTAAAGATTTCTGGAGACTCGTTCAATAAAGAAAGAAAAAAAAAATGAGAATTCCTTTATTCTTGTTTTATCACTAAAGTTTTTTTACTTCTCGTGTCTGGTTTTATTTGTACCTCTTATTAATAACAGCTGCTAATGGAACTAATATCCTTGACTTGTCTTTAAATTTTTTTTTTCCATTTTTTTTGCACAAATGTTGATGTAGAAATATGGAGACTAATTATAGTTGTATCTTGGTGGACCATATGCCGATTTTCTTCTGTTGTTTCCTCATTTTTGAGAGTTGCTTTTTTCCCCTACATCCCTGCTTGGTGTTATCAAACATTATTGGTTGAAAAGAGATGATTTTTTTTTCAGGTGAAGAACATAACCTGTATGTATGCATATTTTATGTAGTAACCTATGTGTTGTGTGTAAAGTCCGTCTAAGTGAAGATGATGATGGAAATTTTCCTCATTTCAGTTTTTCAAGGAATGCTTGCTGTGCTAAAAAATTCTTTATAAATGAGGCTCTTTCATGCAACTCGGGATCAATATAAACAGAAAGGTTTTCTTGAGTAAGATGAACCGTTCTCCATATGTAAAGTTGTCTTGCTTGTAAAGGTGCCTGTAATTTTTCAGCTCATGGTTATTTAAGTCTGACTCTAGATCTATAAATATTATTGAATAAAAGCTTAGCGTACCTGTCAGTTTATTTGGGAGCATTATTCTACCAGTGTTTAGGCAGCAGTTGTATTTGACTCCCACATAAATACATGCATGAGTCCCAGGATTCCTGTAAACTTGCACAGTTGGAATTTAGTCTTTAAAACAATGTTGTGTTAATTGCATGCAAATTTTGATTGCCTTATGTGGGAACACTATATTTCTATATTTTAATTTAGTCTTACATAGTGCAGGAAAATGACATCAAATATAGATGAAGTATTGTTTCAGGAATGCAACTACAAATACTTAGTTTCTTGGTTTTTGGTTGGTTTTTGTTTGTGGTTTTTTTTTTGTTTTTTTTTAAGGAATTACTTGGATTATTCATGTTTATTCAGTTTGATGGAGTTTGTCTTCCAGGGTATCTAAGGTTTTTTAATTCTTTGTCAAGTGTTTGACATTAGATGTGGTGATAAAATGAGATGGAGGTGATATGAAAGTATTGCAAGTATGTCTTGTATTGATAAATGCTAACAATGCCATTCACATAAGCAAAACAGTTCTGGATTATTTTTAATTTCTGAAAATGTGCCTCACAAATTATATTTCAACAAGATTCCAAGCAATGTGAATTAAAAATGGTTGCAGTTTTTTGTGGTCTGAAAGTAGGTATCTCCGTTTATGCTTTTGGAGTACCCTTGTGCAGAGAAGTTCTACTGAATTATTAAGGAAGAACTTTGTTGTACCATAACAGAATTAGTAATTAAACCCCTCAGCCAGTTTTTCATGTGGCTGCCATTATTTTTAGAATCTCATTACTTTCATTACACTGCAGAGATTTTGCAAAGTGCTGGGTCTTGTGCTGCTTTGTCTCGGGTGATAAAAATACTTATGCCCTGCAGAAAGTCCTTGATAAATACGTGTGGGTCTTTTGAGACAAAACGTACACTCTCCTGTAAGAGAATCATTAGTTGCCTGGACACTGTGTTTCAGAACTGTCCGTCTACACCTGGGCTCATCTGCTTGTAATATGTGCAATCTTGTTCCCCTTCCTAACTGATGCACTTGGTTTACTGATTTCTCCCTGCCCTTCTAAAATGATACAGCATATGCTGTTTTTTTGTTCACTGCAGATATCCGTCTGCTACTGCACATCTCTCAGAAACATTACGCTTTAATTGTTTTAAGGACTAATCCACTTTATATTATATTTGTGTTAAGATTTGTAGTTTGAAATAAGCAAGCTGATAACTAGCCAGATCATTCTGCAGTTTAGTGGAGCCTGTTAGAATCAAAATGATTCTTCAGAGAGCTGGGTTTATTTGAAGGGCGTGGGGGAAAAGCACTGCTTGTAAGTTTGTATTATAAAGCAGGTCTGCATTGCTTATGCAAATATTTTTCTTCATTTTGAATCTACTTGTTTCTTTTTGTACAACAGCTATGTACATTAATATTGCTTTTAAGGACTAGTGACGAATTTCCAGGAGTGCATACTGTAAAATTAGGGAATGTCAGTTTTCAGAATGTCTCAAATCTTAATTTGGTTTCTTTGTGCTTGTTCATTGTGATGATTTTTAATTCACTACATTATATTCTACAGGGTCTTTACTTATTCAGGCTCAGGGAGAGATCTGGCCCCAGTGCAGCTTCAGGCTTATGTATTGAAAGAGACTGTTGTCTGTAAAAAACTGTTTAACCTGTAGATGTTGAGGGTATGTAGAGAGTGGGGGAGAAGATTGCAGGGAGGGGGGGAAATGGTTTCATGGGTAAGCCAGTTAGACGAAAAGTGCCCTTGAGGATTGGATTCTGTTCCTGTCTCTGCCACAGAATTCCTATGTGATGCTAGGCAAGTCGTTTAAACGAAACTTTTCCCAAGTGGTGACTAATTGATTTGAGTGCTCTGCAATTCTGGTTGCATAATTTGAGATACTAGGGGCTTATATGCAGAAATGCTGAGGGTTTGCAGCTGCAGCTGCAGACGATTACTGTCTGTGCCGTGAATGCATGGAATGTTGTTTGATACTGAGCACTTGGAAAAATCATATCTGAGATAAAATTAGCACCTGAGATTGCTGAAGATTTTGCATTAATCTGTGCCTCATTTTGCAATCCATAAAAAAGGGAAAGTAATGCACGCTTGTCTCTTAAGATATTAGTGGTGAATAATATTATTGATGAACTCTGATGCCATTGTGATGGCCTTCAAAACAAATAACCATGGCTTCCAAACATGTTTGAACAGCATGTAGCTAAGAGCAGATGAGGCCACACATGAACAAATGTGTGGAGAAAAATACTGAATAGCTGCTCACTGGGTATGCAGTCATCTTCTGTACATTGCATAAAGACACAGTGGCAGGAGTAACGGCGACAGATTGTAGGTCCTCTTCAGGGAACCACAAAGTTCTTCACAAATCTCCTTTACCTGTTCAGAATACTCATTATTGTCTGTAGAATGTATCCTCTTTATCACATTTATCACATTTAATTTTTAAACAGTAAGTTTATATTTTAGATTTATTTAAACTCAAATCTTATCTTTTAACAACCTCATTATTTTTTTAATAATAGCTCTTCTTGCCGCTCAAAAAAGAAAAGCAAAATGAAAAAAATGGTGCCATCCTTTCTCTTGATTCAAAGAACAAACTAGATCTCAACAAAAATTTTTCATCCTTTTGGTCTGTTTGCCAACAGTGTGCTCTTTGTCGACATTGCCACAGGGTATACAGCTTCCACTGCTGGCATCTGCCTCAAGTTGGCTCAGGGTCTGTGTGGGACTAATTGGAAGAGGGGAGCTAGACTAGGAACAGACTAATTTTAGGCCCCTTCTTCCTTTCTTCCTGCTTCACCCCGCAGTAAATATTTCTGTTATTTTGTCCAGTTGTGTTTAACTGTGACAGATTTTTTTCAGAAATAGTTTTGCAATATTTCTGCCAGGTTTTTTGGTTTGGTTTGGTTTTGGTTTTGTTTTGGGTTTTTTTCCTTAAAAAAAAAAGGCAAGTTATGAGAGGAAGAAATTGCATTTGATGGAATCCTTCTTCATTTCTTGGCATTAATTCCATGGCTGGGGTTATGAGACAGTGAAGTGAGGCTTTGGCCTGCTATTGATACTTGCATTGTAAGTAACAAAGCTTTTTTCCATGTCGTAGTTTGCAGACTTGAAGTTTCAGGCCTTCCCTCTCCATCTGCATCAAAAGTTACCTTCGAAATGCGTTCTAGGGTGTCCGTTATCTTTCTTTTAGTGTTGACTTTATAACTTGAAAACTTGGGGGAGAATCCACATAAGGATTGCTTCATTTAAGTCCTGCAATCACATTACTTTTCCTGAAGCTTTTGCATTTGAAATATTTTAGATTTGCCGGTGTTCCTACTTGAGGCAGTAGGACCACAGTTTTATCTTCTGACTTTCACTGTTATCTTTGATGCTGATAATCCTGTAATCTCATGTTGAGAGGCAAGTAAATGAATGGGTAATAGGCACTATCTTCTACAGGCAGTTGGCCGAAACAGATTTCTGGTAGCATAGTTAATGGGATGTAACCTGTTCCAAGTTTTTATTGCTGCTCACTCAACTGCTGATTCATCTTTTTCACAGGCACAGAAAAAGGCATACTTTCCCTTTTTATTTTAGTCTTTTCCCCTTTTTGCAGTATTTGTCTTGCTGCCAGCTCTGTTCACCCAGCTTTTAGTTCTTGCAGCTGGCTACTGCCCTCTGTACTGCATCCTGTTTGAGGAGCAATCCTTAAAACACAGGTGGTCAGACGAAAAATCTTACTGGTTTCTTCTGCTTGTGATTGTGGGTGGATAAGAGATGATGGGAGGCAAATATGCGACATACAGCTGTTGACTTTTAATATCAGTGGCTGAAAAACGGAGCTTACATTTGCCCTTTTACTTACTTTTCTGTCAGGAGTATGGAGGATTTCCCAATCTGTTTCACTTGTGACTTCAGAAGGAGCACTGGGTAAGAGCTATTATTTTGCCTCCCTCAGCACTCTGATGATGATGACGACTGTTTAGCTTCTCAGCAAAAAAAGGCTTGTTTTTGCTGAGTTATCTTTATGTCCACTTAAGGAGAGAAGCAGGCACATGCACATGTTTGTTACCCACTACCTTTTGTAGTGATGAGGTTGTTGGGTGACAGTTGGAGAACTGTTTACTTAACACTCATCTTCTCAACCTTTCCTCCTTGTGCAGACCTGCCCTCTGCCTCTTCTAGACTTGTCTGAGCTTTCAGAGCATCTGGTTCAGCTGCAGCCTTGCTGTAAATATGCTGTGAGAGCAGAAGCTTGGCATGCGCGTGTTCCCTTGGCTGCTTCTGTAGGGGAATGCCCCATTGTGAGGGTCTTGCAATTTGGGTAGAGTCAGTGTCTTCTGCCCTTCCTCCAGCTCTTGCAGGTGAAGAGGGAAGCTATTGATGGATCAGTATGAATTGCTCCCCTCCTTCCCTGATGCGAACCTTGCCTCCTAGGTAGTACTGGAAGAGAAGAGCAGTAACTGCTTGCAGGGAGTGGCTGTGTGAAAAAGCAGGGGAATGGTCTTTCTGCCTCTCGCTTGGGCCTTTGTGGTTCAGTTCAAACATTTTGATTTGAAAAACACAGAGGGCAATTCAGGGAACTGTGTGCCACTGTGTGTAACAGTATCTGCCCACAGCTGCCATAAATCTTGGGAGGTAATTATCTTCCTTAAGGATTATTTGGCTCATTCTTGCTAGAAATAATGTCAGATAAGTATTTTTAGTGGCCGCAACACTAGTTTTCCATGCAAAATTGCTGGTTAATAGTGAGAGCTGTCTCCAAGTCAGTTCTATCACAGGACCTTGCATATGTGCAGCTTTTAAAATATGGGCATGATTTTTAAAATGTAATTTTATTTAGGTTTCAGGTGCTTATAAATTAAGTTCCTGTGTGAATTTTAATTGATGGTTCCTAATGCTAAACTTGATTTCTCTATCCAGGTACCTCTGAATACCAGATGGCTAATTTACGGCTCAGACAGACTCTGGCAGGTTTTGTGAATAGTCTTTTGGGATGTTAGTGTCCCCTGCCTCATGCCCTGGCCATTTACCAGGTTTGGAGTGTTTTCTGCCACCCAGCTGTGAGTCAAGGTGGTCAGACGGTGCTCATGCTTTCACTTTGTTAGGAGTGTGATAACTTTTAGCAGAATGGTAGGCCACAGCAGTAGATAATATGTTAAGCTTACTGGAGTTTAACTGAGGTGTTTGTTAAGTTTTAGACTGGGATGTGTCTTTCACACAGAAATTTTGCTGATGCTGGCATCTGTACTACAGAGAGTGATAGAGGGCATTCCTATATTCTTTCAAGGAGGCTATGTACTAACTCAGCAGTGAATTACTATATAGGTAGTGGCATGTTACAACCTCCCTGAGGTCTTCAGAGTCCCAAGGTAGTAATAGCTCATTAAAATGGTAGTTAATGAGTATAAAGGGATCATTATGTGACTCTCCTACATGATGGGTAGGACTAAATCCTAACTAGTTTGGTAAAAAGTATTCTAAATAAGGAAGGAAAGAATTTGATAAATGCTGCTGGTAGTTCTTTATAAACCCAGCTATTTAAAGCAGTACATTTAGAAAAACATAGAAATACATTTTGAATAAATAAATACAGGTTTGTAAATGTATTTTAGGGGTTTCAGTGGCAGTAGTCACCTTTAGAATCTCAATGTTACCTTAACCTAGTCTGTAATGAAGCATTTGTGGTTAAAAATATGCAGTGTTTGGCCACTTCTGTTCAGTTAGGTTTGAAGTTAAAATAAATAAATAGATTTCTCTATTCTCCCCTAATTGCTGCTACTTTTTTTTTTAAGATCTTAGGATTTGTGGACATTTTCTGTTCTATACGCCAAAAAAGTTATGGAACAATTTCTCCTTGAGGGAGAAGGAGAGTAATGATCCCCTAATATGATTTTGTTCATGGAAAACAGCTACCTCACACATGAGATCTTCTTTTTCATGCATTTTATTTAACTACTGTTCTTTTCTGGAGAAGAGTAGATTTATCCAAACTGAACAATGAACTTTTTACCAGCGAGATGAAAAACTTAGTGATCTTGGTGAATGCTTCATGTCTCCTTCCAGGCTCTAGAAGGACAAACATGCAAATGAAAGTCTGCAGGCTCAGGAACACCCAGATCTCAGAGCTCAAGTTCAGTGGACAGGGCTATTTTAGACCGTCTGTAAATCAAGAAAAATAACATTGCTTCTATGAAATGAGCCCTTCAGAGATATCATAGCATGGTACAGAAGCTAGAGTAACAACAGGAAAAGGAGGGTGGAAGCAAGTATGAAATACATACTTATATTAAAGTATTTATTGTATGTTAAGACATACAATAAATAGATACATGATTTTCAGAGAGGTATTTCTGCTTTCTGCATAGAGGAAGAAATGATTACTGATGTAGCTGGATAGGGTTTACTACAGCGGCTTTACCATATCCTAATTTAGATGGTTTTGTTGCAGGAATTAAGTATTTATAATAAACCAAATATGGGACATTTTAAAAGGAATGCCTGAATTAAAAAAAAAACAACCTATTTATAGAAATTCCCATTTGCTTTTCTTCTTCTGTTTAGTCCTTATTTTCATCTGACATTCTTAAGGAATTGTGCTGATCATACCTGTTCCTGTTCTTTACTGTCTTTCAAGGCTACTGCTGATAACAGATGGAGATGGTATTCTAAACTCAGATGATGTGTGTGACTTATTAGTGATCATCTACAGGATGACTTTCTTTGTAGTTCAGAGTAAATGCTCTGTAACAGGAAAAATAAACCTAATGCTTTGCAGACCAAGTCATGGAGCAGGGCCCCATGGGACTTAATAGCAAAGAAGTGTCTCCTACTGCCTCTTGATACTTGCCACTCCTTCTGAAGCCCATTTAGGTTTTGTGAAAATCTCATTTTCTCCTCTGGCATAAGCATCTGTCATCTTCAGTGTGACAAGAATACTGTCTTTCAGCCAGGACCTTTAAAACTGCAGAAACAGATACAGTAAATCCGGTTGGAATATTTTTGGAGTTATTATTAAATTGATCATCAAAAGGGTATTTGCATTCTAAAATATTGGGCTGCTGGTGACCTACTATACCCTGCGGTGACAGAACCAGTTAAATTTAAGTCACGCCTGATAAATATATGCAAGACCTGCTCGTAAAGGAAACTTCAGCAGCCTGTTCCAGTGGTACACTAGTGATGCTTCTAGGAAGTTTTTCTGGTACCTAACTTGAATCTCCCTGTGCTGTTATCTGACTGCTACTGGTTAGACCTGATAGATTGGACCAGGCAGTTACTCCATTTTTCTTTCCAGCTACCTTTAATGTATTTGAAGATATTATTTCCTAGTGTCAGCTGCCTTTTCTTTAGGCTTAAGCCACTCTTGTTTTTTCAGTTTTTCTGAACAAGTCATAGAATCATAGAATAGTTATTTTTTTGTCTCCTAGACCTCTTATTATTCAGGTGGTTTTTTTTTTTTTTCTTCTGAACAGGCTTATAGCTTTCTTTAATGGCATTGTTTGAACTGGAGGCAGCAATCTGCTGAGGTCTTACAATTGCTGTGTGAAATGGAATGGTTGCTCCCTGCCACACTGCTCATGTCTTGGGCTGTGCTACACAGAAAGGCATCATGCCACTGACTCGTGCTCAGCTTGTGATTCACTGATCATTTCAGCCTAACTGCTTTTTTCTATCCTGTGTTTGTGTAGTTGATGAATTCTGTCCAGATGTGCACTGTTAGTCTTTCACTTAGGAAATAATGTCATATTTTTTTAGAGCCCTTCTCCAATTTGTCCAGATCTTTTAAAATTCTAATTCTCTTTGGCAGAATCTTTGTTGGTTTTCCCAGGTTAATGCTAACTACCAGTTTAGTAGTGATTCTGTAATTCAACTTCCTGGTTAAAATACTGAGTATCAGCGCACCTGGGACAGACCTCATAAAATCCTGTTTGATGCACGTTTTCATTTTTGACAGATCCTTTAACCTATTCAAGGTATGACTTATTTTCTTTTTGGTTTGTTTTGCACCTGCAAGAGAAGCTTCACGATTCCCATTTTTTTGTCATCTGTTGTACATGAAGTATGTTACTTAAGGTATGAAAGTGACTGCTTTAATTCCAGGTGTATGCAATAGCTTTATTTAACTGTGTTCTTAAATATTTTGTGAAGTTGAGCAACAATTTCAAATACAGATCAGAGCATTGTGTAAGCATTCAGGACTGCTGGGGGGGTACACTTGTTTATATGTATTTTTATATTGGCATCTCTCTGTGTGTGTGATGGATGTGTGTGGGTGTATGGGCCCATAAATTGGTGTCCTTCACTGCTAATAGGGATGAGGAAGCGGCTAATAAATACTTTGTTTATTCTGAATCTAGATTATTCACTATGTAAATGTTGTGTTGATGCAGAAGTTAATGGGTAGGTTTTTGAAAACACTATTGGAGAGAGTTGTTCTCTGCTGGCTTCCTGTATGGCTTTATAATAGTTTCTTTTCAGCCATACATCCTATATCTTGCCTCTTGTATGCCTTTTCCTTATTTTGTGGATGTCAGAAAGGATGGCAATAAACACCTTTCTAAAAATATAAGAAGTTTTAGTGCTCACAAATAAGTTAAAGATGTAGTCACAAAAGTACTGCAACAGTTCATGTGCACAGGAATTGACTAAAGCATTTGCAGGGGGGTTTTTTGTTCTATTTGTTTTGATCTTTGGTTTGCTTTGACAAAAATCTGTGGTTATTAGTAATCTCCCTCTAAAAATCATGCTTAAATTGAGATCAGTGAAACAGTTATTTGAAAAGACAGTCTAGTTATGTAGGAGTGTATGGGTCAATCATGTCAGTTCTGATGGAAGGGTGTAATGAGAACAGGATAAGTGAAAGGAGGAGGAGGTAGAGGCCTGGTATGGATGCAACCTTGCTGATTCTCTAATTTCCTCTAATTCCCTGCCTTCTGGAAAGAAGTTGGAAATGTATAAAAGCTGAAATGTAGCAAGAGAGCTATATAAACAAATAGCAGCATATTTGGGGCATTACATTGTGGGAATGATTGGTTGGAACTTGTCAGATCCAACACCCTAAAATCTTTGCCACCTTGTACAGATTCTCCACAGTGGTGTCGACTGCATTCAGCTGTCCTTGGGTATAGTGTCGCCTGTCTTGTAAACCAAGGGGCTGTGCTATCTAGGGGCAGAAGCATTGAGCAAGAAATGCACTGCAGATTTGACATTAGGGAAAAATTCTTCACTATGAGGGTGGTGAGACACTGGAACAGGTTGCTCAGAGAAGCTGTGATTGCCCCATCTCTGGAAGTGTTCAGGGCCAGGTTGGACAGAGCCTTGGGCAGCATGGTCTAGTGTGAGGTGTCGCTGTCCATGGCAGGGGGTGTAGACCTGGACGATCTTTAAGGTCCCTTCCAACCCTAACTATTCTATGATTCTATGATCACATTTTGTTTTCCCTGCCAGGCTGGACTGTAGAAGTAGTGGTCAGTCTTTGTAGCAATTTAGTTGCTGTCAATAGGTTGAAGGATCAGGAATTTTGTAGGGAATGTTTTTACTTGAGAACTCTACACTGGAAATCTGAATATGATAGACAGAATTTAAAGAGACCTCCCTAGGAACAGCTTTATTTACCCTGTAAGAGAATACACACAGGTGTATATAAATACACACAACTATCTATAGTATAAAAATTATATAAGACATATTATATAAATATGTAACCAGTAAAGATAATCTATAAAACTGAATCAAAGTATATGTCCTAGTGTTCCTGGAAAAACATGTGAAATAAATAAAGGATACTGACTCGTTCCTTCCTTTTGAACTACCAGAATGAAAAACTAAGTGGACATAAACTGTAACAGTAGGAGTATTTCAAATTAGCCATTGTTGTCTTGAACAATGTCCTCTGTTGTTGTTTGATAGCTTTTGTCCATTTTGGATTTGAAGAAATTGTTGAATAAATGTAAAAATGTTGAGAGTTGATGCGTATTCTCTGCATCTCGGAGACAAAGCCTACATTAAAACATAAATTCTGGTTATACATGACAGTGTTCTATTGGGCAATCTAATTTTTCCTAAGTAATCAGTTTCTGAAAACCCAAGTAAAAAAGGTAAAAGGCTAAAGCAGTTTCAGCAGAAGAAAAAGATACATATAAATAACTGTTGTTCAAATTGGTCAAGAAAACCTAAGCCCGTATAATTGAGCACATGTGCTGAGGAGATCACTTTTTTTGGTTTCTCAAGCATGAGGCAGCAGAATTTTCATTCATTTGGCACGCCAGGCTGAAAACAGAGTCTTCTTTCATTTGACACACTCCCCTGGAAACAAACATGCCAGGGAAGGGATTGTGCCAGTTATCAGAAGCTCACAGGAATACATTGTGCTGGTTTGTATTCATTTTCATTTCATGAATTGCTTTAAAACTTAGCAACATAAAAAATGTTAAAACACCTTTTTAGCATTATTTTTTAGTTCTTATGTATTTCCCTGCTGTGCTGTTATTCAGTTTAAATCAATGGAATGTTGTGAGAGACATGGCTTGGTTTGGAGCAGAGCAGATCTCTTCTGCCTGGGTATACTTGGAGCATTCATCTGTAGAGAAGCAGCAAATTTGAGTCTAACTATATTTACATTCTTGAAAAAGATGAGTGTCTTAGAAAGAAGTTGTATAAAAAAGGGTGAATTAAACAAAGGATGAGCGATAAGAAATATAAGCCAAAACTCAGCTGGTATCTGTTAACTGTGAAAGTTCAGAGATAATGCTTGATCTTTTGGGAGACACTTGCTTTTCTTTGCTAGAGTTATGTTCTTGAGAATTGCTAGCAGGTCCTTCCCATCTCTGGAATTTTCTATAAGACTCTGATATCCCTCATGCATGTTTTTCCAAGTGCAAACTTGGCAAACTCAGGTGTACTTCTTGGAACTAGCCTGGTCACGGGAGCTTAAATTAGGACCAGGTTGCAGTGAATGGATGTGAAGCAAATATGGGTATGGTATCTTAATCAAGTTTGATATGGATGAAGGTTTCTTTATTTCCTAGTCTTGTGTTGCTGCTGTTACGGGAGCAACCATGTTAGGTATGGGTATGTCTGCTTTATGTGGCTGTTGCTTTTCCTTCTGGTGCTACTGAGCAGTTTTTGTGCAAAATAGCATGGGTAACAGGTGTGATTTTTTTTGTTTGTTTGTTTTTAAAGGGAAGTTACTTCCCAAAAAGCTGTTTGGGGAAATGAGGATGCTTGTGATTGTGCACAGATCATCTGTATTGTGACATTTAAGGCTGTTGGTGCTGATGGTGGGAACTTTATTGTTTGCTTCTGAAAGTCTCATTGACTTTAAATGTTTGTGGGGTTTTTGTTTTGTTTGTTTTGTTTTTTAAAAAGAAGTAATAAAGGAACAAAGTCTAGAGCTAAGGCAAGCCACTGGCTTGTACAGTTCTGGTGGGTAAGCTTCCAGTCAGAATGGCCTTCAAGCACGTTGAAGAGCTATGTGTCAGCCTGTGTGAACCAAAGTGGGGGTGAGAACCAGGTTGGAAGAAGTGGCACAGCTATATCATTTCTGACATAAGAATTACCTATGGAAGGGTTGTGGAACAGCAGTGGTTGCTGTTCTGACCACATAAGAGAATGAGACACTTAAAGAGGGGGTTACACTGTGTTCCTTGATGTTGCTTAAGGAATGAGGGCTGTTGACATTTAATTATTGGCCTACAGTCATGTTTGTTTGGTTATGGATGTTAGCTTTTTGTGGACTTCACAAGAAAATAACCAGCTATAAAGCAGCAATGTTGACACAATGCTTGATAGACATCTGTACCTTCTGTCCAGTTATTTGTCCCTGCTTGTGTTGTGACTTCGTGTGGGACAGCCTGTGCATCCTGCAGTTTCAAATCATGGAAAAAAAAATACATGATTGTGAATTTACAAAGTTTACAGGATTTTTTCTGTACTATTCTATTTTAACTTGTATACCTGATTGGCCAAACTGCAGGTGAATAGAAATGTGATTTCTGTCTTCATGCTTGGTCCTCTGGACCATGTGCCTTCCCATTGCTAATAAAGATATATTGCTAATAAAGATACATGCCACCTATTTGAAGGCATCAGCAGGCATATTTAAAACCCAGGATGAATCAAGCACATTTACTGCGTTAGAAGCAGTTGCTAAATTGTAAGTAACTAAGTCTTGTTGTATAACTGCATTGCACTCAAGGGAACAATTTGGGTTTTGAATTGTGTATGTTGGTAAGTGAAAACTATGTAGACATTGATTATTTTTTCCCCTTGACCTAATCAGTGTTTGCCTATGGCAATATCTGATACGTTATGTGTTCACCAAGAATTGTCTTGGGACCACAATGAGGCTTTTTTTGCGCCCCCCCCCCCCCTTTTTCTGCTTCATTAGTAATCATAGTTACATTAGGAATAGAAGGTAGTGGAGTAATATGCTTGTACTGTAATACGCCAGTTCTGTTTGTTGTAAAGGCGGAAGTGAATTCTGTTGGTGTGAGTCCGACTTTGTATAGGCAGAGAAGAAGACCAGATTTGAATCTTCGTACATTTTCAGCAAGAAATGGATTTTAAAAATGGGACAAATGCCTGGTTAGGTGATTTATTTTTATATGTGTTGTGAAAATATTCTTTCTTTGTTTCTCCTTGTATATTTGTAGTCTAATGATAGAACTTTTCTTGGCAATGCTAGAGCCTATGAAAATGATGCCAAGTAAAGTAAAGTTTAGTAATGTGTTTTTCATTGTCTGAATTGAACAAGTTGCCAAAAGTTAACACAGAAATAGTGATAAGAAAGCTTCCTCCTTTCCCCCACTCTGGGAATCTGATGTGTATTACCCTTTAGACAAATATTCTAACAGAGCACCTTAAGAAATGTATTTAGCTCTTGATGTACTGTTGATTCCTTCAAATGATAATTTTGTTTGTGTGCTAAAATACTTGTTTATAGTATAAGGGATTACGTGAAAAACTGTAAAAGGATGAACTTCTAACAGTCTACCTAGAAATCATATAACTAGACACGTGGACACTCTGCTTGTTCAATAAAGTGTTAGCAATTGAGAAATTCCCTCATCAGTACTTGCATATTTGCATGCATAAGAGACCAGACTGTGGCCTATCTAAATGTAGTCTTGCAGTTTGGTATTTCTGAGAACTAAGTCTAGCACAAAACACCTTTTCCTCTATTGAGTTGTCTACTATGTGCGTTTTTTCCAGCTTTGCAGCAGACAGCTGGGCAGGTTTTATTTTAGCTTAGTGCATTCATTTTGCATTATCTTTTAATGTAAGTGCTTGTGTTATGTTCCATGTTTTCAAATATACATGATGGATTATTGCCTTTTTTCCTCCTGAACAGCAGCGTCTCATAAAAGTGGACTTGCATGTTGCATGTGGAAGTATGTGCCGCTGTTGCAGTGCGAGTAGTTCTCAACTTGTAAGTTCAGTTAACTGGAAATGGATGTGCAAAAAGATGTTCAATCTTTGAAGCATGATGGGACAATATTGCTTTGAAGAGGTAGTTATCAAGGCAGGTGGTGCTTTTGATGTTTGTATCCACATGAGGGAGACAGTGTGACAGGCTCATTTGCCTTAATTGGTGATAAAATTTGCCAACCTGAAGCAGTGTTGGAGAAATCACTTAATGCACTAGCTGTCTATAAGATTACCTGCTGCTTCTGCTGTTAACTGATATGCCTATACAGATTTTATTTTTCCCTCCTTAAATGTAACTAAGATCAAGACTTCTGCAAACAAAGCCATCCAATGTGTCTTCTGAGCTTTTTCTTTAAAACGCAGAAAACCTTAATGTGGTCATGGCTTTCCCTCTCAAGTCTTTGGGCTTCTGCCCTAATATGTGAAATTATATTTCAGTCTGTAGAAAACACTGACTCTTAAGAGTTTTGTTGTTCAGCCTTTATGGCAGTGTTCCTCAAGGTTGCTAACAAAGTCAGTTAGCTATAA
The DNA here is from genome assembly GCA_017639245.1 of Myiopsitta monachus. Taxonomy (NCBI): domain Eukaryota; kingdom Metazoa; phylum Chordata; class Aves; order Psittaciformes; family Psittacidae; genus Myiopsitta; species Myiopsitta monachus. The sequence continues at coordinate 27,209,092 of CM029919.1, forward strand.
TTGAAAGTCTCTTAGAACAGCTGACTTAAGTATGGTAGGTGTTTCTTCATTAGTTTGAAAATAATCGTTCTTTGTAGCTTATGTAGGGTCATACACTGCTAGGAAGTTCTCAAGTGATGAGAGGCTTTTCTCAAAACCCAACTGCTTTTGTTCAGAGCAACTCCCAGAGGATCTGGAACCTTGCCTGAAGATGCCCAACATTACCTGTAGGTAGCATTAATTAGCAAAATGTTTGGAACATACAACATTTTCCTGTGTTGTGTTTGACAGCATTGTGGAGAAATCGGTTAGCAGGCAGAATTAGTGTTGCTGCAGAAATTTATGTAGACCAGTTGTAATTAAATCAGTCACAGCAACATCCCATATTTAATTTCTTGTCAGTATTATTATCACCTTTTCAACCTTCTAGGGCTTAATTACAATTAGCTGATATGTTCATAAAGATCACTTTCATGGCTTAGCTAAAAACATGGCCAGTAAACTATTTCCTGATTTTTATTTGCAGTAATAGTGCTGAAATACTTCGTTTTGAAGACAAGCCCACATTGTTTATGAAGTGGCTGAGTGGGTTGGTAGATGAGGGAAACAAAAGTGTCTCTAAATTATTCCTGGTAACTGAGAGGAACAATCTCTTTTTGTAAATGCATAAGTTTCTGTTTTAGCTTTTGAAGGTGAAGCAACATAAATATTTAAGCAATTTTATTCTTTCAGAGTTGAATTCGGATCTCTTGCTTTGCTTAAGCATGAAACAGATAAACTACCTTTTGTCTGGATCTTTTGCACAATAATTATGCTGCCCCCAAATAAAATTGAAGTTTAAATTGTTTGGATACAACTGAAAACACCGTAACTTTGTTTACTTGTTTATTCTTTGAAGTAGTTGGAAGAATCCTGTGGGACAACCTTTTAATGTGCTTTTATCGGGTTTTTAACTGCTCACTGTGACTGTTCCATAAATAATACCAAGCACATCTAAATGTGTGGTAGAGGAGTAAGCTGTGTTTTATCTTAAATACACAGTCTGGAGGTTATACACGTTTATACACATTTCTTGAGGTTATGATGGTCTCAATCTCTAACTTAAAAAAATGTATTGACTTTGCATTCTCTCATTTATTTAATCTAATTCTATTAAGTTTTCATCTCAAGAATTTAATGTTTCTTTGTGCTTAGAATAGATAGTCACTGTCCCTTCCCCTTCACCAAGAGTCAAAAATAAACCTATAAAACAATGGCAGTATGAAGCAGCTCACTAACAGCAATGAAGCTGAAAGCAAACTGGTACTTAACCAGAGGAATTTTGCTTTGGTGTCCCAGGCCTTAGAAGTAGCTGTTGGAAAATTTAAAAATGAAAAATGCATATGCAGTCTTTTCAGGAGAGATCTTCCTTGAGTAATAAAAGCACCTTCCTCCTCTGGCGGAAAAGAGACTATGGAAATTTTGGTCTTGCATTAGGGGATAATAGCGGCTTTCTTAAAATATCATCTCAAAGCTGTATTTTCTCAAATTCTGCTTGCCTTTTTTTTTTCCCCTCCCTGCTTTATCCTTTTCCTCTTCCCCTCCTCCAGTCTTTCTCTAATATTCACTCCTGGCCCAAACTTATAACATGAGGCTATTATAATGCTGTATACAAAACTGAAAATTTTAAAATGAAAATAATGATTTGTAATAAAAAGACTGTCAGACTAATTATAGTATTGCATTAATTATTATCTTATTTCAGCTCTGTTCCTCTCACAGCTAATTCAAATCTGGGTTTTGGTGGTTTTTAATCCCTATTGACACTGTAATTTTGAGAGAGAGAATATACTGGGGAACAATATATACAAAATCAAGAAATAAAAATCAGTCAGAGAAACATTTGATTTCTAAAATGTTGCCTTGGAGATGTTAGTAATAGAATGCAAGTAGTTCTGTTTAAATATGATGCTTTGTGTCTCTTCTGCTGAGTTTAACACCTATATACTATGTAATATAACTCCTGAAATCTTCCATTTCCGGATATTTTTAAAACATGTACTAAATAGCGGTCATTAATTCAGAAGTCTGTGCGTTGTGCAGCTAAGTTGGTACCTCACTGATGCATTTTTACATCCGGAGTTTTATTTTTTCCCCTCCCCAAATGCGTGCAATTCTTACAGTGATTAAAATAAAGATTGATGTCGGTGCTACAGTATAGCTTCAAGACTGCAATTTGAAGCTACTTTAGAAAAATACAATTCTTTAGACACAGTGAAGCTGAAGTTGAATGAAGTCCTATTACTGGTGAATTACATGTAAATATTAATAAGGGAAGAGTTCAGAGCAAGTCCTGAGTTTGGGAAATTGAGCATGATAATTTCCTGAAATGATGTCTGTCTTGAAGATATGCAGATGCAATAATTTTCAAGTTTTATTTGAACTTTCAAGGGGTGTAGAAGGTGCCTGGCTTAGTGTTTAAGCAAGAAAGCGCTTGGAAGTTTTGGCAAATATCACTGTAATGGATGTATGGTAATGAAGGAAGTTAAGTTGAAAGATGAATTGGACTGAATGACTGTTTCATTCAGTCATTTAGGCTAGGCTAGTTGCATGGTTTGGTTGTTAGACATCTCAAATTGCATTGCTTTAGTTCCTGCTCTTGGTTGGCTGTCTTCACATCTTAACAAATTCTGAGAATTAGTTTCTGACCGTTTGCTTTGTTTTACTTTTTCAGGGTGCTTCGTCTGCAGACATTCGGAAAGCATATCGAAAGCTTTCACTGGTTTTACACCCAGACAAGAATAAAGATGAAAATGCAGAGACACAGTTTAGGCAAGTAAGTGCAATGTGTGGCAATAAAATTTTTTAGGGAAAATAGAATCAGAATTTTTTATGATGGTATGTTTCAGTAAGAGCAATGGTACACCTTTGAAATGACTTAAGCTGAACATTGAATTACATTTTTCCAGATGTATTGATTTAAAACAAGCACACTTTTTCAGAATTAACTTGTTGAATACCTCCTAAATTAGTATTTACCTGTTACTAACATTAATATGAACATAATACTTAGACTTGTACTCTTAGGAGGGTAATATGTTTTGCACTTTATGTAAGGCTGTTTATAAATAGCTTTTTCAAAAGCAGCAGGGAAAAAATCTGATCAGTTCTCAATGCAAGCCATATGTGGGCATAATTAATGAAAACATTCATTTTAGTTTTTGAATATGTGCCTTTTGAATCTTTACAGAGTGAAACCATGGGTCTTGTAATGGGCTCTACCTTTAGAAATATACTTCGGATGACTAAATAGAGACTACTTAATTTCAGTAGCATCTTTAGGATGAAACAAATGATACCTTTTATTTTTAAGTTGTAACCGATGCAAGACTCAGTTTGACAGATGCAAGGAGGGAAAAAGCCATGACTTGTGTAGGAGTTGCTTGTTTGTGTATATGATGATACTTTGTGTATGAATATGTCACTGTTTCTTTTGCATGGAGTTGCTTCTCAGTGTTGCAGGGGAATGTGGAAACTAGCAAAGGTCATTAGTTGGCAAACATAAAATATGATACTACTATTCAAAGTTTGTAAACTCTTTTGTGCGGGTTTCCCCCCCCCCATCCTTTTTCTGATTTTGTTTTAGTTGGTGGCCATCTATGAGGTTTTAAAGGATGAAGAAAGAAGGCAGAGGTGAGTTAATTTACACAGTTTCTTAAATTAAGCATTTGTGCCAGTGATATAGTTAAGTCCTATTTGACTTAATTGTAACTCTTCAGGTGATTTTTTGTATAATTTACATTTGCAATTCTTAGGTCTAATTAAAGATGGTATGTGGCTTAAAGTGGAAGCTGATGTTTATTTTTGTGTTATATACTGGTTATACTCCTTTAAAACTGGTATCTGAAAACTTCAAAAGCTTGCTGTTATTTGGAGCAATTTTTTTAATGCTTAATTATATAACTTTTTGTTGAGTTGTGTTAATTCTCATTGCTTATTTTATTAAAACAATGAAATGGTTGAAAATACAGGACACTGATTCAGCTGACAGTCATATCTCATTGTATTAATAAAATTTATATCTTGAGGTTTGTAGCATGATATTTAGGGATTATTTTCAGTGTACATCTTCAACATTTTCTGTTGCTTAGTTAATTGTTTTTTCTTTCAGATGTATTATTTATAATACTGTAAACTTTGGTATAAATAGCATAAGTTTTTAATAAGTAATAGTTGTCCTTGCTGCTTCAGGACTATGTCCAGCAGCAGCACCTGGAGGGGATAGAATTAGGAACTGAAAACCTGGGCCTGAGCTGGTTTGTGGAAGATCGTTTTAATTATTTTTTTCTATTCTTTTGAGCTGATGAGCATTTAATGATTATCTGGGACACTTGAAAGAGTTTTGCTTTGGGGTTGGAGTTATAGTAAATCACCTTTCAGCTTACAAATATTTAAACAGGGCTTCATGAGACATTTCTTGAAGGGTTATTGGCTTTGTAGATGTCTTGGCAGGAGTCCAGGTTTTATAGTACAGATAAGCTACTTTTTGATAATCCTCTCTTGAAGTGTCATGAAAATGTACTTAATAGAAGTACTTTTGGAAATTTGGTGGGGTTGTTGGGGTGTTTTTCCACCTCTCAAGAGAATTTCATTGTGAAGTTCTACTCAAGGAATGGATTTTTTAAAAAAAAAAAGTTAGTCTGAGTGGTTCCAGACCACTTGAAAAGTGAGTTATCCCCCAGATTTTCCCACCTTTTTGTTTATAACATCTACTTTCTGATATTGCCTTTCTGGAACTTAGTTCCAGCTTGGAATCTGTAGGAATTTCCTTGCAGTGTAATAGCGGCTTTTTGCATGGAACTGTGATGCAGTAGCTTGTAAAACTTAGGTTTTTAAGCCTTGCATACATGGTGAATATGAATGACTTAACCCAACTTGTTTACAAGAATCTTGTTAATTAGTGCAGCACAATGATTACAAATGAGAAGTTAAAGCGGTGGTAGATTGTTCTCACTTAGATTGAGTTCGCTGTCAGTAACTTGTTTTGTACATAGTCTTGTATCTTGTACAGTGTGGATGCGTGGTTGATATTGCCTTTATAGTTGATTAAATACCTTTAGACAATTTTCTGGAAATAATATGCAGAGTTTAGAAATAACATGAGCAGTAGCATCGCTATATGGTGTCATTGCTTTGAAAAAACCTTTATCGGTCAGATATATTGCACAGTCAACATTCTTAATGTTGAACTCTCAGTTGAGCCTGTAGGGTGGTCTGTCCTGTACCCTGTAAGGCATTGTTGTAGCATGTCTTTAAAACAAGTCTTAAGTAAGTGTGCTAGGAGCTGCTCCCTCTCTTATATTGTTTGTGTTATAAGGTAACTCATGGGTTTCTTGGCAGAAGAAAAGGGAGAATTATTGCTTTTTTTGCGATCTTCCTACTTTAGATGTTGATACTTGCCTATGCATTGTGTGAGGTGATAGATATAGTGAAAAGAGGCTCAAAGGTTACTATCATGCCCAGGTACTGGGGAGAAACTACACTGCACCCTTTGTCTCTCAGAGCTTATCAACTCAGTTTCATCCTGATTTTGGAGACACTTATTTGGATCTGCTGTAACAAAGCTTCCTGCCGGGGTCCCTCCACCCTGGACAGTGTGGTAGTTTTTATATCTGGAATAACTCAAAGACCTGATGGGATGAGAAGGAAGGAAGTTCTATTTCTTACAAATTAGTCAGTGAAGAATTTTGGCATTATAACTGGGAGTCCCTTCACAACTGGACACCTACATGGGTTGGGGCATAGGATTACACCACCTTGAGAAGAATGAGCTGCAGGCTTCTGCTTCTGAACAGTGAAATCAGCTGTACTTGCCTCTTACTGCTCATATCGAAAGTGATGTAGGCTGGCATTGGTGCTGATGTGCATATAGAGTGGAACCTGCAAAGGCAGGAATAAGGTCCTGCACTCTTTGAGTGAATGATGAACTCACTTTGAAACAGTATAACTATGTCTAATTAGACCTTTCCTCCCCTGTCTTGGTGAATGGCAGAGGTGTTAACTCTGTGTGTGTATAAAGAAACAGCATTCTAAAAAGCCAGATCTGTTGGCTGCCTATATGTGATTATTTTTCTAAGCTCTTTGTATTTTCAGATTTATCAGTAAATTTTTCTTTATCTGGTGACAGAAGCTTTTCTTAAAACATCACAATTCCTCTGCTGACAATTGTAATACAGGGCTTTAAAATTAAAATGTGGTTTGCTTTTTTGAGAAAGTTATATAGTTGCTTGTGAAATATACTAACATTAGTAGTAGAACTACAGAATATAGTAGTATTACCCTGTTAGTAATTTTATCTTATGCACTGACTTGTACATAACAAAAGCATTCTAATATTCTAACATTAAACATACATGCAGCATTATTTAATCTAAAGTGTTTAAGATTAAGTTAAATATACACGTGGCAGAACACGATGTTTTATGTTTTGTATGCACACTGCAGAGTGTAAAATTCTGCGTAAAAGTTTATCTCTGGGGAATGGAGAGAGGTGTTTCCTGAAATACATTTTACTTTAGGGCATTTATTGGTAAATCAACTTGACAATGATAAATTTCATTAGCCTTTGATTATTTTTAATTTATGAAAAAGAAGATAGTTTTGCACACTTCTATTAATTGTAATTAGTCAAAAATCTTACATTTTAATTTCATTGTTTGTTACCATTTCAAGGAGCTTTTATAAGTTACCAGACCTATTCTCTGCAACAATGTGGGCTTGATTACAGGAAGCATTTGCAAAGGAATCAAGATATACTTGTTTAGAGTAAGAAAGGTGTTTATCTTAGCTCTCATTATAATTAAATATCTGTATTCAGAGGTATAAACTATTCTGGCTGATGTTGCACTGGATGTCTTTGACATCTTGAGGAAAAAAGGCCCCAAAATAAAAAAAACACCAGTGCAGTCTTCCCATAGTTCAGAATAGATCTCATTAATTCAAGGTTACAGGATATAAACTATATCAGATCTCTAAATTATTTGAAATATGACATGGAGGGAAGAGTAAATTATAATTATATTAAAATAGATGATATTGTAATTAGCTGCTACAGTTAATGGAGATTTTTTTTCTTGCAATGTAATTGATTCTACAAAGACCTCTGAAAACTATTTAATGCAACTTTACAGAAGAATGAAATTTTAATAATACTGCAATTGGTTACTCATGAGCACAAGCCTAACAAGTCTCTTGTAGAATACTCAGTTCTAAAAAAATAAATAAATTCAACTTAAGTTATAAAAAGGGGATTTTTTTTGTCTTTTTTTCCCGTATTGGTGCTTTGGGGTTTTTATAGCTTGCTGGCTGCTACATTTCAGACAACTGGCAGTCATACTCATATGTCAGATTTGTTGCATTCTGTATACATATGTCTGAGGAAAAAATACTGCAGATGTTTATTTTTTTTTCCTTTTCAGCTTGATTTTTTTTCCCCCTTAAATAAAGTAACAATTAATACAGGTTGCCGAAAGAAGAATGCTTTGTAATTAAATTTCGAAAGCAGTTCTTGATGCACATGGATTAGCTAACTATCTTCCGTAGTTAATGTAGGTTTTTATAAAGAAACTCTTTAATGAGAAACTTGCTTTTAATTAGACCATGTCCTAAATTTGGAAATCAAGATTTTAAAATTATGGGAAGCTTCTGAGTTTCAGTAGGATCATTTTCCAGTTGAAAACCTGAAAACCATTGATATCTTTATTTTTCAAATACAGAGCTTAATTACTATTGAAAGCAGTGATTTCTCTTTTAACAGTATATATTCTAAAAAGTGGGTTATAATAGAAGCTATCTTCCCTTAAAATGGCCAGTCGTGTGAGCCATAATGCTCATTGATAGTAAAATCAATAGAGCATTGATTCTGAGACTTAATCCTTGGAGACTGTTGTTCAGAACAGCCAACGTAGTCTAGTAAATACCCAGTACTGTTTAAAGTGTTTAATGCAAGAGACTCTGCTGTCTTAATTTATTTTTTTTTAACAGATAATTTATAATAGAACATGGTTGTCAAACGTCAGTTTGCAGTCCCATTTTACATATTGTTGTATTGGACCTTATTTAATCAGTAGCCACATTTTCAGTACCTAAATTAGCAAGCCTTAGTATTGTAAGAAAGGCAAGTGCTTAATAAATTTATAGTAGCGTTAAGATTTTTTTTATGATTTTACATATATTTCTCTGCAGCTTTCGGAGGAAGAACATCTGTTGTGAAATCTATCAACCTAATGTGTTTTAAAAATGTTTTCTAAAATATTTTCATGTGTTCTAACAATGTTTAGGGGATGCATTATTACTTCTAAAATGCTAAAACTTCTACTCAATTCTTGACCAGAAAGTTATGTAGAAGTTTTAGTTTCCAAGTAACATACTAAGCTGTTTTTCTGACTAGATTTTGTGTTAAGGCATCTGTACTTAATTTGTTTTGTCTTACTGGAAAGGAAAAAGGTTACTTCAAATTTTACAATAATGGATATTAATCTGATTAGTCTTATAATTTTCATGGAAGATAGAATTTCGTAATATGAATTTTACTGCTGGTAGCATTCAGGGCGCTGAAGAATCCTGCATGGTTAAATCTTCTGCATAGAAATAATGGTGCCAGCTTGAACAAATGTTTTACCAGAAGTCAACGTTTCTAGGTATGCTGAATTAAAGTACATATTTTTTTTTTTTAATTGAAAAGCATTGCCTCTTTTCTGCTTAAAAAAATGAATTTACTTGTGGAGATTTTTTTTTAGTGCATCTCCAAGGTATCAATTTAATAACTATCAAAGTAGCTAGTGCAGTTGTTGCATTTAAATTGATTTACATGTCAAGACTGGCAGTTTAGCAGCTGCGCTATTATTCCTGGATTGGTCAATTTACTTGAGAAAAACCTACTACTGAGTTCTACTGACCTGCATGACAATATAGGCTCTATTTCTATTCCTGTAATTAGGCCTGCGACTAACTCAGAATATTTTTAATTAAAATATTTTGGTCAATGTGTTGCACCAAATTAGGCCTTTCAGTGCAGATTTAATTCTGGAAATGGTGTGATTAGAATATGTAATGAGTTGTGTTCAATTTAAGATTAACAGGTTGTGCATCTTGAACATACAGGTTTTTGAGTCTACTGTAGAGATTTTTGTTTCAAACTTTATCTTCAAAATTAACAAATAGAAAAATCTGTTTTGCACGTCTGTGGCTTGTTTATTTTTAAATTGATGGTAACATACTGTAAATAAAAGACCCCAGGCATACTAAGATATTTCAAGACATCTGTGTGAAGAAAACCAGACAAATTGTCAGAAAATGGTTTCTGTACAGTCAGTGGTGTTAGTAAAATTAAACAGTTTTAAAATAGATTGATTTTTGGTGACAGCTTTTCAAATAGAAAATCAAAATCATCTTGTTGTGGTGAACTTTTGTTTTCTAACATCAAAATCAAGCCTTAAAATTCGTATCTGACACAGAATTGATGTTAAGTCTGGCAGCATTTTTACCTAATGGATATTGTGCTACTAAAGGACAAAACGAAAGCAAAAATACCTCTCCCCTCCCCCAACACTTGTGCTTTTAATTTGTAAGAGAAAAATGGGTTTCTCTAGTGTTTGACTTTTGTTCTTTGCTACCTGTTTAGTAGTGTGTGGCTTGTTATTTGCTTCTATCATGGAGACCTGCCCACTGATTACTAGGCAGGTAGAACACAGCTACATTTCTAGGAGTCTGTTATTTCTAAGGTGAATGAACTGGAGGGTGGGTGGGTGTTGCAGGAGCAGTCAGATCACTTTATTTATTTATTTTAATTGCAAAAGACTAGGTACATTTCCCCAGCATTTGGTTCTGGATTCTGCTTGTTTCCAGGTGCAAGCCTAGCAGCTGACAAAACAGGGCATTGCTCAAAAACCAGCCCCCAAACAAAAACAAACCTAAAAAACAAAATGCAGCAAAACCCAAATGATCTTTTGTGTGTGTATTATTCAAGCTGTCTGTGGGTTATAATTTGTTTTGGTTTATAATTGGATTGGTTGTCTTATTTAATTTTTAGCTCTCTATGAAAGCCTGTTATATTTGCTACTGTAGGTATGATGATATTCTGATCAATGGACTACCGGATTGGCGACAGCCTGTATTCTACTACAGGCGGGTGAGAAAAATGAGCAATGCTGAGCTGGCATTACTCTTGTTCATTATACTCACAGTGGGTCATTATGCTGTGGTTTGGTCAATCTACCTGGAAAAACAGCTGGTAAGTATTGATAATAAATCAAACTTGCTTCAATTATTAGTATTGAATTTCCTGCAGAAGTTTGCATATTATAGGGATCTCTTCTACTTCCTCTGTTTTGAATTTGGATTTTTCATATTTTAAAAGGATTGTATTTAAGATGGTGATAACTATAGAATGAGTTACACAGAAATAGTAATGTAAAAACTGCTTAATTTTTCTACAATTGGTAATTACTAGCAAGAGATGGGTCTTTGTTTAACTGGAAGGAAGAAGAGGAATAAAAACTCTTTTATCATCTGTTGACACAGAATCATATGCTACTGTAGTCATGTGTGTGGTTTTCCTAAATGATGTTTAAAAATAATCAGTTTTCATTCATTTAAAAGTCATACTTCCTTTGCCTTTGTTCTTAGCTAAATGCTTCTTTGCTTTGGGTTTTTTGTTAAGGGGATAGGCATTGGTAAGCGGTATAAACCGCATTATTTTTTGATTATTTTTTTTATTTTTTTGTCATATAGAGATCTATTGCTCTTCGACTAGAAAAAACCCTAAGCATAACTTGAAAAATATTCATACATTAGCATCTATTTACCTTTTTTTTTTTTTTTTTTTTTTTTATTTTCCACTGCATTATTGAAGTTGATGAATGAGAAAGGAGGCAAGTTGAATGCTTTCTCCTCTTAGAAAACTTTGATTGCTATGGAGATACACATGAGTGACAGAACTGGACTTCATGTGCGTTTAAAGACTGGATACCATGGCAACAGTTATTGTTAAGATAGATCATTTTACTTAATCATGTAGGACCCCTAGATACATTTGCATAAATGCTACTCTACTGTTTACCCTTCACAGAAGAGTCCCAGTAACATTTGTGGTTTACATGCAAATGATAACCTGTAACCGTAGTTCTTTCTACATCAAGGATGAACTGCTTAGCAGAAAAAAGAGGGAGAAGAAGAAAAAAACAGGCGGCAGGGGTACAGATGAAGCCAAACTTGCTGCTCTAGACAAAAATGAAAGGTGGGAAGGAACTCTTTTGTTTTCTGCATTTTAAATCATTTTATCAGCAGCTGGGTTAGTTCTGTCATGTTCTCCTTGCATCTCTGAAATACTTTGAGAAAAACAACTGTATTTATAGTAACAGCAATTACTGTTATAAAGCGTGCCAGTGTAGATGTGTTTTCAGCTTTTGATTTGGGAATGCATGTGTGGTGTTTATTCAGCAGATCAACAATAATTGAAAGATTAAGACTGAATTAATGATATCTGGCTTATAGAAGGGTGTATTATTTCTACAAGTTGGTTTTAGAAGATTTTACACCTTTTTCGGTCTTTGAAGCTTTTTTTTCCTTTTATTACAATTAACGATTTTCAATTTATTTATTACCATACCAAGCAAGGATTTTTTATGGGGCATTAATGCTTGTCTGATTTAGTGCTTTTTATCTGATTAACTTAAAAACAAGCGTGTTGGTAAAGGCTTCTAACACCATTGTTTGTTAAGAAACACATAGGCAAATAGTGACTTTCAGGACACTCCAAAAGATACCACCATTTCTTCTGTTGATTCATAGAAAGAAATAAAGGGTTTAAATAGTTCACACAGCAGGGGCATGAACTGGATCAATGCAGGATGGAGATCAGAGACCATTCTGCCTGTTGTCTTTCCTGATGACATCAGTGAGTAATGCTCCAGTGAACTGCAAATGACGTTAATTTTTATGTATTGTTTTGTTTATGCTACAGTCTTCATATCTGGTTGTCAGCACTTGTGAACACTTGGTTGAGGTTTGAGGTTTTTCCAGGGATTTGTTTGGTTTGTTTTTTTTTTTTTTCCCCCAAAGTGAAGTGATTGTGCGGCTTAGGAATTTGTCTTGTTGAAAAGCCCTTTTTAAGAGATTAAAATACAGCGGTGATTAGAAGTGAGCTGTTACGTGTTTTTAATTGAATATTCAAAATGTATTTTTAATATTATGTAGTTGCCCACTTTTATAGGAGTTGACAAGTGCTAATCATCTTGAAGGATATGGTAAAGTTCTGACTTTATGGTTGTGTGGTAGTAATGAAAAACTTACAATTTTATTTAACTGCAGAGTACTGGACAAACCGCAGTGGCATGACTTACTTCCATGCAAGCTTGGAATATGGTTCTGTCTCACTGTGAAAGCTTTACCTCAGCTGTTCCAGGTAATAGTAATGATTTTAAGTTATATTACTTTATTTTTCTTGATGGTGTTATTATGTGTAATCAGATGCGTAGCATTTATTCTTACAAATTTTTTTAATCAAGCACATACCATGTGTGTGTATATGTATGTACAAAAATTACTCTTTGGACACAAATATATTATCATAAGTTCATCAAAATATGAATATATTCAAAACATACATTAATCTTAATGTGCTAGAGAATTCAGCAGCAGTTCCTGTTAGGCAAAATTACAAGAATATATTATGGAGAGGGGTGATATATATACATGTAGAAAGACGTTGGTATTATTAATGAGAGATCTGTTAACAAAAACATTTTTATCTCAAATAAGCAAATGCTGTGCTTTCACAGCAAGTATTAATGTCATTTTTTAAATTCGGGGGAACAGTGAAATTACTTCTGATTGAGGTTTTTTTTTTTTTTTCAAGTCACTGGTTAAGGATGTAAATCAATACATGAAAATGCTACTAAGGGTAAAGTAACGAAGGTATAGTTGTAACTTAAAAGTAAATGTGGCAGATTTGCCCACGGTTGTGTGGTTTTGATTTAATAATCTAAACTGTAAAATTTAGTTGCTATTCAGCCTGTATAAGTGTTGTCAGATCTGTTATCAGAAAAACTTTTTTAATATGACATGGTCTTTCTTTTCATTTCCCTTGAATATATCCATTTGGTTTTAATACCCTTGTCACTAATGAATATGGATTGGGGAATGCAAGGTGGATTTTACTTTGGTTTACAGAAACATTGAGTATTAATTTTGAAGTAGAAATAACATCAGTGTTCAATTTCTTTTCGTGTTCAAGCTGGAAAAAGCATATAATTCATAATTCCTCATATGTTAGCAAAAGGCTTATAAAAATTATAAAGTCTGGTCTTTCAGCACCACAGCCTTTAACTTTTCCTGCAAAGAGATGCAAAAGTTAGTATCTTCCTCTTCTAAAAATTTCACCAGAACTATGTGGCTATTTTATTAAAGAAACCTTTCCTTCTTGCAAGTTTTTAAAGCAAAAATGGTGGTGCTTAATTGAATCAACTGTTGTGTCCAAATTAAGCTTTGATGTTCATCCTCATTTTGGTGAGTCAGATGGAAAAGAATTTAGTTCAGCAGCTGCTGTTGCTGCATTTTTGGAAGTTTCATAATTATCTAACTTTTTTTGCCGTAATTGCAAAAAATTCAAAATACTTCTTTCAATCGAAGCTTTCTCACTTTTTATTTTAAGATAATCTGTTAAGAAGTCAGTTTAACAGGTTTCAGATTTGCTTGTCAAAAATCAGATCCTGTCTCAGCCAGAATAGGCAGAAAAGACGAACGCAGCAAAAGTGGTTTTGCACTTTGTAGACACCGAGCCAATACCTCTTGTTGTGGATCTTAAATCCATCAAATTAATAGTGGTGAAGAAACACAAACCCGATCTAAACTTATGGAAAATTGGAAACGAAGAAGCAGGGATTTGGTGGCAGGGGAAGCATGTTGTAGAGGAATTGAGGACAGAACAGCTATGGGGCAAGGAGGTTGCAAAGAAATGTGGTTCCTAGAGTAAATTGCCCCATACATGAATTATACTACAGCTTAACTCCAGGGTTTGTTTTGTTGCTGTTTAAGGTGACCAGCCAATTACATAAGTTAAAATGCAATAAAATACAGGTATTTTTCAATATTAAGAATATTTAGGACTTCAGATAACTATAGCTAACAATACTTCTCATTTGAAGAGTATAAGAGCAGCAGTGATCTCATGCTAGTGTCTTTTCTGAAATGACACTGCAGAAGATAGATATTTTAGCTAGCTGGACAGGGACACCTCTGGGCTTCTTTTAAGTTGTATTTAAGGATTTAGCAAGTTCTGCCTTAATTGATTTACCAAGGTAATAGCAAAACAGTGGCTGTTCTTACATGATTATAACATGGTACAGAGGTCCTGTTTTGAACCTCAGTGCTTTTCTCTTCAGTAATACCCTAACATAGGCTTGAGATTTCAGTGTTTCAGGCTTTTAGTATAAATAGAATCACTGAGGCATCTTATCTAGAAGATAAGACTCATGCTGATACTGAGTAGTGTTATTTGTGCTAGTTACACATGCAAATTATTTGACAAGGTGTTACTGTGGTTGACATAAGGATGGCTGCTGCAGATTTTTGTTTATCAAATTAATCTAAATTATTTCTTCAGTCACGTAAGAGCAAACAAATTATTTTCAAAGTTGGCTGTCATTCATCTGCAACTAATTCTGCCAATTGTAGATTAACTTCTGAAAATGCATCCGTGTTTAAATGAACCCTGTTTGGGACAGGAAAGAGTAAGAGTTAGCAACACTTTTAATGAACTGTTGCTTCTGCCACTGAGTTTTTCAAAACCCTGCCAGTGAAATTGCTGAACTACTTCCCAAATTAAGGAAACAAACCCCTCTGCCTGTGTACACAAGTTCTTCCTTAAAGGAAGCTTTATTTAAAAAAAGAAGGAAACAAAAAAAACCAAACCCAAACCCTCAACAAAACAAAAACCACAGAGATCAATTTAAACTTTTTGTCGGTTTTTGTATTGATTCCTTTTACTTAGCATCCATCTATACCCCTCCCCCCCCGTTAGTTAATGTGAATATTCTACTTACAACAGCTTTCTCTGAGGGTTCAGGTTGCTGAGCTTCTGCTCATGCCCCGCTCTCATTTATCCAGTTGAGTGTCTTTCTCCTACTTCCCTTCCTTCTTCAAAATGTCAGATTTCAGAAGGAGGCACTTAAAATAATTAAGGTGGGCCTTTACTGAAGAGAAATGCTTTGTTTGCATGCCCTTCTGATGGCCTGCGCCATTTTATCGTAGTCTACATTTTATGTCAAGAAACTGGAAGAAAAATGCGTGAGAGGAGGATGAGAGCAACTAAAAAATGATTGGTTTGTTTTTTGGTTTTGGGGTTTTGTTTTTTTAAAACTGTTGACAATTGTTTTGTGAGAGAGCTTGCGTAGGTTTTTATATCCACACATTTAGTTCACTTAAATTGGGGGGTGAAAACAGCTTCTTTAAGCTTGTTTTAAGAAGCAAAGGGAAAAGAATACATAAAATGTGTCATAAATCAAATATCTCTGATGTGAAAGAAACATTCAGTGGAGTGTAAATTACATTGACTACTATCAAGTTTAATTCTTATAATGTAGGCTCACGAAAAAAGATAAGGAAAGAATGCAAATTGTTTCTAAGGTCATTTATAGTTTCCTCTTTCATGAGAATGGCCAGGAAGGAGTCTATATATTTAAGAAAATACATAGAAGAAGAAGAAAAAAAAACACCCAACTTTAATTATAATGCTTATTGGAACTGACAATTGTTTTTGCAAAAAGTTAACCAGCCAAATACAGTGTGCAAGAATTGAAGTTCAAATGGTGAATGTAGTACAGAGAACACAATTGTTTTAAGTGAACTTTCATTTTGTGGTAGAACAGTCACATGTAAATTGCAGTTTATTCCCAAAACAGCTTACGAGAAGTTTTTCTTTGGATGTGCAGCCGTAAGACCTAAGTCTTTTTAAAGAATATTAATTATTCTTCACAAAGTATTTCCTTCAGAAAACTGAAGATAGGAGTGTTTGTTGATGTTCTGTCAACTACTTTTCCTCCACCTTGATGGGGTGAAGCTTAGCAATGAATATCTTTATTTTTACACCAACTTAAAATTAATACTAATCAGCACTAGGATGTATTTTTGTGTTAGTTAAATAATTTCTGGAAGAACTTTTGGTGGCTTGCCAATAACGAGAAGGCAGTTCAAGCTCAGTACGTAGTAGTACCAGGTATAACCTAGTGAAATTGTCAACAAAACTTTCAATTACAAGTGAAACTTTTGCTTATGGAGGAGACCTTTGTGTAGTGTGAAGTGAATTGAAACAAAAAGGCCAGTAATTTATTTTTATGTAGCCTACCAGATGGTAATTACTGTAGCTGATTTAGTAGCCTGGAATAGATTCAAACTAGTGACCCAGAGGTGTTTAATTTTTTCCTCGGGTTTTCTTTTAATCTATGGTTACATTTCAACACCTGTTTAGAGATGGTTCAGCTTTGGCCTTAAATGGACTGGCAATGTGTCATTAAACTCAAGAGGCTTTGCCAGGAGGGCATCTCCATTGGCAAAGTTAGCTTTTAAGTAAGATCTGTTTAGGTCAGCAAATATTTATGTAGGTTGGTTTTGTCTTCACATATTACTTTACATGAAATCATCGTGCGAGATTAAATAAAATTTACTGCATTTAATAACATATGCCCTAAAATGAGATTTTTGGAGAAGATTTATTTAAGTCAGGTTAGATATCTCCTTAATACCCAGCTTTACAGGGTTTTAATGTGTTCCAACTTACTGTACAGCACCGATGTTGATATAAATTGTGGGGAGTGAGCAATTGCAGGGTGTGTGGCATGAGTGATTGCCTATTTGCTCTGTTTCTTGCTATTTTGCAGCTGTTGGAAGAACCAAAGTAGGGATGAAGCTCTTGACCCTGAGGTCAATTAGAAGCTTAGAAGCAGGTCAGAGGAGAGTGGATGGTAAAACAAGTATTCTGGGTATATGCAAGTGAGCAAAAATAATTTGTGTCTAACAGAGTACTGACTGAGACTTTAGAGACAAAATGTGCTTTGCTGCATGGGAAAAGTTCTAAGTCAATGTAAGACACTAAGGAAATTGGCCTTTAATAACCGGCTGTTCTGTGACAGAGAATTTTGTTCTGCTCCTTTGAATTACTTGCTGTATGTCTGCATATCCCAGCACACACGTTAGAGGAACTTAGCTCCAAGAGTAGCTCGTGTATGAGGCAATACTACTCAATTAATAACGCTGTTCCATTGTGGTGTGAGGCTTTGTGGGTTGTGAATGGGTCCCAGGGAGGCCTTGCAGCATTGGCCTCAATTCATAGAATCATGGAATAGTTAGGGGTGGAAAGGACCTTAAGATCATCTAGTTCCAACTCCCCTGCCATGGGCAGGGAAACCTCACACTAAGCCATGTCACCCAAGGCTCTGTCCAACCTGGCCTTGAACACCACCAGGGATGGAGCATTCACAGCTCCATCCACATCCATTCACATCCAATGGGCAACCCATTCCAGTGTCTCACCACCCTTACAGTAAAGAATTTCTTCCTTATATCCAATCTAAACTTCCCCTCTTTAAGTTTGAATCTGTTACCCCTTGTCCTATCACTATAGTCCCTAACGAAGAGTCCCTCTCCAGCATCCTTACAGGCCCCCTTCAGATCCTGGAAGGCTGCTATGAGGTCTTCATGCAGCCTTCTCTTCTCCAGATTGAACAGCCCCAACTTTCTCATCCTATCTTCATATGGGAGGTGTTCCAGTCCCCTCATCATCCCTGTGGCCCTCCTCTGGATCACCTTTTGGCCACCTTTGCTCCACCACCCTGGATGTGGAATACCCAACAGATGCTGCAGAGCACAGCCTGCATCCAAGGCTTGGGAACCATGCTTCAGCTGCCTACAGGCTATGTACACAGCTGACAGTCCTGGCCAAAGGATAATCCTGGTATTATTTCAAGGCCAAAGCATGATTTTCTGGTTAAAAAGGATGAAGTAATGCAATTCCTATTTATTTGCTAATTTACCTTTGAGAAACATGTAAAAATGCAACAGATAAATCATGTTTAACTTTTTTTAACATTATTTTTTACTAGAGCATGTTAATATCACTAGTTTATAAAACCATCAAGTGTTTTTGCTGTGGTATAATGGATGTCATTTTTATTGCACAGAAATAGCAAATTGAGGGGTGGATGTTGCAGTAATTTTAATTTGTCTCATTTTCCCTGTGTGTTTTTGTACAAATTGTATAAGAACGCTACTCAAAAAAACCTCCAAAAATTAGTTCAGGAACTTCATACAACTGTTTCTCTTCAAGTCTATAGATTGATTTAATAAGAATTAATACAGAGAAAATTATTTCAATATACTGATTTTAAGTATGCTTGTGGGAAAGTTTCTGGTTAACTGTGAATTCTAAGGGGATGCATTTTGTTTTTATCTGTCCCTCACCCAGAGAACTGAAATGTGAAGCTGATTCTATCACAGTCTGTAATGAAGATTCACATATGACCAATACAGCAGGTTGTTTCCAATGTTTGCCTTGTTTCTCCTAATCTCTAGTCTTTCTGAGGTAGACCACAAAGCCAGGAAGATTAGCTGGAGGGAAAAATAACCCTACAACACAAACAAAACAACAAAACCTCATCACCCTACCCAAGAGTCAAGGGGAGGCCAAAGTGAGTGAGTCTTACGTAGAACTAAGTTTTTATTCCAGAATTAGTACAGTTTGAATAAATAATATATTTGTTGATTTAAAGCCAACAAACAACAGTTGCCCCCACCAAAACCCCCAATCAAAGAAAAAAAACCCTTAAACTTTCAGTGTCTAGAATTTCTGTATTTCTGTATAACTCAAGTGCAGCTTTGTCTTGGCAATCTTAAATTTATTGACACAAGACCATACTAAAATAAAAAGGAACTAAAATACAAGATTTTTTTTTTCACTGTTCTTCATTCTTTGTTATGGTTAAAATATTGAAAATAATTAAGTGTTTGTATGTTGATTTTTATTTTTCTTTAACACTTCTTGAAATATTTTGGTTAACCGTGAGGATAATCACAGGAACTTCCTATACATGGAAGATGAAATATAATTTAGAAATACTAATACCAGAATTTCACATTTCAGATATACTCTTTTTTTCATTCTGTTCCTTTTTGGAAAGTGTACATTTAAAAGCATTGTATAAAAGACCAGCACATATTACCCCTCTTCACAATTCTTTTTGCTTAACTATATGCATTATTGCTTTGATGGTGAAGAGAAGTAATGTATCTGTGTTCAAAGTCCTGCAAATGAGAGCAAAATATTTCTGATTAGGTAAGGTGGAGCTTTTAGTTAGAAAAGTTCCAGCAGTATTTCTGTATAATAATATGTATAGGAAAAATATCTATAATAGGAAATGTTCATTACCTATTAATGATGAATTAATGGTAATCAGGTCTAAAATATGGATGTACATATTTTGAGCTGTTTGGGGAAATATCTTCTCAAAGAAGAATCATTACTGAATCCTGCGGAAGGAGCGTTAGATTGAAAGAGGCTGTATCTATACTGCCAGTGGTTTTAGGGCCCTAAAATTGAAGCAAAACAACTACTTGAGTATATCACTGTGGAAAGTAGAAATTCTGAACATAAATCTGTTTTGAAATACTCTGACTACCACAACTGAATATGCTTGAAAATGAATATTCCTGTTTAGACTGAAGTTATTGAAAATTAACAAGGAGTAAATTGAAATGTGCTTATTTATGTTAAGGCAGAAGTTTCTTCAGATAACTTGTATTTTAAACTGTCTTCCAGTGGGTTTTGTTGGGGGTTTTTTTGGTTTGGTTTGATTGGATTTTTTGGGGGGGGGGTTGGTGGTTTTTTTGGGGGTTTTGGGATTTTTTTGTTTGTGTTTTTTTTTTTTTTGTGTGTGGTTTTTTTTTTTTTTTTTTTTTTCATTTTGATGTATGAGGTCTAATGCCCATCTAGTTTGTGTCTGTGGCTAAAGTCTTTACTCAGGTATGTCTTTTCATTTCTCCTAACAACCTGTAGAGCCATTTCTGAGGCTTTTATGGGAAGGAATTAATTTTCAAATCTTCAGAATTCATTTTGATTTTTTTTTCTGTTCTTTTTTCTTTGCTTTACTTCCTACATTTTTGTGTGATTCAAAATGTGCTGTCTCTCCTTTTTTGTGATTATGGTACCAGCCATAACAAACTGTGATTAATAAGATAAAAGACTAATGTTGCCTTTGTTACCTGCATATTACTCCATTTGCAGTGATAATCCATTTTATATCTATAAAGCAACAATGCTGCTAAATTTCGTTTACGTGCTTCTGAATAGTTTTCTTTGTTGTTCAGCTATTGTGTCTCATTTTCCTCTGAGCCACATTTCCAATTGTTCTGTGATTGACATGCTGAAGAGATTGACAGTTACCCCCTAGTGCCTGCTGTCTAGAGATCCCACAAGCAGTAATGGATTTTACACCAGAATTTAGCATCAAATATTGGCTTTCAGTGTCAAATGGGTTAAATTTAAATGCCAGTTAATTGTAGCCATTTTGAAATCATAGCCTTAAACAAAAGCATTTTTTGGATATCAGTATGTCTGAGTCCTGTGTATGCCACCCAGCACAAATGTCTCAAACTTATAGAACAAGTTAATCATTACATTTATGTCTGTCTCTGTTTCTTAATCATTCAAGTAGTCCAGATCTGGAGAGTACAAGGGAAGTTTCCATATACAGTAGGGAATTCATATTTCAGGTAAACCAAAAGGGAAACCAGTGCTGATCCTAATTTTTTAATTCAGTTTTCTAGCGCAGAAAATGAGTGCGTTTCCTCAAAGTCTACATATCTGTTGTTAACAGTAGTCCTCCTGTACCCACAATAGGTTTGTTGTTTGGGGTTTTTTTTTTTTTTTTTTAGCTCCAATTCTACGAAAACCACCAAACCCTCCTCCTTCCCCATCCCCAAAACAAAAACTGAAAGCGTGTTGCTGAGATGAGTTGCGTGAGATGAGTTCCTCTCATCTGTTACGTTCCAACAGTGAAAAGTTATGTAAACTCTTTAAAATTTCTTCTGTGCACAGTGGTCTCCTACATAAACCTGTCAGAGAAATGTAACTTCTCATTTCCTGTACCCAAATGTAAAGAGAAATAGAGAATAAGAGGTGTTTTGAAAGAGATTAAATCTTACTGATGTTTTGTGGGAATTTATCAGAGTTGTTCTTCAGGCACGCTGATGTGTATCAGTGAGATGTCTCCAAAATGTTACAAAGTTCTGCGGTGGATCGTGGTTCTGTCCTGTGTTTTCTCACTTTCCTCAAGTAGTTTTGAAGGGGTAGATGCCAGTACAATGCAAAGAACAACTTTTGTCATGTTATCTTTGCAGGAAGCAATGTTTTTGGATGACTTCTACCATTAGAGGCAGCAGTGACTGCTTTACTCAGTTTTCATTTTCAAAATTTATTAAGATGTCTTATTTTAAAGAGACTGGGTTTTGTTCAAATTTATGGGATTAGAGTTGAAATTATAAAAATATTTGCTGATGTTTTACAATACATTCTACATAAAAATTTGAATCACCCTTTATATGTAAAAAGCAGGACTGTTAATGTAACAAGAATAAAACTTTTTTGGCTATAAGGAACTAAAATTAGGTTTATATAATATTATAATATTGTTATTTTGTTTTACTACTGGTGAGAATCTCTTACTTCAGCAGTCTGGTTGTTCATATTGAAAAGCTTTCAATTCATCAGATTTTGGAAGCATGTAACTTACTGGAGATGTGTGACAGGAGTCTAGTTTTTCATGTGTAAATTTGCCAAGTAGATTTCAGATTAGAATCTAATCCTTGGAAGAGAAAAACCAACAAAATATATTTTCAACACTTTAATTGCAATCTAGAAGTTGGTTTGGGAGAGGAAATAAATAAAAAGGGACAAAGCTTGGTTTTGGAACATGCAGTTAGTGTTATAGTGGGTTCACACTAAGATGACTGCTGCCTAGCAGTTGCCTTCATCCCTGCACATGCTACTCTAATTAAAAACTTTTCTTTCTTCCTTGAACTTCCAGATTGCTGAAGTGAGTGAAGTGGCTACATAGCCTCTTACAAAGCTATAGGTAGTGATCAGAAATGTTTTTATAACCATTTTGCTCTTCAGGTTGTCAGCGAGCATCGAAGTCTATAATATCTACATTATTACATTTGAACCTTTATTACAGAAAAATCCTACATTCTCAACAAATACCTTTTATACTGACAATTGCTGTAACCCAAGAGAACAAATGTATCTTAAATTTTTTTTTTTGCAAGGTTAATTGAGAGTTTAAAACAGAGCCATTGCAATAATTTGTTTGTATAAGGATGCTAATACCATTGCAACGTTTTCTTAAAGGATGCCAGACAATTATATGTAGAATATAAAGAAACAAAAATGAAGGCGAAAGAAGATGCCCTGGCTAAGGCTGAGCTTGAAACACTTCAGAGTGAGTTTTTACCACTGTCTTAATAAACAAAGATGTAATATGATATACCTACTACACAGGATGTATGTGAACACTTTTATATCTAAAATGTGTGCTCTATGTATTTCTGTACTGTGGATAAATTTTAAAAATTTTTTAATTTTTTGTCTAGTTTTGCAGTAGGCTGCTGGCTTGTTCCTGCAGAAGCATAAAACTCAGTTGATAGTTATGTTGCAGCAACAAAAGCATGCTTTGCTAGAAATGTTGCTTTACAGGAGGGGGAAATCTCAAATGCATAGATTTTGAAGTATGCATTTTCAGAAGTGACCTCTTGTATTTCAAGCATTCTTGTTTCTCTTGTCTGTAAATAGTTTTTAAAATATGCGTAATAATTCTGTTTTGCAAATTGAGTTGATTTTTGTGGTAGAAATTCAGCATAATTTGAATTTCCAAAAGCATGGATGCAGACTTTGGAGATGGTTTCATGCCATTGTTGAGAGAAGTGCTTTAAAGTCTTTACGCTCTTATAAAAGACCAGAGAAGACAATTACCATTTTCCTTAATAAAGTATTCAGAATAATTATAGGTGACTTTTCCTTTTCTTCTTTCAGTTATCTGCTTTTGACAATGATTAAACTTACCTTCTTCTGAAGACAATTTTAGAAGTTTTTGTTTGTGTTTGTATGTGCGTGCTTGCTTTATTTACCATACTTAAGTGCATGCTTTTAAGTTCCTTTATTCTGACAAGTGCATTGAGTGCCCTATAATAATCTACTAGCTTTGAGTATGCATAAGCCTTTAGGCACTTAAAATACAGCTGCATTATTTATATTTACAAAATAGCTAATTTTGTAAAATCAGCAAATATACCCAGTTACAGGAATAATTCCCAACTTATCTGTAGCTGAATCTATTTTGAGAAAATGGGTGACATTCAGCACTTCAGTGAACATTGTGGACCCAGGCCAACTGTAGCAAAATAGTGCATTTAATGCTTGTTAGGAGGCCTGACATTATATTTGAGATACCTACCACAAAACAGGCCTTGAAAAGGGTCTTGACTTGAGTTATTAAAAACTTGCTTAATCGTCAGATGGTAATATATTGCCATTGTTCAAAATAGCTGGTATACGTTCTGCATTGAAATTTGTGAACTACTGTTAAAAAAAAGATTAGTTTTTGGAAGCAGAAGTGCAAGTGAAAGTAAAAAGTCATTAAAATTGTGTGTGCACGCTCCTGTGTTTGGCTAAAAGACCATGTGTGAACTTTTCAGTATTCCCCCTCTGCCAGGTGTCGCAAGAGTTGGGGTTTTTTTTGTTACTTCCGGTATCAGTGTCCACACGCGGGAGATACGGGTTTGGCACATTTCCCCTCAGGGTCACCCAAGACCTCTCACCACCCTGTACCCTGTCACGCTGCTGGGTGTGACATGGCATGACCCCCATGTCTGCTGGGTGGCCCAGCATCACTCATGTGAGCGGGGGCCAGTCCTCACCAGTATTACTGACTGGCATCCCACTCTACTTTGGTAGGCTTGCTGGCCGGGAGCAGGAGGAAGGATTGAGAGTAGCCTCCTGCAATTAGCAGAGTTTGAAATTTGACACAGAAATAATTTAGTCAGTCATAGCAGTGCATATGGGCATTACCTGGGCAGTAGAATGAGCTGTTGGTTATCTTCTTTTTCTTTTTTTTTTTCTTTTTTTTTTTAAATTATTTTATTTTTAATGAAATAAGACTCCCAAAAGAACAAGAGATGCATCTATGTTACTGTAGGCAAAAGAAGTTGCATAATTCTTTACTGAACCTTGCATGCGAAGCATCTGTTAAATTTGCTTATTTCATTATATTGTTCTGCATTGTCACTTCACAATTAGCATAGAAAGGTTGTAAATCATCAAATGTGTATTTTGTTTGCCCCCATTCTTAATTTTAGAGACCATTCATGGAATGAAAGTTCGTGACAGTTTCATCTATCTAATTGGGTAAATTTATCTCATGCAGATTAGCAATAGCTGTTTTACAGTGCTTGTTTTTTCATGACCTAATTGCTAGTTTACCATTGTGTCTACCTGTTTCTCTGCTGAAATTGTGCAGTGTTCTGTAGGCGGCTTGAACTAAAACCAAGAAGGGTACTGAAGGAGGAAAATACAATTTGTAGAGTAGGAAAGAGTAGACAGTATTAGCATGTCATTAAAGTGCTATATTTGGTAAGGAGTGTGAAAAAGTAATTTTTGGCAAGGTAATATTATGCACAAATTTGAGAAGTTATAAGAAACCCTGCTAAAACGCTGGAAAAATAAGTCAATCTATTAAACATTGTCATTACTACCTTAGGAAAAATACAGCAACTTTACCTTAAAAAGCATAAGTTAAAATACAGACCTTATGTTTCTAGGAAATGCTGTTTTGTATGGAATTACAGATAACTGGCTGGTTTATGTACAAAAATAGAAATGGTTTGCCTTACATTTTCTGATGCCCTTTTCACATTTAAATAGCAGAACACAAAATTTATTTTAAAATGGAAATGCTTTAATTAATAAGCTTCAGTTTCTCACTCTCCTGTATTGTCACACATGCATATAACCCCTGCAACAGCGAATAATTCTGTAACAATAGATAGCCCTGTTCTTTGTAGTCATGGGATGTAAAATAGGGTATGTATTAACTAAACTGAGTAGTCATGAAACTGAGAAGACCTAGGCATACATTATCAGGACAGATGACTCTCTAGTTTTTAAACATAAATTGAGTAGTTATCAAGACAAATTCTAGCAACTCTACCAGTCCTCTTCTTGCATGAACTACTTTCAACCACATCCGTTGTGGGGGAAACACATCTATTTTTGTTTCTTTATACTTAGCCTTAGTAGTTCTCTTGCTCTCCGTTCTTATGTTTTCCTTGACCTTCAGTATGAAGACTTAAACTCATTTTTAAAATATGCCTTTCTAAAAAATTAACACCTGCTGGGTATTGCAGGTGAACTCTTCACTGGCATCCCAGTTACCAAAGGTATTTGCATTGTAAATCCAGAATTCTTGGCCTGATGTACAAGGCATCTGGAACAATCCATTTATAGCTATAAACCATGTTGAATAGTATGTAGTTCGTTGGGTTTTTTTCCTTACCCCTGTCATTCAAGGCTTAATGGAAATATGAAGTTACTAGCCCTGTGGCTGCGTAACTAGCCTTCTTTCTGTATTGGGGCTTTATGATGGTAGCTGTAGTGGTATTTATATTTTTGTATAGGGCTTTATAGTAAGAAATGTCTTGCTGTGAAACATCCAGAGCTGTAGTGAAACCTTTAATAATACATTTGATCAAGTTTGGTTAGGCTCAGTGGTTCTCCCCTTCCAGACAGCTTGGAATACAGCATGCCACTTTGGTAGCATTTTATATTGTTTCATGAAACCTAGGGATAGAATACATCGGTGGATCATTTAGTATAATGTGTTTATTTCAAACCCTTACAGGCAAAAATCAGTGAAAAATACCGATTCTTGTGACTTGTCTTGTTTGACTTGTAGCGGTGATGTACTTTAGCTTTTAGCATCTTGTTAGGCAAGGTACAATATTGATTTGAAAGCCTTGAGATATCTTCAGTTCTTCCTGGTTTGTTCAGACAATTAATTTACTGTTACATAGTTATGTCTTAATTTCAGTACAAATTTCTCATGCTTTAGCATTTAGTTGATTCTGTTTACAGAATCACAGATTACCTTAGTTCCATTGCATGGGTAGCTCATTTCAGATTGCTTAACCACCAGAATTGCAAGCTCTTTCATCAGAGGTTCTTTGCACACAGTCCCTCATCAGTGCAGATAAGGCACAAGATCTGTAATTGTAATTTTAGAAAATGCTTTTGATTTGATTGGTCCTAGACTACCAGCCAGTCCATGTTCCTATTTCTTCATGTACTTTCCTCTTCACTGTAAACCATTTTGACCCAATTTACGTAATCTAGCACTATACTGAAGGTGACTTTATTTCTAAATAATTGACAAATATATTTGGTAATTGTGTTTAATGTTAATCCCTGCCAAAATGCAGTGTTCATGTGCCTGCTCAGTAATGATTTGCTGACAGGCAGGTTCAGAGAAAATTACTTCGTATAATGTCCCCTTTTTTGGTCAGTGTGGGTGTGAATGTTCCGATGACTTAGTTGTTACCTCTGAAGCATATTTGTAGCAAACTATTTATCATCCAATTCACTGATTGTTTTGGCAGGCCTGCTGAAAAGATTTTGAACTTGCAAGCTCATGTGTTTTTCCAGTTGTTTCAACTAGGCTGTCTGATGCCTCTCCCTACAAAACTTACTTCAGATTTTATGGAAAATATTCCACTCACATACTGCATTAGGAGGCTTATTTGAAAGAGTCATGTGTGTTTCATTATGTGTTTGTTTGTTAGAAGACAAATTACCTCTCAAATGTGGGAGGTTTATTTCTAATCCTTTCATATTACAGAGATGAGGTATTTGAGGGGGGTTGAAAGTTTGGGGAAGGGTAGATAGAGAAAAAGATGAAAGACATCAAAACCTACAGCTTGTGAGAGGTTTTCTGTAGTTGATGTATTCATCACTGAGCATGTTTTAGTCAGTTTGCTCAAAAATAAACTAGCTTCTAGGTTTCAGTACAGCAGATGTATGAATCTGTTTCCAACTTGTGATGCTTTCACATAATCCCATTGACTTTATTGAGTACAGAAATGTGTATCTCTTAAACATGAGTGTTTGACTATAGTTTGCTCCACTGTTTTCAATAAACTGTCAAAACCTTAGCACAAGTTTTTTTTCCAGACTTTTGAGTCTGTTGTATTCTTTCTGACTATGTTGCTGTACATGCAAGTGAATTTTTCTCCGTCATGTTTTAAACAAATTTTAATGCTGTAAATGCTTTTGTTGTCTTTCATAGTTACATAGGAAAATGAATAACATTGAAAGAAAGGAGTTCTCCATGCAGTATCTTACTGACTTGCCAAAAACGCATTTGCTCTCTACCTCCGTGTGTGGTTGTGTTTCTTGCATATCAACACATGAGATGCCAGTCAGTCTGTCCATTTGCTTTCTGTGATTTTTCGGACATCACTGTCCTTTTTTTTTTTTTTTTTTTTTGGCTATATTGTCTCTGAATTCTTCTTCTTGCTTAAAGTTAAGTCTTGGAAGCCTTGCAGGTAGAGGGAGCTCCAGCTTGATGTGTCCATACTTTCTCTGCTGAAGTTCAGCACTTGGTTTTGGGTTTTTTTTTTTAATATTAAGCGGTCATCTTTTTCTGTGAAAAAATTTCTGAATTCTTTACATTTACAGCAGTTAGCAGATAAAATCAGTATATACTTGTCTGAATACTTCAAAATATGGACCTCAGATACTTATTATGGAAAAAGCACCACTTTTATTACATAGCACCTGATCCAAAATGCTATCTGACTCCTTATCTTCTACAAATGACAGCTGATACATCTTAAAGCAAATAATCATTAGCCAGATACTGTTAATTCTGCCACTGGTAAAATTAATATAGTAACGCAGTGGAAGGACTAATGAGGAAGGTCAAAGTGTCTGATTATGTGCAAGTAATTCATCAAACTTCAAACCCTGGATCATGGCACCACAAACTAGTAAAATGTATAGCCAGTGCAGGAATAGTATTGGAAGCCTTTGAATATGTAAAGTGCTGTACTTTAAAGAGAGTTAGCTAATTGTTATCTGTTAAAGTCTAGGCATCCCTGTGATAGTTATGTTTGTATGATGTTCAAATGTAGGGAATAAATTATATCTCCTTTTTTAACTCTGAAGTTGTTAACTACACAGTCTTTTGGTAAAGAACTTGATAGTTCTAAAGGTGGAAAATACATAAAAATGAGTACCCTTGCAGCATATGAATTCAGCAAGTGATGAACCAAAATTTCTTCTGCTACAGAAGGACCAGAACTGTAGAAGCTGTAAACAATGTAAAATATCCATCTTTCTACACTGGAGTGGTAAATACAAAATTATTTCCATACTGGTTATGATCTTGGATTATCCATTTACTTTCTGTTGTTGCCTGGGTTTTATTATTCTATTTAATAAACAAGAAAAGCTGCTGCACTGTAAGTTGGCAATTAA
Source organism: Myiopsitta monachus (assembly GCA_017639245.1). Taxonomy (NCBI): domain Eukaryota; kingdom Metazoa; phylum Chordata; class Aves; order Psittaciformes; family Psittacidae; genus Myiopsitta; species Myiopsitta monachus. The sequence continues at coordinate 27,237,683 of CM029919.1, forward strand.
ATTACATAATGTTCCCAGAAAATAATAGTGTTAAGCAAGCTATTCATTCCCTTGTTGAGCTTAAAGTCAGGCTCTGGTTTCACCAAGGCTATTTCTCTTGTCTGCATTTAGGTGGATGAGCACTAGCAACTCTGGTCATAGTTAAGGTCCACTAGATATTGATACCTGCCTGTGGTATAGTGGTCTGAACATCCCCTGTCTAAAATCCTGTATTTATGATTACTGTTCAACCACTTGCATGTGCTTACCTATTCTAAAAAGTGGCTTCTGAAAATTCTGAGGTGAAAGTGTTCCCAGTGTTTGTGATTTCAATTCTGTTTATTTTAATGAAGTAAGACAGCTATTGTGGTATTTAATGGATATGCTGAACTCTCATTTGTATGTGCACAGGAGACAGTAGAGACAAGTTTTCTAATTCTGGTTGAGTGCTTGTTCGAGGTTGTGCAGCCATTTTCTCTAGGTCAGATTTCTTGTTCCTTTGATAGTCAGCAAACAACAGGGTATCTTGTCTGTGTTAGGTCTTCCTCTGTCGAATGCCTGAAGAAAGCCTAGATACTGTCTTTGATATCTCATTTTAAAGTCAGTATGGTGTCTTCTGGAAATACTGTTACAGAATTATTTCTAAAGCTACAGAAAGAGGCTAGATGACCTATTTACAGGCTAGGCTCTTCATTTTTAAATGTTAGTTATGTTCATTCAGGCCTTAACTATTTGCATACTTCAAGAGGGAAAATTAGGAAACCATAGCTGATGGGATGTGAGATACAGGAAAATCCAACTGTCTTGGTGTGTCTCTGCTGTTAAGTAATTCCAAGAGAACACAGACATAGTGATTGATTATTTTGCAGGATTGAAATACAGTAGTGGAAATTGCCTTTTAAGGTGATTTCCTATAATACTTTTGCCAGTATATATGTTTGCAGTAAATAACTGGTGAAGCCACTGTTAACTTACCCTGGCAAATCTTAGCCCGGACTCCAGAAGCTATTACATGTGGCAGCTATTAGATAATAGTTAATATATGTGATTTCATTATAGAAATCACCTTTTGAAATAGAATAGTTTTGCCACCAGTATTGTGTTTAGTAACATCTGAACAGTGAGAGAAATGCTGGTTAACACTTTTGGGCTTTCGTTAGTTTTTTTTTTCCGGGGACTATACATCATTTTGTGGTATTTACTATGCATACCTATAGAAGGATGCAAGAAAAAAAATCCATGTACAAGTTTTTACTTAATATTCCATTTATTTAATTCGTTAATTACAAGCAAACTTAGAGATTTTAAAAAAAAACAGGCGTCAGAACAACGTACATGTTAAAGTTGAAAAGATCATCAGACACTCTGTTAATTTTCAGATCTATATATATTTCCTGTTCTTTTTGGACTTCCAGAAGTTGCCATGAAACAGTTCTCTCTCCGTTTATTGTTTTCTTAAATATGCAATTCCTAGAAGTTTATCAAGTCCATGTAGTCTTTTCACTGTGCTGTTTCTGTATATACGCTGTTAGGAGCAGGAATTCTGCATCAGAGCCATTAGGGAGCAGTCCTTCTGGCCTCTTTAGGAATTTTTTCAAGAAGGTTTTCATGGAAAACCAGAAATTTCTCCCCTGATGCTCAGAAAAGTATTAGGGCATGGTTGCAAAGGCAGATAAGCTGATCTAATGGCCCACTGCTGCTGAGAAGTGTGGTTCTCTTTTTCCTTACTGACCACCTTTAAATGACTTGGGTTTTTTCATTTGAGTGTAAAGGAGTAATTTTCTACTAGATTAGTGAATTGTATTACTTTTCTAAGTGGCTGGAGAACTGTTGAAGCACAAATAGAAGAGAGAGGAGCATGTAAGCACACAGTGGAGAGTAGAAGGGTGGAAGCACAGTAGAACTTTCCTCTTCTGGCTGCAGCCAGGTGTTAGATCAGCTCTTGGTTTAGCGGTATCTTCAGGGACATCCAGTTATTGTGAATACAGCATGTTTTTAAAACAATGAGAAAAAAAATGAGAAAGTCGTTGGCACACCTGAGGTTTCTGGATGCTTTCTGAGTGAATTTTTCTTTTATGATCCTCATCCTCTTGTCTTCCCTGAAGTTCTGGCAATTTTCAATCAATCTTAAATCTTTCATTTGAGATCATCATATATAGCAGGTATGTTTTCAGTTGGTCTGAAAAAAACCTGGAGTTTAGGTCGTTATTGACCTTCCTTCCTGTCACTTGAATTTGCTGCTCCCATTTAAAATCCTTTGAAGGATTGAGAGAGCAAAAAACAGTAATCAGGTAGAGAGATGATGTCCAACATTTGAATATTTCTAAATGTGTAAGTGCTAGAACAGAGCTATTTATGGTTACAGAAATCAGAGAACAGAGAAGCTATCTATTGACTCAGGAGCTTATACTCAGCACAGCTGACCATAAAGTAATACAGAATTCTCTAAACCTCACCTTTCTACCTTTGCCAGTTTCTTTGAAGCCAGCTGGACTTCCAAAATCTTTTAACAGCTGCCTATGCTTTTGCCTGTACTAATTTTGTCAGGTGGTGTAGCAGTAATGAGAGCTAACTGTGATTTTTGAAAGGCTCCTTGTTTGGTCCTTTAAAGCATAGTTCATATAGAAGAGGAGCTAAGTGGATGCACTGCTAAGCTATTTACTTTTCATTAAAACAAAATTATTATGTAAAACTCTGAATTCTGTTCTTAATAAAGAAACTGAAGCCACTTCCTCTGTGGCAGTTTTAAAGAGTGTGGGAGCTAAGCCTGCTCCTCATTTATATTCCTCTGTGGTATTAGTAGCATTACTTTTTCTTCTTTCTTACTTTTGTGTAGAGGAGAAGAAGCCTAAAGTCAAGAAACCAAAATCAGAATTCCCTGTATACACAGTTCTAGAGTCAAGTGCATATATACCATCATATGATCATGGAGCTTCAATCGAAGAGATTGAAGAACAGATGGATGATTGGTTGGGAGGCAGGAACAGAACACAAAAAAAAAAGGTAAGTTCCAAATCTTTCATGTCATTATGTATTTTCAGTGTTGGTTTGTTTGCTTGCCTCTTAGGAAAATACAATATTGTATGTACACCACTACCATATTCATAATCTGTTGAAGTCTAGAGAAGTATTGTCAAGCAGAGACATAATGGAAAAGATCATATCAATGTTCAATGTAATTTGTGTAATGATACTGGAAATGTTATAATAGGATGTCGTTGATTAAAATACATGAAAGCTCTCTATGGTTTCCAATATAAATACTATTGTTGTTCACTAGAAATTAGTATAACATAACGCTGTCAAGTTATATGAGGCTTGGTTCTTTCTCTTAATTGCAGTTAATAACATTTTGCTTGCAAGAATAGATTCCTGTCTATTAAAAAAAAAGGGGGCAAAGGAAAAAGAAAAGAAGCAAAGGTTTCTTCTAATATCCAGCTCTAGTACCTTTTGATCGTGGAACTCCTTATGTACTTTGTGCATTTCATCTGCTTTATGGAAAAGACCTAAAAGTTCGACTTTGGCCTATTGTTAAGGTTCTTTCTATTTAGAGATAACTGTTCTTAGTGGCGGTTGGTGTCATTATCTTCTAGTAAATTTTATTAAAACATACTGGCTTGAAAAATGTATAGTTTTAATCTTAGAACTGAGATATAGAAGTGAAAGAAGTGTTATCAATTGCCTTCCTGACCTAAAACCCTGCCTTGCTTGGAAGACTATGATGAGCGTGTTTGGAGCGGAGTTAGGCAACACGTTGACTTCAGGGTCAAAATAGTGAAAAGCTTCTGTTGCCATTCGTCTGATTCCTCTGTGCTGCAGATGTACTTCCTCCTTAGTTATTTTCAAACCTGTGAAAAATACTCTGTTACATTTTTAGCCAGACCTTAAAGTTTTTACTAAAATAATTAGAATTTTGCATAACCTGTTTAATCATCTACCGCTACTGGATTCCTAAGCTTCATGACTTCCTGGTTGTCAGTTTTCTCTTGCTGTTACTTTTGTCTTTCTCTATAAATAATACAGACATCTGCATTCTGTTTGCTGTTATATTTCTGTAACAAATCCATTCTGCAAATATGCTTATCTTTTGACTTTTGTGCAAGGGATTGGCACTCTGAATCCTTAACCACTGGGGCATATTTTCGTGCACTTAGAGAGAGTAAGAACTCAGGTCCTTAATTCTACAGATGAGTTGCCTGGGAGTTAGACAAAGCAATGACTGTACATATGCTCTTAACTCAAGAAAAGTGCCCATGAACTGGATTCCTGTTAGTTGCATCCCTGTGAACCAGGTTTCCTTACCAGGCTGTGTGGACAAATGATTAAAGGAGAAAAGATGTATATTTGTTTACAGGAGCGCAGGTTGGTTGCATGCTTGACTATCTGGATCCCAATTCACCTTCCCCTCTGATGGAAATCAAATCTTTCTTTGGATTTCCATGAAAATGAAGGAATTGAGTAAGGCTGGGCATATATCATCTATAATTTTGCACCTCCTACATAGAGTATGTAGGAGTTGTACCTTCAGAGGCATTGCCAAGAAAACAAGTTGTAGATATGTCCTTTCAGAAACAGGAGTCACAGAAATTAAAACATATCAGAGAACTGTTATTAAAAGGTAAGTAACTCGGTTTTCTGTGCTTACACCTGGAGGTTCAGTGTTGCACCTATCACTTTGATTGATGAGTTTATTTTTTGAGTTATATTCTGTTGCAAATGGGGTTAACATTTTAGGGACAAGCAGGCAATTTGAAGGTGTACTGTCTGAGTAAAGTGTTTGACCTGAACAAACTGTGATGAGACACGCTTCCTTTCCTTGACAGCTAATATGTTACCACAATGCAACATCGACATTTAATACAGTAGTGGAAACACATTCATAAACTGTACATAGAAATGAAAAATATATGTTACCAGCTGTAGCAGCTTGTAGGAGCCATTTGTATGTCAATATGAGAACGTCTGTGTCATATGATTTGTAATAAGCTCACTGGGAAAATAGTTGTACCACAAGTGAATTGTTCCCAACTGTCACTTGACGCATTTTCTTGTTTAGAAAGATGTATTTTCCTTCAGTACACATAGATATGAACTGGGACAGCATCCCTGTTCTACCTCCCTCTTCTACTTCTTGCATGGGTGTGCAGTGAAGTGCTGTGTAACATTCACCTGTCAGTTCTGCTTGTCTTAGGAAGAAGTTACTCTTTCATAAGGCATTTTGCCATCAGACTTTTTCTTGGGATTGCTATGCTTCACTCATGAGAAACCTTGGTAGCTTTTTTTATTAATTTTTTTTCAAAATAGCTCAGGGATGTGGGCTGTGTACAGCCAACCAGGCTTGAGAGTCATTTGCTGAGTGATAAGATCAAGTAGCTTGATGAAGTGGAATTGCTGTTCCTGATGTTGGTACCCTGAGTGTAGATGATTACTGTTCATTTAATATTGTTCACACACTGCTTTGCACTATTGACCTCTTGTTCTTCAGGAGGTGCCTGCAATCCATGGACTACTGTTTTGGAAGTGCTGTACCATGCAGACCACCCACTTTGATAAAAAGTTAGATAATGATCAGTTGTTAAAGTCAGTCTTTGTGATTATATATATTTATTTTCAAGGTTTTTTTGAGGGGTTTTTTTGGGGGTTTTGGTTTTTTTTATTGTTTTTGCGGTTTTTTAGTTGGATTGTTTCGTTTTTTTGAAAGCTGATTTAACAGCTTATGGGCTAAAGTACTGTAAGCTGTTTAGTAACGTTTCTTCCAGTTTGGAGGAGAACATTTGTCCTCCTTGGAAGACAGACTCTGGAAGGCTAAGGTTATGAATTTAGGTGTATCAAAGCTGTAGAAAAGAAAAATCCAGATTTTTATTGTTCCATCTCTAACAGGAGTCTGGACATTTTTCTGACAGATATTAATCTAGGAAATAACATTATCATAAACTTAATAGCTCTGCAAAGTAGATTTGCCAATGTAGAGAAGATTATGGCATTCAGAAATATCTACCTCACCATTGTTTCATTAAGTTTATATAAATGCTCTATGTTTTATTTGTAGAGCAGGAGTGTGGCTTTGCTGGAATTCTGTATTTATTAAAAAAAAAAAAAAAGATGTTTGTGTTTCTGTCAAGGATTTCATTAATTTAAAATTGGTGGGTTTGGACGCAAATATCACTTCGGGTAGCCTAGAAAGATAAGTCTGGTAAGTCAGGAGGTGTAGGAATAAAGTGCAACTTGATAGAAGTTAAGCTGTTAGATATTGTAACTGAATAGAAGAAAATGATAAATGTTGATGTAAAGAAATAGGTCAAGAAGAATTGGGCAGAAAGGCTAGAATTAAGATTAGTCATGACCTGAGGTTAGCTTTGGAATAGAACAAATAATTTGCTTCAGTGTTTATTGAAGGTGATCCTAAGTAAAGGTTAATTAAAATAGCTTGGAAATGAGAGTTGCCATCTCTAATGGGGAGGTGAAGTTTTAGTTTTAAATTCAGAAGAGTCTGTAGGCTAGTCGTTACCCCAGAATTCATTTAAAGTATCATTCTTACTGAAGAGCAGACGTTGTCTTTTTTAAGAAGGAAAATAAAAATATATGCAACTGTTTCCCTACTAAGTGACTGCCAATTCAAAATGAAATAGCAATGTAAAAGTGCGTGGAAAATAATATAAAATGCAGCTAGGCATACTAGTATGTGTTCTGGATTGGTCTACTAATTTTTATTGATAGTTGCTTAGAAACATTTGGGTTTTTTCTGTCTGGTGTCTGAATATGATATGGAAGTTATTAGTGTACTATTGATTACTGTTTCCATAGGGTTTAAGTATTGAAGTAGATAAGGAACAGGCTATAGAGAAGAAAATGGCTTTCTTCTTAGGCAAGGTAAAATGATCTACCGAGGGATGTAGATAGAGGAGTGTTTTCATAAGGTTACGTAGCTGGCCTAAAACATGCTTATAGCATTGTAAAGTTACTCCTCTGTCTTAGTTTTCAAACACATGAAGTTTATGTCCTTAAGGGGCTTGTCTTGTCATGTTGTTACTCTTTACTTAGAATGACTATTAAAAGAAAGTGAGCTATTGAAAGATAGTCAGATAATATTCATTATTACAGAACTGGGAAGTAATTTTTCTGCATTTCTTTGCAGCAGGGATCCATTCACCTTTGGGACGTTTTGTATAATTTTGATTGTTGTACTTTTCAGAAAGAAAAAATTAACAGAAAGACTAGATCAGCAATAAAAATAAATTTAGAAAATAATATTTATGAGGAAAGATGAAGTAGGTGGAGTTTTAGACTGAAAAAGGGAAAGCCATTGGGTAAAAACTGGGTGGATCATTATTCCAATCCATTCCAAGCTGTTATAGGTAAAATTAGAATCATTTATCATTACTTCCCACCTTTCATAAATTCAGAGAGAAAGTAATATCAAATTTAGTTTGCAGCCAGGATGTTTAAATTCAGACTGGGGATGCACAAAACTAGAACATGTTACCTGGACCATTTATGAAGACTTTCTTCCACCATCTATCATATTCTTCATCTGTTGAAAATAGTGTGAGCAGACTCAATTGCATTTGAGAGCCTATAAATAAAGTGACGAGACTCTTGAGGTTTTTTTCAGTATAGGAGATCATATGCTTACCTAGCACTAAATTGCATATTCAGATGGTGCTGTTTACACTATTCATGCAAACCACATATGACTATGAAACTGAGAGGAATTACTAAAAGCTCATTCTTATGCTGGTAACCAAGCTCTTCAAAACAAGTCCTGAAAAAGTGTATTCAGTAAAATTATCTTTGTTTTACCACTGAATGTTTGTACTCCCAGATTAGATCCTCTTTCAGGTTGTTAAGAGGAAATAAGCAACTTAATTTACTTAGTTTGAGTTTCTGATTTATTATTTTTTTCCTTTACCTGTCGCCAAGAATTTACTGGAAAAAATGTCCTCTGTGTGCTTGTTAGGAATTAGGGGAAATTTAGAGGGAATATGGCTGTGGACTTCCTAATAGGTTGCATTATTTTGTGCCTTGCATATGTTGTTAAGCTACTATTGCATTACATTAACCCTTTACTTCCCCATTGTGCCACGTATTACGTGGACCTGGAAGAAAAAAAGAGGAACTTATTGGAGGACATATTTTGTTAAATCTGATCTTGTTCTGTCCTTTCTGCAAATACTCATGCAAGAATATATATATTTACAGTTTCTGGAATCATTCTATTGATGAATCTTTGCCAAGTAATTTCTCTCCCAGTGGGATTTCTCTTGTATTGTTTGTTCTGATTTGATTTTACATGATTTGTAACACACATTGTTTTCATGAGAGTTCATTGTTTGTGTGAATAATGATGCTGTTGCATGAAAATCTTGGCCCTTGAGAAATCAATGGGAGATTTATTGTTGTCTTCAGTGGGACCAGGATTATAATTCCTTTTGGTTTATAGATTCCTCATTTTCTCCCACTGGAATCTCCTTTTCGTTCCATATCATTATTTGACTCATATCGTTTCTTGAAGATAGAGTTCCAAGTTCTACCTCAATGAGGGGTAAATACTTTTGACCTTTTGATATTTGCTTGGTCTGTAGAGGGGAGATAAAGGTGGAGAAAGACAGTGCCTGATCCCTTCCAGCTGGACCAGATGTATGGATTGAAAATGATGTTTCTCATTGTTTTTGTTTTTCATGTTATCCTGCAGCACTTCTTGGCATTTGGGTGGTTTTGATACTGCAGGAGCACCTGGCTTGATTTTACTAAAGCAGGGGCAGTAAAAACTATTTTTGTGCCCAGAGCTTGAGAAGCTTAGATAATGTGGAACCCCTGCATCTGCTAGACTTCACTTTTTGCCCTTAAATGAGGATTATTAAAAATAGCGTGAAGCAGAAGTATACGTAAGCATTGTTTTTACACAGTTTGTTGGTTGGTGCTGGAAACACGGTAGTTACATTTTTTCCAGTTGTTGAACTGTCAGCTGTGATCATCTTGTACTGAACTCTCTTCCGGTTAAAATGCTGTTTGTGGTTTTGTTTTTCTCAGGCTGGGCCATCAAAGCAGTGTGTTTCATAGATAGGATACTGATAACTGAGTGAGCTTTTTAATCACGAAGGTTTTATTTGAAAGCTGGGTGGGTAACAACAATATAAAGTAACTTTGAATGTACAAAGGAGGTCTCTGCTTTATAACACTAAAAGGCAAAATGCTATATAAGTGCTAAATTATTGTTTTGTTAGTTTAAAAAGTATCATTTTGACATTTAAATCTTGGCTATTTTATAATCTTGCACATTTCATAATTGCCAGCTAGCCTGCCACCTGCTCTCTTGCCTTGAATCTTCCCACATCTGTGCTGCTTTGAAATCTGAGTATGCTTTTTCTTTAGTAGCAAATAACATGGTTGTTTAACATAACATAAACATAGAACATAACTTGTTCTAATCAGACGTCATATGATGGATTACCTGAATACAGTTTCCAGGCTTTTAAAAAATGTTAATTCCTTAAGCAAGCAGTTTGTATCTTAGCAGGATTAAGGTTCTGTGTAAACCAAACGTTTTAATAAATTGGTTTTTGAGGGGAAGGGTTATTCTGTTTTAGTGTGCTACCTGAGGACATGTAGTTTTGAAATAAACTGATTTTCTTTTTCTAAGCAGTGAAATAAATATAGTATCTGAGAAGTATTAGTATTCTAGCACTCTTTTATGCCTGGGGTGGGTACAAGTGAGCAGGTAGCAGTCAGAGATTCCTCATGGGTGTCCTGCTTGTGCACTTTGGCCCTGAACCAGTGGGATTGCTGTAGGTCCAGAAAGTAGATCACTCCCGTGCGCGCATTGAATTTAAGGCTCTATATTGAGACTGCCAGCAGCCATACCTGTTAGTGTCAGTTATGACACTATTCACTAGAAGCTAGTCTAAGCTCATAATACATTTTACCTGAGCTCCGAACTCTCATCAAATGATGATGGCTTTGAGTCACGATTGATCTGGGCCATATTGAATTTAGTAACCCTGAGGTGAAAGTCTTGGTATTCTGTTACCAAACTTTTAAGCAATGTAGTGTCACTGAAAAGGTACATCATTGAATAAAAAACACCCAAAAATCTGCATTAGACTGATACTGAGAGTGTTAAGGCAGAAGAGTCCAGGCTTTACTCTGTATTATTATGCATTGTGTCGCTGCAAATGTTGTGGACTCAGCCTGAATATAACATTGGAGTTTGCATTTTAAAATAACTCTACAGTTCATGTCTTATAGGTAACTCCTACAGCTGTCAAATTTACATTACAGTTATTAACATTAATCAAAAAGCTACTTTTGTCCTATACACATACTTTTTAAAATAGGTGCTTAAGTTTACCTGTATAATATACTAGGGATCCTGCCTGAGGTTGGTGAACAGGTACAGAACAATGTATGCATTTTTTTTCTGCGCAGCAGAATGATTTTGATAAAATATCGGTGATACCAGTTCGGACAGTGTGGGAAGCAGGGAACAGGGCTGAAACAGTAAACAGGCACCTTGGTTATTCTAAGCTGTTTGTGTAATTTTTGTCCCATACATACATACATATGAGTGATTCTATTTCTCTTTCTCTTTCTTTGCTACCTACCAAGTCAACCTAATGAACAAAATAAAACTAGAAAAACTTGAATTTTTCAAGTATCAGACTAAACAGACAATGTTTTTGTTTGTTTTATAGCTAATCTTTTTGTCTCTTTATGTGACTGTTGAAGTAGAGCAGTCTATTACTATCAAATTAGGGTATTTAGTATATTTCTATTCAACTGGTGTATTTTTTATTTTATTTAGAAACAGTAGATTTACGTACTCTTTGAGTCTTCTTTCCTTAAATGAAGACTAATAACCTTCTTTTCAGGTTTCTGTCTTAAATATTTAAGCCTCTATGGACTTTACTTTGGACTTGAATAGCTTTAAGGAAAGAATAAATGTGATTTAGAAAAAAAAATATTTTTAATTACTGAGTTTTCCTTGGAGAGGCTGACCCACATCTTTAGATCTAGAGTAAGACCTCTCTGCTTTTGAGCTGTGAATATCAATTCATTAGGGTCAGAAATCTAATTTCATCTGCAGTATTAAACATGCAATGCTTTTAATCCTTAGCTTTTCTTAAGGAAGAATCAAGTTCTAGGGTGATGGTGGTATATTCTTCGACTAGCATCACAAGTTGGTGTTCTCAGTGTTACGGCAAGTACACATCAAAAAACAAATTGTACTTGTAAATACAAATTAAAGAAAATTATTTCTTGTAGTGTTGGATTCAGAGAAAATAGTTGTTGTGACTGGGACAAATGCCAGAAGTAGTAAGCATTATGGAGTTTTACCTAAAATAGGTCAGGAATATTTCAAGACTGTGAATAAACACTAACTGAACAACTGCTATGTAAGAATGTGGAATTTCTGTATTTTCTTTTCTGCCTTTCTCTCTCCAACCTATTAGTTACATTGGATAGGTTAACAAAGTGCAGGAAACCTTTTTATTTCTTTATTCTTTTATTTGTAAATGTGCTCTGTTCATAGAATATGTAATTTAATAATATTCTGCTCTTGAATGTATCATGCTCTGGCTGGCTACAACTAGTCTGGGTGGAGAGGTTTTCTAATCTATGCAAGCAGGAAAGTCATTTTATGAGCCTTTAAGGAGAATATTTAAAAGCGTCTAAATAATGTAGAGAAATTATTTGATATGACAGCCAGGGAGAAAATTTTTTGGAAGCAGTATGTTTCACAGCACAACCAAATTTCAGTCTAGATTGCAAGGGAAACAAACAGCCAAATACATCTTTCCCTATGGATGTTCTGTAAAGATAGTAACGATGTGTTATATGAACTCTTACAGATTAGTTAAAAAATTAATCAGGCATGCGTATGTATTGAATTAAGGCAATACAGGTTAATATTTGCCTGATACTTCCTGATCTTGATTGAGGTTTTAAACTTTGTCCAGTTAATATAGTAGCATAGGTTCTTGTCTTGTGTAGACGAGAAGAATAATAACACACTGTTTTCAACACCATGCTATAGGTGCTGTGTTGTCAAATTCTAGCTTTCAGTAGTTTTTCAACTAAACTTGTATTCCAGAAGAAGTGATTGATGTGACTTGCTGCCGTAATTGTCTGACTATTTTTACCTGCGTGTTTTCTGTATGTAGTCCTCAGTGTTTTGAGTCTGTCAGTTGAAAAACTACTCAAGAGCTTATGTTAATTTTTTGAAGTGTTAATCTGCATGGACAAACACACAGGGTTTATTTAAATGCAGATCTGTTTCTGTACCGGGCAGCACTGTAACCTCCGTTTAGCCGAACTGGGGCTATATTGCTTCCATATACCTTTTATAACTCAGGTTGGACTTCTTGAATTTACCTCAGGTCTTGACTCTTGTTTCAGTGCTGAGATTTACATGATATTTGTCTATCACAGAAAGAAATGGTAATGACAGTAAGAGAAACCTCGTACCTGTGAGAAGAAACAGGAACTTGATCTTTCCCAGTCGACCACTGAAAATCTGGCTGTCATTGAGAGTGTCTCTTCTGTCCTGAAGCTGATATCTATTTTACATAAACTTTGCAAGATGTGCAGTGCCTTTGTAAATACTAGTCTTCGTTACATTGGTTTTGTCTTCCTTTTATCCTGGGAGAGAGGTAGAAAACACATCTGATGGGACTGCTCCAAGTTAGTGCACTTGGGGTCAAGTTGTGATGGAAATCCTGATTTTCCTTGGCAGTGTTCTCTCCCTGTCACCTCCCAAAATAAAGTCACTCCTGTCTGAACTACAAAAGGCAGAGTAGAAAAACAGAAGAGACTGTAGTTGCACATATATGGGGTAAAAGCTGGAGGAAGATGTGAAAGCTGGTTAATCACTGTGACCTTGCCCTGCTTGCTCCTGCCCATCTGACAGAAGGGAGATAGCAATCCAGTGTTAACTTAGTGTATCCTCCTAATTTTGCCAATAAATGAGAAACAAGGATGATAAATATCCCTGAAAAGGGATTTTCACAGGATCCACAGCTTGGGGATCTGAAAGAATTTTCAGTTTATGGCCCCAACTTCTGTAGTGCAGTTCACTGCTGCTCTTTTCAGCTTTCTAACATGAATTTGAAAAGTGTGGACTGTTGCAAAATAGTTACTTACTTTTCATGGTATGGGTTTAGCTATCTTTAAATTGGAGAATTAAGTCAACTTCAACGAAATCTACTTTAATTTGTAAATGTGAATACATATTGATGTTTTTATATAATTTTTTCCAGACAAACTAATTAAAAACTGATTAGATTCACCATCTTACCTTTCACAATGCACAGTGCTGCAGCTTTCCTTTTCTTCTTGAGGCCATGACTATGGCCAAATTTGGGGTTTGGCCAAATTTATTTATAGATATTGCCCAGAAATTATAATCTAGGGTGAACTCTAGTAACTAAAAATAAACTGAGCAGTGTGAGAAATGTTTTGCTTTTGTTTTCCCAGTAAAGATGAATATGTAATCCTGCCTTGCCAAGGAATGATTTAATACTCCTGACATAAGCATTTTGCCATGTAGGAATTTTCAGAGAATTTAAATCTAGTTATTAACCGTTTTCTGTATGGTTTTTGACAGTGAGGGTGCAGTCTTGAAAAGACAGTCTTCAAACCCTCAGTTCAGCACTCTTGAGCACACGATTGTGTTCTATTTAAATGAATAAGGAGTTGTGTCCGTATTTGAAGTTAATTTGCATCTGATTCAAAGTGTACTTATTTGGCCCAAACCATTCTTTATAAGAAGCTACTGGATAATGTATAAATTACCCAAACCTGCAAAAGAGGAGAGCACTCCTAACGATGGGACAGTATGAGAAATGGCACATAGCAGTTGAGGCTTGTTTGTCATATTGGTGATAACACTTCCCAAAAGGCAGATTATCTTAAAACACAGTGACTATCCTTGAGGTGCAAATTGTGAAGGAGATGAATTGCATCATTTGCAGTTGAGTACTATGCAAAATCTGTGTTTTGTTGCAGCCTGGACTTTCAAAAGTAAGCATACATCTACAGCATGCATTTACTTCAGCATGTATTTACTTACAAATGTAGCAGGTTTGATGTGTTGTGTAGCATCAGATTTTTTACATAGACCTCTTTAGGGAACATCAGCATCCTGACCATCCAGAATTCTCCTAGTGGTGTTCTCGATCTAATAGTGAGATAAACTGGGTGCCTGGATTTGTTACTTTGTTAAAACACACACGCCCCAACACAGAAAGCAATATCTCAATTTTACTGGTTGCTAGATAATACTTGTAATTCACATTGGAAATCCAGACTGGAACAGCTCTATAAAGAAATAATGTCAACAGAAAATCTAGGTAGTAAGTTAGTAACTTCTAGTGTATGTGGAAGGTTGTTGTGGTTTAAAACCAGCCATTAACTCAGCTCTGCACAGGCTTTTGCTAACCCCCCCCTTTTATCCCCTCTTTCCAGGTGGGATGGTGAGTAGAGTCAGAGCAATGTAAACCCACGGGCTGAGATAGAACAGTCCAATAACTGAAGTGTAACGTAAAACTACTACTATTAATAATAATTTTAAGGGAAATAACAAGGGAAAAGAATATAAAACTAAAAGGGGAAAGGAAAAACAAGAATAAACACAAGTGATGCACAATACAATTGTTTCCCACCCACCAGCCAATACCCAGACTGACTCGAGCAGCAATCTGGGACCTTCTGGGTAACTCTCACCAGTTTATATACTGGGTATGACATGCTGTGGTATGGAATAACCCTTTGGCTAGTTTGCATCAGGTGTCCTGTCTCTGCTTCTCCCAGATTCCCATGCTCCTTCTCAGTGGTAGAACACAAGAGACTTGAAAAGTCCTGTGATCAGTGTAAGTGCTACTTAGCAACAACTAAAACATTGGTGTGTTATCATCATTGTGCTCATACTAAAGCTGAAACACAGCACTGAGCCAGCTACTAGGAAGGAGAAAAAAACAACTGTTACAGCTAAACCCATAACTGTTACAGCTAAACCCAGGACAAAGGGGTTTAACTATACTGGTCTCAACTGGGTATCTACCAGTATCAGCAATATTTCACTGCCTTCGGCTTTTTCATTATTGTCCTTGTTTGGAAGATTTGCTCAGTAATGAGAGAGTAAGAACAGGAAGAATGAAGGCTGACATAAATGGTACATTTTCCAATGGCCACAAATTGTGGGAAGAAAGAGCTGTGTATATGAGAAAAGATGAAGGCTAACTTTGATTTTTAATTAACCCAGACTTTTTGGTTGTATTTGGAAATTTAATAGGTAAATTCAATGTTTATATGTTAAACAGTTAAGTAGTGTTGCCCTTATTTTCAAATACATACATACGATTTCATGATAATAAACAATTTTGAAATTTGGGTTACTTTTGGAAGTGCAATTGTTTGAGGTTGCCATCACAGATCTGTGTTCCGTGAACTCATGAAAACTCAGATTCCCCCCATGCCTCATGTTAGTACATGGCAACTTAGATTGCTGGGAAACAGAACTGAAAATATGTATAGAAGAAATATTTGAATAACATTGATAGAGAGATTTGCTTTTTAATTGTGCATTATGTTTGTGCATTTTGGGGATGCAGAATGCTTCCTGCAGTTGAATTAAAAATAGAGAGGTCAGAATATTCAGGCTGTTTTAGGGAGTACCTGATTACTGGCAGAGTAAGATAGCATTGTCAGTGAAAGAATTTAGTTATATTTGATGCGTAAGGAAGAATTATTTAGACAGTTAACTGTGGTGTTGAAATGCTTCTGATGGGAGTCAGTTAAAGGAAGGCAAGGGACAACAAAAAAAACTCTGATTTTGGGTAAGCTAATTAAGGTGAACGAAGGTAGGAGAAATAGTTTACCAGCAATAGACCAATGTGGAAGGGGGGAAAAAAATACCAACGTTTTTGGGATAAGATCTCTATCTTATGATAAAGTGTGCCAGGAAGCAAGACAGAAAAACTGGACAAAGGACAGCACTGTAAGCAGTCAGTCAGCAGGATGGGCTATGTAGTAGTAGTCTTGTTCCTTATGAAAGACTGTAAGACTGAGGTTGGTTCAGTGTATTAAATGTTTTTTAATACCATATGTTAATGTTTTCAAAATATCCATAATATGCCATGTTATACTGAAGCAGATTAAAGAAGAGTATACAACCCTGTGCTGTTAAATTTTTGACACTTGCTTAGTCTGCTTAGTATTTCCTGAGACAAATATTAACTTTGCAAGGAAACCCCCTCCTTACTAATAAAGGCTAATCATATGCGTTAATGTATCTGCATGCCTTTGGGCTCATCTTCTCTAATGAATTTAACAGCATGGCCAAAGATTTTTAATTTAGCAAGTAATTATAAAAAAGTTGCCACCTGCAATCTGTTGAGGACTTACTACGCTATGCGCTTACTGAAGTTTAGGAAAGTTACAAAATCCTTTTCTAGAATTCATTGACCTATGTACTCTAGAAGATAAGCAATTTCATGTTCGTTATCAAATGGAAATACTTTTCCAACTGCATTTAAAAATCCAAATAGGGCTTCTTTTTTTTTTTTTTTTTTTGAGAGAGAGAATTAAATGAAAACCACTTTCTTTGGGAATTTGTCTTCACATTAACCAGTCACAGGTCAAACGTAATTACCTGTTCAACCTATAGTTTATTTGATCTGCATGCCTGAGTGTCCTACAATCAAATTTCCTGTAGAGCTTCTCACTTTTTTCTGCATTAAAACAATTGCCTTGAAGCAGCCAACAATTAAAAAATTAATGAGTTAACACTTTCTGCTATGTCCTACCATTTAAGTTGTAATATGCAATTAACTGCATTTTAATTTCTGTTCAATTACATTGACTTAAATAATAATCTTAGTGTTATATTTATGAACTATTTCATTGTGACATTTTTTTTCTCTAGCTTGTGTGATGAAAAAGTAGATTTGAACTTGAAAATGCAGCAAGAAGTAACCTCTTTCTCCCTATGGTTTGCTGGGTTTTGTGTAAATATGACAGAACGATTTTGTTTCAAAGACAGATGAAAATCTGACAATTTATTATTTTATGTGTTAGAAATCTACTTCACAGGAGAAATATTTAGACTTCTTTATCATAATGTAGGTAGGCACATTGAAACATTCATGCATGTGTTTGTTCATGCTAAGAGCTATAGGTTAAAAAAAGCTTCATATTTAGAATCAAGGCCTGGTAGAACCTGAAGTGCAAAAACATTACTTTTAGAGCAGTGGTCTTTTTCAGGTGTGTATTGCTAGAGACAGACGCTTTACTACTTTTGGCTTTAGCTCCTTTCTTTAAAAAAGAATATGGTATTCTAGCTGATGCATTGCAAATAACTAGTTATTGTCTTTTTATATTAATACTAGAGGGAACTTGCTATGGAACAAGTTCCATATTAGAATGGATTAGGATTTTCTCTTCCCCTTTGAACTCAAGTCCCCCCAGGTCCTTTTAGCATGCTAAAAATCACTTTGAAGCATTCTCTAATTTCCAGCTCTGATTTACAGTAAATTAACACCTGAGTGCTCATGTCCTGCTTCTGTGATGTGTTAGTCTGTTATGTTTATGTAATTGGGTGTAGGGTTGTGAACGGGATCAGAAACCATTCTGGATTAAGCAAAATAAAACCTGGCATAAAAAGCATGTTTGTTTAGGGCTTTTTGTTTTCTAAACCTAGATCCTCTGTGTCTGTGGAAGGACCTTGTTTCATCCATTTGGTATTATATCTTGTTTTTCCAAGCTCTTAATAACAGTAAACCTAGCTTTTTCTGTGGCACTTCCAGTTGATAAGATTCCAGTCTATGTATAAATTGAAAGGATCATGCACTTGATTTAATGTCATCCCATTTGTATTACCAAATTCATGAAGTTCTTGGAGATGCTGATTGTCCTGGGTTCAGCAGTAGCACTCATTTTTCTCCTTCTTGGTAGCTGGTGCAGTGCTGTGCTTTTGACTTTCAGCCTGGGAACAGTGCTGATAACACCGATGTTTTTAGTTGCTGCTTAGAATGTTTAGTCTGACCAAGGACTTTCTGAGTCTCATGTTCTGCCAGGGAGGAGGGGAAGCCAGGAGGAAGCAGAGACAGGACACCTGACCCAAACTAGCCAAAGAGGTATTCCATACCGCAGCACATCATGCCCACTATATAAACTGGGGGCAGTTACCCAGAAGGGTTAGATCACTGCTTGGGTCAGGCTGGGTATCGGTCAGTGGGTGGTGAGCGGTTGTATTCTCTTCCCTTGTTATTTCCCTTGTCGTTATTATTATTGGTGGTAGCAGCAGTGGTTTGTGTTATACCTTAGTTACTGGACTGTTCTAATCTCAGCCTGTGGGAGTTGCCTTCTTTTGATTCTCCTTCCCATTCCTCTGGGAGCGGGCGGGAAGAAGGGGGGGAGCAAGTGAGGGCTGATTGGCTGATTTGCCAGCTGGGTTTATACCACGACACTGATCTTTGCCAAGGACCAGAATTTCTAAATACCACTTTTTTTTTTTTTTTTCTGGTGTGTCCAATCCTGTTTCATGAAAATATAGATCTTGGGGCTGGATTGAATCTCAAGGACGTCTAGTTGTTTCCTCCTGTTAAACAAGTTCATGTATTGTAGTGACCTGTGCCTTGATTAGACGTTGAATATACCTCATTTTTGGTGAGGACTCAGCAGCTTCTCTACCAAGAAGGGTTCTTAGTATCTTGAGGTGATGTCCTTAATTCCTGACGGTAAACTGCTAATTGAGCAAAATAAGCCTTCATACTCTAAAGAAGATATGAAACTAATTGTGGACTTGGAAGGACAGGAAAATGATAAGGATTGGATAAAAATACCTGATGGGAGACTAGTGATCCCCTTTAATCAATTATGGAAGTTGATACAAGAAGAACATAACAAAACTCACTGGGGAAGTAATACCTTGTATAAACATTTAAACAAACAGATCATAGAAAGAAATTCATATACTGTGGTGCAATCAGTGACATAACAGTGTCAACTATGTCTGAAAAATAACCCTTAAACTGACAACAGGAGTCAGGTAGAGACAACTGGAAAAGGAAATTATCCGGGACAACAGTGGCAAATAGATTTTTCTGAATTACCTAAAAAGGAGGTTATCGATATTTGTTGGTATTGACAGATACTTTTCAGTTTAACCATGACAACTGCAAGGTCCTACACCTGGGTTGGAGCAATCCCAGGCACAGCTACAGCTTGGGCAGAGAAGAGATTCAGAGCAGCCCTGCCCAGAAGGACTTGGGGGTGTTGGTCGATGAGAAGATGAACATGAGCTGACTGCAGTGTGCATTTGCAGCCCAGAAAGCCAACCGTATCCTGGGCTGCATCAAAAGGATCATGACCAGCAGGTTGAGGGAGGTGATCCTGCCCCTCTACTCTGCTCTTGTGAGACCTCACTTAGAGTATTGTGTGCAGTTCTGGTGTCCTCAACATCAAAAGGACATGGAACTGTTGGAACAAGTCCAGAGGAGGGCCACGAGGATGATCAGGGGAGTGGAGCACCTCCTGTATGAAGACAGGCTGAGAAAGTTGGGGCTGTTGAGCCTGGAGAAGAGAAGGCTGCGTGGAGACCTCATAGCAGCCTTCCAGTATCTGAAGGGGGCCTATAGGGATGCTGGGGAGGGACTCTTCATGAGGGACTGTAGTGATAGGACAAGGGGTAATGGGTTCAAACTTAAACGGGGGAAGTTTAGATTGGATATGAGGAAGAAATTCTTTACTGTAAGGGTGGTGAGGCACTGGAATGGGTTGCCCAGGGAAGCTGTGAATGCTTCATCCCTGGCAATGTTCAAGGCCAGGTTGGACATAGCCTTGGGTGGCATGGTTTATTGGGAGGTGTCCCTGCCCATGGCAGGGGGTTGAAACTTGATGATCTTAGGTCCTTTCCAACCCTAACTATTCTATGATTCTATGAATTAGACCATTGCTGGAGAAATCTTTCAATTCCTATTCCAACTTATAACTTAGTGTCCTCCAGACAGCAATGTCAGCATGAGTGGTTGGTCTGTTTAAGAAAGGAGGAAGAGTATAGTACGAGAAAAAAAAAATACTCTTTCTTCTGGGAATTTCAAAGCTTGGTGTGAGTGAGCAAGCAGAAGGATGGCAATGAATTATGTGATGATTATGTACTGAGAGATGTACTAAGAGAACTGTAGCTCCTGAAATGTTGTCCCATATACCATAGGAAGGATGACCTCTGAAAAGAGAACTCAAATTTACTGAAGTGCAACAACATATTGTAGTGGGCTGTTTCCCTTCATTGATACGTTGTGACTGCATGGATTTATGGGATTTTTGGGTGCATTTCTACACTGACTTTGATAACTTTTTTCCCCCCCCCCCCAAACCATGTAGAATTTTGAGAAGCATAACTTTGAAAAACCTTTTACCTTTGTTGCTAATTTCTTAACCTATAAATAACTTATGCCTTTACCCAAATGTAACTGTTTTAACAAGGCTTTGTGATTCATGATACAAGAATGTGCTTCTGGATACAAGAATGGGCACAAATGTGAGTGTCCCTCTGAATGCCTTTTTACTGTGAGAGTGAGAGAGCACTGGCACAGGTTGCTCAGGCAGTTGTAGAGTCTCCATCCTTGGAGACAGATATCCAAAAGATGTCTGGTGGCTCTCAGCAACTGGCTGTAGTAGCGCTGCTTGAGCACTGTGTGGACCAGATGACCTCCAGTCATCTCCCTTCCAGTCTCAAAAGTTCTGATTCTGTACTGTTAAGTGGTATATGTTTACTCACTGACTTTAACTCCGTTCTCAAAGAATGCAAGGGTCATGTCAGTCTTAACTGACTAAAACAAAGTGTTCTGCGAGAACCACCGTATTAATCAAATGTTAGTTGTGACTTATATCTTCCTGATCAAGGAAAACTGAAATAGAAATTATTCTTCAGAACACCTCTCATTAAAGGAAGCCAGGGGTAGGAAGTTCATTAGTTAATTTAGGCTTCTGATACTATTTGAGGACTGTGTAGGGAATAATTATTCTTTAACTTTAAATGAGGACATTTACGCTCTAATAACTTTGTTCTTGGTTTTGCGTCCTTTGCATATATGTTCATTTTATCTGTGTTTTACAGAATTGTCATTTTTAGCTGTGATCTCTTTGAACCTTTGTGATCACAAAAGGGCTGCAGTATTTCAGTGAAGACAACCAGCACATGCCACCATTTAAAAGCAGTGATAGTAGCATCTTTAGAATGTGGACATCCATGGAAGATTTTCCCTTTTTTTATAAACTAGAAAAAAGAAAAGATAATTTTTCAGAAGTGCCTAAGTCATTGAGGGAGGAAGTTTTTATTAGAAATCAGTAACTTTTACCTAAAATTATCACTGGTTAGTGTACAAAATCCAGCCAATTTGTTTTGTTATACCTAGTGGATAACAATTTTCTATTTCTTGTGGAGATAAATTTGCAGACTACTGTATTGCTAGCAGAGTTTTACTTTAAATCTGGTACTTGTCTGTTGTAACCAACAACAGCAATTGTAGGTGCCAGTTATCTTCCGCTGCTGTAATTTTAGGAGGAGATTACTGAAGAATTCTTCCCAAACCTGCTCCTAAATACAAACCAGGATCTTGTAATTTGTTACTGCATAGTTCCTTGGTGGCTTAGTTCTTTACTGTGGCTGACTGGTAGGTGCCCACCCAGCCACTCTTTCACTCCTCCTCAACAGGACTGGAGGAGAAAATAAGGTGAAAAAGCTCATAAGTCAAGGTAAAGGCATGGAGATCAAGTAACCAATTACTGTCACAGAGCAAACAGACTCAATTTGGAGAAGATTCATTTGTTGCCAGTTAAAATAGAGTTGAATGGTGAGAAACAAAGACAAAACCTAGAACACCTTCCTCCTACTCCCCTTGAAGTTGAAGGCTCCACTTCACTCTGTCTTTCCCAATTCTTCTACCTCTTTCCTGCTCCCAGTGGTATAGAGGGCATGGAGTATGGGGGGTTTGGTCAGTCTCTGATAGTTCCTTGCTGCCACTCCTTCCTTCTCAAACTTTTCCTTGCTCCAGCATGGGTCCTCCACAGGCTGCAGTTTCTTCAAGATAAACCTGCCCTAGCATGGGATGTGGTTCCTTCAGGGCATATCCATCTGCTCCATTGTGGGATCCTCCACAGGCTACAGTGTGGATGTCTGCTCTAGCGTGGTCTCCTCCATGGGCTGCAGGGGAATCTCTGCTCTGGTGCTCCCCCCTCCTCTGACTTTGGTGTCTGCAGGGCTGTTTCCCACACTTTCCCTCCCTCCTCGCATTGCTGCGCAGCACTTTGCCCATCTTAAATATGCTTCCCCAGAGGTGCCACCAGCTTGACTCATAGGCTTAGCTGTCTCCTGCAGTGAGTCTGTTGGAGCTGGCTGTGACCCACACAGGGCAGCTCCTCACCTACTTCCAGATTGGCCACCCTGGCTACCAAAATCTTGCCCACAAACACCTGATAAATTTCTCACTTTTCCTCTCATGTTCCTAAATATTTTTGCAATAAAATCCTGAAGTGGTATCATGCTTTTTACCTCCCCTGTTTTTCCAGGTGATGTGGCTTTAACCAGATGACCATTCATATCAGTGATTAGTCATTAACAAGGCATTATTTTAGAGCGATTTCAGCTCTGTTGAGGAGAAAATATTTTTATTAAACTAATTTAGAGGTGCTTTTTAAGGTTTTTTTTTATTTGAAAATCTGAAAATTACTGCTCAGAATTGCCTTCCCCTAAAGATTCTTTATGAAGAACTGGAGTACTTTCACAGAAAATAAAACGTTATGAACTAACTGCTCTTGGCTCTGAATCCTCAAAGTAGGAATAATGAATAAGAAAGGGAGGAAAGGTCAGATCTGAACAGCTTTTTGTAATTTGGAGATTTACATGAAAAAAGGAAGAAAATAGACACAAAGAAAATCTGTAGAAATTACTCAGGGATTGGAAATGGTATCTACTGATACTTGGAGAGTGACCTTTTAACTTAGCAGGTGCCTCCATGGAAGAAAATAATTGTTATTAAAGGGCCATTTGGTCTGGGAGGAAGACACAAAAGGGCCAGTGGCTAGAAGTGAAAGCCGAAGGCATTGGAATCAATGCTGTATTACAGCAATCATCTTGAGAATATAGCTCATCCAGTGCTTCATTTTAAAGTCAGTGTTTGCCTCCTTTTCTGTTGGGTGTCTGATTACTACTGTCTTTTGAGTATCTGCAACTTTCTGAATGTAGTCATAACTTTAAATGACTTCCTGCTTCATGTAGCTGGTTCTTAACTTGAATTATATTCACTTCTCACTCTCCTCCCCTGCTTTTTGTGAGTCTGTTACAACACAAACTTTTCAGTCTTAAGGTGTGGCTTATTGTAAGTCGAGGTGTAGCCTGGCAGCGCCATGTAGTTCTGCCCAAGGTGGTGGTGGAAGACTATTATTCACTCAGGCTTCCTGCTGAGGTTAAATAAGCAATATGTAGAGGTACATATAGATGTGCAGCTTAGGAATCAGGAAGCTGAATAATTCCTTTTCAACCTTTGAGATTTATTTGTTAATAAAGATTTTAGTGATGTTTCTGAATAAGTGGCAACTCGTTTTGCTTTCCCAAAAACATAGGGAGGATGTTTTATTGACATTATGCAATTATGGACTTATTTGCATTTTGGTTTCTAAGATGCTTATACTCTCAAAGTAAAATCAGGTTTTGTTTTGGGTTTTTTTGGTAGTGTTTTTTCATGGGTTCAGCAGCAGCAGTCATTTTTCTCCTTCTTGGTAGCTGGTGCAGCACTGTGTTTTTGATTTTGGGCCTGGGAGCAGCGCTGATAACACCAGTGTTTATAGTTACTGCTTGGCAATGCTTTGCTTTGACCAAGGACTTTCTGAGCCTCATGCTCTGCCAGGGAGGAGGGAAGCCAGGAGGAAGCAGAGGCAGGACACCTGACCCAAACTGACCAAAGAGGTTATTCCATACCACAGCACGTCATGTCCAGGATGTGAAACCAGAGGTCAGAGACCCGGAAGGGTGTGGTGGTGGACTGGGGGTGCACGGCATGGTCAGGTTTTTGGGATTGGGGGTTCGCTGCTGGGGGGTGCACTGGCTGGGTCAGGCTCGGTGAGCAGTTGTATTCTCTTTCTTCGTATTTCTCTTGTATTATTACTGGTGGTAGCAGTAGTGGTTTGTGTTATACTTTAGTTACTAAACTGTTCTTATCTCAACCTGTGTGAGTTGAATTCTTTTGATTCTCCTCCCCATCCCCCTGGGACTGGGGGAAGAAAGAGGGTAGTGAGTGAGTGAGTAAAACTGCATGGGTGGGGGGCTTAAGCCGCGACATGTTTATAAATCACCTCTTGATGTGCGTTTAGGAGGGATTAACAGTCTGCTTGAGGTTTAAAAAAAAGTTAAAATTGTGAGTAATCAGTATGGTAGCCAGTGGAAGAATCTCAAATAAACTCATTTTACTGGAATTTAGTTATTCTTGTCTCAACTAAAAAGTGAAGATAGCCCCTTAATTAGAGGGAAAAAGCTACAGAAGGGGAAAGGCTTATGCAAAAGAGCATAAGATTTGCAAGCCAAATGTAAATCCAA
Source organism: Myiopsitta monachus (assembly GCA_017639245.1). Classification (NCBI taxonomy): domain Eukaryota; kingdom Metazoa; phylum Chordata; class Aves; order Psittaciformes; family Psittacidae; genus Myiopsitta; species Myiopsitta monachus. The sequence goes on from CM029919.1 coordinate 27,262,251, forward strand.
AATAAGGTAAGCTCAAGACCAAATAATTATTACTTTTTTTGTAAGAAAATAGATGAAGGAGCACTGCCAAGGGTTTTGTTGAAGTAGTGGGTGATCAAAATATCAAGCAGTTTCAAGAAGATGCTAGGGCTAAAAGTGCTTTTCATCCGTGTTTACTAAAGGGAGTTTAGGGAGTTCTGACATCATGTATTGAATGCAAGCGGAGAAGGGAATATTTTAGATTGAAGCATTCCTCTGAAGTTGATAAATAAAAAATTGCTTGGAATGGTGGTCTTCACCATTAGTTGAACCTAAATCAATTTAATACTGCTGTTAATATTTTAGCAATTACTTAAATGAGCCTTGAAATGAAAGATGGAAATAGTATACCAGTTTTTGAGCTTCACTGAGAGTTTTGGCAGGTACGGGCTGGTTAGCATGAATTCCATACTGGTAAGTTTTTGAAATTATTAAATGAATGATACTGTTAGATGTGCTGATTTTAAAATAATAGTAAAAAGTCAGGGTGAATTTAAAGAAAAGTTATGCTGCCTTATTAGAGTGTTGCAGTGTACTTGGGTTTTATAAAGCTTTTGGCAGGATCTGTCAGCAAGACAAGACAAAGTAACGGTAAGATGAAAGGGAAAGTCCTTAGAGTAGTGCTTAGTTAAAGAACAGGAAACAGATACATTTTTGTTATTGCAAAATGTCATTAGAGGAGTTTCATGTATATCTGCAAGGATCTGTTCAGTACAGGAAGTAATCTACAGTGTGGTGAATTGCAAGGGATGATGCAGAATTATTCGGGGCAGCACTAATTGAAATGGCTGTGAGATCTTCATTCTGAAACAGGCAAGGTCTAGAAAAATCTCTCCTGAGGAGTTCTGTGTTTTCCTACAGACTGTCCTACTGCAGAAAAATGTTCAGCTGTTCGTAATTAAGGAAACCACACTGCTTACTGGTGGAGATTTGGGCTTGGTTATTTTTTTCGTGGGGGGATTAGTGGTGGTTGGTTTTTGCTTTGTTCTTCCGTCTGTATTATACAGAGAGCTGTAGAGCAGGGCAGAAATATATTGGACTGAAATGAAAAAGCAGCAGAGTATGCTGAGAAGTGAGAAACTGAATGTGTACAGAAAGCCAGCTTATAATGTTGATTAAGAGCAAAAATGGGATGAGGAGAGCAAACAACTTCATCATTGGCTTTGTAACAGAAATGTATTTAACTTCATGCTTAGGAAATCCCTATTCTAGGTTGAGGGCAGCTGCAAGGGACAGAATTCCTCAGTTCTGAAACATTTGCTGCTGCATGTGGTAGAAGACCTGATGCTGAAGTAGATGAAACTTCAGGCTTCTGTTCTTAGGTTCTTACTCTTCCTCTAAGAGCTGCTTAATATACATTATGTATATTGTTTAGTATTTCAGTGCTTTTAATGCTGAAGGTGTTCCTGTGTGAGGAACAGTATAAACAAAAATTATTGTGGTTAGATTATCATCTTGACAAGCTTATAATTGAAGATAATTAGTTGTATCTTTATATTTGCATGTAGTTGCTTTAAAAAAAATCTAAAATTAATCTCTAGTGTTCTTTTAGACCTATGTAATATATTGTTTAAGATTAAATCATTTAAGTTGCTGGGGCCATTGGATATGCAACCAAGAGTTCAAAGAAAATTTAAGGATTAAATAATTCAATTAACTTTTATTTTCTTGGGTACCTGAGGACTGAAAAGGAAAACACGCCATCCTATTTATTAAGTTGTCAGTGGAATTCAGGGACCTTTACAGGCCTGTACATCTCTCTGGGGACAATTATCCAAAACTGAAATAAAGAATAGAATTAGTAAGCACCAGGTAAATGACTTGCATGGGGTCCTGAAAATCTTTTTCTAAGAAGTGAAGTCTGCCTTAAACCCTCTGTGCTTCATAGAAGGATTAACAAATAGGCAGGGAGAAGGTTGTCCGATTGATAAAGTCTGCTTGGTTTTCCAGAAGGGTTTAACAAGGCTTGTAAGCTTATAAGGAAATAAAACAGTCATGGGATAAAAGGAAGGATAAATTTCCCAGATAAATGATTAGTTAAAGATGGGAAATGGAGGCAGGAACAGCTCTTTTCAGTACAGCAAGGATATCAGCGAACTTCAGCTGACTTTCTGCTGGGAATTGTGATGTTTAGTGTATTCATACAATATGACAAAAATTCTAATATGGTAAAAAAGTTAGCCTTAGGGTGAGTTTATCTATGATAGTATAATTTGGAGTAGAGAAGGTGAGAGCTGACCCTGAAGAACTGCAGAGTGATCTTAAGAATTTGACTGCTTGGGCAGTAAACTGGCAGAAAAATTTCCCAGCATGTAAATACAAAGTGAAGCAAATGTTGATACAATGAATGATTGTCCTATCTTCATGCACAAGATGATGAGCTCTGAGCTATCCTTGAGGAGTCAGATGTTAGAAGTTACCAGTGCTGGCTTCATTGAAAACATTGGCTCATCCCCAAACCCAATGCAAATGTTATAAATTTTTAAGAAGGGAATAGAGAGCAAACCAGAAGAATCCTTATTCCACTGTATAAATTTATGATTAATCCTGCTGTGTGCAGTTTTGTACCTCATTTCAAAGAGGTTGGTTATAGTGGAATTGCAGGTGGTTGAGGAAAAGGCATGATAGACAGTATTATGCATAAAATGGCTTTTACATGGGAAACCACCTGAGTGAATTAGGACTCTTATATAGGAACAGACAATTCACAGAGGAATACTATAGAGAGCTAATTTGAATAAAGTTGTGAGTGACATGGGAGTCAGTAGGCGTAGACTATTTGCTGGTTCTTCACTCAAAGCCAAGAGCTAGGTCTCAGCAAAGCTAGCAGGAGCCAGGCTCAGAACAGACAAAATAAGCTGGTTCCTTATATAATGGGTAGCAGATATGTGCAACTCCTTAAGATCATGATGTTGCAAATCCAGAAATTTTACATAGTTTTGGGGAGACTGAAAAAAACATTGAAAGGCAGATTCACTGGGAGTTACTAAATAGATAAAATAGCCTAGAGAAATTTCTTGAGCAGAAATCAGTTGGAGTCTGGGAAAATACTAGGATAAAGTGTAGGAGACTTATATGCTTGCCTGCCTTTTACTTGGTATCTGCATATGGTTCCTGTTTTTTCAGAGCAGAGTAGGACTGGAAAGGATGAATGATAAACATAATCTTTTTTTGTTATCACAGAGTATATAGTAAAGTTTTCTACAGCTGCACTCCCTGAACACAAATAATGAGCTTACTGGCCTACCTTGACCATTGCTCTGAAACAATATAGCTGTCTTTGTTTTTGTTGGCTCCCTTAATAGAAATGGTACTCATGGAAGTTGGATTTGAGCAAGAGCTTTGAAGGACCAAAGGATTATATGAACATGTGGCTCTGAATATGACTTCAGATCATTAATACCCCTTAGTAGATCTTTAGAGCTTCACAAGAGATCTTTAGACCTGCAGCAGATCATTAGGGCTCAGCAACAGCTAGGTTTATATTAGACTTGATAAAGCAAGCCTGGCTTCAGACTTCTTGCAGATAAAGCAAAATGTTGTAAGAATATAGAATATTGTAAGAAAAATAAGACATTAGGGGCAAGAAATCAAATAATGAAAACTTTCACATTCTCTTTTTCCAGTAGCTGGATAGAAACACCACTTTCTTGTTAGTTAAATGTTCCCTGATTTGCAAAACTGTCTAGGATTTTACTAGGACCCTTGCTCTACATATGTTTGCACAGATACTTTTAAATAGATGTTGCCTCCTGGTTTATTTGCAAGATTGTGGACAAGACATGCTCAGATCAGTAAATCACCAAAATTAGATGAAGCAGAGTCCTAGCCAGACTGAAAACATGATGAGCCAAACTTCTATACAACAGTGATTTCAATTGAATCTACAGTATATTGATGACAGGAAAAAATGGTCCAAACTTTAAATTTAATCTTAAAAAAATGTAATTATCTCATATTGTCAAATCAACATAAATAAAAGTTTCTTCATGATCTCTCAGATACTAGCCACTTCCCAGTTTTATCAACAAGAGAGTATATGGTTTTATAGTTATCAATGTTAACATGTCTAAACAAGTCAGACTGTTTTCTTGAAGTGTTTTATTGTCTAAAAAAATCTTCTTTTAATGTAATTGAAAATAGAGTTGCTCATATTTAAAAGAAAAAATCCAGAGAGTGTAAAACACTTGTGCTGGAAGAGGTGGTACGAAACTGCAAAGTTCAGATGCATGTGTAACAGTGATGCCACACAATGAACCATGTTCATATTTCTTTTCTACAGAAGGTGCATAGTGTTTGAATGAACTAATCCTTCAATATTGGCAGCTATGTATAATAAACCACGTTAGAGGATTATAATTTATGGGAATGCGATGAATTTTTTGTATCTACACTTGTAGCTTATTTTCATTCTAAAGACTGTAGACCATAACTCTGTACTTTTAATTTTGTATTCAGTATGGGGAGCTAATCCCAGAATGGGGCTTTTTTGATGCAAAATCTGAATGCTTGTGTAGTAACAACAGCTGTCCCCTCACCATGTGGTGTCTTCCATTGCTTTACTGTAGAGATGAATTTTGGCCCAGTGTTTCAGTAATATTGGACACACATGGTTTTAGGTGACAAAGCAGTATGTTTATGCATTCATTTGACTCTCACAGTTACAGTTGGCTACAGATTAGAACAGGGAGAATACATTCACACCATGACCACCCTCGTAGCTGCTTGTAGTAGTTGGATCACAGTAGGCGCTGTTGCATCTAAAGACACAATTAACTGTTGCTGAGGAACTGCAAATTCACAAAAGCTCTTTTACAGCTTTGCAGTTAAGAGTGGATTTTCTAGAAGCTTTCTCAAAGGTTTTCCAAGTTCATAAATGTTTTAAGATCTTCACATTCTAAAATTATCATCAGCTTGAAATAAGATTAACAAGTTGATATTTTAATGTATCGGATGAATTCTTGTGCTGTGACTTAGCTATGTAATTACCTACACATCCACAGAATGGTTGTAATCTAGCCTGTTATTTGGGAACATAACCTTATGAGTTTTGTTATATTTACGAATCGTTGGTAAAGTTGTAAGCACGTAGGAAAATCAAAGGTTACTGAAAAAGCCTGAAAATAAAACTTACCAGAAAGCTTCCGAAGTCTGCACATCACTGAAGAGATCATCTTGATTTCCGTGTGTAATTGCTTAGATATGCTTTGGTTATGGTAAGAAAGAGTAGCTGTGAATTTACTTTTTAAAAAATAAGAGACAGAAAGAAAGAAAGAAAGAACACCTCCCCCTACCCCCAAAACCAACAACAACAAATACCCACAAAAGTTTGAATAAAAATTAGATACAAAATTATAGTAAACTGCATATTAAGGGCTATTTTTGAGGTATGAAATCTGATTACTTTTTGAAGAAAAGACTAAGATTTTTTGGTTACTTAAATTCCAGAATGAAAATAACTAGAACATTAAATACCATAAATCTGCCCTTCTAAAAATTTCTTAGAAATATTTTAGTATGAAGTCTGTATATGGATATAACAAATATATGAAGTAGATTTCATTTTTAATACAATAAAAGTAAAAATGTGGTTGTGCAATGCGGAGATTTTCTATGTATTTATCATTTCTTCTGTAGGCCAGAGTGTAATTGTATGATAATGCATATATTGTATGTGTGAGATCTCTCACATACACACACATTATTTAAGCATCTTGTGTTTGAATCGTCATAGATAATTCATTTTATACTTGTATTAAAAACTATCCAGATATGAATGTCTGAGGCTTTCAGCATTGAATAAAGGACTACATGGATCCAAACTAGGACGACTGATGAAATCCTTGCTACTATTGGCTATTATTTACTGTCTTTTAAGTGGCAGGTTGTATTTATGCCAATTTATCTGCTTCAAGGAACACTCTTGATAGCAGAACAAAGTGAATAAAAGTAGTTTGCTTTGCAAATGAATGCAAATGGTGGAGCCTTTCGGGAAGCCCTTTAACAGGAGCGATGCACTTTGATTATGAGTGAAGCTGCCATTTGGACATGGTGAAAAGAGCACGCTTGAACCATTGATTGGGGGAGACAGTAAAAAGTCAGGAAGGGCCCCGTTAAGCTTGCAGTGCAGCAGGCGGATGTCAGTGTGGTTAGAACACAGTGGGAGAATGACAGGCAGGATTAGTGTCAGGGAGAAGCTTTGCTGTAGTTGTGGAGATGGTCCCTGGGGTCACTCACCTCTGACTGTTGTTCTGTCCTGATGGCTCTGTAATGCAAACCATTTGATACGTGCCTGTTCATTATCGGAAATGGTGATTAGAAGAGGTATGTCATAAGAATTTCTTAAAAATAAATAAAATGGCAAACTACTGATGGTAACAAAGATTCGGCTCTGCAGTCACTGGCAAAGATGCTGCAAATGTCAAAGATGGTTACTATGTGTTGCCTGCTGAGGCAAGTGTGATTTGATGCCTTAAACTGCTCTAATTGTGGGTTCCTTGCTTTGTTCACTTGTATATGGCCGTTATGAAGACAGTTGTTTATAACAGATTATGTTGTGTCTTCTGGTTATGGGGTGATACAAGCATCCGGTTTGGTTTTGTGGCATAACTGTGCTTCTGTGGGGGAGGGGTGCTGTTTAATTGTCTTAATGGAATATTAGAATCAACAGATTTCGTTCCTGAATCATCCCAGAATGCTAAAAAACACAGATCAAAAAGCTAAAATGACTGTTCTAGGGGCTTTTTAAAATGTAAAAATGAGGACATTTTCTTTGGTTTTGCTGGAAAAAAAACCTTTATATGTACAATTAAATCAATATCTAAGATTTTGCTTCTTAAACTGTGGTTTAATCATAGAATTGTTTAGGTTGGAAAAGATGCTAAGGTTATTGAGTCCAACCATTAACCTAGCACTGCCAAGGCCACCGCTAACCCATACCCCTAAGCACCACGTGTACATGTCTTTTAAATACATCCAGAATGGTGACTCCATCACTGCCCTTGGCAGCCTTTTCCAATGCTTGACAGCAGTTGTCAGTCAGCATGCCAGGCCCTTTTTCTCTGGACATCTTTCCAGCCACTCTTCCCCAGGCCTGTAGTGTTCCATGGGGTTGTTGTGACCCAAGTGCAGGACCCAGCACTGAACCTTGTGTAACCTCATACATTGGGCTCAGCCCATTGATCAGCCTGTCCGGATCCCTCTGCAGAGCCTTCCGGCTCTCCAGCAGATCAACACTCCCACCCAACTTGGTGTTGCTGCAGATTTACTGAGGGTGCACTTGAGGGTCCCCTCATTCATGTCATTGATAAAGATATTAACCAGAACTGGGTCCAGAACTGAGCCCTGGGGAAACACCACTTGTGACCAGTCACAACAAGATGTGATGCCATTCACCACCTGCTCTTTGGGCTCCCATCCCCAGAGCAGGTCACCTTGTCATAGGAGATCAGGTTGGTCGAGCAGGACCTGTCTTCCATAAGCCTATTCTGACTGAGCCCAATTGCTTGGTTGTCCTGTACATGCCAGGAGATGGCAGTCAGGATGATCTGCTCCAGAACCTTCCCCAGCACCAAGGTCAGGCTGACAGGCCTGTAGTTCCATGGTTCCCACTTCTGGCCATCTTGTAGATGGGGTCACATTTGCTAACCTGCAGTCAACTGGGACCTCCCCAGTTACCCAGCGCTGCTGAGAAATGATGGAAACTGGCTCTGTGAGCACTTCTGCCAGCTCCCTTGATACCCTTGGGTGGGTGGATCCCATCCAGCCCCAAAGACTTGTGTGCACCTAAGAGGTATAGCAGGTTGCTGACCATTTCCCCTTGGATTATGGCAGCTTCATTCTGCTCCCCATCCCTGTCTTCCAGCTCAGGCGGCTGGGTACCTGGAGGACAACTGGTTTTACTGTTAAAGTTTGAAGCAAAGAAAGCATTAAGTGCCTTATCCTTTTCCTCATCCTTTGTCACATCCTACCATCCATTAAAGGATGGAGATTCTCCTTAGTCCCTCCTTTTGTTGCTAATATATTAAATGAAACATTTTTCTATTGTCTTTTACAGCAGTAGTCAGATTAATTTATAGTTGGGCTTTAGCCCTTCTAATTTTCTCCCTGCAAAACCCCATAATCTTTAATTAAAGTAATATTGCTTTTTGGTTTTGCTGCATTTTATATTATGTAGACTGTATAAATGTTGATAGAAATTAAATGTGTTAGTCTATATAATATACAAAATGCATTTTTGAACATTAAGGATTTTTAATATCTTACTGTTAGTCTGTTGGCTTTATGCATTTTTGGCAACAGCGCAAGGAGACTGTACCCAGATACTTGAAGCTATTGATTACTTTTATGGCATGATTTGATGAATTCATTTGAAGATTACTTTTTTCACTATATTACCTCACAAAAATATGTCCAATATCCCAGTGTAATGAATGTTTTACAAATGTTTTACAGGCACCTGAATGGACAGAGGAGGACCTCAGCCAGCTGACAAGAAGTATGGTTAAGTTCCCAGGGGGGACTCCAGGTCGATGGGAAAAGATTGCTCATGAATTGGGTCGATCAGTGGCAGATGTGAGTTCACTCAGATTTGCATTGTATAGAGTGACAAAGCAGAACAAGACAGGCAGTGTAGAAGGCAGACATATATGGGGGCCGCCATTGTCTTTTGAGAGAGGCTGCAGTCCTTTTAGGACCTGGAAGTGAACCATTAACTGACTATGCAAGAGGCAGATGTGAGCCAGTCTCTCCCTCCACAATTAACAGCTGTAACTGATCAGCTGGATGGGGGATTCTGGTGCTTACAGACTTGAGCTACTGTAACCCAATAACAGGAAAACAATGCGCTTCAGGTTCTGTAGCAACTTCCTTTCACTGTGAGCGAATGTTTGTGTGACTTGGTTAAAGATTACATTTCTGTTTCAAGCCAGTCCTTAAAAAATGTAGATGAGCTAATGGTGTTTAGACAGGTGGTTTCCATTAATTAAACTGAAATATTTTTACAAACTTTAAAACAAGTTATACATATGATACTATTTCAGGCCCTTTTCCTGGATTATAGCATGGTTAATAATGTTGTGTAAAATGATTAATAGCCTTGTTAATTCATATTTTATAGTATTGTACCAGATATCAAAGAAAGCTTGTACTTAAGGATTTTAAGTGTTATGATCTTAAAACCCTTAGGGGCTAGGCTGTAAAAGACTGTTCCTTTTCAAGCAATAGATCACTAGAACATGATGTAGTGTCTGCTGAGGACCATTTGAAAGCCCTTTCAGCTGACCCTATTTTATAGGCTCTGTAGGGGTTAATGAGAATAATGTTTAAATCTGTTGATGTACATTTTGAGATTAGATGTTCTTTATTATATTTCAGGAATTATCTGAAATAATGGGAAACAAAGCCTCTGGCTAGAGTGAAATGTAACCCATTATAGCCTTCTGGGCAATTTACGTATGTCTTAAATGGTTTATTTCCCCTTATTGGTATCATCACAAAAAGACACTTTTAGAGGTTATTTTTAAAGATTTAATGCATCTCTACAGTTTGGATACATACCAAAACCCAAACCGTTTGCATTCTTATCATTTTAGAACAACATACATTATTTGCAAGTAAGTGGGTGTAAGCAAGAACTTACTAACCTGTTATGCAAATGAAATTCTGCCTTTTTTTGTTTATCCTGTTTAGTGTTGTTTATATTGCTCCTTGCAGGTATTCATACTACTGCAGTGCCTTTTTTAAAAAGGTGCTACATTTTGCTAAGCAGATATTAACAGCAAAAATATTTCACGTGGCTTGGTAGTATGCTGTGTACATGGGAAAGATGTGAGATTGCTTTGGAGAAACTGATTAATTTGCTTGATACTGACGACACAGGCATGTGGAATGGTTCCACATATACCGATCGCAAAACTAAAACTATCTGAAGTTGTCTTCTGCACCCATTTTATGCTTTATTCCTTGATGCAGGTGTAAAAACATTCTTTATTAAGAAACCTTTGCATAATATACTTGGCCACCACACTTGCACACATGCAGTACTGGAAAGAAGGAGAGAAGTCTTGAGCAACATGTTTTGGGTTTTTTTCAGTGAATTGGAAACAGAAATGAAAGGGGTATGTTCTAAGAGCTGTCATTTCCTGCATGAAAAAAAGGAATTTTCAGGGATTTTTCTGTGGAGAAAGGTCTGAGTGTAATCCTTTTTACTTCCATTGACCTCCCACTATGTGATTAATGTAAGTGTCCTCCACACAAGTTTTTATTTCTCTAAAGATTTCTAACTGCTGATAGTGCTAGGTCAGCTTTCCTGACACAGACTAGTTATTAGAGTTCTGCTACTTTTGCAGCGATTAGGTTGTAAGAGGAAACACAAACAAAAGCATCCTGGCGCCTTCTCTGGATCTCAGAGATGTGGAAACTGGGAACTACCTCAGATATATCCATTCAGCTGTTGAACAAGATGTACAGCTTATCCTTTATATTGTTGAGGATGACATAGAATAGTCATTAAGTTTAAAGCAAGGGTTCTTACTTTGCTTGGGCATCACCAAAGTTGAATAAGGAATATTACACTGAAGCTGCAGAAAAATAATAGTTTTGTTAAACTTTGTGCGCAGAAAAAGAGGTGCTTGCATGTGCAGGCATCATTTCCTTCCCAAACAACTGTTCCCTAATTCACTGGCAGAGGTGCAGGGAGATAAGTTGTGGTGTATGAGGTGCTGTTTTGAAGTAACTTGTGTAGCAGAGTTTGAGAGTCCCTTCCATACAGCTAATGCAACTTTAGTCAAGCCAGAGAGAGTTTGACGGGTGTATTATCTGGCAAATGCACTAGATCTTAAAAAAAGAAGAACTCTAAAGGACAAATGTACGTTTGTTTTTCCAACATTTTCTGTGACACAAGAAACACTTTTTAAAAAGTCAAGACCACTTTCTGGTTGTTTCTTTTCCTGTAAATTGTTGAGCAGTAAGGCTTGGTTTTCCTCTCACAGTTGAGAGAGCTGTAGTAGGAAGGATTGGCAAGGTACAGTGTGCTTGTTTCCATGTGATTTTAAGCATTAAACCCCTTTTTAATAGTAGATTAGCTAAATAGATGTTAATAAAAACATTCAAAGTAGTCCAGTCCAAAATGATCTTTCCGTTGTTGCTTCTGTCTCAAAGCTTTCTTCCTCACCAGAAAAAGGTTAGAAAAGTATTTTGTTACTTTTCAAAGAATAAGCTGAAACCATTCATATGGACCAGAAGAGCATCGGTGAAATTCACTCTTTGTCACCACCCCAAAGGAATTCCATTTCAAATTACCTTAAACTCCTTTTTTTTTTTAAAAGTAAACTCCTGCGTCAAACTGTATTTGTTTTCAGTGGCAGTTTTTTTAAGCAGCGTGAAGTGACTTGAGGAGAGTGTTCTTGGCTTTTGTTAGCTTTTCGGCTTCATAGTGTTGTTTTAACTTAGTTTTGTGGATTTATTTCTTTTGGAGGGTTTTTTTAATATATTTCTGAATTTTTCTCCTGCCATCAAGTTAATGAGGTTTGGAACAGTGTGAAGCAAAGGGATTCATTAGAATGCTTGTAGCTTTAATACTGCTTTTTCACATACAAAGCAAGCCCAAGTTTGTGTGTCAGACTCATTGAGATATTTGTTCAGGTTGGAACAAATCCTTGATTTGCTTGAACATGGCTTTGATACCCCAGAATCTGGTAAGCACATGTAAATCTTACATAGCTGGGAAGAACTATTAGCGCTTAGCTAAGAAAAAGCTATTGGAAGATGAGTAGAATTCAGAAATGTCAGGACAAATTGGAAAAATAAGATGCAAAAAAATAGGATGTAGTTAAACAGACAATACATGCAAGGACACCTAGCAAGGTGGCGATGAGGTTCACGAATGAAAGATGCCATACAACTGGTTAGAGGTAGCTGTTAAGAAGCAGGAGGAATGTGGGGATTAGCAGCTGTAATGAGCTAGATACAGGTCAACAAATGGCTAGTTGTGAAAAAGGCAAGCATCTTACTGAGAATATACAAATAGGAGGATGGTAGACCTGCATCTGCATCCTTAGTTTGCCTCTAGCTTTCAGTGTTGCACTTAAAACAATTCAATTTTTTTTTTCAATTGTTCGATTATTGAACAATTCTGTTCAATACAGAGTCCAGATGAGAATAAAAGAAAATAATAGGTCTCTAAAGTGCTACCTATAGGGAAAAACTGTGAAGGAATTCATGTTGTTGAACTGAAAGAGACTGTGTAGTAAGGATGTAAATACTCATCTACATGGAAAGAAAACTGTCAAGAGAAAGGGGCTTGTGCGCTGTATTTATTTTATACGGTAAGAAGTAATTACCTCAGATTTTATCACACACTACAGAGTTAGACATTGAGGGGCAAAGAATTACAATGGAGATGATGTGGAATAAGCTGCTGTGGAGTCTCCATATTTGCAGGCCTTTAGAACAGGTTACACAAACATCTGCAAGAAACAACGTCAGTGTAGTGATTCTGCCTGAGGTTAGGTCCTTCTCCTCATATGGTCTGTGATTAGACTAGCGAATGCAAACTATCTCGGAGGAAAGGGGAAGGAAACAAAACCTTCCCTACAATTGGAAGCATGTGTGAACTCATTTAAAAAAATGTAAAATTAAAGCCAGATAGTCACTGCAGTTGGTTAGTATACCTTAGCTTGACTGTTCTGAAGTTCAGTCATTCCTAACAAAGTGTTCTTTCAGATTTTGTTCTCTACTACTACTCAAACTGGGATCTTGTATACATTTAGGTTTGTTAATTGTTATTTCCCAAAATACTGCAGAAATAAGGATTACTGTAAGGCCCATTATATGGGTATGTCTGCCAGATTCCCAGTCCAGACAGGTACATCCATACAGTGTGCTGCAGGCCACTGGGAAACTGCCAGCCAAAATCCAACAATAAACTGCTATGTCCATGCAGTAGTGCCCTGAGCTCATTCAGCTCTACTGTTTCTATTTACGCTGCCTCATGTGATACCAGGATAAACATCTTTGCAACATACTCCTGTGCTTTTCAGCTCGGAGCTAGGTTAAGCTTGCAACTATGGTGCAGGAATACCGTGGAAGGCTTATTACTTTTAATTTTTGTCATGTTAAATATATGTTTATCTTCTCTCTCTCTAGGAAGACATCTTTTAACAGCCCAAAATAGATGAGGTTAAGTTGTGCTCATTTTATCAGTATGTTTAATAATTTAAATTGCTAATTGTCATTTTAATATGTGCATATGGGGAATTTAGCAATCTTTTCCCATAAAGATGATTTTCAACTGGCTTACTCTAATGAAATCTTATTGCTTTCACAACTGAAAGCTTCTACAGCTTTTAAAGTAATTTCTATTGCAGTTGGCTGGTGTTATAAATTAGATTTTCAAGTATTTTGATTATGAAAGGGAAATGGAGTTCAGTTAACTCTAATCAGGATTCCTGTCTGCTGACCTGGTTACCTGTACCACTGCTCTCTGTCATCCTCTAAACATCTGTTCTTTGACCCATTTTCCTTGCTGAATTTGTTGCTCCGGGGTTAGTTCTCATTCCTGTCCTCCAATACGTAAGGAAATAATTGGCCTTTTAAAACAAAATTTAAAAGTTATGTTTGAATTTCCTAAGCAGTGTGGACACCCTATAACATAGTATAAATAATGAATGGAGTGGAGTTTCATCCTACTATTCTGCAAAAATGACATTGTTTGATTTGACAAATGCCTTATGAAGGTTTATAATGAGGATTGTCAGCTTTTGCTGAATTCAGAAATTGAGAAGAAGCACTTAGATGTGAAATTTAAGAAATATATTGTGCTAGACAGTACCTACCTTTATGGATAAAAAGTTAAGAAAATATTTGCTGAAAGGCATAAATGAATTTCAGGAACTACAAAGGATGTTCAAATTGTAAAAATAACAGAGGAAGTAAAAGCTGTCTGGCATTCCAAACAGACTTTAATGTGATTATTAGGTACAGGTTCTTTAAATTAAAGGCAAAGAGAGCTCAGGTTTCATACTTGTGAAGTCATATCATTCACTTGTCTTACGGGATTTAAACTCATTCTGTTTGCTCTTGCAGTCACTAATCTCATGCATTTGTGTTGCAAAACCAGACTGATTGGGATTTGCTGCCTGTATAGAAAAACACTAATGTAGGCAGCAAAGCAATAGACAGGTGGCTGTATTTGAGCAGACATTCTGAATCGTCATGAAACCTGAAAGCAAAAGGTTTGTGTGGGTGCTTATTTTGTGGTGTCTCTTGTATGCCCAAGCAACAGTTTCAGCCTTTAGGTCTCACTGTGTGAGTTCACTCTCACTGTACTTCATATGGCTATTCTTGACAAATGCAAGCTCATTACCTTGCCAGTAAGAAAACATCTCTATGAGAAATGATCCATATGTAAAAGTTCATGAATTTATGAGCTTTTTGCTTCTGAAGATTGTTTTCCTAAGTCTGTTCTGTATTTCATTTTGTATACTATGTATGTGTTAACTCAGTTGCTGTGCAATCCAGTCTTGGATATTCTGAAATATTCACCCTTAGCAACTTGCATATATTTATGTAATCAGTAGTTCTTCTTGCTTATTGAAGTATAAAGACCAACCTCTGGATTGAGGTCCAGAAGAGGCTATGAATATCTAAGATGGGATTTGGATCATGTACAGGTCATGTAGAATACCTTGTTCTGAGAGTGCGATCTTCAAAACACCTGCCTAATCCCACGCACTAAAATGTCTCTGTTGATACTTGGAGAGGAGGAAAAGGTTGTTGCTGTATACAGTTTCCTCATTATACGAAGTTTTCTTCAGTGCAGTCCTACAGTTGCCCCTATGGGTTTTGCAGACCCAAATGCAAAATGGATTCATTTTAAGTGGGAAGAGCGTTCTTCTCACTTAAAGGAAAAAGTTTTTTACAAAAGGTAGCAGGCACCAAATTGATGCTGCAACTTTTTAGAGTAACCAGAATTAACATAAATGTCCCGCATACACACTCGTGAGCTGGGTTTGAATTCCACTGCAGAATTCAAATCATCTGTCTCTCAGGGAGGGCAGTGCATTTTGCATCAATAGTCATGAAATCAGATGTCCAAGAAGTTGTTGCATTTGAGTCAAGCTCTTCTCTCATGTAGGGACCCATAGCAGTGAGCTTAAGATTCTCAAACGTGGATTTCAACAGACAAAAAAAAAAAAGCATGTTATGAAGTCTCCCACCATCCTTACAGTTCTAGCTGCTGAGTTCTTCTTTCTGTGTCCTGAAAAAAGGAGCAATTCTGCTGCTGCTTTAAATTAACTGTTTGGGTATTTGGGCACTTAAACTAGAGATCTGCTAGTGTTCCTCATGTGGATATTTAGACCAAGTTTGCCTTTTTTGCAGGCCACCCCTAAAACTGCCTCATAATTAAGCTCACAGTTTTTTGGGGATTTCTGAGGATGTAGCTACCCCTTCTCCATCTGCTGTGGCACAGTTCAGAGTCACGCAGAGCTTCAAAATCCATAACCATAGGAAAACTGCTGTCGCAGTCTTCAATTAGTTGGTCTAAGCAAATTCAGTTAAATTCCTAATGTTTCTTAGTTCTTTCAAGAACAAAAGCATATTGTCCTTAATACTCATTTGCTGTGTTAGCACTAAATTCAACATTTGATTTGAAACAGTGGATAAAGACTAGTTATGCTGCATACTTTGGGGAAAGTTGGTAACAATCTACTAAGCAAACTGTTATAAGCAGTGCCAGAACAAAGCTGCATCTTCTGATTTGAAACATCTCATTTCAAGAGGTCTAGGAAGTTGAGGTCTAAGCAAATTATGATACTTGTGAAAATGGAGAATTACTTGGCTTGATGCTTCAGTATTTGAAGTTTCACCCATCTCTTAGTACTGGAAGACAATTTGAGCAGCCCTTTTAGTGTCTGGAAGGGAGGGCGGTTTATAAAGCAGCAAATTTTGAGTCTGTCACATGAAAATAAGGAAGGGGTCATTGTTGTCTGACTTAGGTTAAGCAGTTCTTGATACACTGTGGTTGCTATGAAAAAGTTATTTAGATCTATACTGGAAGAACAACTCTGCAGCAGGTTGTGTTTTGGTTTGAAGTGGGAACTTCAAATTTGGCGATTTATTCTGTGCTGTTCTGGAAGGTTTGGTTTGCAAAAACCTACTGCTTTGACACAGCTAGGAAGGCATGAAAATCCTGCTGTGTTTGGCTTTCCTCTTATGAGAAAGACGCGATTATAACTCAAGTCAGCCTCGGAGATTCAAGAAATTCCTCGTTGTCCATATTAGCCTCAACTGCTCACAGGCTGTCTCCACGCCGTTTTTTCCATAATCCCACAGACCTTGGTATTTTTGCACAGCATAACTGGACAGAGAGCATACAGGAAGATAACACCAGGGTGAACAAAAAGCACTGCTGCTGGGACTGGCAAATTTCTGATAATTGATGCCGAGAAACTGTGGCAGCTTTAGTAAATATTTAGAGAACTGCTCAGGAAGATGCTAAGAATAGTAAACAGTTCTATCAGGGCCTCCAGTTTTCAGTAGCACAATAACGTCGTCCTTCCTTGCAAGAAGGAATTGCAGAAGTACAAACCTCTTGGGTTCTGACAACATTCTGAGAAAATAATGGGGGGGTTGTAGAAGACAAACAGCCCATGTCACTTGGCTTCCCAAATGTGACATCCTTCCTTCTGTAGTTATCTGGTGCAACCCTAACCAAAGTAGTATCCTATCCAGAGAAGGAAGGTAGATTGTTGCCCACGGAAGATTGCTAAGAAACAGGCAGAGGCTTCAAACCCTTGTTGGTGTATGCCCTGTGAAGCTGGGCTGGTCAGGTTGTTGGAGGGGTCAGCTGAAGTGATGGGCTGGTGGCTGATGCTGTGCAAATGATGAATTGCTCTTCATCTTCTGCAAAAGGGCTGTTTCTTTGGCATCAGTAGGATCACTGTATCTCTCTTTACAGGGTTTTCCCTCTAGGTCTGTCACAGTTCTGTGCTTTTTTTATGCCTGCCTTCCCTGCAGGATGAAAAGGAGCTTCTCATGCATGTGATAGTAAAATTTCCTTTTGCCTGTGCTACCAGCTCTTTTAAGATGACTCTGGATAATACTTCTTTTAATCCTGTGCACCTCTGAAGCATTGATTGTCCCATCTGAAAGAGTTGGCAGGTGTGCAGGGTAATGAGACTTAATATCTGGATGGTCACGATGAGGAATGTTTTTACTGCTAGGTGTCTTGTTGAGTAGCAACTAGTCTAGTAATCTGGACTAATTGTCAGCAGTCCAGGAGGAAACCAGCTCTGTCTGGCTTTCATCACGTAAATCATCCCTCTAATCCCACTTGCTTTCAGTAAAATCTTTTTGTGGCTGAAGAGCTATTGAAACCGAATTCAGAAGGGAGTCCTCAGAAGCAAACTGTTCCTGCAGCTTCTTTCTGTAGGTCCATAGTAAGATGGTTTGATTTCTACTTCAGCAATTTGACTGCTTGCATCCAACCTTTTTCTGTTTTTTTCTTTTGTCACCTTTATATGTCTAAGAAAATCTGTTCCACTGTGCATGTGTTTGTCTGACTTATGATTTCTGTTTTCCCTGATGGACTACAGGGTTATTTGAGCATAGAAACAGCAACACTTAAAGGTGATTCATTTAGAATAATGCGGTGTGTCTGTTCAGCAGTACAGGTACTTGCAGGAATATGAGGTCTGCCCTCTTCTGTTCTTCTGTTCTAAATCAATTTCACAGTCTTGATCCTTATTATTTAAGGTGTCCCCAGACCCAGGATTTCATAAGGGCTGGCTAATGCTCTGGTGAAAGCTCTTGTCAATAACAGCAGGCTTTTAGCACAATTTTTCACAGTCGTAGAGTCATAGATTGGTCTGGGTTGGAAAGGACCTTAAGATCACCTAGTTCCGGCCCCCCTGCCACGGACAGGCACGCCTCACACGAGACCGCATCACCCAAGACTCCATCCAGTCTGGCCTTGAACAGTGCCAGGGACGGAGCATTCACAACTAACTTGGGCAGCCCATTCCAGTGCCTCACCACACTCACAGTAAAGAACTTCTTACATATATCTAACCTGAACTTCAACCGTCTCCAAATCCAGGATAGCCAGTTTTCCCAGTAGCTTCTGGAGATAGCCCACATTATCCTTAGACTGTCTTTTGTTTGCTACATACCTATTAGAAGCCTTTCCTGTTATGTTTGATATCCCTGGCCAGACTCAATTCTAACTGGACCTTAGCTTTCCTTAACTGATTCTTAGCTTCCCAGACAATGTCCCTGTATTCTTTCCAGGCCGCCTGTCCTCATTTCCACCTTCTATAAGCTTCCTTTTTCCATCTGAGTTTTCTCAGCATGATAATACTCATTATTTAATATACATGGAAACTGTGGGTTTTAAAGCTTTATGCAAGAGCTATCAGTAGTAATAACTGGACGAGGAATTCTACAACTGCTTCATACTTTGAATAACAGTATTGCCAAGTACATTATCTGTTACCGAATGAAAAAGTGGTAATACAAGCAAGTTATGATAAGAAATTGAGTAGAGAAAGCAATGGAGTAGCTTATGGTGTATAACTTAATGATTTATTTTTTTTAAATCACTGTTAAGAACTAGCTGGTAGGTAACACCACTCATCACTGGAGAGGAAACTTAAACTGATATTAAGGATGTCGGAAAGTATGGAGGACCTGGCAACAGAAGAGTCTGCAAATCTGAGTGGCAAGAGAAATGGTTAATCTCAAACAGATCAAGTTGAAATTCAACTTCCCATGCTCCATAGGTTGGATTCGTAATAATCCTTTGTAGTTTAATACTGACATGTTATGATTCTTGCCCTGTGTCGGCATCTTTAACAGCAATGACAGTTGAAGCTGATGGACAGATAAATCTGAAGTCTAAATAAGCAATACCTGTACTTGAATTGCAAAGAGCTGGAGTAAACATGAACCATACAGAGCACATGGAAAAGGACTTGCAAAATCATCTGTATGGAGAGGAAATCTGACAAAAGAAAAAAGGAGAGACAATAATAGACAAATAATCTTCTCATGTAACCTGTGAATGATGATGGTAAAGCTGTAAGAAGCTTGATGAGTTGTCAAAGTTAATGTCAACTGAAGGTGCTTTCTGTGTTTGAAATTGAAGGTTTTCATTATCTAAACCATACAGTTTTTATTTCCAGCTCACCTGGCGAATGTTCAAATTGAAAGTCCATCAAAATAGATGTCCTAATGCCTTCAAAAGAGAAAGTCTTGGAAATGTTAGATGTGACAAATGGAGTAACTTCCTACAAATGCTACATCTGGGTTCGCCAAGTTATTAATGGCTGAAGTTATCCAAAATGAGAACCTGTGGCAAGACTGTTACTTCTGAAGTTTTTGCATGTATGGGGAAACGGAAGGGCCATTAGGATCTAGGAATAAACAAAAATCCTTCCCTGTTCTACTGCAGAGGACTGGTTTAGATTCCAATTCAGTTAGATGTAATATGCAGCAAAATATGTATCTGTCATGGGCTTCCTATACTAACCTAATTTGGGAACATCTGTCTTGTAAAGGAAACTTGAATCCCGCATATTGATTCACACTACTTCCAGCGCAACATTTATGCTCTGTGTCTAGTCTCAGTTTGAAAGATAAAATGGTAATTGCCAACCTTCAAAAACATCAGAGGTTCAACACAGAGGAAAGCGAACATTGCCATTGAGGTAGCAGCTGGGTCAGTTTGCCCGTCTTTGCCTTTGCTTGCAGTTTATTCTGCTCTGTTTTGTTCAGGGAATCTTTTCTTCTTCTTCCTGACTTCTTGGACTTAGGAGCAGGCTGTAGATCTTGGAAGAACTTCTTAAAAATAGCAAAACGGTTTAGAAACTGTTTTCTGGAAGACATGAACATAGATAATGCCTTCTCATATTCACAATGAATCCGCTGCATCATTGCAGTAAGCATTAAAGGATCAGCTACGTGTTTGCATGAAAAGATCTTCTCTTTTCAAAATGTTCTATTATAATCCAGTTTATATAACTTAATTTCTATTTAAGAGATGCATAGCAGGGCACCACTAAGGATCCATTCTGCTCAGCAGTCAAGGATGGATTCCCTTCCCCCGAGCCTTGTAAAGCAGTGGCCCTACAGAGACACTCTGCTAAAAGTGAAAATGGAACACAAACTTTTTAATTCGGATTATTTTAGACCATAAACTCCTCAAGGAAGGCAGTTACTATTAGTGGATCACCTGTTCCATCCTGTTGTTTCAAAATCAGGGTCGTGCAGATCACAGACTGACTGTTAGTGGCACATAAAATGTTCATGTTAGTATTCTGAGGCTTCTCTTGATCAACTCAAAGTTTTTCATACTGCTGCGGTAGAAACTGGAGGTTTCTATGCCAGATGTTTACCCCTGGATAAAGGTTTTGGTTAATTAAGAGTGGGATTTCTTTTGTTCACAGAGTTTGCATTTAAACTTAATCATCCCAGAAAATGAGGCTTAATTTGTAAGGAAAATAGATCACTTTGCCTTGTTAAGTCTCGCCATCATTTTGTTAAGGAGATCCAGCGCTTGCCTATTTTGAGAGCAAAGTACTGCAATTTCACGGGCAGAAAGGTGGGTAGGAGGAACCAGACAGACTTGAAGCAGATGGTACCATAGTATTTTAACTACTGAAGTACACATTTATGAATCTTGTCACAGGACAAAACCCCTGAATCTTTGTATTTTCTCCTTCCAGCAAAGAGCTGTACAAGGCCCTGCTCTACGTAGAAGGTAATCGTCAGTGTAAATATCAGTTAGCTAAACCAGCAGAGGTCTGTGCTGTGGCTATGAAGGCCTGACTGATTGATATGGGGTAAATATGATTGCACATGGAGGAATTTCTGACTTTGTAGACGTTGTAATTTTTCAGTTTTCCTCTGGGCATCAGACTGCCTTAAACTAAATGGACGTTAACATCTGAAGCCCCAGGTTCACCTAGCAGGAAACACAAGTTACCTGTCCCAGGTAGTATTGTTTCTGATTGAGCGTTGCCTGAAAGTTTTACTTGATATGGGTGGCTCAGACCACTCCATTTCAATTTCTAGCTTTTTCACAAAGACCTCGTATTGAAAAAACCGAAATCAAACTCAGGTCTTCATAAAACATTTTCGGGAATTAAAAAGCACATTTCTGTGATGCTCAGGGCAGTGAGAAGAGCGTGCAGCAAGCTCACTGCACTGGACTTCAAGAGAGCAGACTTTGGCCTCTTCAGGAACCTGCTCAGGAAGGTTCCATGGGATATAGCCCTAGAGGGCAGGGGGCCCAAGACTGTTGGTTGATATTCAAGGATCACCTCCTGCAAGCTCAGGAGTGATACATCCCTACTAGAAGGAAGTGCTGCAGGAGGGCCAGGAGACCTCCTTGCATGGATAAGGAGCTGCTGAGGAAAATTCAAAGGAAAAAAGAGGCTTTAAAAGGTGGAAGCAAGGACAGGAGGCCTGGGAAGAATACAGAGATGTTGTCTGGGAAGCTAGGGACCAGGTTAGGAAAGCTAAGGCCCACTTAGAATTAAACTTGGCTAGGGATGTGAAGGATAACAGGAAGGGATTCTATAGGTACATTGCAAATAAAAGACAGGCTGGGGACAATGTGGGCCCTCTGCAGAAGCTATCAGGAGAACTGGATACCCTGGATATGGAGAAGGCTGAGGTTCTTAATGACTTTTTTGCCTCAGTCTTCACTGGCAAATGCTGTGACCACACCACCCAAGTCGTGGAAGGCAGATGCAGGGACTGTGAGAATGAAGACCTTGGGCCACTGTAGGAGAGGATCTGGTTCGAGACCATCTTAGGAACCGGAACGTACACAAGTCCATGGGACCTGATGAAATCCATCCGTGGGACCTGATGAAATCCATCCGTGGGTCCTGAAGGAGCTGGAAAATGAAGTTGCTAAGCCACTGTCCATCACATTTGAGAAATCATGGCAGTCAGGTGAAGTTCCCGATGACTGGAAAAAGGGAAATATAACCCCCATTTTCAAGAAGGGGAAAATGGATGAGCCGGGGAACTACAGAGCAGTCAGTGTCACCTCTGTGCCAGGCAAAATCTTGGAGCAGATTCTCCTGGAAGGCATGCTGAGGCACATGGAAAACAACAAGGTGGTTGGTGACAGCCAGCATGGCTTCACTAAGGGGAAATCCTGCCTGACCAATCTGGTGGCCTTCTATGATGGGGCTACGGAACTGATGGACAGGGGGAGAGCAGTTGATGTCATCTACCTGGACTTGTGCAAAGTGTTTGACACTGTTCCACATGACATCCTTGTCTCTAAGTTGGAGAGACATCAATTTGATAGGTGGACCACTCGGTGGATAAAGAACTGTCGGGATGGCTGCATGCAAAGAGTAGTGCTCAATGGCTCAATGTCCAGCTGGAGACCAGTGGTGTCCCTCAGGGATCAGTGTTGGGACCGATCTTGTTCAACATCTTTGTTGGCGACATGGACAGTGGGATTGAGCGCGCCCTCAGCAAGTTTGCTGATGACACCAAGCTGTGAGGTTTGGTTGATACATTGGAGGGAAGGAATGACATCCAAAGGGACCTTGACACGCTTGTGAGGTGGGCTGATGCCAACCTAATGAAGTTTAACCATGCCAAGTGCAAGGTCCTACACCTGGGTCGAAGCAATCCCAGGCACAGCTACAGGTTGGGATGAGAAGAGATTCAGAGCAGCCCTGCCCAGAAGGACTTGGGGGTGTTGGTCAATGAAAAAATGAACATGAGCCGGCTGCAGTGTGCGCTTGCAGCTTCAGAAACCAACCGTATCCTGGGCTGCATCAAAAGGAGCGTGACCAGCAGGTGGAGGGAGGTGATCCTGCCCCTCTACTCTGCTGTTGTGAGACCTCACTTGGAGTACTGTGTGCAGTTCTGGTGTCCTCAACATCAAAAGGACATGGAACTGTTGGAACAAGTGCAGAGGAGGGCCATGAGGATGATCAGGGGACTGGAGCACCTCCCGTATGAAGATAGGATGAGAAAGTTGGGGCTGTTCAGCCTGGAGAAGAGAAGGCTGCATGGAGACCTCATAGCAGCCTTCCAGTATCTGAAGGGGGCCTATAGGGATGCTGGGGAGGGACTCTTAGGAGTCTAAGAGTCTCTTAGAGTCTATTAGTCTACAGTCTATTAGGGACTGTAGTGATAGGACAAGGGGTAATGGGTTCAAACTTAAACGGGGGAAGTTTAGATTGGATATGAGGAAGAACTTCTTTACTGTGAGGGTGGTGAGGCACTGAAATGGGTTGCCCAGGGAAGCTATAAATGCTCCATTGCTGGCGGTGTTCAAGGCTGCGTTGGACATAGCCTTGGGTGGCATGGTTTAGTGCGAGGTGTCCCTGCCCATGGCAGGGGGTTGGAACTGGATGATCTTGAGGTCCTTTCCAACCCTAACTATTCTATGATTCTGTGATTTGGTGTAACGCGGATGCTAAGTGATTAAAAGGATCTTCATTTTAAATGTAGCCTGATTTGTTATCTGTACTGAGGTCTAGAAGTCTGGAACGGGGAAGCTGCCCATTCTGAGTGGGGAGAAAACCTGTTTTCTTACTTGTGTTAAAATGCAAATGCTAAATCCGTTGTTGCTTTTCTCTCAGGACACAGATTTTGGTGTACATGGAGGGGTGGAAGCTTCAGCTCTTCACCCTTTGGGTTCTCAGTAATAAACTTTTTTCACTGAAATATCAGGACTTGGGAGGTATCTTTGCTGGTTTGGCAGTTAAACTGTTAAATGTTATTTTGGGACCAAATTTGTGTCCATTAGTGTGCTTCATAACCCAGACCTGTGTGGGTTATTTTGTTCTTTTGTTCAGTATTGAGAAACTAATAGAAGATAACTCATTTGTTTCCTTTTCCCCTATCTCCTTGTCAGTATTTTTAGGTTAGAGAATTAGTGTTTACAAGTCTACTGTGATGTATAATGGTAGTAGTAACAGAAATGTGTAGCTTGCATCATTTTAATAAGCAAGGAATGGGTTTTAGAAAGGATAAAGTGTAGAAAGTGACTTTTGGCAATTTGGGACCCATGTATGAACCAGGCCAGCAGAAGAACATCAGTGTCACTATCTTTAATGTATGTTCAGTGTCGGCGTTTTGCAGTGAAATGCTAATGACTTCTTCAATAGCCCACGTAATGTGTAAGAGTCCCTTTTTTTTTGTTTTCATGCAGGTTACCATGAAGGCCAAACAGCTGAAGGATTCTGTTGCATATACACCAGGTGTGTGCTGCTAGATCCTCAGTGATGCTTATAAAAACCCCTGTGTTTGGATTAGAACTGTGCAAATGCAGTGCTTTTGTACCTTTCAGGGTATGCTTTCCGGGGGACTTTTGCCCCTTGCCTTACTTTGAGCACAGAGAAAAGCTGATGGTTATTCTGAGGGAATGTTTCCCTTTAGCTACATCCTCCCGGGCTTTCTTACTCAGTTTATTTTGGGGTTTGTTCATTTGTTCAGGCTGTTACCTTTGTTTGCATCAGTGTGGTAATTTATTAGCACTTCACATATGCCAGATAAGTTCAGAACTGGCAAAGTTCATTGCTTCATAACAAGTATCTTGATTTCTCAGTAAGCATTTTCCTTAGGCTCTCCATCCAGAAGAGCTTTTTCTCCTCTCTGCACTATTCCCAGTGTTTACTATTTGAGCCCTTCCCTGCTTTTGCTTGTGATTTATTTATTTACAAGTGTAACAACAATACTTGTAACAGGTATCATTAGGCTCTCTGAGCTTAAAACGCTGGCCCAGAACTCCAAGAATGTCAAAGTCAACATGAATTTGCCTGACCACATAATCACCCAGCGAGAAAGAGAGGAGGAAGAGGAGGAGGAGGGGAACTACGGTCATATCCCAGAGCAGATGGAAGTCCAGTCGGACCAAAAGGAGACCACTGCAAGTGAAACCAGACACCGCAAACGAAAAGTTGTCAAAGCATCTGAAATGACTGTGCCAGCAACAAAAGAGGCGCCGGAAGAGAAGGGCAGGGGAAGGCGCCAGAAGGATTTTGATAACACCGAGCACGTGGAAGAGAGTGATGATGAGAGTAGAAAAAGAGAGAAAAGCCGTGCCCCGGAAGAACTGTGGACTCAAAATCAACAGAAACTCCTTGAAATGGCCTTGCAGCAGTATCCAAAGGGAGCATCGGACCGCTGGGATAAAATAGCAAAGTGTGTTCCTGGAAAAAACAAGGTACGCTCACCTTTGAACGGTAGCATAAATAGAGGGGAAATGTATTTTCTACCAACTTATGATTACCTTAAGAACTCAGGGTTTGTGCAGAAAGGTGAGGTCTTTACTTAGCCTAGCAGTCCAGACACGGTCAGCCTGAAAAGCATTACTGGCATGTTTGTTGCTTTTATTTAAAACACATTTTCACTTAATTCAGTTTGTTTGATCTATTACAGAAGACGTTGCAGTACCTCCTGTTCCATTTAAAGTACCTCTCCTCTGCCTTTCAGGTCTTCAGTTGCAGGACAAATTAGATTTTAAACCAAATTTTGGTTCAAACCTAGTAACCAAATGTTGGTGAGCCGCTTTGCTTACACTTTACAGTACGTTTCTCAACCCAACTCAATGAACAAACAAATATAAGTAATCCATCTGCAAGTGTTAAATGCTCAATAATCTAATGTACTTTTTGTAAGTATAATCTTTTTAAAATAGCATTGTCACTGATAGAGTTGGTCTGTGCTGGATGTCGTAGTAGTTGTGATAGTGGAGTGTGCTTGCTTCAGGCATTGTAGCTGCAGAAAATCCCCATTTTATTTGTGCCAAACACAGTGTGAGAGCAGTAAACGTGGAGGGAACTGGAGTGCTTCCCTGGCTCTGAAGCTGTTCAATAGTATCTGCTGTCGGTAGCTGCTATGTTAGTGCCATTTAAGGCTTGTCCTAACCAACCTGCAGGATCACTTATACCAGAACTGTTCTGAAATAGGTATTAAAATGCAACTGTTTCATAATTGCCTTTACAGTCGCTGTCAAGAAGTACGAGGTAACTGTTTCCTTGGGTTTGTGTGTTCTTTAAAGAGAGAAAATATCCATTAAGAAACATAAATTTAGATGTATATTAAAAATATTTAAAAAGTAAGAACATGAGGGTGGAGAGGCGCTGGCACAGGGTGCCCGGAGAAGCTGTGGCTGCCCCATCCCCGGCAGTGTTCAGGACCAGGTCGGATGGGGCTTGAGGCAACCTGCTCTAGTGGAAGGTGTCCCTGCCCGTGGCAGGGGATTTGGAACTGGATGAGCTTTAAGTCCCTTCCATCCCAAAACATTCTATGATTCTGTGACAAATTGCAAGTTCCTTTTTTCTAATCCACTCTTCGCGAGATGTAGATTCTCCTTCTCAAATTCAGTGCACAACTTTAAACCAAACCAAACCCCAAAACGAACCTCAGGAGCCCCAGAACCTAGCTCTTCTAGCATGTACTGCGTTAAAGGAATAGTAAAATATCAAATGTCGATTAACAGTTTTGTTTTTCCTTTTAGGAGGAGTGTGTAGCAAGATACAAGCTGCTTGTGGAACTGGTACAAAAGAAGAAAATGGCTAAAAGCTGAATGTTCTGAGCAGAAAAGCTGTAGCTCATCTTTGTCAAAACGGGGTTTTAAATCTCATGTGCAGGAAACTGCATCTTTGTACCTCAGTATTTCTATACGTCATGTGCCTTAGTAAAAGAGAACGTTAATAAATCTTGTGGCATCTCACCTGGTTTGTGTGTTGAAGAACGAAGGTGTATTTTTGTGTTGGAGAGCCGCTTATGCAGAAGGGTGATGACAATACCTTAAAAACTAGTGGTCCTTCAGGAGAACCCACAGTGGTAATTGCGTACGGGATCAGGTGGGTTTACAGCCAGTGACTGCAGAATATAAAGGGTTTGTATGTGTTTTGAAGAGAGAATTGATCTGAAACTGTTCAGCAGCATAGGAGTAATTGAACTCTGCACTCAATACATTTTTCTTTCTTGCAGCTGTAAATCCAAGACCACGTGCTTATAAGCATGTCTGTGCTCCATGAAGTGGCCAGTCACCCTAACTGGATGTTTTGAAAGGAGTAGTATTTCTCATCTTAACTTCCATGGACATTTATATGCACCTGCAGTAGAACATCTTTTTTTAACCAGGCCCACAGCCTAATCCACAGTGATGTGTGACAGTGCTCTTCATTTGGTAAAGCTGAAATGAGTAAGAACATCAAAGGCCTTAATTTTTTAATTGGAACTTAAGATATATAAGGCATTTACTTAATGACCAGTTTTTAAGTACAGAATAGAGCTTACGGCTAACCTCAGTGGGTGAAGAGGGGGGGTTTGTACACCCTAGGCTGAATATAGTTTGCTTTTATATTTGAAGAATAGGTAATAAGGGTTATTCCGTAGTTGTTTTATTTTTCGTAATTTTGGAAAAGCTATACAAAGCTTAAAATGCTTGAATAAAGGGTCCTTACGGGCTGTGAACGATATCCATAAATCAGAGCAGCGGTCGCAGTCTTTTGCAAGAAACATAAAGGACTTGCTTTTCTTAAAGAATTATTTAGCACTCCAGTTCTGATTTAACACCGGAATTCTGATACGGGTTTAATTCAGAATCAAAAGGAAAGAGGATCATGTACCGGAACTCAGAATCAGAGCTTGGTGGCTGAGAATCTCTGGTAGCTTTCTGCCATTTGCACTGTTGACTTTCTCCAGTAACTGTTTGCCGATTGCGTTGCTTCTGGCAGATCAGCATTTCACAGTTTCATCCCATTCCCATAAAACTTTAAGGGAGAAGTATCTGGAGAAGGTTACAGTGTTCCAGATGTGTTCTTTGAACAACTGGAGCTATACAAAAATTTATCTTAGTAGAAATAATATTATGGAAACCAACAGTGAGATTTTAGCGCAGCTTATGAAGAACAGGCACCAGAAAAATGGGTCGGTTAAACATCACACAAGGATATGGCTGAAAGAGCAGCTCCCGCTAACACAACTTGAATGGAGAAAGTTAATAAACCAGGATCAGAGATGTCACAGGCTGCCCGGAAGTAGTTGGCTGCTGTAAGCTGTGTTATCACTGGTGCCAGTAAAGCTGGATTTTGGTGGGAAAAAGCAGCAGGAAGTTCAGAAGCCCATTAACATGGAACCCTTCTGAACTGCAGCACACGTGGCTTGTGCTGCTCTTGTGCCACAGCCCACAGAAGTTCCCAACAGCACTGGAGGGCAGCTCTGCCACCACCCACTTGGCTGCCAGGGGCTGTGCCACAGCTCGGGCTGCTCTGGCATCAGAGGCATTCCACGGGGATGGCAGCATCGGCTTCTACTGAACTGGTGCCAGATCAGCCCCAGCCCATCAACTTTGATGTCAGGATCTGCAAAGTCATTGAAACAAGGTTGGGTTCGACTGCATCTGGCTCTCAGGCTCTCATGTGAACTTGGCTTTGATGTGGTCTCCTTCTTTACAGGGCTAGCAAACTGGATTTTTGTTCAGATGTCTGAACTGGCCTTTTCATTATTTCCATGCTGTCGACTGTTGGCCCATCAGGACTGTATGTGCTATAAAACATCCTGGGCTTCTGGAACCCATCTCTAACAAGTGGAGATTTTTAAGAATGTCCTGAACTTGACACTTTCACAAGTATTTCCAATTTTGCCCCTTTCCTGCTTTTCTGCATCTTACCAGGAGACTGACACCAGAGTTCAGGCTGTCCCTCTCAAAATAAGGAAACACACAAGGCAAAGCAGGACTTGCTGATTCTTATGGTACTGATCCAACAGGAGCATGATGACAGACTGATACCTCATGTCAACCATGTAAAGTTTTTGGCTTCAGCTTAGGTCTGTGAATAAAGCAGCAGTAATGCAGCATTCCTGTCTGAGAACTCCCTGGAAGCCTCATGCTGGTGGGCTTTGCTTCTCCCTCTCAGGTCTACCAGTATAAAGTGTAAGTCAGACAAGTGCCCCAGCCTATAGGTCCTACATACTCTCCCTCCTTAGCACCAACTAACAACAGAGCCAGAAGAAAGGTGGTACCCAGTGCTGCAGCATGTCTAGACACAGGTTTCCTCAGTGAAACATCCAGTTTTCTGAGTCTCTACACCCAAGAGTATAAACCAGTCATCAACTACCCCAAGAGTGTGGGGTATTTTTATTAGGCCTGATGGCTGAGGAGCCAGGCAGGTGGTAGTGGTGCCTCTTTCTGCACCAGACGACATTGCACTGAGCTTGCTCATTACCCATCTTCTTTCAGGACTCTACTTTTACCCATTTGGAAAGGAAATAAAGATATTCCATCCCTATGCCTCGAGCAGATGGAATAATATGCAAATGGCACAGGCCTGTGACAACACCATCTTCCTGCTGCTTGTTCCAAAAGTTTCACAGCAATTCCTCTTTGAAGGACGAAAGCAAAAAGCCGTGACATGGGACTAGGGCACATGGCTGCAACTGCACATTTACGTCCAGCAAGCACCAGTGCAGCGCTGCAGCTGCATGAGGGAAACACAAACTGACATAAACAAACATTTTAAAGGCTTTGTCTTAATAAATGTTAGCGGTCACATGCCATTGAAAGGGCTCCTGTCTTGTGATGTTAACAGCAACAGTCTGTTCTTCCACCAGACTGATGTGCACAGCAGCAGGGTATACGACTATAAACATTATTTATTAAAGTTTATTAACAAAAGCTTTGTACATATCTTTTCATACACTTGGAATTTTACATCTTGTCAAAATAACAGCACATTTCCATCTTACCTTTTGTACAAATTGTTACAGAATATCCACCAGTGGGCTGAGTAAGTAAAATAAACCACTGGGTTCCTTTTGTAAAGTATCTACAAAAGTGATTTGTGACATTTAAAAAAATTCCCCAGAACATATAAAAATAAATTATTTTTTTACTTTGTCAATTAAATCTACTAATTAGAAATATTACAAATCAAAATATCAATGTTTTCTTATGAATTCTTCACAATACAAAACAGATTCACAAAACTTTATTTACAGAAATGAGGTAAGAACTGTGCAATGTTTAACTAAGAAACATATTGCAGAATTAACATGTTCTTCCAAGTAAGTACACAGTGGAGGTCTAATTACAGCTGGGTCGTTTCCTCTAATAGCTCCCACCTTAGTACTGGTAGTGGTCATTACCCCATTGAAGCTGTCCTTCACCACACTGCATAGACTCACGCCATCCATCAGCTACTGTCACGAGCGTTGGAACACAAGTTCACCCGTTTCAACCACTGGTAAGTGTTAGTGGGCAATAAGAACTCACTTTTTTGGTAATTTATTAGTGAAAATGGACCCAGGTAACAATCTGCCTGAGCTATCTACAGTGGTACAAAACACCTCTAGTAAAGGCAGAACAAGGCTGCTGGTGCAACACAGAAGATTCCCGCTGCTAACAAGGACACGTCTAGTGCATGATCAGCTGTTTGCAGCCATTTCATCAACATGGAGGTAGCAACAGGCACTTGGTTTAGGCCAGACACGACACATACTTCTTCCAGTGTGGCCTTCTCATCTGGTAAGAAAACTCTGTGACCGGAACCACTCCGGTTCCTTTAAAAACCTCAGAATCTAAAACCTACACCGAAATCAATAAACTTTGGATTCCATACTGTAATTCTTACTCAGGAAAAACTCCCACTATATAACAACAGGAACTTAAAGGAATAAAAAGTTCAGAAGTGGATTCCCTTATGAGTCAGGTTTCAAAACAGGTGTATAAAAAACAACAAAGAGCAAGTCCCGGCTGCCATCATCAGCTTGTCTAAAAGGATACTGCTGCAACTGCAGCAGCAGATCAGACTGGCAGGGTTGGGTCGGTCTGGTTTGTAAAACTGCTCCAAAACCAAAACCTGCAGGACTGCAGACAGTTCTCTAGCCTTTAAATTCCTAAGATTAGGACTGAAGAGTCAAGTACATGTTTCGCTATGGTTGAATTTGTACTTAGTACCATCATAGTGACAAAATAATTATGGTTTGCAGAGTTTTATCTACTTCACAGTCTG
This sequence comes from Myiopsitta monachus, assembly GCA_017639245.1. Classification (NCBI taxonomy): domain Eukaryota; kingdom Metazoa; phylum Chordata; class Aves; order Psittaciformes; family Psittacidae; genus Myiopsitta; species Myiopsitta monachus. Next base: position 27,293,276 of record CM029919.1, read on the forward strand.
AAACATTAAAAAGTACATCATTTTAGTGCAACAAGAAAGCAAACGAAAGCCTACCAAAAATCTCCTTATGAACATGATTAACCTTTTGCTGTGCAGTGAGTTCCTTGTTGCATTTCTTCAATCTGCAGAAAGGCAAACTGCAGCTTGCAGCCAGATGAAGTGCTCTAACAGCAGGACATGCAGTTCTTAAGTAGCATTCAAACGTCAACTCTTCTCTGATGCAACTGGTCCAGTTTTATCATTGAGCCTCTGTGTAAGAGAAAATACTTCTCAAAATCAGATTATAACATACAGAGGGGGGTAAAATTAAATTCATATAAAGGACGAAGCAGACGAGTACATTTACTAGAGCTACCCGAACAGCAACTTCTGTATTGTAAAGAATCGTCATGTACTGCAGAAGAAAAAGTAGGAAAAGAATAATTTAAGGAATAGTACTGCACTGAAGCAACTCACAGGAAGGTCATCGCAGCCAGCATTAGAAAACACTGATTTTGCTTCTACTTCCCTTCCAAGACTTCCTGTTCCTGGCTGTCGGTCCCTCCTCGGAACTGCATGATGATCAAGACAAGTACCAGGTGAGCCCTGCTACCCCCTGGAAAGGGCTGAAACCCAGGCTCCTCCATCAGAACAGAAATACAGTTTCCATTTTGCCCCTGCCACAACTGTCTGTCTGTCAGAAATTGCTACAAAGACATTTCCTGCAAGTAAGTACTGAGCAGGACCAAGCACAAACCTCATCTCCTCCAGCGAGCCCTCAGGAGTGCTTGAAAACCCGTTCTAACTAGGAAATGAGATTTAAACATTCAAACTTTTGGCAAATAGAGAATTTGTCAGAAATGTTTTCTTTGATTAAAGTAGTTCAACACTCCACTGCAGTCTCTTTCAGTCAGAAATATAAATAAAGCAATTTCTAAAGCAATTTATTTCTAAGGAGAGTTTTGTTCAAAAGATGCTCTGAGATTTCCTGGAGTTGTTTACAGCTAACTGTTGGAAGAACGAAGCCTACGATTTTAACAGCATACTTACAAAATACACCAGTGGTGCCTGGTCACGCTGCCCAAACTTACTAATAGCCGTTTCAAGAAACTCAAACTAAGGTCACAGAGAACAGAATAGAATTCTGATGTAAGCCGAATATTTCATTCGCTCAATTCCACTCACTGATTTTTAGAAAACGAGGGGAGATAATTAAACATACCAGAACAAATCATGACCATTTCTCAGTGAAGGTGAGGCACTGAGCAAAGCCTTGTGACAGAGCCCTGCCAGTCAGTGACAGGGACAGAGCATGACCTTCACAGAGCCCTGCACTTTGCACTGTGGCCACAACATCACAACAACAGAACAAACTCCTTCCTTTCATCCTCTCTTAACTGTATGACCCTTAGGGAATTAAGTCTATTCTCTGACTCCCTGAAGAAAGTATTTCTGTTCTGGGGATACCGCTTACAGGCAAATGCTGAAGACAACGGAACATCTTCGTCTTGTTTCCTTATCTGTCCAGGAAAGGTTTTACTTCACCTTCCCAGCAATGGGCTCCACATCTCCTAAGTCATCAACTGATTTCTGCAGCTCCACAGTGCCTGAAGCCTGGCCAGGACAAACTCTTCCTTCAAGTAAGGTGATACAAGGAATGATCTACAAAATAGTGAACACAAAGCTAGGGAAGGAGGTGGGATCAAGGGGGCTAGGGCTGCAGTCGTAATTACAAGAGGAAGGCAAGTGTCACTGGATTGGTGTCCTGATCCAAGGAAGCAGGAGTGTGCAGCAGACAGGTTAGGTGTAAGTGACTACACATTCCGGAGGGTTCTAAACCTCATTCAGTGCAGGCCAAAGCTCAATAACAAAATGAAATAAAGAAATCAAAAATATCCACTGCCCTTGAGTTGCAAATTCAAGCACATGACTTGTTTCTTGTCTTTTAGCTACCTTATGGAAGTAACTACATTGAAAACGAGGTGAGAAATATACTTACTGTCACCTTCTGAGTTGCATTATCCCCATGAATTGTAAGGAACGGGTTAGTAGAAGCTGCATTAAGTGGTGAGGCCTGTGTGCCTGAAAGCAAGTTGTTTATGGGAATCTGTGCTCCTCCAGTAATCTGCAATTGCTGTACTTCAGACTGATGGTGTTGGTGGTGGTGATGCTGTTGCTGCACTAATTGATATAAAAGGGCCTGATGTTGTTCCTTGAGTAATATAAGGAGAGGGACGAGAAAACAGAAAATAAATCAAGAATTAGTTATTGAAAAATGGCTCCTCCCGGGGTTCTCACTTATCCAGATCTTCAACCACTGCAACCCTGAACCTAATCCCAGCTAATTTAGGTTACACTAATGAAGTTCCACAAGACTGTCAGAAAGGGAAGGAAGTACCTAAAAAATTCCCTGAAATCAGTAGCTCAGCAGAAGTTTAAAGCTAAGCCTGAGAAGAACATCAAACTTGTCAAAGTAATAAAACTACACAATTAACCACACAAATGGCTAAACCAGTTCCCCAATGGCCTATATGGATACTGCAAGGCAGAGTAAAGACAGCTCACAAGGATATTCTTAGAACCCATACGTGGTCCCAAACTCTGCTGCCCACAGCTGATGCTAAGAGATACAAGCTCCCATGTCCACATGGGACAAAACAGGACTGAAAGCACTAGGAAATAACTCTTCCAGCAATACACACAGCCCAATGATACCCTGTAATTTAGCATGACTATGATCCAAAAAGGTCGAAGGAACTGAAAAACTAGTTGTTAAACCCTGCAATATCAAGTTAAACACATTTCTAGTTCATCCATGGAGTTTATCCATGCCTTAGAATACAACAGAGGAAGGAACTGCAATTAACTAGTAAACTTACTGATGTGAGTTGCTGGTTACTTAGTAACTGCTGAAATTGCTGGTGCTGTTGATGGAGTAGAAGTTGTCTCTGCTGGTCAGGAAGTAATCCTAGTCCCGAGGCACTGTAGGGATTGACAGGGTAATACTGTAGTTTGTGTGAAAGTATGGGAACTTTTTACTTCAGCTTTCCATTGAAACAAAGAAAATATGTATATAAATAGACAGTTCCTATTTAGCATTTTGATTGGATGCTGTCAGGTAATCTGTCCACTTGCAATTTTGATACATAACTAGACATGACCACCACCCCCCGTCTCATTTATGCCATGCAACAGCAACATCTTGCCTCCATAAGGTAGGTCTACAATGTGCACGTTATTTTAAACTCTGATAATAATTACATTTCTACACTTCTCAAACACATTCATTATACAGAAAGGCCAGGTTTTACATTACAAGACAGCTCTCGCCAACCGTTAATACTCGGTTAACTAGCATTTACTTTGCCTTTTTTTCCTTCTAATTCTCATCTTTTGCTACATTCAAACCTGTAACTATTGCTTGTACCTTATCTGTAATTTAGCAAACACATTCAGCCTTGAAGTGGGTGAGCTGGTGCTGTGTGGAATGAAGCAGGCTGCTTCTGCGCTTGCCTACTACTTCACTCCCAGGCCTTACTTTTATGCCTACATAAAACTTGCTGCAGCTATTTAGGAAACAGGGCAGGGAACTGGTCCAGCTGAGAACTGGTCTGAAGTAAAGGGTTTCTTCAGCTGTGCCACTTCACTGCAGGACCAACAGCCAGAACAGGGGTGGTGTCTGGAAGGGAAGACGAGGATGACAACTGGATTTACTTTTTTGGGACCAGTGTTACCTTTTACTAACTTAAAACACCCTCTGAATCACTGAGGTGTAGTTTCACATAGGTTTAACCCTGTTACTGAAAGGTTAAGTATTGCCTTTCAACTGTACGTTTCTGTCCCCTCCCCTTGCACAAGGAGCTGCATCTTGTGGGAAATGAACTGAATCTGAAGCCAATACAAAACACACTGAAAGATTATCTATTAATGTAGATGAGGGTACTGTGTGAAGGCACAAGCAGTAGTGCTTGCCTACCAGTTAGAAGATGTGCACAGGATGACCAACAGGACAACAGGATTGCTTGTTATGACTGGTAGCGAAGAATTAACTTATATCAGCCACAATTCCACACAGTTAGGCTACAATCATTTAGTCCTTCAGGACATAATAGGTATCTTCCCTTTCTACAGTAGTTGGCATATTGTAGCCTGGCTCCAGGATCACTTTAACACTTAACTTCGTATTAACTAGACAGTATGAAAATACCCACAGCATCACCATTCTCTTTGCTGGGACAGGGCAAGCAACACAAACTGTTTCATCTTCACTGAACAACCTCAGTGCTATGGGAAACATGTGCTGGGCTGCATTTGTTATTTCCTATGGGGAATGGGAAATGTATGTCAATATGAATTCTATGGGGCCAGATGAGATCCACCTGACAGAGCTGGTGGAAGTGCTCACAGAGCCAGTTTCCATCATTTCTCAGCAGCGCTGGGTAACTGGGGAGGTCCCAGTTCACTGCAGGTTAGCAAATGTGACCCCATCTACAAGATGGCCAGAAGCGGGAACCATGGAACTACAGGCCTGTCAGCCTGACCTTGGTGCTGGGGAAGGTTCTGGAGCAGATCATCCTGACTGCCATCTCCTGGCATGTACAGGACAACCAGGCAATTGGGCTCAGTCAGAATAGGTTTACGGAAGACAGGTCCTGCTCAACCAACCTGATCTCCTCCTATGACAAGGTGACCTGCTCTGGGGATGAGGGAAAGGCTGTGGATGTTTAGCTGAACTTCAGTAAAAACTTTGATGCTGTTTCCCACAGCATTTTCCTGGAGAAGCTGTCTGCTCATGGCTTGGATGAGTAAAAAAAACCTGGCTGTATGGCCAGGCACAGTGTGGTGATGAATGGAGTTAAATCCAGCTGGTGGCCAGTCGTAAGGGTGTTCCCCAGGGCTCAGCAGTGGGGCCAGTTCTGTTTAACGTCATTATCAATGATCTGGACATGGGGATCGAAGTGCACCCCCCAGTAAGTCCGCAGATGACTTGAAACTGGGTATGAATGTTGATCTGCTGGGGGGTAAGAAGGCTTTGCAGAGGGATCTGGACAGGCTGGATGCATGGGCTGTGGGCAATGTATGAGGTTCAACAAGGCCAAGTGCCGGGTCCTGCTCTTGGGCCACAACAACCCCATGCAATGCTACATGCTTGGGGAAGAGTGGCTGGAAAGCTGCCCAGGGGTGTTGACTGGTGGCTGCTGAACAGTGAGCCAACTTGTGCCCAGGCAGCCAAGAAAGACAAGAGCATCCTGGCCTGTATATAGTGCTAACCAGCAGGGCCAGGGCAGTGATCATCCCCCTGCACTCAGCACTGGTGAGGCTGCATCTCAAATTCTGTGTTCAGTTCTGGACCCCTCAGTACAAGACAGACATTGAAGTCCTGGAGCAGGTCCAAAGAGGGGCAACAAAGGTGGTGAAGGGCCTGGAACACAAGTCTTGTGAGGAGCAGCTAAGGGAACTGGGGATGCTCTGCCTGCAGAAAAGGAGGCTTAGGTGGGAACCTTATCGCTCTCTAAAACCACCTGAAAGGAGGATGGAGTGAGGTGGGTGTTGGTCTCTTTTCCCAAGTAACAAGCAATGGGATGAGAGGGAATGGCCTCAGGTTGCACCAGAGGAGGTTTAGACTGGATACTAGGAAATATTTCTTCACCAAAAGAGTTGCCAAGCACTGGAAAAGGCTGCCCAGGGCACTGACAGAGTCACCACTGCTGGAAGTATTTAAAAGACGTGTAGATGTGGTGCTTACGGACATGGTTTACGGACTTTGTAGAGTTAAGTTAAAGGTTGGGCTTGATCATCCTAAAGGTCTTTTCCAACCTAAATGAATTTCCCATCATCTACGTTAGCATCACTTTTACCACTCTCCTGGTTCTCAAACCTCCTGTCAATGGTCTTTATCCCTAGCAAAGAAGTCAGTTCTACCGACCTTCTCCTGTACAAGCCATTTTGCCTCTGATTATTCTTGGTGCACTGTTTCTCCCCTTGAATTATATGATTTTCTGAAACTCCATAGTCAGAACTGCACATTATATTCAGGTGCACACATAGCAGGGGTTTAACATGACAGAAAACAAAATGGATAACACCATTCTATTTATTCCCCAATAACTCCTAGCAATGTTTGTTTGATGAAAGCAGAGATGACACTTCACCTGTCCAAGGAAACTCCTCCTGAGCTACAACAAAAAACTCAGGCCTAACAAGCTAGAACTGTGCATATGTTTGACATTCAAACAATGACAATGACACTCATTGATTAACTGAAATTCCTTCAAATAGCTTCAAGTTAAATTGTATCCAAAATATCTGTAATGACTGCAAGAAATAAGCACCTCCAGTCTGACTAACATTACCATTATTTCCTTCTTCTCTTTTTACCTCACTGTTTCTGTATTCTTCTACACTGGAATGGATGTTCTCCACTGACTTTTTCATTCTTTTATCCCATTCTCTTTTTTGCCTGTATCATGTTTTACCTTTGCACTTCTCTTTTCTGCTGCTGTTTTCCCTTCTCTTTATCTGCTCTGCCTTCCTCTCTTGCTCAGCATTGGCACTTGAAAGAAAATACCTTCAGCCACAAAACACTGCAGCTCCGGTGCTTTGCAGAAGCAGCAGTTCAGTTCACTGGATTTCACCAGAGCCTTCTGTAAACCAGCTCATCTTGGAATGTAAATGTAATCATTTCTATCTTTCATTAAGAGGTATATGATCAGTCTGAAACTCTCCATCCTACAGTCTTCTCTGGTTGTGAGACTGTAAAGAAACAATCCTATCTTTTTCCTCAAATTACTTAATCTCCCTGTTGCAAGCAATCTGTATTAAGCCATCTCTTTCCCAGAAAGGTCCAAGTAGTTTTCTCCGCCAAAGGCATGTGGGCTCTTTTACATAAAATTTGAAACTCTCAAACAGCAGAGTGCAAATCAGTGTTTTCTCACCTCCCTATATCCCACAGTTAAAGAGCTCACACGAATAAGGACAATATGCATAAAGTCTTCCTGTATGGGTGAATAATCTAGCTATTCTTCACACAAAACCATCCTGGTTTGTGTTCAAAAACATATTCTGAACACTGGGAGGATACTCTAAGTAACAACTTGCAGGAACATCTGGGAAGTCTTTTAACTACAGCTTCAAGATACCAAAGTTAGAAAGCAGGGCTGAACTCTCACATGGCTTTCCATCACCTGGAATACCAGTTTAAAGCACCTCCAAACTGATAACCACCCTGCAATCTAACCAGGTTCAGAGAACAGCATAGTAGCCAACCTCCATGCCTGCACATGGTTGTTACCACTGAATGCTCTCACTTAGTTCAAAGGGTAGTGATACCTAGAGGGGTATTTAACATTAAAGAAACAGTCAAAATAGTTGCCACTGAAACAGCACTGAACTCAAGAGGGGCAAGAACAAGCTGTGTCCATGTAGATTCAGAACCAATAATATCAAGCAGTGAAAAATACTTCCCCTGCTCCTGCCTCCATTCAAAGTCATGCCAGAGCCCCCTCACAACTTAGTTCCCAGCAACAGGAAAGTTTTTATGTCATTTTTCACTGAAGTGTTTGTAATGGAAGCAACAGGACTGAGGAACGCACACACATCATTGCTATAATCACATTAGCACTCATCAGCATTAGTGCTTGCTCAGCCTCAACTTTTCTCCTCGAAACTAGAAATACTGAAAACTCACAGAAAATGGGGGCAATTGCAAAACACTTCAAAAGGAAGGGGCTCAGCAAATCATCTGCATGAGCTCAATAAAGCAGTGAATGGTGTGAAAAGTGCACTTTTAAAGTTAATATAAACATTAATTTTACATCAGTGTTATTGAGGGAGCGCTGCAGAAAGAGATCCTACAAGAACAGGAAAGCAAAATGAAAATTCTGGCAGAGTTGTACATCATATGCTTGTAACAGCAAATAGGGAATCACTGGAGTATTCCAGACTACGCTAAGAGTTAGAACGAGAATTTATGAACAGGATACTAGCTGCAGTATTCTGCATGAACCAGAATAGTCTACCATTAGGCTACACGTTCAAATGTAAAAGCAGTTAAGAGAAATATTAATAAAAAATAATAATAATTTGAGATAAAAACTTCAGCAATACAGTCAGAAATAAATAACCTATGTGTAAACAATATTGTATGAGAAAACAGCAGCATGACCAATATATTTTGGCGTTATCTGAAAGTGGAAAGCATTATACAACTGGTTAATATTACTGATTATACCTAGTATTTACACTCCTCCTCACAAATTTGGGGATAGTAATGTAAAATTCTTGTGTTTTCAGCAGACCTCTGATACTCAAGAAAAAAAACCCAACTTTTCATTAACAAAATGTCCTTTCACCTATGAAATCTTATGTTCCTATATGATACAAACTACAAGAAACAGAACCTCCTCAGTGAAAATACAACAGCACATCAAAACAACACAGTACAGTTTTCATGAGCCTACTGCAGCGACACCACACATTGATATGATACACAAACATTCAGGAGCAGGCAAACAAGCAGGAAGGAAAGAGCTGGGAAAAGAAGCTACAGAACTAGGGAACCCCTGCATCATTCCAATCACATACGCCTTCTTTGGCGTGTAATCCACCATAATCTCCAAAAATAAACTCTACTTAAAGTAATCCACTCCCTGTTTGCAGGCATTTCTTTCTACATAGAACTGTAGTTCTCCTTCCTAAGCAAAGGACAATATGGTGGGTGGGGGGAAGGAGAGGAGGGAGGATGAGTTATCCCAGACTCTGCTCTATCCCAAAATACTTCCAGACCAAGCAGCCCATTCCCCTTGGGGGAAAGCAGCAGTCTCCTTTTGTTACCCATTTGCCTTGCAGCTCAAGCAGCAGCAATTTATGCTAGTGAGGACACCTGGGTTTGGGGAAGGGCTGTTAGGAACACTCAAACATGGCTCTTTTTATGCATTTAAAAATCCTTAGGAACACCTCTTGAAAAACTAGGGGGTTTTGCCTCTAGAGTCAGATGCAGAGAACTGAAAACATCATGCAACTGTGCTACCGCTCTGGTTAGTTATGCCTGTTACATCTTTAATTACACGACCGTATACTGTTCTTCCTCTCCCCCTCCCCCCTTCTTACTGCAACAAATGGTAGCTTTTCCAGCGCTCCTTTAATCCTGGAAGAACAATTGGCAGAAGAAAGAATATTGTTTTCTGAACTAAAGAAAAAGGAGCTGAAGCACATTTGCATAATTACATTTGTTTGGGAATGTGACTTGATTAAAAAACAGGCACTAGGATTTCCAAAAGTTAAACAGAAAACAGTTTTTCTTTAACTTGACTATTCATGCTTCCACTAAATGTCCTCTCAGTTTCATTCACAGATCAGGAGCAGAACAACTACAGGCTAAGGAAGGAACAGTACGTTTTGAATAGGACAGTTCAAAAATCTAGCTAAGCTGAAGAACAGCAAGCACTATCAGGAAAGACAAAACCAGCAGATTCTTACCTATTATTTAATGTGGTTGGCAGAGGATGCGTTGCATTGGGTGGCACGGTTGCATGAGTGAGAGGAGAAGGGTTCTGTGATATTGTTGCTGGGGTCTGAATTACCCCATTTAAAGCCCCTACAATTCCATTGATTGCCAGCTGGCTGGCTGGCAGTGCTCCAATTATTCCACCCACACCAGGCACTGCAGGAATGGTGGAGGTTACAGTCTGCATACCACTAGCTAGTGCCCCCACTGTCACACCATTGACCTGTTGAACTCCTGTGACTCCTGAGCCTTGCTGAGCTGGACTCTGCCCAGCAGGTGGTGGAGTGGAAAGAGCTGATGAACTGCTGGTGCTTTGTCCGCTGGAGGTTATCTCCTGGTGTAAAAACAAACAACAAAACCCCCTCAGCTGCATAAGATTTCACCTAACAGCACAATGCAAGGACTATGAGGAGTTAACTTGTAACAAGTTTAAGTTTGGAAGAAACAAATAAAAATTACCTGATTTAATACAGGAAGAGAACTTGTCCGGTAAAAAACTGTTTCCCAGATGAGGGCTTTTACTGCTGTTCAAGGAATCAGTGCTAGGTGCTAAAGTAATTATTTCAAAAAACACAGAGAGGTTAAATTTCTGTAACATGCGAAGAGATTCCAAATAATTTGACATTTCAAAATAATGTCAAAGGTAAACATAAAAAAAGTCAACCTTAAAATCATTCTGAAGAGTAAAATATTAATAATTGGTGAATCAATAGAGTCAAACAGATGTGCTCCAGACTGAAGTAAAAAAGAAACTGCACTGGAACAAGTAGCAGTGATTCTTATAAATCTTCCCATTGACTTTCAAACATTTAAATACATTAACAATACTTAAGTCTATATTTATCCTCCAAATATACGCATCCCTCCATCAATTGCATAAGTGGATGAAATAGCTATTTCATAGAAATATATGTTCAAGTTACTCTGACACATTCATACTCTCCCTACCTGCTTGTACTGGAAAGGAGTGTACTTGATGAGAAGGGCTAGGATTTGAAGTTATTGTTGGAAAGGGCACCGAAAGCTGTGCATTGAGTAGCTGAAGCCGCTCCTTCTTTGCAGTCAGATTCTTTATCTGTTCTTCTAACCTCCTATTTTCAACCTGAAGTTGGTGTAATGATTTCAGCATTCCTAAAACTAAGGTAAAAATGCATGTTATCTTTCACAACCACTTTCAAAGAATGAAAAATATCTCAATTGTTTTAATTTCTGTATTACAGTTAAGACCAGCATTAAGTCTTATGGAAAATATAAATAAAATTATTACAGAGAGATAAATTACAGAAATTTGACTTTAAGTGGAAAGATTTAGGATCAATCTTGTGTAATTTAAAACGCAGGAGAAATATACATAACATGTGACAGTAATTTTGCAATATAGCTACACCCTGGCTTAAATACAGATAAAGTCACATCATTAGGGCTGTCATTTTAAGCGAACAGCAGTACATGATAACTGATCCCCAAACCAGAATATGAAAATAGCATTATTCCAGTAGCACAGGCTAATTGCATAGTTGGAAAAAATCTATTTCAGCTGCAGTATTAAAAACTTTAAGCAGTACCAAAACAGAAAAAGTCTGACAAAACTGCATTCAACTACGAACACATCCAACCAGCAACATTTAGGTAAAAACAAGTGCGTTTGTGAAAAGGGAGGTTTTGTGCTTTAACACCTCGTACAGCAAATCATAAACTCACAGAAACAATGACTAAAATGTCATCCAACGTGAAGAGATCACAACACACCTTGGCGGGAGCAGGAGCTCCCATGTGCGGTGAGTGACGATCTACAAATCACCCAGCAGGGAGCACTGTGTGAGCACTGCAGTTACCACCCCTTTTTGCATCAAAAGGGCAGCATCTTCTTTCTGTACTAACCTGATTTTTACCAAGCAGAGTTTTCCCAAACTCCGCTCTGGTTTCAGGACTCGCCTTTCCCAACTGGTGGTGGAGTGGGGCTGTGAAGCCACAGGGACAACCCGCTTTTTTTTTTCTTTTTTTTTTAAAAAATAATTCTAAATTGTATTTGTTTAACATGACCTCTGGGCCTACTACAGACATAAGTCTACTGGTATAGGCACATCTGGTCATTTCCCAAGGATTTAGCTTTTATCCCTCCTCTTCAAGAACATACAAAAGAACCCTCAGTGAGCCCAAATGAGATGCAATAAGACTTAGCTAAACCTGTCCTCCAGCTATCATGTTTAAAGGATTATCCCTGCATGAATTTCCTCACAATTAGCATTTTTGTCAGGATACCATTCATAAAAATACCAACTAGATACCACTTTATACTACCATTGAGAAGAATAATATGTTCAATGAAAAATAACATAAACTCTAACCTGGTATTAAAAAAATTATAATTAGAAATGCATTCAATCATTGTCTTTAATGCTGATATATTGTTGAATACAAAGAACCAGATAAATATGCAGGTACTCGCCAGTTATGCTTTTAACATATTCATTATTGGACTATGCCACTCTATTAAATATAACTTGAGAAAATGATGATTTGCTCGCTTTGAGAATTCGAACACAATAAAGATACGGAAGCCTAGCAGGGCACCTGCCTAACATTTGTAAATACTTTTTAAAACAGCAACAGAAGTAGGCAGTTTAAATTTAAAAAATGAACAATATAACAATAATAAATTATTATGCCAGTTTATATCACACAATGCAAAGCGAACTGGGGAACTGTGCCATGCTATTTACAGGAGTGGATCTAAGACTCCAGAATTAATTTCCAAACTTTGCAACCAAACAGCTGGATCTGCAAGTCACTTCCTCTTGCATGACACGATTTCCCCATCCATAAAAATGTAGATAATTATACAGAATTATTCCGTAATCTACTGAAGCCATGGGCTACACTAAGAACTCCGTTACAACTATACACAACAGTTACATTATACACTACAGCTAAATTTCTATTTACAGCAGAAAATAAGGGTTTTTTAAGTTCTTGGACAAGCACTGGAATGGCTGTTCTGAATAACAGTTAACAAAAGCAGTAATAAACGGAATGTGAGTACTTACTGTCACTAGGGGTGCCTTGCTCTAATAAAAACTGTTGTCCTTCACTCCATTGCCTCTCCAGAAGCTGTTCTATGCTGGCTGCTACTGGGGGCAAATTTTCCCCACAGCTGTTCCCTGATTGATCATAGCGAATCTGCAAGCTGCTTACAGGGGATCTGTTGAAAATATTGCCATTTATTGTTTAAAGAAAAGAATGGAAGGAAACGCATTAGTAAAAGGCTGTTGAAGTTTCTTACCTTATATCAGCCCCTAGCACCTACATATCTTACAATTCCAAGACTAAGTTAATTCCTCAAAATCATTAGGAACTCCTGGTTCTCACTGCCAAGGCACTAATAAAGGAAAGACGTAATATTTCACAACAAGAGAATTTATACTGAGAAAGCACATAACCTCTTCTTGCATACAGACTAATGTAACACCTAACAAACAGCACTGTATTAAATTATGCAATACATACTTCTACAGCAGGAAAACATTGTACATGGATACATAAAACACCTGTATTAAAAAAAAATCTTCAAACTTTTCCCAGAGAAAACTGGGAAAATACAAACATTTTCTTCAAATCAGCACAGTAATGGTACTTCCACATAAGAAGGCCATATATAATTCCACTGCCTAACTTGTTCCCCCTCAAGACCTACAAGGCAGCTACTTTTGCATCAGATGGGGAAAAAATTAACCTGTGAGCAAAACCAGATGCTCAGTGTATTTCTGACTTGGGATTCTGGCCTCATGTGTGCATGGTCCCATTTCTCACACATGACCAACACCAAAGCCCACTAACAGCTGGTTGGTGGATTTTGGTTGGTTAGTTTTGTATTTCTATCAACTGCAGCGAGCTCAGATTCAGATTCTTATGTATTAGTTACTACTGTGAGCAGTAACTATTGGTGCCATTACAGGATCACAGCCATGTTGTTCTACATGTAGTGCAAACTTACCAACAAGACCACCATGGTCCCAGTACAGGACAACATACAGAGTTCAGGAAATCAGTGTGTTAATTATGATTAGCGTAATAAGCAGTGGTCACAGCACATTAGCTGCCTAATGACTGTCAAGCATTTTGCAGGCACCAGAGCAAAGCAATTTTTAGAGAAAAGGTTTTCAGTAGGTGACTTAAGAGCTCTCTAAGTATTTATAAATAATTCCTCTTTTGCATACAGGATGAAAGAATAAAAACACTTGTTAAAACAAAAAGCCCTGATGAATGGGTAACCAAGGTAGTGCTTTCTGACAAGAGATGAGGACTCAACAGCATTTAACAGCTCAGCACAGACATGGCAAAACACCCTTAAAACTAGTTGTTTACACAATGTGCTGAAGTGATAAGAAGGAAGGTTTATGCGGAAACATTCCCAACAGATGTACTTCACTCCACACAAACACCACACTTTAAAAAACAAAAGAAAAAATAAAACAATCAAACAAAACCAAAACCAGAAAACAAATACAGAAAACCACCACAACCACCCCCCACCCCCCCAAGCAACTTCCTTCTCTGTAGGCATGCTTTTGAAGGGTGCATAAGCTACTCTAACAGATTGCACCATTTGCATTATAAATCACCAACAAAATTCTTGTTGGGCTTAGGACTGTTTCATATCAATTTCACAAAGATAGGAACAAAGCAACACATGAGTCTAGAACCCTCTGCAATCCTTCAGTGGAAGTCTGTATAAGAGAGAAAAAAAAAAATCAAATCTAGATTTTCATGTATCCCAACATTAGTCAGTCCATCCTTCTTCCAGCTGAACTCACCCACTAGAGATCTTGCATACAAGGATAAATCCTTATTCCAAATAATATGTAACCATCGTTTCCAATAGGATTATAAATGTGCTATATACACGGGTCCGATGCTGTCACTGAGAGGGGAATCCCCTGCTTCATGTTTCATACTTTGCTTACTTTCAAAACTGTTTTTTGTTTAATCCTGCAGTACAGTTATTCATACTCATAGTATTAATTGGAATTTAGATATTGAGGCATGCGGGCATTTAGACATAGGCATATGTACATATTTTGATGCAGGCATTACGTAATACATTTTAAAATCTTAGGTTAAGTATGGGGAAAAAACAAGTTCAGGTGCCACCTTGGGAAAAGCAGCAATTCCTTTGCAAAACAGAAACAGCTCACACATACCAAGTACATTTATCTTTCTCATATATATATATTGAAATTTTAAATATGACAGCTTAAACATCAAACACTGTGGTTATATAGAGGCACAAAGATATAACAATATGGATCTGAAATGACCATACAGCTCATGAGTCACATATGTCCTCCCCAAAAAGCTGTGTCATCAACAGCAAACAATTGTTTCTGCAAGTGTTTTTATTTTAAGCAACTATTTGAAAACGACATGGTTCTTTTGGAGAAGTGTGTTATTTATGTATCTCATAAGCTTCAAAGGGAACAGAGTCAGAACTTGCAGGAAAATAATGTTAACAGACAAAGCAGGAAACATTCAGAATTGCTAAATTTTCAGACAGCAGATTTTTGAAGTTACCTTTTAAATCACTATAAACGATATTTTAAATAATCATGTTTATATATACACTATATATATATAAAAATATTTAATTGGGGAAGGTGTGGAATTTGCTACACATTTCAGAAACATTGACATACATGTGATCTTTCTTATTACACAAACCAGGGCTGAAATTTGCTGACTACTGAACTTAGCTGAATGGGTAAGTTACCTAAATTTTTTCCATGCTGGGTACTTCAGACCAAATTTTTCTATCTTTCCATTTTGGATCTACAGCCGTAATTTTTCCTCCACCACCCCTCCCCACACACACCTTTTCTTGCTTGTTCTTGAACAAATCTACTGCCAAGCAAAAGCTATCTGCTCTCTGCAAAATACTACAGCTTCCATATGCTGAAGGAAGCTCTGCAATAGCGGACTGAGGTGGCCTTTGTATCATCAAAACCAGCTGAAATTTGACCACGTCATAAGTACTGGAATGTATACATCCTGAACACACACTCCATAGAAGCATCATACGTAAAGAGTTTAGCTTCTCAAATATTCTACGTAAATACAGCCTGAACACAACTTACGGCCTACCGTAAATTGTATAAAGACTATGCCTTTGCATATTAACTAAGAAGACATTAAAACTTGTAATCACCACAACATGTATGCGGAGGAGGACTACTTAATCAAAATCAGAAGTTCTGGAATTTCCTAATTGTTGAGCATTTCCCTCTGCAAAATTCTCTTAACTTACTTGGCTGTATATATACAGACTCATTTCTTACGGATATAAAGATTTATACAGTAATGTAAATATATGTATTTATATCAAGAACACAATCTAAACTGATTTGTAAATTATCTTTTTATTGTCTTAGAGGCAACATGTATCGGAAAGCTGAAAAGCCAGTTCATGACTAGTTAATAGCACCTAAGCACTATAATGGATATTCTCACCCCATTCGACAAGAAGTCTTTTTTGATTAATGAAGGAATATAATACAAGATCAACAACACCAGGCATGTACATTAAATTATCTAATTTGGAGGTATTTACTATAAATTACTGTAATAAACACAGGCTGTAACAACCAAATTCATCGTTACAATGCTTTATCTGTGTAACAACCATTTTTTTTAGGTATCCTAAAATCCTTTTTAAGATAAAATCCCTGCGGTGAGCCCCCAAGCAAAAAAAAAAAACCCAAAAAAACCCAAACAAACAGTAATAACACTGTAAAATCTAATTCATATGGAATAAATATAAAGTCCTTTGAAAACAAAGGCTCACTTAAAATACATGGAAAATATTACTGAACTATTTAAAACACAATATTGACATTTCAACAGCAAGTATTTTAAAACAAAATAACATGATGTAATTCCAGCAGAATTCTCATGCCAAACTTCTGCAGTAGAGGTGAAATTCAGCAGGACATAAAAGGTATTCCCCCACCCTCCACCCCACGAATTGTTGCTTATTTTGAAGTGGTGATGGATAAGGAAGAAAATATTTGACTGAAATTTTTAATGATATTTAACTTCTCAGACCATCTTATTCCTGTGATCATTGTAGTCTTACATCTACGGGATTTTGGAATTTTTGCAAATAATATTAAAAATAACTAATCTGAGATAAGCAGTACATGTGGAGTAAATCACAGATAAACCCCTCAAAAGCAAGCCTCCATTTTCAACATAAAGTCCTTTATTTGTAAACCTAATTTCAGTTGACATAAAAGTAAATTTCACTACATTTTTTAGCTATCTGGGCATATTAGGGGTTTTGGGATTTTTTTATATCTATAGAAAAATAAATGTATGTACACATGTGTATGTACACACACACACACACACACAAATATACAGGCTTTCAAAACACTTATGTATTACTAATAAAAAGACACTGAAGTTTCCAAATCTTAAAACATTTCCTTCGCCTGCACTCTCCAATGTAAATAACGCTTACCGTGGTGAGAGACTTCCTCTGGGTGAACCTCCTCTGCCAACAAGGCTGCGGCTATTATCTCCGAGATCTTGATCTGCAGTGTAAATATTTCACAGCTGATAAATCGACTCATCTTAGATAAGAGTTTTAAAGCTGATGTAGATAATTTAAAAATACCTTAAATCTTAACTTCTATCTGCAGTTACTGCTGAAGAGCGAACACGTAACTAGTTTAAGATTGCTGAACTGTAGCATGTAAGGTGTTGTCCTTACACATTTCTGAGGCTGTACCAGGCCATGGATTATGTTCACTTCTTTCATTCCTTTCAGTTTTACAGCACAGAAGCGTGGTTTGCATTTGCAGTACCCTCCCCTCAGCCACTTTTAATTTGTACGGTGAAAGTAATGAATCACAGCTGTGGACAGCTAATCTGTATGCTTATCACAGCAAATCCTGATGCTCTGTATTTTTTTAACACTTTGCATCCCAAAACAACTCATAAAGTATGGAACGCATTAAACTTGCTGCTGCTGTCTAACAAGCTCACCTTATTCTGCAAATTTACTGAAAACTTTATGAAAGCGTGTAATTCACTAATTCCTATTTATAAGCAGAAGCATAGGAAAGTCCCTTGCTAGAAAGGTAGTAAAACAAACAAAAAAAGGCCTCATTAAATATACAAAAACGTTTTGCTTGGAAGGACTCAAAAGGGTTATTTTCCCTATGGCCTCTCAATAAAATAACCCTATCTGCCCCCTTCAAGGTTGCCCTCCCCCTATTCTGAGTCAAGTGACCTCCGACCTCTTGGAGGGCAAAGACATGACTGATCCATTCTTGGTAAACTGCTAAACTCATTCCCATCCCCCAGACAGGCATGGCTACCAGGACATGTCAACAAATCCTTACGGGGGAAGGAGACAAAGCAAAGCCCGCAGCTCATTAAAACCAACGAGGAGAGCCAGTGGACCCAAATGCCAATCGGTAAATATTCACAAGATTATTAAATGCTGCGCAAGTTCTCTAACGGGATCTCTTTCACACCGAGTTGTATGTAATGCAATTTCATGAATTATGCAAATAAAGGTTTCAGCTATTCACGACAAAACCCAGAGCTGTGTTACTCTCCTTGCAAAGAGCTCCGAACTGAACACATCAATCACAGAAGTCACAGGAGACATTGTTGCATTCCAGCCTGCTGATGGCTCTGCTTAAACATTTACATTTCAGGCACTAAAAAAAAAGGGGGAAGAAAAAAAGGGCGGGGGGGTGCGTGGGGGGTGTGTGCGTGTGGAGGAAACCCGCGCTGCTCTGCAGCACAACCGAGAATTTCCTCCCAACACATCACAACTTTACGCAGATGCTGAGCAGGACCCAAAAATAAAATCCCACAATCTTTTCAAGAACACTGAAGTCTGTAAAGCTGCACCTTTGTCACCAGCAGCAGGACGCTTACCTGCTTGGCTGTTGTCAGCCTGAGCTATAAGCGCTGCCATTGCCGAATTTGGATTCAGCCTATTGCCGTACATGTGGGATGGTGGCAGACTGAGAGATGATCCAGGTAGGGTGTTTGCCTGCAAGAAACCAATTAATACTTGAATCCCTTTCTTAAAAAACAGGGAGAAATGCTAAATATATTTTAAAGAATATGTTCATAATGTACAATTATTAAGTTCTAAAAAGTTGTTTTCTAAAAACAACATACTTTAAAGAAAAAATATTCATTTCTATTCAGGAGTACAGAAATAAAATTGCAGCACTCTGAAAATATATCAGTTTTAAAAGCATGATTTACTTGCTATTGGCAAGACCCTATTAACTAAAAAGAACCCCTTCCAGTGAAAAAAATTACTGCAGTAAATACTAAAATATACCTAAATTGCATTTTTAAAACAACCCCAGTGTAGCAGAACGGGTAGCCTTCTCCGCAATCCTGAAGTATGCACTCAATGCTAGGACCATGTGGTTATCCTACTAATTATTTAATCTTATTAAACCATTTACAAAATAAGGGCAGGTAGACAACAGATGTCTCACAAATGCCTGGGTTCCTTACATCACAAGCCGGCTGTGGAGGTCAAAAGGTCCAACTTTCAGCTCTATAAGTTTAACTACACAGAGCCATATTTCCCCTTTGCTCAACTCCGTCATTAGTAAAACCTGCACACTATTCTGTTACTTCCTATTTTGATAGACTTGGAAGCCTGGTGTTTTTTTGTTTTGTTTTGTTTTTATTTTAAAGAACGCAAACAGCCATTACAAGTATGTTTTCTATACAATAGGGGGCTCAGGGAATCACAGCTTTGCCCTGACCCCATATAAGGAACTGTATTTTTGGCAGTTGGCCAGCTCTACTTATTGAAGAGCTCCCAAAGTTTGTGTTCATTCATGTTGCTAACCACAATTCTGAAGGTCTCTGCTGGGACTTGTGCCAAACAAGCGAAAATGAACCCTTAAACAGATGAAGCTAAGGAGGCTGGCCAAAATCTTGCATAATCCAATGCAATAAAAATACCTTCTTCCTTGGCTGCTTACGCTTTTTCCCTTTCGAAGAAAAGATTTGTGTCAAATGCCGAGTTGCAGAGACAGGCAATCAAAGAAAAAAAGAGGCACTGCCTTATTAAAAAGGCATTTTCCTACCTGTTGCTTCAGAACAAAGCAAGGATTGCAATACTTGGGGGAGGGGGAAGTCAAAGGTACACAACTGGTGTTATCACTGGTCTTAAAATGAATCTTTTAAGAAAATGTAAACAACCCTTACTTATGGGGGGGGGGACAAAAAAAGGAGGTGAACAGTAAGGAACTCAATTTGTGGGACATTTTGACATGCATAACTGCACACAAGAGACAGAGGAAACATACTGGTTATTACAGCAAAATATTAGAGAGTATGAACTATGTCTCTGGAAAGAATCACACACTACCATTAAGTTTTGGCTTTCAGCCAACATATTAAACTTGATGAATGGACTTTTATGAATTCACACAACTGTTTTCAATGATGCTTTATTTACTATATACTGGTGAGAAATTGTGCCTGATACTTAAATTCTTCTACTGTCACAAAGTTAGAAAAAGCCACATGTAATTGTTTACAATGATCAGTGTTTTTTCACTTCTCAGTTTAAAGGTACATGAGCAAGACTGCAAAAACTACAGTTTCACTCCAAATGTGGCTGTTATTTCCCTTTTTTAAGGAATTGCACATCTTTTCTAGAATTAATGTGAATTAGTTTTAAATCTTAAAAATACTATAGGCATTTCCACCTACCAAGATATAACAGCTTCCAGAAGTACAGTGCATATTAGTAGTGTAATACTTACAGCTGATGGCAGCAATACCACACAGCTCCTGCTATATTCCTTAATAAGTGCCTATTCCAATTCAACTATTTAGTAACCTACAGCCATTTTCCTCTCAAAACCAAAACTAACTTCAAAAACAATGTAGTTTTCTGTCAAATCCTTCCACTGAAAAAAAACTTACAGAATGGAATATTACAAGATTCAACCATTATTTGCTCCCATACCTAAGAGACAAGACCACCAAAATAAAATATATATACTTCATTTAAATAAACTGGTTGAAGTTATGAATTTTACTAATACAGTTCGTGCCTTTTTGGTTTTTTAACTACAAACATCAGGTCTTATTTCTGCTTAGTTTTTGAATATTTCGATAAAGTAGTTCTCAGTTCTAGTAAGTGTACTCCTCACATTTTAAACAGAAGCTGCTATACTTTTATTCTGTGTAAGCCTCACTGCAAGGTTGCTTAAAACTGCAATAGCAACTATATTAATTTATGACGGAAGGGCAGCTATAATCAGCAAGGCAAATACATGTTTATTTGACTGAAACATGACCAAATAGCTGTAAGAACTTTCTAAAAGTATCTAAGTATCTTGAAAGGAGTTGCTAAAGTCTGTTGAGTAACCATCACATCACAAAACAAATGACATCAAAGGAATTAAACAATGTTTGCTAAGTGGGTTGATACAACAGATCAAAAGACTTAAACAACATCTAAGAACTTGAGTTTTTTCACAAGTGGTGGTTCATCCTAAACTTAACCCCTGCTTATACTTTAAAATAATAGTAAAGGTGCCCTACAATAAGTTGGAACTACAAAAGTTCTAGTGCCAACATGTATCCCAAGCAACTCACAAAGGAAAAAGTCACATTAATAAAACTGTTCAAGTAAGCTGAAGGTAAATAAAAAATTTTGAAAATACTTTTCTTAAATGGCAAGGTAAAATGACAAGAATAACGATTTGTGAAGGTTTATTCTGTATGTGACGACTTCATCTGACAGGGAAGTAGAGAAGGTGGAGGAGTGCTACATTATTTAAAGGCGAAATAGAAGCTTCATGTTTCACTCACAGTCGAAACAAGCTGCAATATTAAAAATGCACAATCATCCTGTCAATACATATTAAGGTCGCAGGACTGAAACATTCTAAAATGTAGAACTTTTAAAGCTGCACGATTCTTTATTTCATCTGATTCTGTTTAAATAGTCAACACAATACATGATCAAAATGTATGAACTAATGAAATAAAGAGACTGCTAAGTATTCATTTTGAAAAGGCAGCAAATTTTCCTGGAAAGATTTTAGCAGAAGGATTTAAGCCCACTTAGAGGTATAGCATACCCTGCTTTCATTTATGGCATGTTCAATAAATCAGTAAAGCAATAAGCAGTGGAGCAGCACTGAAGGAAGATACACTGTAATTCACGGAATGCCCAAGTGCAGTGAGAATAAATGATTGATATTTGATTGATGCCTAAAAACGCTTCCTCTACAGCAAGAAAGTACAAGTATATCCTTTAATTAGAAGAATAAGACTTGCAACTTTACTAAATTTAACTTGTATATATACATATCCTCTGAAGTATTTGAAGTACTTTGATATTTGCTTGCATTACTCCAAAACTGTATTTTACTGTAACAGTGTGACTATAAAGTTTCCCAAGTTGACAACTATTTGTATTCATAACTGGATATTTAGATTTCCAGGGAAAAGAGTTTCTTCATTTCAAAAGTTATTATGTTCTTTAAAAAAAAAAAACAAAAAAAAAACAAACCACCAAAGGGGTGAAAAATGATACAATACTTAGGTGTACACAATTAGATAAGGCATGCTCAAACACTTAAGAACCTTTGAACATGCCTATTCCCCCGTTCCTTTCAAGTTTTATGCTATGAAATATTTTCTGATAACAGGCCTCGTTTCTGCATCAGCTCCACACCAGTAAGGTTTTAATACTCAGCGTGTGATGAGAGATGAAACCAAGTGTGAACAACTTTCGGGTCCCATGAGTAGACCGACTGTTGAAGCTGTCAGGTTCAATTGCATCATTCCACAGTATTCAATGCCCCAAACTGCTCCCTAATTGTTAGGGGCTTAACATATTCAAAACCATTGTTTAGGCTAATGCTGAAATGCCTACAGTTGAGTTTCCATAAAGAAAGGGGAGGGATTTAATTGTAGTTAAACCATTACTGAACTCTCCTCCTTTCATGATAGGACAACACGGATGGCTGGAACAACCAATTCCAATAAGGCTTCTTAATCAGTTTATATCCAGTCAACATCTCATTTCCTCTCTGCTTTAAAAACAGTCATTGCTATATTGTAGCTTTGCATTATATCATGGTGATGCTTTACAATTAGTGACAGTTCACCTAATTATCTACTTCAGCTAATATATATTTGTCAACAATAATTTCAAAGGTTATTTTTATTTCTTGTTTAAAATAAAAACATTACTCCTGTATTGTCTATACCCCTTAGAGTATAAGTACCAGATTAATGTGGTTGGGGTCATGCTATCTACCAATCATTCTAGGTTCTTCATCACAGCACGATGCTGTGATAGAAGCTGCAAAACTACCCTTTGTTCCCATTAACACAAAGTAATCAAGAGCATTAGATATCACCAACAACTACCCCTCACGGCCAACTACTACCAGAAAGTATAAAAAAGGTTAATCCAGACGAAGTTTCAAGCTAAATTTTCTGTGAGCTATCTTGCTACACTTCTGAGAAGACATCGCTACTCCTTTCCATGCAACTGCCTTTTTTCATGATGTATGGAAGGAAATTCAAGCACTAGGCCAACTGCTTGCTATGTTATCTTAAACTGATATATTTTGGTCAATGATAAGCAACATTAATCAGAACAATGTACTATTGAAAATAACATCAAAATTAAAACCTGCATTGCAATTAAATCAGCTTAGATATGAAAACATATTAATGCTATGTACATAACAATAATAAAAAATTGATAATATATATAAACTAACTGCTTTACTTCAGAAGTGAGAAGAGATGCCTATCGAGTGATAACAGCAAAAGCAACCTGGCCTTATGTTTCCTAGCGTAACTTGGGAAATGAAGAAAAGTGATTTTTATCCCTAGAATTTTTACGGCTAATTATGTAACAGCGAGCATGTAACCGCTGTTTTTTCTTGGTTTTCTTGCTGTTTCTTTCAATGCAATGGGAAGAATGTGTTAATGCTTCCTTTTATTGTCTCAGTACTTCTGGTACCATCTTCAACTTCATTCAGGAGATGTGGGGAGACCACAGCTACACATCATCACTTGCCTTCTCCGAAATCTGTTATTCATCTGAGATGCCACTATACCCCACAGAAGTGTGGTCAGTCTGCAGTTAACTGCAGCAATGCAAACAGATTTCTAGAACGCCTAAGTTTTGCCACATCAACAGCTTTTCATGCATCACAATGCTTGAATGTTTTCACCACAAACATGGAATTTGTTTATAAATCTTATCTAGACCTTGCTTCCAATGGAAAAAAAAATCCAAATTCCTGTTTATTTTCCTATATGCCAAGAAATACAGATGGAGTCAAGGACAGAACTGAGGACAACACAGAAATTCCTTAATAAAAAACTATTTCCCCATTTCTTCTGAAAACCATCATATGACTTTTCAAAATAAGTAATACAACACAAAATAACACTAAAATGCAGCATGATAAACGCTATATCTCAACTAAACCAATACTTATAGTTACACCTTCTTAATTTACATTTTGGCCTTTCACA
Source organism: Myiopsitta monachus (assembly GCA_017639245.1). Taxonomy (NCBI): domain Eukaryota; kingdom Metazoa; phylum Chordata; class Aves; order Psittaciformes; family Psittacidae; genus Myiopsitta; species Myiopsitta monachus. The sequence goes on from CM029919.1 coordinate 27,317,331, forward strand.
GTTGTAAGTTGCACATAACTGATTTTCAAACAAACTATATTGACTTCTTTACTAAAACAGCCTCCAGCACTACTGATGACTGAAAGCAGAAGGTGTACTTTTTACAGGCAACCTCACCTCACCTGCTATCACACATACGTCATGAATAAGGATCAACCCCAAACATTCACTGTTGTCTTTTACTCATTCTACAAAAGCAATACTGGAATTGAAAAGACAACCCTTCCCATATGCCACCATTACCATCCAAGCACTTTGAAGTCCTCAAAGTTTGGGCTTGGTTTGCTTAACACAGATAATCAAGGTGCAAATTTACTACCAGTGTTTTCATTAACTGGCTAAAATAAAGGAATTAACTGAAAAGCATAATTAGGAGGCTGGAAAAGTTGAAACCAGAAAAAGCGTTCATGAAATCTTAAAAGACAACAGCAACTTTTTAATCACAAAGAGCATTAATTATAAATTTATAAATTATTGTAATCAAAATCTGTCAGGAAAACTGTGTACATGACATGTAAAATCATCCGATGGGTACATTATTCACAACATTAGTAATTTTTATGTTAGTAGTAAAAATAAGTACTTCAAACTTCTAGTGGTAATGAAGACACTTGTTTATGAATAAGCAAATAACCAAATACTGTCTTTGAGAATCAATTGTTTTGAGCGAATGTATAAATAAATCCTTCCATTAAATGAAACCATCTAACCTCCAAACAGCAGCACTCAAGTATTTTCCAAGAAGGGCATGAATGAATGCAACTGGGAAACACAGTGGGATTTGAAAGGCAAAATGAAAAATTAATGGCACACCTACAGAAACTAATTTATACCTCTGCCCAGCGTACAACGAGGGCACATCAAGTCATTAAAAACCACATGGGTAAAAGGCCTATCTTCCAATAATGTGCAAAAGCTATAACCTCGACTGTACTACCAGTTTACTCATCTCTTCCATGCTAAGCTGAACATTATATAAAATTTTAACTAATTAATATCCATTTATTTATAAATTAGACATAAAAAAGACTTGTACGAGACTTAGTAGAATGCTACCTCATTAAGAAGGTTTGTCGCATGCTTGTTTTGTTTTTAAAAAAGGAGGCTACACAGAGATAAGACCCTGTGATTCCTCCACCTCCCCCACAAACCTAACTGAAACCAGAGCTATAGTTTCAACACAAATCCCTTTTACCTCAAGTTTGTTCCTCCATCCTTTCCACCTACTTATGTCTTCATAGCACTTAACCTGTATGTGTTCTATATAGACAATGGAAGCGATACCTTACCTAAGAATCTGTTTTCCTTAAGAACATTAACCTCCGTATTAGGAATCACAATTTCATTCTCATACTGACTAGCAGAAAGAATGACTTGATTAGGGAACAAACCCAGTAAACCCATATAGCAATTTATTTTCTTCACATGAGTATTCTAAAGAAAGCCAAACACTCTAATACAGCAAACAGTGGATCTGAAAGAACAATAACTACTTTCAAGAGCATCTACAATTTCAAAAATAGTAATAATCAGTCACTTATTCAAACCCACAGATATTTTAACTTTTCAAATAAACCCCAATAGTCTTTACTGTATAAGTAAAAGACCTACTGTAGCAGAATTACTGCTGTGTAAAAATGCTTGCAAGATTCCCAACATTTTATACAAGGTCTATACGGACACTGCCTCAGCAATGAACTTTGCAGCCTGTAACAAAGCATATACCACGTACACCTGAAATCGTTTTCAAACCTAAATATTTGTTTTCATCTAAATATTTTTATTTTCACATTTTTCATGTTCAACACCATTACTATTGTCTCAGGCAGCTAAACTGAAGTAGTGCTACACTCAGTTCAACGAAGAGGTCAATGTGCCTCAGTTGCCTGGAGACTGATGGTTGCTACAGCAGCACCCGATAAGCCAAGCTAAATAAGCTTCAGCTTGAAGGCAGAAAACATTTATTGCTAGACCGAAACATTGATGCAGTTGTCTCAGCATGCAGCACTGTGCAAAATCATGTAACCGCCTTTCAGACTACCTGTATATTGCACTAAGTCTATGCGAAGACAATCTTATTGAAGCTAAAGGAAAATGCAAAAAGTAAAGATTTTAATTGGGCTAAATACTAGATTACTTGCAACTATGATTCCTTTGTTCTTCTAGTTGAGTCACATGTTAGAAGGAATTTTCCCTCTGGCTGTAAATTCTTCCTCCTTGCTACTCTCTTCCACCCCCACCCCGAAAATCCTCAGATCAAATGAGAAGAAAATTAGATTTTTACCTGTTTTGCCTAGAAGTAACAAAGAATTAAAACAGCTTTTAAGTGACAAACAATAACATTTAGGTGGAAAAGCCTTTACTAGCCTGGTTCTTTCACAATTTTTAATTTTGCAAGACTGAAATTTAAGCGGCTCTGACACAAACATGATTTGGCTATTTTGGAAGGAAAGTCACTACTTTGCACTGACATCTTACACCACAAAACCAAACCCCTGTCTACTATATACTGAGGGATACATCTAGCACACTTTCTCAACCTATCAGCACTGGCAATTTCCTGTCGCAATGAGCCCAAAGGATGAGCAACATACTCTATTAAGAATTCTTTCTTTTTGTTCAGGATGTGCTGGCTTTTCCTTTTATCTCTCTTTCTTAAGTTATAAGGAGAACTGAGTAATTTCAGTATCCAACAGTCTGTGATCCCTGTTCATGTTTTACCTTTGACACAGTAGGTAGGAACCTCTTTTGAGCAATCTTACCATCAAGAGGTGTTATGAAAGTCACATAAAATATGTTAACTGGTTTTCATGCATCCACTATTTCTATTGATTAGATAATTCTAGCAGTGCAGTAAGGATTTAATTTCCCTTTTCTGGAATGATGCTGCTTAAACCATGCAATATCATGATCTCCAGATGTTTTATTATTCTCTTGTTAATTACCACACATACTTAAGGTCATACAAATCATCCTTAGAAAGACAAACCCCCAGAAAAGACAAACTGGTCACAAATTCAACTACAAATCATACTGTTTATCTGCAGAAAAGATCACTGAAGTCTAGATTACATTGAGTTAATTAGTGTCAGCAAAAGACTGGTATGACCTCATGGCATGATTACCAGAGGAAGTATATTTTTGAGAAATTTAGCAATATACTAACATATTGTCGTAAGTCTATGTAAAGCTGTCTATGCTTTACAAAATGACTGATATAAAGCATGACAGGTTTCTCCACAAGGCACCCACCCTTTACTAGCTTTGCAGAGAAGCAATAGAAATCTCTACCACCTGCACTCTGGACTTCTTAAGAGCTATTCTGGCAATCAACATCTCAACTATTTCCAAAGTAAGAAAGAGATTTCTGGAAGTGGCCTGAAAAAGTCTTAAAAGAGTATAGGGATCTTCCTAAATTATGGAAATAATTTCTGATTACATGTCTAATGTAATTTACCATAATTAGGATAAGTTACTTTACATTGCAAGAAAGGATTATTCGTCACAGAAGTTTATTGGTATCATTTCCAAGTCTCTAGTTTTAAGTCTTAAAATGTTCCAATCCAAAGGTAATGTAAATTCTAAATTCTCAACTTCAGATACGATTTGTACTTTGGGGAGCAAAGTAGGAAGCTCGCTTAAGCAGCCAACCATCTAGTACCGCAGGTTACATAAAGTCCGAGAGTGTCACACAGGAATGTCCTAGAACTGAGGGCAGTTTGTCTTGTTCTGTGTGTGTGTATTCATTCTACACCCTGAAGAGAAGTGCATTAGACACTGACAGCTAATAGACCCGCCATTTTCTAGGGTACCCACAGAGAGAATGGTACAGAAAATTCCCTTGAATGGACTTACGCTTTTGGTAGCCCCAAAAACTTCAGGTGCTTAACCTGAAACTTTCCTCCCTCACTCACATTTACTTTGAGCTGAATAGCCAATTTAAAGGAAAAAAAAAAAAAAAGGCAGAAAACAGTACATTTCTCTGAGCAGCACAGGAGCATCTTTCTTGCCCATGCTGAATTTGAGAACGTGAGATCCGTATTTCCAGGTTACAACTGCACGAAAATATCCAAATCTCCCCTACTGAAGACTTGCAGAAAAACCTCTCAACTTGAATTTTCAGCAAAGATCACTCACTGGAGGTGTACTCTTGAATTTCCTCATAATTCCTCCCCTGTTTTGGAAGGTATAAATCAGATTGCTCCCAAAACTGTTCCTAACTTCTCTGCTTATAGGGTCAAGAACCAAGAACAGTTCCTTTTTCCCTGTATTTTCACTTATTTTCCCATGGTTGCTAGAATAGAAAAAAAAAAAAAGAAGAGAAAGTTTCCCTTCATAGCATGCAAAATGATAAGCAATCTTGTACTGCGACAAGCAAAACCCCCATTACAAGAGAAAGCCAAAAGTACTGTAAACTAGTACTATGAAGAAAGAACAGAGGACTAGAAAGATATAAATTTAGGGACTAGACTAATTAAGAAAGTGAGAAAATCACCACCACAGGACAGAAGCACCTGAAACACCAAGTGCCCTACATTCAGAGTCTGAAAAGATCTCAAGATTCCTGAGCTTTCACATTCCTATATTGTTAACAAATTACTCCAAATCTATTGGAAAAATAAGCCTTATCTCCCACAAAAAGCTGGACCAAAGGAGGACAGCCACCACTGTATGAATGCTAAAGAAAACCTTGCTGTTTTATTACTGCTCCTAAGGGGTGTAGAGGCAAACAAACTTCAGAAGGGACAATGGAAGTGATAAAAGCAAACTTATTTCACTTAGAATGGCAACTGAGTAGCAGCACCTACATTCCCAATTATCACATCTCCACCATGGAGGCAGTAGTGCATTACGCCATGCTGAAGTGGACCCATCATGCCATCACAAACAAATCCAGGACTAAAAAGAGTAACGAACAGCAACTACTCAGTTTCCCTATCTCTGTGCAAGCCATAAGGACTGCTGTTACAGATACTTCTTGTCATTTTCTTTCTCTTTGTTAGCTGCTTCTGAGGCAAAGGAAGCACAGCGAATGAAGTAAGAGATGGGAACTTACGAAGAAAATAAAACAGAAGCTGCAGAGGAAGGAAACCAGCTTAAAAAAGAAGGAGGAACCCACTGGCAAAACCCATTTTTCTCTCTGTCCTACGAAAGGCAAAATAATCTTTTGGATTTCATCTGCAAAACAGGTTAGTGACAAGTATGTGCAATACTGCTTGAAACTGACTCTTACTGGAGTCACGAAGAGAACAGACATCATCACATGGGAGAATAAGAAGAAAAATAATCTACGAAGTCACAATTTGATCATGTTAAATTTCCACAATAAGAATAAATCCTGAAAAATTCTGAATAGACTGAGATTACAATATTGTACAGACTGTATATTACTGAATCATACAATATCAGCACCAGAGTCAGCGAGCTACAAAGCTAAATGCTGTACGTCTTTAAAAGAACGCCAAAACACTACATGCCATTCCCACTCCCACTAAAAATACTACTGAAATGAGATTAGGGGATCCTTAGATGCATTTTTTTCTTAAAAGGAATATAGTCTTAGAGATGTCTTTAATAATCAATGACTGGAAGAAAACCCAGTCAAAAACCCTTACTTCCATTCCTGCAGTCTGATCTTGTATTTGGAACATAAAGACCCCAGAAACAAATGACTACAGTGCACTACTAGGGTAATTTTACCCATTTAAGTCATCCGGAAGAAAAGACAGCTCAAGCTACTTCAATCTCAGCCTCAAGTAGCAAACATTTAATTATAAAATCTACAAAGTCAAAATTAAAAAAAAAATAAATAAAAATTAATCTAACAACCACTGTTTCCTGATGAGTAGAAAACCAAAACAACACAACAGGCTGACAAACATTTTTGCTGTCATTATGAAACACAATGAAATCTCTGAGATAAAAACTGAGCATAGGACCTCAGAGTGGTGTAACTTGTGACTTGTCTTAACAAAAATGCAAATGCAAAGAAGTGATTTTTCTCCACAACAGAGCACACATTAATATTCATGTAAAAGTCTAAGACAAGCTTCTGAGAGAAAAGACAGTAGCATGGGATATACTAATTTGCTGTGACATGCAAAACCAGCAGTACCAACAAACATCAAGGAGCAAATGTTTGTGTCGGTTGCATCTTCTCTCCTGTAGCCCTTTTTTCCTGTATTCTTGCAATTGTTAAATGCATTGTTATGCTAATAAAGCCTCACCAAAATTAAGCAGTGTGACCTACCTGAGTCTATGCACAAGACGTACAAAAAAGAGGAAGAGGATGCAAAAAAATCTGCATTTCCAGCAAGTGGCATTTTTAGTAGACCACTGATTCCCACCTGGTGAGGAACACCAGCATTTAAATTCAGTTATGCCACAGCATGGAACACAAGCTAATAATCTCTTCTGGATTTATTAGATTGGAATAAAAATTATGAGTGGCATGAGAGAGAAAATGAGACACAAAAGAAAAGGTGACTGCAGCAAGGCCCATACTGTGCTTTTGTCTTAAAACCAAACAAACAGAAACACAGTATGGGAACTATCATACTAGACAAGAGAATAAAATAACCAAAATCCAGAATTTTAAAGTTGCTGGAGTTTTTTTCAGCTTTCAAATCAGCGTTGTTTAATCGCTGAAGGAAAAAGGAGCACTAGGGGGTCTTATATGGGCATAGCAGTTATTAAAAAATAACAAAAGGCACAGTAGTATTACTTAATTTTCTCATTTTATGGCACTTGCCATCAATTGCTTCCAAGTTTTTTTAATACTAAGAACAAAATTTTCTGTATTAGATGTCTACCATAATCTTCTATGAAAAACAGTTAAGCCAATTTTGAGACTAATTCTATGGAAGTATTTTTGTTTTCCAAGATTTTATCTTTATAATTTCTTAACACCCTTGCTTTAAAAAGAAAGGATGCAAAAAATACATCCAAAAATGTCAAATTCATGATGATCCCAAAACCGTAATTACAAATGCCCAACAGAGATCTAAGAAAACTTAACAGCTGAAATCCTAGAGGAGTGCACCTTAGCAGCACATCTTTAAGGCTATTCCAATTTTTAGTACTATTCCAACCACGTCTGCCATCCTGACCAACCAGCTAAGCAACCAAAGTTTGGTCACACTGGGTCTCTTAACCAAGAGTTTAAATAAAACATGCTTTTTTAAATCTTACTTTTTATCTGCTATAGAGGCACAAGCTTACCTTAACTTCTATTTTATGTACACCAAGGACCTTGGCTGATTAAATTAGAACACTACACAAAAAATATACTAGCACAACGTTATTTGAAGACTTTCATGCTCAAGAGGTGGGAAAACACTGAGAATATATCCACAAGAGCCCAGCACTTTGATGAAACTTTGCAGGACCAAGTATGGCAAAACCCTAACACCTGAAGTATAATCAGTCATTTATGCTAACTGCATGGAGAAAAATGGTAGAATAGAGTCTCTTGAATCTCTAGTAAGGATCTCATGAATTGAAAAAGACCCCAGAGGCCAGGAAAAACAAAAACACATTACAGGTGGTTGTCCTGAATTCGTGTGTATCAAAGACATTTCCAGCAGGAAGACCTGCTTGGTATTTTTAAGTCTTAAAGCTGGGAAAAAGCATCACTGCCTGGTGCAATGACAGAAGCAGCACCAATCCTAAACCTCAAACAGGACATGAAAGTACTTAATATTTTAAAATTTATAATAGACATCCGTCTTCTTTCTCTTCCATGCCAGAAAGTACTATGTAAACTCATTTTCCCCATGAATGAGGAAGAACTGTGTCAATGGACCGTAAAGTCACCTGACTGTTCACTTCTTGCCACTCCAGCTTCTTTGTAGGAAGTTCCTCTCAAAAAAACAAACCACCACAAAACAAACAAACAAGCCCTAACACCAAACCAGAAAGGTGACAGTAACCTGTTAATGGATGCCAGACAAAAAGGAAAAGTGCCAGTCTAACTGCAAATGGTGAAGAAAGGGAATACAGATGAGGAAAAGATTGGGACAGCAAATACAATAGGTGTCTTGGTTGTAGAGTGTAACTTAAGAGACATGTCATGCTATACAGCTTATCAGATGCGTGATGTTTGGTCAAAATACCAGTGTCTGTATAACAGTTCAAATGTTAGAAGGACCATATTCAAATTCATGTGTTGACACTACTGACCTAAGAAAAATCGAAGTCTATGCCTTTACCAATTTCCTACAGCAGGCACTAGTTAACCTAGTGTAGTCCTAGAATCACTAAAGCAGCATAGGACTACATTCATTCTCTGCCCAAACACAGACAGCCCTTTTGAGGCTGTAACCAAAACTTCTCACCATTGGAACCTCCCTTTATAGTTCAAAACCAACAGGCTCTTTAAATGGTTGTACCTCTGAGTAAGATCCTGACAAGTATATCTATGACCACTTGAAAACAGGTACTCAGGTAAGATACACAGCTCCAGAGATGGGTGATGGGGGAAGACACAACAACAACAACAAAAATGGCACATCTCCCAAAAAACAGAGCCAAAGGAAGGACAGGAATTTTAAGCACTTAACCTATGGAGGGCTCTAATTCATCTAAACACTAAGAGGAAGTGCATCCCCTAGGGTATGTGTCTCCTTTTTGTAACAATATGAAGAAAAAAAATCGTGATATTTCTGTTCCTCCTGCTAAATATGGGCTCTGTCCCATTACTTACTGAATGCATTTATCCTCTGACAGAGTTTAACAAACAGAAGTGATGGTGCACAATTCTTGTTTATTTTTCCATGTCAACTGTGATTTTAAACACCTTTGTCTTGTCCCTTCTCAGTGCCTCTTTTTCAGGCCATGAATCCTAAGCTATTTACACATTCCTTATAAAGATGCTGTTCCTTGCCAGTGTTCGCTACCATGGCTCTTTTGGCACCTCTTCTGATGTCTACTCTGTATGTTTTGAATAGAAACTGCCTTCTCCCTTTAATAGTAATTTCATTTGCCCTCTTACCACCTTGTCAACACAGGCTGGTGAGGTCTTCCAGCAGTCTGTGACAGCTCATCTTCAGAATAGCTCACTCCATAACCTAGCATAACCAGCAAACATAGCTTCTCTTCCTCCTCATTTTCCTAGATCGTTTATTAGTACACTGAGCTGTACAAGAGGCCACAAAGCTGATCTTTCCAAGACTCTCATGCTAAACCTCCCCACTGTGAAAACTGAGCATCTACTTGTTTGGGTTTTTTAAATGTTTTAATCTGTTACTAAACTATGACACTACCTCTCTCCTTATCTCCACACAAAAAAACTCCCTTCACAAAAGCTACACTGCCTTTTCACCAAAGCATCACATTTTTAAATAATTTCTTTAAAATATTTTACATCAATTTGTGCAACACAGATGTCACCCAATTTTGGGTGGAACTGGCCAACAGATTCTAAAGTTACAAGACTGAAGTCACACAGACTGGCATAAAGCAAGCATTATTACTTTATGAAACCAGTCCAGAAGAATTACATAAAAATATGAACTGCCACCTATAACCACAAAGTGTTATTTGATATTGAAATGTATTCTATGTTGGCCTGCACACAGTATTTCTGCCATATATATGTATTATACACATGCATATGTACCATATACACACACAAGTATGTACGTATTAAACCTGATTTTAATTCTTCAGGTTTATGTCTACTATCTTCAATCACTGTATACTCTATAAATTAAAAGTTGATTGCTTATATGCACACACAAAAAAGATATATTTGACGCATTAATTGTAAAACAGATTCCCACCAGAAAACAATGAATACAAGAAAAACGGAGAATAAAAACCATGCTGTCCAATAGTGTCTTCCTTTCTACTTTCACTCTAACCACGACAGCTTTCTACAGCTATAACTTCATACTCTCTTCTTGCCTTGATAAATGCAATCTTACCAAACTTAAATTCATATGAAATACTACCATAAAGATATATTTTCTGGTTCATTACTTCGACTGCATCACCATTCCACACTCCCTCAATGCCTCCCTTATTCCTTCACCATCAAACAGGAACTACATGTCTTAATTTGTATGATCTTTCAAATACACAACTATGGCACACATGTCAACTTTCATTTGCTATCAAGATGTCAGCCTTGGCCAGCTCTTTGCCAGGGCTAGCCTTCATTGTCCATTCATCAAACTTTCCAAATAAACTTCTGTTCTTTAACTAAAACCAGCATTTTGGCATGAAACATGCAAACCTTTGTGGTTTCCTCTCTTAAATCCTTTGTTACAACATTGTTCTGATAACAGATATTGGTTAGAATTGTAACTGGCATTTATGCTGCTAGTCATAACATAGTCATTATTACTACACACTTCCACAGAGCATTTTCTAATATCTATGTGCTCTACAAAGATGGGACTATGTAATCATATGGGGAACTTCTAGTCACTGTAACATTTTCATAACAAACACAATGCTTATCAACCTATTTTCCAAACAAATTATTGTTTCTTTTAACATCAAAAATGAGTAGGTCAATAACATGTTTGCTATCTTAAACTCTTGCGATAGTTTACCTGAGTTGCAGCAACAACAGTAGTTACAGAAGGCGCAGTTGAAGGTGATAGAGCTCCCACTTGCTGCAAGTGGCCTGAAGCCTGCTGAGGTAAATGAGAACTGGAAACGGGGGTGCTAGATCCTGAGCCAGATACTGCATTTGGAAATGATACTGCTACATCATTGCTGCTAAAAATACCTGAAAAAAAATTACAAAAACAATTACATGCATCTCTCTCTCTCGCCCTCCCTCTATTTTCTAGTAACCATGTAAATACGCAGTAGAAAATCAACCAAGACAAACAAGATCACTTAATACATAATGCAGAAAGCTGTGTTGAAATCCTAACCATGCTGATTGATAAAAATGCTCTCGTCATTTGACATTCTACAGTTCAGGGAACAGAGACTGATTCAGTTCTAAGTTTTTATAAAACATGTGTGATAAATCAAATATTTATGTGCATTACAAACTGCTCAAATATTAACAGTAGTAGGAATTTTGGCTAAAATGCCTGCCTTCAACTGAGTCTGCTGTTAAGAGTTTGTTCTTTCAATGAATTACTATAAAATTAAGTAGATAATGATATATAACTGAACATACACAATACAGATGGAAAAATACTTCTTAACTTTAAAGTAAAATGTTTCTAAACAACATATATTTATTCAAAACTGTATTTTTGGCAACTAAGGATTGCTTGTGTATTTTCAGAAAAATATTGACAGCAAGTCTGAGGACAAAGTACTCGGATTTGCTGGTAGGACTGCTGGCATTTCATTTATTCGCAAACTAAAACTCCATCCACGATCTACAAATGCTTGACTAACATTTCTGCTAGAACAGCCAACAAGTACATGACTAAACATGTTAACACTAGTCAGATTTGTACATTAGCAATTTAAATAGGAAGAGTTCATACCCCTCTGTGAAGCCATTACTTCTGTTGATCTACATGCAGGGTAAAGTTCATTATACAGGTTGGGGAAAAATCCCTACTGACCAGAAGCCCAGGACAAGAAGTAGTACCTGTCTATGAAACCGTTAGGCTCCACGTGCATTAGATAAGTGAGCTGTCAGCTGGCCAAGGAATATCAAGCATGGTAGCACTGAACTGCAGTTAGAGGAAGAGTGCCACAGGGAGTAAACAGAAGTAGAATGAACATGGTTAGATCAAAAAAAGCAACAGAACTGAAATGCCAGTTAGAAGGCAAAGGGTGGAGCTAGTTTGTCACTCATACAAATAATGATTTGAAGAAGGCAGTGACAATAAGAAGATACGCAAATGTTAAAACACAACTCGCCACCCAGCAATCCCTCTGAGAAAAGGCAGTGAAGGGAGACTAACATCATCCAAACCCACACATAATATGCAAACACTGATGCATCTTAAATTCCTTGCCTCTATTAACTGTCAAAAAAAGTGGAAGAGAAAACCAGCCAGACCCAACAGGGAAAGAAGATACAGAAATCAGCTGAAGACACATTCCAACACTTTTTTCCTGCCTAACTGATGTTAATGACTTCCTGTCATCTTCTCCCCAGTTTCCTCATCACAGAAGAATTCCATACCTGCTCTGCCCTTCTACTGACCCTCATATCTTTCTCCATTTAGCACACCTTCCTTGGTCATCTTCCCCTCCCTTTCTCTTTTTCTTTGGTCACCATTCCAAAAATCTACAGTTAATGCATTACTATCAGTTAAGATCTTTTAAGTATTCACTTTGTTATTACCTTTCTCTAGTTACATCTGACTCATCTACCTATACCATAAATTCTATGGAGCCTGCTTTTGATTTCTCGCTATACAGCAGCAAAATGAACTTGATTAACAAACAGTCTTGCCACTGAGTCTACTCTTAAAAGTGATACAACTACAACCACAAAAACTGAAATACCCCAGGATCCTCTAGCGATTGTATTTTTTTTCAGTCTGCTTTCAATCAGAGATTGACAATTCATTAAAAGGATGAGATTTTTAACCCTCTGTGTTTTAAATGCATTAAAACAAATATACAAAAATTCCTAAAATATATGAGATTCTCAGGCAATTATCTGGCTCCAGGAACTGTGAATTTTAAGAATAAAAGTAATTAAATACCACAACAGTTATGATTAAATCATAAGAGCTCATCAGCACAAATGCTATTACTCTCATAAAATGTCAATGGCAACAGGAGAAAGCAAATTTTTGGGTGGGAGTCAAAGCAAAGGTGAAAGATATTTTGCCAGAAAGGTGAAACAACTGCAAATTTTTAAAGCTACTGTAGATTGTTTTTCCTCAATTTTTCAAAATCTTACATATTTAGTAACTGCAGAGCTTCTGCTGCTTCTACTTTAAGGTTTATTCTTCCTCTTAAAAATAAAATTCTGGAATACAACAGAATTGTAAAATCAAGGGCATAAAACCATTTCAAAAGAAAGACAAGCAGTAAACTAGTTTGCCAACGGAATGAGGTAAGCTATTATTTGTCGTTAGCAGTAGTAGTACTAGAAACACTTGCTCTTTGTTGTTGTTGCAAAATACAGGACAAATATGACCTATCTGCACACTCTTTTTGGGCTAAGTATATCTATTAAGCAATACCTTACTTAACACATGAAGTACATGCACCTTCTGGAACTACTCATGCAACCAAGATATTACTCCATACAAGCATTCAAAGTAAGAACTGTATGCTGAACATACAAATAAATGCTAGATTTTACACCACTAAAAATAATAAAAAGAAAACAAAACTCAAACCTGTATAATACCTATGTGCATACCATATTAGAAAGTCAAGAAAATACACATTTAAAATGTCTCAAACATATCAAGTTGTCCTTTTGGGGTCTGGGGAGAGATAAATCACTCTCTGGATCAGGAAGGCATAATAATGAAAGCCTGAACAAATCATTATAAACCACATTAATGTTTAAAACAAACAAACCACCTTGAAGTCCTTCCCATATTACTGAAAAGCCAAGCAGCTATAGCTTGTGATGAACAGCACCGTGTAATTTGCCAGAGGCATAAACAGCATGGTTAAATACGATCTTCAGCATTTTTAACAGGACACAGTTCTCCAACCACAGGAGGAAATGGACATGTAACACTGTTCAGGTAAAGGTAAAGTCTGACCATGCTTAACACCATTAACACAGCTACAGAATATGGTTTCAGGTTTTGACAGATAAAATGCACGTATAGTCTGGATTGCACCTCTGGACAACAAGTAACTGCCTGCTTAGCATAGGAGGGTAGTACTACAGAGCAGGGAACACATCAGATTATGCAGATTGGAAAATGTATTCTAGCTGACAATCAATGACAAAACAGAAAATAGAGGAAATAACTTCAAGAACAGTGAAATCCAAAATAGCCTCAAGTCAGAACTAGCCGTGCAACAATATACACCAAGTGGCATACAGAAGAATGTTAGTGATCTCAGAACTAAGTAATTTCACGAGCAGAAGAATTAAATTCTGGCCTTCAACAGCGTTGCATCTCACATATGACACCAATACACTAAGCTTTCCCATCACATTTTCTATATCTAGCTATGAAATCCTCAGTTCTTTTTATTTTCTAGTACTGCAGCCCCCTATGTTACTCAGCTCCCTTACATTCCCACTCTATGATGTTGAATGCCTAGCTCAGCATGAGACAAACCTAGGCAATGGCTACTCTTGTAGCCATACACTATCCAGCCCTATGACAGAAATGTACATATTTTAGACTCCTTCACCAAGTTTGTCTGAAATTGGACAACAGACTCAAAGCTTACTCTGGGCCAAAATCAAGAGACATAACACATAGATTGCTCTGTTAGGAAACTGTGAAAATGTTCTCTCTACTACAAAGCTGAATTTTCTAAGTCAGCAACCTGAAAGTTGTGCAACTGTTGTGAAAAAGAGGAACTTGAGATATCCACCAGAGGTTGCTGATTCTAGCACTTTGCCAAAACTTAAAGAATAAGCAGAATATGGTGACAGAGGATGTTTTTTAAATGTAAGCTTGCAACCCCAAAACAGTTGCTGAGAACTGCAGAATCTTCCCACTTGGGGGAGGATACAAGGGACAGGGCAAGGAGAATGGGGATAACAACTGCAAAAGGACTTGCAGTAGAATTCACAGAAATAATATGAAATTTCAAGTTATAAGAACTCCTTTACAAAAACTGAACCTATATACACATTTTCAGCACCTTTACTTCCTGTGGTGATCTCAAAAAGTCTCTCCTAAAACCATGCCAACCTCCTATACAGAGCAAAATGAAAAAGTGCCTTTGAGTGAAACAGTCCATTAATTAATGAGCATGTAAAAAAAATAAAAAATTAAGTTTAGCTATCCAGGAAAGAATATGTTCTATTCCAGCAGAATGTTAACAATGGATGAAATATCCCACTGTTTGTTATTTTGTAATATGGACATAAGTTTAAGTGAATCTAAGGCTAAACACAAGCAAATAAAACCAGGTTATTGCAACACAGTAGCCTAAAAAGAGAAGAAAGTTGAGTTTGAAACTGCCTAAGCTAGCAAAAATATTTTATTTCAATTCATCTGAGACAACAAAACTATAACTTGGATGATAGGGCCAAGCTGTTTCTGTCATGAAGAAATCTGAAATCTAAGAATCAAATAATCAAGCTGTTTTCCTGCTGCAGATGAGCAAGAGCAAAGTGGCAGAGTTCACTCTCAGAGAGGTTTCTACAAGATTCCAACTTGCAGAAAAATTCTGCAGCCTGATCACAAGCCAGCATTTTTCTCCCTTTTCTGGGGGTCCTTTTTTGATGGAGGCACAGCAGCCTCTGCCATGGATCAAGAGTCAATGCTCTCCTTTCATGAAGGCATTCTGTGCCCTCCCCACAATGAGGTCTAAGGATAAAAGCTCCCAGACACCAAGTACCCCAAGAATACAAACCACTGTGGGTAAAGGGGAGGAAGGAAGATAAAAAATACCAGGTACACACATTTCCAAAATGGAACTATTCTAGTTTCATACCTATTGACAGAAGGCAAACTGCTGTAATCATTCCCTTTGAAAATATTCTGTAGATCAGATTTACAGCCAAAGACCAAAATACATGACAAGAAGCTTCACACAACTGAGGAATGCAATTCAGCATAGCAATGTCACATATATGATGAATCAGCAGTCTGAAAACAAGGTCCTATCATGCTCAAAAAAAGCAAAGACCTGAAGTCTGCTATCAAACTCCATTAAAATTAACTCCAAATTCTTGACAGCTTAGCCAGCTAAAGATGTTAAGTCAATCTCTTCTGCCTACTCTCATTCCTACACAGCTACCTAATCTTTTAGAAATGCATTCAACAATGGGGTGGGGGTGCAGCATCAAAACTGATCCATGTAGCTACAGAATGGTCTATTCTTCAGCTAGTCCCACCTGCTACAGTGAACAACGTTATTTTATACTTGATTTCACGTTCACTGATGACCACAGATGTCAGCAGAGTTACAGAACTCACTCTTCAATAAATTCTGAGTTGCTTAAACCAGGCTCAGTCAGTTTACAGTCCTCAATCAGACTTTTATTTCCAGAGGCAGGCTTCTAAATACAAGATTTCAAAACTGCCTAAACCTCAGCCAGAAATATTACAGCTTCCTGATGCAGAATGGGCCTGCTCCTAACTTGAATTAATCCAAGCTGTTACACATCTCACACCACAGCCCTCCACGGCAGAAGGGCTCAAACGTGTATTTTTCATAGCCCAGCCAAGGTGAATTTGCTCTCCAAGACGAGAGATCTGAACACGACACAAGGAGACAGACAAATAGCACACTGGACTAGGAACACCAGGAGAACTGCACCATTTTTCTAAGCCAGTTATCCATCTCTAACAGGGACCAACAGCAGCTGCACAAGGAAAAGCACAAGAAAAGGACAAACATAAATTAATACTTTCCTCAAATATTCTCCCAGCCTCTAGAAATCCGTAACGTATGGATTTTGAGCTTGAGGAATGGATCCTGCTCAAATGAATTTCTTCCAATCTTTTTCTTATCAAGTTCCACAGGAAAGTTAAAACTGGTGGGTTTTTTTGGGGGGTTGGGGAGAGGGAATGCAGGGCAGTGGAAGACAGGGATGACACAGGGACAAGCCTCCTTTTCTTTATTTCCTCCAGATATTCTTATTTCCCACAATAAAACTTTGAGATGCTTTATAACTGCCTGTTTAAGGTTCACATACATAATTAATTCAGCTTTATTAAACAAGATGCATTCATTAAGAATTTTACACTAATTCTAGTCTGATTTAAGCAGTTCTGAAGTACTCTTCTAGAATAAGAGCATCAAGACAAAGGACTCCATGGTCATCTCCGAGCCACATATGCTCAGAACTACAGGAAAGACTTGCAGTTCAGTGTGTCACAGCACAGAAAGACCTTTGCAAGAAGTAGTTAGACAGACAAAAATGATCGATAAATCTCTTTTATTTAGATGTTCACCTTTGTCATAGTGAGCCAAGACAAACAAGTCTAAGTTACTTTGATATGACATACTAAAACCAAAGCAGCTTTAGGCACACTAAATGAGTATTCCTGAGTAGGAGCATGACACGATCTACATTTCTTAATCATTTCCAAGGGAAACTTCATGGGTTTGCATAAGATCTCTGAAAACCTACCATGATTTCAAACCATTCTAACAGCAAACTATCTCAGTGCTGAAATGGCGAGTCACTGGAAGCATACACATCGCATGTTAACACAATACAGTCTTTCACAGGAGTTGCTGCTTCGAAAGTTCTCTTTCGGATTCCAGTGATCTCAAGTTGGTGTCTTCGAAGGCATGCTACGGGATGCCTGAGTGAGTCAGAATTTTCAAAAAGCGGGCAGTTAGGGAGGCTGATGAATAACAACTGCAATGCTGTTGTGATTAGTTATTTCTAGTGGTAGGGAATAGCTGTTGCCCAGACTCCTGAAAGACTACATATAGTTACCATTAGCAACAGCTAAAGCTTTAAAGTGGTATTCTAGAAACTCATGGACAGGTAGTTACACTGAAGGTTGCAATATTTGACAACTGAACAGGAACACTCCATTATTCAATATTCTGAAAAGAAAAATGTGCATACAGGAACTATTTCAGGATGACTTTGTAATTTGCCCTTCCCTTGTTCTTCCTTTTTTGAAATTTACATGGTTTAGCCAAGCACTGCTTTCCCTATGCTTCAATACAGGCAGATGCCTTTTCAACACCACCATTAAATATCTGGCCAAGTTGGGCTAAATTAAAAAAAAATTAACTCATTAATCCTCAGTACAGATCCTGTCTAGTTTATATTATCTCATTAAAAAACTCACACCATGTATACTAAACTTTGCCTGCATTGATGTGGAGGCCAAGGCTACAGAACTGAGAAGTTTCTTTAGAAATGTGCTGCTTTCTAGAGATGATCACAGTGCTAGTGAGAGTGGCATGATGGATGTCTGTTTTGTGCTACGACTCTCCTCACTGCAATTCACACATTAGCCTAAGATGGAACAAGTGAAAACAGAAACCTGAAAACAGAAACAGGAGTAACAAATAAAATAGAAGACAGAATGAGCAAGAACAGAAGTAGCCACAGAAAGGCAAATCATTACGATTTACAGCTAACATAAAATAACAAGATACGCACATCTGTACTCCTTCCCCCTGCTTTCCAGTGGTACACCCATAAAAATCATGCACGAGAGAAGAGACTTCAAGGTCAAGTCAAAAAAAGATTGACTGTAAGGTCCAGAGTAAGACTGAGAAGGGCAAAGCACAAAGTTATCAAACAGCAAACAGCCGTGGAAACTTTACACCTCTCAACTGCAATTTTTCTGCGCTGGTTGGCTGCTTGCTTTTTTAACAAGTTTCTAAAAAAAGCATGAAAAATGTAAGAAGGTGACCATAACACTGAAAAACAGTGCCAAGCACAAAGTCTCTAGCTGGCAAAACTGCACTCTGCCACTTCTGCCTTGAACTGTCTTGACTCCTTTCTATTAAGACAGGTATCCATATGGAAAGATGCAGTTTTCATGAGTATTTTCTAGTCCTTTTCTAACTGACCCTTTCACTGTGTTCAAGACTTCAGATCTCATCTTTCCTCCTTTTACACCTTGTCAGCACCAAATTTAACCGACAGGCTTCAACCATCACCTTCATACTAGTGTAACTATCAAATGAACCTCTCTGCTTTGAACTTGCATTTTTCTCCACTGAAACCACAACTCCCTTTTCTTTTAGGTATTTTCTTGCTGATGTGCAGCCAGCATAAACTCAGTGCAATGAAAAAACAAGCTTCTGATACACTGTCTTCATTATAACTCTTACCGACGATGACTCCTACAGTCCTCAGCATTATGAGACTTACAACCTGAACATGCTGTTGGAGTAAACTATCTTCCTGTATTTAGATACTTATCTCAGTTTGAATACTTTATTTTCAGTCTTTACACACGGCAAGATCTTTGCTTGCTGTTCATATTATCCAAATTTCTACCTACCCTCATTGATTTCACCCACATATATGCTTCTGCTGAAACAAAAATATGCAAAAAAAAAACCCCAAAACAAAACCCAAAACAAACAAAAAACCCTAAATAAGCAAACAAACAAACAAACAAAAAAACCCTGCAAGATTGGGACGAAAAAAGTGACCAACTTTAAAATCTTTATTTAGAAAAACATGGGAAGGTAGATGAAACACCACCACCCCCAAAAAATATACTACATTAGACAATAAACCCTGTCCAAACACTCAAAACACTATTCTAAAACAAACATGCAACTAGCATTAGGCTGCCCCACAATGACGAGTCATACAAAGCATTATTATTGCTTGACAACAAAGATTACAACATTAAGTAGCCACTTTCCTCTAAGCCTTTCCAACTTCTATGCTGGAGTTAGGAATACACGATCAGTTTTTAAAAGAAGTGCAATGTGGAAAAAAAGTCATCACAAATGGCATTCCATCAATTTCTATACTGCACTGTTGTGAACCTGTACTTCTTCAACATAAAACAGCAAAAAGGCTCTGCTTATAAAACAGCAGAAACTCACCAAGTCCAAATTCAGCACACTTTGTCAGATACCCTTCAGATGTTTTATTTTTGTTCAGAAAAATGGTGAGCTTGCTTTCCTTCATCTCAAAGCTGGTTCAGAGCACTGTATACCTGGGAGAGTGAGAGGGAAACCCTATATCAAAAGGAAAAAAGCTAAACCTATTTTACTAAAGCAAAGCAAATCTATAGAGAAATTTCAATATTTCTCACCACGCGTAGACTATGATATAGATTTAATGTAATATTAGTTCTTTTAATTATTAAGAGACCCATCACTATAGACATCTGCCTAATGGATGTAATTCATGGCTCCAACAGTGTGAAAAGTGAAAGTCCTATTAAACCTTAGTGATTCCTACCTCAAAATGCAAAGAAATTCATCATGCGAAGTTTAAACATTTAAATTCTTTTGCATATGGTGAACTCCAAGTCAATACAATTTACAATGCATACAGCACTGCTCTTCCAACATACATGTACAGCAACAAGAAAATCATTCTGTTTGGCTGACACCAATAGATAAAAAAATCCAATTTTTATTAACAGATCACCTGACACCAATTAAATATCACATTGAGAAACAAACTTGACCATCTTCAAAACTAGCCTCATGAGAGCGTTTTATCTGTAAATATTCTCTCCTAAATCTTTCAGCAGCTTGTGAATATAGCTATGATTGTTTTCTACAAACAAACAAATGCCTTGCAAAAGTAACCAAGTTCTAATTTAATAAGATATATTTCATTTCCACTGGCTATGAGTGCATACAGAACTAGGGCTACAAAGCCCATACTGACTACTTAAAGGGAAATGGCAATTAGATGCATTAAAGATTCAATATTGCTCCCTCTGAAACTGATAGTACTGTTATCAGTGACACAAATGGGCAGCATCAGGCTGCCAGAACAAAGGATGGACCAAACAAGGCTACCTTCACATGCATTACTTGTAGTAATTTAAGTAGTCAGGAAGGCAAGTGGGAGAATGCCTGAGTAGACACCACTATAACACACCTGTGAATGGAGCACAGAAGAAGAAGTAGAAGCACTATTCACAAAATTAAAGAAAAGAATCTCAGAACTGGAATAAAACTGTTATCATTTTACTGCACACATACAAAAAGATCATAAAAAGAGAACTGAGGAACTATTGACCTATCAGGCTCCTGCAGACAATCTACAAAGTTTTCACTCAAGTACTGAACAATTGACTCACTGCAGACCTGTATTTCACCCAATCCATAGAATATGCAGACCTTCAATCAGGCTTTTCCACAAAAGGCTACCCTTTGTGATAAATGAACCTCTGAAAAAGATTCTAATATAACTTACCATTATGTATGGTATTCATCAACTTCGAGAAAGCTTTTGAGTTAGGAGAAAAAGGGCTTCATGTTAAGATCATGTTTAACAGACGCACAAAAGAATATATGTATAGACAGGGATTTCAGTGAACAATAATATACCTGAATAGACCTTTCTTGTATTAGAGCTCTGATCATTTACAGTAGCTGAAACTGTAAAATGGATTTATTTCTATCCACTACAATTTTTATTTCTTTTATCAGTGTTTGTTAGCTTTTAAATATTGAGTGTAAGAACAATCCAGTACAGGCCAATTACGTAAATTCTAAAGCTACTATTACAAATAAAAATTCAAATACTTTCCAACAACAATCAGCCTTCCCAACAGAAGGCTGATTATAATTTCATTGTCCAGAACAAATTTAGAAACTTAACCTGAAGCTGTCTTGCTAATTTTAATCACAAGGCATCATTTTTGCTTCACTGACAGATTGAGACTAACTTAAGCAATCAAGTTTAACAGAAAACAGTTGTGCCTTCTGGACTTCAGGGAGCTCAGCTGACATACTCAATGTGGAGGGAGAAAGAACGTCCAACTAGCAGTACACCAAAGGAAATGCTCACATGAATTTCCTTTTCTTCAAGGGTTGGGGCTCTCTGACCACTGATATGAAATACACTCACATCCTCTGCTGGATAGCTGTAATTCTCTGCAACTCAGGCTCCACAGCAACATAATACTTTTATGCCCAGTTGAAGAATGATGGCAGCCATGCCCACCTCTTCATTCATACTTAGGATAATGACGTCATGACTATAAAATTACTTTAGTTTCACACTCCTTATGAGCAAAGCCCTCAGCTTAGATGTCTGGTTTGGCAAGGTGATCAAATGAACAAATTTGCAGGCTCTTGCCTGTGTGGCAAACACCTCTGTCATCCTTCCATGGGTGAATTTTCTACCTGCATCAGCCTCTAAGGTCTGACTGTAATAAACGCTCGTGTCCCAAGTGGGTGACTGTCTTTTATGCTTTATTTTTTTCTTCTTCATTCTCCCCACAACTGGTAGATATTAAAGACTATTGTCATAAGCCAAGTAACAACAAAGACAATTCAAACTTCTATCAGCGATGCCAGAATATATTACAAAACTAATACTTAAGTCATTAAAAAACCTCCCTGCCTTTTACCTGCTGCCTAAACTTGAGCAGCTAGTCAAGGGTGCTCCCATGGAAAAAAATAACTTTTCAAATTTAGAGTGTTTTAATTAAAACATTATAGACCAAGTCTGCACTGCAAAAAAAGCCAAACATATAGTCATGTTTTTAAATTTTGTGGTAGAAGGAAAACAACCCACAACATACAAAATCATGGATGCTTCTTGTCAAAAGTAAACTAATCTGATAAAACCAAAACTGATTACCAACCTTCTCAAAAGTTCTTCAGACAACTAACAACAACGTACAAAAAAACCCACTTAAAATCAAAACTATTACTTTACTAGGCAAAACCACTAAAATGCACAGACCATATACCACTGCAACAAATTCTGCCCCAGATGCAAAGAATGCAATGCAACTGCTGTCTGCCGACCTTAAGAGCAGAATCATTTCACCCACAACTACTCTCCACAGCCTTTATTTTATTTTAATTATATCATTTCATTCCAGTTATGCTCAATTTCTGAGCAGAAGAAAATAGCAGCCATTTTGGTCCACCAGTGCTTTTGATATTAAGGAAAGTCCCTTTCAAATTTAAGGAACTGTTGGGTAGGTTTGTGGGGTCTTGAGGTTGGAGTGCTTTGACTTTTTGGTATACAAGCTCAGCCCCAGACTGTCTGAAGCTACACCTTTTACTTTTGCTTCTTTGAAAGTGTACCATGCAGAAGCTGCCATGTACCCAAACTATCACATGCATGTTATTCCCAGGCATCTGTCAGAGCTTTCACAAAGTTTTAAAGCAGAATACACTAGATATGCCTCAGTAAAAAATTTACAAGATACACACTTCATAGACAAATGAGTAAGAGACAAATTCATGGAACAGATTCCCAGAAGAGATCAAGAACTACAGATACCCAACCTTGAAATAGGGTGCAAGGAATCTTAGTAAGAAAATGTCCCATTTAACCTAACTCCTTTCAGACAAACTGTTCTAACAGAGACCTCATCCAGTTACACAATGAAGTGCCAACACTAGATCAGCCCTCCTTATGATGGAGCTAATTCTAGACTCTCCCCAAGCCTGAACACAAAACAGACAAACTGTTCCCCTAGCACTATTCCCTTCCACACCCAATAAATCAGTAGAAGGCAGATGAAAAAAAGGTGGTTTATTCTGGAAGGAAAAAAGAGCTACTGCCTGGATTCCTAGTACAACTGCCTCTGCTGTACCAAGCTTGGTACAAACTGGTACAACTGTCTCTTTCCCAACTTCTTCCTACACTTGAAGTACCTTCCCAGCCACCTAGTTTCTTCACCCAATGTAAAGCTACTGAACTCCAGCACCAGCACGCTAAGGTGTCAGGAAACATTAGGGAATGGCGAATGGTACTCAAATACACTAAAAAGCTACACGCTATAGTAGCTGGACTTCACGTTCATAGTTTTCCTTTATTTTCCATCTCTGCTGCCTTACACACTTTCCTCTCAGTCTTGCCTGAATCTTTCCTTTATCTAATCCCGCTGTTGCTTGCTTCTATTGCTCGCTTTAAAATCTTAAAATTATTCTTCCCTATAATCAGTGCTGCCCAGGAAGACTTAGCTGCTTCCAGCTCATTCATTTCTATTACTTCCAAAATATCCCAGAATTGACTGTGCAATACCTACATCAACATCACCGTCCTATTGTTCGTTACCTGCTTTTCAGGTACTTGGATATGCATACGATAACTAAAGTTAAATTCTAAGCTTACCAGTACTCCCGCGGCAGAAAAAAGGCCTAGTGACTTTAGCCCTTGAAAGGATGTTATTTGCTGCAGTCAACCACTAAATCCTTCAGATTAGAACAATTACTCAATTACAGTTATCACACTCTGACAACAACAAAAAAAACCACACACACCAACCAGCCACCCCCAAAAAAAGAAAAAAAGACGAAAAGAAAGCTAACTATATTGCCTGTTTATGAGTTGCCTTTTCATTTGTTCGGAGAATGCAGGAATGGGGGTATTTTACTGTCGTGGGGCTGTTTAGGGGTTTTTAAATATACTTGGAACATCTAGCCATTCTTAATACAGAAATCTTTGCAAATGTTCAAAACAAATAAACAACGGGAAATAGATATAAATCCAAGTCAAGTACAAAGGATCTGATAGGATTACTCACGCACAAGCCCCAGACACATGTTAGTATTCTCTTCTCAACTCAGTTTCTACAGCTATACTGGTACAAAGAGGCTCACTTTCAGACAAAAAATTCCATTTTTTCAGGTTACTTAGTCTAGTGTGAACCCTCTTCAGAAACTTTTTACCACTGCTTGTAATTCCCCCTCAGGAAAACACATGCAGCAAGCTACATCACTGTCAAAGTTAAGAGTCTTCTTCATGTTACTCTTATGGCCTTCTCACAGACACATTGCATATCTGCCAGATCTGACACCAAAAAAAAAAAAAAAAAAAGAAAGAATTATATCTAAAAACTGAATGAAAAGTATTTAAAGAACATGAAGCAATGGGTTTGCATCTAAACTAGGCATTAAATCCCAGTTAGAATGAACAACAAATTTGTATGAAATTCAGGATCAGACAAGAAGTAACTTTTCTAACAATATGGTTTGTTTCACTATTTCTTGCATTACCACCACAAAGCTCCTAAGAAGAAATATTTTGCTAAGTATTTTGACATCACACTTTGCGTGTACAGCACACCTGAATATCAAGCTCCTTTTTCAGTTATACCTAATACTCCGGAAAGAGAGGTTTATTTGAGTAATCTTCTGGAAATACAGTGGTGTGCCCCAATGTTGTACGAAGTGACAGACACTGCAGAGAACCACACCACAGTCTACCTAGAGCTTCAGAAAGCTACTGTTCTTAGTCCTAATACATCCCTGCAACCTGTTTAAGTAAATAAATTACTTGTGTAAGAAGGAAGCACAAGGAAATGTGGAGTGACAATCAGACACTGATAATATTTGTTTAAAAAAAGCACAGTATACAGGTATTAGAGTTGCTATACATTGGCACAGGAATCTGCCCACTGTAAGTATTGATGAATTTTCCCCCAAGCAATATCTTTCAGTTAAAAGCTCAATTATTTTAAGGTAGTGAGTCTTCCTTATACTACTACATTATGTATTTCTATTCACATTTTTTGTTTTATTTTTAAAACTTCACAGGGGAATCTCAAAAATTATGACAATCAACAACCATTCTAGACATCAGAGCCTGTGCTTATATAGAAGTTAGTGACACTGACTGTAATCCTGAAGCAGCTTTCATTCAGTTTAACTCCTGGTACTGCAGCTCTTCACATCAAATAAATGGAACATTTAAATGCAAAGCACATTTCCTTCTGATTTTAAAAACTTGACTGTAGTGCTATCACCTCTGACTGGCAACAACAAAAAATAATTTTACCATATGAATTGGACAGCCTTCAGAGAGACAAAAGGCTGCAAATATTATCAGTACATATGCACCACTTATTTTTCAGCTGTATTTGACTTCCTGGAAGACTTGAGAGTCTGTAAGATCTTATAAGTACAATTTTCAAAGCGGAGTAAAAAGTTCTACTGCTCGTTTTACAGTCCATCATCTTCTTTGCCCTCTCCACACATACTTTTTTATGTTCCCCGTGCCACCTTTAACAGATTTTATGGAGTTAAAAGACTGATCGCAATCTCACATTTGACTTACAAAGAATGCCCTAGTCTAGTAAATTGACTCCAGATGCTGAAAAATCTTCACACTCAAAAAGATGTATATTTTAATTTAAAACTGCAATATATACACAGAACAATAACAAATGAAAGGGGGTCGGGTTGTCAGTTTAATTTCTAAAGGAGATCTTGGGAACTAAACAGTTGCAAGTAAGAGAACAACACCTGTACCTCGCTTCATTTTCCAAGCAGGGACAGAATTTCATTTAAGGAATATTTGCTTATACCCAGAAACGAGATACACCTCTAGAATTTTGCAACAAGGACATCTGATAGGATATAAATCTTAATTGTTTCTGAGTGCCTCCTTGTTCTTCTTCCATATATTAAATTCTCATTATTAGTTTAATAAAAAGAGCTAAAGAACTAACATAATCCAAGCACAAAACCGGAAGTTTCAGTGCGTTTTCTCTTTCTGCATTTTTTTTTTAATATAATAATGATAATGCTGCATAAGTTTACCCCATGTATCTGCAAAGATAATCCCTGGAAAAGCAGGCAATTTATTTTGTTCACTATGCAGGCAAAAGTAATAGCGAAACTGTCAGCTAGTTCTCATCCATACAGTGTAGTTTACCCGGACTACCCAGACGTAAAATAAATGAGTTTTTATTGGCAATCAAACCTAACACCAAAACTATACAGGCAATTTGTGGGCTTATGGGTCAAATATAATCTAAAAACAAACAGTTTGCAAAAAGCTCATAGACTTCTTGGAAAACTTTCCCTCACCTAACACAAGAGATTTATGGCTAAATATGAAAAGTAGCAAGTACATTAACTTAGGTAGACTGTAAGACCCTTCTGTCCCAATCCATTTTATTCTCTGCCAATACACATGTAACTAAAAAAAAAACCCTGTATATTTATACGGACATTTATAATGTTTCAAAAGTATCATATTTAGATGGCAATCATGCAAATAATTCTGTATGGGCAAAAATCTATAATTTATTTTATTCATTATTAAATTCATATTTGGGTAGAAAATTCACAAAGCTTGAATAAAACCAAAATTTCAAACCATTTATAATTAATTACATCCTTTGCTCAGCTGTTTAAAATTACATTTTTCTCCTGAAATGAGTAACTACCAGAATCTTCTTTACGCATCACAAGATCATAATTTAAACACACTATTTGCTGTTTGACTATCAGAGCATAATAAATTAATGATGATATATTTTGAAATGCAACTAGAAATTAATACACAGAGCCACACTGTAATTTGGAAATCTAGTTTCAAGTATATGATCTTCAAAATTTCCATTATAACCTGACACTTACATTCTCATACAACAATTAACTAGTCAGGTAAAATTTCATTTCCACGGCTGCCCAAAATCTCCAATACAGGCAGCCCTAAGCAACCTGACATGCGAACTATACCATAGTTACGAGAACTCCCTTCCCTTCCCTGGGACATTTCAGAAAGCCCCCACATCTGTTTTCAGTCAAAAAAAAAAGCAGAGAGAAAAAAATTCCCTTTTATTTTTTTTGAAAAAACAGAACTTGTTTTGTTTTGCTTTGTTTTAAATCAAGTTTCATTTCAAAGCAATGCTCCAAGAGTTGCTAGACATTCACAGGGGAACTGATTTATATTTAACACACAAAAACCACTGCTTCCCTGGCAAGTCGGGCAGCCTGGAGAATCCAAAGGTGGAAAGGCTGAACACTTCTTGTTTTCAGCAGCCTACCTCATTAAGTACTTACTATTAGTCTGCATTTTTCTGTCAACATTGTTTTTTAAACAGAAAATGGAGCAAATACCAGTATGCAATTACCACTGAAAATATCTTGACCAGGAATATCAATTCTTCCTGTGTAACAATTATGAACATTCTTTTAACCATTTTTCTAAATGGAAATATTCTCAAATTAGTTATTTCAGTTTATCAAAGAGCTTAAGACTCTCTGAAAAGGACATTCTCAAAATCTTGATCACTGTGGATAAAGAACTGTCTGGATGGCTGCATGCAAAGAGTTGTGGTCGATGGCTCAATGTCCAGCTGGAGACCAGTAATGAGTGGTGTCCCTCAGGGATTGGTGTTGGGACCAATATTGTTCAACATCTTTGTTAGTGACATGGAGAGTGGGATTGAGCAAGTTTCCTGATGACACCAAGCTGTGTGGTTTGGTTGATACATTGGAGGGAAGGAATGGCATCCAAAGGGACCTTGACACGCTTGTGAGGTGGGCTGATGTCAACCTGATGAAGTTTAACCATGCCAAGTGCAAGGTCCTACACCTGGCTCAGAGCAATCCCAGGCACAGCTACAGCTTGGGCAGAGAAGAGATTCAGAGTAGCCCTGAGGAGAAGGACTTGGGGGTGTTGGTTGATGAGAAAATTAACATGAGCCGACTGCAGTGTGCATTTGCAGCCCAGAAAGCCAATCGTATCATGGGCTGCATCAAAAGGAGCATGACCAGCAGGTGGAGGGAGGTGATCCTGCTCCTCTACTCTGCTCTTGTGAGACCTCACTTGGCGTAATGTGTACAGTTCTGGTGTCCTCAACATCAAAAAGGACATGGAACTATTGGAACAAGTGCAGAGGAGGGCCACGAGGATGATCAGGGGACTGGAGCACCTCCTGTATGAAGATAGGCTGAGAAAGTTGGGGCTGTTCAGCCTGGAGAAGAGAAGGCTGCGTGGAGACCTCATAGCAGCCTTCCAGGATCTGAAGGGGGCCTATAGGGATGCTGGGGAGGGACTCTTCATGAGGGACTGTAGTGATAGGACAAGGGGTAACGGGTTCAAACTTGAACAGGGGAAGTTTAGATTGGATATGAGGAAGAAATTCTTTACTGTAAGGGTAGTGAGGCCCTGGAATGGGTTGCCCAGGGAAGTTGTGAACGTTCCATTGCTGGCGGTGTTCAAGACTGCGTTGGACATAGCCTTGGGTAGCATGGTTTAGTGGGAGGTGTCCCTGCCCATGGCAGGGGGTTGGAACTAGATGATCTTAAGGTCCTTTCCAACCCTAACTATTCTATGATTCTGTGATTCTGTTGTATACCTCCTCTCAACTTTCCTATATTCATATTCTAGTGAAAAATTAATCAGAATTAAATACAGTACTCTGCTACCTGCAATACCTATGGAGTTATTTCAAGTGATAGAACTTTTCTATCCCTTCTTGAAATGAGCATCACAAGGATGACAACAGCCTTTTTTTCTTAAATCATTTCAATATGACATAATGTTCAGTTCTCCAGCATTATTCAGAAGCTTTACATAATTGTTTTCAAAATACATCTCTATTATAAAGTTCATTGTTCAGTGATTTTTTTTCTTTTTTTTTTTTTACAAAACTTAATCAAGGAATTATTATTCATTATATCTGAGTAAAATATACATTGTTAAAAACTACTGTGAACCCTGACAGTGAGCAGCAAAGATCTGACTTCTTAATTTCTTCCCAATCTTTGATAAAAGCATAGAACATACCATGTTCCCTACTAATTCCTGTATTTTGAAATGCATTATTTGCCCTGTTACAGCCTATTTCACATGCCAAACTGATTCACTATGCTAATTTTTGGTTTAGAAATCAAAAGTGTAATACAGCACAGCATTAGGTTTGTAGATAAGAGTCAAACAACAATCTCTACGAGCATGTGATTTGATTTTTAGCTCTAGAACTTCCCACTGCAAATCAAATAAATATGCTCAACTAAACTGTATCTTCTAGGAGATGTATCACCTCCAAATTTCCAGAACCACTGCTGAGAATTGTTCAACTATTACCTTCTCTCACTTGATAACGATTTATTTTGTTAGGTTAAGAATCATTACAGAATCAGTTTTCAGTTCCCCATATGATCATAAAATCATAGAATGGTTTGGGTTGAAAGGGACCTGTGGATGAAGATCATCTGTTTCCAAGCCCCCTGCATGGGCAGAGAAACCTTCCACTAGACCAGGCTGCTCAAAGCTCCATCCAACCTGGCCTTAAACACTTCCAGGGATAGGGCATCCACAGCTTCTCTGGTCAACCTGTTCCAGCTCTCACCACTCTCACAGTACAGAACTTCATACAGTTGGACAAAATAAATCCACAGCTTTTGTACAGTAATGTGCTTTTTCCAGTCTTGAATCCTTTTCATGGCTCTTCTTTACAAACAGCAGTTAGCAGAACTAGACACAGTATTCAAAGACTAGATGCACTCTGCTGAACACAAAGCTACCTTTCTGATTCATCTGTTGTTTATGCATTCAGATCTTTCTAAATACAGCTCAACACTGGAAACTCAGACATAACTGATTATTCATCTGTATAACTTTTCTTTTCAGCCCTTCCTTCCCCAGAATGCCATCCTTGTCCTGCAAGTACACATCCATCTTCCTTACACGCAATCTTTTACTTGAGCTCCACCAACACAACTCAGGGTTTGTATAGCTTACCAAGAGATCCGTTTTACCCGGCCCTCACATACAGATTTTTTAGGAATTGCAGAATTTTCCAATAAATAGCATAAGGTTGATAACTGATGCACAGAGAAATAATGCAACTTTAAAGTTAACCCTTTGACTTAATAGTTCTCTGATCAAAAATAAACTCAGACTTAGCCATTAACTACATTTAAAGCAAAGGTTTGCTGACTTCCTGTCATTACAGGTCTTTATTTAAAATGCCATGCTGTATCAATTGAAGTCTAGACTTCTACGATGCCACTGCTTTTATTATACAAAAAAAAAAAGCCAGTAAGTTATTTTCTGTAACTCACAATAACCACCATTAATCATTAAATCTCTACATCTCTTAACATCTATCTTCCCTATATCAGACACATTCTAATTACATACCATTCACTACCTGCCAGCCTCTTACAACTTCACAAGTTTTAACGACTTACTGAAATTTAACATGAACAGTCTAAAACCATGAAAACAGAAGGTATTAACCATCATGCCAATTTATTACTTCCGGAGGTAGATGCCGCCAACACCTCTCTTATTTAAGAACACTGATGGGGGATCATTTAATGATAATTCCCATTTTCGTAAATTTATACTACCTCATGTGATTTCTTCCCAATTACTTGATGAAGGTCTCCATGTTTTCTACAGCAACAATCGCCAATTTTAACATTTTAATCTTGCATCAAACCAACACCATTTCTGTTGAGCCTCAAATATGAAGAATTAATTTTGCCCTCTGCGTCTTCTACACAGTTCGCTTAATCCTAAAAGGTCATTAATATCCATTTCCATCAATTTGTTCTTTGTATTCTATCTCCTCTAGAATATAAGTTGGCTTTTTAACACAACAAGACTTATTTTTCTGCTTTGGCTTCCGGGGCACCTAGCAGGTAAATATAACACTACAAACTGTTCCATAGTGGTTTTTTCTAAACTCTTTCTCCCAATAGCTTTACTTAGTATGTCAAAGGTTACAGGAGTTTAAACATAACATCATAAAGATTTAACATAAGGTCTGAGGGACTCAGTGTATCAACGAGAATTATTTCAAATTAATCACCTACGTTGAAGCTCAGAGATTGCTCTGTTACATCATCAGTATGACAAAGAGCTTAACAGTAACATCACCTCCTTGCAGAAGAATGTAAAACTTGGCAGAGGCTTTCATCACCGCTTGAATCAAATGAGAAAAGAACAATAAAATACATGGACTAAGCTGAAGCACTCAGTAAACTTCTATACAAAACTGGAATTTGACTGCACAAGACAGTATCAACCCAGAGGGGCCTTATTCAGAGCACTGTCTAGTACAACCAACCAATACATGCTGAAGACAGCTCAAGGGTAGAATATGTATGATGTAGAAATACAAATGTAGGAAGATAAATATAAAGGTTGCCTCAATTGTGACAAAGAAATTCCAGAAGACAGGCACAGCAAGGGTGCTGAAAGAACGGGCTACCTATTTTGAGACACAATTTGGAATTAAACCTTCTCCAGTGCTCTTAGGGGTGAGAAAAACCCTTGTAGAGTTTACAGTACTCATAAGGGTATAAAATCCATGTTGCAAAAGTTAAAATAAAAAAAAATTAAAAAGCAAACGATTCCCTGAAGTCCTTAGCAACTGAAGCTGATACAGTACAATTTGTTGTACACTTGAAATCAAGAACAGAACTGGAAAAGACAAAGAAGCACCTCTATACTCTTGAAACATTGTTTCTTCCAGCAGGAAGAACCCATGCAGACCTCGAAGAACTTTATCTACCATAAAACACAAAATTCAGTTTACTTCTGACACTTGACTGCTTTTCATTTTACCCTGCTGCATTATTCCACAAAAGCCAGAAGGTATTGTACATCACATTAAATATTCTTTTCCCTACTGCTGCGAGAAATTAGTTCTCAGAAAGCTCTCCACGCACTGGAGTGTACTTCAAACAAAAAGGAACCAGAGCCTGCACAAACTGCTTGACAGGAAAATACAAAACGTATGAAACTTATTTACCATAACTGTACTTTTCTTTAATTCCCACCACTTTATTTGTTTCTGTATTACTGCTGAAATAAAGTGCAAGTAAGGTACAAGGAACAACTGATCTTAGAATCTACTACTAGCAGAGGTAAGGATTGAGACAAGATGCTACTCATCTCTTACAAACTCTGGATGAAGGTTATTCTGTTCTTTAATCACCACTGTTGTGAAAATAAAAAAATAAAAATCTTCAGCAGAAAGGAACACTGCTTTGCAATACTCTGGATTAGAAATCTATCTGTAAGTGTCATTCCCTAGAAGGATGATGGGAATCATCTTGATACTGAGAATTCAACTAGTGGGACTTAAAAAAGTTAAAGAGCTCTATCAAATTGTAGAGTTCATATGAAACCCTCCCCCATTAAAAATTCAGATCCTGAATTCAAAGACTTCAAAGATCAGTAGCACCTTTAATACAACCTGAGCTTATGTATTGCAATAGCTTTTAATTATGTGGTCTTGTACTATTCCTGGTACATCTCTGTTATTAAAGAGGAAAACAGAAGTTCTATGGACTGGATTAAAGTTTGGAGAGGGCAGATACTTCCACAAAATGAGCTGAATATACTTATTCTAGATAAAAGCCTTATGGAAGACATTTAATTACATAAAAACAGCACGTGACAAATCTGCGTCACCCTTTAGAATAAGCTTTCCTTCACATTTCATCTAATTTGAACACTGACTGTGAACAGGATTATCATACGTCTGTGAAGTAAGGCTTTTCATCATTTTTATGGATCTCAAGGAATACTCTTAAGAAAATGGGAAAAGAATGGTAGCTACAGTTAAGAAGGTTATTAAATAAAAATAGCAGGAGATTCTTGAAAGAAGTGCCTCAAAAGATTTGTTTACTATGGTCTAGCTCATTCCTGATTCTGCGTCTCTGAAGTAACAAGGCAATTCCAAGTAAGAATCATTAAGAATCTTCTAGCTTGACTTCCCCTGGCTTTTCTCTCACTACATTTACATGCACAAAATCTTACCTGGGGTTTTGGGTCAAATCATTTAGACTCGCATGTAAGATTCTGTTACTGGACAATACAGAAATGTTTCGAAGAGAAACATCAGCATATCTCAGGTATGTTTCTGATAATACTCATATGCCCTTCTGATAATACTCATATGTTTATGATAATACTCATATGCCCTTCCTCATTGTAACAAAGTTGTAAATGGACTGCTAAACCCAGAAAATGCTTATGATGAGGTGAGGAAAGCAGCACTACCACCATAATGTCTTTGCTTGCAAACCACCTGGTTTTGTTTCGAGTTTTCTGGGTTTTGTTAGGGTGATTTTGTTTATGGATTTTATTTCTTTTCATTCACATTCTTTGGCATCTTCCAAAAATATCACTGGTTTAAAAGACAAATCTAACACTGGCTACTAAGAATCTAAGCATGCCTAACACAGGGAAAATTACAGGCTGAAAATCATGACACATGTAATAAAACCTACCCAGTATGTCTATCCCCTATTTCAAAGTTTAGTAAAAAGGAAGTTTAAAAATATCACTGGCGTTTCATAGATGGAAGAGTGAGATGTAATAAAGAGGACAAAGGAAGCAAGAATGGCCCTAGCCAGGGAAAGGCCAGTTCTAGGAGCTGACAAAACCAGAATATTCAAAGACAAACCTAAGGGTGAGTAACGTAAGTCCTTCACTTAGAACCAAGATCTTGTGCTTCCACCTGTTACCCAGCCACAACAATATATGATCCACCTCAAAAGCATTATAAAGGAATAATTAAGTTCATACTAAAATAACCGGAACACTGATCTGTCACATGATCTCTGTCCATAAAAGATGTCAAGTTAACATGTTTATTAAGCTGCATTTTCATCAAAAAGATGGACAGTGAGCTAGGAAGTTTTGTCACATACCATTTCTCCCTACTGATTCCAATGTAGGAAAAATGGGGTTTCATATAGTTGTCACTGCTATTGCCATTATGACCTGTAATAAAAATCATAATTTACCTATATCTAACAAAGACTTAAACCAATGCGGTTTTGAGATCAAGTTTTTAAGTACCTGCCTTGTTCTCAAAGTTTTTTCTTTCTTGATGCATGTATGGTTTTAAAGTATCTCTTGCTCACGCAGTGAAAATATACAATATAAAAGCATGAAACCCCTCCCACAACCAAATATTCACTTTCCATTCCTTTCCCCTCACCAGCCTCACAAAAAAAGGCAAAATAATCCCCTAAAGCAACAAAAAGGACAAATTTTCAAAGTTACAAAATGGAGGGATCAGATAGTTTGCTATTTTTTAATCCGAACACAAAGGCCTCGAAAGAAACTTCAAAACAACAAAAAGACTTTGGTAGATACAGTATTCTACAAGGTCATTCCACACACAGGTTTACCAGGAAAAGAAAGCCTCTCTCAGCCCCAGACGCACGTAACATTTAGAACAGAGGAAGAACAAACCATCCAATTTCAATTGCTAAAAAGCACAAATGAAAACGTCATCCAGCTGCACAGGGATCCACATTAAAAATATCCTTTTATGTGTTTAAACTGATAATTCTCCATACAGACATTTTGATTTTTAGTTAATCTAAATTAGGAAAAATAACTGAGGGACAGACTCAGCACAGCTGATACGCTTGAGTACTGATTTTCTCCATGCAATAGAACATACAGACAATACAGCCTGTATGCACTATTACTTATTTTAGCTAAACTTGTCACATGTAATTTCCAAAGAACCTATTTTCATGCAACTTATTTTTTCCCCCTACAGACTCAAAACTCGCATTTATATAGTACACAGGTCTACACACAAACCTTTACTACAGCCACCTATGGCACAGTGGCACCAACACACAAAGCTTATAACAGTCTCGTTCTAATTTTTACTTTTTTCCCCGATTTGACTTTCAAGACTTTACATGATACTCTGTTCTTGACAAGCATATTCAGAATTACGGCTACAATAACAAAGACATACTTTAAGGTAAGAAAACAAATCCAGTAAATGCCTACCTGAACCCACTGGAGATGAACCAACACTAAGACTTTGTAAACTTCCATTCCTGAGCAAAGTTGGAGATTTCTGAAGACCAGAGCTTGTCACACTTCCTGCAGCAGATGCCACAGATGAAGTTGGGGAAGCAGAAGAAACTGAAAGATGGGAAATACTTTCTTGACTTTTATTTCCTTTTGGTCTACCAGGCCCATGTTTACTTTGCTTATTTCCTTTCCGTTTCTTCTCTGTTACAGTTTCTTCTTCTATTCCAGATGTCTGAGCTCGTTTGTATGCTGTAGAAGTAAGGCTTGAATTACCTATGTCTCCAGGGGAGCTGTCAAAGTTTTTAGCTTGGGAAACAGCTGATGATGAAGGGAGACCAATTAAGGAAGTGAAACAATTGACACCCCCCTCTTGACTCCCAGCCTCTCCTTTATGTACATCTTTGGTTGGCGCAGCCTGTTGAGAATGCGTGAAACTGTCAGTTCGCAGATCTGTGTCTGTAAAACTCAAAAAATCCTGGGGAGACTGAACTGAACTTCCAGAAGATGACTTTATGCTCCCAGGAGTGCCCAAAAAGCTTCCTAAAAAGAGAAGAAAAGAGTATAGATTTTTTTCCTATACTTGATGAAAATCAGTGGGAAAGATTAATATCTTTGGATATGAAACTCTGAAGTGCAAGGACTTAATGAATATTGTTACCAAGAGCTAAAGAAATTATTTTTAAGAGAACTCATTGCTTCTCCTGTGGGCCTTCGCTCTGCTGGATCCGATTCTCAGATTCCTGTCTGAGATTCAGATTTGAATTTGGGGGACAAATAATGAACAAAAGGAGAATAAACAACTTTGCTGCTGAAACAACTTTGACATTCCTCATGTTTTAACACCGTAACGCACACCTGGTGCAAGTCAAAGAAGGTTTTATTAAACATAAACGTATATAAAAAGAAAGCTGAGAGAAACATCAAATCTACACTATGCCTGCAATCTTCCCTACCATTCTACCTAAATCAAGGGTCTGACACAGGTCAGGGGAACAGCAATTGCACTTAATTTACCCTGGCTGAGGAGGTGTTCCACAGAAGTGGTATTTTTCAAAAGGACAGAAGGAGAAGTGGAAAAAAGTGTATAAAATTGACATTTTAAGACTTTTTTTTAGCACTGTCAGAGAACCATAAAGATCTTTTGTGTAATAGAATTAAATTGCTTCTCTAATATTTGGAATGCAGTCATTTCATCACTGTGTTAGTGCACACAAGGCAGAAAATGGAGCACAGCTGGAAAATACATATCTACCTTCACTGAAATTCAGTAATTCTATATGGGTGGGTGCATATGGGTACTGTTTTATACAACTCAGACTGATGACAACTATCCTGTGAAAAAAAACTTCTAACTATGACATTACATATAAAAGAAAATCCCATAAAAAATAGTGTTTTCCCATTAGTACTCCATTCAATATTAGGAATCCCATTTAAAACATAATTTACATTAATACAGCAATTTAAAAATCATAAAAAGACTTTTTTTGTATTTTCAAGTTACATCAACTTCATTTAATGCAGCTTTAAAGAAAATACATGCACATAGTAAAGATCTATTTTGCCATCTGCAGTGAGCAAGATTTTTCTTTAAATGCAGGATTCCAGAAGGCAATTTTCAGAGTTTTGAGAATGTAAAGAAAAAAATGCTTCTAGTTTTTCCAAATAAAAGTGTCTGAAATACTGTAAGACTTGTAGACAAATTTAAAACTGCTCATTGCATACATAAACTCAAAGGAAGAGCAAGATTATAAAGCAGAAATGACAGTCAGCTGCTACACACCACAGTGAAAATTATAGAAAAAAAATTAATTCATAGAAAGTCCAGTTTTTTGTGGTTTAAAATATTATGTTTTATTAGTAAAATAATAAAATTGACTTTAAATATTTTTTATCTTTCAAGTCTGAAGAGGATGCCATAATAAAAATTGCTTTTTAGAAGTATTAACAGCGCACTTAGTGGGTTTTACCATGTTCAAAACACCAAACTTTTAGTATTAGATAAAGTAAAACTATGAAGTATGTAGTTGTCATGCAATCATCCTCTGCTTACGTATTTCAATGGCAAAAAATATAAAAGTAGAAATGTCTTTCACTTTGAAGAAAACACTGTATTTTAAATGTCTGCATCTTGAAAATTTAGGGGCCACCACATCCTAACACATTAAGTAGTCCAGCTTCGTTCTAACATGCACTAACCAAAAAATGTTAGTATATTATTCCGTAAAAGAGCTAAGAAAGGCCCCTAGACTGAAATTCATATGTTAAATTTTACCCCAGACTAACTCTGCAGAACATAAAGAAACTTCTGGATTTAGCGCTTAAAGAGAGTAACAGTCTAAACAAAAACATCAATTTTGCCCTTTAATGATGTGCGACCTTCTTTTCCACATTACAACAATGAACATTTTTTCCCCTGAGAAAAGTTACTTTTTCCCCAAAGTGAAACAACATTCTCGTAATTGAGGATAAAGGATTATCTACTTTTCAAGTTTTAAATATGTAAGATTTCTAATTCACGTCAAAGCAGAAGTCGTGTTACAGCGTAACAACTGATACCTTGCTGAAAAGGGCTAGCTGCAGTCACAGTTGTTCCTGGATTTCTTCCAGCGCCAGGCTTTCTTCCCCTCTGACCTGAGCTGTGACCTGCAGATTTCTTGCCTTTGCTCTCTGACCCTCTAGCCTCTGAAGAATCTTTTCCACTTGAAACGTGTGTAGAAACTTCCTGGAAATTTGCATTTGTAAATCGAGCTGTGGTATCTTCCAACCGCTTCAAGGAACCTGACATGGAGTTGTTGCTAGTGCTTGTGTATGTCTAGCATTTTGATGAGAGAGAAGAAAAAAGACAAGAGAAACTGTTAGGTCACACAAAAAACCTGTAACAAAAGAACCGCTTAAAAGAACCCATTCTTTAAAATAAACTTGGAAGTGCTCAAATACTAAAGTAACAGGCAACAGCAAGAGTTACATATAGTGAATTCTTGAGATCTTCAGCAAACAATTTTAAGTGCATAAAACTTCATTTTGTGGAAAAAGGAGTGAAAATAACGCCAGCTTTAGTTGAAATTCTTATTTCACCGAGGCCAATGGCTTAATCTCACATCTATGGTCACAGAGTCTTTACATTCTATTTAAATAGGATACTGCTATTTTGCCGCTTAAAATTCAAAATTAAAAAGAAAAAATGAGACTTCCA
This sequence comes from Myiopsitta monachus, assembly GCA_017639245.1. Lineage (NCBI taxonomy): Eukaryota > Metazoa > Chordata > Aves > Psittaciformes > Psittacidae > Myiopsitta > Myiopsitta monachus. The sequence continues at coordinate 27,355,763 of CM029919.1, forward strand.
ATGCTTTTCTGAAAATACCATTTTTATGCAGTTCTTTTCTTCAAACTGGAAATTTTGTTCCATCAGCAGTGGAACTGATGCAGGCTTCAGAACCTAAGACCTTGCACTTTTAAGACTTCATAGTCTAAACATCAAACCAAAATCAATTCCAACAAGCCCAACTGCTCCTTATGCCTTCACTTCCCATCATCACACTAGAATTCCCTGACATCTGAATTGTCCTACTCAGCCAGTTCCTTAAATAAAGACAACACTCCTGGAGCCCCCAGTGCAGATTTCCTCCTCATCCCCCACCCAGCCCTTTTCCTACACCCATCAACTCTCCACAATGCTTTCAATAAATAGGCCCATTATTCTTTCAATGAATTTTGTCAGAATTCTTCATACTGGCGAGCAATCGTCAAAATAGGTTCACAGAAAGTAATTAGGTGGGCAAGGAAACTGCACACGTAGCATTAGAAAAAACCCACAAAGGCATGACATTTTTCCCATAACATGGAAAATGTTTTTGTAAGAGAGAGAAAATGAGAGGCAGAGAGCGGAAAAGAGGTAAAGAGGGAAAGAGGGAAAGGGAAGGGATTATGACAGCAGAATGTTTATATCAGAAGAAAGAAAATCAATGCAAATTACGGAAAAGGAAGTAACAGCCTACTGTTATTTAGTAAAATAGCCTTTTGACTGCATAAAGCTTCTTCAATGGAAAATATGCAATCCAGAAGCTACTCATCTATTCAAAAAAAGCTTAGTTTTTCAGTTTTTATAGAAGAGAGTTTAAAATAGTAGCTAAATTTTTCTCCATTAAAGACTACACAAATATATGGCTCTTAAAACTGAGCGCATACATGTTTTCTCTTCCCCAAGATGTTTGCTGTATTTAGGCCTACAGCAGAATATTTCTTCATCATAAGCAGCTTTGCATAGCTGTTATAAAGAGTTTTCCATATTTTTACTAAAACAGCTAAGACATTTACACAGAACTCACTTTTCAGACAACTGAACACGTGAGCTTTGAGAAGGATAAAAATTTAAATCTACTTGTGTACCACCCCGTATGCATTATTGTAAACTGCAGTAAATACATGCAACAGATTTTCTGAATAACTGTGAAGAAGAAAAATCAGTCTTAAGTCTGTTGAAGTACAATGTTAAAAATTATTTACCTCAAATTCATATTACTACACTGGTAATTGTGTCTAATGGAGATCAAACCACTTCTAAAGTAAGTTTAGTAATTAACTTTTCGAACTATTACAAAGTCCACAAGAATGCTGAAACTGATGTGTCACTTGACCTGAGTATAGTAGCAGCGGTTTAAATCTGAGTTATCTGAACAAAGGGCTTCCAAATATGCAATAACCTAAACCAAAAGTCAGGCTTTTTCTAGGACCCAGGATTCCTCATCCAAAACCTTCCTTTCCTAATTCTTATCTCCTATCCACTCAGTTGGATGTTAATTACAAGGATAATTCTCTGTTGGTATCAACAATCAATGTTTGGTGTTATCTAGTACCTCTTCCCCATTACTGGAGGAATTTTATTAACTTATGTTCTTATTTTAAAGGGAAATAGAGTTTAACATAGCTCTGCAGACCGGCCAGGGCTAGGCAATGACAAGTAGGCATTAATTTGCATCTACCATGCAGAGATTTTGTTTGACTGCAAAAGCCTGAGCCCTGCTCTCTGAAGAGCGTGTATGCACATCGCAGTCCTGCTGCTGAAGATTTTGTTACAACAGTGTTTCAGAAGGTGCTCTAAAGTGTACTGAAATCTACATGTTTACTAGGAATACCTTGAACACTACTATGATGCAATATGCCCTAAGCATACTAAAGCTGGTGTCATTTGGTATTTTATTTTTCCCAGATTGTATTCCTTATTTTTAATTGCAGCAAAGCGCTCTAAACCAGATACACATACATCAGTTGCTCTGAGAAGCCACAAGATACGCAGTAGGATCTAAGGAAAAGCTTATTAAGCTAATTGGTTCAAACAATATCCTACCCACCACAAAACTTCTCTAAAATGCTATTTTCTAAATGTCAGAGGCCTAAGAGAAACGTCTCAGAAAAACCTTAATATGCCATGGCAAAGTTATACTGTTTGTTAGTTTTGGGGTTTTTTTGAAGTCAGGAGAGTGACAGTGGCACGGAGCACGGATTAGAGGATAGAGGCAGAACACCTTAGATTATTTACTGACTTAGCTTCAACTTCTGCAGCCCCCACCCTCCCCCCAAGCTTACAATGCTGTCTTCTTCCAGCATGTGCTTTCTAAACAGAACACACTGCTCAAGCCTCCCCCCTCCACTGATCACACTGCAGTCAGTCATTTTTCCTTCATTTCAGTACTGACATGCCTCAAAAAGGAGATTTCCTGATGCTCCAACTCCATTCCTTGGTTTATCTGGGAGGGCTTGTCCGTCTCATGAGTGTTAATCCTATTCTCAAAATTCAATCAGTATTTGCTAATGCAATTACCAGGCTAATTCTGTATGTATCAGAGTTCGTTTATGCTTCCCATAAACCAGTTAGCAGGGGCTTTTTTCCCCGAAAAAAGCAGTTTCACATTACCAGTCTGGTGCAGAGAGAGCTACTGTCATTTTTGTGCCCCCCCATATATCACTCTGTGCACCCTGAAGAGTTATACCACCAATCTGCAGCACGCCTTAAAACTTCTGGGATAGCTTTAGATTTACAGTAAAGGCATAATAATCATTCTTGCCATACACAGTATACCCCAAGGCTTGAGAAGCTGTTAACCCCAATACAGATGTCTAAGGTGGTACTCTTGCAACGAGAAGGGAAGGACCACAGCAGGTAATCCTCCAAACAAATGCCAATAAAAGCACAGTCTAAGGGAAAAAAAAAAAAAACAAAAAAAACAACAACAACAAAAAAAAAACCAAAAAAAAAACCTCCAACACATACTCCATACCTCACAAACACTTCACAGCTGTAGGATAGTGATGTTCAGTCATACCAAACAGACATTTCCCTACTCTTTTAATTCTCTTCAGTACCCCACTGCAGTAGGATCTGAACATGACCCCTAATAACCAGACAGGGCTGATAGTGAGGGTGAATTGAGGAGGGTTATCATCATCATCTCTGCTATTACAGGTAAAATTAAATCAGCTGCACTTTCTCTTTGCAGTATCTTTTATTTAGTTACTGACTACAAATGTATCAATGAGGATACATACATATTGTGTATCTTTGCGCATATCAATATTTTGGAGTTCTGTTTTAATTAGTAACACTCTACCCCACCCAAAAAAAGGACAACTGTAATTTTCCGTATATGTTAAACCACACATATTTTTAAACTCTCAACACAAGCCAAGCTCAAAACCTGAGACAGAAGATTTTATCAGGACTGATAAAAGGGGTGACAGCCCTTCCCAACTAAGAGGAAGGCCAAAAAAACAGAGAGACAATTCGAATCTGTAAGTTCTCCTAGCCCTTCTTAAAACATGCTGTATCTGTGTCCCAGAAGTGAAAAACTTCTTCGTACATTAATCAAAGAGTAGCTGGGAATTTCTTACTTCAAATTCTTTCACACTTAAATGATCCAGACTAAGCAGAGTTTACTGAGTTACATATCACAAAAATGCCTCTCAAAACAGTGTATTCATGTCTCAACACAGCATTTGGACTGGAACCTCAGTAAGACTTACTGGAATTAAATTTTGCAGAACAAACAGGCAAGCCTGTAATGTAAATCCACAGTTTATTCTGCAGCCTTCATGAATCTCCCTTAAGAAGCCATTCATCCAGACAAAAACATGCTTTGTGGCATCACCTGCATAAATGGTCATTACCACCATATCACAAAGGATTTAAGTTCTTTAAAAAGGAAAAACAAAATTAGTTTCAAATTCTAGTTCCCCCCACAGGAACAATACGGTACCAGAAGTAATTTTATACCATGATAGCACAACGTATTCTCTGCAAAGAGACTGCTGTGAAAAAGACATCAAGTCCAAATCAATTCTGACAACTCTATGTAATAAGACACACAAAAGTAACATATTAATACAATATTCTGAACCAAATATTTATTTCGGAAGAAAACAAAAATTTGCCTTATCAGTAAAATTTCAACTTTTTCAAGAACACACTATGAAATTATCACCCAGAAAAGCAAATGCATGTAAATGGTGCCAAAAGTATGTAGGGAAAAAATTCAAAAGAAATTAAAGGAACAAACCACAAAAAAAAAAAAAAATCACTTCCAAATAGCCAGTAGATATTTAAAAAAAAAACCAAAACAAAACCAAAACCATAATCACAGTAACTTCATCTAAAAAAAAAAAAAATGAACACTGATTTTCTTGATGATATGAAGCATTATAAAAAGAAGCTAGAAAATGAAGCAGACAGCTTAGGCAGAAAAAACCCACGAGGTGCAGACCAATAAAAGAAGAAAATTTAAAGGCCACATGTCAATATTTAAATTCCACAATGAGCATTTCTGTTTTAGTTTAATGTAGTTATAATTTATGTTATAGAATTATACAGACTTCCGGTTCTCTTTAGTATTTGCTCTAGCTGTACCTTGCTACTGAACATAGGAGTTGCAACATTTTTTTAATGTTAGCTATTTTATTATTGTTTAGACTATAAAGAGGTGAGGTTAAGGTATTCAAAAGAACATAAAAATATTTAAAATGCTCCTATTATAAATCCTATAGATTTAACTGCAAAAATTTATTCAACTTGCTATACATACATATGTAGTACAATCTCAATTATCAATATGGCCAACAACTCAGCAAGACTATCAGTCCTCAACTGGGTTTAACAGAAGTTTGCTAAACATGGGATTTTACTCATTCACCTTCCTAAAGTATACACCATTGAGTTGTAAACCTTGTAACTAGGGAAAGTCTGAGGAGGACAAAGCAATTAGAAAAGAGGCTGGCAGAAAAACAGAATATAACTTTCTTCAGCATTAAACGTATATTGCAATAAGTAGGACTCAAAAATAACCACTATTTTAATATATTTTATTTAACTTTTACACCAATGTACAATAATGTAACATTTTGTTAAAATTTATAATGATGATTAGATGATGATGTAATTAAAAAAGATAAGATCACATATAGCACAAAACCAAAACAAAAAACTGTAGAGTTTAAAGGAACTTCCCACATTAGAAGGGTGGGAAGTTTCTTTCACAGGCCATGAAGTTTGCAAGTTGTTTCTGATAAAGAGGAATATGCCCAGCACAAATTAATAAAAGGAAATAACGAATCACAGGGACCAGTCAATACTATTCAAAGTGTTCTACAATCAAATTTCAATAAAAACGGTCACACTGCATTGGGTTTTTACAGCAAGGTTTTGGTAGCAGGGGGCTACAGGTGTGGCTTCTGGCCCTATGCCTGACAGAGCAAATGCCAGATGGCTCCAAGACAGACCAGCAGCTTGCCAAGGCTGAACCCACCAGAAATGTGGTAGCACCCCTGGGATAACATAGTTAAGAGGGGGACAAGTTACTGCCCAGGAGTAACTGCAGCCAGAGAGATGAGTGAGACTAACAGCTCTGCAGACACCAAGGTCAGTGAAGAAGTAGGGTGAGGAGATGCTCCGGGCACCAGAGCTGATGTCCATTCCCCTGCAGCCCATGGTGAAGACCATAGTGGGGCAGGCTGTCCCCCTGCTGCCCACGGAGCATTCTTGTAGAGTACAATGAGATCTGTCATTATTTAACTCTCTATGTTGTCCCTTGAGTTAGGTATTTACTAGCACATGAACAGGAAGGAAAGACCAGAGAGCCTAATGGAGCAGACTGCTAAAAAGGCAATGCGATATTACAAGTAGATGAAGCATGAGCTGTAATTTCATTAATTACCAGCTTAAATGCTTACAGGTTCAGTGACAGCTCAGCACACACAAGTGAATTTCAAAGGAAAGATTTTCTAAAACTTCTCAAATTATTAAACATAAGTCAATGAAATAAAACTTACTGGACCATCAGTGGCACCTGACTGAGGTCATTGAATCACTCACTGCTCTAGTACAAAACTCTTAAGCTGTTCTCCATATGATAAATCACAAAGTATTTTGAGATTTTATGCAATAGAAAAAATATCAAGCATGCCTGATAATTACAGAATCTACACCATTAGAAAGCTCCCGTATATATAATGGAACGATTATATCATGAAATTTCAACATAAGTAATTGAATTGGAAGAGGAGGAAAAACACACTGACTTACTTTCTCTGTAGTTACAGTAAGAGATGGAACCAAGGATGGTGAGGACTCCGACTGCTTCTTATATTTTTGCTTGTGTTTATCTTTCTCTTTATATTTCTGTAAGTTACAAAAGAGAATACAATCTAAGTTCAGCTTCATCTTTAGCATAACCTATTTTATGTAGCAACAAGTGTTATCAAAATTTGAGAGTAATAACATCCTGCGCTATTTTAAACATTTTTTTTAATTTTTATAATAAAGTTTTATAAAAGCAAGTAAAATATTTACTTATATTTGCTTTCAAAGTACACAAACTGAAATTCTTCAATTATAGGCAGCATTTATTAATCCACTGTTGTTAATTTATCCATCTTCCAAATAATACATTAATAATCAAAAGAAACTTCATTAAAAACAGAGACATGGTTGCTGCATTAGGATTTTTCCTGCATTTCCCACCAAAGACTTCTATCTCCCTACATTCCTGCACCTGCACAGCATTTTTTATTGGGATACTACTGCAAATTAATTCAAGTTTTAGCTTTGGCTCCACTAATGACATCTTTATGCATAACAATGTGAAATGTGATTTAGATTTCATTCCCAAAAAGGATGCATACAGTTTACATACTAAGTAAGTATCTTCCATGTTAAACTAGACAAAATACCAGAAGCTATACCACTGCAAGTCTGCTTTCTAAAAGAGCATGAGAATTTATTTACTTTAAATACAACATGAATCATTGGCAGTGTGAATGAAATTGTGCAAACAGACAGAAGATAATTTCTTAACCCAGAGCCTCTAGACTATGAAAGAAGTCTTCAATACTAGTAAACACCAATTCTTCAAGGATTACAGATGCAGACCCAAACTGTTTCTGTTTAAATATTTCAAACACAAAGAAAAACCCCAGGTCTGACAAAATTAACAATTCAACTTAGAACACAGGAGTCCAGTATTTTTACCAAGTTAAGTTTTTTTACCAAGGTCACTTTTCCCACAGTATCATAACACAGTTTATTTAGACAGTCAACATCAGGAGATGCAGGAAAACGGCAGAGAAAGTTACTTGTAAATTACTGGCACTTCAAGTATTTTGCTTCTTTATTAGGTATATGTGAACACACACACAAAACTCAGCAGAACAGCATGACCTATGGTTATTTGTTCAGAATGAGCACTTGAACAGAAAGCTACCCAAAAATGCATACATATGGATTGACACAAGGGCTTTTAAACTCCCACTGAGAGCTTGAAAAGATGAAGACAATATAAAATCATAGAATCATAGAATGGTTAGGGTTGGAAAGGACCTTAAGATCACCTAATTCCAACCCCCCAGCCATGGGTAGGGACACCTCCCACTAAACCATGCCACCCAAGGCTCTGTCCAACCTGGCCTTGAACACCGCCAGCGATGGAGCATTCACAACTTCTCTGGGCAACCCATGTTTAATTCTGAATAGCCATATGAAAATTCAGTAATTATTTTCTCTTAAAAATTATTCATACTGATCTTTAACTATCAAAATTATTACCAAGACTCTCTAAAGAAAACATAATTTGCTCAACAGCAACTGCACTACCACTTTTACAACGAACCAGGTTGAGATGTAATACATGCATACTCTATTCAGGTATCACCAAGCAGTAGCTTTCTACTTCAGTCACAATTGAAGAAATATTAGAAACTTATTTTACGGAATCAGACTGACAAATAAGAGAATGGATTCTCAAATTCTCTAATAAAGTATAATTAGTTAATCGACAATCTAGACACAAAGCTAAAAGGAAAACACATTTATCTCTACCTTTATGAACAATAAATACCAGCTGCTTTACTTAGAGATTACCTTGTCTCTAACCAGCCCTAAATCCATTTATCAAAACTTATAATTTTGCCAGCTTAGTCAAGAAAATTCATGAAGTACCAAAGCCATCTTCACCAAAATATCATACAAAAATATATTTGCTAGAATACAATATGCAAAGTCCTTTGGATTCTTGTACACTTCTTAAAACTCTAAGGAAGTTCAAAAAGGCTAATGGGGACTTCTACTTTTGTTTTTTTCATACACTGAAGTGAACTTGGTTATCTTCTTTCCCCCCTCAGTGTGCTGCTTCGGTAACAATGTGGAGTTTTCTTTTTCACAGCAAAGTGTGCAGGTGTCATAATTACAACAGTATATACCAAAAGGTAGAATTTCAGTTGTTTAAAACCTAGCATAGGCCTGTTAGGAAGATTTAGACCACAGATGTTGTTTCTGTTTTCTTTGGGGTATTTTTTGGAGTAGGGATTGTTTGTTTGGGTCTTTTTAGGCCTGGAAAATACACATTTGGAAGAAAAAAAATATGGAGAGGAGGGAGCCCAATGCACTACACAGTCTAATGCACTGCGCAGTCTATTCAATAATTTATTGAATATAACAGACTAAAAATTGCTGCTCATACTGCTAGAAAACAAGCAGGGATGAAAACAGAAGCATCTACAGGAAGACTGCCATGTTACCATTCAGATCTGGTGATCCAAAAGCCTTTCATCAGTGCCAGTTACCCAGCTTACTGTATCATAAGTGCACATGTTTATCTAAACTAAACAACTTCACTGAACCCCAAACAAGCCTCGAGAAGGAAGTTATGACATGGAAATCTAAGCCACTGCCTGAGTTTCTTTAGCTTTCATCATTTTACTAGGAAATTCAAATCCCCTTAAAGAATTTTTTTTTATTTATAATTTTGGAGCCAACGGGGAATGACTTTAACACACTTTAAGGTAAAATTTCACAGCAATGTCAGTAAACAATAGGAAACATTTAAATGAACATGTTTTACAATCTCTTCTGTTGACTTTCTAGCGTTCCTTTACTTCCAGTGTTAATTTTGTCTGAAAGGCAAAGAAACATAGAATTCTGATCAAAGGAATAGTCAGGAGGCCTTCAAATTACATTCTGCAATGTACTGAAATCACTTTGATAGTCGTCTCAACAGAAAGGGATGTGTCAAGAAGAAGGAAAGAGGGATACAAGAACTGGGGGAAGGGAGGGGTAAAAATGGCTGAGCCTGGAAAGAAAATGCTTTAAGTTCTGTAAAGTGAAGCATCAGCAACCACAAATTCTTTTCCCAGATCCAAAACATCAACACAAAGCTTGCCAGGACAGCTTACCAAGGTTACAGCTTACCACTCAAGGCCAGTGGAAGGGTACCCCACCCAAAGGCCTTTTGCATACAAAGATCTCATACAAAGGTCTCCTGTCCTTAACTCCTCCTTTTACATTCTACCTCCTGTAACAATCTTTCCTTTTTTTTTTTATTCCTTTTCTCTTTTCTTCCGAAGTTCAGAAGTCCCACTTCTGAATGCAAATTGATTCCAGATGCAAATAACATCAAAGACGTGGAGAACATTTCACTGCAGGAAAACCTTTGACAGGAATGCTAAGGTTTTGCACTGATAAGAAAAAAAATTCAGCAACAACCTGCTGAGATGAGGCGATTTAGCTCCACAAAGTGACTCCTTGTAGTTGCACCCTCTTCTCACCACAAAGATGCATACAAAGCATAATAAGAGTTCTGAGATATTCACTTTTGGATCTAGAAAAGGAGTAACAGAGGGATATGAATTCCCACAATATTGCTGAATAGTCCCACAAGTATGACAGCTTTCAATCAGGTGTGTCTCAAATGACAGAAAAACTAGCCATCTTCTCTACTGCTAGAAAAAGAACAGACAGCTGGCCCTTCATGGACAACTCACCGTACGCTTTTCACTTTTCTACATGAAAACCCACCATTCTAGGGAAAGTGGTATCAAGTGTCTGACCTTTTACAACCTTTACTGTAAGGCAAAAAAAGGGGAGAACTTACTTAACAAGGACTGAAATTAATATTGCTAATAAGTGAAAGCTAAGGGAGCCCTGGAGAGCAGGCAGAACCCAATGTACTCCATTTACATACTCAATTTTTTTAAAGATTCACAGGCATGAGTTCAGACGTTCCACATCTGTATGTTAAGACAGTTGCAGAGCTGATAAATGCAGTGCTACATTCTGTAAGAACAGGATTTAGCAGAAGAAACATTCAGAGGAAGAATACATTAAAAATTACATGGCCAACTAGAAAGTTGACAATGGAAACTTGAATCTTGGTGCACAAATAGGGAAGCTCAACAGGATCATATTCAGGCAGCTCCTGAAACCTTACTTATTCTAAGAAAAATAAGGTGCAGAGACCATGCAGCCATTGGGTAGGCAGCTGTAACATTATTAATCCTAGAACTAGAAGAGCCCCAATTTATGATGTAGCTAGATACCAATACAAAATACCTTGAGTTCATATGTCATGATTAATCAGAATGCTTTATTTATCACAAGGGATTTCATTTTTGGGTTTTACTTCTTATCTAAAAAAATATGTAATACCTTCTTAATTCCAACAGCTACATGCTGAGAGATAAGAAAACAAATATGGTACAAGATTTCTGGAATTCCGTAGCACCTTCTGTACATTGCCCTCTTGTGGGACAGGGAGCAGGAGGTGAAGAAGGGGAAAAAAAACATACTTTCATTGCTTCTATTTCTTCCACAAGGGCTCAATCTACAAAACTTTTACATAATATGATTTCACAAATACAGTTGGTTCCAGCTCTTCTGGTTTTTAGCTTATTTACATATTGGATCACTCTAAAGATCAGCACTTGCTCATTCATTTACTGTACTTTCAGAGGAAACATTTTTCAGACGACTGAATGAACACATAATCTCATTGAAACATCAGATTAAGGATTCATGCATGATTTTATTTTAGCTCTAATCAGTTATCAACAGAATAAATGTTATCAAATTTATCTTTCCACAGTTTGGACCTTAATGTCTGGGAAGACTGAATAATGCGAGAGAATGATAACTTTTCCAGGACAGATGGAATGGATGAGTTCAGCTTTTCTCTAATAGCATTATTAATTCATAGCATTACCATGTGGAAGTATCATTTAACTTGCTCAAGGTATTTACACTTATTTGCAATTCATTTTTTTCTCAGGAAGTCACAGCCCTCTCCAATGAGGTTACCACAGTACTTCATTTCATTAAGCTACCTTCTGAAGTTTGGTATTTTACAGTTCACTGTTACGAAGGAAAAAAAAGGTTTCCTGACCCGCCTCTCACCCTTCCCACACTGCTTAGCTTGTCAGACTTTCTGCGTGCCAACTCGAACTGCTAAAAAGAAGCAACAAAACCCAGCGTGGATAGTTTTCTGCTGTTTTAGTGAATTAGGTTAGTTCAGTGAAGGAGCATGAAACATGGGCAGTAACAGCAACAAGAGGAGGTAGACACAGAATGGAGGAGCAAGAGCTCATCTGTCCAGGGATCAGGAGACTAACTTCTCTTTTGGAAGAATTAAAACACATATGCACACTATCAGGAAGCACGTGGTTGGCCTTTCAAACAAAACTGCTTGGGCTGACCTAAAATAAAACCTCAATTTTTATCCCTTTCTCTATTACAAAACTCATACCCCCCCCCTTCTCCCCCCACTACCTCTGGTTGTCCAAAGTTTTCAAACCTTAACAACATTTTCAAATTCAGGTTAGATATAAGGAAGAAGCTCTTTACTGTGAGGGTGGTGAGGCACTGAACAGGTTGCCCAAATAAGCACTAAATGTTTCATCCCTGGCAGTGTTCAAGGCCAGGCTGAACAGAGCCTTGGGAGACAGGGGCTAGAGCAAGGCAACCCTGCCCATGGCAGGGGGGTGGAACTAGATAATCTTAAGGTCCTTTCCAACCCTAACTATTCTGTGATCCTATGATTCTTGTGAGAAAAGTAATCTGAATGTCTAAATCACTAACTCTTCAGCCACTGTTTCTGACTCCTTCAAATAATTCAAATGTATCGGAACATTCTATTAGCAGAGAGTACTCAGATTTGTGCTCTTGTCTTTTATGGATATTCTGCACTATCTATCCATCACTGAAGCTTGTAAATCCAGAGTTGTCACAATCACGACTAATGTCTTTAATAGAAAGCTGCACATAGTTCTTGCTAATTCCCAATACAAGACCTGCTTGGCCTCTTATTTGTGACTGGCAGCTATTAGTAATATAACCATAACAATTCCAGAATGAAAAATGCCTATGGTCCTCAAGTTCAAATTCAAATCTCAATTTATCTTGTTTTGACAAGAATGGCCGTTGCTCAGGCATTCATCTATCATTTTATATGGTATAAACCACAACAGGAAAATTAAATACAGTAGCAGAGCTGCTGCAGACACAGTAATAAAAGGAGATAGGTCCAGGATACTTTATAGGTGGAGGTAGAACACTACCGCCAGCATTATTCAAATACATTCATAGTCAGCTCTAAGCACAAAACTTGTTCTTAAGTACTAATCCTTGCTACAACTACTTAAGAGACTCAAAACCCTTACTTCAATTCAGGGATAACGGTCAGATCATGGTCAGAATTTTAACTGTCAATGGTAAAAAGACTCAAAAATCAGTGATAAAAATGCCAGCCAAAGCTTCTCTTAGATGCAAGACTGATGCACAACTCTTACCAAGAATATGCTACTCTTCTTTTGAAATGTAACATTAAAATGAGCTTTTTACGTTATTTACACTGTTTAATATTAATGGTTAGTGATGGATACTCAGTGCTAAACACTTGAGTAGCACATTGTAAGTTCAAAAACTATTCAGGATTAACTAAAACAAGACAACCATTTATGCTCATCTCCATTTATTCCTATAAAAATTGCAAGTATTTAAAACTTTTTAATATGTTACATACTGTGAAATGCTCTCCTGTCTGTGAGGTAACTTAAAGATACCCATCAAACATATGTTAAGAAATAGGTAAATGGAATGGCAAAAAGAATACATTTGAATTTTCCTGGCTCAGTCAGCTTACCATAGCAGATCATCTTTAACTGCATGTGGTCTACCAGCACTCAAAACAGTGTACCTGATGAACCACATATACATACAGCTTCATTGAAAATTATCAAGATTACTTTCTAGAAATTATTACACAGTCAACAAAGTACAAATAATCTTGTATTAATCCAAAGCAAAGAAAAAGAACATCTTAAAGCATCTTTTGCTTCTACATCCCTCAGAGTTCTAGCTACAGAATTGGCGTATGAAGATACACTGCTCAAACAGAAACAAAAATCAAGCAGCAACCTTAATCACCTATTTTTAATATTCAGGTGTCATCTAGTTTTTAAATTAAGACAAACAACACTACATAATTTTCTCAACCAAGAATCATCCAACTTCTTCAAAGTCCAGCTTACTGTTCACTCCAGTTATTCAGATGTTACTCTCCTCTATCTTATAATGCGGCAGAGCACAAACACTGAGGAGTTACGCAAATAATGCTACAACACACTGAACTTGTGTAAGGATCAAAATCATAACCAGACATAAAGTCTTGTCTTAAAATTTTGTGAAGATACTGATGAAACTGAAGTAATACACTGTTGTGGTTTAAACCCTGCCAGCAACTAAGTACCACATAGCCACTCGCTCACACCCCACGGCTCTCCAATGGGATGGGCGGGAGAGTTGAAAAATATGTAAAAAACCCATGGGTTGAGATAATACAGTTTAATAATGGACATAAAAGTAAGATAAAATAGTAGTAATAATAGGAAATAGAGAGAAGAAGGAATAAATACAAGTGATGAACAATACAGTTGCTCACCAGCTGCTGAACAATGCCCAGTTCATTCATGAACAGTGAACTGCCCTTTCGGGTAACTCCCCCCAGTTATATATATACATATGGGCATGACGTGCTGTGGTATGGAATACCCCTTTGGCTGGTTTGGGTCAGGTGTCCTTCCTCTGCTTGCTCCTGGCTTCTTGTGCCCCACCTCACTGACAGAGCATGAGACTGAGAAAGGTCTTTTATCGGGGTAAGCATTACTTAGCAACAACTAAAACATCAGTGCATTATCAGCGCTGTTCTCAGACTAAATCCAAACCACAGCACTGCACCAGCTACTCAGAAGATAATTAACTCTATCCCAGACAAAATCAGGACATATGTAATAATAGCATAAATGATAAACAACAAAATAAGTAACATCTCGTTACACATCACATATATCACAGCAATTTTTCAATGAAGCAGACAGTCTTTTGGTGGACCCCTGCAGCCTAAGGAAGACATCTGGACTAACAATGTGATTTTTCTTTTAAAAAAACACAACCCATCTGATGAGCAGAGGAAGAACTTGCTATAGCAAAGACCTACTCAAAATTCTGATTCTCCCAGTACTGCTCAAGAGACACCAATAAAAACCACAGTGAAGTAGTAGCTCCAGAAAGAAACAAATAACAGAACTTCTTCAGATGAATGTTTGGGGATTTTGCTACCCATGAAATTTCAGTTTTACAGCCTACACAGTTATCTCTGTTACTAGTAACTATTACTTCGTGCACAGGTTCTGCTGGGGTTGGGTTTTGACTTAGATTTCTCTCACAGCGCAAAGTAGAAGACCAAAATGTGTACTTCGAGGGAGAAAGGACAACTGCAACTAATGCAGCCTTACAAAATCCTGCAGCTTAAAGGGTAGTTTTTAGGTATACCCAAGGGTGGCGCATTTGTCATTTTGATTTCATAATAATTAACTAATCCCCAGGTGTCAAGCTTAATGCAACTATGAGGCGTTTGTTATGTCAAGGTTAGCATTACCTTTTCTTCCATAATATATCATAGAATCAAAGAATGGTTTGGGTGGGAAAGGACCTTGAGATCACCTACTGCCAACTCCACTGCCATGGGCAGGGACACCTCACACTAAACCATGTCACTCAAGGCTATGTCCAACCTGGCCTTGAACACCACCAGGGATGGAGCATTTACACTTCTTTGGGCAACCTGTTCCAGTGCCTTGAATGTTATGATGACATAACAACACAATGACATGTTACTGTATGGTTACAAGGTAGTCAAATCCACGATGAGCATGATAATCTAAACAGAAGCTCCTACTTTTACTAAAATAAAATATGTGTGCTGTATTCTTTGTCAAGCTGACACAGAATATAGCACAAGTTAACACAACTTCAGCAGGCAACAAATCAAACAAGATGCCTTCTCTGCTCTTAATCGTGCAGACTTCAAAGATATATATTACTGAATATACTCAGAGTAGCTTTCTAATGACATTTTGCTTATAAAGACACACTCTGCCAGTCCTCCCAAGTAATCACACTTTCAATACACAAAATCCACACAAAAAACTCAGCCTTAGGAAACAGAACCAGATTCTGCAGCTCATCAACAGATATTAAAGACCATCTATATATGCACTGAGCTACATATAGTATATACTTATTGATCCATTTTTAAATGTTTTTTACAGGCATTCTTCTTTCCCTCTAATTGAATAGAATTTGGAAAAAGTCAACATGGACAAGCATCACTATCCATACCACACCATTCTCATTTGAATAATATTGATCTAGCATTTGATTACTTTTCTTCTAGTCATCATTACCGTTCTTACAATTTTGCTTTATACTACAAGAACAGTTGAGAGGACTGAACAGTCAAATCTATTAAACTGATTAACGAAAACCTTTAAAACTTATGAAAATGCAGTAGGATACTACATTACTGAGATCAGTCTGGCACTCCTCCACCCCCATCCCCCCCCCAAAAAAGCTACACAAAACCCAGTGTTCAAATAACAGCATTAAGTTTATGAAATGAGGCAATTAACAGAGGAATGACATAATGAGAACTGCCTTTGCAACACTTTGCTTTATACAGTGCTATAAATTGATTTCTCAGGACTAAATCAGAAAATTTAAATTTTTTTTCTTTTCCCCCAAAGAGAAAAAAAGGAAACCACTGCTTATGTAGCTGAATAGTAACTCAAGAACTGCAGTCTGTCCCTGTTTTTGCCACAGAATCTTATGTGATGCATGGCAAGTCAATTTTATCTTTTCACAGTCAGTTATTCATACAGGGAGGCATCATAATGAACACTTGATCTGAGTGTTTAGGACTTGATTTGTAACAGCCCACACAGAGCATTAAAATACATTAAAAAGCATCAAGTGCCTTTCTCCCAAATGAAATTCATAGTCCTGACATATGAATGTAGGGTCCTTCACAACATATTGGGAAAGTTTGTGCAGTTCAGAATGCAGTTCACAAGTTTTACCTTCTCACACACTTAACAAACTCACAGTTACAGGGGAACATGCTGTATGTCATGCAGTGCCTCAAACTCTTCTTAGATGTTCAAGTTTCTTTCCTCAAAATTATGGGAGGTATAACGTTTCGAGAAGAACAGGACAAGCAGCAAGATGATGCTATAATGCATTCCCTTTAGCCAGTAACTCAGTGTTTAGAACACTTGTCCTGGCTCCTGCATATGAGGTTCTCCTCTGAGACCCTCCAACTTCTGTCTGTAATAGTGCCCTGGGGCTCCTCGTCACTACTTTGTTCCTTTTTCCCCTCCTCAGTCACCACTTCTTACGTATTTTAAGCCTTCAGTTACTAGTCACTTTTTGTTTAATTTTCATCATATGAGCCATCACAGCAAGGAGTTTTAAATTTCCACTTCCTGCTCAGCCCAGACCAAAGCTGAAAGACCTTTAGTAGAAAAGGAATTTGTGTAATTCAGCTGCTACATAATAGTTACTTAATATGCAGTGAATTCACATTTTTCAGAAGTCGTAAACATATATGCTAGTAAGCTTGCCTAATTTTCACCTAAGTGGCAAGACAGACTGCCTTTACACAAAGGTAAATCACAGACATGTTTGGTTCCTTCTTTAGTCCCTTCCAAAGATAAGGTTGCCAGGAACATGAGTAAAACAAGGTATTCTTCCACAGCCCCATGATGGCCTCAGTTTTTCCCCTAAAAGCTTAAAGTAAACACCTGGACCCTGAAAAAAGGGGTATTGTAATGGGAAGACAAGCAACATACTACCAGCCCTACTTATGAGGCACACACTCATCTTTAATTAACTTCTAAATAATGGCTCTGCTATAGAAACAAACAACATTTAGTGTAACAGTAATCAGAATATAACTTAGCTGTTTATTCCACAGCTTCAAATTCCTCATTAAAATTAAATCGTACCAAAGGTTTGGGGTTTTTTGTATTATTCTACCCTTATATTTTGCTATCAATTTTATGAGCACAGTGTCCAGAAGAGACGAAGTACATCTTCTGAAGGAAAACACATACCTTCAACTCAGTGTCTATTTACAGAAATGACAGCTATCCATACCAACATTTTCAGACCTGCCTCTTCTTAATGAAGAGTAAGATTTTATAAGCATATGGACAGCTTCTGAGGTCTATGCAACAAAAAAAGTTCCAAACCTCAACTCATATGGCTTCTGCTTGGCAAAAGAGAAAGATTTAAGCGTGCCTGAAGTTCAGATTATCCAAAATTCCAAAGAAAAAGGTGAAAGATAAAGGTAAAAAATGTAGTGCTCTTGAGAGAAAAAGGAGGAGACACACAACAATACAGACAGGGGATGGACAGAAATAAGGACACAACACACAAGATACCACTATCTGGGAAGAAAGATAAACATTTTTACTGTAATGTGACAACAATCTGGATTCCAAACAGATTTACATAAGAAGAAAATACAGTAAGTCATCCTAACCTTACTACCAGAAGATACAGTGTATATTTGATATACTGTATCAAATAACATATATGCCAAAGGTAGTCAAAGTTATCAAGAGAATGTGCCTCCACACCACATACAATTCATTGACTGAGGAGTAGTATTTTGCAAAGCAAAGGCCATTCTTTAATTATAGAATATGTGAGGTTAAAAATGCCAAACAAAAAGCTTATAGCCACAGAAAGTTACGTGAACAACAGCTTTAGGAAACTGCAACTTCTTCACATTTGGTGGTTTTAGATAGAATAGTGCTTTGTTATTACACAACATACAAAGCAAATTAAACTTGGTAAGTGAACATGCTGTAAAGGTAATATGGGAACCAACAAATGTTAAGTTAATACATCAGTGTTTCAATGTGCATTGCTTCACTTAGTATTACAGATGGAATCATACAATAGTTAGGGTTGGAAAGGACCTTAAGAACATGTAGCTCCAACTCCCCTGCCATGGGCAGGGACGCCTCACCATACCCCAGGTCACCCCAGGCTCAGATCAGACCATGAGATCTTCCAGATTGACATGTTTCAGTTCATGAAAGGTACAAGAAACTTTCATATCCAATTTCTAGCAAACTTTAAGGCACAGAAAAAGGCCAGGACTTGCAAAGGCAAGCCACAACATTAACTATTTCTAGAAGATTCACATCAAAACACTTCTAGAGCAGGAGAAGCTGAGAAGCAATCAGAAAAAAACAGCAGATACGTTGGCTGAACACACTGTTACAAAGTCTCTCCAAGTATGCCCTGAAGATTTCCAGGTATTATGACCTGAAGAAGTATAGTATCTCCAAAGCACTTTAAAACAAACAAACAAACAAACACAACAACAAAACTACACTACGCAACAAAACTCAGTAGCAACAGGTTTTTTGCACTACAGAGACATACAAAACTGAAATTGAGCCTCATGCTCACACCTCAGGGTTTCTTCAAATGCAACTTCAAAGTTTTGTCAATGCGAGTAAAAATCCATGCATGCATTTGGACAAAACGTGACCTGAAATATGACACTGGTGAAAAACTAAGCACATTAAGTCAAAATATGGCAAACATTTGGTAAGGTTTTTGGTAAGTTAATTCTGTAGTCTGTAATTCAAGATTGGTTTTTTCCTACCGATGTGTTACTAAGAAAAAAAGATATGCCAAACCCCATACTTTTCTAATCTTAGTAATAAATTTAGGTTTAGAGGTATAACCACGACAATGCACTCTCTTCTGCACTACCAAATGAAGACGGAACTATTCGCCTACACCATTAACCAGTTACATAATTATCCAAGAACACTGGAGATACGACATCCATCCAAAGTGGAAATAAGCTTAAAAAGCAAATCAAATATTAACGAGACTAAGGATCTGAAGACTGACATTTGCTATGCAATTTCCTGTCACTATAAATAGAGCTCCTTCATACAATACACATTTGGTCAGTACATTTTCTGACTTCGATTTTTATGTAATGATTTTGAATAATGCAAAACTAAGTCTACCCACACCCGCAGAAAAGTCTATTAAACCAGTTGTATGGGATATATGCTGGTGAGCAGTTCTGCATGTATTCCTAAAGGGCTAAAAAAGAGCCAAAGCAAATCTGCATTATGGTGCCACTGTCTGTTATCAGTGGCGTTTACTTGATGAATTTCCAATAGACAACTATTAAAATAGCAGTAATAAAAACATGAAGGAATAATCAACATAAATTTAAAATTATTTTTTAAAAATGCGAGTTATATTGTTAAAAGAATACACCATTGACAGAAATCAGCATTATGTTCTTTGTACCCTCACAGGAAGATTCCCAGGTGAATGACAAGATATTTGCCATCACAGCGAGCTTGACCACTAGTACCAGCACAATATGTCAACAAGAGATGTCAGTTCTTTGGTGAAGAGAAAAAGAAATAACAGGCTCAAGCATACAAAATCAGACACACCTGTCTAGCAGCACACTCGCTCCAATTGCTACCCCTGTTTTTCTATCCTGCCTAATCACACTACACAAAAAACCTCTAATGGAAAACTTAATCAAAGGAAGCTGCATAGAAACAGCCTTCCCAATAGATATGTTTCAGTGTGTATCCCAAAACGGATGATAAATAGGAATAGGAAGGTGCATGCGCAAATGCACCTGAAGATGTTTCCTCATTGGACACTTGTACCTCTAGTTTACCACCTGTGTCATTTATTATTCAGTGCTTCAGAAACAAGATTTCTTTCAAGCTTTTCAGCAAAAATTAAGTTTATCAGAAAATGCTACTATTAAGCAGATGTGCCACATAATTAGCAACGACAAATCCACTTACTTTTTTCTCCTTCTCATGATGTTTATCCTGAGAGTGAGAGGAAGAATCACTTAAACTTTGATCATATGACCTATTAGATCCCCGTTTGCTCTTTTTCTAAAAAGAGAAAATATATTTATGGATAGAGAAAAGGAACCATCTGAATAAATAAAAAGTATAAAACATTTCAACTGATCAGATTCCTTACTGCTTGAAGAAATAAAACAACTCGGTTACTGAAAAACTGACAAATTTGGAACAATTAACAAGACTACCCAAAGTATACCAGGAAAAAAGCCTACTCTTGTATCAACTTTTACACCTCCACAACTTGGCAAGATATGCTTTCCACAAAGAAAAGATATACATCACTTTTTAAAGGTTAAAAGACGCTAGCCACATTTTCAAATGTGTGTAACATAAAACAAAGAAGATGCTGCTCAGATGAGTATCACATGAAGCCACACTGCCACATGCCTGAAATGCATTGCAAGGTGGCTGTTTTATGGCTTCATGACTTATAATTCAAATGATCCAACTGAAGCATTTTCAATAGAATGGTTTTAAAAATAGGATACAGAATGTTACAGTCATGTATGCATTTAAAGGTGGCAGACACAATTGAATGTGTTACTGTCATGTTTAAGAGCCTAGTCTGGGACTGCAAAAACTTTACGCTATGCCAGTGTTCAAACGTTATTTTATTATAACTAAGGTAGAGTTACAAAGACACTTCAGGTCAGTGTTTTGCCAATGTGTTCAGTGGTATAGCAGATATATGCCACCCACCATCTTCTGCAGTAAATACTAAACACCTGTATTTACCAGGCATCAACAGTCACAGTAATCTTAGAAGAAACACTAAAACATTTTAAACCATCTTGTCTGTCAGTCTTTACTGTTCTTAACTCAATAGCTTCGTAATGGGAAGCTAACTAATTACATGTCAAATACAGTTATGTCTTCATTGTTAAACTTGCTTTTTAAATACACATATATGCATATTACCTCAGGATAATTAAAAAACTTAGCCCCAGAAAGCCCTCGCTTATTTTCATTATGAAGCTAATTCATCAATATTCACAACAGCACAAGCTTATATTCCAGAAAGCTAAAATGGTGCATTGGCCCTGTGTTTTTACCTCAATGCAACCTACTCAGAAGTTACGCAAGTATTCACCTTTTTTAGCAGTGGGAAGAAGCAATCAGCAAGTTTAACTACACTTACAGCAGTATCTGTACTTAAGTTGATATACTAAAATTTTCGTAATTCAATATTCATAAGTAACATTTTTAAAATATCACTAAGTCCTTCAAGGCCACACACTCACAACACATACACAGAAACAGATTCCTGGAATTATCAAACTGGAAAGAAGCGATCGGAAAGACTTCTTGAAGTCGATCCAAAACCTACTGAAATAGCAGAAATTTTAAAGTTTTTTATTTGCTTGTTTGTTTAAAAAAAAAATTAAAAACATCAAACCTCAAGTCACTTCCTTGAGGTTTTTGCTTCATTGTTTCAAAGAACTTACAGGCAAGGAATATCCAACTGGCTACACAGTGAACATTAGAACAAGAGCAAAACCACTTTTTTCTTTCAGCAGCAAAAAGAAATGGAGGGCTTCTTCATTCTCTAATGTACAGGATAGCAAGTAATTTATTCGATATTATTCTAAAATGAACTAAATTCCTAGAAGCAAACTAATTAAATAGCAGAAGAAACATTACAGGAACTCAAGGAAAAAAAACCAACACTAAATGTGCATGCTATTTCTGGCAGAGGGAAATGACCCACACATCTAGAAAGTAACCACTCAGAAAAACATTTTCAGCCAGTACTTCTGTAACCGTGATAAAAAGGACTGTTTTAATAAGACACAATCTACTTTCTGAGCTACATGAAAATATTATTTCTGGTATTAATAGCAATTCAGAGAGGAAAAGTCAGTGACTTTTTTTTATAGAATTCAACAAATACGTACCAGTTTACTAAAATGGTATTTACAGTAGCCACAGTATTGGACGTTATCTGCACCATTGCCTTCTTCTTCACAAAGAAGTCCCGCAAACTGTGCACTAAAAATAAAACAAACAACATTCAAGGAAAGTAATTTTACATCAGCTTGCACCGCAGTATCACAGCTGATAATGTACGGATACTTATATCTGCATTTAATAGAAAAGATTTCCACACAAGTGACATGCAAGCACATAACCAACCTTTGTAGTCCACTGAAAGATATGTATAGCTTATACTTTGGCCTAATGCCTTTTCCATAGTCTTTAAGCCACTTATACAAGCTTACAGCTTGCAAATCTACATTTATTATACAGTTACTCCCACAAATGAATAAACCAAGCAATTTACAATGATTGTTAGCTCAAATTGAAGCCAAAAATTATCTATGGAAAGAACAGTTTTTAACAAAACATACTGTAAATCCAATAGATCCAAAGGCATTTTTCTGAAGGTACATACATCCCTCACTGCTTTGCCAGGAAAATAACCTTTTTTTTAATAGGACTGCAATGATATAATAAATAATATTTATCAGTTTAGAAGAGTGTGGCAGGTTAATTTCTTTAAAAAGAATGAGACGTACAAGTTTCCTTGCCTAGGCTAGTTATTACCTTACTCTACTACATTTTTTAGATCAGATTTGGTCTTCACCATTTGCAATGTTGATTTCTTTTCTTGTCAAAACCGACTTAAGACATTGAAAAGCCAACTATTCAGTTTCATTTTCCATATAATTTTCATTAGCATGATAATGCAATGTTACAGTCAAAATTATGCATAGCGGTATTTAAATGAAAGAACAATATATAAGGCAGCTTATTTTCGTTGTTTTTTAAAATCACTTTCCCCTTATTTATACATTATATTCCTGGGCAATCCAGAAATACTGCTTCCCAAATACATGTACACCTATAGCAGACGCCAACTCAAGAAAACATTTAAGAGGGTATCTTTAAGTGATGATTTATTGCCATACAAAAACAGATGGACTCAAGCTCATTCTTCCTCAGACATTAGTTTTGTTAACCCAAAACTGATACACCTGACCCTGGATCTCTGCCTTCTGGAGTTCTCACATTTTTCTTTCGTTTTTTAAATATTACAGAAGCCTCTCAGTATCCCCAGTCACAGTACTCTCTGCCCAGGTATAATTTTATAGTACAAACTTCAGGGTTTTAGAATCAAAAAATCCTAAGAATTAGCAATATAGTTTCATTTTTAACCTAGATCTCATGTACTTTATGGCATTCACTAAAAACAGGGTTTTGAAATTAACAAAAAAATTGAAAAGGACTCCCGTATGCATAGAAGTGTTTGAAAGAAAAGAGACTGTCAACCAAAAATTTGGATGTATACATTTATTTCACATCTAATTAACCTCTTTACATGGTACACATGCTTTGAGGAACACAATCCATTTGCACTATAAAAAGAATCTTGACATTGACACATTCAATGAAAAATTAGATGCTTATGAAAAAGTAAAGCCTGCCAGATAGTCAGGTAATTGAAAGAAGAGTTGCCAAGAAATCAGTGCCTAAACTACAGAATTATATCCTTTAAGATATGCAAAAGACTTTCCAAGAATAACTTGAGGACACTGAAGAAAATACATTTAAGTAATTTAAGTAGGTGTACAAATACAATTTCCCTGACGGAGCTGGTCAAGCAGCAGCATACCAAAGCACTCATACAAGAGACAGGTAAATCCATAGATTATGCAGCTAGATAGACTGTGTAAATCTGCTATCCATCTACTGCAAAATAGCTTCAGCTGAATTTGAAAAAACAAATCATGCCTGTAAATTTTGGTGTGAAACTCCTTTTGTGTCCTTTTACCTGTTGACATGCGACTTAATCTAATTATCCAGCCTCTTTCAGAAGTCCATGAAGTGAGACAAGCATCTCCTGAATGTAAACAAGCCTAAATATCTTAAAGTAGAATCAATCAGATAGTGGACACAACTGTTTCTTCAACAGCTCTACATGAAACCTAAATAAATAGTTCAGGATAGATGTGCACCATTTAGACAAAACCAGCAACATGAACTGCCCCCAAATGTTTGGAAATCTGTACAAGAAGGGGTGAGTCTAGTGCATGTTTATGTATAACTCAGTAATTTTTCCCCACTGATTTACTAGAAGTAAGCATCAAACCAGCAGGCGTACAATCTCAAACATTCCCACATCCTATAAAATATCATCTAAGAAAAATAACTTAAGGAAAAAACAAACCATTAAACTTTATTCACAGGAGGACATGGCAGTGAACACAACTCAAAGGAACATTATCAGAAAGCTTTTGCAGCTCACAGAAATTCTCTGTGCTACCCTACTATATTGCTAGTAAGAATTCTGTATTATTATAAATTAAGGTATTTCTACACAATCCACTTTATTACATTTCTTTACTCAGAAGTAACCTAAAGAGTTTATCCATTACATTGTGTGCACTGATTCTTTCTGGAACATCAGAGATGTTAAATAATAAAATATACTTACCATGTTACATGAAAAGCTTGTCGACATCCATGTTTATTACATGTCATACAAGCACCAGTGGCTGCTTTACTTTCTCTGCCTTGTTCATCACAAATATAGCATGTCTATCAAAGAGAAAATACTTAACATGATAAGAAACATACAAATAAATTGTGTTACTCACAGATTCTTGGGTGGGAACTACTGGATTCTGCAGCTAAGCTTATGTAAGAACTTCTTTTAAAAGTCTAACTACGTATGTTTGCAGAAGGACACTTGGGATTCGTGTAGCACTTTACCAACTCTAACACAGTACAAATACTAATTTACATAAAGTCTATATCACTGTTCAACTAATCAAACAGCAAAACAGCCAACAGTTACTAGCATTAGGCTTCAAAATTTTCCTTGTTTTCAAGTTTGTGTCTATGTCCTCTTAGGTCACAATAATTTTCACATTCATTTAACATTACCTGTATTGATGGCATTCAGAAACATCAAATTAGACTGAGTGCCCAATGGTACAAGATACTATATGGCGTACATGCACACATCTACAAAATTACACACTGAAAAACTGCTAACAAATTTTTTTTCATACATTTGGTGTAAAGTCTCAAAGCATGCTTCAATAGTCATATGATGCTCAGTTATTTTAATTAAATAAGTTGTTTACCAAAACTCTGTTTTAATTTCAGCATGATTTGGACAGCCTCATAAATATCTTAGAAATTAATCAAGCAAGAATCTCCTGTAAACAAAGCTTAAATTAGTGTATCAAGCCCGTTTCAACCTTAAAACCAAGCTAGAATGAAAACAGCCTCTCTAATACCTGAAAATCTTATCATAGCATTTCTGTCAATTTATTAATTTGCTTTACTGGGATAGTGTGGCAATCGGCAATATTTTCAAAAAGTTGTCAGTAAAATTGAAGTAAAAAAAAAAAAAGGACAAAAAAGAATAAACAATATTTATTTATTTTTTTACCATGAGGCAAATAAATGTGGATACATGCTGTATGGAGGCTCACTATTGTACTAGACATCACTACAATCTCTCACCAGCATTTCAGGGAGATACATCAGACAAAGCTAAACCTCTTCCCACTTTTTACTGTCCTAATTACTGAAATGCCGTTTAGAGAGATTTTATCATATCACATTTATGTGTAAAATTTAACAGTTTAAGAGTAGATTCTTAATGAAAGTATCCTCCAGCACTGGGTCAGTCAAGTATCAGTTTATAAACGAGAGAGAACCGTGTTGAGGTAACAAATACCAACAACACACTGCTACCCCTGTAGAAATCCCATTACAAGATCTTAGATGAGAAAAGAAAAACTTCTTTCCCTCCTCCCCTGCAAAAAATTGTCTACATTTAAACTGTAACTGATTTATTGCAATTGCATCACAACCTCCCTTCTGTGAGGCAAAGAAAGAGTAGAATAAATAAAAAAACATCAATCATAGGGGGTAGAAAATACAGCTTAAGAAAAATGGACCATGATACCACTGAAATAAAAATATCAAAAGGGCATAACACAAAACCACTATTACTTAGAAAGCCATGAAAATGAATGAAATTCTGAGATCAGGACAACCATTTACAGAGGTATTTAGAACAACATTTAACATGAAATGTCAGCTAACTAAAGCATCTTTGTTAACATGCTGGGCTCTGGGGTAGGTGAGTCATTCCTGTACCATTTCCACAAGACTTCTAAAAAGCATGCAACCCAGTAGCTAAAATATCCTAAAATCATACCCTAACATTTGAAGGATCAGAAAGGGGATAATCCTACTTAATTGTCTGCCTTGCTCCCTTCGTACATCAAGGTAGTGCATACAGATAATTCAGTTGTTTGACAGGGTCTGAGACTGGCTGCTTTTTAGCTTTCCATAACATGACCTGACAGATTTCAGATTTTCGGAACAAACAAGGTCATGATCTATCAACCTCATCTGAGTAACTATATTTAAGTGCAAGTAACTTCAAAAGTAAGGTACCTCTATAAACAGAGAGTTCAACAGACCCCATAAAACTCAAGCTCCAGTTACAGTCCTGTTTTTTCAGAGTTCTGCCTTAAGATCTGTAAATTTTTTCCCCACTGAACTCAGAAAGAAAAGCAATATAAGCATTCCAGTTAGTAAGCATGTAGTTCCTGATTTTCAACACTACATACTACATGTGTTTCTGGACCCCTTAAATCAATTTACAGTAAAATGACTTAATTTTTTCTGAAAATGGGAACAAACTACCAGCTACATTATGAACAAGTTTAAACACAACATGGTGGACAGCCTACCCATTTTAACAAGCTCAGTGAACTTCTATTCTTCCTGTCATAGTCATGAGAAGTATAAAACCTGATTGCTAACCCTCCATATGAAACAGGGCCAAAGAAAGTTCATCTTCCCGGTCCAACATGGATGGTTAAGTTCTCTCTAAAGCTGAGCTTCTCATACTTGTACCTTCTCTTAGACAAGAAGCCTGAGAACCTCCTTCTTTCGTTCACAAAGCAGGAAAATATTTATTTTCCTGCATTTGCAAATCCATGCAATTGCTACGCCCCCTCTGAAACCTCTGGAATGTGGAAGTGCAAAACTGTGTGTCCCACTACCTAAAGCAGAGCTATTCTTCAGACCTCTTAGGGAGAAAGAGTACTTAAGACTTCTCCCAAACTCACTGGAAAATATGCAAATCATTACACGAAGCTTTTGACTCAGCAAGGAAATTTTTACCCAGAAAAGGCAATAAATATCTTAGTTCCTTTCAAGTCAAAATACATATTTTGCAATACTGCCTTTATGTTCCTGTCAGTATTTTTCCTTCGAAGATTCAAAATGTAAACCTTCTTTGCAAAAGCAAAGACAGAAGGGAACATATGATAAGAAATAGCTTACAAAACAAAAAGTACTCTGAGAAATAGTTTACTCATAAGAGCTACATAACAGCATTCCCTGCTTACAGAATCAAATCTAGGAGTTGTATGTAAATTTCTCATTGTTGCAGCAAGTACTGAAATACGTCTAACAGTTGCCTTTAATACTAGGCAGATCAAGAAACTCCAAACGCACTTATTCTTTAATCAGTTCTTATAAGAGGTTCCTAAAAGCAGTAATTATATTCAATTACCACATACTTTCCAACGAACCTGAAATAGACAAATAAAGCCCACATAAAATAAATTGGTATAATCCATGCATAACCACCCAAGGAATAACAAACATTTACTAAATAGGAGAGCAACTACTAGCCCATTTCGTTTTGGAAGTGACTGTGTAAGAAGAGCTTTCCTGTTAGTTAACCCGCTAAGCAAGTCATTCAGTGGATTCATTCAGCAATATGATGATTTTTATCCCAGAAGCAAGTAAACTTCAGGGAAATAACAGACAAATGCCTTGACATTAACAAGCCTCATGCTTTGGTGTCTGCTATGTTTCTTCTTGCATTTAAGATTCCTGTACTTTATAATACTGCATATTTCACAGCGTTCAATAAAGAAACAAGCTCATAGAAAAAGCTGTGTAAATTAAGTACTATCTCCTGGCAAAACACCAATGGTGTGTATTTTAAAGACTACAGTATATGTTCTCCCTAAGGGTAATTTTCATCAGCCTATATTTTTCTCCAATTCCATATGATAAAATCCTGTACGTATCCAGCCACACACAGAGAAATATTGAGGACTTCACAGGAACTAAAATATTTCTTAAAATCATCCTATTTCAACCTGAGCTGACAGACAGAATGAAATTACCATTAAGCCTTCTAAAAAGAGAAGCTACTCTAGTCCTTTTTTTCTATTTACATGTTTACATTTGTTCACAATGTGCAACAAACGTTTTAAGAGCTATTTGCCATATCCACCTCTCAAAAAAAACAGCTTTTAGTTCCCATTTCCTTCCAAACAGATATAGGCAAAGTTAAATTCTTTACAAAGTTCCTGACCTTTTTCTGGGAAAATAAATTAATAAATAAATAAATATAATTTAAATAAATACTATTTATACTGAACAGCAAGAAGGGTAGGAGATAAAATCATTGAAAGGCCACCAAAAAGGGAATCAGTAGTTGTCTTGGTTTTGGAGTACTGTTCAAAACTAACCTACTCAGAAACTGGTGGCAGTTTCGCCACAGCAGAACGGAACTTGGCACTGGCTACAGCCTTAT
Organism: Myiopsitta monachus; assembly: GCA_017639245.1. Lineage (NCBI taxonomy): Eukaryota > Metazoa > Chordata > Aves > Psittaciformes > Psittacidae > Myiopsitta > Myiopsitta monachus. The sequence continues at coordinate 27,384,596 of CM029919.1, forward strand.
CAAACAAGTTGGGAGAGTCCCCAGTCAGCGACTGCTGCTTAAATTCTGTGCTGTTACAGCTAGACTGCTGTTGGAAGTGCAATTAAATTGGTTTCAGGTGGTTTGCTGCAGCAACAGCGCTATAGGCATTTCTTTGATTCCCCTGAAATCCACAACCACTACCAATAAAGATAATAAAATAGATACTAATAAATATATTATTATATGCTATATTAATATTATGTATTGGTATATTAATATATAATAAAAGATTCATTTAATATATCTATTTATATATAAAGACAGCAAAAGCTGAGCTCTATAAAAAGAGAAAGAAAAAAAAAAGTAATTTCCAAGCGAGGGATGTGACCCCAAACCTTAACATTTCTGACACAGGTCTCACCATATTTTACAACATACTGTAGTAGCCTATATAGGCCATTAGAAATATAAAATAATATATAAAAATACATATAAATATCTAAGTTGAGCTTGGTGCTGCTGTGGCTAAACTGCCACCAATTCCTGAGTGGGCTGGTTTTGAGCAATAAGCCCAAACCCAAGGCAACTACTGATTCGTGTTTCAGTAGCCTGCAACAATTTTATCCCCCACCCTCCCTGCTATTCAGTATAAATTGTATTGATTTAAATTATACTTTTTTTTACTTTTTTTTCTTTTTTTTTTTTAGTTCAGTAGCTTTGGAAAGCTTTTAACTTTGCCTTTATCAATTCTGGAGGAAATGGGAAATAAAAGCTGTTTTTTTGAGAAGTAGATATGGCAAACGGTTATGGTCAAGCACTGGCCCACGTAGCTTTAGGCTGACTGTTAAGGAGCATGTTAAATAGGCCCAAATCAGAACAGTCACCAAAAATGCAGAAAACTGAGAGCTAGACAACATCAGGAACTTTTATCTACATCATCTGTATGGCACTACTAATTATCTAGTAAGCAAAAAAAATCATGGTAAATTCAGACCAACAAAATGCAGATTGGAATTTCAGCAGTAAAAAATAACTATGTATCATATATTTGGAACGAGAAAATATCAAAAAGGAAGCAAAAAAAGTTGTAACAAAAAGGAATTAAAGACTAAAGACAGAGACCACTGATGGACTTTGTGAACAATATTAAAATACTCAGGGCAAATTTTTTTCTTATTTACAAGGATTTATTCATCCAATCAATGGAAATGCTGCAAGATAAAACAAAATCCAAAGTGTTCCACAAAATCTTTGAAGTATATTAGGGAAGAACCACTAACAATAAAAAAAGAAATTACTACTACCACTCAATGAAAACTAAGAAAACAGATGTGCTATCAGCTCAGGGCTGAGGAGAGAGGAAAATAAACTCATCTACTACAACAAATCTGTACTGCTTTGTGTCCAGGCACGAAAATTTTATTAGTTCTGCACTTAATCCTACTGTTAAATGTGCCTGCCAATTCAGAAGAAAGCCAATAGTGAGAAGCCTACACAGATGCTCAGGTACTATCTAGCGAGAAAGCATGACAAGAACCTAGATTTTTACTTCAGGTTTTTCAGATACACCAATATATAAGATGGGCAAAACATACTGAGAGCAACTGTGAGAATCTGAAACAGATAAGGAAAAGACCAAAGTCTGAAAAAAAAAAAAAAGAAAAAAGGCTAGGAATTGGCCTCAAGTTGCTTCAGGTATGGCTTAGACTGGATATTAGGAAAAATTTCTTCACCAAAACAGTTGTCAAGCATTGGAACAGGCTGCCCAGAGAAGTGATGGGGTCACCATCCCTGGAGGTATTTAAAAGACGTGTAGATGTTAGGGACATGGCAGACTTGAAAGTGTGAGGTTAATGGCTGGAATCTATGATCTTAAAGGTCTTTTCCAACCTAAATGATTCTACGAAAGAGTCGGGGTGCATGGTGTAAATCAGAGATATAAATTGGAGGAGGGGAGAGGCAAAGACAACATGAACAGGATTGGTTTTCCTGTAGGAAGAACACAAGAGGTGATACATGCCTTTTTTCCTTTTTTCTTTCCTAACACAGCCTATTCATCTTTTAGCCCAGTGCCCACCAAAAATAAAGTAAAAGAAAGAAACTAGAGGTAAAAGGAACAACACAAGAAAAATATGTAATCAAACTAATCAGAAATTCCATTTGCTGCCTACAGAAAGGAAAATACAAAGCAGAATATACTTAAGTTTAGTGAGGAAGAGGTAGCGCAAATGAAACAAGTAGAAAAATACAGTTATCGATATAGAACGTTAATAAGTTGTTAATAACTTATATCACTTGCTTTGTGCTTTTTGTCCCTTTTTTATTTTTAAATAAAGTATCACTGTGCTTTTATAGAACAGTCCATCTCACTGACACTTATTTAGGAGGAGTTCTTCTATAAGGAAATAATCCCACTAAAGTGAATACTGTTTTCAGAGGCAAAAGTTGAGAGCTTTTGCCTTAGTATATTAGCATCGCTTTTCTCCCTAAAGGAAATGTTTACAAACATGCTTGTGTTCATGTCAATACTTAAACCGGTATGACTTACTGGTAATTAATAATAACATTTCAAATAAGCTGTAATAATATTTTAACCTATGGGAAATATTTCACATTCCTTTCAAAATAAACTGTTATTCAAAGATCACAATATTTTTAATTAACAAAACAGTCCCTAATCTGTAAAGAATAATGAGACATGGCAGATAACCTTACAGCTTAATTTAATAATAGCTTTCTTAATTCTTGAATTTATCACAAAATCACAGCAGAAAACATACAGCATTAGGGCATACATTTATGAATTTTACATGAACTGCATTCTAAGAAGTGTAGTTTGAGATTATTAAAACTCACAAGTCTTAAAATAAACACATTAGATATAGATAAAAAGACATATAATTATACCTTATTATAACGATCATGAGGAACAGACTGCAACACGATAGGTTCCATTGTAGAAACATTTGCAAACTGCACCTCGGGAATGTACAGAGCACAAACCACATGAGCCCAACCTACAAAAAGTTATAATTGTAATTTTAATGTTTTCTAGAAGCTCAAAGGACATTTCAATTATAATACAAAGAATCTTTTATGACACTTTTTTCCACAGACTGTTTTAACTGATTGGTATGTTACAGACATAAGTTACTTAAGTCATGTTTACATTTCATTTTATATTATCCAAAGTTTAGATAAGCTGTAATATATTTTTAAGTTTACTCAGTGAAGAATTTATACAAGTAACGCTCCATGAAATCCAGATACTAATTATTCACACAAACAGCGTCACACAAACTGAAAACACGTTATTTCTTTAAATGCCTTGGATTAAGATTGTCATTGCATAAAACCTATGCAAATTCCTGCAAAAGGGAAATATCATCTGAACAAACTAGTATTCATGCAAGCATTACCATCATGAGAGACTTCTGCGTATAGCTTTTATTTAAACAAAGCCATTCAAATTTTATTAGACTCCTATATAGAAAGAAATCCCAACAGACATATACCCACATCCTTCCTGTAAAAAATCTCTTCCTTCTTTAAAGGTCAGGCCAACTCATTTTTTTCATAGGAATATCAACTCCTATATCCACTCCTGTCCTAACTCATTTACTTAGGGTCATCAACAAATGCTTAGTTACTTACCATACTGTGCTTTAACAACATTTCAAGAAGTGAACGTTCCTAATTGTCTGACATTTGATCGTATGGGGGAAGAGGGAAAACACCGATTCAGCTAATTTTAGGTCTTTTTTCCAGTACTAAGATCTTGAGAGTTGTTGGCTTGTTTCAGTGTAGGCCAGTTTGCCTTAACTGTAAATTTAGCAAAAGCTGCTACACAGCTAACCCAACATATTAATATACTGACACTAATGATAGCATTAGAGTAATATCACATAGTACAGTGCTGTCTCATCTGAAAGTGAACTTGGTGTAGCTAAGCATTTAGCATGAATTCTGTTCTTCCCTAAAGTCTTTTGTCATAAGACCTTTAGTACACCTTAAAAATTATGTATTCCTCCTAGCCAGGCTTACTTGCATGCAAATATTAAGGACATAAAATGCGAGATTTAAATAATTAGATAACCTAACAAATTATTAGAATAGGTAAACAAAGTAAATCATCCTTGTACAACAAAAAAAAACCCACACACAAAGATCACCATATTGCCTCACTGCAGACCTTTTTGAGTTGTTTTCATCTTGCATTTTCTCCTTTTAACTATTCTACTGAATCTAAGGGTTCCTAATTTCTTCATCCAACTGGAGTTTGACTCAAACTGAGCTAAACGTTAGAAGTTTGTACGTACTTAGGAAAGTACTGTTGAGGTTCTGGAATGGTATCTGGAATTGCACCTGTGTTTTTTATTCTTTTCTTAAAGCACAAATCTTTTCTTGTTGTTCCAAACCAACTGGTATCTCCCTCCCCATTTACTACGTTGGTAGTTGTAATCTGTATACAAAATGAAAAGTGCACACACAACTCTACAGTCAACGTAACATGTTTCATTCTAGCAATTCATCTGCAACTAAGTACAGTATCTGTGCTGCTTCATCACTTTATTCACAATTAGTCTGTAGAATTATTCCACACAGAAGAAGCATGAGGAGTACAAAAAATAAAGGATAAACTGCCAGCTTGAGCTGCTTTTATAAACTGTTCCAACAGATCATTTTAAAATTATCAGTGACAGACAAAAAGAAACAAGAACAAAACCCTATAGAACTCACAGACCTGTTCTGTTCTTTTTTCCACCTGAAGTATCTTCAGGGAATAAATGTATAAGGAGTTTTCTAAGACTTGCAAACTGCCCTAAGCTAGAGTCATCTTACTAGACAGAGAGATAACTATTAACATGGTGTTAATGGTATTTCTCCTTAAATCTCCTCTCAAAAGATTAACTCAAACACCATTCATCTAATAAAGCCTTCAAACCAGTAGAAGACTTACACATAAACAGATGGCAAAAGCTTTTACTACAGACATAATTAACCCTGTACTCCAGTTACACTTACCTACAATGAAAAAGTATTATGCAAATATACAAAATATACCAGATATTAAAAGAAAAATCACTAAGCCAACTGAAATTTCGGCAAGTAAAAAAATTTTGCAAGAAACCACTTTCAGAAGTAACTGTAAATGAGTACTACTCCATCACTATCAAAAAAAAAAAAATAAAAACCAAAACCTATAAGCTTAACGTATTCTGATTTCCAAAATATAGAGCACACATCTAGGATAGCTGTGGGCAATGGCACACATTCATCTTTCATGAAAACAAAACCAGTATCTATATAATGAAATAAATGAAGTACCACAGCATTAAGACATTTTTTGAACAAGGCGTCAATAAGCACCCAAAGAACTGAGGACAAAGAATGGAATCCACTGATTTTCATCTGGCATCTTTAGAACCCAGATAATCTGACCTTGCTGAAAAATCACAAAACTTTATCCACAGGGGAGGCTGCAGCACCCCTACGCTACCAGCCTCAAATGCCCATGATAAAAGGAGCCTAAACTCCAGCATGAGCTCCCAGTAGCACGCAGAGGTCCTGTACGTAACTGCTTAAAAGTTTTTTTGTCCAAAGATTCACTAGTGAAGAAATACAAAACTGTCAGAGAACAACGCCCAGCTCACCTGGAAGAACCAAAAGAGGCAGAGCTTCAGCAGCTCTCCCTAAAGAAAGAAAAAGGAACACATTTTTCCATAACAAGTGTGGTTAAGGACTATCTGCCTGAAGGTGCTGTGGAATCTCCATCTTTGGAGAACTCAAGAAGGTCTACTGACTCTTCAACAGAACCTTTCAACTTAAGGGAGGTGTAGAAGATTCAGTCCAGACATTTAAGAAGGAACAGACAGCAGAGGAGGAAAATAGAAAGGAAGAAAACAATCATCATCTTTATCCCAAGCATCAGAAGACTAGTCACTCTTGCTACAATGAGTAAGCATGGAAGTAAGGACACCTAAAGCAAAAAAGTAAATGCGATAGCTCTCCCCCATCTCACTGATAGAAGAACAAGCTATTAGGATATAAGCAGACTCTACTTCTAATGTTTTCTGCAACTGAGCAGTCTCTTGACTATGTAACAGCAAGAAAACACTTCCCCCATTCTCTGCTCACTTCCTTCTGTTTTAGACAACCAGTCTCAGGCAGAGCACAGAGCTCAGAATCCCAACATAATAAAGTACTTATTGGCAGGTTCAAAATGGAGTGCTTTTGTCTGCTGTTTCTTACTGGATGACAGATGCCTGCTTTGTCAGCAGAGATAATGAAGCATACTAAAAAGACACCCATCCAAACTGTACATATAGCCCATAAAAACATCAAGAATGTACAAGGATTTACAATATTTAAGGCTACATTAAAATATGTATTTTTCAGTTAACTCCATCTAAGACATAAAGATTGCGCTATAAACTTCCTATTTGAATCACCTGCTACATTACACTTGGTTAACTGTCAAATTATCAGCAACTACACATCTCCTACACATACACATCATTAAATCCAGTCCTTTCAAGCTTTCCCAATGTTTAAGTGTGAAAAATACTGTTGTATACCCATGTTTTAGTTTAAAAAAATAAAAATCAGTGGGACTGTTCTACAGAGTCAATAACATTTTTACATTTAAAACATTCTCATGTTTCTGTTGGAACTGAAATTACCTTATTACCGTTCCTCTTGACCCAAAACACCACATAGAAATAACAACAGGATACTGACTTTTCTAAACTGTTACCCAAACTTAACCCTTTTTCAATCACTTATGTTCCAAATAAGTTTATTAAAACCATCTGTGTAGACCATATTCTTTACTATTTACATCAATGATAAGCTTTCGCTCGCTTCAGTTGTGCACGGCTTGCATACAAACAACTGGCCACACATTTATTACCCAGTTCTTTTAATTTTACTTATAAAATTTACAGTAATTGCTAACAAATCCTTACTATTCCTGACTATTCCTTACTATTACTGAATTGCTTATACTCAAATTACTTTCGCTTTCATCTCCCTTCCACAACAATTTTAACTGGAAGAGAAGTGGAGGAAGGTGACAGGTTTTTGCAAATGCAGGCACTGGCACCTTACAAAATGTCCCTGAAATTATGCCTATCCTCTGAATTTTCTCTGATTTTTTTTCCCCTTATTTGACTATTTTTCAGTCTTCGAGAAGGCGGCCGTTTAACACATATGCTTTCCTCGATAACGTTTCTAGTAGATCACACTGCCTTGCTTGCTTCTTTTAAAATAAACTTACGCTTTAGCTTAGAAACAATAAATGAAGAAATGTATTACAAGGGTTAAAATCAGCCACTGAGTTTGCTTGTTTGTTTCTGTGCATTCTTATCAGAACCGAAACTGAAACAACCGGAAAAAAATACAGGCAGCTGGCTCCCACATGCTAGCAGATTCACTGCCTCTTTTTGCTTTAAATGATCCAATCTTCTACATCCATGTCTCCATCCAGGTATGGCATAATGTCATCAGGTTTTGATTATTACTTATTAGAAACAACTTCTTGGTGACAGTCAAATTAAGATTTAAAATATTTACTTCCACTCTGCTTTCATGCCCAATAACTCTGGGAAATGTTGCTTACCTTTCTGTTAAAAAAAAAACAAAAACAAAAACAAAATCCACTCTTCTTTCTAATAGCTAAGACACTTTCCTTTGAAGACATCTTAAGGTACAGTTTTAATCAACATTAAAACAACATCAAAACAACATACAACAGATCTACTCTGATAACAATAATAATGAAAACAGTTTTATCTGATATCAACATTAAAATAACTCCAAGATCTACTCTGATAACAACAATAACAAAAACAGTTCTATCCAATATCAGAACTTGGAAATATATGTTGAAAACCCTAGGAAGTTTAAACATGCCTTATGAACTTCCAGCTTTTCTTTTATTTCCATTTATCCCTCAGAAAGACACACTACTGAGTTTTGTTGATTTTCGCATTTCATTCCAGTATGGAAAATGTTTTATCACCAGCACAGAATCTATCCAAATTTTACCAATCTTCTGCTGAGATTTCAGCAAGCTAACTGATATTTAGCCCACTGAAAATCTAGCAATAAATACATACTCAGGCAGGTATAATTTGAATATACATTATTAGTTAACATTTAGAGAAAAACAACTCAGGCTCCAGAACCCTAACTGAAAATGAATAGTTGATTTGTTATCCCAAGGCAACAAAGAACAGGTAACTCCTAATACATTCACCATCAGCAAACAAAAGACTGTTGCCAACAAAGAACTATGTAACTAGAAGCTAACTCTACCAAAGTAATCTAAAATCAATGAAGAAAATTTGGGGTGATAAATAATATGCAGCACATTTCCCATCTAAGTAGACTCTGGCCTTTACAACTACTGCTTAAGTGCTCAAAGCTTGATTCACAAGCACTTTCAACTTACTTCATAGTACTTCTAAATTTTCTAATGAAAAATCTGAAGCCTTGATTTTATAATTTTTCCTTCCTAATCAAATAACAGCAACAGACTTACAATCCATCTTGCCATCCAAATCAAAAAGCCCACCTATAGCTTGTGAACTAACAGGCACAGAGTAAGCAGTACACTAGGGCGATGTCCCATAGTCAGTGTTGAAGCTGCGCTGCAAAACAGTAACACACTGTAGAGACCAGAATTATGAAGTCACACCAAAATCCAGCCATAGTGCCAATCTGGTCCCCAAGAGAGCTCTGGGATGTCATCAGCATCTCCCAACCATGTACTGATTCCAGAGTAAAATTTGCTTATGCATTCTGTCTAAGTTCCTGAAGAGCCTATTATACCTTACTAACGAAATCTTACTTTATTTGTAACTACAGCTCACTCCTAAACCAAGCAAATATATTATTCTAGCATGGAAAAACCTTTACTTGTTGAAATGTTAGTTTCCTATTAGGGTTGCTCCGAGTTATAGGTTAAAGATACACCTCAATCCATTTTGGGCTGTCACTAAAAGGAAAGCTCTCACCTTACTCTTCATTTTCAACTGCACATCCTTGCACTCCTCCCTGTAGTATAAGCTTGCCACGTAGCAGAGCAGATACAATTTTATTCACCTGATTACTAAACTTACAAGAAAACAAAAGTTCGCCTTCCCGTAATCAGAAAATAAGGTGATAACATCCACACTGAGTTCATACAATTACCATACACAAAACCACCAGTGCAGAAACACCCACTCTTAGGAAAAACACAGTCCACTCTTTTCAGCAGAGGTCAATAGCTGTCCTAGATTACATGAAAGTGCACCCTCACAGTAGCCACAACGATCAGATCTGCTAACAGACCCCAAGACTCAACTCTAACCCACTCGGAGAACTGAATCCAGCACTTAAGATAGTTAAAGTTATTATTTGCCAGAGGGTAAGATGAAGTACTATTTTAGACATTTAGTTAAAGGTCTCTTCATTAAAGTATTTCATACATTTTTGTTTTGACGCTGATCTTTCAGTCCTGTAGAGATAATAAAATCTGCAGAATGAAATCTGTCAGCTTAAGTTAGTCTTTTCCTTATCCTAGTAAATACAGTTTCAGAGTTTGCTACAGTTAATATGGTGTTATCCACTATCTTGTTTATCCACTCTTTTCAAAGGTGGGTAAAAAGGCGCTCACACCAACTACTAGAGCTCTCACCACTGTGGTTGGTAGTCAACCACATTGGTTATCTTGGTACAAATCATTGGTACATAGAATGAAGGGATAATTTCTGTTTAAAAAAAAATGTTTGTCTATGAAGAAAAGGCTTCACCCTGCAGAGTCCTACTACAGAATTTCATCAAACTCTCCATTTATCAAAATTTGTTCCTCAACTAAAGAGCTGGTACATAAGAAAAATTCACTTTGAATCATCATTCAGCACACAGAAAACAGTTTGTTTTTGAAACAGCTACAGATTACATTCCACTGGTCCACTGAGCAAGCTAATAGCTTTAATAATTTTATCTGGCATGCTATGGCATTAATGATTCTCATCCCCCTCCCTCAAGAAATCCTTTTGTACAGCTAAAGGAAGAAATGTTATAAATATTTATCTAAAGCTCAAAAAAAAAAATTCTAGTTATACATTATGATTACTAGCAATATAAATAATAAATACACAGCATAGGCTATATGGTGATGTGTTTATCTATATTAATAAAATATTTTGAATAGTTTATCAACTTTAAGTGTCTTTCCCAGTTAAAAAAAAAAACACAAACCTCCTGCAAATCTGCATGAAAGGACCAGAACACCTCTAAGTACTTCTTGCAAAACACATACATCAGAATGTGTACATATGACATTACACCATCCGCATTCTTAAGATGTTAATACCAAGAAAACTCATCCAAAGACTAAACCTGACAGTGAGAGCTGCTGATTCTAATAACAGCAGCAGCAATAAGAAAACCTAGCATGTAATGTTTTTCTAGACTTGGGAGATCCTGACGCTAACCCAGGGGATGGGAAGAGGGCCTGGACCATGACATAAACCCACCGCATTGTTAGCTGGCCTTTTCCCAAGCAGCTGCATGAAAGAAGTCTTGGTGAAAAGTCACACAAAGAATGCTGTTACACAGCATTCCTGATGATCATCCAGAGGAATCAGATTTCAAAGTAACAACTTGCACAGAAAAATCAAGCCTTTTAGGCTTACGGAAAATTGCAGACAAAGATTACTTTAAGAAAACTATTTAAATGGGAGATGAACAATATTAGATACAAGCGAGCAATATGCTTAAAAACAAGACTGCATACTCAGTATTATGAGAAGACAGAAGAAATGCAATACAAAAAACTGTAATCAGTTAAAATGGTCATGATTTTATTTCCTCCTCACTGAATGTCAAAAACCCAAAGGAAATGACTGCAACAGTTAAGGAAACATTACTGAATTGAAAAGGCCCAAAAATGTCCAAGAGCCAACAGTTTTCAAATATCTCAAACAAATGCTCACTTGTTGCTTTTCTGTTTATCAAAAAATGTGTTTATATTTTGTCCAGCTACTAATTCACACACAAGAGCAGAAAGCTAAAGAAGAGTTAATCTCTCCCTCAATAGTCTTCTTTCATATAGGACGGCAAATCAATAAGCAACTCAAATACATACCAGTTTTTCTCATTTTATAAAACTTTTCTATTCAGTCGTGTTTAAAACCACAGTGGTGCCCCTAAATGAATATGAATGCCAAATTTAGCAAGGAATTCTGTCAATAAATGTATGCAAAGAAAAAAATATTCCTTTTTTGACTCAATCCTTCTGTTCTACTTTTAGTATCAATTTAAAAAATCAATAAATAAAAGCCAGTAAATAACCTAACTGAAGTTATAGAACTGCAGTCTCTGAACACTGAAAAAGTCTTAATGTTTATGTAAAAACAAATTCCACAAAGTCCACATATAGGAAATACTACTTTTTTGTTCACAAAACTTAACCACAGCTGTAAGACTGTCACATACATTAGGCAGACAAAATATTTAACTTTATTGAAAGCTTACTCCTAAAATTTCTGACAATCACCCTGATCATAACTGCGCAATGTCCCACTACTCATAATAAACAAATTAAATCAAATGTGTAGCTAAATACAGTCAACTCTTAACAATCCTTTGCACGGATAACCTGCTGACAGATAAGCCACACCATGAATATTAGTCCAGGCTACACTCTGCTACATCCAACTGTATCATTTCCAAGATCTGTGCAAGTGCAGGAGCAGAATGACCATTTTCACACATTGTGAAGCAACTGAACAAACGTGTGATCAGACCTTAGCTGCTTCTTTTCAGGGTCGTTTCAGGTCTCTAACAATGGAAAGCACAGGAGGGACACTAAAGCAAACTAGAATGTGTTCTGCTCAAATCCAGACAGAATTCTCTCTTTGGGTTCACTATAGGTTCCAATTATAGAGACAGCAGCCACCATCACCAAGCCAAGAACAGACAGGCATCTGTGTACTTTCCAGTGGACCAAAAAAAAAAGTTAAAAGCAACAAAAAATGTCAATTCCATGCGGCGCTTCACATGAACTCGTTAGTCCTTCCAGATCCAGATACACTAGCAAGTTGGTGCAGAACCAAATGCATTGAGTTTCCAACACTAAGTGGAACGTTTCTACAACTGTCTAGAAACCACTTGGCTAGCACAGTCACTATTACCTAGGGTAACTGAACTTCCCCTATCCCACTTCACCTCCAACAACCCAAAATACAAGAGTTAACTATGGCTGTAAAAATAGTTAACACCTCCAAAATGTAAATTATTCACGTCTCCCATTTCCAGAGCAATTGCAGAAAACAGTGCACTCAGTTTTAAAAACATTCTCGAGGCAAAAGCCTTGCTAAAATCAACACTTTCATTCCAGTTTCGGGATCTGTCCTAGTTTCAAGGTAATGTGAATATTTAGGCTACTGAAAATATTCTGTAATTAATGAGAAAAGCCTGTATGAAAAAATGGTGACCCATAATTACATTAGTAGTCTGTGCTAAGGAACTCTAAACCATCAGTATGCAGTCTAGAAATTTCATGGCATCATTTACAGCAAATCTGCTTCTCTAAAATTTCACATGCAGCTCTGGTAAGGATTATGTATCATTTGGAAGACGTAGAGAGAAGGGGAAAGGTGATGGTCTGTACAAAGAATGCCCAATCAGTCTGGGCTCCTTCATCCTGAAATGGACACAAAAGAAGAATATGACAGAGGTCTATAAAGCCAAAAGAGATTATTGAAAAGGTGAACTGCTCTTTGTCACTTCCTATCACTTAGCAAGTGCCAAGTGGCATCAAACAAAGCTGTAAGGTAACAGGTTCAAAACAAACCAGCGTACATCTTGACACACTGGAGAGATCAACTGCAAAATGCCTTGCCACACAACACTATGGACACTAAACTTTTATACAGAAGTGGACATATTAAGAGTACTGCTCCAAGAATGCTGCGCTTATGGTATCACTGAGAACTGTACTTCTTTACTTGCCACAGACGATACTGAAGCACCCAGCATTAACCCTCAACAACTCTACTGATGAGTATGAGTAAGGTACAGTAGATGTCTTCAACCCAAACTGTAAAACCTAAAAAGTAACTCCAAAGACGTGCTACTCTCCAGAAAGTCAGATAAGCAGTAACAGGCCAGTAAAAGGGAAGGGAGCAGGAGGAACCTCATGCCACCTGGAGGGCAGGGGAGGGAGGGAGGGAGATAAAAACGCACAACACATCAACACAGCCATACCACATGCCACCATTACTATTTTCGAGTCAGACAGTCAGTAATACTTAAAAAACAGCACGAGTTTGACTCACAAACTACTCTGTCATATATATCTTATAGAGCCTCAGAGTTCCTAAAGGCAAGATAACACCACTATATAAGAGCTATAAGATTAGGCTGCTTTGAGTTACAGTTGTGGAACTGATTTAAGATAGCTAATATACAGGCTGCTGACGGAAGAATAGTCTTGGCCATTCCCCTGTATCAGGATTAGTATGGTCAGCTGGGTCAGAGAACAGATTATCATTTAGCTGAAGAGCAACCCAGGGAAAGTGGGGAAGGAAAAAAAAAAAGTTCTAAATGCTAATATCATTGCAAAGAAGGAGGAAACAGGGCATAGCAAGGACCCTCCATGCAGAAATAGCCTCTTACTGCAGGTTAAGAACACTGTGGAACCCTACAGTAAAAGCTCAGTAGACCAAAAACCATTAAAGGTCCTGACATAAAAGGAAATACAGTACCTTCAACACCCAAAAAGCATGTTATTCAAGAGCAAATATCCAGATGACTTTTAACAAAATAACCCAAACCAACAACAATCTACAGCAGCCCACTTATGAGCTAAGCTATCTGCATATTTAAAACACTGCACTCTTTTCTGGCTACAAAGTAGTTACTGGTTGCCAGAAGGAAGGAAGAAGTGTAACTTCATATCACTGACATAAATTGAGTACTTTTTTCACAGATTCTGAAAGCTGAGGCCATTTAGTTATCTCTAAACTTATAGAAAGGCTCCATAATTAACGATTTCTAAAGCTGGGTCCTTACCAGTTTTTATCATATATGTTTGTTTCAAGGTTTCTTCAGGAATACCTGCATCTTTTTATCATTTCCCTTGGCAACAACTGGTGTAACAGCATTAAAAAAATATTCCAAGTATTGACCTACTGTAAATACAATTTTATACTGGCAATCCCATTATTGGACCTTCAACACTTTTCCAGAAGTCTGAACTTTTCTGGCACAATCCCTTGTTAGGCAACTCTTTGAAAGGAAAGCGTCACACTAAGAATGCAGATTTCTGAAATGCAACACCAGTCAGCGTTCATTTTTTCCAAGGTTTAAATCCTTCTGTAACGCTGTTATTTAAAGGACATGTGGTCCATAAGGTAGAATTTGCTGTATTTAACACCATGGACGATCTATTGCTGAAGCAAGGATGCTTCCCAAAGGCAGTACAAATTCTTAAGTCTCTGCTGTGAAATTTTTGCTATGAAGTTTTCACTGATGAAAATAGCTGGTCAAGAAAATTATAGTAGAGACAACACTGTTTACACAGTGTAGCATCTTTGCTATTTAAACTTAAATAATTTCAATCTTGAATAGTTTCAAAATCACTGTAGAGAATAGCAAGGCATTCCCCAAAACTTCTTGAAGTATAAAAACAGAAAACACTTCAGCTACTTCACACTTCACAAACTTTACTGTATATTTCAAGAGATTTGAGGATTTCTTATTACTTATTTCCTAAAAAAAAAGCAAGTATCCAGCTACCACTTCTGAAGAAATGAATCCAACCCTGCCATGTATCAATCTGTCTGAGAGGGAGAATAATAGTTTTAAGGCTACAGTACTGGGCTGGCACTAGCAGCTACTTTCACTGACACAGACAACACAGACTCAATACAACCTCCGAACATTCACAAATGACACTAAGTTTACTAACGTATTTCTGATAAGCAGACACTAGAATGGTGAAGGCTAGAGTGCATACTGTATGTTGCAGCCGAAGTGTAGACAAGGGGAAGGGTATATCAGCCCAAACACAAGCAGGTTCTGTGTGCCTGTAACTCAACTGCAATAGAAACAACCAAGCTGCATAAACACTAAGCTAAGATATAAAATAGCTGGAATATTAGGTATGCAGCACAGAATCTCCAGAATACAATTTCCATAGACTGTCCAAACGAAATCCAGAATCCTGATCATACTTTCTCCTCTCGTAAGAGAAAGCTCTCAGTATCAAAAAGATCAGGCTACTTACACATAGATGACGGACAGGAATTTACAAGTATCTAGTAAAGAAAGATGAAGGAATTCCAGAAATGACTGAATAGTTAATTGAAATTTTTCACTCATATCACCCAGCTATTAGTATAAACATAATCAAGACAGGATACTCAGTGGAGACATTCTCTAGCAATTCTACTCAGCAGGAGCAGAACTGATGATAACCTGAATGATGAAATTAGAAAGATGCGAGGGACAGGTAATCACTACTGAACTTTTCAGCTCTAACATCTTTGTTACAGAACCTATTAGTAAATCAGGCATGAAAGAGCTACCCTTTGAAAATGCACTGGTGCATTCAGTCTGGGCTATAGACATAAACATTCCACTTTCCTCCATGAATGACACACTTTCAACAGCTTTCTATAAATGTTCAAACGCCAACTAAGTGCACATAAAAATTATCCTTTTCACCCATTAAAATCTAATCTTTAAATGCAGTTCCTCCTTTGCTGTTACTTTTTTCTAAAAATAAAACTAAGAATAACGATTTATATTATTAAACTAAATTCAACCCAGATTAGACAAATGAAGGTTACTATAACACAGTTCTCTTTCCAAACCAGCTAGTATTTGCATTTCTGTTTAGCATCCCTCCCTGTTTTTTTTTTCCTCACAAATTCCCTAACACAAAATAAGAGAGTTCACAAAAAATAAGAATAAAACTTACCCCCATTATCTGTTCTCTTTAAAGCACCATCCTTATGAGGGCATAATTCACATCTCTAGGGGAAAAAAAAAGCAAAAATAAAATAAAAAAATGGAATGATCACAGGAGCATTGAAAAAGAAACCACACACATTGAAACTGATAAGGAAGCATTAAGGAAGCAACCATTCTTTAAAGTGAATGGGCGTGTTTTCCCTTAACTTTTACTTGAATATTAATGTTAGTTTGTCACAAAGCTTTCTCTTCCAGCTCTTGAAACTTATGATACATATCATAGCTACTTACAGTTCTACCCCCAAGTTTTTATTCCTGGATTCCATATCCTGGGATTTTGGTGAGAAGCCTCCAAAAAATATAGCATGGGGGAAGACTCACTTGATGAGAAACTTGGGTACACTTCAAAGACTCCCTACCACATTTCCTTCTAGGACTTCTGTATTCACAAAGGTGGTCAGTCACAAAGACTCACCATGGATATAATCAGCACTTGTGCACATACTGTGGCTGACTTGTCAGTCTCTGCTGAGTCTCACTCTGAGAGACCAAAACCAATCTTGCTTTCTGCCTCAGAAAGTGAGAAGTTGACTCATCCTTGAAATTCTCCAAGACTACATGGCTGGAAACATGCAGCTGACATCATATTTTTCTGACAAACACCAGGATCACAACAGTATCTCCTTCTGCTGTCACTGTCTCTGTCAGGTTTCTAATATCAAGTTTAACTCTAAGTGTCCTAGAGCAATGTGAGACAATTCCAAACCAGTTCAGAAATGAAAGAAATGGAACAGGTTTGACACATACTCCACTTCAACTGCTCCAAATGACATGCAAAGAACACACAAAGGAACACCATTATAGGTGATCATAGACCTAACTGCTCCAAATGACATGCAAAGGAACACCATTATAGGGGATCTTACACCTATAAGTGATCCTATACCTATAAGTGACCTTATACCTAATTTTAATTTAAAATTAAATTTTAATATATTAAAAATTTTATATTATTCCCAAAGTGGGGACAACTGCAAGCATATCAATCTAACAAGCTTCTTAAGAAACTGAATAGTAGTCTGATCATCAGATGCAAACTTAACACCACATCCTTCCAATGCAGAGGGACATCTGGCATCAGTAGGGATTTTCTCTGTGTACCCTGAACAGTACAATTCTCCTTACCAGCTGACTAGCAAGTCAGCAGGTAAAGAAGTCTACGATGCTGGAAGTGCCTCAGAAACAGATTGTCCAAACTTATTTGAGGAATGAGAAACTCCATTCCTGAAATTCATATGGCTGAACTGTATCTTGAGGACTATCTCTTTCTCCTAACCTGTAAGAAAACTTGTATTAGCAGCAAAGAGATTTTCACAAACAATAGAATACAAAAGTTCTCAAATTATTTTTGCTCAGTGCATTGGTATAGACAGCTGCACACAGCAAGAAGAATCTTTAGGATTGTTGCTTTTTGTCTTTTGCTTCACTCATCTCCCCCTCACATTCACCCACTCAAATGATCACCAATTTAATGAAAAGCAGCATTAAGTCTATCGTGAAATGTAGAGATGAAAGTGGTTGAAAACTTCTGAACCATTCTGTAAGCTGCCTACAGACTTGAAGCCTTACACCATTTTTTTTTATTTCTAAGTCAAGATTATAAAGTCTTCCTTGGCACTGAAATTAACTGGTCAGTTAATTTTAAGTAGCATCCTACACAGTATGTACATGAGCTGTATCTTAACGCTCCAGCTCTCCAAACATTAAATACTAGGTGCTGAGAGATACTCAGGAGGATTGGGTTCATGTCAGGGAATTCCCCATATACTGAATGAGATTCTCAAAGCAAGAAGCCTGGTATATATTCATGGTGACAGTGCAATAAGGCTTGTTCCCACCCCAAAGCTATGAGCGGGCGGCTTAAGGATAGCGAGCAGATATGTTGTATCTACCACTGAGACAAGGGAAGCTGCTAACATAATCTACCTTGCCCCACCTCTGCAAGCCTGTGGGAGTTTGACATACATTTTTCACTAGTGGCAAAACCAGTTAGGAGGTTCTCTTCTTTCCCTCACCTCTCCCTTATTAATACCTCCCTCTACCACTCCCTCAGCTGCTGACCAAACTGTCTGTAGGGCTGCCCCTTAAACCAGATCAGTGAAATGGACTGAAATGAACTTCTTTTTAACATTTTTAATTCAGGCCATATTACTGCTGCAATTTAAGCATAATTCCACAAGCAGTTGCACCAGCAAAACTGTAGGCAGGGAGCCACTGCACCACAGCATTAGTTACGAAAGAATTAGCAAGCTTCTTAAACTTTATCACAAAAAAAAAATAAATTAAAATCATCACAGGACACTAAGCAGCAAGGAACTAAACCAGTCCTTTATGGAGAGGAGTTAAGCATGCTCCACTCAGTCCCATCAGAGCTCAGTTTCAACCAGTTTCTTTTTGTCTCTCAACAGGACTCAGGTCCATTCAGTCTTTCCTCATTACTCCCCTGCAGCACTGGCTGCAACCAGTCAGAGAAGGTGCAGGGCAGAAGACTGAAGTGGAGGAGGGAGCTTTGGCAGCGGAAAAAAAGTTGAGTGCAAGGAGTTCTGCAGAGTATCATCTCGTTGGCAGTATGCCAGTGTATATATGCCGGCATTCGGCTCTCATGAAGCTGGGAGGGTGCAGAGATGATGCACTGGCACTCTGATGATACAGACTACTTCAGATGCCCTGAACTGTGGCTACAATCTGCAATAAAGTAGCACCCTAGGAAGGTGACACACCACACAGTGACCCTTTCCACTTCCCCCTCTGGGTTATGAACCCAACTGCTTCCCACACACAGATTCTGTCACCCATTTCTGCTCTCCCAAATTTCAATATGCACCACACAGTAACACCAGTATCTTTGCCAGGTGGGAATAGCACGCCTCACCCCTTAAGACAAGAAACTACTAGAGAATTTTACTAACGCTTTATTGCTAGTTCTAAAATGTTACAGTACTATAGCATTTCAAAAATTGTGGCAGTTTCAGCTAAGAATTTGAGAAGTGATTGAAAAACATCCTGAGTACTTTCAAAATTATGCCAACCTTATGAAGTTTAACCATGCCAAGTGCAAGGTCCTACAGCTGGGTCAGAGCAATCCCAGGCACAGCTACAGGTTGGGCAGAGAAGAGATTCAGAGTAGCCCTGAGGAGAAGGACTTGGGGGTGTTGGTTGATGAGAAAATTAACATGAGCCGGCTGCAGTGTGCGCTCGCAGCCCAGAAAGCCAACCGTATCCTGGGCTGCATCAAAAGAAGAGTGACCAGCAGGTGGAGGGAGGTGATCCTGCTCCTCTACTCTGCTCTTGTGAGACCTCACTTGGAGTACTGTGTGCAGTTCTGGTGTCCTCAACATCAAAAGGACATGGAACTGTTGGAACAAGTCCAGAGGAGGGCCACGAGGATGATCAGGGGACTGGAGCACCTCCCGTATGAAGATAGGCTGAGAAAGTTGGGGCTGTTCAGCCTGGAGAAGAGAAGGCTGCGTGGAGATCTCATGGCAGCCTTCCAGGATCTGAAGGGGAGCTATAAGGATGCTGGGGAGGGACTCTTCATTAGGGACTGTAATGGCAGGACAAGGGATAATGAATTAAAACTTAAACAGGGGAAGTTTAGATGGGATATAAGAAAGACGTTCTTTACTGTAAGGGTGGTGAGGCCCTGGAATGGGCTGCCCAGGGAAGTCGTGAATGCTCCAACCCTGGTGGTGTTACAGACCAGGCTGGACAGAGCCTTGGATGACATGGTTTAGTGTGAGGTATTCCACGCCCATGGCAGGGGGTTTGGAACTAGATGATCTTAAGGTCCTTTCCAACTCTAACTATTCTATGATTCTATGATAAAATGCTTAAATGTATGTTACAAAGGATTCTGTACGAGAACAGCAAGGAGACAGTTGGGTGTAGATGTATCTCAGAAGTCCAGTTACTTATAATTTCTTATTTGAACATTCCAGTCCATGCAGTGTCTCCTTCTTCCAGTTATCTTATGGATGGAACTTGGAGTTTAAGTGAACAGCAACAGCTAAATCACTCTACCAACTGCCACATCACATACAACTTGTATGACAGAATAAAGCTTTGCTCTTTGCAACACAGTATAAGGAATAATCTGACCACCTGTACGGATGGTCAGATGGTCTCTGGTATTTGAGCATATGGACCACACCAGGGTTCTCTTTTCCAGTTGTGTGTTGGTCATCTTAGCTCTGGCAAAGGATTTCTGACACAGATTTATTGTCTGAGCATTCAAAAACATTGTGGGGAACAACTAAACAAGCTGGAGGAGAAGCGGGGGGAAGGGAAGTGGCAGTGGGGGCAGACATGACACTCACAAGATATCACAGCATACATAGGTCAAGCTGCTATGACTGATCAGCAGTTCAGATAAACATCATCAGGTTAGACACTGTAAATGCAAACACTAAAGAGGCTGACTGTGACCCAAAAGAATAACCACATCCTTTAGTATGCTGAAGGGCACCAGTTCTATAGTAGTGATGGACACCAGCACATGTGGTGCTGCAGGTACAGCCACCTGAATTAGATTTGAAAAGGAAAAAAGACTAATACTGATTAGGAACACTGAAGTTGTAGGAAGCGACATTGCCCCTTTCTGCTCTTACAGAATGTAATATGGTCATCCCATTTTTGCAGATTTTTGGTAGATAAGTTTAAGTTCATAGATCTAGATTCTGCCCAAGCAGAATTCAGGTGAACTCCCAGCAAGAATTCCTTTGGACTATGAGGTCTCCTGTAGAGGACTAAAGCGAAACCAATCTCAAAGTTGTGCAGCTGAAACAGTCTGATCGTGTGACTGTCACAACTCACTTCTGAGCTACAGAAACAGCAAGTTAATAAAGTGAAAGACAACTGATCAACTGATCCTGTAACCTTAGCATCCAGGTGAATTGAGACTGCCTGGGTCTGATGAAAAACCCACTGTCTCCTAAGGGGACCAATCTTTAAAAAGTCACCAAGCAGAGACCTGAAGTGTTTAAAAGCACACAAGGCCCAAGCAGAAGGGGAAAGAATCTGCCTTTCCCCCACCCAGTCATTAATAGAAAGTAGAAATAACCAGGAACAAAGAATGATAGTAATAATAATAATGCGCTCGCAGCCCAGAAAGCCAACCGTATCCTGGGCTGCATCAAAAGAAGAGTGACCAGCAGGTGGAGGGAGGTGATCCTGCTCCTCTACTCTGCTCTTGTGAGACCTCACTTGGAGTACTGTGTGCAGTTCTGGTGTCCTCAACACAAAAAGGACATGGAACTGTTGGAACAAGTCCAGAGGAGGGCCACGAGGATGATCAGGGGACTGGAGCACCTCCCGTATGAAGACGGGCTGAGAAAGTTGGAGCTGTTCAGCCTGGAGAAGAGAAGGCTGCGTGGAGACCTCATAGCAGCCTTCCAGTATCTGAAGGGGGGCTATAAGGATGCTGGGGAAGGACTCTTCATTAGGGACTGTAATGGTAGGACAAGGGATAATGAGTTAAAACTTAAACAGGGGAAGTTTAGATGGGATATAAGAAAGACGTTCTTTACTGTAAGGGTGGTGAGGCACTGGAATGGGCTGCCCAAGGAAGTTGTGAATGCTCCAACCCTGGCGGTGTTACAGGCCAGGCTGGACAGAGCCTTGGATGACATGGTTTAGTGTGAGGTATCCCTGCCCATGGCAGGGAGACGGGTTGAAACTTGATGATCTTAAGGTCCTTTCCAACCCTAACTATTCTATGATTTTATATATAAATATATATATATGGAGATGTCCACTAAAGATACCCAGCAAAAGGAAGTTCCAAGAACAGAAGACCAAAATAAGAGAAGAAGGAGCTAAATAAATCCATCTTCATAATAATACTGAATTAGTTACAGTACAGTTTGTTTCCACCGCTTTGTGGCACAAAGTTTTCTCCCTCAACTTTAGATAAATCTGCCTTTTCGTTCTAAATAGGACAAAGAACTACCTTAATCAGCAGTAGATACCAACAGACAAATCTAATTGCTTGAGACCTTTTGGCTAACCTATCAATTTTTCAACTGGAAACCTAGAAAAGGCATAGAAAAGCTAATTTAATCCAACAGACTACCTTCTTCATGTTGAAGAGAAAGAAGCAAGACACATAGTAGATAGGGAAGATAAAGAGAGATAGGAACAAGACTATACAAGCTGTAGAGGAAAGAAAAAAGGGTAGTAGAATATAGCACAGTTCTTCCCTCAGAGTTCTCTAAATCTGGAGCAAGTTTCACAAAACATCATCTGCAGACATCCATTATATGCTGTCTCGTGTTATAAGAAAACAAAGGTCAAAGAATTCTTGTACAAGTAATTTACTGAATTCTGATCCAAGCTAGGCCAATGGAACCAGTCACCTGAATAATGACTGTCAACCAAGTAAAGTCCTGCAGGACTGAATTCCCAGCACTGCAGTGAGGCAATAAACTGTGTGTCTCAGTATGACCTGTTAACCTAAATAACACAAGAACATCCACAGTAGATTAAATAGCCCACAGTTCCTAAAACTTGGCTGAGACATCAGTCTGCAGTTCCAGCTGACTTTACTTCAGGCTCACTTTAAGGTAACATAATTGCACACTGCTGCCAAAAGATGAGCCCCTGCTGTGCTCTTTGTATTGCCTCCCTTGCTCTGGGAAGAGCATTCATTTGACCATATGGAAATCCTAATCTGCAAGCTAAAAATAAAACAGGGGTTTTTCAGTCAGATCCCTTCTTTGAGCCGTCTTCCCACAAGGCCATATGAACAATGCCAGATAAAAATATGTAACAGGAACACAGGCAGGGAGTAGGGCAAGGAGACAACCACCCTGTTCAGGAGATGTCATCATCTATGCTGGCTATGAGGAGTATGGAATTCCACCCAAGTGCCTTAAAAAGAAACAAATACAGACTCCATACAACCAAAACATCACCACATCCCACACCCCCTCCCCCCAAAGAAAGAAAACAAACCAATGAAAAAAACAACCAATCAAAAAAAATGACCACACACTACACCTAAACCAGACAAATTTAATATTGGTAGTAATACAGGCATATTTCTTGGGCCCAGACCCAGATATATTTATTAGGTCAGTGTTGATATCTCCCTGACATTCGTATACTCCAAGTATTTTAACAGGACTCAACACAAACTGTTTAGTTTGCAGGCTTATTTTTCCCTCCTCAAGCTGTGCAATATCCAGCATGACTTGTATGCTTCCAGAATAGATGTTTTTCATCTAAAGTACATTTTGATCACAGAATTACTGTTTCATATTGCTTGACAACAGGAAAAAAATATTTAACCAAAAGGAACAACTTTAAGAGTTTGCAGTACATGACCCTTAAAGCTACAAATAACAAAACAGCAAGTTACACAAAATCAGCATCCGAGTTCTTGAAACCTGACACTCAATCTCTCTCAATCCTTTCACCAACAGCAGCTAAAACTTGACAGACAAAACATTTTATTCTGCTGCTCCTGTTAATCATTAATCAAACAGTAGAATGGTTAAAACCATTTGCTTTTGTTGCGAGTTGTAGTTCACATTTTAGTGAAAACGAACCCTACACACTCCATCAAATTCTTACAACTTTCTTAAAATTAACCTAGGAGGAAAGAGACAATTGCTAAGCAGAAGTCATTTTACTGCTTTATTTCTGCTTTTGCTTGCAAACACATCTATTTTACAGCATGCCATGCTACTGGATATTTCTGTATATATCAAAACACAGTAACTCAGCACACTCCTGCAAAGCACATGGACAGGTTTACAAAGGTAAGCAAAGTAGCTGATCATATGGCTAGTTTCTGATCAATGGCTTTCCAGCTGGCAGCCCCTGACGCTCTAAGAACCTTGTCTCCCATTCACTGGTAGTTGTGGAAGCCTGCAGCACAGCTGTGTCCTTAGGTATTCATCTCCCAGGTTCTGTGGAACAGCTTCACCTACCTTCACCAATATTCCACACCATTTTATCTCACCTTTGGCTGTTA
This sequence comes from Myiopsitta monachus, assembly GCA_017639245.1. Classification (NCBI taxonomy): domain Eukaryota; kingdom Metazoa; phylum Chordata; class Aves; order Psittaciformes; family Psittacidae; genus Myiopsitta; species Myiopsitta monachus. The sequence goes on from CM029919.1 coordinate 27,408,567, forward strand.
GCAGAAGGAAACATTTAGAAATCACCTCAAATACTCTGTATCATACTCAAGACAATCTTTCCCAATCCTACGGACTTTGAATATGCTAGATAGTCTTACATGCTACTGCTTCAGACAATACAAAACGTCCTAGTATGTTTTTAAAAAATGGTTTAGAAGGATAAAGACATCCACATGGGGGTTTCTTTCAGTTAATGCAAAACAATTCAACATTGGCATGGACATACCTATTGCTGTCAAAAATGCAAAAATTCTGGAAAACAGAGAACAGCTCTGGATACAAAGTTGATCACAAATCACACCTAGAGTTTCACTTGTGCCAATGCTCCATATACCTCATCCTACCTATATGTAAGTAGTTGAAGTGCTTTAGTCACTTTTTTTTATTAAAATCTACCTTCTAAGCTCAAAACATTTTTGCTGTTCATTTTCATTATCTCCCACTGTGAAACTGGTATTCCATCATCTCCAGAGGAAGGAGTCTTGTATTTTCTCATCTTCCCTTCACACTTTTCTTTCTATGTCCCCCTTCCTCCTAGTGTTCTGGCCCATTTCTCTGACAGGAATAAATTAATTAATTAAACCCACACATATATTAGAATTAAAACACTGAAAATAAGAAAAACTATGTTTTTCCCTAATAAACCTGAAAAAATTGTGGTCATTTTAGTGACTAGTTTGTGTCAGATTCAGGCAACTATGGTACTGAATAACCAATGTAAACATAGCTTCCTCTATAAAGAAAAAACACAGCCTAAAGACACTTAAAGTGTACTAATTACACCCGAAACTAGATTTTACTTAACAGAGAACTCAAATTCAGTTAATGAGATGGTATCTGCAGAAGAATAAGCGCCTTATAGCCTACAAAGAAACATTTTTTGCAAGATTAGACTACCAGAAGAAAAAAACACAGATATCTGCAGAATGGTGCAATCCAGTATACTGGAAATTTAGGTCTTGGCATAAATTCTATCAATAGATGAGAATTCACAGGCAGCTAGTACAAAAACAGACCGAGCAACAGGATGCGTACCAGACTGACCATGTCTACATCTGCTGGCAATAACTTACCCCAGCTCTCAGAACCCAGTGACATCTCATTTTTCCATCCACCCCTTCAAACTATCTTCCATGAAGCAAACCAATACTGCTAACATATGACTAACCAGAGATGATCACCCTCTCAGCCCCTGAAGCCTCCAGAAAGTCCAATAAAACTCACAAGCAGTGTCAGATGCTGATGAAATTACTGAAGCTCTATTCATACCAAACTTAGGCTAGCGATCCGTATAAAATCCTTTTACTCTGCTACTTTTTACTAATCTTTTCTTGGTATTTTTCCTTAAATCAATTAGGTAATTTGAACATTCCCATTACAGTGTATTTCTAATTTTCACACTCATGCTTTATAATACTTGCCAAAGTCAAATCTTCATTTTCCACTTGTTCAGTGCAGCAAAAATGCTGAATTGTATAACCCCTTCACCCAAAGCTTCCACAGAAATGCATGGCCCAGCTGATGAAGACACTGCTATCTACAAAACCAAATCCACATTTTCTTATTCAACAGTTTCTAAACTACAGCTGGATAGCAATACACCTCGTAGTCTCAAACTGCAGTATTTTAAGACCTAACTTATAAACTCACAAAATACTTCGATATTTTGATCTAGATGGCTCTATAAATGATAACTTCAAACTACGCAAGTATTTGAAGCATAAGTCAGCAAGTAGCTAACTATACCATTTTTTCACACAAAGTATCTGAAACAAACTAAAGTTAGAATGTTTCCAACCTATGATTCACACCAGACTCCAGTATTTATAAGCCACAATGAAGAACCAACAAGAATCAAAAGATCATCTGCCACATTCAAGAATCCCCAACTGGCTGACATCACTAATACAGCAAATGAACGCATATTGTCAGTAACTTCTCCTTGAAAGTGCTATGTTCTGCAACTTGACTACTTAAGAAATTAAGTCATCTCCATCTTCAAATAATCATTTCTTGATGCTGACAAATTTGCCAAATCTCTGCCCCATTTCTATTCAGTCATTTGTCCCAGGAGAAGGAGAGAACTTTTTCTTGAAGCAGACAGTTGACAGGTAAAAGAAAAACAGACTGACTACCTGAAGCATTTCGGGTTTTATACCCGGATAAATTACAGAGACTCAACCTACTTCTTTTTATCAAGGCATCAGACAAAAATATATGCAGATTCAGTTAGCTCTGTCAAAAACATCTACTACAGATAATAAATTTAAAGACTATGACAAGAAGATTAGAGGCAATCAACATGCAAATCTGCATTCTTCCAAGACCATCCAGTCAGTACGTACTACAGGTGACATTCAGTCACACTTCTGCTCAATACATGTAAGGTAACCAGAAGAGAGATAACAGAGTACACTGTGACATAATGTAACACTACTCCAGGTTCAGAAGTCTGGAGCCATAGATACCTCATTACACATTTCAGACTAGCAAACCTTGCTAGATGTTGCATGAAAACAAATTATAAAGATACACAGAATTAAGAGTCACACGTTGTTCTTCAGTGGAAAGCATCAGGAGGCCATAAGAAATACCTTCAGTGTTTGGCTGGACATCTAGCTAAACACCCAAGCTTTTGTTACCGGGCTGAATGTATACTACCAACCCAGTTCAATCTAGCTGAAGAAAAGCACAGTATGCAATGGTCCGCTTCAGTGTCCTCCTGCAACGTACCACAGCTGTACCCTAAAAATTTCTAGGTATAAAATGTCCGTATGTATTTTAAGTAAAGCTCTTTCCAGTTGAGGAGCATCTTGCTTACTTTAGAGACTTCTGCCAGCGATTTAACAGTCTTGCAATGAAACTGTCACAAAACATTTTCTGCGTAAGAATTAAGCAACTCCTGTAACAGAAAATGTTTTGCTCTAGTCTCAGTCTGGTTAGGAATTTTGCCACAGAACCTTTAGAGCGTTTACTGAAGTACCCGTTATATTGATAATTATGTTGTAAAATTTTCATCAACTAGTACTTGAGCAATGGAATGCTGTCTTTTGAAGACTGAATACTCCTTGCATCTGTAATGCAAACTAAATTACTGCACAAATAAAGTGCACATTTAGGTAAACTGCAGCTGATCAAAACTGGAAAAAAAAAGTTTGCAGACCTTTTCGGCTGCAATGAAGGGCTTTAAGTAAGTTCACAAACTCAGCTGTGTATTTAGAAACCAAGTAGAAAATACACAGACAAGCAGAGGAAAATGCAGTACACAAAAATCAACCCAAAACCATAACACATGAAGGAAGGCTGCACAATCAGAAATAACATTAATACTCCCACTTTGATATGCACAGCACACAATACAGGGCATAAGGTTCAGTTTGCCAGTTAGAGTGGACGATGCACTGAAACGATACTGCCCTTCTGCAGCACCTTCTGCCATTTGTACCCCTAACCTTGATGACCAGACACTATGCAATCCTAAGCAATTTGGTTATCTTCTGAGTCACAGTGCAGACAGGTTATGGGTCTATACTCGCTACAAAGGAGAAAATATTTTCTCCTACTGATGAAATAAAAAGCAAACAACACACCCATCTACATAACAGACAAGAAATACCACTCAAGCAATAGCATTTCAGAATAAAAGAAGTTTCACCTTCACCACCATTAGAACAGGAACCTCTTCACAATCATTCCACTCTTCTCTATCTCTGTTCAGTCCACATTTTGCCCATTACCTCTCCCAGTCACTATCCCCATCTCAAACTCCTCCTGTTGGGCTCCAAACAGGACTACAGTAGCTTGCCCTGACTGGACACCAGGTGCCCACCAAAGCTGCTCTATCACTATGCCTCCTCAGCTGGACAGGGGAGAGAAAACAAAGGCTCATGGGTCGAGATAAGGACAGGGAGAGATCACTCAGCAATTACCATCATGGGCAAAACAGACACAACTTGGGGAAAATTAATTCAATTTATTATCAAACAAATCAGATTAGGATAACAAGAAAAAAATAATTAAAAAAAAAAATCTTAAAAACACCTTTCCCCCACCCCTCCCTTCCTACTGGGCACAGCTTTACTCCCCAACTCTCCCTCTTTCCCCTGAGCAACACAGGAGGATGGCGAATGAGAGTTGTGGTCAATTCATCACACATCTCTGTCACCCTCTCTTCAGGGGAGGACTTTCCACTCTCTTCCCCCGCTCCAGCTTGGGATCCCTCCCATGGGAGACAGTTTTCCATTAACTTCTCCAACCTGAATCCTTCCTACAGGCTGCAGTTCTTCAAGAACTGCTCTAGCGTGGGTCCCTTCCACGGGTGCAGTCCCTCAGGAACAGACTGCTCCAGTGTGGATCACCCCCAGGGTCACAAGTCCTGCAAGGGAGCCCGCTCCAGCACAGGTTTCCCACAGGGTCACAGCCTCTTTTGGGCACCCACCTGCTCCAGCATGGAGTTCTCCCCAGGCTGCAGGTGGAGATCTGATCCACCATGGTTCTCCATGGGCTGCAGGACAGCTTACCTCAACACAGTCTTTACCAAAGGCTGCAGGGGAATCTCCGCTCTGGCGCTTGGAGAACCTCCTCCCCTCCTTCTGCCCTGACCTTGGTGAAGGGGTTATTTCTCTCACATGTTCTCACTCCTCTCTCTGGCTGCAGTTTCTATTGCACTGGTTTCACGCCCTAAACACTTCTTAACTGTGTCATCCCAGAGGTACTATCACTGTCACGGATGGGCTCAGCCTTGGCCAGCAGCAGGTCCATCCTGGAGCTGGCTGGCACTGGCTCCATCGGATACAGAGGAAGCTTCTAGCCACCCCTGTTGCCATCCCCACTACCAAAACCTTGCCACACAAACCAAATATAACATGCTGTGCCCAAGTATCTTTGGGCAGCTTCCTTATTCCAATTATCCAGCTACAAACAAATACTCACTGCCTTCCAGACTGCATAGCTATTCATAAAAGACAAGACTGTGCTATTGGTTTTTGGACTGAGGTGGTCTGGGGATTTTTTTTGTTGGCTATGTTTTGTTGGGCTTTTTTTTGGAGGGAATGCCAGAACAGGAGGACATTGCTAGTAAGTAGCAGTCTCTCATATTTAATCTCATATTTATAAAGAAAAAAAAGTCTACTAGAAATTTGTATTTTACAGTCACTTTTTCTTTTCTTATTTAGATATTTACTATTCTGCTGTGTAAAAGCCACATAAGATCATAGAGGTCAACTTTTCTGTTGTATGCTCAGAACTACAGCAATTTTTTTTACTACTTGTTAAATTATTCTTAAAAGTAATCATAGTAATATCCTTCTATAAAATGTCCTTTAAGGAAAATTACGGACACACATTAAAAAAAAACATGAATCTGACATTTTTTTAAGAATTATTTCAAGAGGTATCTGCAAAGAGAACACATAGATTATTAGTCCTGAATGATTTGGTAGCCAGTATTTCATGCTGAAGAAAAAAAAAAACCAGCAAGTTTTCTTCTTCTAAAAATAAGTTCAGTTCACCTATACTGTGACCATATATATCAATGCACATTTTAGGTTACAGGTACAGACGTAATAGCCACACCAAAACTGACTGTAATCACAGGCACAGACAGAGATATCATTCCCTTGGAGGCAGCCTGTTGAGCCAGAGGCCTCAGAGCTGAGATCACAAACCGATCTGCATACCGAAAGCCTACATTCCCATTTCCTCCTCCTTTGCCTCCTTCTGTCTAGGCAAAAGGCAAGCAATACTGCACCTATGGGTATGTTATACTACATAAATATTGGGGGCAGGACATTAAATTTTGGAGACATCATACAACTCATGAGCAACTCTACAGTAACAAACCTGTAGACACATGCGATGAAAGATTTTTTTTTAAAAGGGAACTTGGGAGAGAAGTACAACCATTGTTATATTAAAGATTAAAAAAAAAACCCTCAAGCATTCAGATTGTGAATCATCTGTGCAGCAGATGCAGGAACAGCTCAGGTCTGGTAGGATTACTAGCAGGAACCTATCACTATGAGATCATAATGTACCTGAACTAGCTTTGGAGGTAAACAGCACAGCTACATTTCTACAGCTCTGACTCCTTAAGTGTTAAGTACCGCATGACCTAAACTGACTGCAATGACAGTCTTTCTGTCTCTGCACCAATTTCCAACAAACACGCGGAAGTACAGAAACTCCAGGTAGTTAAGCTAGATTCAGCTGAGACCCAGATGAATACCATCTCAAACCTTATGTGGCTAGCTCCAAAGGGAGTCACAGACCTCTCAACACATTCCCCAGGATAAAAATACAGGTGGCTTATTAGACAAGCTGTAGCCTCATGCATATGTGTCGATTCAGTTCTGGGCCAGTTCTGCATTCGACTTCATCAACCACCCCACAGGAGAAAAAGAAAAAAAAACATAGAAATGCCAAGTAGAAAAAACACCACCTTCACAATATTAGAATAATCCGACCAAGTCCAAACTGATTCTTCCAGATGCAATGACAGGCTTATGATATACGTATTCCAATGAAACAGATCAACAACACATTAATTCACTTGCAATGCTGTAAGCAACCTGACTTCACAAGTACAAGCTGAGCTGTGTCTGCGGAACTAAAACTTCCTGGAACTCATAACACTGAAGTTCCATGTGAGATCTCCTGGTCTCTCTGAATCAAGCTGAATTCACAAGGACCAGCACCTACATGTAGCTAATAAGCCACCCAAGCTAACTGTTTGTGCGAATGTTAAATGCCTGTGTTGCCTGGTATTTCTATCTCATTAATTATTCCAGTTCCTTCATGATAAGCATGAATAGTAGTAGCTTCTAGTAAACCATAAACACACTGTCTACCTATACCCCACTATATACTAAAATTAAATCATTGTCAAAAAAGATCATCAAGAAAGATGTTTGGCACATAATACGATAATGAGGAAAAAAGTCTTTTTGAACAACAACTGTGCTACAATTCCTAAATTCAGCTTCTCCAGTCTCTTTTCAGATACCAGAACTATCAGCCCCTGTACAACATACATGTTCCATTCCATTTCCCAAGCCAGGCCTCGAAGTCCCTTATGCATGTTCTACTCCATATACACACATTCCCATACTGCGCCCAATACTACTTTTTCCTACGTCAACATGTATCTGCCCTGCTTGATTCAAAAGTTAAGGTACATCTGAAGACATCAAAAGGGCTCACTATGCAGGGTAATAACAGCTGGCACTGACACAGGCAAAGCTGGGAGCAGTTGCCACCTATTCTGAATAGACTCCCATTCCAACCCCATCATAGGTCAGCTAAGATAAATTAGCTGATTTAGAGAAAACTACAACTTTTCAAGCAGTAGTCAAAAACTTATACAGCAATTGTAAAAAGCGTATACTGGGATTACAACATTCTGTTTATTATGTACTACATATGCATGATTATAAAAGGTAGATCAGATAATAACCAGACACCTCGATATGACCGTTATCCAAACAGTTCAGGTTCACAAATACCACTTTTCTTTCACACACACAAAAACATGACCCTGCTAGAGCCAAGACTCATGAAATTTGTCAAGCCTGGAAATATGTTTTCCAACTACTAGCTGACCATTCAAAACCCAAGATGCTGGCTACCACCTCACTATCAAAAATGCCTAAATCAACCAGCCAGGAGGCTTGTGTGGCTGAAAAATAATCAACCACTGCTCTCACCGACAATGCACCAGCTTTGCAGCAGCACACAAAAGAAAGGCAACACAGCAGACATCAGTGTGTAACAGCTGAAAGTATATGGGAAGCTGACTGCTCTAACCGGCTATTAAGTGAAGTTCTCTGGTGACACACCTACTTGAGTTACATGCTGCTGAGTTAGTCTATTTCTTTCACTTGTTAAAGCCAGACTAACTTTAGTGCAAGCAATAAACCCTTGTCTCTTAGTAGAATGGATTTATTTACCCAGTAACTGCAGCTTATAAAAAAAAAACACACCAAAAAACCCCAGACAACACAGGCAGCATCAGCAAGGAAAAATAAGCCTTGACTTCGAGACAAGTACACAGTATGGCTGATTTAATTCTGGTTTTGTTTCTAGACAGAAAGGCCAACAGAAAAACTAAGCTTCAGCCTCCTACCGTGATGATAAGGAGGTTTGCTTTTGCAAGTAAGTGCATTAAAACTTCTACATCTGATATACTGGTTACAACAAAGTTTCAGTTTTCATACTGAAGTCAGAGCTTCACTTTAGTTTCTCAATGCTAAGGGCTTCTCCAAGACCCCAGAGACAACCACCATGTTTCTAACTCTCTAAACTACAAGTAGCTGTTAAAACATCAACTGTTCTACCTCCAGTTTCACCAGAGAACCACTTGCACCGATGTACGCTATACTGCAAATAGGAAAGACTTTTTTTTTTTCCAAAAACAGGATCAGTAATCAAATTGTTGAACTGTACCATAAACAGACATTACGTGGAAATAAGAATAGAATACACCAGGCAGAAAATTCAGTTAAGTTCATCACTGTTCCTCTTTCAAACAGCAAAGAAAAGCGTATAATGCCTATCAAAGCTATTCTTTTTGAGAAATTATCAGAATGAAGCAAGACATTGGTTTAGAACTCAGCACAGTTCTCCTTCATTCTTTGTGTCAAGAGAAGCCAGGAACAACTATGTCCTAAATCCTGAAGGGAATTCCCAATCATGCACCAGAAAACTCCTTCTCCTAGCCTCCATCTCTCTTTCCGCTGCTTCTGTATTTTTAACTTTGCTGTCAATTTGTATATACCAAATTCAATGACATTAAGAAAATACTACTCTTAAAAAACTTCACATTGCTGATGGTCTTCCCAGGAAAAGAAACAAACAGCCTTTCTTCAGAAAGGGCTGCTGTTAGGATTTCCTGTTGACAAACATTTGGAGAACACACAGAAACAAACTATGCTCCCACCAACAGGTTTGCTTCAGAAAGAATAACAACGTCTATGTTACCAGGGCATTATGGAAACATCAGTGGCAAGCTGTGAAAAAGTAAAGTAACAAGATTCTTCAGTCCTGTGCCAAAAATTCACAGAACATTAAGTCATCCTACCATTTCTTTATATTAGAAAAGGAAATAGGTACAGCAAAAGGCTCACGTAAACACTGTTAGTCACTGAAAATTTGGTCTCAAGCTCTTCATTTGCCTTTAGGTATGAAAGTCAGAAACGGTTTACGCACTGCCCTAAGATGCTGCACCACCTTCTCTTCCCATTTTTATGTGAAATTTTTTTTCAGAGGCAAAAGAACAGGTCAGTTTTTCTAAATACTCTCACTTCATCTTTTGCTGGAAAACAAACTAAGAAGTGTCAAGTAGTAAGAAAGGTGATTCTTTTTACATAAAAATTCAGCTTGATCTAACAACATAAAAGTCTGACCCAAAAAAGTCCTCACATAATCAAGGAAAGATAAAAAAAAAAAAAAAAAAAAAAAAAACAAACTTTGGGGGGTTTTTGTTGTTGTTCAGAAGGATTATCTGAACCCCTAGTATTTACTATAAAAAAATTTAAAGACAGAGAAAGAAAATGTTTCTTCAATTAGAGGTATCACATTCTAAGTAAGCATTAGATTCCAAAATTAAGAACACTACTTATTGGTTAAGCGTTCCTAGACTGAAGCTTTAAACTGGCAATCTAAAGTTGCTATAAAAGAAAACTGGGCACAGATTTTATTTCTTCCCCGTACCTAACTATATAAGTGTTAAACAGACAAAATTACACAAAACTCACATCATATATAAGAAGAAAATAATCTTTGAAGGAGGAATATAAATAAATAAATCAAAGACACACACTCCCCCAGAAATTGTCAGAATACTTAATGGCAGTTGCATATTTCCACTTCTCAATAGCATCTAGACGGAATTATTCCAGAAAGCTAAGCTATTTTCTACTACTACTGGCATACTTGGGTAAACATTATCCACACAAGCATAACAACCAGCATTACTTAATAAGCAAAGCACATACCACTCTGGCTGCTCTTTCCTGAGATTCACACTTCCTGCAAAACCAAGGTCCAGTGGGTACTTGAACAATTCCATAGCAAGCTGTTTTGAACAAGACAAAATATTTCAGCAAACCAGCAGCACCACAGTACTCTTAATATGAATGTTAAAGAACAAGCTTAGTATGAATTGATCTCATGTCATTTTAGTAAGTCAAAATGACATCTCTACAATGTACATTAAATCCTATCACAATATTACAAGAAATGAAGTACAAGTTTCCACTTGAAAACGTATGCGAAGTCAATGAAATCTTTTCCTATTATATAGATACATTAGTCATACTAAGATCAGCTGTCAAATTTTCGAATATATTCTCCAAGTACTGACAGACCAAACTATCTTGATAAGGCCTTTCTACCGTACAATAAAGTTCTGTAACATGAGGAAAAACATCTTGGTTTTGTTGCACCTATGTTAACCACAGATGAGAAGGACTTTGAATTCCTTTTTAGAAAGTAAGAGGGAGACTATAAATGTGCAATCACACATCTACATTAGCAAGAGACAGTGCAGGGTAAGAAGCTAACTACAGAATGAAACTCAGAGACAAGGCTGGTAATTACATCCAAAGGCAATGTGAGCTAGGCAAAGACCAAAGCTGAGGTGAAGTACTTCTATATCTGCAAACACGACAGAGTACATCTACAGCCTAGAACAGTCCACCACAGGTTTGTGCTCTGATACCATTTATTGAGCTCCAGGACTTCCTTTGGTATATAATCCACTATTATGCAAAGCTTCTTCAAACACATGAGGAGATCTTGTCCTCCACAACTTGCCTGTGACTTAACACTTGAAGTTTCCTCTGAAGTAAAAACAATAATACCAAAAAAATGCAATTAATAAAGTCTCAGTTAATACTGCTGTCTGAACTTCAAATAAGGACTACCAGCTTTAACCATGAGGACGAGCACTTTTATGACAGAAAGACTACAAAAACAGTGGACATATTTCCTCTACCACCTTCATTCCCATGACATATCAACTCCAAAACTTAAAACATCAATGATACAGTAAATCAAAACAGACAGTTGTTCTTTCTTAAGACCTCTACAACATCTGGATTTAGAAGTAACAGTACTTGGCACGCTTCCTGCCAGATTCAAATTCAGATTTGCACCTCACCTTCAAAAAAAAGGCTCAGTATTCTAATTTCCTGAAGTGTGTCTCTCTATATTAGGAATACTTCCCAAAACAGACTTTTGTCATTCATGCTATTTCAGCTCCAAAACTGCTGCTGCCATCAACTTTTTTCACTGATGGTATTAGCCAGGCTCTCGATGCAAAGGAAGATGCCCAAGATAATGCAAAAGTAATAGCTGGTTCAAGTATGACTTCTAGAAGTAACCATGTTTTAGTGTTCTTTCCTATGATCCTAAGACTCCACAACAGCAGAATTAACTTACTGGCCAACATTACTCAGCTCTTAAGAAAACAGAAAACTGATTCAGAACCAGACTAATTTCACAGATCCTGTCAGCTCCACTCTGCCTTCAATCCAACATTAACAAGAATAATTGAACGCTTTTGCCAATCTCCTTAAATTATTACTATTTATCACTAATTCTTGACAGCTTAGGAAGGAGCATAAACCTGAAACAGTTACTGTATCATCTTCAACACAATGCAGGACCAAGCATAAGACACACATTAGTGTTTTCACATGCACCAGGCACTCATACTAATGAACCAGATTTAGGATTGTGTCTCCTCCAATTTGTTCACCATTTAGGAGGAGTCAGAGAGCCAGCCACAGAGCCTGCATGACTGCTTGGGTGTTGATACAGAGAAACTAAGGGACATCTTATTCCTTATTTCTACTACCATAATGCAAAAGACATCATAACTTCCTTTCTTACAGTGTAAGCAGCAGAATCCAGTTTCTTCCTCTGCTCTCACAAGAGGGGTCAACCCACTGACAGAAATAAAACAATCACATATAGAGGGAACGTGCCAGCTCCTGAGCTGAACTGGAAACCAACCAACCAACCAGCCTCCACTAATCCAAACAAATCCAGCATCAGCCTTTCTGACTAGCACCCTCCCCCTACAAAGCCACAACAGGAAGTCTCCATCTACCAGGAAGCATCAGCCGAACTACATTCAAGGAAAGGCAGGCAGAGGAAGAAATCACATGACAGCCAAGTCTCTCCTACACACTGCTCTCTTCCAATCCTAAACCCTCTTCATCTACTGGCCGCCCCTTAAATTTATTATTCTAACTTGGGCAAGGCAGGGACAAGAGGGATCAGGCATATGAAGAAATACAGCAACAATTGTCAGAACAGAGATTAGTAAGAAGTTCTGCAAAGAAGGGAAGGAGTTTTAGGTAGTCTCTGGACTGATGCAGCTGAGGTTGCTAACAGTGCAAAGGCAGGCTAGGAAACACAGGCACAGAAAAGGCACAAGGGGAAGAGGAAAGGAAGGAAAAATTGAAAAGGAACTCTTCCTTTCTTATATCTATAATATAGGAAGTCATAATACAGGAAGTCTCAGATGAGGGAAAAAAACAGACTGGAAGAGTTTAGGATGACAGGACAGGTCAGACCAGAAAGCACGTGGTCCTAGAGACAGGCGAACATGCATCAAGAAGGGGCTGGGGGGGGGGGGGATGGGGAAGAAGAGGTGAGAAAAGGAGAAAAAAGGCCAAGGTGGGAGCAGGCCCAAGGGAAGAGGACGGGGATCATCAAGAAGTAAGTAGCGAGGCTTCAGGCCAGGGCGGGCAAGCTGGTGCTCGCCTCCCCACTCACCTTGATGCACTGCGACATTGCAGCCGTGCCCGTCGCAGTAGACAAGCGGGTTCTCGGCCCAGCCCCTCTCGTCGGAGCATACGCAGCAGCCGCCGATCATCTCCTTCATGCTATTGGAGAACTCGCCCTCCAGTGACACAGGCAGCAGCAACGGCTCGCTAGAGACCATCTAAGGGTTAAAAACACCGTCGTCAACACCACACACTCACACGCTCTACCCTCCCCCGGCAGTGTCTCCCCTCAGTCACTCAGCCGCCGCCGCCGCCACCGCCGCCACGGCAACGATTTAGGGCCCATGACCGCTGCCTGAGAGCCTCTTCTCTCCGCGGCCCGACCAAGCGGCCAGGCTGTGTCAGTCAGTCGCGGAGGCAGGCAGGCAGGCAGGCAGGCAGGCAGGCAGGGGCAGCCCGGCGACGGCACACTGAGGAGGACACCGCGCAGCAGGCAGGCAGGCAGGCAGGCAGGCAGGCAGGAGAGCGCAGCCAGCGCGCAGGCGCACTGCGCGCCCCCGCGGGGAAGGCCTCGGCCTAGGGCCCTCCTCGCGATGGTTCACGAGCCGCCCATGGAACGTGAGCCGCGGCCGAGCGCGCGCTCTACCTCTCCCCCCACCTCCCTTCCCCCCACGCCCCGGCTCCAACCGTCGCGCCGAGAGAGCGTGCGCGAGCCCGCGGCACGGCGGGGCGCCCCGCCGGGCCCGCCCGCCCCTCGCCTCGCCTCGCCTCCGCGCGGCCCGCTGCGAGCACCTGAGGGCCCGGCCCTGGCCGCGCAGCGCCACCGCCACCCGCCCAGCCACCCGGACACCCACCTCGCCGTGCTGCCACTCTCCGTCCCCCGGGCGAGCCATCATCGTGTTTCCACCCACCCGCGGCCCCGGCCGGCCTAATCCTAACAACGCGGTCCGCGCCGCGGGACAGCCCGTGCGAAACCGCTGCCTCTCCCAGCCGGGGCGAGCGTTAGCCGGGGTTATTGCTGCCCCCCTCCCCTCGGTGTGTGTAGGGGGGGCGGAGAGGTGGCAGACATGCGCCCCGCTCCCACCCGCGATGTCACCGTGCTCATGCCCCCTTCAGGAAGGCGGCAGGACTCGCCCCGTTCCCGCCCACCCCGCAGAAATCGTTTTTAGTATCTTGTTTATTTTCCCCCTGATGTGCCTGCAGGACTAATGCGTTCCCGCTCCCAACTTTTATTATCCTGTTTATGTCCCCTCGGTGTGCCTGCAGCACTAATGCATTCTCGCTATTATGCCACTTCCCTGCCCTCACCGCAACTTTTACTATTTTGTTTATTTTCCCTTCGATGGAGCTGCAAAACTAATGCATTATTAATCCCTCTCTTTCTCCTCTTTCCCCAAAACTCCTTGTGAAGATGCAGCGCTGCGTGGCTCTTGCTGCCACACCAGCAGAAGTGGTAGAGATAAGGCAAACAGAAAAGCCAGGGAGGCCACAGACACACAAACCTAAGTGTGCTCTTGGACACAGCTGTCCTCTAACTTGGAGGTGGATATGCCTTTCTAGCACTTGGGCACTGGGGAAGGGGGATAGTAAAACAATTCTGTTGTCTCTTTTAACTGGGGGGGGGGGGGGGGGGGGGGGGGGAGAGAGAGCCGAGGTGGTCAGCAGAGAGAAAAATCTCAGGCTATTCCAATTCTCCACTGTAAGCAGGTATGCCTGTAGCAGAAGAAACTAACTGTGGTGATTGTTAGGAGCACAGAGAAATCAAATACAGCCTTACAGAATTCTGCTCTCTCACTTGCCCCGGGGCCCAACATTTATTTATTTATTTATTTGGTGTGGGGCTAGGAAGATATCATTGATTTATCTTCATTATCATGCTAAGAAGCAGAGAAGCAGAATTTGTCCACGGTCTGTATTTCTCAGAATGATTTTGCAAGGCAAGCTCAGTTGATATGGTATCCATACACATCACTACTGAATTATGTACATTCCTAGACACGTCACTACCCAGACCAATACATAGGCAGGTTATGTTTTATACATTGTTAACTAATAGAACATCTGCACTTGTGTACGGGCATATGACAAACTGCGTGGAAGAGAGGGGTGGGATGCGCACAATTCCCTACCCCCTACGGACATCCAAGCCTGCAGTTTGTATGCAGGGTATCTTAGGTCAAGCTCTTTTCTCTCCTTTAAAGTTTTAAGTGAAATTACTTAGAGGAAAAATGGTGGGCAGGCAAAAAGGGAATGATGAAGGTAGCTTCCTAGTTGAGGGGCCCAGCCAAATATGCAATTAACGCAGCCATCTGAGACACATTCTAATCATTTCTCTGAAAATGTATGTTCCAACATCCTTGAGACTTCAGAAATTTTTAAGGCGCATGTAAAAAATGGAGGCAGGAGGACTGGAACGTAGTGTGTTTCAGGTTGTGTAAAATCAGTCTGCACTCCAGGAAAAACCCACTCCACACTCTAACGTCCTATCTCAACACTGAAGAACACAAATTTGAACATAAAACTATTTACATTATAAAACATACTTACAACACTCCTTTTATTACTTTTAAAGCTTGTAAAAATACCCTGAAGATTGCAGGTGCAAGCAATTATTTTGTAAGGAAATAAAGCAATTAATATATCCTGATGGTTTAAAAATACACAAATTTTTTGAAGCTGATAGACACAGTGTCCCAGCCCTTCTTCATTCTTGTCAAGAAAATGACATCTAATTTAAAAAGCATTCTCGATGATTCTGTTAACCCTGACCAAAAAGAAAAAAAAAAAAAAATCCCACTATAGCAGCAAATCTGTCCTTTATTTCCCTAACAGTAAATTAAATATCCTTTTAAAATGAAAATGTATCAAATATATTTTAATTTGTTGGATGAATTTATACATTTAGTAAAACTTGTATGGAAACAAACAACTGTAAATTTTTCTCACAGCTTTTCCTTTTATTTCAATTCATTGAGCAGGTCTTCCTGCAATTTCTTCTTTGAAAAGCAACTAGTACGATTCCCATGTCTGTCTTGGTGGGCTGAGGCTTTTTTAATGTTAGCTGGTTTAAGGCTCAATTTTTATTTCGATAAAGAAAAAATTAATCACTTTGCAACAACTTGATTAAAGCTGCACCATGGCAACAAGAGTATATTCATGAAAAACCTAGTGTATAGTTTTCAAATAAAAATATTTTAATCTCACACCATGTAACACACCAGCTTCGTATCGCACAGCCTGAAATTTTGCTTTGGTGAAAATTCAGTCAAGCCTAATACATTCAATTATTTAATGAAACATTTGTTGCCTTTTTACGGATTTCTGCTTAATTCTTTCTATAGAAAGAACGTACATGGCCTGAAAGAAACTCCATGACTACCACCTTATGGTATTGTATAATATTTGATGGAAAAATTTAGATAACCTCTTGATAGTTCTGTAAAACAATCATTTAGAGAAGACCTTTGAAATGCAAAATAGGAAAAGAAATGCATTACCACTAAATAAATACTGCAAACACTAAGCTTATAATGGCTATGGAATCAGAACATAAAATCTTGTAGCATATATGTTCTTATGATTGTAGTATTTAATAAGCACTGACATGACACAGAAGGCCAATTTTCTTTTTTAAAAAAAGAAGCTTGTCCTTTTATAGTGATATATAAGAGATTAAAACAATTAGAGAGGAATATAATTTAGTGAGTATGAATGAATAATTTCATTGTTAATCTAAATGCAAGGAGAAAATTCAATTCTCTTAAAAGGAACCTACAAGACCTAGGAGCTGAACAAGTTATATTGTAAGAAGCATACAAGAAGATTATGTTTTCATATGTTTGTGGATACCCTTTTCAAATAGAGTGACTGCGTAACTGAAAGAAAATTACACTCTCCAAGTGCAAATTGTTTTTAAAAGTTTAAGAAATCCCCCAAGATAATGTTAACATATATTAGTGCAGAGCACTTTAGCTTCATCAACAAAAATAAAGAGGTTTTCACCTTAAATTTTTAGTGCAAATTTATCAGTTCCAACAATAATGCTAAGATTTTGAAATGCTTGCTTTAAATTTCATTTTTTTTGTCCTAAAAAATGCAAAATCATATTGTAACTTCAGTGAATAAAACAAAGCACTGAACAAGAAAAAGTCCTTCATTTACAAAACTGCATTACCAGTTGGATATAATCATCAGAAGAGTCTTCCAGGAATAACAGAAAAACTATAGACTTCATATAAAATGCACACTGTATCATAAAACATGGACTCATATTTGAACTTGAAGCTGCAGAGTGACAAGACTCACTTCTTTCCAGAAAGCAAATTTCTGATAGCAATTTTTACTCCATTTTCAGATGGGGTCTTTGTGGAAAAAGCTTTGATCTTTACCTATGTGGAAAAGGATACACACTGCAGCTAAACAGAAGCCACTGAAAACAGGAAAATTGCAATAACTTCATGATACTCAATAGGTAGAATAATACATCTCCTGATTATCCATTTAAAGTATATTGATGCTTGACTGCCTTTTGTTTATGTGGGTTTAAATCATTAACAATCTACACTGAAATACATTTCTAATCATGGGTATTTGCTTCATTTCTGGGAAGGCAGCAGCAAAATGGTCACTTTACTCAAAATAAAATGCAACTCTTGTGTGTTGACCTTTGCACGCAATGTGTTTTAAATGGCAAGCTGCCTTAGATCCAATAAATTATTTCTATCCATGTTCAATTATGAAGGATATAGCATGTCTACAAAACCCCTATTAAACATGTTAATGTATCTTTACATGCTTAATCCTACATTACACTGAGAAAGAATAGTTCTTTTTCCTTCTATTTCTTAATTCACTGCTCAAATCTGCACTTAACACCTATCCAAACACCATGAACTGAAGAATTAAAAAGTTTCAACATTTAGCGTGTAGTCGCTTCTTGACCAGTTTGCATGCTGTGTATTTACATGTTATGCAAGTACAGGTAGCAGCATCACAGGTCATAGTAGCGCATCTCCTGGACACCACGCTTCTTTATATGCTGCACTGTTTTCTTTTGTGCAAACGTAATTACAAATTTTGCAGTTCTTTAGACTGCAAAGAAAGGGGGAAATAACTCCACCAACTACTGTATTCATTTTATTGCTTTTAATTGTATTATCACCTTTGGAAACTTTGGTAAATTCCACTTAACTAGCAGCAATGGACAAAATTGGTGGTTTTCAAGTACTCCTTCTGTTACTAATGTTGGCATTTAAATGTTAATTTCAGACTGAGGTTTACAGTAAACATGAAACAAGGGATTTTCTTCAAGTGAATAATCTCAAACCAAAATTCGAAATAAACGAATCCTAGCACTGGATGTTTTTAAGCACAGTGATTATTTCCTTTTAAAGTTTTAACATTTCCTAAATGGTATAAGTTAAAGATTTAAATGTGACAGTTAATTTATAATTCTCTACATTAAAAAGGCATTTAAATGTTAACCACATTTTTATATGAGTCAAGTCAAAGTAATGATAATTACAGTATGACACAAAAGAACCTGAAATAAACTTCTAGTAAACCATATTGAATATTAATGCTGTATTAAGTCCTGAAAAGCTGTGTTAGTAAACTCTGGAATGTAGATTATATGCAACTTAAATGTAATGCAGGCTTTTCTCCAGAGAAAAACACTTTGTTTCAAAGTTTGGATTTTTATGAGCTATGTATTAATTCATTGGATTTTTATTAAATACATTTACATAGCTCCACTCCAAAACCAAGCCTCAGATTACTTTTCTTCTGTAGACATATCTCTATGTACGATTTGCTAAATTAACATTCCATATAAATTAATAGCCTTTTTTCATGTTTCTTGTATTCTGATAAGCAGAGTGATGCTGCGTTGTATCACAGGTCACATTTATTTGATTTTGATTTAGGAATGGGATCTGTGCTACTTATTAAATACAAGAAACGACATGCTGAATTTCCCATCAAATATCTTAAATACAGACTTATTTTAGGTAGATTTGTATAAACAAAACACATATACATAATATAGGCGTGGGAAAGGAAAAGCTGTTTTGTTAGATGCTAAAGCAAATTGGAGTAAATTAACCGCATCCGTGGGCTGTATAAGCAATATTACTCTGCTTTTCCCAGTACCATTTGGACTAAACAATGTTACGTTTTTATTTAAAGTGTTTTCTTCTCGACAAGGGGCCACCACTTCCCAATCTCAGAAACACGCCCCAGAATATGTTAATTAATCGTATTGTGTCTCTGAAAGAAAGAGGTTGCCAAATGCAATAAAAAAAATCTTTCGATCAGTGAGCTGCGTTCCCACTGCCAGCAACCATCTAATTTCAATTCCACATATATATATTTATATACACAGAGATACGTTTCCTCTAGGCACAACTTTGACCATTTAAAACTGACTAAGAGCGAAAGTCTAAATTGACCACATAGGGTGTATCTGGGAAGCTTAACATTCCTGTCGAATTAAGCGCGCAAGCCTCGGATCACTTTTTGTCAATCTTACTCTGGTACTTCAGAGTCGGGAATGTGGGTAATTTTTATATCGTGGTACTTCCCAATTAAAAGCAACAACAGTGCTCCTTTGTGAAAGAAAAAAAAAAATATGAAATACATCAACACATTGCACACAGATACAAAATAAAGAGCAATGAAGAATGGCAACACACGGTGTCTCCCTAATTTATTTTTTTTTATATCTTCCCGTTCAATAAGATAGTTTTCAAATAGCGATATACTGTTTTACTAAATACAAGAGCATTAAATGTCCTTCTGAATGACGCTTTCCTAAATTTGTAGTTACCTTTTGAAAATTGCCAAGCAGCAATCAAGAGAAAATGCATCTCTGGAATACTCAAGTAGAAGTAAAAAAAAACCAAGCAACAACAAAAAAATCCTTTCCTCGATCTTAAAGTTAATGCCTTCAGATATTACCAGCGTGGTGTTTTTCCTATTAAATATTACTTGCATCTCCAGCTTTTGAACAACATGGATGCTTTTTACCATCTAAACTGAATTGAGCTTTTATTTGGAGGAGTCCCACAAAAAGCCTGCAAGTTCACAAAGAGTGAAAGAGAAGTCCCAAACTGTATTATCTTAAACAATGACTGCGAGTATGCAACTTCCCAAGTGTTCGTGGGGGGAGGAAAGTCACTTAAGAATAATTTTCAACTAGTGATATCTGTAAACATCATCCTTCAACTTTTTATTTGCTACTCATGATCTATGCAAAACGTTAATTTCTTGGCAATATTTTTAATATTAAAAAAAAGTAAAAATAGGCATAATTTCTAATATTTAAAATAAATGCTCACACACTAGGAGATAACTTGCTCAAAATAATTACAGTTCTCCTAGAAATTATTTTCTTAAATTAATTCTTCCCTCATCACAAACACGAGCTCCTTCCCGTTTTAATGTAATCTTCCAGAAACAACGTGCAAAGACATTATCTTTTTTTTTCCCCTTAGAAGATGAAGGGCACTTGTTTGAAATTTTCTTGAACACCGAGTTACTCAATTCATCCTCTACGAAAAGCCATGAGAAAAGCTCAGGTCTGAAATGGCGTACCAAAACAATTTCATTTCTAATTATTTTCGGGAGGAAGAGGGGGAGACAACAAACGCTTTTCCCATAAAATAAATCTTTACAAATCCCAAACAAACATCAAACACACACTTGGGGAGAAAAAAGTCCATATACGGTGCTTTCATGGAAAACAGGATAAAATTAATGTTCATTTTCATAAACAGACCATTAAGACGAGTTCCTTCCAAAATTCTCTTTGGCTACATTTATTATTCCAAATCCAGTGGTTCGGAGCAGTTTCTCCAGATTTCTCTAAGAAGCCCTGTCCTAAAAATCCTCCCACAAACATGTTACTTTATGTACAAATCCACTGCAGTAGTGGGGTTTGGAGTTTTTTTACCTTTCAAGTAACACGTGAGCTACCGCCTCACACGAGCTCCCTCAGTGGATGGCACTTCTAAAGACTCCTCTCTTTACTTATTTTACCCGTTCTCCTCCCGGAGCCCCCCGAGCTGCTGCTGCGGGTGAGCACACCAGCCCAAGGGGCCCAGCGGCGGCGGAGTCTGCTCCCTCCTTCCCTCGCTGCGGCAGAGCAAGCCCCGCCGGCGGAAAGCGGCGCGAAAAGAAGCGCAGGGGAACAATGGGGAGCGCCTGGAGGAGCGGGAGCCCCGGCCGCGCTTCCCCCGTCCCCACCGCCCAGCCTTGCTCCGCTCCCGCTGCTTCCTGCGGCCAAGCCGGGGGAGGGGGCGGCGAGCGCCCACCCCGCTCGCTGCCGGCCCGATGCGGCCCCTCCGTGCTACCTAGGGCAGCCTGCCCGAAGCCCGCCCCGCTGACGGGAGACCCTCGCTCACCCTTGAAATCCCCCGGGCAAGCCTGCCAGGTCAGCGCCGCGCTGCCAGGGGCACCCACAGGCTTACGCTCTCAGCCGCTCAGCCCCCAAACTCTCCCGCCCCTCGGCAAGCAGCAGTGCTGCAGGGCGAGAGGGGCTGCCCGGCTGGCCCGCCGCCAGCCCCGGCTTCCGAGCCTATCCCGGGGTCGCCGGTGCGGGCAGGCCGGCCTATGGGAGCCCTCAGCCCTCCGCCGGCTGCCCCCGACCTCCTGGCAGCGGCCCGCACCCGGCGGCCCCTCGCATGCCGTGAGCACTACCCGCAGGAGAGCAGGCAGCACTACAGACGCGCTCCGGCCCGCGCTGCAGTGCGCGCTCCTTCCCTTCAGGGGACGGTGCTGTACACAAAAGGCGGCTCAGCATTGTTCTCCTCCCTGACCCTCAAGTCCCCTTTTCCCCGCCGCGGAAGCCACCAGGAGCGGGCAAAGGGAAGAGCCCGGGGAGGAGGACGAGGACGGGGAGAGGCCGACTGCCCGGCACGCCGCAAGGTCCACCGCCATCTTTGCGCTTCCCTACGCTCGCGTCGCGGCGGGCCCGCAGCCTGCCGTCGAAGACCTCCCGTTCTGCGCCCTCAACCCCTTCTGCCGTAGCTCCATCGGGGTCCCGGCCCCAGCCAGCCCTGCCCAGGTTCTCACTGCCTCCTCTCACACAGCCCCGACTCGCTGAGAGCAGGGTCCTTCACGTGTTGCTTCACGCAAAATACCCGCTGAGGTGCCTCACTGCATCCCCAGAGCCTCCTCGTTGGGTTTCCACACGGGATCACCTGCTCCACACACCCACAGGGGGGAAAAGCCCCAAAGCAGGATCAAGGTGAGGTACTGCTTGAGGATTTCATACTCAGATTGATGCAAAGCATACTGCCTTTTAATCCCGGTGGGCCTGGCTGGAGACCAAGCAGTGTCTACACTGCTGCCTACTCCGCAGCCTGCGATCCGACGTCCAGCAAACAGCACATTCCCTGCCGCCACGTTAAAAACACCATATAGCGGGAAAACTAGGTGCCGAGATCCCACAGAAAACTCAAAGCAAGTGAGGAAGGGAGCAGGGGCCACGACACGACACTGGGAAAAAAAGCCACGGCTGGATTTAAATAATTGCATAATATTAGGATTTAACTTATACATGTTTACATTTGTGTGATTTGATTAATGTCACGTTTGATTTCCTTAAAGCCACTGACAAGGTACTTTAAAACAGCAGATTAACGCCTGCCGGTGATATTCAACAGGCAATTCCTCCTCCCGGCGCCTCCTGCCCCCAACCCGGGCAGGTACAGCCCTCACACAAATCCCTCTCCCCGAACCTCCGCTCCCCTCATCCGCGGGGACCCTACCACGACCTTTCCCTTCCCCTGCGCCCCGCGGGGCTCTGTGTCCCCCTCGCAAGTGACGGACACCGAGGGCACTCTCCCACAGGCTTTCCCCCATTCAGCCACCGTTCCAACAGGGCCCGGCGGGCTCTCCCAGCCGCCTCACGCCCCGCTCAAACGTGGGGCCGGGCCCGCCTCAGCGTCCCCCTCGGGGAGACCCCAGCTCCCGCCACCGCCCCCGGGCTTCCCCGGGGAGGGAGGGGGAGGGAGAGCGAGCATCCGGAGGCACGAGCGCGGCCGGCGCGGGGAATTGTGGGTAAGGAAAGTGGTCGGGCGGCAAAGGAAGCGGCGGGCGGGGGGGAGGGGTGAAAGGTCAGCGGCCGAGAGCCCCCGCGCCCGCGCCAATGGCGGGCGGCGCCTCGGCGGGCAGGCGGGCCTCACCGCCGCCGCCGCACGGACCGGGCCGGGCCGGCGCGGCCCCGCCGCTTCCCGCGCTGCCCTCACGGCAAGTTGGGGCTGCCGCCCACCCCGGCTGGAAGCGCCGAGCGTGCGTGTCTCCCCCTCCGGGCGGCCCAGCGCTCCAGGGGGACCGGACGAGGCCCGGACCTGCCCGCCGCCCTTTGTAACGGTTCGCGGCGAGGCTGCGCGCCCGGAGACCGAGCGCCGGCGGTGTTTGTTTGCACACAACCACACCCCCACCCGCTCTTTGCTCTTTGATGCAATTTATTTGATTTGCAAATAATTGCAATTTTTTTATCTTCCCCTGTTCCCACCTACCCCGCGCTTCCTCGCCCGCCACCCCGGCAGTTACCCGGGAGATCCGTCCTGCCCAGCCGCCGCGGCTGACCGGGGACGCCCCGCACACAAAGGTCCCGGTTCGGGGACGGCGGCGGCGGCGCCCGGAGCGGCCCCGATCCTGATCGCGCGGGCGCGGGGACTCTCTGGTGAGTTCAGAGCCATGAAAGCAGCAAGTTGTGCTCGCAGCGGGCACCGTGGCGGCGGCGTCTCCGGCGCTGGACGGGGGGCTATTTAAACCGCTCCGCAACTTTCCCACCGCCGGTACCCCCGCCGCCGCCCAGCCTCCGGAGGTAAAGTTTAAGCGAGTTCCCCCCCCACCAGCCCTTCGCAACGAGGCTCCAACGGAGGGGGAAAATGTTAAACGTTCAGACGGAGAAGTGGTTCCCTTTGTTCTTTCATTGTTTCTACCCGAACTGGCGGACACAAGGACGTTCACTTACCTTCTCTCCTTTTTTGCTCCAAAACACGCACGTTCCCATCAGCTTTGAAATGCACTGTCCACTTTGGAACCGACTACAAATGTCGGGAGAGTTTGTATTCCATTATTTTTCGCTTCCTGCTCTTTTTAGCGTAAGATTAAGTTGCTGAGCACGTTGTTGCAGGCTGTAGCCCCCCGCCTTAGGGAATGGTCACGTTTAGGACCCTCCAAGTCCATCCTAATTCTGCCAGTAGAATTGAGGGTATTGGAGGTCTAAACTTTCAAGAGGAAAAGGGCCTGCATCTATCTAGCAGACCTGAAAATGCATTCCCTGCCACGCTCACTTCCACTAAGGGGATATAAACATTTCACCCAAGACAACTCAATGAAATATACATTTTAAAGCTTGAATGTAGAAAAGCTGTTCCCTCTGCCCAGATAATCTAAAAGCAAACTGGCGTGCAGAAAATCTACCTCGGTGTATTCTGCAACAGGAATCGTTTCTGTCTGGAGTTTTAAACGAACAAATAAATAAGAGCATCGTGTAGAAATGTTAAGCATAAAGTTTAAAGGGAATCAGCCTCTGAGGGGGGCGTGCGACCCGGTGTGGAATGGAGAATCACAGCTTTTGAAAGTGTCCCTTTCTTGCAAAAATTACTGCTTTTAATTTGTTCCCCCGTGCGACCCAGGCAGGGGCGAGGAACCCGTTTTCCGCTTTCTTTGTAGTCCAGCCGGCGTTTCGCACCCAGCCACACCGGCGTTTCCCCCCCCCCCCCCCCCAAACCTTGCTTTAATCTGATTACGGTGAGATTTGCTGATACAATGAATATTTGAAATGATCCTCGTGTCTTAGCGAGCGGGGTGCGTTTTCAGGCTCCCGGTTCCAAGGTTGCTTGCCACAGAGGGGAGAGGAGCGGTGGGGAGCCTCGGCGGGGTGCCAGCCGGGGGGGGGGGTGGGGGTTTGGAGGGGATAAGTAGGAAGGGGGAGCCCCCTCCTCCAGTGCCCAAAGGCGCCGGATTAATTCAGCCCAACTCCCTCGGCCGGTGGCTGGGGCGGGATCCTTAAGTGCCTTTTCCCTCCGCATCATCACGCCTTTGCCAATTGAAAAAATAAACAAATAATTAGGGGAAAAAAAAAAAAAGAGAGAGAGAGAAAAAAAATAAATAAAAGAGGATACAGGCGACCCAAGTAATTGTGGGACCGGGAGTACGTGTTGTCTCACACCCCCCTCCTCCTCCTTCTCCTCCCCCTCCTCCCGATGTGGCCTTAACAGCAAACTGGAAGGCCGGTTTATTTCATAGGGCCGTATTACAACCACCAAGGTAAATAGGGAGTCATGGGGGGAGAGGGAGGGAAGGGGAAGAGAGAAGGGGGGCTTTTCTTTGATAGCGTTTAATTGGAATTGAAACATTCTGGAGCTGTAAACATTCTTTATTTATTCAGCACACATAAGCGGGCATTGTTTTATCACCATCATAATTATGGTGTCCTTTAAACTGACTGATAGTGGAGGAGATAAGGGAATGCGCCTGTAGCTCCGGATCAAATCGCTGGCTCTCCCCGGGTCACCGAGATCCGCACGGTCCTTGGAGATGAGGAGCGCCGGAAGATTGTGGCCTGGCCATCCCTTACGTCACGAAAGTGATTTGTACCACATTGCTAATTTGGTGCAATTCATAACCTCCTGATCTCCAACGCTTACAATCTCTTTTCAGTTTGCAGGGTTGGTTTTTGAAGATGCGGTTCCCCAGCGCAGCAATTCAGGGGGATCACCTATGTGCAGGAGAGGATCTTATTTCCCAATGTTTGTTGCTTTACCTTTGTCTAATTAAAAATGCAAACTTTTAGGATCCTTTCAGAACAAAGCCTCACCAAATCCCCTTTACGTCCAAGGATTTGCAAATTTATAAAGGCTGCATTGAATTCAGCGTGGGTCAAGGGGCAAAAAAAGGGTAGAAGGTCACTGCATTTTGATTATGGGTCAGTAAACAACATGGCATGTAGTATGTGTCCAGAAACTCCTGCTAAAAAGCATTTTAAAACTACCAGCAGTATCAAACTCAAGAAATAGTCTTAGTCTGTGCTGATTCTAAATTGCACAAAATTCTAGTGTGCAAGTGACACCCCAGCCCCCATGGAAATAAAAAGGACAACTTAAAAAGCACTTAGCAGAGCTCTGCATTGCTGCTTTGTTTACCAAAAAAAAAGAGGAGAAGAAAACCAACCCTGAAACTCCATGTAGGCATGAGTGATACCCAGATTACGGGGTTGGGGGTTTTTTCTCAGTCTGATGGTTGGCATTTCTTTGTCCTGCACATTTAGGAGATTTAGTTATACGTTATGATTTGTTGCTGTATTTGACATGACGGCAGATTTTAGGTACCACAGTCACATTTGGCTGACTTTAAAATAGCAGAAGGATCCTATTATAGTGTTCTTTGACCCTATTATATTTACATTACTGGACTCTTTGTGATAGCCTCTAGCTGCTTTCTGTCTATCTGTGTTCTCCTTGAGCAAAATATGCCCAGGAATACCTAAAAGTAGGGTGTAGGGTTGGAAAACAAGTCCTCATTTGAAATACGTATTTCTGCCCAGCGTCATGTAAGCAAAAGGTTTATTTAATGCTTGTCAATATCTAAAGATGTGGTCCACCACTTAACAAATAATAATAATAAATAATAATAATACGCTAATAATGTGGCAATCCTAGTGTGAAAATGCACATGACCTCTTAGGTTTTCCGAGAGATTTTCCAAAGAATTCTCCCAAGTAGTACAACCGGTGGTGGACGTCGCTGCTGCATTTCCTAGCAAAACGTTTGAAGGACTGTAAATGGTGTGTGCATTACTTCATTGCAGGAGGAAGAGGTCAGGCTGAATTGCACTGGTATTTAAACATAATCACGCTATGAAAATAAATCAAAACGCGTAAAAGGAGTATTTTAAATGTTACACACATTGCTTTCTGGAACAACATGGTTAAACACTTCCCCGCGAGCATATATATTTTAACACAAGTTTACAAAAATGAAAGTATACGATTTACAATAAATGGGAATAGGTCTACAGTGAGGTATTATGAATATTATTTTGCTCTTTCTTTTCTAATGAGGTTTATCCTTCGGCCAGACAGCTTCAAGACTGAAATACTACTGACTATAGAATGTAGATTGCAGATTGCACGCTACTCAATGTGAAAAGGAGCACATTTGATTGATAGTTTCTCTGTGTGTGTGTGTGTGCGCCTATACACACAACTCTCTGTAGTTGCATGTATATGTGTTTGGCAAAACCAGGGCATCTCCTGCAGTCCTTATCTCAAGAAATGTGAGACAAACATCCATCCCTTTAATCACGTTCATCTTTGATCACCGGCAAGGGTGACACAGTCCACAAAATTAACAAAGAAACTCCCTTGCTTTTGAGGGATAGCTACATGTACATCTGGGCCTGCACACACATGCACCACGGACACACGGACACGCAGGCATCCACCCCAACTCCTAGCAAGGGAATTATTGCATAACTTTCCCTGTAATTGATACCAGACACCTTTAATTTTTCATTTTCATTCTTTGGGCCGGCTTTCACATTAACAATCTAAGCTGTAAATGTTGGTGGCTATTGATTGCAGTCCCCTGTGTGCGTGCAAATCCATTTTCAAGTCCCCTGCCTGCTCAGGAGTGGGAGAGGCCCCTTGCACACGCATATGTGTGTGCTTGTGCAAAGGGCTGCGCCGGCTCCTGAGCAGGATCTGCCCCCAGCCTGCGTGAAGACGACCCCGCGTACACAACGTGCACTCATGGCCAAGGGAAAGCACGCACACACGCACACAAAAGCCACAAACGATGGAGAAGTAGAGAAACAGAGGTCTCCGTGCGAGATGCGGGGCAAGATCCGCAGCCCAAAGTGTGTGTAAGTAGCCGAAAGGATGTGTATGAACGTTGGGCGCCTGGCAATTCCCAGGACTTACAGTGGGGCTCTGCCTGACCCCCCGTGCCCGTGGCCGCACCTTTCGGGGAACCCGGGGTTTCCCACCGGTTCTAAACGTCTGGTAGCGCCAGAATGAGAGAAACACACAAAGAAAAAGGCGTTTTTTAACGAGTTGCCGCATCCCGGTGCCGGGCTGTCACCGGCAGTGCGCTGGCACCCGTGGCTCATTGCCTGCGGGCGCACGCGTGGGGTTACACGCGAACCCAACTGCCAGGCTGAGAACGGGCTTTTCAGCCCATATCGGGGATTTTGGTAACGTCTTGTGAGCAGCTTTCTCGGAGTTTACTGTTCCTTTACTGTTGACTCCATAGCCTTAACCTTAAAGCAGGGGGAGGAGAGCAGTGGGGAGGGGGTGGGGGTGTTGGCAGCATATAAGTACATCAGGAGGAATTTTTAAACGACCGTATTGTCTCTAGCTCTAGAAAGACTGCGCTGATTTCTTTTTAGCGCCGGCAGCTGTTTTCTCTCGCAACTTTGCTTTCAGCCTCGGCAGACGCCAGGGTGGCTCTCCCACGGGCGAGGAAGAGGAAGGCGAGGCTGGGGGATCCCGAGGCAAGGCGAGGAAAGGCGAGCTCCGCGGATGGTGTTGGCTGCGCCGAGGCATTGTTCGTTGCTGCCTCTCGGTTACGTTTAAAGGCTGAAATATCACGAGATCCACTCAATGATCCTTTTCTAATTCGAGGGACAAAATGTAATTTGCCGTAGCTCTGCTTCCTCGGATGGGAAAGCTATCCCCGGGTTCCAAAGGGAAGAGCTAGGCACCGCGGTTCGCACACACATGGATTAAGTTGAACAGCGGCGGCTACATCTGCGCTGGGAGCAACAGTAGTCCAGGGCTGACTTTTCAAATCTCAGCCCTCCGAGTTAGAGGCTCCTTTGAATAGACTTCCTCCATTCCCGGATGCACTTCTCCAAATTCCCACTTCTTTCTAGAATTTCAGCGAAATTGGGGGCTCGCCTGCATTTCGCTTTGACGCGCAAACCCGCGGTTTTTACAGAGTGATTATGCGCTTTCTTTTAGCTCTACCTGACGGGGTAACACGAACTCCACGCACCATCTTGCCAATACGCGGAGTGGATACTGGCGTTTGGGATTGAAGATTTTTTTTTTTTTAATTATATTATTATTATTATTATTTCCTCCGTCGATTTTTCCCCCCCCAAGTCCCAGAAATATGAGCTGCCTCATTCATCTCTCGGATATGTCTCTTCCTGGATGTGCGGCGATACCCAAACGTGCTCGTGTTCGTACACAGCGGAGCACTGGAGGCACGGCGGAGGTTGGCGATTTCTTTTTTCGCGGCGCCTAACGTGCAACCCGGGAGGAGCATCCACACACACACACACACACACACACACGCCGGTGCCACGGGAGAGGCGTGCGGCCATCGCGACATTGGCGAACCCCCCCGGTCCTGACACTCGACTCGTTTCACGTCCCTAAGAAGAGGTTAAACCTCCATGCTGCTTCTTCAAATTGATTTTAAGGGGCTGCTCTCAATGGAACATCAAAAAGCTGCGGCAGGGCTACTCCGGGCGGAATATGCGAGCTGCGAGGCAGCAGCATCCTAGCCGCTCGCAATACCCTACATTGTGTGTGCCAGCACTTTTTTGTTATTACGTAAAGGCTCCTGGAAGCACCTTGGATATTTTGCATTCTCCTTTCTCTGCTGGAAGCAATCAGCACGCAGGAATCCTGACGTGGGCTTCGGGACGATAGGACATTCCAGCTCGGGATCCAGACCAGTTAATCGTGAAAAGTGTATACATTTCTGGCTTACCTATGCTTTGTTATGGGTCTGACGTGAGCCCACGTCCTCCTCCCCCCCTCCCGCAATATAACAGGCAGAATTTCAGCTAAAAGTGTTACAGTCTCACGGTGCAGGAACCGTGATATTCAGACAGCAAAATAACCGTAGTCCCCGGCTGTAAAAAAAAAGACCCAAACAGCTAATTAAGCCGAAGAGGAAAATCAAGGGAAACTCGAAAATGTAAGTATTCCCTCTCCTTAACAGCCGAGCATTTAACTTTGGAGCCTCAGCAAGGGAAATACCGGGCTGCTCGGCACGTTTTCGCTAAGCTTCATTTTCCACACAATGCAGAATAAAATGCTAGTTTAAAGCAGCCACGTTACTGGAGGATTTTCCACCGCTACCGGCAGACTTACGTCCTTTAAAATCACGGCACACACAAAAGAGCAACGTTTGTCCAAAATAAGCTAAAAATACACGGAGCGAGAAGGGGGAAAAGCGTACAAATCCGTTCTCAGAAGCTAGCGACGAGGAAGTCGGAGAGGTCTGAGTGTGTTTGAGCTCGGATTGTTTAATAGAAAGATTTATATACTAACTGTATTATTTACTTTGGGAGGGGAGGTGGCAGTATAAGGGTATGCTAATTAGTGGGAGATTTTTTTGGGGGAAGGGGTGGAATATCAATTTTTATTGCATCACCTGTCAGGAGTGTCCAATCAGCGTTGGCTTTAGGGGAATTAATTGATGAAGGTGTCTCCGGACGAGCTCACTTCACTCTGTCATTTTATTTGTAGCTAAAGCAGCGGCGGGAATAGCAGCTGCATTTCTTTTCTCTTCCTCCCTTCACATTCCATTATCATAGTTTCCAATGGAAAAGCAGGGAATGAAAGGGAACAGGTACTGATCTTCAGCAGCAACTTAGAGAAACACTTTGGCAAACCTGATTTTTAAGATTATCTATTGATTGTAGCCTCACGGTATTTTTTTCTTCTAATTTATATTTTTTTTCAATTTCGTCTAAAGTTTGGCACTTCATTCACCAGGAATAACAGCCTTTGTTATATTTTATTAGCAGGATGCCTTGAGACAAATACAGCATCTGGCTGAGGATTGTGTGTGTGTGGCTTTTTCTTTTTTTTTTTTCTTTTTTTTTTTTTTGGTCCTTTTTTTTTTCCTTTTTTTTTTTTTTTTCCCTTTTTTTTTCCTCCACCTCTCTCTCACTCTCTGCAAATGCTGGGAATAATTTAATTCACGAAATGGGAGACCTGAAGTCGGGTTTTGAAGAGGTGGATGGCGTGAGGCTCGGCTACCTCATCATTAAAGGAAAGCAAATGTTTGCACTCTCCCAGGTTTTCACAGACCTGCTCAAAAACATCCCGCGAACTACCGTGCACAAGCGAATGGATCATTTAAAAGTAAAAAAGCATCACTGCGACCTGGAGGAGTTGAGGAAACTCAAAGCCATCAACTCCATCGCTTTCCACGCCGCCAAATGCACCCTGATCTCCAGAGAGGACGTGGAAGCCCTGTACACATCCTGCAAAACCGAACGGGTCCTTAAGACGAAACGGAGGAAAATCAGCCGTGCGCTGGCAGCCACCGACCTGCGGCCGGAGCTCGCACCCACCGACCCCTTCTCCGGCTTCTGGAAGGAGAACAAACTTTGGCTGGGCCTGCGGGACCCTCCCCGGCCCCTGCTGCCCGTCAGGAGGAAAGCTTTGCGTCCGGGGGACACAGCCCTGCTACCGGCCTCTCATCTACCTCACATTATTAGTAAATACACTGGCCACAGCTACCCAGAAACCGCTCGGGCGCCTTGCAAACCCCCCGTAAACTATGAAACAACGCCGCTGGCGGGCAGCTGCGCCCCCCTCCGCGCCCGCGCCCCGCCCGCCGCCGCGCCGCGGCTCCCGGCCGCCGGTCC
Source organism: Myiopsitta monachus (assembly GCA_017639245.1). Classification (NCBI taxonomy): domain Eukaryota; kingdom Metazoa; phylum Chordata; class Aves; order Psittaciformes; family Psittacidae; genus Myiopsitta; species Myiopsitta monachus. The sequence goes on from CM029919.1 coordinate 27,439,935, forward strand.
CCCGCCCCTGCCCGCCCGCTGCCGCCGCCGCCGCCGCCTCCACGGGGCGGCCGCCGCCGCCGCAGCCGCCGCCGCCGCCGCCGCCGCGCTGGGCCCCCACGGCGGCGCCCGCCGGACCCTGGCCGCGCCGCGGCCCTGCCGGCCCCGCTGCGGCCCGCGGCTGCCGCTGCTCCGCGGCTTCGGGCCGACGCCGCCCGCCTTCCCCGAGAGCGGCAGCAGCGACTCGGAGTCCAGCTGCTGCTCCGGCCGCGCAGCGCACGACTCGGACTGCGGCTCCAGCCTCTCCAGCTCCAGCGAGGGCAGCTCGGAGGAGGAGGACGAGGAGGAGGAGGATGAGGAGGGCAGCGGCGCCACGGACTCCAGCGAGGGCAGCTCGGAAGAGGAGGAGGAGGAAGAGGAGGAGGAAGAGGAGGAGGAGGACAGCACCTCGGACTCCGACTCCAGCTCGGTCTCCAGCCAGGTCTCGGTGCAGAGCATCCGCTTCAGGCGCACCAGCTTCTGTAGCCCGCCCGGCGTGGTCCACGCCAACTTCTTGTACCATCTGGCGGCCGCCACCGCCCCTCGGCCCCCGGCCCCGGCGGAACCCGGCGGGCTGCCCGCCCTCCGCGGCGCTCCCGGCGGAGTCAAGCCGGAGCTGCCGGAGGAGTGGGGCCGCCCCGGCTGGGCTCCCGCCGCCCAGGCGCTGCGCTGCTCCGGCGGCCTGGGGAGCTGCTTCTCGGAGATAAGAGATGATAGGGTGTCCGAGATCACATTCCCACACTCTGAATTTTCCAATAATGCCAAGAGTACTGACCTAACAATTAACTGTGTTGCAAAGGGGGCCTCTTCACCTAGCCCAAAGACAAACAATGCATTTCCACAACAAAGAATACTCAGAGAGGCAAGGAAATGCCTTCAAGCAACTACTACACACCGTGCAGATAACAATACAATAGCTGCTAGGTTCTTAAATAATGATTCTTCATCAGCGGCAGCAAATTCAGAGAAAGATTCCAAAATCCCTCATTGTATTGAATTTGCCACGGATTTGCCCTCTTTACAAACGGCTCCTGAGGAGGATGCTGCTTCTACAGGAGCAGCAGCAGCAGCAGCCGCAGCTGAGCTCCAGTGCACTGATACAGGCAATAAGGCATTGCCATTCCTGCACAGCATTAAAATCAAAATAGAGGACAGCAGTGCGAACGACGAGTATGAGCCCGATCTTACAACCCATAAGCTAAAGTGTGAGTGCAATGATACTAAGGATGAGTTGTACGGTGTGACTGAGGGTAATAACCAGGACGCTTTATTAACAGCCAAGGAAGATTCTGCATGCACTGAGAAAGAAACCACTTCCTTAAACCCTCTGACTCAGAGTCAGGTCCTCTCATGCACTTTAGGTACTCCAAAACCTGAGGATGGGGAGTATAAATTTGGAGCAAGGGTGAGAAAAAATTACAGGACACTGGTTTTGGGAAAGCGACCTGTACTGCAGACTCCTCCAGTCAAACCAAATCTGAAATCAGCTCGAAGCCCACGTCCTACAGGTAAACCCGAGACACATGAAGGAACACTGGATGATTTTACAGTTAACAATAGACGCAAAAGGGTAGCCAGCAATGTAGCATCAGCAGTGAAAAGGCCATTTAATTTCATGGCAAATTTTCCCTGTCCACCATCACTAATTATTGGCAATGATGGGGATTTGTTGCCAGCTTATTCCTTAAACACCACTAAGGATTCCCAACCACCTCACAAGGCCCATCCTGTATGGAAATGGCAGCTGGGCGGTTCTGCAATACCTCTTCCACCTAGCCACAAATTCAGGAAATTTAATTAATAAAATAGTTTGGAAAATATTTTCTCGGACACCTTTCACTTTCTTACTTTTTTGTTTGTTTTTCTTTTCTCCCTTTTTCTATTTTTTTTTTTTTATTTTAACTCCGCAGGATGGTTTGTACAAGGCCCTTAATGCTATCCCCACTTTTGGAATCCTGTTTTTAGCACATTGTGAAGACAGAAACCGGATTACTGTTGGTTTTTTTTTACCATTACAACAGCGGTTTTTTTGTTTGTTTTGGGTTTTTTCATTTTTGTGCTGTTGCCTTTTTTTTTTTTTTTTTTGGTTACATTCCACAGAGTACTTCAGGCTAAAGACTCAAGTTAAACTCAGTTATTATGGTAGAGCTGGAACACTTTACTGTTTAAATGCTAATAATGCACCAGTACCTCAATTCAACTGCTGCAAATAAATGTCAAAAGGTTGAATAATAAATATTAGAATGAGCCATTAAATTTATGCACTAGATTTCGAAAATTGAAGTCTAACTGTTAATTCAGTTAAAGTTTGTTAAGTTCCATGGTTGCACAGTAAGGGTTCACGATAATTCAATGTGGCAGCAGCCTACTTTTCGGGAGCTTTGTTTTCGGGTGCAGGGGTGTCTTTTTCCAAGAGCAGTTGCACTTACTCCTTTTTCTCTGGTTGGGAAAGGCTGGGGTCCGCCTGCGAGCCCAGCGCTGGGAAAAGCTGCCTCCTCTGAAACCAGTAAATAAATGTGGAATTCTATTTTGGGTAAAAGGGTGTCTTTTTACTTGTACAGCCACTCTTTGCAATTGGGAAGCCTTTTTGTTTCACCCAGAGGTCTTAAATAAGGTTACTGTTACCCACTAATGTCATGCTTAGGTTGTGGTCTGAACATGCCCTTTGCAAACTTGCAAAGCAACTAAAATATTTGCCCGGCTCACAGTACAATTTATGGTCCAGCCCCTCACGCCGGCTGGAGGAAATAGCGAAGCAGTAAATACAACACAGAAAGTGAAATGAGAGGCCGTGAGTGGAGAGAATACCCAAAATGAGAAGACCGTGTTACTCATAGCTTTTTTGGCACCAAAACTCAGGCGTTTCAACCGTGTTACACTTCCCGGTTCTACCCTCATCTCTTGAAATTTGTGGTCGTGGGGTGGTTTTTTTTGCCATGCCATCCTCCCGATGGAGCAGAAACGTTTCTACTGCACGTGACAATCAGAGGCAATTCTCTATATTTGCACTTAATATCGAAATAGTCGAACAGGCTGACTTCTAGAGTCTGGCCCTCGGTAAGACATGCTGGTATAATATATTGTGATGATGGAAGCAGTAAATCAAAATTATGGAAATTTGCACTGTTGAAAAGCATGCTTTAGCTTTATTTTCAATTAAAAACACTGTTTAAAAAAAATAACCCTGATTCCATACACTTTGAATTATTGCAGAGTTATCCGTGGTTTCCTCTCCGCTTGTAAGTTCACTGTTTTTATTTGGAGGAAATACGCTTCAAGAGGTTAACTGTTTCCCTCCCTCCCCCCCCCCTTCCCCCCCCCACCTCCCCTTCCAACGCCACGAAAAGAAAGGGAAGGGGAATTTAAAAAGAGAGAGAGGGAGAGAGAGAGAGAAAGGCTGGAGGCCGAGGTGGAGGCCGAGCTGAGGACGGGGGAAGGTCTCTGGCGGGGGGAGTCCGGGTACAGCAACTCCGAAAAGAGCCTGCAAAGTTTGCAGCTTGAGAAAGGCAGTTATAATTGAGTTGCTGAATCAGCAGAGTTTCGGATGAATAATTGCTGGTTTCTTTCTTTGGATTAGCATTTTATTTATACTAGATCAGTCCCAAATTAAATTTTAAGGATTCCACTCATCGATCAATCCCGGGAGAATAATTTATCGTAAATCAAAAAAAGGAAAAACAAAGCAACAATGTAATGTTTACTGTGTGACTCAAAGTCAACATTTCTGCTGGCAATCCGCTGCCCGGGTTTCAATTTTTTAATTCCTGCCTTTTGTGATGCCCTCTCCCAACCCCTCATGTCTCTAAATATTCCAGGCAGTCACTAACTGATTTCAGCTCTGTTTACTATAGCCACACCGGAGTTTTCCTCCCATTGTAAAAGGCCTAGTCTAAGAATACCTGCAGCCAAATATATTTAGAAAGAGTAAACAATTGCCTTTCAGTGGAGTTACCCTTCCCCCCTGCATGCACACATCCCCACACGCGCGCACACACATCACTTCCAACTGCCAATTGCAAAAGGTGCACTGCATATTTAACCGCTCTGCTGAAATCACGATGGTCACGAAAAATCTGCTTACTGGAGTTGTTCTGAGATGAATGTTTACATTCGTGTGTTTAGAGCTGCACAGATTACAGCCTTATTTCCCCACAGCTGTAAATACGTACAAGACGTACTGCTCAGGAAAGCCCCTCGCTCAGTTAGGAAGCTGTGTCTGCTCAACAAAGGTCTTCCCTTCACCAGAAAAAGGAAAAAAATAAAAGAAAAAAAGAAGGGGGGGGGGGGAAGAAAAAAGCCAAGCCCAAAAGCTACAAACGTGCAATATGCAAACTTGAAACCTAAAATTTCGCCTTGTCAATTAAACAACATATCGCTTTCAAAGTAACTCTGTCCCCTGACCCTGTTTACTTCCAATTAGAGATATGCTGATTTGGCCAGGAACTGTAAATTACAGAGGTGCCTTTTCAGGTTCCCGAAGTAATCCGGGGTGGGGTGGGGTGGGGGTGGGGGGGTGGAGAGAAGGGGGAGGAATAAGCATAAATTTATACCAAATAGGCACTGCAGAGTTGAGGACGTGAAATATGGCGCACCCAGCCCTGCTAGCGGCCCGGGACCTGCAGGCCCAGGTCCGGCACCCACAGGGCAGCTCCCTGGGCTCTCCTCAGTGAGGGCAGGCAACAGCAGAAGGCACAGAGTTAAACAGCCAAATAATCTTCACATGTGTACACCTCATCTTAGTGTGAGCCACTAACCAGGACACTCGTGTTTTTACTACCACTGGAGAAATTAGCCAGGTACAATAACTCACTGGGGGAAGAGAAAAAAATGGGGGAGGAGTAGGTATTCCTTCCAATATTATGTCCATAATGCTGGTAGTTTGGTAACTGTTTCTGACGGTGTTGTAATTATTACTGTGAGCACAGTTCATTATAATTTCAGCCTCTGTAATATAAAGTCATACCGCTGAGTTACATAAAAATAACCCATTTCCCCCCATAAAGGTAAGTTCTAATAATGAGGAAAAACAAAGGTTTTTCAAGTGAGCCAGGTCACCAGTTTGTTGCAACGTTTACACGAGGTAAAACTTAAAATGTATGAGTACTGGATCACCACCATTTTCCAATTCCTGGTGTACACAAAAGTGAACAGAATTTTCCAGAGGAAAAAGCAATGAAGGGAAGCAGCATACTTTACGGACTACACTCCATAGGTATTTGCCATACATAGACTTCACCAGTAAGTGTATTGGGAAGATATCTGCTGCCAGATGGAAGACAAAAGAAAGTTTTGAACTATGTCTAATTCTCTAGAGCGTTAAAAAGGGAACACGTGTAATGCCTTCAGCAACGAGGTATATTGCCTTAAAAGATGTAACTCGCCGTTTACAACAATTTACTTTAAGAAGCGATTGTTCTATAACCTACACTTATTTGACTACAGTGGGATAATATCTTTTCTGGTTGTTTATTTAAAACACCGCTACTAGCAATAATGCAAAATAGTTAGTAGCTGTTGTATGAAGTTTGCTGTTCAACCAGTTCACATGGCGATTTTTTTTTTAACGTGGTCTCTGATCCCTTTTCCTCTAACAGATTTAGTTGCCAATAAATTAAAGTTTCTGCAGAACTGAGAGCAATGCAGTCATGTTTGTGTTTGTCACCATTCACACGTGCAAGGGGTCGAAGCAGAAAGGGCCACAAAAAGTGGCATTTTCGACACACAGCGATCATATTCTACAGATGCAGTGTGTTAGAGAACATGAGTAACCTTGTTAACTGTGGGGTTTTTTTGGTTACGAGGATTGCTGGAAAGTATACGGCAATGGCTCATCCTGAGATCTATTTGGTCAGCTTGGAAGTACAAAAGGAGGGCGAAGCGCCTGAAAGCGAAAAGCCCAGGCTAGCAAAACAAGGAGGGAGGCGTTGGGGACCTACCTAGCTAAAGTCGTGCGTGGAGGCACTCCCCATTCCCCCGGTATTCAGCCCTGCAATCGCGGAGCTCCGGCTGCCGCGGGGTGGGTGCTGGGCCGCGGCCTGCCCTGGAGCCCTTGGGGAGCGACGGCTACCCGGCCTTAGGCCCATCCACGTTGCATTTCTTCACTGTGCTGATATAATTATTTGCCGTGCCCTAGGCCCCTCTCTCTCCCCCTCTCCCTTTCACTCCGAGGCGGCCTCACAAGCCCCCGCTTTAAAAGGCCCGAGATGTTTTGCATGAAGCGCTCACAATAGGGGTTGAGAGAATTGACAGTTTCAAAAACAAGGCGCCCTGTCCTTTCCAGATGCCGAAGACCCCTCTCCCGCACCATCCCTCGTTTGCTCCTCGCCGCTGGTGGCTTTATCCTTAGCATTGCAAATATACGGCAACAGCTGTGTTTGTAAACAGGGGGGAGGTCGGCAGGAGCCCCGCCGCCGGCCCTGCTCCGCGCGGCGCGCTGCCTCCGCTGGCCGCCGCTTCGCCGCCTCGCCAGCCACCGCCGGTACATCAGTGGGAAAAAAATGAGGAAAGGGAGGCGAAAAACCATGAAGGGAGCGAAGTCGGGACGCGGAAGGAGCGCGGCCCTCGAACGGCGGGCCTGCTCGGCGGTGGGGCGGCCCCTGCACGGCGGGCCCGGGGGACAGCGCGCCTCGGGCCGCCATCTTGCCCAGCGCTACACAGCCGCCCCCTGGCACCCTGGCCCGGCTTCCTCGCTCCCGCAGCGGCCCCCCACGGCACAGCGGGGGTGACGGGGCAGCCTGCGGGACCCCCGGGGCTCCCGCACTTCAAAGCGGCCTCTCGGAGGGGCCGCGGCTCCCACCCCTCTCCCCCCTCCTGCCCCTCAGTTGGGGCGTCCATCTTCCAGGCTCTCCTGTGGCGCGGCCCAGGGCACGCCGGCTCTCGACATGCCCTTCCGTGCGTGGGGGATCGCGGTTTTCCCCCCACTGTGGGGAAAGCCCGCGGTACTTCCGCGGGGCCCCCGGGGCAGCTGCAGGGCGAGAGGCCCGCGGGGGCAGCGCCAGGCCCCCGGGGGGAGGCAGCCCAAGGAGGCACCGGCGGGGCCCGGCGCCGGAGAGGCCTCGGGGCCGTGATGAAGGCCTTGGGGTCTCGGCGGAGGCCGTGCGCCCTCAGCCCCCGCGGAGCCGGCCCGGGGAGGGGACAGTGAGCGGGGTCAGTGCAGAAAGTGCAACAGGGCTGTTTGCTCTTGCGTCTAAAATGCAGTCGGGGCTGTAAAGCGTGTGAAATTACGCACTGGTCTCTTAAAGAGTGGCTAATTTATAGTAAATAGCGAGGGCTTTGTAAATGGCTTTATTATGTTGTTTCTTGTTAATTGTTGAGAAAATCCCCATTGTTGAGTGTGAATGGCTTTATGGGCTAACCCGGTCCCCGCTGCAATCCCGGGGCAGTAAATGGCCGCTCCGCTAATGTGGCCCGTAGCGAGAACCCGGCACCAGCACGGTGACCTTTGGGCGGCGGCGCCGGGTGCGCGGAGGGGGCGGGCAGCGCTAACATGGACGCCCCCCAGGCAGCGAGGAAGATACGGGACCCAGGCACAGTGGTGATCCCGTTCTCCCGGCCTGGCCGCCCGGGAAGCATCGGCGCGGAGCAGGCCCGGCCGACTCTCCCGGCGCAGGGTCGGGCCCGTCGTGGCTCAGCACACGTGCAGGGGCCGCTCCCCGCCTTTGTTAACGGCCTCGGTGGCCCGGGGTGCTCTGCCCTGCCGAGGAGCACGTTTGCCGGGCGAGGGGGGCGGGGGGCGCCCCGGCAGCGCCGCGCTCTCCTCCGTCTCCCTTAGACAAATAAATAAGAGCCAGCACCTCCATCCCCTTCTCCCTCAGTCCCGGAGGGAGCTTCGGAGAGTTGGGGTGCTGCAGTGAACTTCTCCGAACTCCACATCCCGGCCCCCGAGGTGGGCGCTTGGCGGGGGGAGAGAGAAGGCACGCTGCTGTTCCCGTTGGTCAGAAGACCCGGGGACGCGGGGTCTCCCCCGCCGCTGGAACATAAACGCCGTCTCACCGAAACGCCTCCCGAGCGCACGTGCCTGCATATTATAAAATACAAATCGCGATGAAATGTAAATTCCACTCTAGAAACTTATATTGGGCTATTCTCTTTCCTGAAATCTCTCCCCCTCTGATTCGCTATTAGGAGAATTCCCCCAGGGTTTAAAGCACTTGTTTCACGGATTTCTGCACAGCCCACATCTGTCGGCTTCCCCTCCGCGGCTCGCCCCTTCGGGAGGCGGGGAACGCCGCGGCTCTCCTGGCGGCGCCGGGCGCGGAGAGGCCGCAGCAGCCCCGGCACTGCACCTCGGAGAGCAGCGACTTCCCTACCCGCCTTCCAGGATTGAATTGCAAACGTGTCAGATGCACGGCTGCCGCTTCCCCGGGACTCGGGCTCGCAGCGCTTTTCCAGGCTGATTAGTAGTGTCGGAGCAGCGAGATAGGGCTGTACAGTCCATTTCCCTCAAAACAGGATGTTTCCATCAACCTGCGTTTGGTTTTCCCCAAAGAGCGGCCGAGAGTTTAGCTGGGAAACAGGTCCTGGCTAAGCCCTCTCCTTTAGCGGCCACTCGGGTCACATCACATCTTTGGTTTTTATTTCATCCTGTTATTCCCCTTTCTCGGGGAAAAAAAAAAAATAAATAACCGAGCAAACAAGCAGCGCCGCTTGAGAAGCCGGTGCTGGTGGCGAGGTGCGGGGCTGCCGCGGCAGGGCCGGGGCACGGCTCACCCCTGGGACCCCTTCCCCGGCCTCCGTGGTGTTTGTCGGGGCTTGTTGTTGCTCCCGCAGCAAAACCTCTGCTCTCCCGGACCACCTCCCGGCCGAGCAGCGCCTGGGCTGGGGTTTCCAGGGGCTTTGTGCCTTCGTGGAGACGCATGTGAATGGGGCGGCGAGTGCTAAAGCTGCCACATAACCTGCGAGAACATATGTTTTGTATTTACCAGCGATGCTTTTGTATTCCCTGCGATTCAGGGGTAAACTGCCGGGACGATAGCAAACCCAGAAATGTTATCAAATAAACTGCATAGAAAAGTAATAGTAATAATAATAATGATAATATGTATATATTTAAAAATGAAATAAAAAGGGGTTCTCTTTGGGAAATTCCTATTTCCACTTTGCTGGATGTGATAGTTTGAACGAGGGTAAATCACGATAACGTGCTGTTCCGTGTACAGTTTTCTAGACCATTTTGAAAGCTTTCCTGTGTCTGCTGCGAATGTTTGAAGTAGCACGTTATGACCAAGAGAAGAATTTTCAGGTTGTTTCCTGCTATGACATAATCGTCCCCGTCAAAATCCGGCGAAGTTCGCCGGAGGGAAAAAGATGTTCGTGCTAAATGATGTGGGAGAAGAAAAGAGAGAACGACGTTTAATGCGCGCTATAAAATAATGTCAGATCTCCCCGACTGTGATCTCGCAGGCTCTCTTACATTTTAGGGGAAGTTTATAAATGGTTACCTGGGGTTTACAAATTTTGCCAGTAAAATCTCATTAATTCCATTATGATTTCGGTATCCTTCTCCCGTAAAGGGGCCTGTAAAATGCAGTAATTCCACACAAGCCCTGCCATTCATCAAGTCCGGGTACATTTGTATTTCCCTATCTCGCTGCGTAGAGGCCGATAAATAGAAAGGCTCTCCAGATAATCGCTGCTATCTCCTGTCCTCCACGCAGAGCACTTGGTGATGTTTGTTCCGCCCCGGAGAACCGAGCTTCTTAAAGAGGCTTGGAGGGGGGTCAACTTTTTAAAACACACCTGAAAGCTGGGAAGCTTGATACGTGTTTGCATTGCTCGCGGGGGAAAAAGGAGGACACCCGGCAGCAATTCCTCATCAGCGGACTTAAAAGCGGCTCCTGCCTTTCCCGAGGCCTTTCTGCCTCTCCACTTCCCTCCTCTCCCCACTATCCCCTCGGCAAACACCCGCGCCGAGGGTCCCAGCGAAGGCTGCGGCCCGAAGCACGGAGCCCAGCTCCCCGCCTGCCGTGCTGCCGTTGTTCCTCCCGTTTTCCACAGGAGACGGATGACATCGGCTTTAGGGAAAAGCTCCGGAGGTTAACGGAGGGTTTATCAACTCCCAGCCCCGCTAACTGCGAGGTCGGTTTTGCCGTGGCTTCGACTTCACCAAACCTGCAAACCCAATTTGCCTTCCGCGCAACATCCACTGCTTGTCTCTGGTTTAGCAACGTCGATGACGTCTGATCATTTAGAAAGACGAACTACACGAACATCAGATAGTTTGTATTAGAATCAAGCACAGTGACAATTGCACAGAGCTGGTTTTAATTTTATTCTAAAGTGTTTACACATCGACATATGGTACATTTGTCTTCGCTGAGAAAGTTAAGAATCGATAGCGTTAATAGCTTTGCATAGACGTGATAGAGATTAACATTTCTGCATCTCTACCAGCCTAAGATTCCCGTGCTTGGGTGCTAAGGGAAAAGGGGGTTCACATTGAAGAAGAGCTGTCTGTGCCCGCAGAGGTGCTTGAGTATCCTCTCGGGCACCGCCGAGCTCAGCAAGTCTGACCCTGTCCCTGCTCAGGGCTGTGAAGAGTCAGCAGTGCCCTTACTCCGGTTTTACCTTAATTTTGCAAAGCTTTTGCTCAGCAGTACCTATAAAGCTCACGCCTGAGAAAACAACTGGTTTCTTCCCGGGGAAGAGCGGCTCTGTGATAAAAGCCTGGAGCCCGGTTCCCCTGGGCTCCGACTAAGGATGACGGCGTTTGCCAGGAGCCTCCCTCGCTCCCACGGAAGCAGGAAAAGCAAAGCCGCCGCTCCCCAGCTCACACTTTCTGCCAAGGTGCCGCAGGTCCTTTAGCGGGCTCCCTGGTTTTCCCAAAGGATGTTCAGCGACATCCAGTCTTAGCGAGATAGGGTGGCAAAACCTCCGTTGTGCCGGGACTTTTTCTAGGATCGAGGATGTGCTCCCAAAGAGGTAATAAACCCGCGGATTTATGTATATCTACGGACACACACCAATACGTAGGAGTCATCGACATTTGCAAACGCTGCTAATGCAGCATTTTCCCCCAACATGGAAGAACTATTATTTTCAATTTTCAGGTGTTGCTTTGGGAAGATCATGAAATCACGTAGGAGCTCGAAGCCTAACCCGATCCACAGATGGCTGCGCACGTCTCTAAGTCAAACAGGTCAAATAATTTTTAAAGACGCATTTAGTAAGAAAGAAGAAAAAAAAAAAGAAAGAAAAAAGAAAAGGAGAGAAAAGGCGTCTAAGCTGGAAACCTGTGGGGGCATAACAAAAGGGAAGAGGCCAGAAAGAAATATCCCACAGTGGATTACAAGGTTATGGGACAGGTCACTATAGGAAAGTTAAACAAAAAATGAAGGGTACATTATATAAACCTCACGTAATTAAAAAATAGTTAGTCCCAATGTTGTCGTTAGACCCTCAGGTATTTGTGGAAGTTGTTGATCAAGTGCCTGTGAATTTATTGGGAGTTTATTCTATTAAGATACCTTTATTTACCCGGCGTTTGCTTTTTAACATAGTTAGGAAACTGACCGCAGCCTTTAATGACTGTGTGTTTAATGAAGACTATAATTATTTAACACTGCAGACAGATGTACAGAACGAGCTGTTACAGGAGGGGATGTAGTCAGAGAAGAAATAACCCCAGCCTTACAGAGAGAGGGCTGTAAGACAGTAATATATTAAATATTGCGGAGATCGATTTCAATATCCTGAGTGGACACGGGAATAAAAATTCACCCCCAAGATGAAATGATTGGGAATTCTTTGTTGGGATGGAAAAAAATGCGATTTTCTTCTTTTTCTTTTCTTTTTTTTTTCCGTTTGTTTTTTGTTTGGTTTTTTTTTTTTTTTTTTTTTTTTAGATCCTTTTTGTTCAGGTTAGAAGAGGGCCCGGCCAGCATCTTTCATGCCCCAGGGTCCCGGTTTGGGCTATAACCCTAAAGGTTACTCGCATCTCAATGGCGTTTCTCCGTGCTAAAAAGATGGGTCTTTGTCCGAAGAGAGCCGGATTAAATATCAAGCCCGGCTCCGGTGCGCGGGACGAGGGCAGCCCCCGGCAGCGGCCCCGCCGAGTAGCAGCTCTCCGGGGCGCCGAGCGGGGTGCGCCTGGGGACGCCCCTAGCAGGGATCCCGGTACCGGGCAAAGGAGCTGGGTCTTGCTTCGGTCGCCAGGGCCGGGGGGGGCGGCGGAGGGAGCTGCCCCGGTGCCGACACTGGGGAAATAAGAGGGGGGAGGGGGAATAGCACCGGGCTGCCGTTTGCCCCAGCCACTCTCTTCCCGTCCTTCCCCCTACATCGCCTCCCGTCCCCCCCCGCCCCGCCACGGCCCTTCTCGGTTTTAAATAATAATTAAAAGGCGGAATGAAATTAAAGAGAGGCAGAGGATGGGCGAGGTGGTTCCGCGCCCCCGCCGGAGCCCGCCTGGGCGATGGGGATACGGGTGAAGGCGGCCAGAAGGCGTGCGGGGCTGCCGGGCCGGGATTCCCTGCACCCTTCGGGCCACCTCTGCCCTCTTCTTTCTCCTCCTCCCCGTCTTCGAGGTATCCGGGCGGCACAAGACTATCAGCAGTAGCCGTGACTGAGGTTTGGCCGGGCAGCGGTCGGGGCTGGGGTTTGCTCCGCTCCTGCTCGGCTGCAGGGGAGAGGAATTACAACCCAGAAACTGTGAACCTGTTGACTGCCACATCCCGCGTGAAAGGGCCGGTAGTCTTTTACATTCCCAAACCTATGAAGTGGGGATGCCATCGCTGGGCCCCTGGATTCACCTGTCACTGCAATCACTGCCCTCTAGCACTGACAAATATTCACAATAAAAGAGTGAAAGGGTCTCTTAAGGTTCACTGATTTGTGTGTAGAACTTTGGAAAACTGCAAACAAGCGAGAAAAATTGTCCATTCTTGTGAAGGGAAATACAAGTTTGCACTTAACCGTTCAGCGACAAAACCCACGGACCGGCCAAAGAGCCGGGCACATCCACTATAATCTCCATAACAATTTCATTTCCTCTCTTCCCTCTCTCCCTCTTTACTGGTTAGCAAAGGGGAAAATCTAAGGGTTTAATCCCGAGGAAGGCTTTCCATTTATTCCCGCTGCAGGGAGAAGGGGATATTGAGAAAAGCCAACAGATCCCGGACAAAATGGAGAGGGAAGCCGGCGGGCTCTGCTCTTGGAGAGGGGCTGGGAGCATCCAGCCAGAGGAACACATGCCACTCGGGGTGAAATAGAAACTGCCGCTATTAAATTTCCTTTTAAGTGTGCCTTTGGATTAGCTGTACACGGAATCTAGTAATTAAGGCCCTTCTCTTTAGAGAAAACCTTTTCGGTTTCGTATTCCAGCGTCGGGCGTGATTGCTGCGTGCTCGAGAGAAAAAACATAAAGGACCAGTTTTTTTCTTTGAGCGCAAAAAGTTGCTGCCACAGAAGTGGTTTCTACTAAAGACGACGTTAAATTGTAGGGTATTAGCAATAATCACCGAGGGATCTGTTTTATACCGTCTCAGGCCTCAGAATCTGCTGTTCCCGTCTTGTTGGGACCGGGGAAAAGCGCTTCCCGATTAAATTCTGCATTAATAGAACTTGGCAACCGGCAACAAAAACCTTGCTTAAGTGAAATGAAGAGACAAAAGGCACTTTAAATGCTGAGGCTGGGGGCTGGGGAGCTTATGCCCCAATTTTAAATGAAGACGACGTTCATGCCTCGCAGCCAGCTCTAAGCCCGGGCTCGGCCAGCGTGAGGATAGCGCCGTTCCCCCGCGGCCTCGCCGCCGGGCTCCGGCCAGGGCTCCCCGCGCCCCCAACCCCTCGTAGCTGAGACCCGGGAGACCTCGAAACCGACCCCCGGCTCCAGGCGGAGCTGCCTCCGTCTCACCGGATCATTAACGGGGCCGCAGCTCCGTCGGCCGGGGAGGGTCCCCCTCGCCGGGGACCACGGCCCCTCCGCAATTCCCCAAAAGGGCATTGCACGGCATTGCTCTGGGGAGGGCTGCTTCACACACACACACACACACACCCCCGACACGCGGGTGTCGTTTCCCACGGGACACGCGACCTTAGAAACCTCTTCCAGATGCCCGCGGAGTGTGTGCGGGGAGGACAGCTCCGGCAGGGTCTGTGCTGCACAGGGCTGCGCGGAGCGTGGAGCGCGGCCGCAGCCTCTTAAGCCCGTGCCGGGGCCGGCTCCGGGGGCGGAAATAGAAATGTAACATCTCTGCAGACAAATTAATTTTTGACGGATTTATGGCACGGTTTGGCTTTCAAGATACTCATTTGCTCCTCCGAGCTGTACTCAAGTCCGGGGTGCAGCGGCATAAACACGCACGGGCTGCTCGGCGGAAACCCGCCAGCAGGATCTGCCAGCCAAAGATCAAGACACTTTGTGCATTTGCCACAGATAATGCCCATATTCCGAGTGAGTGATCAGAGAACTCCGGTATTGTTAAGTAAAATGAGAGGAAGGCGAGTGACGTGGGAGCCGAACAATGGCATTTCTGAATCAGTTTGGTTGATTGACATTTGGGGGCTTCATGACCCGAGGGAATAGGACTCATTACCGTGAATACACCAAAACATCAACCGAGATTAGAACTCTGGATCTTTTAAAAATCCTATTTCATTCTAAATTATAGTGGGAAAATACCAATTCTAAGAAAAAAATAAAAGAAAGAGAGAGGGAAGAAATTACTCCTTTATGCTCCTTTAATTGCTCAAAGCCCCCAAATAGAGTAAGAAATGGCGTTAAGATTTTAGGCAGCATATAAGAGGAGAAAATTAACTTTACAAACTAAAAGGCTTGCAGCTGACAGAACACCGAATGCGAGGAAATCCATGTCTCTGGGACCGGCAGATCTTGCTCCGAGCTGAGGTGGGAATAGGCGCACGGTGCAGGAATAACTTAATAAGAAGGATATTTGACAGATTGATATGAATAACTAATTATATATTATTTAATTCCATCCTTTGATACGCGTTTTATACCCCAAATCCTCAGGAAAATGACTAGGAAGGGTGAGGGAAAAAATTAAAGGGTGAGGGAAAATGTGTCCAAATCAGCCTGGACAGTCAGGAGAGGCGATGATCAGGGCTGCCATGGATACTGTTTGGAAGACAATGTCTATTTTTCACCAAATTGGGAGTAAAAAAGCCAAATAGAGAGGGGCCGAGGAGGGTAAAATCTCGGGGATGTGGGGGGGTGGGGGGGTGGGGGTGACGGTCCTGCCCGGCCGGGACCAGCGACGCAAGGATTTGCCCATCACCAGAACCATCTCCGGATCCTGGGAACCAAAACACAGTCCCCGAGTCCAGCACAGGGCCAAGGGATTTTGAATAAATATAGTTGGATTTGCTCCTTCCTATCTTTTGGGAAATGAATGCTCACGGGGCTCCTGCTGCAGGATGGAGCGTTTAACCAGAGAATGTGGCTTCCAGGGGGGGTTCCCCTGCTATCAATTTTTCGATCAGATATCCAGGCTGGGGATTGCTCAGGAGTAGCTGCTTTGCACAATAGAAACAAGGACGTGTCTATTTATCCGGGCATCAGAAATACAGATAATTAGGACCCCGGCAATCCTGCCAAATAAATTTAGTGCTTTCGGGTTAAAACACAGGCACACAAACAAACCCGATGATTATCTAAATGTTCAATTATACATTGAGTAACCCGGCCAATGGCTCAAAGCCTCCGCACATGTAGATATCATCATCTTTGTACGGAGACATCTTGGCTTTAATTGATGAGTGCTTCGTCCTCGTTATTCTCAAGAAAAACAGGGGGCACGTCACATTAAAATTAAGATTATTTTGATTTTTCAGGCTCTTAAGGAAAAATCTGTCTGATTACATTTTGAAATGGGAGGGAGAGGCGGTGTGGCTCATTGGGGAGTTCGAACAAAGGCACGGACCCGATAACCGGCAGGGCTGAAGCGGGGCGGGGAGGGAGCACCCCGCGTTCCCCCAGTCCTCTGAAGGTGCCACCCGAGGGGACGGGCGCTACGGGGTGCTCCGCCGGCTCCGCGCCCCGGCCGAGCCCCGCTTATTGCCGGAGACCGGCAGTGGGACCCACGCGGGATAACTTAAACGTGCGGCGCTCCCGCCCGTCTCACCGTGCCCGCGCACGGCGGGAAGAGACCGCCCGCGGGCCCCGGGAGCGTGCCCGGAGCGGGGCGCGGGGCGCGGTGGGGAAGGCAGCGCTCCGCCGGGCGGCAGCGGCCTCGGTCCCGCACCTGCGCGGGGGCCCCTTGGGGAGCTCCCGGGGAGGGCAGCGCCCCGGGGGAACAAAGGCGGTGGCGCGGGGGGCTCCCGCTCGGCGGCGGCGGCGGCGGGTGCCGGGCGAGGAGAGGCCGCCGGCGGAGGGGCCGCCCCGCCGCTGCCCAGGCCTCGGGCCCCGCCCGCCGCGGCTGGAGCCAAATGTGGGGCTGCAGCGCCCCCTGCAGAGCGGTAGCTGAGCTAGCAGCGGCGCTGCGGCGGCACCGCCCCTTAAAGGAGAAAGAGCTCTTAAGGTGGAACGGGAAAGGAGCGGCCCTTCTCCACGCCGCTGAGCGAGGGGAGCCCCAGTCCCGCCCGACGGCGGTAGCCGCAGGGCCGCTGACCTCCTCCGGAAGTACCGTCCATGCTGGTGCCGCCGCCGCCTCAGTCCTCTCCCGTGAAAGCATCGCTGGTTTTGCGGTGCACGTCAGTAAAGCGCGGAGTGCTCCCACGGGCGTGATTTTCCACACGGGAGCCGAGGGCCGTACGTCGCCGGGTGGATTAGTAGGGGGCTGGGGCAGCGGCAGAGGGGACACCATTGAGGGAGGTGCCGGAGGGGATGCCCCGGCCGAACCGGCCCCTCCGACGGTGGTGGCGGCTCTGCTGACGGGGTCCGACCCTCACCTCCCAGCACCTCCGGCTCTTCCCGCTTCGCTTCATGGCAGGGACTGCCCGCTTGTTCCCAGGGTACGGACTGTCCTCGCTACCCGCGCGCCGTCCCCAGGGACCGGTGGCCGCACCGTGTTCCCCGCCGTCCAGGAGCACTGCCCCAGGAGGGGGTGGAAGAAAAGGAAAGGGGAAAATGGAGAAATAGAAGTGGTACACCAATAAGTGGTCCTTCTCCGGGGGTGAAGCGAGCCCTGCCCGCCGCTCTGCGCGGAGCAGCGGAGCTGTTGCCAGCCCCGGGCAGCTTTACCGAGAGTTTCCGCCGGCTGCCGGGCAGAGGCTCTCCTGTGTTTCCCCCCGCGCACACCGCGAAGGCGTCAGCTTCTTTTCGTGGGGGGGGGGAGGGAAGGGCGGAGGCTGCGCGGGGCGCCGGGGCCGCGGGCCGAACCTCCGCGGCTGCGGGACGGGGCCTTAGCAGGCAAACTATTGGCGCGGAGCTTGCTCTGCGTGCCCTGCGCCGTTCGTCCTGGAGCAAACCGAATAAAGTTAAATAAGAAAAAATAAAATGAACAGGCGGGGCACGATTCCCCCCACACCGTGTTTTGCAGCTGCCGGGCCCTCCCGTCCCGGGGACGCAGGGATGGAGGAGCCGCCGGCCGCGCTCCTCCGCGTACCTTCCGCGCCCCTCGGCATCACCGGGCAAATGGTTTTATTCTGGCTCTTGGGGTTAGTGGGAAGGCGCCACGACACCGCGGAGGGTCCTCGCTCCCAGGGCAAGCGCCGGCTCGAAGCCCCCGAGGGGTTTCAGCGCACGGGGAGCCGGTGCACGCGGAGGGTGAACCGCGGTTAATGCGGAAAGGCGAACCCCGCTAAGGACATCCGCATTTGCACCGCTTTTATCCTCTAAAACGGAGCCGAGAAGGCAGCTGCGGGAGCTGAAGATGCCTCTCGGTTGCACAAGCGCTAGATCGTTGCGCTGAAAATTCAGGCTCCGAATTTCTTCTGTTTCTAGACGGGTGATGTTTTATTTTGGGGGACTGGTCTTGGGGGAAACTAATTAAGACAAATCTGCATTAGAGCTACCCTACAAAGGCTAGTAAGCACGACGCGGTTTCCCTGTCATGGTTTTTAAAGCAGTGATGCGTGTGTGGCAGCGGTGGGGCTGCCCTACCGCGCAGCGCCGCGCAGCGCCGCGCAGCGCCCGCGGCCTCACGGTGGCTTACGAGCCCCTCCGAGCCTCCGCAGCGCTAGACGAAATAACAGCGAAATGTTGTCAAAACCAGGCCCGTTTTCCGCTCCCCTCTCCCCACGCAGCAGAGCTGAGTGATGGCGGCTGGCGCGGAGCTGCGCGGAGCTGCGCGGAACGATCCCGGACACTGCTCCCCCGTTTGTTTCAAGTGAAACAGGCCAGCGAAGCTCCGAAACGAGACGGGGAAGGAAGGCCCTTGTCTTCTATTCATCGCCGCCTTGTTTTTAGCTTCCCTCTTGACGTTTCCGCGGAGCAGCCAAGAAATTAGTGCCGGGTCTCTCCCGGCCAGAGAAGATCCCGGAATTTGGCATTTATATATTTAGCTTGCTGATGGGCTTTCATGGGCTGGAAGCTTAGAAAACGGGACCAAAATCTGCACCCTGCCAACTTACCCAAAAGGCACAAATGGTGGAGGGAGGGAGCGGTGTTTCCCCCGGGGGTTCATGCACAACAGAATTAAAAATAGTACACGGCGATTTATTGATTAATTTAACTTTTGAAGGGAAGGCTGTAAAATCCTGAAGGGGCAAGCTGTGCCATGAGTAAGCAGCAATCCCAGAGTCTTCAGCGGACCATTTCACAGTAAGCCATAATAACCGCGATTAAAGCAGCAGCAGCAAATCTGGTACCTTATCTCCCCTTTTTATCTAAAGCATCAGAATATTCTGTCTTCCCGTGACAAAGGAGCCCTCATCCAAAGCATTTTGTTCCCCTTGACAGAATGAAACACATTTTCCTCCCCAAAGTAAACATAATACATGTGACTAAAACACTGGCAGGGCCAACAGCAGGGAATTTAACTTTTAAAGAAACCGATCTCGGTCCGTGATTGATGCTGTGTCGCTCTGACAACAGAGAGTGTGTAGCTAATTGCCTCTATAAACGAAAAAGATATTGCCCTCGTTTTATCAAACACATTCTTTGTCTGGGGCTAAAACAAGTGTCACAGTAAATGAACATGACTGTAGAGATTAATAGTTTCCCAACACTGAAATCTGAATAAGAACCCCACGTTGGAAACCAGTGTCTGGTTCAAACTGGGAAGGAGGTCTGCTTTAATTTTTCAGGAGCAGTTTTCCTTCCCAAGGTTCCACCTTTGCAGCTACCATCACCTGGGTGCTGCTGATGGGGTAATCCACAGCCCCTGTCATCAGAACCTCGAGGACCTCCTGGAGGCCCTCGGGACGTTTCCAGCCCTGGGGACCTCCCTGGCCCTGAGTCTCTCTGTGCAGAGCTTTGGCCACGGCTGCCCAGGCAGGATGGTCCAGAGGACACAGCTGTCCCACCTGTCCTCCACAAGGCATCGTGGAGAAGGAAGCGCAATAGGTTTCCTTTGCGTTTCACTAAAGGACAGGCTCATACTGACTTTCCCCAGCAGAAGAGCTTCAGGTGTTTTCTCTGCTCCTAAGCATATATACATAAAATATATATCTATAAATGTATATATAAAATATACATATATTTTCTTTCATCTTGAGGACCAACAGCCAGTATTAGGAAGAAAATAGGAAAGCTTTAGAGTAGTATTTCTTCAAACAGGTAACAGTAAATTCTGTGCAAGCACTTAACAAAATAAAATTTCATCTTCAGCCAACACCAAAATGTGGCTTCTGGTATCTCTCTCTCTCACAACTTCTCTGTTTATGCTTTTGCTCCCATCATTTCCCTTACAAACCATTCCCTCAACTTTGTAGCCTGGCAGAGTAACGCTGCCCTGTTGCACTCCCATTTTTTATTTTCTTCAAAGGGATATTGAGATTTTGAAGAATATGAAGAAGAGACCTTCCCCTCACACTCTTACGTTTTGAAACCCAAAAGTGTTGTACAAGATGCTCTTGGAGCGTGTCTCTTCTTAAGGAACTGGATTACAACATGAAATACCCCAGGAGATGGAAACATGAGGTGCAGAAGGTCTCTTTAACCTACTGGGGAAAGGAATAGCCTGAACAAATAGCTGAAAACTGGAGCCAGACCAATTGACTGTGTGAAGGAAAGCACTTGTTTGTAGGACACTGCCCAGGAATGTGGGTAATTCACTGCTAGTTTGCTGCTTCTAAGCCTTCCTTGAAATGATGCTCTTGCCAGACACTAAGTTACTGGATGCAATACTGGGGGAAGCTGGTCGCATCTACTGGCCAGCATTACACAAGATGTATCTACTCCTATGGACCTGGCGTTTTTTTTTTGTGGATTCATAAACTTAACACCGAGGATCACAGTTTCTTCTCCTGCTTAGTCCAAGCTTGGTGACACTGATCATGAAGCACGTGAAGATCCTGAAGTGCCAGTACCTTCTCCTGAGGCTGCTGAAAAGTAGTTTTCCACTTTCCTCTGGTTTATCTAGAGTGGTTACTGACAGAGAACCTCCACAGGAGCAAAGCATCTTGCGTAATCATTTATGCTTCACTTTTAAACTCTCAAATCCATTCCCTTGTCTTTTTTTTTTCTCTAAGAATTTGCTTCTTACTCCATGCAATAACAAGCACATTCCCAGTGCTGATATTTTCCCTGCTGAACCTGCCTTACAGATAGCATGAACAGTGCAGTTATGCCTATTAGTCACAGTGCTCGGCCCTGGTGTTAGACTAATTTGGAAAGACTTCCTGCATAGCAAGAAACAGCAGGATTTGATCATAGTCAGGGATCCGTTACAACGTGCAGCAAGGCTCTTTAAGGAGCCCTTATCACCTGGTACATTTAAAAACTGCGCTTCATGAGGCACCAGTAAAAAAAAACCCACCAAGAAACATCGCATCAAAGGAGATCAGATCGCTGAATCTGTTAAATCTTCTCCCTCACTGCTTTCTAGGGCAATGATTTGATTAAACAGTAATAATAAAAATATCTGATGGAACAGGGAGAGAATGGACAGTGAATATTGGCTCTTTAACTGCACTATTTTGGGGAATATTAAATTAATGTTCCTACACGATGTCCAGGCATCAATCCTGATATCCCTGGAGTCAATGGTGACATTTCTATTGCCTTCTGCGGAAGAGGGCTATTTATCTGAGGGCATCTTGATCAAAATAAACACAAAGAAATAGAATGTACATGAGAATATTTTGATCTTCCTTTTGCTTGATTTAAACAATTGCTTTGGTCCTAGATTATTAAATCTTGACTTTACCCCAAGAGAGATTGCTGTTGTATTACTATCCTCTTTCTTTTGCTGCAGGGATAATCAAACATTTCAATAGCTTTCTGTTGACTGTGAGTCTGTAGTTACTTTTAACCCTTTTTCAGCCTACTCAAACACAAAAAGTTAATGAAAACATCTCCAGACAGCTCTTGGTTAATCAAAATATCAAATAGACTTTAAAAAACCCGAGTGCTCTATCAGCGGTTAAAAAGCAGATATGTTACAGAACGGGTAATATATTGACGCAGTTGGTACTGAAATCACCTTGTGAAATTTGAGCACCGGTGCTAGGCAAATACACAGATTTTGATGACACCTTCTGTTTCAAGCAGCCCTTCCCTATAGCTCACAGCTCACATCTTGGGCTCCCA
This sequence comes from Myiopsitta monachus, assembly GCA_017639245.1. NCBI lineage: Eukaryota > Metazoa > Chordata > Aves > Psittaciformes > Psittacidae > Myiopsitta > Myiopsitta monachus. The sequence goes on from CM029919.1 coordinate 27,461,542, forward strand.
GCAGCTGACGTATTTGCCTTTTTCAACAAAATAAAGCATGATGATCTTTCAATGAACACTATCGGAAAAAGTGCATCTGTTCTGGTTTACATCAGACAGCCATTTTTGCTGCCGTCTTGTAACCCCCTTTTTGTTTTGCCCCACAAAAACAGCCCCTCAATAAGATTCAGAGCTGTCTACATGAATGTCTTACTATTAGCTGCAAAGGGGGGAGAGCTATAAACGCAACCAGTTGTTCTTTAGTTTAAAGTAAGGTAGCCGTCCCTGATTTTTCCCTTGGTTCTCAGGACAAAAATAAGTAGGAAAATATGGTTTATTTTCCAAATGTCTTTTTTTTTTAATAGGATCCTGTTAATAACAGCGTTCAGAAGCCTGCAAGGTGTGAGCGCCATCATACTATGTGACCTCTTAGGTATTAGCAACATGAGTTTCTGCAGTCTGATTTAAGCAGTCAAGTTACAAACAGGTACAGACCAATGCCACACACTCAGAGCAGGAATTTTTACCATCTGTGTCGCAGTATAAAAACCCTCCCCAATGAGCGGATAATTTACTTTCCTCATTCAGCAATATAACTCGGCTGGACAATTAGAGGCACTGGTATGTTAATAAAGTTTCCAGGGGTGGAGGTGGCAGGGAAGGGTTAAGCCTCGCTGCCTCCCGGCCCCTTCCGCTGGGGTGGGCTCCTGGGAAGGAGCGCGGCCACTTTCTAAGGCGAGAGGGGTGCGAAGGGAGAGCCTGCTGGCCGCGCCGGCTGTTTGGCCAGGGGTGAATCTTTGTGCGGCGTTACTTTGTGTATTAATGAACCATGCCTAAAAGGAAGGGCCTACAAGAGATTTGGGAATTCCCCGGGCGGGCAGGGGTCTCCCTCCCTCGCTGCGGGGCGCTCCGGAGGGATGCTCAGATCCTGTGGGGGGGACGCTGGCAAGAAGCAGGCAGGGACACAGTCCTGCCGCCATCCTTCGAGAGCGCAAGTTGCTCCATCAAGATCCGTTCACAGATTTTCCCTCTCCACCCCAGGCTCTTTAAAAGCCCATTCAGCGGCAACTCCATCCCCAGCCCCCCGTGCCTTGCTCAGCCCCTGCGGGGCTGCGATGGGGGGAACACGGCCTTTCTCTGCCCCAGGGCTTCCGCCCGGCTCTTACAGCAGCTTCGTGGCTTTACGGAACCAGGCACCGTTTCACCGGGACGGAGCCGCTGGGCGGGCAGCGGCGGGCAGTGGGTGCCTCGTTTTCTGCGGGAAACCGGGCTGGAAACCCAAGCGCCGGGTTCAAAGGCAGGGAGCGGGGTGCTGCGGCGGCTCGGGAGCATCTCCTGCTGCTGCGAGGGGCGCGCCGCCGGCTGGACGCACCGGCTTACAAACGCCCAAGTGCGGGCTTTGTGTCCCATCCCCCGCCCGGATGGGATGGAAACAGGCTGCCCAGGGAGGTTGTGAAGTCTCCCTTCCAAACCCACCGTGACACGTTCCTGTGTAACCTGCTCTAAGTGGCCCTGCGTTGGCGGGGGGGAATTGAACTAGATGACCTCCAGAGGTCCCTTCCAATCCAAATGACTCTGGGATTCTCTGATTTTGGGACTAAATAAAAACCACGCAAGAGGCTAAATGCCAGCATCCTAACTCTTAGGTACCTTTCTTTGTAGGCTGGGTTTCTAAAGGTGAAAACAATCTCTCCCTCTTTTCTGCCCCAAATGTGCATTTCCCAAGTGGTGGCAGCATTCCTGGTCAGCAGGATCTGAACCCTGAACCTTCAGCCCGGCATCACAGCTTGAGTTACAGGACTAACAGTGCTGGTCCCGCCCAGGATAATAAACTGATTTTGGGTGTGGAGAATGGGTTCCTGAGGTCACGCTGGGAGCCGCGGCCAGGCAGGGGATGCTACAGTTGCTCCTGTAGTTGTATCTTGGCCTGGCCTTTGGTTGAAATGTGCCTGCTCAGTTATTTTTAGTGTGTCATCACCATTTTTGTTGAGATTGTGACTGAAAAGGTACGTTTGTAGCTTTGTATCTTGGCAAATGGTAGCACAAAGCCGTGGGATAGAGAAAAGGCTCTTTTCTGCTGCTGGGTTTTCCCTCTTGCTAAAATTAAAAAGCAAGTTGAAGGTATAAATTCCCCAATATGTTCCAAAAGCATTTTGTAAAGGAAAGTGCATTGCAGCACAAATACCAGGGCAACCACGTAGCTTACCGAGGTTGTGTTTCAATTGTGTAAATTCCAAGGCATGACTGACTAGGTGTTTGCTGCTTGTGGGCTTAATCTTCATTTCTAAATTGTTAATACCTCTGTCACGGCAAAGGACTGATGTTATTATTGTAATCTGTGTCAACATGTGAATATTTACCACTAGGCAGGGTTTTTTCATGGAGAAGTGCATAGGGAAGTCTGCTTCCATGCTCTCTTTGCAAGAGGTCTCTTATTCCTGTTAGATTTTTGCAGACCACTGCTGATTTTACTACAATTGAAACACTTACTCTGACTTTGCATTGTGCGTTGTTTTAACAGCAGAAGATGGCACATAAACACCTTTTATCTACTTTCCCTCCTACCAGGCTTGTAACATCAAAGATCACCCCATTCATCTTTGTTTCCAGGTGGGCTGTAAGTTTTCATCTGACAGGGTTGTTGAAAATCAAACTGACTATACTTGATCACAGGGGGATCTGCATGAAAATCCATCTACAAGTTGAGCTGTAATACTTACCTGTCTAGGTCAATTTGAGAACAACAAGAATGATAAGCACATAAAGCTGAAATAGTGTTGTTTCACAGTAGGACTGTTCCACCGCCAGTATGGCAGAAAAGGCTGATTTAAGTAAATGTGGAGCTGCATGGAAAGCCACGTGATTTTATCCCAGAGGTTATTAGATGCAACTCGTTGTGATAATTCGTCTTTCCACTTGCCCTGACTTTGTATGCCGTATTGCCTGGGGACTATCCCAGCTGAAGAAGGAGGACTAAGGTATGTGAAGGAATGTAGTGGAAGTGTTGAAAAGGGAAAAAGAGCAAGAAAATCCATGCATATGCCTCTGTGTCATGGGAGAAAAAATGCTAGTTTCCAGTGGGGCTCAAGTTGTTGCTTGAAGCTTGTGGGTGCAGGGAACAGGCTCGGCTTGCATGAGCTGGAGGTTCAGCTTCAGCCCGTTGCAGGGAAGCCTTGCGAGGCCATGGCTTATTGTTGGTTGTAGTTTTGGCATTGCTAGCCAAAACAAGCCCAGCAGCAGATGATGTATTTATTTATGCTGTGTTATTCTATCGATTACATAATTTATATATGCTTAAAAGTCGAAAAATGAGAAAAATCGTCTCCCCTTTCAGAATGAAATGGCAGTATGCTATGATGTTCTGCCACTTGTGCAGTCTCATATACCAAATAACCTAACTATATTAATCAAATATGCAGGCACAACACTTCTCTATATCCCCCCCCCCCCCCCCCCGAGAATTAGCCTTGCTTTAAGAAAAATTATTTTGACTTGGATGTACTGGCTCTGCGCGGACATGAGTGATGTTAAAGAAGCTACTGCCATAAGTAAGTCTTGGACATCATGGTTTATTTGGAAATTCAGTCATTTAGCTGTGCATCTTTACATAATTTGAGCAAGTTTGACAGGTATATGGCTGTTTATATGTATGCCGTGGTTGAGCTAGTTATACTGCTTGTAAGTAAAGCTTTCTGACTCTTTCCGTTATGTGGCCATGCTTAGAACTCAGCCAAACTTTAACTACTGGGACTGAAACTTTCCAAAGAAACATTGAGCCTGGGGCAGAACTTGCAATGGAAAATTTCAACTGGAAGACTTCAGATTCCTCTAAAAGCCAGAATGAGAAAATTGTTTGTTTGGCTCATGATAACAGAAAAGAAAACAAACCCCAAACCTTACAGAAAAGCTGTAGTGTTTTCTGTAACGGTGTCATGATCCAGCATTTGGGGGAACAGCATTTGGAAAGGCACTTCTAGCTGCTCCTCGGGAAACGTGTGGCAGTTTGGTCTAGCCATGGTCCTCCCAGAAGTTACAGTTTGAGTGTGCTTGGGCTTTTGTGCTCAAGTCTCCCAAGTATTTGACCCGACTGGAGCCCTTGTTTCTCCTGGCCTCGGAGGCTGCCATGGGGCTGAACTCTCTGGAGTGGCCAGTGCAGCACCTCAGAGCATCCCATGCTTTTGGGCCAGGTGGGCTGTGGGGAGAGGGGCCATGGGGTGCTGCTTATCCTTTGCATGAAGGAAATTTCCGTTAGGAGATTACGTACAAAAATAAGCAGAGGTTGTGAAGTCAAGTGCTCAGGAATTAGGAAATGCCAGAGTGATGTTTCCTGTGCTGTCTTCCCTCCTTATCCCCCTTCTGTGTGGTGGTTATGATGCAACTTTTGAGTGCTCAAACTGTTTTTACAGTCTTCTCTTTAAATGCATTTCTTTTCTTGTGCTAATGAGTATCTTTTTTAATTGTTCAGCAGCAATAGCCCAATGGCTGTGCATATTGCAGAATAAAACTAGATTGTTTTCTTGATCAAAGTGGTTTTTGTTTTATTAAATTCTGATGCCATTAAACCCGAGTGTCCTTTGACCCTAATGGAGATAGACGTTTGTAAATGAATTGGATCTGTCAGAGCTGTTGTCTCTGTTTCTTGTCTTTTGTTTGTTGCTGTCTTGTCATTTCTGATGGTTCTTGGTCCTTATCTTAATGTTGTAGCAAGGAGATTGATATTCAGTGACATAAAAAAACTCTGGCTAAACCGGAGCAGTTCATGTAATCCTAAAGAGGAAGGAAGGATGCCTCTTCCTGCCTAACCGATGGCATGTTCTGTAAGGCGTTACTTACTGCTCTGCTTTACCCTGCCTGTTTCCTGGAGGAGGTGGAAAGCAAAATGATAAACGTCCTTGGCTGAAGCTTACACAAATCAGGTTACAAAGACAAATTACTCCCCAGATCTTCTTATTGTACATCATTGGCAGGTTTCGTCTAAAATTAAAAATAGGTATGCTGTGTATCCCTGCTCCATTATTGCCTGCAAATATACAAATGCAACATAATAAAGCAGAATAGGCTAATTGTGCCAGATACAAGCTGAATAAGGAAGATCTAAGAGCAGTCGTGAAGTTTCTGCTTTCATTCTGTATCATCATAGGTGCAGCCCCATGGGCTGAACCACAGCATTACGGATTTCATCAACGTGTCTGTAACAGTCTCAGGCTCCTTTTCATGCTTCACCAGCTCTGCTGTTACATATTTTTAGAGGTGTCATACGTGACCAGAAAGCAGTGATTTCCAGACGGTATTTTTCAGTCCTTGAAATCAATCTGTATGAACTCCAGGTGATTGCTCTGTTGATATTGTATTTGAACTGGGGTCTCCTTTGATAGACATTTTTGTACATAAGGAGTAACCAGGTCAGTCTTGTCCAGTGCAGGGGGACCAGAGGGAGCCTGAGCACACTTGTGCCCTGCAAACAGCAGTCACATTTTCCTTTTGTTTTCTGTTGAGCTGTGAATATTTATTTGGCTGGTTTGTGAATCCATCTCCATGGATGTCTTGTTAGGCGGCGCTTGGTAAGGAACTGCTACAGGCTGTTGTGAGCCTGTGTACACTGAATTCCTTATTGAGTAGATGTAAATGAGAGGATTTGAGGACTTCCACAACAATTGAACTCTCCAGTTCTGTAGCAATCCTCATTTAATCTGTGGAAAACTCATCAAAGAGCACCTACAGCCTCACCAGTTTTGGATCTCACCGGGAGATTTTGGGGCATTGCAGACTCCTGTGGATTGAGGAGTGGATTGACAGCCAGCACAAAACATGGCTCAGAAACCGCTCCTTTGTTTTACTCATCAGCTTTTCTTCTTCCTTTGTCTAGATAATTTATTTCTTAAATGACAAGATGATGCTTTTGGTTCTGATAATGTGCTCAATGCTTCTGTGGACGTGGTGTCTTCTATGCCGACAGCCTGCGGTTTTGCTAGTATCTTTTCATTTTGTATGCTTCCTGGTGGTGGTCTGAAACACTTAACCCATCCTCACTAGCTATATGCTCAGGATGCAGCTCCTTAGAGGCTGCTGGTTTTTTTCCTAGGGTTTAAGCCTTTAAAAGCTTAAAGATTGTTGCCACTCTTCATGTGTCTAATGAACTATGTGAAGGCTTCTTCAGTTCTCAGAAACAACGTTTCAAACTGAATCTTTTTTGTTCTTTAATGTAAGCAACTCTGTAGATCCTTCAATACCTCTAAATTGTGCCTGACTTGTTCCAGGTTCAGAAGGCACTCTGAAAGAAACAATATAAATATACAGTTTATTTCCTTGGTCCTTTACTCCCATCGTTACCTGAGATTATCCAAATTAAAACTGCTGAAATGTCTTGCTCCTCATATTTTATCCATGTGTTTGACCTGCCTGTGCATTATGTCTCATGCAGCCAATGCATGCTTTCACGTCTCTTTTGGGCTTTTGAGGGTGTGCAGGTGGAGATGGCCAGGTTTAGGCAGGCTGTCCAGTCAGACTAACCTCCAAAACATCACTTAGCTTAGCTGTTACCTGATATTCAGGGAATTCAAGCTGGGAGCTGCCTGCCAGGAACACTCCATAGTTAAGTGCAATCTGATGTTGCAGTTGATCATACCTTGACAAGCTCCCCTTTATTCCTGGAGGATGCACTGGTGCAGTGTTGCTGTAGCTGTGCTAATTGCTTCCTTTCACTGGCTTCCACCAAGGCTTCTGTTAAGTCAATCCCTAACTTGTACTGGCCAGGCTGCCTCACCGCTTTTCACCTCTGTTGCTGTCAGAGGCCTTTGAAATGCTGTCTCCACCATCTGATTTTTCACTAGCTGCAGCTCCTGCTCAGCCTTAGTGATGGCTCCCATGCACAGCTCAATCCTTGGTTCAGCCTGTAACATACTTCTGCTGAACAGAAACCTTGTTCTTGCATAAGAACTTGGATCTTGGGGGTTCAGAAAGAGCTGGATTTCCACTGTTGCCTGCAGTAAATGCTCAGCAACAGTGATTATTTTAATCTGCGTAGTCCACACTTGCTTTCCTTCAAGCATGTTGGCTTGCCCAAGAGCTGGAGTCATTTCAGATCTCTGAGCTGTAACTGTGGGGTGCTGGCTACCGATGCCCTCAAGCTCAAAGGTGCTCATGCAGCTCTTTGCATGGCTCATATTAGCAATTGCTGGCAGTGGCTCTGTCTGCCAGAAGCTTTATTCCCTTGTGTATGGTTTCCCTCTGGACAGCCTATGTTTAATGCTGTTGCCTGCCTAGCATGGCCTGTGGGCATCACCTGGCCCAGGACCCAGTTATCCATTATAGGCTGGAGCTTCTGGCCTATTGCCCTCTCTAATGGGGTAATTGCTCCACTAGCCACTATTTCTTCAAGTGAATAAAGGTTTGACAAAGGAGGCCTCCTATGGCAGGGAATTAACAGCTAATGTCCCTAAAGAAACTGCGTTTCCATTTTTACACTTCTAATTCCCTAGAAGTAACCTGGACCAGGACCTGCAACTGTAGAAAGAAGGCAGCTGCCGGGGGCACTAAACTGCTGGAGACTTGGAAAATGGTCACAGATTTGATGCTTTGCTTATGCCAAGGCACAGAAGACCAGGCTGGTTTCTCCTTCTGAGGGAAAGCACAGGGGCTCAGCTTGGTAGAGGGTGCAGCCCCTGGCAGCAGCCACGGTGCTCCTTGCTCCTCTCTGATGAGTGGCAGCAGCACGCCCAGTAACCTCTTGTTGCAGAAGAATCCTTGCTCTGCTGAGCTGGGCCCCTTGTTACTGAGTAGTCTTGTCCCTCCTGTGGAGCACTGAGCTGGCTGTGACCTGCTCTGTGCACTGCCCTGGCCCCCTGCCCTCCTCTGGCAGGGGTGATGCAGACCCCTTGAGCCCCCGCCTACTGGCCCCTCTCTGCCCCCATGCACAGCCCAGGGGTGATGCTTGCTGCTGCCTATCAGCCATTCTTCCTCATCTGGCAGGGACCAACCTCCTATTTGTCGCTGGCTGTCTCGGAGGGATGCTGGTGGGTGCTAAATTGTCTGAAACTGATAAGAAGCAGCTGGGTGGATATTTCAAACACAACATTCCCTGCATCTGTAAATCTGTAAAGACAAATGCCAAGACAAACCTTCAGCGAGTTTATGGCCCCGTTTTGTGTTTCCCACCCTTCAGTTCCAGCTCTTGCAGGGATGCTGGCAGCACAGGCATTTGTGCTTTCAGACAGAGCCTTTGGCCAATGGTCCAAAACTGTATAACATATTCTTAAAATTCCATTTCTTGTTTGGTCTGAGTGACTCCTCTTCCTCCCTTAAGGAAAGATTAAGAACATCTTAATTTTCTTAATGGTTAAGAAAAAATGTTTCATGTCTTTTCTGAGTGAGAAGAAACACATCAGTGCATCAGTGGACGACTTTGTGCCACTCAATCCATTGCCAACCTTCCTGGGTATATTGGGAAGCTGGCTGTTTTGAGAGTCTGCATTATTCCAGGTCACTTCACTGTGCTGAAATTCACATACCCAGTCTGCTGATCAGTAGCAGGGAAAAGAAAGGTTTGTCTTCATCCATGCCACTAAAGCTTTTCCAATCCTTACAACTCAAGGCACCCGAAATACTGCTCTTCCTTTTACTCATTTTTCTTCAGCTTTCTAAAACTCTTTGCCTTAACAACCACTTCAGTTCTATCCAACATGATTTATTTGCTGTCAAATCCTGTTAATTCTTGGATGGGGATTGTTTCTTTGTTTCATGACTAATAAGCATGTTACTCTGTGTTTTTGCCGAGTGAAGAAATGACAGCTGTGGTCAGGGCCTTGGTTAGCTCTGTTGGGCAGATGAACAGCTTGCAGAAGTAGCAAGGAGGGCAGTGAGCACACAACAGTACAGAAAAAGGGTTTCCCTTCCTTTTCTGTTGTTTTTTTCTCCCATTGGCTGGGCCAGGAACTGTTATGACCTTCCTCTCCCTTTTTCATAGACCTCAAGGGGTTGGAGGCAAATGGCAGGAAGGGTGAGGAGCTGTTTCATAGAATTATAGAATTAAATAGTTTGGAAAAGACCTTTAAGATCATCAAGTCCAACCCAGGATTGCCAAGTCCACCACTAAACCATGTCACTAAGGGCCTCATCTACGTGGGTTTTGAACACTTCCAGAGATGGTGATTCTACCACTTTCCGGGGCATCCTGTTCCAATGCCTGATTATCCTTTCCATGAAGAAATTTTCCCTAAAAGCTATTTTAAGCTAATGGGCACGTGTTGGGTCAACTGGAATGTAGACTGCCAATGTATGAATTTCAGGTAGAAATTAGAAGAAGGTTTCCCACTGTTTGAAGTGCACAGTTTTGGAGGCCTGATGGTGCTTCCTGAGGTATGTGACATGATGTGCGCTGTAATTGGGAACTCTGGTTAATTTAAACTGTATCTTCATTCTTGACTTTTAGTTATAAAAAGGAACTGTGTTTTCAGAAGTTTACAGATTTAATAGGATGCCTGTTTTGATGTCAGAATAACATTTTTCCTATTAGGATAAAACTGAAGAGGGACAGGTATTCTTATGTCTTATTTGTCTGGTTTTCCACTCATGTCACTATGGTAATAAATCTGGCATAGGAATGGGTATGACTATTAAGTACATTTTATACCTGTGTAATATTTAGTCTAATAATTACTTTGAAACATGAAGCTGGTATCCAGCATGGATAGCAGGTTGAAGTACAATCTCCCAGAAGAGAAGACCTGGGGTTTTGCTGATAGACTGCTGAAAAAGGAGAGACAGAGTGTCTCTTTCTCTTTAAGGTGAGAAGATGTCAGATGTATGAAACTGGTTTCTGTAAGTAGGCTGAGGACAGTTGACCATGAATTATAAGTTGTATGGTGGGAGTCCCGTGACTCTTGCAATGGATCCTCTTAAATGCTTGGATATGTTAAGCTAATAAAGTTGCAGGCTGCTGCTGAAATCCATCCCAGAGTCTGTCTTCAATAGCCTCCTTGTAGTGATTAATGACAGCAAGCCCTTTGCTGTTTGCAATGAAGGATTTGCTTGTATCTGTCTGCGTTTGCAGAGAGTGAAGTTTCAGATAACGGATTATAGTTCCTGTGGTTCTTTGTTGCCTAGAATATGGCACAGAAATCTTACACCACAGTAAATTGTTGTCAAATGCTGATATTCTGGTTTAGTAATTCACGTGTTCATTTTGCATAGCTGTAACTGAGAAGTTAAGGTGTAATATCGGGAGGAGAACTGGGACTCTTGATTCCAGCAGTGTTTCTGTATCAGGGGTTCAGACAGCTTTTCCCCTTCCAGTTGTGGATAGATGTGTAGTGGAATACCTTCATAGATTCTGAAAGTGCAGGGAAGAATAATTAACATGATAATGACCAGTAATATGCCATCAATGGCTTGGTTTATTTGCAAAATGTGTCTTCTTCATAAGTCCTCCTCTTGTTTCCCTTTTTCATCATGCTTATGCCCATGACATGAAAAAAACCCAACATGAAGGTTGTTCAAGCATAAGTAAAATGAACTCTAGAAACCATTAAGCTTTCAAACATTTTCTATGCAAATAAAAATAACCGTTCTTTAGCTGTATTTCAGTAACAGTTCGTTGTTTAAATATTCTGCAGTTCTTGGTAGAATGAAGAGATAGAAAAGCAAAAAGAAATTCAAGGGATCAGAAGATCTGATTTCCCAAGACCTTGTCTCTGCTATTGCTAAGGCCTTAAGGATGTCTTGTTTCTCATGGTCAAACCTCCCACAGAGAAATGATCTTTCTGGAGTTCTCTTTTCTTGTCTTCCTGCTAAGGCTCAAAATGTTTTGTTTTTTGTTTTTAGATTTCTTCAGTGCTTTTTGCAATAACCTCAGGCATTATTTAGATCTCTCAGTTAGAAGCATGGCATAATGCTAAATGTTTTGACTGTCAAGAGCATCTCTGTAATTTATAACATGTCTGTGAAGTCCAACATTCACGCACATATACTTGCAATTCAAAAGTATCTTTCTGTTTGGTTTGGTACCAGTTCAGTGCGTGTAAGTACTGCAGGTTTGATGTGTGCAGCCACAAGGTTTTTTGTTTACTTTGTTAAAGGAAATACCTCCCAGTAGCCTTAGGTGAGTGATTAATAAAAGTTATGCAGATTTCTGCAAACAGATTTTATCCACTTGAATTTGACTGTTCAAAACTCACTTATATGACTGAGATCTTCTTCACTGTGTTTCTAATTGTAATTGTTACACTTAGAGATTTTTTTTTTGCATTGTATCCTTCACTTTGGATGCTTCCAGCAACCTTCCCATCAATGTTAATCTGAGTATTTCTTTGTTGGGGGAAGGCAGGGAGAGGCAGGAGAATAATGGAGAAATTGCCATTCATTGGTTTGTCAGTGCTGATGAAGCTGAATGAAATCCTTCCACTCATTCAGTTTCTATGGCCTAATGTTCACCACCCTGTGACTCCTTGGCTTGTGCCCATGGCACACTGAATTCCCAGATGGTCTCCACAGTGAAATGCTCACGCCTGGGACTGTTCAGCTTCCAAAGCTAGGCAAAGTTGTGTGCATTGAGTCTAGCATGGCGAAAGGCCAACCTGCACCTAACCATGTAATAATTTACAGATATGTACGAATCCTTCATATTCTGGAAGATATTTTTCATTTGGTGCACATATATATGTCCCATTAAACTGAGTAGCAGTTACGTGTGTTCTCAGAGAGGAGAATAATGTCTGTGTTTTCCTTCTTACAAGGCATATGCTGTTACGATATATATTTTTAATTGATTAAGAGGTGGGAACAGTAACAGTGTATCTGATCCAAGTTTTTAGCAAAAGACTCTTTATTGGCCTCCATACTGTAAAACATTATTCTAGGCATGATCCCAAAGGCATTTTTAATCATCAGGCTAGATGAAAAGAATATACACTTCTAAGTATCCTGGAAGTACTAGTAATTTAAATTACAAGTTTATCTTGTTAACATTTTGTTCGGTGGGCAATAAGCCACAATTCAGAAATGTTGTACAAAATCCCGTTTTTTTTTAAATAAAAATGTTTCAGGGCTTTGGAAGCTTCTCACTTCTCAGTCCTTTGCCATTTGCATGGTCGGATCTCAAACACTCTCCTTGTTATTAGCAAAGGAATGGTCCTTGTATGTTGAGTTTAGGATGGCTGTGGCATGCCAGGTTATTGTCCATTGCAGGTCCATGTTTGTCCATACCGTGAGGATCCTGAGACCTATCGACCCGCACTAGGCACTAGGTGATCAAAAAAGACGTCTCTGATCAAAAGCACACAGAAGGTACTTTTCTGGTATTTTCAAGGCAAGCAAGTGGCCGCGGCTAGAACTGCAGCTTTAGCTCATGCTCACAGGTAACTGCAGGGTTGCCTTGTGCACACATAATTTATCTGCTTGGGACTCTAGCCTTCATTTAGCACTTATTCTGTCCCTTGCAGCTGGATCATGCCCTTGGCAGTGCTCCTTGAATGATGCTCTTTTGAATTCCTCCATCATGGTATTTTTGTATTTTAGATAATGTTAAAATATTTTAATACTAAGACCAATGTAAACATTTATATATACTTAAATAACCTAAGTGAGCATGCACAGCCTATAGACTCTTTCCTAAAAAAACCAACACAGAACCAAAATCACCTTTCTTTCCTTTGCAAATGGTTTATAGTATGAGATTCTATCATTACTTTCATAAGTTCATACTGTATGAAAGTGTGGCATGGACTGTCTCAGAGCTATTGAAATCGGTGATGAAAGCCATAAAGCTATGCAAAGGAAAGTACACAATTGTATGATAACTATTCATGCGTCTGCTTTGAAATAAGAATAAGTTTTATGAGCAGACATGTTACCACGACCTCTTATTGAGGTCTCCTGTTAGTTTCTACTAAAAGATTCAGTTCTCAGTTGTTTATAACTCTGCCATCTGTTATCTGCTTAGACTGAAATTTCCTTTAGAGTGAACCTGGGTTGAGCTGTATTAGTTTGGAAAACTTCAGCCAGAATGCTTCATCCGGTAGTGGGAAACTGCTTTAGCCATATTAAAATTCCCTTTTTAATGGTTCATGAGCTTCTTGCTTTGGAACAGGCTTCCTGATAGAGGGATGGGGAAAAAGGGTCTTGGAGGAGAATTTTTGTCTTATTTTGAAATGGAAAACCTGGTTAAAATTTAGTCTATAAAATAAAGCCATTGTGTGCAGAGGCCCTGTAGATATACTATAGACTACAGTCTCTATACTTCTAACCAGTAATCCCATGTGTGGAGAGCATCTCAGGCTGCTAATAGTTCATGCATGTGATTAGAAACCATGTTTTTGACAACAATGGAGGATGATGGTGAGCCATAGCTTTGGAGGGTATGTACCTAGGGACACCCTTGCATGGTGATGCCATTTCCAAGCAGGACAGAGTTTGATGGGACCAACATAGTCCTGCCTGGGCAGTTATTTTATAAAGGACAGTTTTCAGGTAATGCTGAGCATTTCAGAGTAATCATCACATTCAGTAGCTGAGCCTGTTTACCTCTGCTCTAGCTTTGGTTTTCAGTGTATCTGTTCTGGCTGGACATTGAACTAGATGCTGGCTCCAGCTTTTGAGGGAAATATCTTGTATGAAGCAACCTACCGTGTTTACTGGAGATTTTTTATTTTTCAGCCATATCTAAAGCTTTGTGCATGACTTCAAAGTAAACATTATGTTGAGCTTTTTAATGTGCAATGAAATTATTAGAGTAACATATTGACTTAAATGGGTATGTCCATTGTTAGTTTCAGCTTCAAATAATACTTTCAGTCAGGGTTCAATGAAGTTAACCTGAACACTCCTTACTAGGGGACAGTAACCAGAGAGACCCCAAGCAAAAGCTTAAAACATCTCTGGGAATGGATGTGACATGGGTCAAAACCTTTCTCCCTGCTGAGGAACAAAGATGCGAAGGAAAGACTTTTCTTAATGTTTGGGTAGGGAAATAACGACAAGTTACCTGAGGTTCTCCAGCTGGGGATGGTGACAGCCTGGCCTGGATGTCTGTGTCCCAATCCCAGTGTTGTGCTGTTTGCTAAAAGTAGAGTTCAATTCTGAGAATTGATTTGAGGCATTAGAAGTGAAGATCTGGCTGAGAAAAACCAAGAAACAAAACCCAACCCTAAACTCCAAAACCCACCCCAAAAAACCCCAAACCAAGCCCAAACCCAAACCAAATCCCAAAACCATTAAACCCAAAACAAATCAGAAATAGGCATCCATGAAAGGAGGGACTCCTGGAGGCCAGCTCAGACCGTGACTGGCTGGGCTGAGGACCTGGAGAGCTGCAGAGAAGCTAATAAGCATTTGTCTGATATGAACTTTGAATTATGCAGACACACAGAAATAAATCCAAAGAATGATGCAGACTCCAAGAGACAGAAGACAGTGTGTAGGTGAAAACATATGTAAGGTATTTACTGAAAGCATAGCTATAAAATAACCTGTTAATCTGTGCGGCCTGGTATGCAAGGGTATTTCACACAGCCTAGCTACTGGGCAGTAAGTCTTTTGATAGAAATGGTGAAGAAAGCTGTGATTAATGGGATTCAAATAAAAAGCATCAACTTCGTATGGATGCATTTTTGCACGTTAGTAAGTAAAAAAAGTTTTCAATCTAAATATAATTACTGCAAATAGGGAATTTTCTGAATTCTAAAAATAATGTCGCATGAGAATGATTCTTTTATGAAGATTATTAAGTCAGTTATTTAATTTATGCATCGTGTTACCTCATGTTAATTGGCATTTATTTTGAAAGAATTCCCTGAGATAATATTGCAATCATGTAGTCAATTGTTATAGCTATGCTAGGAATGACGGTATTGAATACCAATACAGGAATTGTGACAAGAATGAATATCAAATTTAAAGAAAAAAAAGAAATGTATAAGAAATGAATTGCTGGTGTAAAAATGTAGAATTATCTTTCTTCGAGCTCAACTGTAAAATTCAGAAGGTTCAGTCTATCACTGGACTTCATGAAGAAAAAATGTTGTTTACACCTGTGTTATTTAAAATCTTATACAAAGCTGTATTTAAAATATTATATAAAGCAGAAGCGCTTAATGGCATTAAGATTTTTTAATGACTTTTAGTTGCTTTATTCTTATAGGAGACTTTAGATTTTCAGTATTTATTTTGTTTCTGCATGTGATACGCACTGAAAAGAAATTAAATCTCATTATACGACTTTCTTCAGCTCTTAGCCCCCTAAACCAGTTCCAAATTGTGATTTTTGCCAGTTTTTCAGTAGGGGAGTATTTAGAATCCATGTACGTTTTTTAGTGGTGGAGTAGAAGAACATCTAAGAACAAAGCTCCTCTTTTATCTGCCTTTCGTTTCTTATCCACAACATTTGATTCATGTCACGGTGAATTGAATCTGCTCCTAGCCAAGAGGTACACAATCAGTTAGCAGGGGTGAAATGGAATGATATTCCTGAAATGCCCCTTTACTTCTGCCCTAAAAACTAATCCCATGTGCTCTCATTGTGTTTCTAAATAAGTTTGAACCTGGAACTCGTTTCCTTGTAACCTGGCTATTCGACTCTTTTTCCATTGGCACGAGACAGACAACTTGGTGTGCTCACCCAGCTCAGGGCCCCATTTACACAGGCAAATTTACTGTGCCAGAACTTATATTAAAGCGTCATACTGCCCTAGTTGTTTTAGAACAGGATTCTGTAACGTGGTAAACTTTCCTACATAAACATTTACCTATGCAGAATTTATGCCTGTACGTTTTTACTTGTTTAAAAAGTAAAAATCACATTTTTCATTCTTGAAGTGGTGAAGACAACTTTCACATACATACTACTACAGTGCCTTTTCCTGTTTCCAGAGGAAAAATATTGTCTACTGTGAACGCTAAACCTTTCCTTCAGATTTACAGCATTTACAGCACAGCTACTCAGCTGAAAAGGATGAAGAGACAGGAGTCAAATAAATGGACACTGCTGGGTTTACTAGCCCAGAAAAAAAGTAAAGGAAAGCAGTTGCAACATAATTTACTAAATGATGATAAACATAACATAAATTAGCTCTCTTAATGACCCTATCTGTACTGTCATCTGTTGGTATTTGGTACTCCAGCATGATCGCAAACAGTCTGTTAGCAATCTTTGCAACTTGACAACGTTTTGGACAGAGATGGAGAGCAGTGTATGCATTGGCTTAAAATATCCCAGTAAGTGAGAAGCAAGTCTTTAGGCAGGGCTTTAGGAAGCTCCTGCTTGGAATGCATGTCTGGAGTAACTGGGTATTTGCACTGAGGAAGTGGAGCAATTTAAGTATTATTATGAGGAAATCTAGGAAAGTTTCCTGAACTAAAGAACTGAATATCTGGAAGAGTTGCATTTTGATTCATAGATGTCTTTGGCTATGTCATAACTTGGAAATTACTACCAGAAGAAAGTTGTTGAAACACAGTTGTTGAGATGCTGATAATGAAAATAGCTATGTTCTGTACAGATCAAAATGGGACTGGTGCTGGACACATGAAGTCATTGGGAGGCCTTTGACAACCTTTCACCTATTATGCCCTGCAAGTCATCACCCAAGCTGTGAAAACTGCAACTTTGTGTTTATTTGATATTAATATATGTGAACATCCTTTAATTGATGTGATTGCATAATGATAGTACTGTTTCTCCTTTAGGGTGTATTGAGGGGATTAATGTTGGGGAAAACACTGGGGAATGCTTCTAGTGCTTGTGTGTGTTCAGCATGGTGGTCCTCAGGCTGGCTGGTCCAGTGCTGTGGTGCAGAGCAGAGCTGCGCGGGTTTTGACAGGAGTCACGGCCGCAGTGTGACTGTTAGGCAACGAGGGCTGCTTTCTTCCCAAGTAAATGGCTGTCCTGGGTACAGCACTCAGGAGAGGCAGCTTCAGTGACTGCAGCTGGCTTGGCTGGAGCAAGCTTAAATCTCTCTGCACCAGGCTCCACTGCAAGCACAGAGTGGCCTTGAAAAGCCTTGGGATAATTAAGTTTTACTTTAGAAGTCTTGCCCCACTGAACTCCATGGCAAAGCGGCAGTTGACTTCACAGGGATAAAACCTGTCTCTTACTCTTGCTAGATTTGGACTAGAAATCTCAGCTTCCACTAAAGCTAATGGAAGTCACATGCACGTTCCGGGAGGAGAGCAGACCTCTTTCATCTCTTGAGTACCATGCTCCTCTGTGGCACTTCCAAGGCTGCATCAGTTATCGCAGGCCCGTTTATTTTAATGATGCAGCAGGAGTGTCCTAACTTCCTATGAAGGTACTTTGTTGTAATTATCTTGTATGTCTAGGGGCACCACAAGGGGTTACATTTATTTTACTGCCAAAGAACTGTTGTTTCAGCTGCAGTTCTATGAAGAAACAATCACATCTCCAGCAGTTTGTTAGATTAATCACAGGTGTGTAATCCCAGCGCATACCCTAGAGGGTATATCCTTTGACCTGTTTCCTTTTTTAAAGGGGAAACTCTGAATTAATATCACTTGCATTGCTTATCACCATTCACATTGTGTTTCTGCAGGACGCTGAGAAAAATAAGCTAAAAGCTTCTATGACCTTTATTTTATTTGTGTACAAGTGAGTACTGTAATTTAACAAACCAGAATTGCTTATTGGCAAAATTCCCTGGAAAAATGCAAGTTAATGATAAAAGTTTGAATGCAGAACTGGTTCAGGAAGTAAGAAAGCCTACAGAAGGGAAGAATTTGTCTGGTCTTAGCACCTAGCTGTGCTTCAGTGTTTTATCCCAGTGGCATAAAATAGTTCAGCAACTTGGTATTTGTTACTTGGTGGTAGGCAATAGCTAAAGATCTCTGATGCTTAGCAATTTATGTGGTCATTTCACAGGTTTAAAATAGGATCATCTTTGATTTTAGTATAGTAATTGTTCCTTCAAGTTAACAGTGGCATCAGAATGCACCATTTTCCAGCTTCATTCAGTGCCTTGTGCTACAAAATATCATGAAGTGAAGATTAAGAGTCTTTGATAAACCAAAAGGTTTTGTGGATTTTTACATTTCAATCATGTAACCATGTAATTTACCAACAAGTACATATCTAAGGACTAGGCCTTCTGTAAACTATAGTATGTCTAAAAGCCTTGTCTGGGGAAAATTCAATGAATATAATAGAAAGGAAATGCATTTGCCTTTAGTCGAATTTTTACAATTAAACAGCCTTAGGAATAGAATCTTTGTAGAGGAATGTATTTCTGTACATTAAAAATAAATAAATCCAATGATTCATAGAACGTATGAACTGTTTTACCCAGGAGTAGATTTTTAAGTAATCTTGGCTGCTTAGTCCTGTATTTTTTTGGAAATGACTTTTTTGCTTTACCTGAAGCGGTGAACATGGTGGGTTGGTATCAATGTCTACCACAGCACTCCAGAGACCTGTGTGCACTGTGAGAAAGTAGGATGAAATATTACAGCTTCAGAATAGCTGTGTTTCTGAACTTCCATGTTGAGCCCTATCCTGAAATAAATCCAGACCTGAAAAGAAAAAAATTGCTAAAGGATTGTTCCATACCGAGACTCAGCTCTGCACTGAAACTTAGCACTATGTGAACCAGAGAACATGCACCCGAATAGGTATTTAATTAAGGTGATGAATGCAAATGATGAATGACTACTGGCATGGATTTTGCAAGGGCTTGTGCAGGAATGCAGCTCTTTGCAAGCACAGAGCCTGCAGGCTGCTAGTCCATGGTGGTGCAGATGTGCAGAATGTGTAAAGCAGTGAGGAAGTTTGGGAAAAACACCATTCCAGAAGGGGTTAAGCCTGAATTTTCTTGCTGCCTGTTTACTTCACTCATGCTGTTCTGGAGATCTAGAGTGACCCTTGGATATTTAGGAGTTGGCCTTAATATGTCATTTGCATGCCCTAAACATAAGTCTTTTGTATGCCCCAAGGATCCGTTCAAAATACACAATATATCCTTACTTCCCCAATTTATCACTAAGCACAGAAAAGCAAGCTTGCTATTGTTTTAGCAGAAGTCTCTCCAGGAAAGGAGTGGTCTTGCTGAAGAAGGCATAGCTGTGGTTCTTCAAGATAGTTATGTGAAATGCACCCAATGGGAATCCAGACGCCTTCTGGGATTTCTTTCTGGGACAGGGTATTGCAAGTAATAACCTCTAACTGCTATTAATGATCTATTAACTTCTTTGATGGCTCTAGTGAACACAGCTGTGTGACAGGAAATCTTGTTTTGGGAGAATGGATGAACAGAGTCCACCCTGAAAAAGATATTTGTGGGAAGAAGAAAAGGGATGAAAAAAAAGAAGTGCCTTGCCTCAGCTGTTTGTTTCTCATATTATTGTGCTTTATAATAGCATCAACTTCAAAGCACAATTAACACTTTTACAAACACAGTATGACTGGTGAAATAGTTCATATGTTTTTTTGCTGAAGATACGGTTGTTTTCTGCTAGGGCAAATTCATGCAAAGGCTTTCTCAAAACAGACACAACTTGAAACTTCCTTGAAAATTAAAAGAATCCCACAGAAAACTGAAAAAATAAACCTTAATCTCTTTGCTGTAAGGTTTTCTTTAGTGTCCTTGTGATTGCGCTAGTGAAAATGCTTCCTATATAAGGCTGCTCTGCTGCAGTAATAGAAAATTAATCAGAGAAAATGACTAATACTGGAAATATAATACTTGATTTTTCAGGCACTGCTAATTTGTTAAATTTGGCCTGCAATGATCCAAACTATTAACAACCACTGCGTAGCAAGAGAAGCGAGAAACCCTGTCCTTTCCCATTGAATCATTTCACATGCTGGTATCTTTGCTCTGAGACTTGTCGAAAGAGTACTAACAGAAAGAACAAAGTGCATTAACTTTGTGAAGAAAGAACAAGCCCCCCACTTTGATTGCTTCCACTGAATGTTTAGCGATGTAAGTTTTACCAAAGGACCACAAAAGAACTGAATAAACCCTCCAGAATTTCTCTGCACAGTGATAACCTGGACTTGTACCAGATGTTTTTTTTGCAAAATCCTGGGAGTACTTTCACTCTGTGTAAGTCTTGGCAGGAGAAATGCTCAGCAATTGCCACCACCAGGCTGTGGAATGAGTTTATTAGTATTTACAGGCAGAAGAAACTGGACGATCATATATCCTAGTCCAGTGGGGCTTTTTATATTGTTGTTATTCGATTTTTAAACTGGGAAAAGATAACATGTGAAAACCTGATTTTACTGAAGGGGAAAACTTGCAGTGATTTAAATTAAGCAGAATTTCATCCAAGATGCCTATTCAAAGTGTTTCTAAATGAGAACAGTATATATTGACTAATTCCTAAGGGTATGGTAGAGAGAAAGCCCCTCTCCCCCCAGTTTCATATGTGTTTTAATTGAGACTCACAGGTCTTCTGAATGGGGTGGAAGAGCCACTCTACTTCGAAAAAATTAGATTTCTTAAACTAGGATAAAATGATGGGAAATACAGGCAAAGACAGCGCCAGATAAGCATTATTTATGTACATGCTTCTGTATACTTTACATAAAGCTGTACACCACTCCCTGACAATCTCACTTGACCTCAACAGATGATTTGTTACTTACTGCTGACCAACATTAGTATGACTGGTAGACCATAGCCCTCTGCAGCAAAGCTAGCATTAAAAGCAGGATCTCAGGGGTTAAACCCAGTGTGCTATTTATAGGCAAGCCTTTTTCTGATTTTCAAGGACAGACCAATACTAGAACATATTAATGCAATAAATCTCCTCCACCTCACCTTCCCCCAGTATAAACCCCACCAGGTGTAAGGAATACTGTTAAGATTCAAAGTTTTCGAAATTCCACAAAACCACCTTTTGACACCCCACACCCCTGTGTGCTGCAGATGACACCCCATCGCTCAGCACACGGCTTTCGCACCACCAGAAAGGGCCATGGGCAGGGAGAGGTGGCATGGGTTGGGGCAGGGAGTCTAAGAAGCTGCACAGGACCGTCCCCTCATGGGCAGTCTGAATAGCAGGTCCCAACCGGCACACTGCTTGGAGCAGGGGCAATCAGGAGAATGGGGCTGGAGACCCCTTGGCTGATTGACGCTGGCTGGAGCCTGGCCTGGCCCAGGGCCAGCGCCTCACCACTTTGAAAGAGTTCTTTGAACCACATCTGTTTTTTCCAGCAACTGATGACGAGTCAGTGCTAATCCAGGGACTGGTCCTGCAAACTGTAAGAGGTCCGAAGCTGTTGCTTGCTGACAGGGTTCAGAGTTGCTGTTTTTATTCCAGAGGATTTCTTCATCTTAGATGTATGCTATGTAATGCATACAACCTTGAGTGTAGAGACTGTGATTCTTGTGCATTTAAGTGAGTGCTGCAGTATTTTGCAGGTGCTTCTCTAAGCAGTGGAGTGCGGAAATGGAAATGATGCATTTAATTCTTGCAATTAAGTGCGGGCGTCTAACAGCAAGAGAGGAAAAGAAAGGAACGGAAAGGAAAGGGAAAAGGGTCTACAAATATAAGATAAATTTTATTTAAAGTTATCGGGAAAAGGGTCCATGAATATAAGACAAAATTTATTTTAAAATTATCTGTAGCACCCCAGATGTGTCTGATGTTGGTTTATAGTATTTGTCATGCACATGTTTATTTAATGTAACCAATGGTAATCTCTCTGAAATTAACTGTACACTACTATGTCAGTTTTACATGCAGTTGCTCTGGGATTTAATGCCGCATAACCCTTCCTGGGAAAACAGAACTCTGCCTTCAGCTTCAGCAGAGATTTGAAGTGAGAAAGAGATGTAGCAGAATTGCAGAGGACATTGATTCAGTGCCCCTGTTCTGTGACATCAGGTTTTTTTTACCTAAAAACCCTAACCTTTTTTCCAGCAGAAAGAGGAGCTTTTACTCAGAGAATGAAGACTTAATCTGTACTTTAATTCCTCATCACTCACTGTTTGCCACATATAACTTGAAGTCATCCAAATACAACAAAACGTGTCGAGGTCTTTGCTGAGACACTCTGCTGCAGGGTCAGCGCTTTGTGAAAATAATTTATCGTTATAGCACACAAATATGTGATTTTATTATTATCATTTATAGCCCAATGCTGGAGAACTGCAGCTTAAGAACTAAAGAGACCTTTTCAAGATTCCAGGACCTGATCTTTCAGAGCATCGAGAGAACAGATCAATTTTACATTCAGAGGCTGGCTTGGATTGGCTTTGGCTGAAGGTGGGAGAGTTCAGGACCCCTGTGAGTGCCTCAACCCCAGGGCACGAGTTCAGTTTGCCAGAAAAGAGGAACTTACGGTTGGTGACTATGTGTGAACTCTGCTTTGAGCTCTCGAAGAAGTCTGTGGCAAAAGCAGGGGTGGAATTGAAAGGCAGCGCTCAACTGTCTTAACCACAGCTCAAATTCTCTCTTCTTGCAAGTCACCAGTGGGGCCAAAACCTGTGGATTTACCGCCCAGGTTGCGGCTGCTGGACCTAACAGAATAACTGGTTGCAGCAGCAGGCTCTTGCCCTTGTGCCCCAGGGGTGCTGTGCTTCGGCCCGGGTTTCAAAGCTGTGGAAGTGTGAGGGGAGCCCAGGGTGCCCCACTGTGCCCTGGAGCCTTTTTCTTGGGCTTTGCTTTCTCCAGCCTGTTTCACATCTACTTAATCCCATTTCAGTGCCAGGCTCACTGTCCCCTTCCACAGCTCCTTGTCCAAGGTGTTTTGCTCAGATGGCCAGAGCCACCATCGCCCGCAGGCTGTACTCCAGCCCAGGGCTGCTGCCCCTGCCCACCACCTCACCCCAGTACACTGCTCCTCGCCTGCTCCTCGTGCCACCAGCCCCCAGCGCTATTTGTCACTGTCAGGTCTGCCAGGGGACAATGGCAGGGAGCACAAAAGGAGATTGTCCCTTGGCTCCCTGCTGTAGCAATGCTGTGTCCGGCATCACTTGGGCGGTCCATTCACAAAACAATCTTTAGTGCAGAAACAGAATTTAGTTATTATTTCTAACGAATTACGCACTTCAGATTGTTTTTTTTGAGGAAAATAATTTGAGTGGCTTCCTCAGTTCTGCCTCTTCTCAGAACAGCAGAGACAAAGCCTCAACACTTAGATAATTGCCTTCACAAGTTTCTAGTTCCCTACCCAGAAATACAAAGACTCTCCTGAAGCAGTTCCAGATTTTTGGACCAGTTTTCTCCTTCACTTTTTCTTTGGATATGGCTGAGCTGTTTTTCATGAAGTTTTCAAGTAAGTCAAGTGGAGGCAGACCCTCTGCATGAAAACTTTAGCCCGGAAGTTCAAGTGGAAACAGTCTTGTAATACAAAGTGCCAGGACCACCTTCAGTTCAGGCAGACTCATCAGGTTCTCCTGTAATTCTCCTTTATTCTTTCCATTCCTTCCTACTGTTGCTCCCCGTTATGATCTGCTAATCAAAAAAGTCTGAGAAATTACTTCCAGGAAAAAAGCCCCTGAAGTGTTCCAGGTAGCTGATTTTGAGAGAACTTTACCAGCAAAATTAATGACTTAATACGGCAAATAAGGCAAATCAATTTTAAACAAATATCATATGGAAGATAGATATAATTCATATAATCTTATAGCAGAAATAGAATAATATTAATACAGAAAATCTTGTAAGATTTTAAGAAAACCTGCTGAAGTTAAGTGGTAAGAAATGCTGACGGGTAACAGGTAACCAGCCAGTTAGGGCTAAACCTTGCCCAGGCGTTGGGGTATCCTGATGGGGGGGTGTGCGTCTCATTGCCCCTGCAGGCACAGGGCATTGCTTGAGTAGCACCTCACAGATGGAGGAACCAACAGAGCTGGACTTTTAATATCTAATTGCTAATATAAAGCTGCATTACTGTAAGTATGGAAAGTGCATGCCATCAGTGTATCACCTTCTTTTTGGAGAGGTTAGATCTAACCCTGAGTCTGGTTTTTACTCTGTGTTTACTTAGTCCAGCCTGGTCTTGTTCTGGTCACTCCTGTTACTGTTCTTATTTCTGTTGCTTCTTTTGCCTTCTCTTCCTCTCTTTCAAGCTTAGGCTTAAAGCTTAAGGAAGACAGTAAAGTTGCCACATTTCAGTGGACCAGTGTCCCTGCTGCCATCTTCTTCAACATTTCCTGCTTTTCCTTTACCTTAGAAGTGGTTTCTGATTGCTGCTTGTACTGTGGCAAAACTGTCGCGTGGGCGCTGGGCTCCCAGGTGCCGCTTAGGGTCTGCATGTGATACTGGGGACCTCGCAAGTACCTCTGTTTTGTCCCAGATATGCTGAAATGTTAGAGCCTGGATAAATGCAACTATAAAAGCTTATCAGTTGTTGGAAAGATGCTGTATCATCCTCTGGACTGGGTTTTTCTGAGGGCAGTGCTGCCTGCTCTTTTATGTTGCTGAAGATGTTGTATTTTAATCCTTTGCTGCTTTCCTATGTGCCAGGGAGAGGAATCACATAAATGAAAGGAGTAGAGAGAAGTAAGGGTTTGGCAGTATTTCAGTCAGAGGGGTAAAGGAGCCAGTGCTCAGTTAAGGGCTGCAAGGCTTCAGGAAAAACGACTTTTCTTTACAGCTAGCTGGAAAACTCCCGCAGTCATGTTCAAGCTGAAGGCTGAGCTGGGCTCAAAGTGAGACTGCTAATGCCCAAGCAGTAGCTTGGGCAGCGTTTATCTGTGGATGTTTCTGCTTTAGGCAATCCATCACATTTGTGTTGAAAATGGTGTTGAATAATACCTATGTCAAAGATCACTTCTGGTGACACCACAGAAAAAAGGCTGAGGTATGCTCTGAGGTAATGAGTATTAATTGCTGCTGAAATCTGAAACCTAAGTCTTAATGTGTTTGTGAAACAAAATGGTATTTACGTACTAAAAAATGGATCCAGTGCTTATATTTGGTAGAATCCCTCCTGAGAAACATTTGTTTCAGACAGAGATCAGCTTTATAAATGCTGAATTTGAATCCTAAACTTGCAGTATTTCTCTCAAGATTTAACTGTCATATACTAGTTAAATAAAGCTTGATATTTGTAGTAATGCCTTCTAGCCATTTACAGTAATATTGCTTCTTTCAGTTAATATTTGATGTCTTGTACTGCATATTGTGATTGACTTGTGGCTGAAGAGTGAAATAAGTGGAAATAAAAGATTTCCTAGGGGTGATGGCTGATCAGAAGAGAGAGAAAAAAAGGCCAGCACCTTTAAGGTACAAAGTAACTCTTTCAGAACAGAACAGTTAAAATTGTGATTAAATATATTTTGATAGCTAAGTGTTGATTCAATAGGAGTTCAGCTTCAGTGAACGGCTGGTTACCTTCCTTGGTTTGCTCTCACTGGAATAGTTACTGATCTGAATAGTTTCATTAAGTACTTGCCTATCACCTCAAGTCACTCGCAATCTGATTTCTAGCAATTAGATGCAGTCAAAGTCTGTCAGCAGGTAGTTGCTGTATCCCTTTTAATCAGCGCCAAACCAAATAACAACAGGTCAAAACTTTTCTTTTTCTGGGCTTTGATTTTCTTTAAGAAAATACAATGAAAACACAAAATCCACTCGGAGTCATCTCTCCAGGGCTGGCTGCTTTCAAAAATTTGCTCAGCCCATGCCCCTGCTCCTCTTGTAATAAACAGTAGGGAACATAAGAATCATATCGAACATGGAGATCCACTACCCCTTTCTTTAATGTGGCTGGGAAAGTGTGCTACCTACCTTGACCCTTTTAAAGATTCCTTTTCCCCCCAGCAAATGCAGCAGCCTGAAGTGCCTCAAGTCCAGCCAGGATGAGCCATGCGGGACCATGCTTGTGGAGAGCTCCGTCTCAGAAAAGTCTCTGGTCCCTTGTTTGGGGATGGACAGTGGATGACACACACAAGCAGCTCCTTCGGGTGCGAAACCTGTGGCACTCTGTACCCTTCCCAGCAGATGGGACCAGGGCTGTAGGGGTGAGGAGAAGTGTCTTCAGCCTCCAGCCAAGTAAAGATTCTCTAGGTAAGGCTTTGGTAGCCAGATCAGCTTGTATATCATAAGTGGGTACATGGAATAGTTTTCCTATTTGAAAAGGGTTTTTAATACAAATGAAAACCATTCTTATATCTGATTAAAACCAAATCCTTGCCTTTGATGTACTGTTAAGATGTTTCAGAAGATGCTTCAGAAGATGTTTCAGCTCTGCTCCTTTGTCATGGTTCACGTTTGATGATGTTCAGACAGAAGTTCATGCTCTTTAATTCAGACCCTTGGAGCTCTCAGTTCACCTCAGGACTACTTACAAACACCAAATGAAACACAGCCAAAAGTATCTGTAGGACTGAAGCAGATGAAACATGCATAAAACATACGTAGGATTTCAGCCCGACATCACTTCAACATGATGAATTGAAGTCACAGAATGAATTTGTGTCACTGTAGTCACTTTACCAATAAAATTACAGTGTTGCAAATTCAAGGCAGGAAGAGCTTGCAAATAAGAGATTGCATCTACAAGTTCTTATCATAATTATTTAAAGGAAAATATTTGCCATGTAACCTGTGAATTTTCACATTTGCTTTGGTGTAGAAACCCACCTCTCAGTCAGAGCTTTGTACCAGGATATAGTCACCCACCTTTGTTTCCAATTCTAATGCAAATTTAAGAAGGGGAGAAATTAGACAAGTGCTTTCCTTCCCCCTGGAGGCTGAGGATGACATTTCTGAGCTATAGCTGGTCTCCTTTAAATCCTGGCCCTTGCAGCTCAAGTCTTTCAAAGAGTGAGGGTGTGTCACTGCAGCTGCTGCATCAAATAAAATCAAAGAGATTTGATTAATATAAACTTCAAAATCAGTGCCATCTTTCCTTCACAAAATACTTCAAACACAGCAAGAAATGTCACCTCCCAGATGATGGAAGTTAATGTACTTAATCTCCTCTTTTCCTTGCATCTGAATGTAAACTACTGGAATATACCCAATTACCTCTCTTCCAGTCAGAATAAATTCCTCATTCCAACAACTTCAATCAGATTCTAAGAGGAGACTTATCGTGCTTTCGTAATATCAACATGGGTTCTGAACTCACAAAGCAGGACAGGCAAAACAGCAACCACAAACTCGTACTTGTCATGCTGTCAGAGTGGGAGATTAAAAGATCCTGGGTCGAAATTTGTCCTTTGATTTGAAACCTCTGAGTTCAATGGATGTAGTAGGGACCGGAGTCAGCAGGACTTGGCCAACTGTCCATAGTGACAGCATGACTACATTATTTCAGACAGGAAATCTTCATAACATCATCAGGTTTATAACATAGAAAATCCAAAATTTACACATGAAAGGCTTGTTTCTGGTGTTGTTACTCATTGCTTACAGGGGCTTTCTCCAGTCAGTGGTCTTTAAGACTGAAATAAACAAGCATGTGCATACCACACTCAAACTTTTTTCCTTCTTAGAATTGCTGATATGATAGAAAGCTAAATTTATTGCCACTCCTAAGAAATTTCCTACTGGCAGCCCAACACCACTTTGCTCATTGATTAGCATGTCTTTATGGACTAGCTAGGTTTTTTGTTTCATGTTTTATAATGTTGTTTTACTGTTTTATCTTGTTCGCCTTCTGTTCATTGTTTCGAATCAGACATTCAGAATGTTTGAGTATTCACTGGAACTGCACACATTCTACACAATTCTAAATCCTGTCTGTTAGGTGATGTAGTAGAGCAATTTTAATGAAACTGAAAAGAAACAAGCCTTTTTCCCCCCTGCTCCTTGTACTTGCACCATGCCTGGAGAAAAGTGCAGTCCATATTCAGGGGTACACTAAAAATTCAAGTGTCACAGTGTAATATACTCACATCTTGAAATTCATTAGTGCCATTTAAAAACTCATTACAAGTTGAAAATCATACCAAGATAACTGACTGAAAGTTTTTGCCCTTGCAGAATTAATTAACTTGATGTACATATTGGAATAATGGAAACCAACAACTGCAATAATTTATGTTTCAGTCAGCATTATTTTTACCTTGACGATTTTTACATTTTTTGAAACTAGATTATTTACCTCAACTTCTCTGACTATTGAAGATTTTTATGAGTCTGTCTTGAGGGCATATTTTAGAGGAGAAAATCTGGGCTGTAATTCTTCTTAGTACTTTCCTGTATTTAAATAGCCCCTTGGAACCATTCATAGTGAGATTGCTGCCAATTTTCCAATTGCTAGTGAATAAAAACCAAATACAACAAATAGTTGCCAGGCAGGGTAACATTCTGATGCTTTTGGCAATAAAAATATGCATATAAAGTTTTGGTATTGGGTTAGTCAACCGTGGTGACTGAAGGGAAATGGAATTGAAGAATTTCAGCCTCAGCAGTAAGCTCCCTGCTGTCCCTGCAGGCACCTCCTGGTGAGCCATGCTGGGAAACAATGAACTCAGGGACAAAAGGATAACTACTAAAGAAACTACTAAAAGAAAATTTAACTCCTGCCCATAATCACAGGCCTTAAGGAAAATCACACGGAGGGTGGCACAGCTGCATTTTGGTTGAAAGGTAAGGGAGGGCAGAGCAGAAACAGGTTTGGTCTGATCATGCTGTCCTGTTTCAAGAAGGAAGCCAAGTTGGAGGGAAGGTTGGGCTGGGTGGGAACAAGACTGCAGCTCTGCCCAGCATGGTCCAAGCAGCTGCACTGAGGTACAACAAAGCGGAGCATCAGCCGCAGCCCTGGTGAAGATAAGGAGCCAGCAGCTCCCGCTTCCCTGGCTCTGGGGAAGCAAGGAAAGAGCTGGATGTAGACAAAGCCAGATCTGCTCCTTACCTACTTTTCTGAATCTTATCAATGGGATTGGATGGCACCAAGAAAGGCTCACAAAGTCCAGTGGTGGCCAAAATGAAAATACAAATGTTTGGAATCTGTACTGTGGCATGCTTAGGTTACTTTGGCAAATTTTTTTGCATCAGGATTTCCTGTATTTTGTAACACATCCAACAGTTAATATTGGCCAGTTGACAACAACCAAGGAGTGCAATGAAAAATCAACTCCCAGCATGGTAAAATTAACAGCAGAACGCTTTGAGATGCTATGCAAACCCCTCTGCTGTGTTATGTATTTGTTTGTAATCTGGAAAGAAGAGAGATGAAGAGAGAAAGGAATATGAAGATAAAGCCACCTATGTAGGCTAACCACTATGAAAGAAAACTGTGAGGAAGTTGATTGATGTTTAAACTAACTAGAGAGACAAGCAAATTCATGGTGAATTAACTTTAGTGCTGGTGAATGCAAAGAAGTATACACTGAATGGAAAAATATAGAGTTTTTATATTCCTTTGAAAGACCCTTGACTAGTGACAGCTTTATGGTGTTTGATTGCATATGCACAAAAAAAGAACAATATTGTAATACCTTTGTAGACACGTGGGTAAGCTCCTCCTTGGGAGAACAACTGTCTTATACTCCATAAGGACGTTCCAGAATTAGAATGCTCAGAGATGGGCAGGACTGCATTATCCCCATCTAAACATACATATAACCTATACTGAGGACAAGATTCAGTTACTTAAACATAGGCACTGGTTTCATTTTAGATGCAGTAGGAAATCTTCTCTGGTGTCCAGCTGCCTCCCAGAAGCACACAAATCTCATACAAGTCCTTTGCCATATATTGTAGCTTCATGTGTCAGTCCTGGAAATACAAAGCAATTCAAATGACACTGTGTTTAGGTAGATTAATTTATGTTGCTTTTTTGGATGCTGTTTAGCTCCCAGAAATCCTACTTATGCCTAGACAAATTATTACGCCTTTTGGTGCACAGCTGAAGAAAATACTTGTGAAGCTATTTACTGTTCTTTATGGGGAGTTGTGAAAAACAGCTTTCAGCTAATCACTGGGTAGTAACTCTTTACCCAGTGTTTGCATGGTCTCTGTTTGCTGGTTCATGATCTTGTCCTTACGGCATGTTTGAACTTCTTGTTTCATTTGACATCCCAGCAAATAGAACATCCTCGCAGTATGTCATGTCTCTGCCCAGCTTGCAACTGTGCGATGACAAAGAGTGTAGAAATTTATGTAGGAAATTCTAGAAATGAGCAAAAGGCTCAATTCTTTCTGTTTCTTTGCATTTTTTATTGCTAGCTGACAGTAGAATTAAGCAGGTCATTCATGTAACTACAGTAGTTCACATTCAGGGAGCTATTTTCACAACTGTGAGGGCAGGATTTTCCTTTTTATCCTTAAAAGAGAGCTTAAGTTCTGATTAAATTGCTTGGGGTCACCTGCGGTGCACCCAATGTTGCATTAGTAAGTAAGCATTAGGAAGTTAAATACAAACACTGTTAGTTTTGTCTGTCCCTGCATTCAATCACTTGTCGAGGAACTGCAGTGACCAACTTCTTTCTAATCCTTTGTGTAGTTGGAGTGAATTAATCTAATACACCTGACATCCTCTCTCTTTAATGCAGTTAGTGGTATTTTCCATATTTATCTCTGGGATTTCATACTATTTATAGCACAGTAATACCCAAAATATATTGGTCATTTTCCAGACGTGTAGCTGACTATGCTCAATTAGCTGGAGACCTGACATCCTAACTGTAAGTATGACCTGAACAAGATAGTGTGAAGTAACGCATTCATGAGAGACAAAGAAGTCTACTGATTGCTAAAGCTGTTATGCGGCTATCCCAACCTTTCCAAATTCCTGTCTGAAATAAAATGCCTTCTTACAACCATCTTCACCTGTATAGCCTCACATACACATGCTGTCTGTCCTCTCTTCTTACTCTGGTCCCCTCCACCAACCACCAGCTTAACCATCCTGCTCTGCCCTGCTGTCCTGCCTCACCGCCCAGCCGCCTTACACTAACAGGGTTACGCACAGCCCATCTGCAAGCAGCTGGCCTCCTCCCTCACAAGGAGTCCTCTCCTCTTTTACAACTCTGCTGTTGTATGCTTCCAGGCCTGCTTTTCCAATTCCTGCTGGCTTTCCCAGCCCAAATTGCATGAACAGACCTCTCTCCAGGGAGTGGTCCCACTTGCCCTGGCAGGGGTACTCACTTACGGTATGACTGGGGAAGGACTTCTGGGATTGAGGACCCCATGGATTATTCAGTTATGGGATGACTCTTGTTCCCAGAGTAACATACTGTATCTGAAGGTCATGAGCTGGGAAGAGCCAGCAGCTCTGGCTAGGCTGATCTCATTATCTGTCTGGCACAAGCCCCACCATTACGGGTGTAGTTTCTACCTTCTAGACCTTGAAAATCCAAAACTTATCTGTTATCAGACAATGTTTATGTTTTATAGTCTTGCAGGGTATGAAATCTTTCTTTGATGAAGCAGATGGCTCACTCTGTACATCCAGTTATGTATTCTATCTTGACACCTGGTTCTTTAATTTGTATTTATGGTGAGATGCTTTTGTTCCCTTTGAGTGCTTCAGAATCCAAATTCCTTTTTAAAAATCTCAAATTTATCCACTTAGGAACATATCTGGGGGAGTTTTTTCCTTTTATTTTCCTCCTCAATGGTGAGATTTCTCCATGGAGAAAACCTACATGATTTTCTTACACTGTAGTGAATTGTTACAAGACTAGAACAAGGGACTAGCTGAGCCATGGGAAAAGGTGGCAGTGCTTCTTTTGTACACACACACATTGTCTACAAATGGTTTTAAGTGTGCTTGAATATGTCTTGGAATTTTCCAGAACTGTCCCTTCCTATATTTCTGTGAAGCAACAAATCACAGTCTGAGACTTTGAACCTGCCACATGCATCCTCATTTCAGTAGTCCATTGACACACTGACCTAGCAAGGTGTCATTATTATACTAATGTCGAGCCGAATTTGTTGTCAGTTTTATAATTTGTTTTTCTTTATACATTATCATTTATTGCTCCTCTTGTATCCTGTTTGTTTTTGATTACTTTCGTTTTCTCTGCTTGCATTTCCTTTCCCCAAGGTAAATAAGTGCCAAATATTTAGCTCCTGCCTGTGGCAGCCACATTAAAGGTTCATCAGGCCTAATTTAGTGTCATATGTTGAGGCCAGCCTCAGAGAAAGCATTAGAGGCTGCACAATTACCTTTCAGTTCCCTATAGAACCTAACCAGTCTCATTCCCTGAAGAGCAAAGGTTTATAGCCTCATTTTTTTAAATAAAGCTTTTTCCTTTTAATTTGTGCCTGATTCCTGTTGAATACATGCAGTACTCCTGAGCATTTTTAATTCTGAGCACTTTACCTGCTTTTGTGAATGAATTCTGCAAACAAGTAATACATGATATTTGTCTGAGTAAAGAAGTGTTTTCTTTCATCAGATCTATGCTTGTTGCTATCTCTGGCTGTCTCCTTGCTCTTTTACTAAAAGAATTAGGCTTGTTTCCCCTGTACGTATTTTCATTTCTCTCCTGTTCCCTCTCTCAGTTAAACAGTCCCAATCTCTGAAAGTTTTTCCTATGTTTCTGTTCCTTTGTCATCTATCTCTAAAGCCATTCTGCAGAGAAGCTGATGAGAGGACATCAGTTCAAGTGCAAGTGTCGATTTATACAATGCTATTTCCAGTTCTTTCTATCCACCTGTGTAGGTGCTTACACTTTGTTTGATTGTTTGTCTGCCACTGTAAGTTAAAAAAGTACACATCAGAGGTCCTTGGGGACAGCAAAAATAGGTCTTTATTCTGTAGCACAGTGGTTAGAGCACTTGTTAAGCATGACGTGTGTGGCAGCCCAGTATTAACCAGCAACGGAGGCCAAGAGCAGGTACACATCCTTTTTCCTTGCTGCCTGTTCCTGGGCGTACCGTGTCGTGGTCAGGCTGCTCTTCTGCTGAGAGGGAAGGAATGGGTTTAAACCTTTTAAATCAGTGAAGGACTTGCAACCTGATTTTCATTTACTGAACCAGTGCTGTTACTCTGAGACAATAAATGTGCGGGCAGCAGCGTTTCTAACCAGAACTCAGAGCTGTGGTGTGGTATGCACTTCCAAACATGGGGAGACAGTGACGAAATTCTCCACACGTGTATCTTGGGTGGCACTAGTCTGACCACAGGCCAAGTACATCTGAGCTGGTTATTAGGACTTCCTTCACTGTGAGTGGTAAGTGAAGTGAAATGACTCCTGTCTGCTGTGCTTGAGTGCAGGTAAGCTTGTGGGAGGGAGAGAGGTCTGCAGGCGTCTGCCAGGTTAGCAAAGCCAGAGGCGTTCTGGCTACATGAGCTAGTGAAGCTATGGGGTCCTACCGCTCCTGAAAAGAGCTTCTTTTTGTGCCTGTGTTGTCCCAGGTACCCCTGTGCTTACCTCAGGTCAGCAGAGTTTTTGGACAGATGATCAGGAAGTGCCTGACTTGCATCAAAATTGCGCTGTAAAGTGTCTGTTTTTGTCTTGGAGACTCCTTGTAGGGGCATGTCTATACCAACCTGGGACTGCAAGCAGAGGTGTCCATGCTGGCAAAGACCATGTGAGCTCCAGTCAGGGAGGAAGGATGATCACATCAGCACATGTGGTGCCTTGGTGAGAGAGGCAGGCTTGCTAGGGTCCTGTACAGCTGCACGGCTGTAGTTAGACTATTGCTGAGAGAGTGGTGTACTGTGCACAGTGTGAATGGATGTCCTGGGAGAGGGTATGGTTGCCTCTATAGATGGCTGGGAAACAAATACTGATAAAGAAGGAGAGATACTTAAGCTGAAAAAGAATGTTGGTGTAAGAACAAGTGGACATGTATTTATGTTAGAAATAATGCAAATGCTAGAAGAATCAGTTTTTGGAACAGCCTTCCAGAAGCAATGGGGACAGCTATTGTGAAATGAAACTTGATAAACTTCGAAGCAGGCACCACCAGTTCCTACAATAAATAGCACAGGCCTGGACTCATGAACCTACGTGGTCACTTTGAACTTCATAATACTCTTTCTTCATTAACCTCCTGTGACAGCAAGTTACGCAGTGTAATTATACACGTTTAGCAGGAATGTATTTTACTTTTTTGCAGTACCCCATCTTCCCATCAAATGTTCCTTTATTCCTGTATTTGATGGATAGACCAGCAATCCCATCTCTGTGCTACTCTTCAGAACCTACATCTTTTTATGTTCTCTCTTTCATTCTCCCTGGAGAAAAAAAGAAAAATTCTTTGGAAATTTTTGCCCTGTTTTCATGTAAGAGTTTCCTGTACCCTTGATCATCCCTGTTTCAGATAAAAAAAGCACTTGCGAGATCAAAAGCAGCATTGCTGAGAAGTGAGTACCCTTGCTGTATTTAAATGAATGAAAGAACAATTTCTTAAGTAAATATATATGAGCTAGAAACACCAATTGTAGTATGAAAGCTATAACCTGCTGCAAATCAGTGTTTCAGAAAACAATGAAAGTCAGTATTCTGTAGCAAAATGTCTAAGCCACACGAATCCAAACTGAATTAAAATACAGGAGTTCTTGCCTGTTAAATCAGATTGCTTTGATTTCGTTCATCCTGCCAATAGCACTTCTGTCCGAGAGGGAACAAAGCCCTGCAGCACTCAATGACACCTGTAGCGATGGGGTGGGCTGCCAGGTGCCCAAAACAGCAGCTCTGCTGTGCAGCTCAGGACATGTCTCCATTGGTAGGTGAACACAAGCGCAGTCCAGTGCCAGATCTGTGTAGCTGTCTCAGTGTGCAAAGATGCAGGAGTTGGGTCAGGACCAAGCAGGTGAGTGTTATTAACATATCCCTATCCTATCTAGCTGGCTTCTGGCTCATGGCTCATATTTGGGGAAGAAGCTGTGTGCAGCTTTTTGTCTGTCCATGTAGACCTATCTTATCTGTGAGGATAACTAAGCACTGGAGCAGCTTCCCCAGATTCCACTGGATAAATTCCTGAGCAACCTGGCCTGTTGGGGTTGTCCCTGCTTTGAGTACGGGGTTGGACTAGAGACATCCCAAGGTCTTTTTCAGCCTGAATTATCTGATGTTCTCATGATGTCAATAGTGGGAGGACTTTACAGTTGCTTACTTACAGCCCCCCTCCAGGAGCGTTTGCAAGGTAGAGAAGGAGAGCCATGCCCTTTCTGAGTTACCCGTAACTCTGGCCTGCTCCTCTTTGGAAGATGCCACATTGTGAAAGTGATGACACTTCAGGTGAAAACAATGAAAAAAAAAGGAAAAGTACGATCAGAAATTACGTGTCTAAATACTTTTATGTATGTCATAACTTCAGACATCTGGATTTTAAGTGTTTCTTTCTTAACATGCCACTCTTGAAGGGATGACAGAAGTAGACAGGATACATAATGAGCGCATGCAGTTTGGGAAACATCCAAATATAGCCCCCACAGTAACATAGCTTAGACACGAACTGAAAGTGCAGTGCTGATGACTGGAATGTGATTATACAGTTAGCATCTGGATAAAGTAATGAACCGGCTGACAAATGTATGTTTGGAACAGAGTGACCAAAGGGAGAAGCAAGGCTGCAAGGAGCAGGCAAGCTGCATATTTGATTTTAGATAAGAGCACACAAGACTGAATCTTGCAAGATGTGGTAAATGTGCACAGCTGTCCCAGTGTATGGCCCTGAAACTTCGGGAAGGCGTGTGGAGACTCCCACCTCTCTTCGGCTCTGCAGGAGGACAGTGAAGAGCTGGTTTCATTTGTTTATTCTATAGTGACATTTGGAAAATTGTGCTCCTTTATTTCATCCTTAGGGGGTTTTCATCAGACTGATCTGGAGTTCAGTTTCAGCAGCGAATTGTGCTTTACTGTAGCGCACATGCTGTCCTTACATTAATGTTTGGGGTCGATTGAGAGCAATATGGCAAATGTATTTAATGAACCATTGTGTTTTGGTGTTGACTAGAAGCTGTTATCTTATATGAAGTAGAAACACGTGCACAGAACAGGCTTAGCATACAGGCTAAATGACCATGTAAAAACTTTCCAGAGTCCTAAAAGTCTCCTCTAAAATTGACTGTAGCCAGTACAGTGTAAGGTAGCCTGCATGAGCTATCTTTTTAATAACTTTAATGAAACATATTCAAAGCATAAAACCGTCAAGGAAGCATATACTTTTCATTTAGGCCTGGGATTGATTTCCACATCAATATGAGGAAAGAGCTAAGTAAAAGGCATGTGACTGCATGAGTGAAATGGCAGCAGCACAGATAGCTCATAAGGTCGTTCATCTGAAATCTTCAAACACTTGGCTCAAAGCCTAAAGAAAATACAAGTTTAGGTATAGATGAGTTGTTATAGATGAGGGAATCTTTGTTGCCTCTAGCACAGATTGTGTAGATATATATATATAAAAGGCTTCGGTAATATTGTTCTTTATTGCTCTTTTGGTCAGTGAGAATTTGTATTTCCCTCCTTTGGACAGAATGCATATAGCCAGATATTCTCCACAACTCTCTAGACTTTTTCTCTTCACTTTAATAGTTTTCCATGTGATTAGAAGCATTATTACGAAGTTTAAGGATGGTATTTTTCAGAAATGCAAAATTCCTGGAACCAAATGACTTGTGAAAAATCCCAGCTTTTTGCATTTGAAGTTATCCGAGCTAATGATTGAGGAAAAAAGCTTGTGACTATCAAAAGAAGAAAAAAGAGGCATAAAAATTGAACAGTAACAAAAAAGAGTTTCAAGTAGAATTATACTACTTTAGACTTTTTTCTGTCTCCTTGTTAGCCTAATTTGCTAGCACTTACTATAACATCTCTGATAATAACCTACCTTCAACTTAGCATCCTGTAATTCTGTGGCTGTGCAGAGTGATTCCAGTAAGAGACACACAGAGAAACATCACCCTCTAATTAAGCAGGTTAACAACATAAACCTGTATTTAAAAAACCTATGATCTATTTAATTCTCATTGTAGCGCCCATATGAACTTAAGAACGAAGCAGAATTCCAGAGGAATGCTTTAACATTATTTTTCCTTATTATTGTAACAATATAGGAACAAATTCAGCAGCATGAGCCGCTGCTTATGGCGATACCGGGAGACCCCCATGCGAAGGCAATCTGTGGAAGAGCGAGCAGCGGTTCCAAGGGGGAGCAGGGGTGGCTTTCCCCGGGCAGGTCCTACTGGCTGCATCCACCAGATGGTGCCACTCTTCAGCAGAAGCCGGCGCCTCTTTCGGAGGCAGCCTCAGGCTCGCAATAGGGGGGAAGTTTCCTCTCTTGTCCCAAGAGCAGAGTTCAGGCTCTCAGGCGCACCTTTTCGTCTGTGACATGCCTTATTTGTGTGGCAGCCTACAAGAGCTTCTTGGGTTTTGCATCCCCCCCCGCCCAATAAACTAAACTATTTGTTCTGCTGTATGGAAACTTGAAGGGAACGAGAGCCTAAAAAAAAATCACAAAGAAGCTGTTACACAAGCCAGCTTCTTAAGTGCTGTCTCCATCAAGCAGCTGATACTTGATTCTATTTTCCACCTACATTTACCAATGATATAATTTTTCACTTTAAAAATAACCTGCACAGTACTGGATATGCAAATGCAGTCAGTGCTTTTATAAAGCGCAGAAAACTCTTCAGTTATATTCAACACCAAGAAGCCAAGGCTGGGGGGAGGGTGTTCGTTGTAATGAGCTGATACTTCCATTGCCTGTTTTAATAAAAAAAAGAGAAAGGAGCTGCCAAAATCCCAAGGCACTGAACATGGTCAATGTTTTCTAGTTATTAAAAATCTATTTTTTTAAATTATCTGTCTTGGCACTATACATTTGTTCAGTTCTCCTGTTCAATGTGATTACTTTGTATGACACTGACACTATGACACTCACAACTCGCTGTTGTGAGTCAGAGGAAGACATCTAATTGCAAGGATGATCTTGTAGAGAGGCTCTGTTTCCCTCACACTCCATGTGAGCTAGCTTATGTTTACTTCCCCTCCCTTCCCTTCCCATCCCACAATGGTCATCCAAGGCAGGGGAGAAAAGACTGAGTTACAGGAAAAACCATGGCTGGAGCAGTCCCATCACTCTCTACCCTTCAGTGCACAGCAGTGCCCGGGACTTGTATAACCACTTATTGCTCTTCAACCTACAGCAGGCCACAGCTCTCTGCAACAGCTTCAGACCAAATGTCTGACAGCTTACATGGACTAGTGGCAGGATTAAAGGAAAACTTTCTTCCTGATCTCTACTTCTACAAGACGCTGAGTGGAACAAAGTGAAACAGAACTTTTCTATGGTTTGTTTCACTTAAGAGAGAATAAGTATCATAGTTAAGTGTATGTGCGAACAAATACCAGACCTTCTAACTTTAATGCTGGTGCAGTTTCTCTCCTCCAGTAGCTGGAGGCCTGTATTACTCATGCTTGCTACAGGTAGTCAGGAAGAGAAGATTTGCTTTTGACAAGTAAAGAAAGTGGCATAAAAAAGCTTGCACAGGCTCTTTGTGCCATGCTCCCTATTTACCAAAAGACTGGGAGAGCCACAGCTACAAAAGCATTATCAGCAGGTACCACCTACCAATGCCCACTGAGCTAGGCTTCTTTTATTCACAAAATACTTCTGTCAATTAGCCTGTCTATCATCTTAATCACCTCTCTGATTAAATCTTTTTAAACTTTACATACAATTCCCTCCACATCATTTTACTGGAAACCAAAGAATTCATAAACCTCTCAAAGCTGCAGTCTGTGAATTTCCTTGAGCTGGCCCATCATTGAGAAGAAAACGTCACCAGTGATTATTTCTGCATGTTGCAGCCTGTCACAGTGGTTCCAAAAGTCAAATATACAGCACCAGTTACAGGTCTCCTGTGGGTGACTGTCAGCCAAACCCATCTTAAACAAGTAGTAAATGTGGATGACTTTGGAACACACTTGTATTACCAATTATTACTGAAAGTGCAAAATTGAGAAGCAGCTATTGGTAGTATTCAACATAACTGTCTTTTATTTCGTTTTTTAGTCTTAATCAACTGACGCTGGCTTCGATCAGTCTCAGCTGATGACTATCCTTCTGTTCTCCTCCAAAATTTGCTGGATGTTCTGCTTTAAAGACCACTGCTGTGATCAGAGGAGTAGCAGGTCAGAGCTGCCCGAAGGTGCCGCTTGATCAAAGACAGGAGGACAACATGTTCACCTTTCTGTTTTACCCCTGAATCTGTATAAGAACATTTACTGCCTTCCACACAAACTCTGGGTTTGGTTTCTTTTCTTCAAAGGGCTTACTATTTATAATGCAACGCAATGTTGTAACGAAGCACAATATGGCATGGGATATATTTGAGTATGAAGACATATGCCCTGGGTCAGTAGAAGCTATGATTTTTTGTTATTTGATTTTGAATAACTACAATTTCTTTCTTACACATTATTTTAGAAATCACTGTGCACACACCTGTTCCTTATGCTAACTGCAGAAAAGACATAATGAAGGTGATGTTTGCTTTAGAGAAGTGGATGAGATATTTTGCAAAAGTACTGTAACTTTGTACTTATTTGAAAAAAACCCAAACCCCTATATTTTTTGTTTCCAGTCTAACAAGCTTAGCATGTTTAAAACATTTAATTCTCATTTGTATTTGAGTTGCCACTTTCCCCAGCTATTTATCCTGATCCTTATGAGCTGTCAGGGATGAACCACTCTGCCAAGAAGGCATCCTCCTTGGAGGATATAAGCCAAGAGCTCTGGGGTGCATAGGAATGAAGTAAGCTCTGTTCTCCCATTGCAGATGCACAATGCTCCCGGATGCCACTGACCTGGTAAGAAAAAGTCATGAACTTGCTCCAGAGCTCTCAGACACCTGGCCAGCTTCTTGAACCTTTGCAGTGAGGGCCTTTAAGCTAAATGATTTGTTTATAGTAATATTTATCCCTCTCAGACAGTTTTCCTGGGGCGGACTCTCTCATACTTCTGCTCATTTGATTAGTTTCCATAGTGACACTTATTTGTAGAGTTTAGAGTTGCTCATAGCAGGTTCCTGCAAATGCCAGCCGCATGCATGCCATGTTAATAAGACAAAGTCAGCCCTATTTCTTTCCCTTTGGCACTCTAATTTTGCTGTACAGTTGGATGCATCACTGGGAAAAAGAAGAAGGTGGTGGGGGGCTCCTTTGGATTCAAGATCTGGAGGCTGTTAGCTTATTATTCTAGATGGCATTTTTGACTGGACTCGTTCTGTGTGAATTGCAGTGGCAGCCTCTGAAGGACTGTCTGTCTGTGTGAGCTATTATGTAAGGAGGGGAAACCTTCCATTACAGCAAGGCCTTTAGACTGCTGGTTTATTTAAAATGCAGAAATACATGGAAAAGCAATTCACTTGAGCAGTGCCTTGTAGGTTGCCTTTTATCCCAGGTTGAAGTAGGAATTTGCTTTTCTTCTAGGGAAGTTACTACTCTTTTAAAAAACAGGAGAATGCTAAAATCAGATACAAACTCATGTACGCACACACAGACACATGCATCTTGCCTGTGGAAGGGATAGACAAGTATCTGCACTAAGGGAGTGAAAGGAAACTTACACACAGACAAGATCAATTTCAGGTGCCGTGTTTCTTTAAAAAAAATGCTGATTCTTTATAGCAATCACAACAAATTTGTAGACTAGGGCTGTTCAGCCTGGAGAAGAGAAGGCTGAGTGGAGACCTCATAGCAGCCTTCCAGTAGCTGAAGGGGGTCTATAAGGATGCTGGGGAGGGACTCTTCATGAGGGACTGTAGTGACAGGACAAGGGGTAATGGGTTCAAACTTAAACAGGGGAAGTTTAGACTGGATATAAGAAGGAAGTTCTTTACTGTAAGGGTGGTGAGGCACTGGAATCAGCTGCCCAAAGAAGTTACGAATGCTCCATCCCTGGCAGCGTTCAAGGCCAGGTTGGACAGAGCCTTGGGTGGCATGGTTTATTGGGAGGTGTCCCTGCCCATGGCAGAGGGGTTGGAACTAGATGATCTTGAGGTCCCTTCCAACCCTAACTATTCTATGATTCTATGATTCTATGACTGGAAGAGAGTTAGGAAAAAAACAGAGTTGTTATACATGAGCCACTGACAGGTATCCCCACCAGACTAGGTATCC
The DNA here is from genome assembly GCA_017639245.1 of Myiopsitta monachus. NCBI lineage: Eukaryota > Metazoa > Chordata > Aves > Psittaciformes > Psittacidae > Myiopsitta > Myiopsitta monachus. Next base: position 27,502,455 of record CM029919.1, read on the forward strand.
TCACAGGAGAGCTGCTGGGGTTTAAGTAATAGGTCATTTGTACATTTATTTTCCCACTTTTAGGGAAGAATAAGAACTAGGGGGAAAACTAGATTTGACAGGGATTTTGTCACACAGAATATTAATTCTGTTAGGTTTCTTGCAGACACTTTGAGGCCTCTCATGTTAGTCTGACACATTTCTTTCTGCAAGAGACTGTAAGGCTGTTTGAGCCACCAACATTTAGGCATAAAAATAAAGCAACAAACAATTGTGTGAGTTCCTAATAGCATCTGGCCAGAGGAAAGGCAAGGGACAGCACTCCCAGGAGACCAGAAGTATGATTTTGCTCTTGCATAGAACAGAAAATAAAGAACACTTGACAGCTAAGCTACTGTGCTCTTATCAGATCCATTGGAAGGGTGCATTGGAAGGGTGACACCAAATTGTGAATTCCCTGTGAGCATTCAGGAATACTCAAAAGAGGACGAGAAAGAGCTGCTCAAAAGCACCCCATGCTATTCAATAGGATTAATGGGATCCACTGGAAAAGCTCTTCAGCTTTGTCTAAGTGAGCCAGATGGTGGCTGCAGGTGAAATCTTTCCAATAAATCAAATTAAATCTCCTGTTGATATTATAGTGGGTCTGAGAACAGTGCTCTCTATTTAGGATGCCTAATTCATCCATTTAAAGAACAGTTATGAACTATTTTGGTTTGTGGAAGTCCTTAGAAATTTGGGTGGGAGAAAGTCATGTAATTAGAGGGATATGTTGTCCTTGCCCTACAAAATTCCGTACAGATTTGATTGACAGATTAAGCCTGTAAGGAAGGAAATGATGATTTTTTAGTTCCATAGTCAACAAAATAAGGGCAGCATGTCAAAAACGATAGATGATGAAGAAAAATCTTGTCTGACTTTCGTGCAAGCATGAAGTGAAGCGGCTGTGAGAAGAACAGATGGCTCCCTGTGGAAATAGATGAGAGCGAGGCCAAGCTCTTTAGATCTACCTACCCTTCAGATAAGGACTGTTCATCCAGGCTTGTATCTGGACCAGGCAGTGGCTGCTGTGCTGGAGCAGCAGTCGCTGCATGGTAGCTTTGGCAGACTGGCAAAGTGCTGTAGAGCAAAACCCTGGTTTGCAGTTCAGGAGGTACTCACTTGAAATCCAAGCCCCAGCTCCAAAACTGGGTTTTATCTACAGACATTTAGCTCATTTTACCCATTTGTGCTATTGAAACAGTAATGTCCTTATTCTGGGATGGAGATTACACATTTGCAAGGCACAAGGAAATGTGAGTAGTGTAAAAAAGGCCTCGATGAAACAAGTAACTGGATTAATTGTGTGGATTGCTGGAAATAAATATGCTCTACTAATTAAAAGATAAAGGATAAAAATACCAAATGCCTTGCTTGTTTTATGAGCATCAGTCAGAGAAATGAGTGGAGGCAGTGAACAGTAATGGTACACATATTTAGGCTGACAGTGCCTATAACCATAAACTATGAATCTGCCTTTGTTTACCTTGGTTTCCCAAGGAAGTGAAACTTCTGGAAGTGCACTGCCAGCCTGTCCATCCATCAATCTTTCTGTAATTTCCCCCCAGTAAGTTTTGCATTGGGCTCAATTTAATCAAATCTGTCAGGAAATCATGAAATCCCAAAGTTATGAAAATCAGTGTCTGGGCAAAAAACGGAGTCTCGACAACTGTCCTGGCTTTGTCAAGGACTGCAGTGGGAACTTGAGAGCTACTTTTTCAGTGTAGTTTGCCATCTAGCCCATCAGCACACACAGTGCTGGCCAGTCAGCATGGAAGTGCGTCAGACACTGCAGATACTGCACCTTGGCTAGCAGGTATTTTACAGACATGAGAAAATGATGAAAGTAATGCACATGGGACTTTACGGGCTGTGAAGGAGAACTGGAAGAACTGGAGAAAGGCTGTTATTTTAGTGGGATCTAATGAAGCAGCACACGTATTTCTGGGAGACCAGACATCACTAGATCTGGGACTGTTCACTGATTTCCTGTCAGGAGGTGCGTCTCTATATAAAGAACACAGATTTAGGAGAAGATTTTATTGGCATTCAAAACTGCAAAGGCAACATTATTATTTTTCAAAGCATTTTGGTTTTTGTATCTTTTGGCTGATTCATGCCTATTGACTGATTCTATGGGCCAAGCTTACATTTGCTCTGCTGAGTGGAGAGATGATTCAAACTGCTCAGGTCGGCCATGGTCAAAAGCTTGTTCTTGTATTAGAACATTTGCAGTTTGAAAATCTAATTCTATCTATAGACATGTAAAAATATTCCTTTATGAGTCTGATCTCATCCAGATTGAAGACCAAAGAAAGGCTTTCACTAACTTCAGGGGCAGGTATATATGTTGCTTTAGAATAAAATATACTAAATAATAAAATATACTAAATAATGAAATGTCTGATAGTAACTCAAAAAGATTTGCAAAGTCAAACCAGGAGTAGAACTGCTGCAGAAGACATCACAGCTTTAGTAATCTTGGCAGTAAATCTCCAGCAGTGGTAGACAGGCCGCAGGTATTGGATGCAGGATAATGCTCTTGGATAGGACCAGTGGTGAGAAAGGTGCTTTCCCCAGCTCCTGTTTTTACAGAAAAGTGTTACTGGACAAACAGAAACTCATACAATAATTCTGTTAGCATTCATTTATTGTGTGCCACTGATCTTGCAAACATCCCTTGAAGCCAGCCCACTACCTCATTTTTTTATAAATATACACTGGCACTTGGGAATCAAACTTCTTATGTTCATGGGTCAGCTTCTGTAGGAAATAGTGTAGAAACCCATCTCAGGAACCACTGAGTTGGGTGTTCTGTGAATACTCCATATTTGTAGGGTAGGTAATGGTTTAATATTTTTTGTAACATAGTCGGTTTAGATAATACATTTGTGTTTGAATTATCACACTGTTTTCCCTGAAAGCAAGGGCACAAACTGAAACATGGGAGGTTCCACCTGCCTATGAGGAAGGACTTTATGCTGAGGGTGGCAGAGCCCTGTAACAGGCTGCCCAGCGGGGGTTGTGGAGTCTTCCTCTCTGAAGACATTCAAAACCCTCCTGGACGTGATCCTGTGCAACCTGCTCCAGGTGAACCTGCTTTAGTAGGGGGGTTAGAATAGATGGTTTCCAGAGCTCCCTTCTAACCCTAACCATTATGTGATTCTGTGATACCTAGTGCCAGTCGATTCACCTGTTGTGAGTCCTGGTTGCTTCTTATCTGCTCCTTGTGTCATAAGCATTTATACAATGGTATCCCATAATGAAGCTCATCTTCTTCCTTAATAATTAAATACGAATTTACTTGATCCCTGTGACCTGGATAAAAAATGCATTATAATGCATTTTGGCATTCAAAATGTTATTTTGAAAGAGGAGTGAGCTGAACAGTATATTAAAACTAAACTTTTGGCAGTGTGCTATTTATCCATGCTGCTAGGCACAGATACTGAAGGTGTTTTACAGACACTAGATAGGTCCCAAAAAAGTATTCATTCCATAGGTTCGGACCTCCAAGCCTCCTGCCTCCCTCATTACCCCCAGCTGGTTTATGACCCTCTAGAGCAGGGAACAGACTGCACTGTCTCTTTTCTGAGCCTGAAATCATCAGCTGATGCAGTGTCTAATGACTTAAGTGCAGTGTACATGCCAATACCATGCAGAGATATAAGAGCTGCCTTTGAACCAAACCTGCTGGGGTAGAAAAACTAACTATATTAAATCATCCCCCTCAGAGTGCTTTGCAGCTTTGCTTTTCCTGTCTGAATGAGCTTGCCCAGGTAAAACTGCTTTATGTTGTGACAAGTACACAGGTTACTTATCCCTCTCCATTACCCTAGTGTGTTTTTTATGCCCTGTTTAGTATAGAATCTATGCAGTTTGTTATCTGCAAGCAACCTAAAAAAAAAGCACCTATTCTAATAATGGTTTCTGTGTATCTTCTGCATCTTTAGATCTCATGCCATGATTGACAATTCTGGGCCTTTTGTTTAGCATGTGGAAGAATTTTAGTTCAGGTCAATAATTTTCTTACATGCAGGACCCACAAGAATTTTCCAGGCTGCTGCCACCCTCCAAAGAAAAAGAAACATCAACATTCAAAGTATTTATTTTCCTCCTCAAAAAGCTTAAATCATACTCTCAGTTATAAAATCTTCAAATCTAGGTCAAGTTTCCTCCACAGGTGCTTAAATAGCACAAACATTTTCTTCAAGGGTAAATAGCTGTGAAACTACTTTTGGTTTATCTAGCAATTAAAAAGATCTATATTATTACCAGCCACAGTGACAAAATAAAGCTCAAGAGTCTTAGAAGTGTATTGAAAAAATACCAGAAACAGCACCAAATGGAAGCCCATAAAAGATGGGCATATCTGGAAAACCTTGTTATAAAGCATACTAAGTTTTGACTATTTCGTTCTTGATTCTTATTGAACAAAGTGACTTCTTCTCATAGTAAACTCTTTCAGAAAATGATTTATACCAATGCACATACTCCACTCCTAATATTCATGGTGTCTGAAGCGTCCATGTCTTCTCACCTGGGCTTTATCACACTTTGAAGAGTTTGTGCCTACAAATTTGGACATAGGTGATAAAACCCGATGTCTGATAAAAAAATTGGTCAGGAATGACTAGAGTTGTTAATGACTCTAGATTTCATAACAATTGGAGGAAGGATTAAGGGATTACTATGTGCTAATCTTGTTATCTGTGAGGTCCTGAAGCTGTAAAATTTTATACTGAAGCTAAACTGGGACTGTGCGAGGTTGAACTCACACTCTATAATAAACTCTAGGTAATGGTAGCATAACACTTGGTTTTGTTGTATTCATCTTAATGATTAATTTGAAATCCTTCAAAGAAAAAAACCCTAGAGGACTAGAAATTAATTATAAAATGAAAAATAAATAATACTGAGATTACTGCAGTCTTACAATCTCTTGATTGCAGTGCCAGGAGCTTTCATAAGGAAAAGATAATAGCATGTTACTTCAAAAGACGTTTCCATGTAAGAATAAAAGCATTGCCTTTAATTTCAGCTGTTTTATAGGTATTGCTGAGCTGTGAACTACCTCTAACCAACTGCCTTGTGTTGCAGAGGTGCTGTCCTTTCTCATGAATTTGATCTTGATTATCCTGTGAGTGAAAAACAAATGGTCACAGCCCCATCAAATGTGCAGTGAGCAGAGGCGGCATACGCAGTATTTCTGGTCCCTTTGCAATGGTCTGCTGTTGGCTCCCTATACTGGACAGGAAGGGGACTTCACTGAGATAAGGGCAGGGACAGGAGCTGTTTAAGGAGCCTTCTGAAGAATACAGACCCCTGGCTGCAGTGCTGGCCAGTGCTGGCTTTTGCACATGTCCTAGTTTTGGGTAGGATATGTGGGAGGAATATGGAAGCGGGGTTGCTGATTTGGAATTGGATCACTGCTTTCTGCTATGTTGTACTTCTCCGTATGGAGACCTGCTTTAAATTCCAAAGGGACATAAAGTTCTTAGAATTTATAAAGTGTACCACACAGTGATTTGCTTGCTTCAGGGAGACTTCACCACTTACAGCTATTCTGCACAGTAAGGGCAATTTAGCGTGAACACTGATGAAAAAAACCTGTTGGTTCACCTTTTTTTTACATTTTCTTTATTTCAGTAGATGCACTATTTATTATGGCAGAAACCATTCCATTTTGGAATAAATCTTTAAAATTCTTGATCTCATTTTCTATTGATTTGTTTAAAACAAGTTTCTTTTATAATTACGTTTTATAGAAATGTATTCTTGGTCCTTTCTGGACTTTTATATGATCATGAGCTGCTGCTTCTGCTGGCCGTGATAATGTTACCAGCATTTGCAAGTGAAATATGGATCCTGTATCTCAGTGTGCAGAAAAAAGATTCATATGCTTGTTTAAATGTGATTTTTAAGTATACTTATTTATTGATGTTAAAGACCACAGAGATTTCACTGGGATGCTAAACAGTGACTGACCTCATCATATGAAAGAGGCTGATGTTGTGGGAGCAGAGGGAACTCTCCCCACAAAACTGTTAAGCAACTCTGTGGAGGGACCGTTGCAGCAATTTCGGAAGGCTAACACACTTCTGGATGGCTTGCCTGGCTTAGTGAGAATTCCCCAGCCCCGGACCTCCCATGCCCTTTGCCTGTTGCTGGGAAAGACAACTGTACAGCTGGATGATGACCTGCAGATCCCCAAGATTCAGAGGACTGGAGATTCCATCCTGAAGCCTAACAAGGCAGATGAAACACCTTCACAAAATCTTTTGAATTTGCCTTAAAACTAAAACTTGGAATCTTGGATTCCTGTTGGTAACTCCAATTAAAAAGAAATAAAACAAGTTTCACTTGGAGCCAGTTGTTAGAATTAGGTAATAGGCTCTGCTAGATCAAGGGGTTACTGGTCTTTCAGCTGATCAGACCTGAAGCAACAAAGAAATGCTTTTAAAGCTATTCTACTTAATTTATTAGCATTTTCTTCAGGTTCTATTAAAAACTTATAGATGGTGGTCTCTCAGATGTGAGCCAGTGAATCATTACATCAAGGAGAAGTTCAAGCTTTAAAGAACGTGCTCCAGTTATGTAGTTTGCAGGGTCCGGGACAGCTTTTCACTGCTGGGTGCAGGGTAGTGCTTTAGCTGCCCTGCAAGTTCTGAGAAGAGGCATGAGTGACAAGTCCTTGTGATTGGTTAGACAGCTACATAATGAGCTACTTGTCTGCACTCTCCATGATTTTTCATCGTCTACTACTACTCCTACACTACCATTTCTGCATATGCATCTCTGATCATCCTACTGCCTTTGTGGGCCACTTGTTACATTTTCCAGTGAGGTTTCTTTGTTCTTTCTCTCTTGCTGGAATGCGACTTGCATAGATATTCACAAGGTTAACATTACTTTTCAAAACTTTCTGTTCCAGCAGTGTATAAGAGCTGAAGTTAGCCTCTGTGTGCGCAAACTAAATTTACCAACATTATCTCATCCTGTTTTTTTAATTTCTATAATGTCTTCATCTAATACTTGTTCTTTGCCTTAGACTGACAAGACGTCTATGAAATCAGATGTCTTCTGGTTCTGTATTTGTCTGGGAACTCATAAAATGGAATCTGATCACTCAATAGCATGAATATGTACTGCTGTAACAAATGTAAGCATGTGTGGAGGTAGTCCCTTTGTGATATGCCACATTTTGTGACTTGCACATTTTCTAAACTTTGATGGTCTGAAGATCAGCTCAGAACTAGTTCAGTGTTTTGTTGACTTGTTCTCATTCAAGCTTTCCTAGTCTTTACTTTAACCATAATTCTACGATTCTTTGTTCCTTACGAAAATTTTCAGGCTGTTTGCAGCAGACATTTAGATCTTTTCTCAAAGGCAAAGAAATACGCTTAGACCCAATTCTTCTTCAAAATGAGCACCCACAATCCGTGTGAATTTAATATATGCAATTCTATCCCTGCTGAGAGATGGGTTCCCTCACTACAGCTTTCCAGACCAAATACCTGTACCTGCAGACATCCTGATACTGTGTTTTCATGGTTTTCATATTGGTATTAATATGTGTCTTCAAGTCATCTGGCTTCCTAAATTCCTCAGAAAAGTTGAGCAGGCCCTTGCAGACCCACCCCCCACACCCCTCCTTCTCTACAGAAGAACTGGAGTAACTGGGATCTCTTTGAGGTCTCCACTGGAAGCAGGCAATGCAGCCTGCCCAGGCAGCTGGGTACAGCCACAAGCCTTGAATGTCTGCAATCAGTAACAGGCAAACCTTGCTGGCTACTGAGCTCATGAGGTGACTTTTATTATGTTGTTCATATCCGTGATTGCCCTGCATAGTTTCTAAGACCAGAGTAAGATGTATTTCTAGCTTTCAGTTTAGAAGTAGGGATGTACATATCTTTTTCAACAAAGCCTTCTTTGAAAGCCACTTTATAACTTGCTGTGGTAGTGCTTGTCCAGCACAGTATCAAGCCCCTGCATCTCTATGTATTGGCTACTGAGAATGCTTTACCCAGTCCTTGAGAGCACATATTCCTGATATGTTGGGACGGAGCAGATTAGGCACTATACCTGCTGGATGGGTGTCTGTAGTTACATGGTTTTGGAGGAATGTCTGACATACGAGATCTCTCAGTTTTAGCAGTGACGTTCTGCAAGCCACAGCTTCTACCAAAAATGAAGTGTTTGCATTAGTTTCAGTCCAATAACCCTGAAACTGCCACAAACTCTCTTAGTCCCACTCGCTGCTGAGCACTCATGATAGTCCTAACGAAAGGACCTGCCCTTTTGTTCAAGGGCAAATGCAGCCCTGAATGGGTGATATGAGCCCCTGTGTTGGGGCACTGCATCCATACTGACTCATGGGAAAGACATGCCGAGGGTCAGGAGAGGAAAGAAAACAGACACATACATTGACCAGGCTGCAACACAATGGTGTGGCTTCCCTTTGGCTGTGTAAGAGCCAGGGAGAAGCTGCAGCACTGCTCTGCACTATGGGAGCTACCACTGTTGTAGTGGGGTAGGTGAAATGAAGCCAAAGCCGGAGCTAAGGTCTTTCCAGTCTCCCCTTGGAAATCTATGCCCGTATTTCAGTCTTCAGAAAATGTACAATAGCACAACTTATTAACATGCAGATTTAGCACTGGCACTGTTACGTAAGTATGTGCTGTCGTCTCTCTAACCTAAATTTCACTTACAGAGAAAATACAGAAGACTTGCAATCCACATGAAAATAACATCCAAGTGTTTTCACCCACCTAACCCCCACCAGGATTCTGTCAGCCCACTTTATGTCTGAAGACCCGTGATTTTTTCTTCCTTTCCATTCTTTGGCCATTCTTCTGTCCTGGTTGCTGAAATCGAGCTACTAAAAAAAGATTTTATTCTGTTACAATTTCCCAGTCCTTTTCTTTAAAGCTTTCCCTCAGGATTAGTGCAATCTAATGAATTTTTCAAATTTACCATCAACTTGACATGCAGACTCAAAAATGTTGTTCTTGCTGCTCAGCCACTCCTTGTAGTCAACTTCAGCTCACGAAGTAAGATAGTCCTATTCACAGTTATGACTCAATAATTCTGCAACACAGCTTCTGTACAGCGTGTGACAGCTCTTCTTAGCAAACTGCTGATACAGTCTACGTGGAAACATTCAGTGATACAGAGGTTTTATAAAACCAGTCAGAGTTCGCAGTCTTATAGACAGATAGATTTCCTGGTGTCAAAAAAATACTCAGAGAAGGATAATAATTTTTCTTATAGATTTATTCAGAAGATAATGATTTTTAACAGTTATTAAAAGACAGTTTCTATGAGGCAGCCATTTAAATCACATTATTTTTTCAAAGACTTCCAATAAGTATGAAAGACCATGGCAGCGGAAACCAATATATCACACTATGAGTCTGTCTTTGGGCAGTCAATTCGGCATTCTGTTAGGAGCATGTACCATGGCGATTTTGCATCCTTGGAGGAAAGTGTTTGCTAGATTGCAAAGAACAGGCTGATCAATTCAAATTCTTGGAATAACAAGTTGGTTCTGCACCCAGTATATTTATTATTATTATTTTTCTTTTATGTGAAAAGCCATTTCCCAAATTTTGTATTATCATTTTCTTAGAACTAACCTAGTTCAATAAAAGGATAAAGTCAGCTCTTTTCCCACTTTTTTTCTCTATAATTTGCCTACACTTGTCTGTAGTGTTTACTGTATTTTAAACAGAGGCATTTCCATATTAGATAAATTGCTCCAATCTCTGCACTGACTGATGAAGCTAATGCTTCTCCCAGGCAGACAAAAGAAAAGAAAAAAATAATTCCTCCCTCGCTTTCATCTGAATTTCACCAATATTTTAATTTATTAAGGAAAAGAGCTTTAAATATCACAGTAAAATGAAACAGTAAGTAAAGTACAATGGCTACATTTTTTCTACTAAGCAAATATTTAGTATACATCCTCAGGTTATTCAGGACATCTTATGCAGAGAGCACTCATTTTGAGGAGAGGTAAAAAAATTCATTCAAGCTCCATTATGGACCTTCAATGCAGAATAACGCTATTACTACTATTTCCATTTATGTAGAGAGTATATACAATGAATGTTCTCTTCTATCAGCATTTCCTTTGAGTAAAGGCTTTCTGTTCTCTGTCAAAGTGCATCCAATATATTAACCACCCTTGAGATGTTAAGTAATAGTGCTCCAATCTGTCACAAAAGCGGCAGTGCTGCAGAGTAGTAAACCTGCAATTTTCGAAGTTGGATGGTACAGAGAAAAAAATCTCGTGAAATCCTTAATTATAAGCAGTCATTCATTATCCTCAGTGAATCCTGGAAGCTGTTGGAGTACTCTAAACATGAGCCGTTATAGTTAAAATGGAGAAAAACAACATTTAAAGTATTGTTTTCCTCTGAATAAAATGTTTTCATCTTTTCCAGGAAGACATACACATGAAAAGTCTCTTAACACTTAATAAAGCTTCCAGAAATGTAAATCTGCATTTGAAATCATGTAAGTAACTTTGCTGCTGCCTCCTTACAACTAAAAAAAAAATTAAATAAAACAAAATATATGATTGAAGAAAAAAGGCAAAGAAATAATAAAAGCCAGCAGCTAGTTCTCCTCTCCTTCAAACAACCGATACCTTTACTGCTTCAGTGACTTGGAAAATTGTAAGGCTATCTAGCTGAACCTCTGCAGAACTTGTTTACAGACCAGTTGGGTTTTAGGCTCTTCTAGTATTTAGAGTGAATTTCACTTGCTTTTGTATCAGTAGAGCAAACACTGTTGGCTTCTCCAATAATTAGATGAAGTCTTTTGAAAAGAAGACAATATTATTGTAAATTACTTCCCCATTTATTAGATGAGATTTTCACAATTTCATTCCAACTTAGACTATTTTTGCCTGAAAAATTCCTTTTTCCAATGTCAGAATTGCCCACTGTTAAAGGCCACTGCAAATTTCGCAAGCCAGGATCCTGCTTCTGTCCAGTTTTTGTTTCCTGTCCCTTCAGACTTGTCCTGCTGATGGGGTTCTCTGCTATTTTCTGGTGTGGTCTAGGCCTTCTACTGGCTCATTCACAGCAGAAAGACATGTGAAATGCAAAGGAAAATCCCTCCCATGTAAAGCTGGTGGATGTTTGGACACAGTTAACAGGGAGAAACCACCTAATCAAAAAATTAGGCTGAATGGTGCTTCAAAAGGTTGACCAGCCCCAGGTTCTTGTGTCAAGACTTGGTCAGTATTAACTGTATCATTCTCAATATAAATTTAGAACCATAGGATAGTTTAGGTTGGAAGGGTCCTCAGGGGATCACCTCATTCAGCATTTCCCCTCACACGGGCTAACATCAGCACTGGCTAACCTATTTTTAATGCCCAGAAAAGATGGAGACTCTATCATCTTCCCCCCAGACAATTTATTCCAGTACTTTACTGTCCCCTTTACTTGACTTTTTTAGTATAAAAATCTCTTATATATTTTCTTAACATCTAACCTGGATTTATTTAATTAAAAAAAAGCTTACAATTTCTGTCGTGGACCAAGAAAAACCTACTGAAAGGAGAGGAAACCCCCACCCCCATTTTCTGCGCTACAAGAACAGCCAGCTCCACACAATGCAGCCCAAAGCTTGCTTTCTTAATCTGCTGTAGTAGTGGGGGCTAGATAACATCTGAGTTCTTCTCACCCTTAGTTCCCATTATTTGGTAACGAATATGTTTTAAGTTCACATGTACTTTTGCGCTGGAACTTTCTGTTATTCTTATTAACAATATTGCTGTGTATTTTAGCTCTGTAAGTTCCATTTGATTATTATTACTATTTTGGGGATTAAGTTACCTAAAAGAAATGTGTTGGTTGTGTTTCTGGCAGTTTGGTAGGTTAGCAGAAGGTCTTGACATTACATGTGGAACAGTTTGTGGGTTAGTTGATAAGAACGGCAAAAAAAAGAATGAAGAGAAATTTCACATGACAGTTATTACATATAATTATGAGGATATATTTGACAAATTTTCGTATAATTTGAAAACCTGACAGCTTGTAGGTTTTCTGGTCTATCATTAGTTGAGTGGATTAATTTTATAACCGTAACTCACACACAGCTGAGTTGTTTCCTTAATGGTATTTTCTTCCTTTCCAGGATCATGATGAACTTTTCAGTGTTGTAAATGTTAGAAAAATTATACCTACTAAAAGGAGCATATTTGAGTTAAAAAAAATTAAATGCAACAAACTTTTGAGACGGGTTTCCTGTTCTGTTCTTTTTTTAATTTTTTTAAATTTTTTTTTCTTGTCATTATGATTGCAGTTGAATTGTGATTTTTTCTTCTAAAAACAGGGTTGTGATCTCTTACTGAGTAGGACTGTAGAATAGTAGGTAATACTCTGGATCCATCATACCAGTCACCCTCCCACTGCAGAGGCACTCAGAAGTTATGGGGAGAAGCATGAAGGCATAAGTTAAAAATACCTTATGGACTAAGTTACAGATTTGGTGCTAAGGTGATCCTGAAGTTACAGCTGATCGTACTATCTACACCAGTTTAGATATGCACAAGTGTGATTTCAGTTTTGTTTATGAGGAAAGTCTTCTGATAGAATATAACATTTGATCTGCAGTGCAATCCTGCCTTATTTAACTGGATTTATGGAGAGTAGATATACTGTAATTATACAGAGCAATTATGCAGAATGACATTTATACATTGACCTCAATATTTACCCCAGGTGGAATACAGGCTGAGCAAAGGACATCAGCCAAGTGCCAATCCAGATAAGTCTACAAAAGATGGCAGTCTTTTTTTTCACTTAACTTCTGAAGAGCTGGGCACAGTGGGTATCATGGCCCTACGTATGTGGACTAAGGCACCATTTCTGAATGATAATTTGTGGGGGATGTATTTACTACACCAAATAAGTGTAAATGCCATGTTGACATTTTCCTCTTTAAGTAATTTGATAAAATAAGATTTGGGAAGTTTACTACTATCTGTGTTTTGTTTGAAAGTTTTCCATAGTGCAATTTCCAGGGTTTTGCACTATTAAATATGTTTTCTGCAAGCAGGAAGAATTGCTTACTAAGAACCTCTTTGAAAGCTGACTGACATGGGTTAACACCTATTTATCAGGATTGTATGGACAAAGAAAGAGTTCGAAAGTTTAATTCAGTATGGAAGTATCTAAAATGGATTCCAGAAATCTGGCCTCTTTATCATCAAAGATTTAACTATGATGAAGAGAAAGATAACAGCTATGCATAATGTTGTTTCAGTAGGTTCCTGTGCACTTGCACCAACCAGTGCTGTGAAAGGAGCTTATGACATTTAAAACTGGTGTGCGGCGCCAGCAGTAACTAAGTACACTGTTTTTTGTTTATGCTGATACTCCTCCTTAGTGCAAATTAAATAGTCTATTGTGTTTAAACTCTAATCTAGCACACCCGGATGTTAGTGGGAGCTCTTCAATTGGTTTCAATGTGTTGGATCAAGTCCAAGCAGACTAGCAAACTACGTCAACACTTCATTGGCCTGAAGACTTTCCTCTGGAGGGAGTCTTGGGCTGGTGTCCCTAGATACATTCAACCTCTACATCTACATTCCTGGGTACAACAGCTATCCTACAAGACCTTGCAGAACAGAAGGCAAGGCCTTTATAGCTATTGCCTCATTTGTTTGCCTGTGATTTGTGATTCTCTGTAAAGAAAGACTGAGAGAGTTGTATCTTATGTTTGTCATTATTTATTTTTATCTCTTAGCAGAGGGACTGAAGGCAGGAAACAATGTTCAGCTTGGCTTAGGCGGCTGCCAGGCTCTTGTCCTTCTCTAGCCCCATTTTTAAGTTAAGAGTGCACGTGAGCTTGTGGTAGAGATGTGGAGGTAATTAAGCCAGGTGGGAACATGTGTTTAAATAGGGTTGTAGTAGGAGGAAGGAGAGATAATATGATTCCCTGCTGCTTGGCCCAGATGTTGCCATCCTGGAAAAACCTGGTAGCTCTGAATTGTTTCTCTGTACCAACTAGCTGACAAGAGCTTCTAAGGAAAAAATGGGATCAAGTCCATCAACACGTGTTCAGAGGCAGAAGGGTATGCCATTGCACTGGCATCCCAAACTGATGTGGGAGACAGATATGAGTTGATGGCCACCAGTGGATTTGTTCTAATTAATATCGTCAGAGCAAGACCCTGGCTTAGGAGAGATGGAAAACTGAGGGAGATCAGTTGCTGTAGCCACGCTGGTTAATTTGGGAAGCTCTCTTAGAAAGATTGGGGTGGATATTTCAGGGTTGTAGTGCTAATCCTTGATAACAGAGTTCTCTGCTCTGTGGCAGGAGATGAGGATGCTGCTGGCTGTGTTATGTGCTGCCTCATACAGTTGCTGCTGCTGGTACAGGTAGCTCCTGCTGCCTGAGTCGTCACACTGGCAGGGACACAGAAACCAAATCCTCTGGCGATTTCCCGCCTTCCCTTGATGGACCAAGTATGTCACTCTCATGATAATGTGAAATGTACTCTGCTGACAAACCAATGCGGACAGACTATTTGGTCTGCAGCATACAGCAGGGAACAGGTGGACTAAGCAAAATCCTTAGGGATTTTATAATGTGAATGAAATAACTGAAACATTCTGTAAAATGAAACTTCATAATAGCTCCCTCTGTGGCATGTTCCAAAACTGTATCCTTCACATGGCAACACAATCACTACTTGCACTGATGTAACTGTAGAACCATTTAACAATGCTGTTTTCCTTTATTCATGGTTCACTAGTCAGAAGAAAATTAACTGGTATCTTTGCAGTGTACCAATATTTATGCACTGCTTAATGCTCCACATAATAATTGCCTTTTCTAAGATAACATTTAAGATAATTAATGGAAAGCTGTCAGGGAAAAATGAGAACTTCACACTGAAAATCCTCAATTACATGGTAGAAAATTTAATTTATATGAAATGTTGCTCTCCATTTAGTTTTTGAGACTAATGTTATGTTCTAGCTGTAATTCTAAAGTTAAAAAGAAAAGAAGAAATAGCCCCTTTCTGAAGTTCCTCTCTGTTTTGTGGGTGCCTTGGTACCACATCTAAGAAAACCTCCTCAAAAATTCAATGTTACCGAGAATCTTACTCAAAGTCTAGAGTATTCAGGTCAATTTTTTTGCGGAACAATTACTATGGTTTTGTTTCTTCTCTTGTAATCTTTTATTAATGAGCAAGTGCAGAGATCTGATTAAAAGAAAGACACTTGCATCTTCTTCATGACAGTGACATTGGGCCTGCTATTCCCTGTGTTGTCTATTGCAAAGAAATAAAAATAATAAGTTCAGACTAAAAAGATGACACAGATTTTATAAAATGCCCTTATGTACAACACAATTGCTCTTCCTAGCATAAACTTATCAGTTAAATTAGTGAAGATGTTTAAAAGACTGGAATTATTAATTTTCTAACACAGTTACGTATAACTAAAAAAAAAAAAAAGATTAAATTGCGTAATTTCCCTATCCAAGGCGCATATAACCCAATATGATAGTGCTGTATTTAGGAAGATGGTTCAAATTAGACTTTCTTCTGGGCCCAGTAAAGAATCCTATGAAAACACACAGCAAAAGATGTTGGAGAGAGGACACTTTGTTTCCAAGTTGCTCTCCCTCACTTTTCAATGAAAGCAGCAAGGCGCCAAGCCACAAATGGTGCCCTTCAGGTCACCAGAGAGCCGTACGTTGCTGAGGGTGAGGGATGGGTCTCTGCCTTGGCCTTTTGTTCCCAACAATTCAATCCTTTGAAGCTCTGTTATTAAAAATTCAGGTATAAGGCGGAGTTCACAGCCTTATAAGTGTCTGAGCTGAGCTCAAAGTGAGATGGGCTTTGCTAAAGTTACTGTTTGTTCTACTTTCAGCAGTTTATCTCCAGGAATGTCGAGGAAGGTGACTTTCATCAATCCTGTGTCTTATTCTATTAGCATGTCTGCAAGCTTGGGACCAGAAACAGTGCAGCAGACACCAAGCTTCTTGTTTTTGTTGCTACTGGGAAAAGATTAACACCAGTCATTGCCTTGCTGACCTAAGCCTATAACAGATCTGCACTGTTTTTTTCATTGTTTATTTACAGATAACAACTTTAAAAGTTTCTAAGATTTTATTTAATGGCCTTGGAGCTCATAGTCTCTCCTTTCAAAACAGAAAACTCAAAAAGTAACATAAATTGGAAAAATGCTAACACTGAACTATGAAGAGATTTTACTTTCTGGAAAGGGGTTTTGTTAATATTTCCAGACCAGGTTGGATGGGGCTTTGAGCAACATGATCTAGTGGAAGGTGTTCCTACCTGTAACAGGGGGGTTGGAACTAGATGATCCTTAAGACCCCTTCCAAACTAAACTATTCTATGAGTCTGTGAATTCACCCAGAATCCTTTCTTCTTTTCGGCACTGTGCCAATGATGCGCTGTGCCTCCTCCTTCTCTTTTTCTCCCTGATGCCCCATGGTAGCTGCAGCTGACAGGCTGCAGACTGGGCCATCCAGCTGTGCCTGGCATGTGGGGTTAGAGGATAGGAGAGGAGACACAGTGAAGTATTGCAAATAAGCGTGATACAGGTCAAGCTGCAGAGAAGGCAGGTTGGGAGCTAAACGTGTGAGACTCTCTCGATGTGTGAAATTTGACAGGACTGCACTGTGAAGGCTACAGTTTAAAAATCTTGCTAGGGGGGTTGAAAACACAGTTTCCTCAGAAGTCGAGAGTTAGGCTTGCTATTAACGATTCGCTATCTTTATTACAAGAAGCTATTTCTTTCAGCAACGGAGGAAGTGTATTCCCTACGATTCTTCTAGGCTATCTGCAGAGGAAGAGTATTTAGTTACTCTGAGTTGGTCACGTAACCTTTTAAAACATTAACTTCAAGAATCCGGTCCAATCACAGCCCAGCCCTTCCTGTATTTCACTATGTTGCTCAGTTTAAAAAAGGAAACCTTATTTTATAAAGCTTTATAGACCAAGTTCCATCTACGTGAACTGTTTATTTAGGCAGGAAGCTACTCAACTACTATTTCTGGAAATAATGGGAAAGTAGTTGCCTAGACAAGAGTATGAATAATTCTATTGTTGTCCTTTTATTCAAAGCTACCAGAACCCTCTCATTAAGTTTTAAAATTCATTTTAGAACCCTCATTCTATTTCTAAATTCCTATTTTGTTCTCAGGATAAACATAGGCCAGTAAACAATATACACAATTAACAAATAATATTTTAGTTCCATTTCATCTTCATAAGAAAAATCAAGTAGTTTACACTTTTACTCAACACAGCAAACAAGAAGTAATAGCTATTAAAACACAATGAATAATTAACATTCTGTCCTCCAGAGCTGAAGGTCCAGCACTGAGCCTTTTGCCTTGACTGTGTTTGATTGTCTGTGAGTGTGGTAAAGTTTTTAAAAATCTCTTTGGGTTGGGATTAAGCAACTAGTTTTGATTCTTGACACAGGGTAGTAGAGCTGACTGAAGACAATCTTTTCCTTCAGCTTCTCCAAGAGCTCTGATGAAGGCTTTCAATTCCCATATCAATTACTTGTTCATGAAAATCAGTTCCTCTATCAAATGAAATATACTGACTTTTTATCTCCCCATATCCTTATTTCTTCTTAATTTGTTTTTGTTCCTGCAAAACATGGTAGGAATCTCTAATTCTGAGTAGGAAGGGAGGAAACACGGTAAAAAAAATTCTCAACACATTCAATGCAATATACATAAAATAAAAAGGTTTGCTCTATTTATGTGGCTGGAACATCCTCTGAGCTGTAAGTGGATTAAAAAATTACAGAGACTGTAACAGAGAGATTAAAGAAAAAGTACTAATAATGTATATTTATGTTAAGCACTGTTGGTGAACATGGAAATTTGATTTGAAGGCTTCCAGATTTCTGACTGCTTTCTACATGAACACTGTTTTGAGTTCTGCAAGTTCCTCACCTTGCTCTGCAAACAGAAAGATAGAATGAATGGTTGAACTGAGACACTGGGACCAGTGGAGCTCTGGCAGCAAGGAGCAGGCTTCTTGCTGTCCTCTGCCTGCACCTGTTCACATTGCTGATGTTCCTCAAACTGTACACATGCATGTTTAATGCGAAGGGTGCACAGGAACCCCAATCTCTGATGTTAGAATGTGTTACTGAATTGTGAGTCTGGTTGACTGTTTCTACATTTCCAAACTACTGAAGACATCACTTACAAAATATTGGATGTATGGTTACCGCGTCCTAGTTGTGCTCATTTGCCTCCATCTCTGGAGAAGCCCAATAAAAAAGCTAACACTTCAAGCATACACTGCCAAATTTTCAAAACACCCTTCGTACTGCTATTCACAGAACTTCACCTACTTTGTGCACCTGAATTATACAGTGTGCATGCTTCACTGATGCCAGCTGCTTTTTCTGAACCATACATATGCACACAGGTAACAAGATCTGCAGCTGCATGAAGTTTTTGATCTGCTTTTGGCTCATAAAGCAGCTAGTCTGGTTACAACCTTCTGTTCGACATAATCCAAATAACCAGTCCATTTTTATGAAGCTTTATTAGAGTTACTTTTTTTATTCAGTAAAACATAAAGACAAGACTTTGGTTTTTTTTCCTAATTTGAAAAGAAATTATCATAGTATCCTGGAAGACCCACTAATACGGGAAAATCATGACACCAAGCATAAAGTAATAGAAACCACCACTGCAAGATTAATGCTAAGAGAATAAACCCGTCTTCTAGACAATTCCATAGTCACACTGACTCTTTATTATTACATTTTTATATAATTGCTAAGCTGTTTGTTCATATATTATATAGCTATTGTGGGATGCAGTATTCAGTTTGCATGCACTTTGAGTGAAGAAAGGAGATCCTAAGAACAGAAAACACTGCTGGTGATTGACTAACCCTTTTGGTTCTAGTATTTCTTTAGTCTATCAGATTAGTCTGAGTAGCTGAAGACTGAGTAATTCTGAAAATGCATATCAAGATTCCACTGCAGAGTGCTGTTTGGATCATATTATACAAAATAATGAAGTCTAACCATTGCTGGGTTTGTTTTGGTTTTGGTAGGAAAATAATCACTTTTGATTTTAGCCTTCCTATAGCTGAAGTTGAAAACATACTTTCACTGACCCTTGCATACGAAGAGAATAAATTACTCTTTCACAGTAGAAGCACATTTCTCTAACAGTACCCTGGGTAGCTCTAAACAAGGTCACATTAAAGTTGCATTGTTTCTGTTTGAAATGTAACTATGCAGTTTCTTCTTTAATGTGGTTATATGTAAGCTTGAACAGCAAGGGTCAAAAATTGACTGGCAACTTCTGTCCCAACCAATACAGGTTTAACGTCTTCCCCCTTCCTACATAATTTAGGACAGCCACAGAATTTCACAAAACCTTTTTCAGTATTATTTGTCTGTACTGCAGTACTCCTCAGAGGCTTCATCTGCAATTCTCCATGCACTGCCTTAACGATGAGATCATTCTTCCACTTAAATATGATACAATACTTCTTACCTGCTGGAGCTTATACACAAATGTTATGATCTGGTTACAGCAGAAAGATAGTATTTCAAGTGTCTTTCCTTAACTTGTCAGTTATCCCACCTTTTACATCTGTATAAATAACAGATCAGGTATTGAAAAAAAAATCAAGGAAATACTCAGAACATTATTTTTACAACAGTCCTTCAGAGTGTAAGAACATATTGTCATATTTATTCTAGAAAAGTGACTGAGGACACTGCAAGCAGGGCATCAGCTGTTATTCGGAGCATACTACATACAGCACTTTTTACCCACAAAAATGTAATTAAATGAATACATATCTGAATGAAAGAGAACCAAATTCTCTGCTGTGAAAAAGATAGATCACTAGGCTTACATGAACTCCTTTTTGTCCAATAGGGCTCTATATATCCATAACATCATAAGCAGACAGCATTTATAGAAATTTGGGTGAAAAGACAATGCCTTCATGCTATCACAGTGGCAGTTAACACTTTCTATGCACTTTTATGTATAGCCTAGGAAATGCATGGTGACCTGCAAGACAGAAGTCTTTGCTTTCTCGTTATGTTGATGTCTCCAACAGCCATGAGAGATGGGTTATAGGGAGCTTATTTTTTTAGGAAAGAGAGCTGAGGAAGTTCACAAGAAACCTTTTAGAAGAACTAGATTTACAACTGAGATCCCTATGACCACAGAAAGAAGCCTCTACTGGTTGTCTCTTCCAAGATACTGTCAAGTCGCTTCCAGTAACATAGGGGTAACTTAATAGTTCAACAGTTTTTGGAAATGTTGCTGTCTCAGGCAAAATTCAGTATCAATGCATGAAATCACATATATTTTTTTTTTCCCTGCAGCATACATTTACATGTTTATCACCCAAATGAACTGAATGGAGCACTGAAAATCTTCCTCTCAAATAAACAAATATAAAATGCAATTGGTGATGGTATTACCCCATAGAACTAGGAACTTTAGTAATTACCATTTCACCTAGTCATAATATTTCTAATGCTATAACAGGGCTGCCCCAGAAGGTCTTTCTCACTTGGACTGCTACCTGTATGCTGAAAAAAGCATCTATTCACAAGTGTTACTGATTCGTATTGCCCAGTTAAACACCCACTTTTCAATCATCTAGGCTAGATAAACAGCTTTGAAATGCACCAGATGAGATAACAGCCTAAAATCTTGGGACAACATTTTAGGGAAGTGATCATGCCCTGTACTTGGCACTGGTGAGGCTGCATCTTGAATACTGTGTTCAGGTTTGGGGCCCTCACCACAGGAAAGACACTGAGGTGCCGGAGCATGTCCAGAAAGGAGCAACAAAGCTGGTGAAGAGTCTAGAGAACAAATGTTATGAGGAGCAGCTGAGAGAGCTGGGGTTGTCTAGAGAGAAGGGTTATTTGGAGAAAAGGAGGCTCAGCGAAGACTTTATTGCTCTCTACAACTACCTGAAAGGAAGTTGTTGAGAGGTGGGTTTCAGTCTCTTCTCCCAAAGAGCGATAGGAAAAAGAGGAAATAGCCTCAAGTTGCAGCAGGGGAGATTTAGATATGATAGTAAGAAAAAATTCTTCACTGAAAGGGCTGTCAATCATTGGAACAGGCTGCCCAGGGAAGTGGTTGATACTTAAAAAACATGCAGACATGGTGCTTAGGGATATGGTTTAGTGCTATATGCTGCTACTGGCAGCGCTAGGTTAATAGTTGGACTTGATGATCTTAAAGATCCCTCTCAACTTGAGTGATGATATGATTCTATAACTTGCCAATACATACCAGTTGTGAATCAGGGCTGGACTCTAACCAGAAGTCCACCACCTACTACAGTCTCCATGTTTCTGGCAACAGCTCTTTAGCTAGAAAGCAGTGTCTTTGCCCTTCCGTGCTTGGTAGTCTTCAGTTTACACACTCTTGTATGTCACTGACCTATGTCAGTGACATAGCAGGGTTGTTTTATTTTGCTTTGCTGGATTTCACCACTGCATCATTACTGACTCAGAAAAAGAAGACTGCTGATGAGTAACATTTCCCTGCTTTCTCACAAAAAATAATGGGTGAAGCAGCTTCTTCTCTCACACTAGTCTGAATCGAGCCAAAGAACCTGCTTTTCATTACAGTAGCATTCAAAAAAAAATGTGGCCGAGGAAAAAACTTGAGGAACGATGTGGAAATGAAGACTGTGATTCAACACCATTTTTCCCCCCTTGTGGAGAAAACTAATAAAAGCTAATAAAATGACCCTAAAATAGTGATAAATATTGGAATGTTTTCATACTGCCAAAACACTCAACTTAGATACAACTGCAGGTATTCCTATTGATCTTACTAATCCATTTTTAGTGTTGATATTTTGGTTAATAAAAGTTTTCCTTTCAAGAATAAGGCACGAGATTTCATTGCAGCATTGAGATCAGAAGTAAAATCCAAATGATTTTTGCATGCTGAGGAGAAGGCTCTGAATGTGATTGCAGTAATCTGGAGCTTCCAAGAATGAAGGCTCCGTCTCAAAGATTTCGTATTAGCTGCCTGGGGAAGCCACAGTTATTTCTAATGAGCTAAGGAGCTTTTTCACCCATAAGCCATCAGCTGAAACTAGGCTAGAAAAGAAGTTAGCTAAGAAAAGTTCCTATCCCCCTCCCCTATAAGTAGCATTCACTGCCCTCTATCTGAGATTAATTTAGCTGGATCTTCATCCCAGTTCCTACTACAGGCTCACTACTCCACCACATTGTGTTGCCTTTGCAGGACAGAAATTGCTCACCTATGTGTTGGGCCTAATTCAACTCGGATGCGATCTTAGATGGACGCACAGACAACAGTTTCTGCAGTTCCTGCAGAAAACATTTGAGTTACCACTTATTCAGGTTCCCTTTACCAGCACACTCAGATGCCTAGCATTCACAGCTTCTTGAATAAAAGTCATTGTTTGCCACCAGTCTGTCCACCAACAGAAAATGTAAGGTGATCTGTACAGCACAGAGGTAGCAGATGATGAAACTCACTGCATCAGCTCTGCAGGGGTATGTATGCACCTCCTTCTGTGTGGGGAATCTTGGACTGAGGCCAAATTGGTTTTCAGGTGTTTGTGAAAAATTATCATGCTATTGTCAGTAATGAATAATAAGAAGACAAGTCTAAAATTCCAAATCAAAACTAATTTGGTTAACAAAAACAGCAAAAAAATATCTGATTCAGGATTTTTGAGAACTGCAAATTGCTAGCACTGGCCCTGAAACGGACCAGCATGCAGATCACAGGAATGGAAATGGAGCTGGTCAGCAGTTTGTCTATTTGCTACTGCACCCACAGCCAAAGCAGACAATAAGCATTTACAAGACTGCCTGCAAATCTGCTTTCCTGTTGCTTGCAGCACAGCCAGCATCTCAACACTATGAGTTTCACTGCGTGCCAGATGTTTATGTCTAGATGAAGCAAATGAAGTTCTACAGCTTCCATCATCTAATATTTAAAGCCTGATTAGGTATTTCTCATTTAATCACATATATTATTAATTTCAATGAAATTATTGTTTCTCCCCACGCCTTTAAACAGCCAGTGCGTAAAAGTTGGATTGCTAAGGCAGGATTATTGCCAAGTATTCCAGTTTAGCTGACTGCACTCTGATTACTTAATAACGCTCAACTATGTGCAGAACTTGTCCTTGCTGTGCACCGCACAGAGTGCTGCACTACTGAAAAAGCCCAACAAACTCAGAAAAGGCTGCACTGCGTTGGCTAAGCACCTTGCTCAGCGTGGGTTATACTCCAGGTTAAACAAGTCCACAGCTAAGGAAAAATACACGACTTCCTGCTGTGCCGTTCCCCCAGCGCTAGTGAGCGAGTGAAAAATGAAAGGCACAAGCCTACGCTGAGGAGGTGAATTTACTGCGCTGGCTGAGATGTGATTGCCCCGTGGGAGCGCTTGTATGCCCCGGAGAGACTCGGTCTCAGAAAGGCAGCAACACCTCTCCTGGAAACTGATCGGGATACGAAACTGGAGAAACGCGAAGCCATTCCTCGCTCCGCTGCAGGGGCTGCGTGTGGAACCGGCGTAAGGCCGAGGCTCCACACGGCGGGCCGGGCCCCTCACAGTGCCGCCTCGCCCGCCCGCCCGGCAGGTGCTCGCCGGCCCGCGGCCAGGCCTCGGGCCTAACTTCGGTGGACGGCTAGGCTCTAGCAAGGCACCAACAGCACCGCGGCCGGCCGGCCGGCTGGCTGGCTGGCCGGCTCGGTCTCTCCCTCCCTCCCTCCCTCCCTCCCTTCGGCGCAAGGAAGCCTCGGGCAGGTGCGCCCGTAAGGCGGCCGTAGCGCACCACCCTACATCTCCCCCGCCTCAAGGCGGCGGCGCGGAGCCCGGCATCTCGCTCCCCTCGGGGCGGCTGCGGCTCGGGGCTCGCTCGCCCTCTCTCCCTTTCTTTCCTCCCTCCCCTCGCTGCGGGCCGCGCCGCAGCGCGCCGGTGGGCTTGGCTTGGGCTGCGGCTGTAGCGCGGGGCTCGCTGTGAGTCACGCAGCCCGCGGCGCGGGGAACCGAGCGCGCACGCATACGGCGGAGGCGGCGAAGGCGGGCGGCGGCGAGCGGGCGGGGGCGATAGGCACTGGCTCCCCGCCCGCCCACTCGCCCACGCTGCCGAGCCGCAGTCAGCCGGAGCGCCGCTTCCTCCTCAGTCGCCGCTGATGACCTCCTCGCCCGCAGGCAGCCGCTAAGGACCCCCGGCTTCTACGCCAGGGCAGGGGATGGTAGATCGGATCCCCGGAGATACGTCCACCCCAGCTCGCAGCACAACAGCCTCGGTTGCTGCCTCCACCTCCCGCGGGAGCCGCCGCCCGAGAGGAGCCGCAAAATGAACCCCCAGTGCGCCCGCTGTGGCAAAGTGGTCTATCCCACCGAGAAAGTCAACTGCCTGGACAAGGTGCTGGGGCGCGGGGGAGCGGGGACGGCACCTTCCGGGTGTACCCAGCCTGTGCACCGCTCCCCTCGGCTCCGGCGGGGCGGGCAGGGCCGGGTGAGGCGGGGATGCGCGGTGAGACGGCAGGTGGCAAATGCAGCGCTCGGGGGGTCGCGGCTGAGCCGGCGTCCGCACCGCCGGGCGACGACCGCCGTGTCATAGCGCTGGCGCAGGGTGGCGGGCGACAGGGCCCGGCGGCACGGAGAGTCCCTGCGGTGCCCGCCCGGGGAGTGACGGTGCCGGCGGCCGGTCCCCGCGGCTCCCCCAAGGATGAAGTTGTAGGCGGCCCCCGCCCGGCTGCAGTTGTCGGTCCTTCCCCGAGCTGGGGCGGCTTTCGCTGCCCCTTACGCCATGGCCGCCTTGGCGGGGACGGTGGCCGGGGCGGCGGAGTGGTGACAGCCCCGTCCCTCGGGGTGTCCCCGGTGAAACTGGGTATCGCCGAACGCCATGAATAACAGCGATGAAGGAGGCTGTGACAGATGCGCCAAATTAACGTCCCTGGAAAGGCAAGGAGCTACCGGAGGAGAATACCGTATTGTGTTCTAAATTTAGTGTCTGTTCAGTGTACCAAGGAACCAGCTGTCACATTAGTTAGTGATTTTATTTGCATAGTATTGCGTTCTTAGCAAGCGGTGTCATTTTTTCCTTTGATGAGGCAAAATGTCAAATTCCGGCTTGAGTTGCCTTTAAAACAATCCTGGCAAAGTCAGTGCGTACAGGTCCATAGTAGGTCCACCTTAGCAGAGAATTTAGATTTCTGATAGTGTTTCAGAAGCACATTTGTTTTTCTGTGAAAGTAATTATTTTAAGTTAGTTTACAAGTATGTGTAATGTATGGCCAAAATACTGAACCTCTAACTGTGTTTTTACGTTTACTGTATCCTAACGTAGCTTTCAAAACGTTAGAATTGTAAGTAATTCTACTTTGTGTTTCTTTTCAGTACTGGCATAAAGGATGTTTCCACTGTGAAGTTTGCAAAATGGCTCTGAACATGAATAACTACAAAGGATATGAAAAGAAACCTTATTGCAATGCGTAAGTATTGTAAATATCAAGTCTTGCAGAAATTCACATGAAAAGAAAACCTGGCCGTGGATATTGTCAGATGGGCATTGTCATGCTGTAAAAACTTGATCTAGAGGTGCAAAACTGCAGTCCAGAGCAGTTTAGTATCTTTCCAGGTTGCTTATTGAACTTTTGTTGAAGTAATAGAAGATGAAAATATTTGATTATGATGTGTTCAGGCAATGTTTTAATATCAGATCTCAGGACAGAGATTCTTTCCTTCCAGAAAGTGTCGGATTTAGTGCTGACTCCTATTACATTCATTATTGGTCTGCTGGGTTACAGTTGTCCATTATGCAGCAGCTCTCTGTTCAGGGTTATGGACCTCATCAGCATTTTGTAGTAAGAAAACAAAGTGCTTCTCGTTTGTGTAGTTCACCAGAGACAATATCCTGTTAGAGATCATGATGACCTATTTTTAAAACTGTTATGTTCACATATCTCAGATTCTTGAGCTAGATATTTACAAAATCCCTGCTTCCAGTGCTTCATGCTATTTTGTATTTTGTTGCTCTCTTAGATTTTGATAAAGAAAACAGATTAATTTTGGTTGCAGAGTGTGAACATGCTGTGTTCCATTTTTAGGTTTTTTTTGTTGTTGTTGTTGTGCAGATTTTGGAGAGTGCTTTGATGTCTGGCTTGCAAATACTGCAGAAGAACATTTTGATACATGTAGAAAAAAGGTGCTTACTGTTCTTTGTATTGTGCTTCTAAGATTAGCTATGTGCATTTCAATATGTTTTAATCTTTAGAAGGCTGCATGCTTTGTTAGAAGGGTATCTTGAAAGGGTTTGGAATTGAATTTGATGTTATATGTTACTCATATTGATATATCATTACTATTTTCACCTTCATGTACTTAGAACATATGTTTTAAGCCACAGAATTTTGAAACTATAGCACATTGTAACTTTTTTTCAGAAATACTCTCCTATACTCATCTTAAAATACTTGTTTCATGTTGAGCTAGATAGTCTATGGCTGGTTGTCACAGATAGTTCAACAGCAGATGCTCATTTCTTCCAGGCTAAAATTAAAGCCAGATAGTTCCTATCTGTATAAAATAAGAGTTTCATAATTAAAACTGCTGTGCTGCCAAAACTTTAAACACCTGTTTCAGTGTGCACAGTTGTAGTTAGATTGCTTTAAGAACATATGGAGTTACACACGTGCATTTCTAGCTTTCCTCATAGTGCTCTAGTTCCTCATAGTGTTCTATGGGAGTGACGTTAGACCTCTTGTAATAAACTGTGGTCAGTTTTCGGTCATAAATGCTGTAGAGAAAGCTCTGCAGGAAGGGAGATTAAAGCTTCAACAGGTGGTATGTTGCAAGTTGAGACTAATCTAGAGGTTACTGGCCCTAGATGGGACTTTGCTGGTGGTGCTATTTGAGTTGAAGTATAGTCTTAACATCCTTTACAGTGAATAAAACTCTGATAACATTTTGGTGCCTTTTACCTAAATTTTTGTGGCTGAATTTCAGCAATGATACTTTGGTTGTTTGATCTTTCCTGATCTACCTAATCAGATACTTGTACTAAATAGCATTATTTGTTTACAAAATATCCTCTGTGCTATACATCTGTGTTTCCGTGCTGTGCATAATTAATTTCTATTGTAGGATAGTTTTTCATCTATGTAGTTACGCTGCATCGTGTGTCTTTCTATTTACAGATGAGGGGGAAAAAGGATATTGGATATGTTATATACCATTAAGGTGCTATTCTTCCTTTTTCCTGGCAGTTGCTGTAATGATCTTTGTAATAGTGATGCTTGAAAAAAATAATCTCTATTTTTGAAAAGTCTCTCAAACCTGATGTATGAAACAGGAAGAAACAATGAAAATCCATGGAAGAATTAGTTTCTGCTGCTAAAGAAGAGACAGAATTTAATGTATAGTATCAACAATGTGTATTTTGTTCTTAAGTTTCAGTAAACTTAAGGGCATTTGTTTTTGTTTTTTTTTTAATTTTTTTTTTGAGAAACTTCAATTAAATACTCTCATTTCACTCGTTCTGTGGAATCACAGAGGCAAGAACAAGGTGTGCTTTTTGGTTTCAACAAACTTTAATGTCCTTCAAAGGATGGATGTTTATGTTTTAAAAATACAATTGATTTAAATGATATTTTGACACATTACTCTTGCGTCTCAAAGATTACTTATTTGCAAAGCATATGCCACTATAGTATTTCAAGTTATGGTGAGTCTTATCCAGTGTTCATTAGTAAGAGGAAAATCCATTTTTATGTTAAATACTGCTTGATCAGAAAATCTGTGAAGAAAAGAGAGCAGATTTACTCATACAAACAACTATAAGTACTTGAAAAGAGCAATTACTGTTAGATTGTTTATTGAGGCTATCCATCAATGAGAGTGTAATTTGTAGATAAAAGTGAAGTATGCACTAATTTGAATGGGTGCACAACACCATGAAGTGGTTCAGTAGGTTTGGAAGTTAGCTTTCTGTAAGTTGAAGAGCATGTATTCAACAGTTTCTGTATCTGTATCTTAGTTCACAGGTTTGTTCATGTACTTGACTGTATTTTGACTTTTGAACTTAAAATATTCCACTGTTTTTCAGGTGCTTAAATTAATAATTCTTTCTGCAATACTGGCAAAGATCAGAAGTTACTTTAACTGTAAAACTTAATTGTGTTTCTGTTAATATAAGA
This sequence comes from Myiopsitta monachus, assembly GCA_017639245.1. Classification (NCBI taxonomy): domain Eukaryota; kingdom Metazoa; phylum Chordata; class Aves; order Psittaciformes; family Psittacidae; genus Myiopsitta; species Myiopsitta monachus. The sequence continues at coordinate 27,530,699 of CM029919.1, forward strand.
AAAAGATACTGATTTGTGAATGCTCAAGCTATACTTCTGGTGGAGGAGAGTCAAGTCAGATGGATTAACAGGAACTAGTAAACTAAGAAGGAATATATTGTGAAATACTTTGATTCAGTGACCATTAGAAAAGGGCAGAAATATTTGTAAATGCAAGGATTCTGGTTTTTTTTTAAGGGCAAATTTTTTTTTTTTTAGACAGCTTATCACATTTCCAGCAAAATGGTTGCATGTGTTCCGTGTGACAGGGCTGTGCTGATAGCAAAAGTAATGGCTGGGCTACTGACGCAGTAGAACTGGTATAGGCCAAAAGCTGAATTGCCTAGTACTGCAGTTATCATACTGCTTTTGTAAGCTGTAGATTTATGAAAGATTTTGCAACTGGGTTAGAGGGAAGACTTCGTCTACATGTGCCTGTCTAGTAATATGGCTTTGAAAAGAATTATCTTTGTATCACTGAGTTTTCATGAAGTTCCTTGATCTGGCTCCTTTAAACCTTTCAGTTTTCTTACTTGTAGAGAAAAGATAATACAACTGTAGAGAAAAGATTATAACTCTGTTCCCTCTCTCTTTCTTATTATTTGCATAATTTGCGACATGTTTGAGTTAGGATAGTTCATCTCTGCTTGTTTGTGTAGTGCTTAGAATATTGTGCTTTTATCTCAGCTGGAACCTCCAAGTAGTACCGTGCTCTGACTGATGGTATGTTTCTTGCTTTACTCGCATTCCTATTTTATGTAAAGGCCTCCTATGCAGCATTGTGAAGCTTGTGGATTCTTAACACATGGACACTGTTAGATTTGCTTGAACAACTTTAGTCTTGTGTTTTTTTTTGCTCTCTGACTTTAGATCTGCCACATTGACAGAGGGCTGCCTGCTTTGTGAAGTAATGTTGATGAGGCTAAGGGCTCAGACTTGTAGCTGGGTGTTGCAGTCAAGCCAGGTGCTATGCATTGCTTGAATTGGGTGAATGAGCCATTCCTTGTCTCTATGAATGTGCATGTAGGTAGTAAAATACACATTAAGACAATTAAAATGACTTGGGTAGTCCGATGATTTGTTAAATCAAGGTGGCTTTAATGAGAAAAGCCCTATTCCACTTAATATCTGCAGATAGAGATTATTCTTATAATTTCCCTATATATTAAACAAAAATTGTTATTATTTGCAAACTCAGAGCTGATTCTTCCCAGCTGCAAATTATCAAGAAGGAAACGCAAGGAAAATGAATGGCATTTTGGCAACTAACAATCTGTGTACTAGTTCTCAAGCTTGTTAAATGATTGAATCATTTAGGATGATTAGATGGTAACTTATTCTTATGAATGGTAACTTATTCTTATGAATATTCATATAAATACTTTTTTGACAGATTCACTAGACCAAAACACAAGACTACTTTTTATGCAAAACGTAAAAGCTGAAGTGTATGTTTTTGGAATTTTCTCTCTGCATTAAGCTATACCTGTTGAAGCAAGCAGACTTCCTGCATGTGTGAACACATCTGACAGAGATGTATCTTTTAATTTCAGCAAAACCTAATAGCTTAAGCTTCTGCAGACCTGATACACCCTCTTGCAAAAAGCAAACAACCTCACTGTTTGGATAAATTCTTCTGAAATATTTAGTATCTAAAATTTTGCTAATCGCCTGCACACAGGAAAGCTTCAGTCAAGTTTTTATTTATGACAGTCACCATATGGAATGATTACATAACTTCAAAATTGCAATCTACTGTCATCTTAGCATGAATTATGGGCATAAAGAAAACTTCATTTTCCCTAGATTTAATGTCTTTTTAACTTATGTCAGTAGGAAATAGATATGGAAATACATTTGAAATATTGTGATGTTTTTAGAGGAATTATACTACACTTTTAATCTGCAAGTGCAGTCATACTTTATGGATACTATAGGTAAAGGATGAAAAATGTCAAAGTTACTTTGTATTAGCTTGGAAATAGTAAGAACATGGTACAACTTTCTAGACAGTTCGGAAGAGTTGGACAGTGGAAGCAGTTGCTTGTAATCAGTGGATGTATGTGGCCATAACATGGAATCCATTGTCCTCAAATGTGAACGTGTGTACAGGAGTTTGGTCTTAGCTGTGAAACATGAGTGAGTTTTCTTTCTACCAGTCAGAAAACTTTTAGAAGGTGACTTGGAGTGTGATGATACTAGTCTTCCTAAAAAAGCATCGTCTTCTTTTTCATGTTGATTTCAACAAGTGATTATTTCTCAGTTTCAATATAGTAGGAAGAAAGAAAAAGAGAAGGCAAGGATCAGCAAGAATAATCATGTGCATGTGTTTCCTCCTTTTCTTAGGGCTTTTCAGCTGTTTCTGATCATTAGATTTGATCAAATGTAAGCTATTATACAAGTCAGTCCAAAAGGGTCATTCTTATAAAAGAAACAACCCAGAAACTCTTACACAAACCTGCCTAGAAGGGGAGGATTTGCGCTTTATCACTTCATTAACTTTGTGTATTGAAGACTTTCCTCTTAGGGTGTAATGTAAAATAAGTGAATGAGAATAGCAGAACCACTAGAAAAACAGCTGGTAAGGGTCTTCAGTCAGAGCCTAATACACCTGTGTCATTTAAGTTCATTATTTCTTGTTCAGCATCCCATAAGTATGAATTCCAGTATTTGATAACAGTTATGTCTCCGTCAGCAATTGTTTCTTTAAACAAAGCAGCTCTCTTTCCCTGTAGATCCTATTTTTTGGTAATTCTTGTTTCTCTACCTTAAAGTATCTCCAAAGTGTCTGTGTGTGTATATATTATGTGTATTCTTTGAATTGCAGTGCCCAGTGGAGCATTACCAGAGCTGGTAGAACAGCAAGTGTGCCTGTACAACTCATAAACAATTCTTCTCCTAAGTCCCAGTACAGTCTTTGCAATTTTTTGTTTTTGTTCCGTTGCAAAACCCAAACTACTGTTAAGTCATATTTAGATTGTTGTGGGCTACAGTTTTATCTTTCAATGCACAAACTGCAACCTCAGCAGTTGTTATTATCCATTATCTGAGCAGTTAATTGTTCTTGGCTAAGCACAGAATCTTCCACTTGTTCTCATTGAACTAAATCTCCATTTTTCCCCTGGCTGTTTCTCCAATTTGTCAAGTTCATTTTATATTCTAATTTTGTTCTCTAATGTGCTTACAGCCTCCTCCTATCAACCCTCCCACCAGACAGCCTGTGAGCACATTGCCAATTTAATAAGTGTAATTTTCATTTTATCACCCAGGTCGCTAGCTAAAGGCCTAGAAGGATATTGGGAGCAGTATGTACCTCTGTGGTCTGATGCAGCCTTCCCTTCTGTAGTGAGCAGTGATGAATGAGTGAAGTCCTTGATCTTCTCTACCTATTCATGGAGTGCTAGATCAAGTGTCAAGTTCTGCATGAGAAAGAAAATAAAATTGTGAAAGAGCATAATCAGTATGGATATTTATGCAAACTCTGCTTAAATATGAGGGACAGCTACAAGTAGAGGAAACATACATGCTCACTGCTTGCTGCTGTGGTATCTTACTTGGTTAATTGACTATTAATTCCAGTAATGAAAAAGAAAGTAGGACAAGAAGCCAAGCCTGTTTGCTAGAACAATTGAAGTAGCTTCTAAAGCTAAATATATTTGAGTCTCTGAAAGGTGTTAGATGAATATCTTTAAACTCTTTGAAGAAGACACATGAGAACACTTTGTCAGAGTTGCTGAATACTGTGCCTGAGGTGGATGATGTTTAATTGCAAAGGAATTACTAAAGAATAAGCATCACAGACACTCAGATATTGGGAAGAGTTGGGCTGTGTTTTTGATTCCTGCGACTGCGCCTGAGTAATGGGATGCAGAAACATCTCTCAGGTTTGAGTTCAACATGTTCAGTTGGCTGCGTCCTGATTCCATGTTTGATTCCATGTTTTGAGACCTGCATATGACACCTGAGATGCATGTGCTGGTGGATGAGCAGGGAGAGGATTCTCTGAACTCCAACAGGTCCCTTGGTTTGCATTGCTGAAAGCTGTGGAGAGCACCATGGAGTGCTGCAGCCAGCTTGCTTCCCTGCTGGTGCGAGTGGACTAGAAAAACTGCTGTGGGGAAGATGAGTTGTTTCCTTTTTCTTTCTTGGAGCAGGTGAATTCTCAGACTGCATTTGGCCATATTGTCGTGTCCAGTACCTGATGAGAGCATAGGGTCTGTGTTTGGAATTCACATGTTTTGATATTCTGCCTGTTGGTGTAATTGCTCCAAAGGGATAGTTACAATTTAATGTTATGTGGGATGTTGCTGGGGAAAATAAATATAAAATATAAAAATGAATATTATAAATTCTCTTTTTATGCAAGACTGCACTAAAGATGACATTCAAAGCTATTTGCAAGTGTTTGTAGAAATCCTTGCTGTGTGGAATCCTGATCTGTTGCCAGTTTATGTCCTGACTCATGTAAATGCGTATTTTTAATTTGGTAGAATCATTGGTCATTGTAGGCTGCAGATAATTTTTCCAAGGAAGAGCATGTGTATTTCCTCAGCATTCCTCTAGTCATAGAGTGTATTGAACATAATTTCTTAGGGAACTGTAGTTACTGAGACACAATTTCAGTAAGTGGGATTTTCTTTGCTTGCTAGTATCTTAGCCACTGTTGATGCTCAACCTAATCTTAATTTTTTCTTAATAGCTATTACTTTCTGTAATCATTCCTAAAGATTGATGAAGCTTGTTTCATTATATTTACTAAAATATTTAGGCAACAGAACAAGAACAGTAGATGAAATTTTGTAAGTTCAAATCAGTTAGTTACTTGCATTGCATAGCTTGAGCTTTGGAGGAGGTAATAACCAGTTGTAGCAAGACTGTGAAATCTTGATGGTATGTTTTGTTAACAGCTTTGTAATTTAACTTTTTGGGATTTTAAATGTTCTAACCCATAGAATTTCCCATCGTACTTGCTGAAGAATTTAAAAAAAAAAGGAAGGTTTTTTCATTTGGCTGAATTTTAACTTCTGTGTAGCTTTGGTAATGTTGGTGGTCACAAGTAAACTGCTGTCCTCATACACTTGATATACTTCATGAAGCTTAAAGAAAAACTGTATGTTCCAGTATTTCATGTCACTTTGAATTTTCAGTGTCGGTGATGTCAATAGAGAATTGCAACACATCAGTCAGCTCAGTGTCAAGAAGCATGTTTTGATGTTTGCATATACTATCAATGGAAGCTTATCCAAACAATGTACAATCTTGGCTAGTGGTCAGTTAATATTATTTTCATAATTTTGAATATTTTGGGGTACTTACAGAACCCTTGCTAAATTTAGAGGTTTTAGAAGTTACACTGAGGGCAGAATTTAGCTGTGTGATGTTGAGATTCCTTGAAAAGGATATGGTAGGCAGGACTCACAGGGGGAAAGTTTGTTCCAGGAAGAGGTGGGTGCGGTACTTGTTGAATAACTAGTCTGCCTGAATATAAATGATGCCAATCAGTTCATACTGCCCCAAGTTAGGTCATCACACACAGCAACTTTTGGGAGACACCCCCCCCCCAACCAGCCAAAAACCAAAACCAGCAACACCCAAAACTCTGTAGTTAAATCTCCTTGATTCACAGGTCAGCCTATTTCTTCTCTCTGTGCCTCCCTCCATCTTCTGATGTTGGAGTTGATGTTGCATCAGAGTTGGCCGAGCTGTTTTTTCTTTGCTTTCTATTTGTGTTGCCTTTGTAACTTTTATTTGTACTAGGAGGAAAATTCTGGATAATGAGCAGTGCAGTATTTTTAGTCTGTCGTATTTCCTCCTCTACCTGTCTCTTTGGCTTCCCTCTAAATCTTCCTGTGCTTGACTGGGGTGGAATTGTCTGATGGTAGCTGATCCATAGCATCTTAATATGAGGAAGGCACAAAAATGTGCAATCAGTGTAACACTCAGGAGAAGATTGAAGGAGCTTAGTTTTAAAGATGAAAAACTTTGTAGTTTGGCCAGTAATCAATTCACTATATATTGCAAAGGCCTTTCTGGGAAGTGTACAGTTACTCTTTAAATGGGATTTCTTAAAATGTAGAACTATATGGAAACTGTAAGTTTCCTCCTTGCTACACAGTTTCAAAAATTCATGCTAGTGTCTTCCCACTTTCCTCAGGAGAGCAAATGTTTGGAGTTAGTCCATCATGTTCTGCCTCTCTAAATGGCAGCATTTTTGCACAGGTGTATTGATGTAATACCAATCTCGCATATTTAAAAAAAATAATTTTGTACTGCATTTTAATTTAGTTTTATCTCAGATTTATTATTATTATTTTTTTTTTTACTTGGCAACCTAAATGGTAGTCACTGTTTTTGTGTTCTTTTGTCCCAGTTTTACTCTGGAAGAATTCAATACTTGTAATGCAGTTCCTTCTGACATCAGGAAAGTATAAATAGAAATACTCAGGGGAAAAATGATGCTGATTTCAGACTTCATTAAAATGCAAGTGGCTAAGTTTGTGCAAGGAAAAGTGGTAAGAGGAAGTAAATTGCCTAAATAAAAAACCATGGACTGTTTCTGCTGAGCAGTGCAGGGTGGCATACGTTCAGCACAGTAGGGTGTTCACGTGTTACACAGCATTGGTTGTGTGCATCTGCGAATGCAAGAAGGAAGAAATTTGTGACTGGATTTGCCAGATCATACAAAAAGAAAAGGGGCCAATATGGGGATTTTTAGCAGCAGAATTCCTCAGTAGGTGGTTGACCAGGAGATGATTACCACTGTTAGAACTGGCAGCATGCTTGATATGTTGCTGTGCGGGAGGTTGCAGTCCATGTTTTAAAGAACCTGCCTGAGAATTGTAGAAAAGCAGTCATTCCAATATGACTCAAACTTAGGGTTTTTTTGAGCTACTGTTTGTGCTTAATACAGTGATGTTACTGTCTTTGTTGATGTTAGTATTTGATGGATAGTAGACAAGTGATATTGTTTGGGTGTCAATAAAGGAATGCCTGCAACAAGATGCTTTGTTCAAAAAAGAGCTGCTGAATGGCTCATCATATAGGCATATATGGTACAAATTTTTCTATAACATGGGAAAATCTGAGTGTTTTATTTTGAAGTAGCTGATAGGAATTTGTCAGGCTATCAGAAAACAGAGATGAAGTTTGGTACAAGTTATTAGCATAACTTGTTGAAACACTGTGGCATTAGCACAAAATCGTTAAGAGGAAAATGGGAAAGGGAAAACGAGGCTGGAGGAAAAATATTGAAAGATGTATTTTGAAAAACAATGTTTTCCGAAATATGTGAAAGAAATTGACACCTCTAGTAAATGAGACTGAGCTAAGTGTTATGGGACATATAGCAGTGATGATGTGTACTTATACAAGGGGAAAAAAAAACCTATACCTGCATGCAGTGAAAGAAAAAATAGATGGAAAAAGGAAACAATTTATAAAAATGTTTGTTGAGCTTTTCAGTTTAGGAACACCAAATTTCTGAAATGGTTGTGCTTTTGAGTCTTTGAGAAATGGGGTATTGTCATTGTGAGTGATGAGTAGGGATATGCCGTAAGCTTTTGGCTAATTTTGATCTGAAGACCAAAAGGAAGATTAAACAGTCATTAAAGAAAGTCATAGCTTTCTCCATCCTGTTACTTCTGCTGTGCTGGAGAGGTTGGCTCTGGCAGACTTAAGTCTTGTGAGCAAACAGGCCCCTTTGCTTTCTCCTTACTTTTTGCTTTGTGTATCGGCAAAGCAACGAGGCTGTCTGGTGTCAAATCTCTCCAGCAGGTTTCTTACCTCTATTGCATGCCTCTGGTGTGACAGTAATTCAGCATCTGATGCACTGTGACCACACTGCCCATGATGTGAGAGGCAGGTGTGTCTCCCTTGCATTTTCTATTTGCACTGTTCATATACAGCTTGGGTCTGGTGTAAATGTTTCAGTGTCTCTTTTTGATGTGTATCTTCAATAAGACGCTACAATAAGACTCTACTTCACAAATAGGATAACAGATATTAGTACATGCAGTTAATAGTAACTGTACGTTTTATACCAAAGAAATTGAACTGGACATTCAGTAACAGACTTATAATGGAATTTTGAAGCTGATATTTATAGTAGATTAACTGTAGATAATTAGTTCATAATAACAATTTTCGTAGAATCATAGAATAGTTGGGTTGGAAGGGACGTTCAAAGGTCATCTAGTCCAGCCCCGCTGCAGTACCTGTGCTATTATTTTTTTCCAGTGAAACGATTTCTTACCAGGAGAGTTTTTTGCATGAATCTCCCAGTTTTGACTTTTTTTTATTTATTTTTTTTGTCCTGTAAAAATCTGTTGGTTTTATAGTGGCAGAATGCTTAGTTTAAGGGACAAAGTATTTAGCATTGCCAGTTGGACTTATTTCGCTTAGGTGTATTTTACCAAAGCACTCAAATGTTATATGTATTGATTAAACATGTTAACTTTTATTATAGTTTTATATTACATTTAGCATTATGATGACAATATTTATAAACAAGAGCCTATGAATATGAAAGCAGATAAAATATATTATTTCTAAGACCATGGAATTGTAATATATCTGGGGTTGTTTACTCTCTCTTGCAAATATAACGATTTTAAGAGAAAATTTTTTGGAAGGAAGTTATGAATATTAAAAAAAATAGAAATGCAGATCACAAGTCTTCTCAACAAAGAACTGTTTTCCCCACTCACATATAAAGTTAAGAATGCTTTGTGTATTTGTGCAACTTGGATGTGAGAAGCGATGCTGTTCTCTGAGATGTGGGAGGAAGTTTAAAAGAAGTTTGTAGTAGTGATGGCCTTGTGGAGCACTGTAACAAATGTACTTTATAGATATTGTAGTCTCCAGTTTTTATTTTCTTTTTATTAGACATATGTTCTTTTAATTTTATTAGGGCTTTATTAGCAGTGGTGTTTTTTCTTTCTTATATAGGCTGCATTTAACATTTCTAGTCCTTTCCCAATTACTTTAAAATATCAAGCAGTGTCTTGGAAAGACTGTCAACAACAAACGTGTTGAATATTATCCTGGAAAGTAGAGTCATGAGCTTGAGCATAGTAAACTCCAAATGATTCTAAGGCTGTTAAAATGCTTCCAAAGGCAGTATTTCAGTACATTCCACTATTGGAATTAGATGATCTTAAGGTCCTTTCCAACCCTAACTATTCTATGATTCTATGATTTTCTCCCAGACACATAGATCTGACTTATTTTGAATTGGATTCCTTACCTTGTGTGCGTTGTATTTCGTGTATGATTGTTCCTTAAGGTTTTGGCTCAAGGTCTAAACCAGATAGTGTATCGGCTGAAGTCTTTGGTCTTGCAGTTAAGCTACAGAGTAAAACTTAGTCTTCTAAACCAAACAACATTTGGAATTTGATGTTTTCTGTAATTAGATGCATGATTAATGTATTGCTGGAATAGAGATACTGCTCTGACTAGTACCTTGATATTTTTAATCTAGACTGTTAAAGTAAGGGAGTTTTTAAATTTGACTCCTTGGCACTTTTATGTTTTTCACAGTAAAATGGCTTGTTATGGTTTTGTATGTTTTCCTTTACAACATAGCTGTTTAGTAACTGTAAGCAGATTAAAGTTAAGATAGAAGGGGTTCCTCTACTTTTCCTCACAGCTGTATGCAAACCGACTTTTGTATGAACCCCCCCCCCCTTTTTTTTTTTTTAATTATGGACTTGCAAAAAATACACCTATAAGTGCTAAACAAAAATATATTAATGATATTGTTTTTCCCATCTTATTACAGTGAAAAGGTATCCTGAATTGTAAAATATAGTGTTCGGAAGATATTTATTCTTGAAAGAAGTATATCATTTCAGTACACGTGTTGCTTGCAATTTTTATTTTAGGCAAAGAAGTAAGACAATTTAATAATAAAACCTATTCTTCAAGATTTTTTTTTCTGTCTCAGTGTAACTTGTGATAATGCTGATGTTAATTTTCAAAAGTTCTTTTTCTAAACCAAAAGAAGGGAAAATAAGTAATCGCACTTTCTGTAAAGAAATAAATAGCATTGGTAGACTTCATGGCACCATTTTCATATCTGCTATAAAGCAATTATACTATAAAGTAATTTGTTTTGGTCATATTAAATTAAGAATTAGATAGGCAAGAGCTGGTGAAACATCAGCATTCAGAGCTGTACTAACAGTCAAGTAACTATCAATTTCCCCTAAGAAGTGATGGGATTATTTTTTAGTAGGGGAGGCTTAATCAAACCTGTAGTTTGTGGAAGATGCTGAATATGAAACCAGTGATATTAGAAATCTACATCTGAGCTGGAAAGATTTTCCTTATGACACAATGTTCATGAAGGCTCTACTAAGTATGCCTTCATAAGCAATTCTGTTGATGCAAAAGAATCAATCTCAGCTGTGTTAGCCTTTCGGTATAGATGGATCAAAAGCGGGAAATACTTGCTGTTCCCATTAAAAAATCAGACCTTAAAATACGGATGCAATGAATGCACAGACGTAAAAGATCCTGCCAAGTCAGAATGTCATTTGTACCATCATTTTTAAAGTGAAACACTTGAAGAGCACTATAGTCAAATATTTCATTTGTTTGTGGTGTGCCTATTATTGTCATAGTTGGATACCTTTTACCCAGGAGATGTTATAATAAGGCTGATGGGCCAATATATTATAAAATAGTACATGTCTTTTATGGGGGGAACTGGAATAGTTTGTGTCCTGGAACATCATTTTGAGGACTGACTGGTAAAAGTGAGGACGATTGTCTGAAACAACCGTGCAGTAAGTGTAGAGTATTAAAGGTAGATTGGCAGAATTCAGTACTCAAAAATACCTTGTGAACGTAGTATAGTGCTGTTTTTTTTTTTTTTCAGACACTATTTTGAAGAGGATCTTTGAAAAGTTAAAGGTGCTTTTTATATGTGGTTGCAAACAGTCAGCTTAGAACTGTTGCTAGCATCTCCTTAGCTTCTACCAAGACATGAAAACAGTAGATGTTGTAGTAGTAGATGGTGTTTCTGAAAAGTAATTGAAAAAAATAATTGAAGTAGGACACTACATACTTTATATTCTGTTTTCTCAAGGGAAGGAATTACGAAATACAGTCTTTTGTATTTTCTTGAGTGTTCAATTTGTCACCCTTTTCCCAGCAGGAGAGATATGTTCTCAGTGGAGTATCTTGTTACAGTTTGATTTTATTCTTGCTGTAAGCAGAACAGATTTTATTGGCTTTACAAGAAGATGTACACATTAAGGATAGTTGAGAATGTTATTAATTTATATTTTGACCGACATAAAGTATTACGATTTGTAACCATTTCTGTAAGACAAGAAATATGTAAAGCAGTGGGGAGAGAAGTATTTATTGTGCTGTACCTCTGGCACAAAGCAGTGGTATATTAAAGTACGCTCCGGATGAAAGGAATGGGGAGATACAAAAATGTGACATTCCATATGGACCAAATTGTCACTGCAGGAGGATTGAGAATGGAAGGGGCTCTGCACAGATTATATCTTCTTTAAATGTTTAAAACAGTCAGAAGAACATAAAACCCAATAGTGAATAAAGCTGGCAAGTTTCCCCTTCTGCTCCATCCACACAGGTTGTTAAATGATTCTCTTTGCTGTGGTAGCTGAGAGCCTGCCAGGAGTGCATTAAGCATCGTGATTAATGTCTGTCACATGTTTGTTCTCTCATCTTCTCCCCAGCAGGTGGTGTGTATAAGCAGTGTGGGTTTTTTTTTTTCTTGGAGGTTTAAAGAAAACAAGACTCTGTGAAGATGGGTATATGTGTAAAGGGAGACAATGTCGAAGAAGTGGAAAGTGTGCTTGAAGCAGAAAGGGCTTGTGGTGGCTCCTGGAACTTGGAACAAGTTTCCCCCTGGAAGGTTCTGTCTCCACTGCAGATGATTTCTGCTCTTGTTCAAGAGACTTCTTTTGAGCCAGAAGTAGTAAAGTCACAGTCTCCCTCCCTTAAAATTGGGTTACCTTTTAAAATATTTAGTCACATTCAGGATGAGGTCAAGTAGCTTGAACTTTGAAACTCTGGGAGGGCAGCACTGACAGTGGCAGACAGGTTCCATGTGCTTATGAAAACTCTCTTTTTGCTTAGAGGGTATTCTGGTCTACGCTGTGTGAACTGGAGTTTCCTCATGTTACTTGATAAAGCCCACTGAGTGTTTGAGGGGGGGACATGCATGCCAAGTGCAGGCAGTTATTAGAAAGGTCCTTATACTTAAGTGTATTTACAACTGTAAACCAGCTTTTTCATATTGTAAGTGCAACAACAACAAAAAAGCCTATTGCAGTATTATTCTTTCACATGGTCCGTGTGTGTGATATTTTTTCTTAACTGTTTTAGTAACTGATAATTCAGTATTTAAAGTACTATTGATTTTTGTATAGTTTGGATAACATTCAGTGGAAGAATGAAATGCAGATAATGAATGACAAAACTCATTGGAAGAAATTTCTAGTTATTTCATCTGAAAAATATATCGGGATTGTTAGATCTTTGCATGGTTCATTGTACAGTGGAGATGCCTTCAGATACACATAGATTTACATTTTCTATATATCTAAACTATTTCAACAACCGTAAAACTAAACAGACCTTTTTGTTTTAGTATTAACTTGTTCAACTCTCTTTGGCTATTAAATGTGAGGTTGTATTTGAGTATCGTTACCTTGGAATTTTAATCTGATTTATACAAGGTCTTGGTCACAGTTGCTTAGTAACACGCTGCAGATACAGATTTCTTCATTTATGATAATATATCTACTCTATCCATATAATTAAAGATATTGTAAGGAAAGCAAGTACACAAAATGGATGTGTATTTAAGCTGAATGTTTCTAATAACCTCTGTCTTCACAGAGAGTGCCTTTGTATAGGTTGATATTTTATGTAACTCAGCTGACATCTGTCAGACTCACACTGTTGTATGCGGTTTTGTGGTAGTTTTGGATAATGCTGATTTGCAATTTGTAAGGGAGACTGAAATTCTGGGGTTTAGCAACTTACTTCCATGGGACTGCAATTCCGATATGGAGGTTATTTTGTAAGGTTTGTGTTGATATCAGGAATGTATCAAAAAGATGTAAGAGAGAGAGAGATAGGTACATGTTCATTTTCACATGGTGTTACATTTTCATTCCCAGGAGAGAAAAGTGTGTTAGAGATTAGCGTCATGAGACTTGTAAAACATCTTTTTTTGACAGCTAAAGGAAGTATCTTGAGAAGTGTTGGCTGTTGCGTGTTGCATGTTTTCAAGTACTTGCAATTACTTTATTTTAAGGTTTCCTGAAATCTTTAAGGTCTTTCATTTCTTTGAAAGAGGGTTCAAGATTTCTGTTTACCTTCTTTGCAGTATGTTGCAGAAGGATTCAGTAGCTGAGAAATTTCCTACACTAGCATGCTTATTGTGTAAAATGCCTATGAAAGCAAAAATTAAGCAAGCACCTCTGAGACAGATAGGGAGCTATTAAAATCCTAGAGCCTGCTTTAAACACCCAACCCCAAGAGAACAGTGCAAATAAATGTAACAAACTTATAAGTGAAACAAAATTAAACATTAAGTATGATGAGGCCTGAATTTAGTCTGCTGTTCTGTGTATGTTTTAGAGCATAAGAATCTTGTGTTCTTTGACTTAGAACGTTGAAATAAGTCTTAGGTCAGATACTTGGATGTTTTGTGTAGGGCCAAACCTGTTTCTGTTACATAATGAAATAATAATAGTTTTGTCTCTCTATCTAGTATATTTACCTCAGTTTCCTTGTGAAATTAAGTTATTCATGTTCCTATCTGGCACAAAAATAAAATTTACAAAGACCCATACAAATTGTTATGTCTAATCTCTTCAGATTTTTTTTTCCTATGTGTAATGCAAGAATGCAGAGGAAATAATTATTACTTTAAAAGTGCCATTCACATGGCTCTGTTCAGTTAAATGTTTCACTTTCTGCTTTCAAATGCTTTTCATCTTTTATGGTTGTTCCACTATTGTTGTATCCCTTGACTGGAAAACTGTGGGTGGCATTCATCTCGCCTACCTTTGACATATCCCATGCTGATGTACGTAAAATGAAATCATTGCTCTAGTCCTGTTTTTGTGGTTGGTAGAGAAATAAATGCTTTAAGATTTCAGTTCATCTGAGTCACCTGTTTTATGATAGGTGAAACAGACTTTATTCATCATTAGCTGTGTTAACTTAATCTTTATGGACTGACTCAGATACAGAGATTTACCTTTCATGAAGTGGATCTTTTCCCATGTGATTCGGAGATTCTTATGTTATTCAAATCTGTTTTGTATCTCAAAATATTTATATCCCAGCCTAAGAAGAAAATAATTGTCCTGCTTTTAGTGATTTCTTGTTTTGCATCTCCAGGCTGCACCTGGAGAACTGTGTCCAGTTTTGGTCCCCACAATTCAAGAAAGACATGGACAGACTCAAGGAGCTCCAAAGAAGGGCCACAAAGATGATCAGAGGGCAGGAGAAACTGTCCTGTGAGGAAAGACTGAAGACCTTAGGTCTTTTCTCCCTGGAGAAGAGGAGGCTCAGGGGGAACCTGAGTATTCCAGTACTTAAACCACAGTATTCCAGTACTTAAAGGGTAGCTTCAAAGAGGAAGGAGGCTCTCCCTTCACAAGGAGACATATGGACAAGAAAAAGGGCAGTGGATACAAGTTGCGTCAGGAGAACATTTATCTTGACAGGAGAAAGAAATTTTTTACAGTGAGCAACTCCCCAGGCACATGGTGGAGTCTTTATTGATGGGGGTTTTCAGAAGTTAGATGGACAGAGTGCTAGAAAATCTCACTTAGCCTTTTTTTTTTTTCCCATGAAAGGTTGGACCAGATGATCTCTAGAGGTCCCTTTCAACCTGGCTGTTCTACAATTGACCTGAAATTTATGGCAGTATTGTCTTGGGTCTAATAACCAGAGGCAGGTGTGAATTCCTCAGGCATAGCTATGAGGAAAACTAGGTGGGTTCAAACGTAATTTATTTTGTGTTGGTGAGTTCATGAAGATTTGATTTGTTATGAGCCCTGTTAAAACTGACAATGCAGGACTCGTTCAGCTGGGATATTTTTGGCTTTAAAGTTGTACATTGGATTGACATTTAAAAAGATGTCATATATCTTAATAAAAACCAATCTGTTTCACAGCCAATGAAAAATACTACAAAAAATCTGAATTTAGTAATTGAAAATTTAGTCAATTAAAAATTGCCTTTTTTAAATATTAATGGAAAATTTAGAGTCACTCACCAATAAGCATTTCTGTTATTATAACAAATATTTTTCTAGATGCACTTTTAAAAAGAAAAATGCACATAATTTGATTGGCCTCTGGGGCGATGTGCAGAGAACAGTGAGATAAAAGCATTCATGATATCCAGAAATACACAATTACACTGTGTGGTAGGATCTCCAATGAGCAGAGACCTTTTTCTTCCAAGACACAGGATCTCAGTCATTTGGGGTAACCTTGCAGCCAGACAGCAGAGAAGGCTATACTCTTCTAGTATAAGATATGATGGACTACTGATTAGGTTTTTCTTTTTTTCATCAGCTTACTTTTGCCCTTTCAGAATCATTTGATTGATTTGTGTTCACTGTATGGAAACCCTTTCTATGGTCTTTCGTTAAAAACCTCAACAACTAATTTGCTAAATCCGAGTCATCAATTTATCTCCTCTCTCCAAGCTCTCTACTTGTTTTATAATCTCCTGTGTATTTTGTCTTTTATTAAATCTTTATTTACATATAAAGGAAGGCATATACAAATTCTTGGACAGATCTATGCTCATGATACTGTATACCTAGTAAATTCCAAACTTATATAATAAAGATCTGTCCTTGACTTTTTTGGATAGGATCTAGAAAAACCCAAATACTATGAAAACATATTATTTCTGTTAATTTAAAAGTTCAAGGAAATATTCTGTATATGTTGGTGATAATTTTGTAGCAAATGAAAGCAGTATTTTTGGAATACTCTGCTGGTTAGTCATGAGATTTGGTTTTTTTTATTTACCAGGCTCTATGGAGGTGATAGTTGGTATTAACTATGCTTTTTAGTCAGCACTGCAAAACCCGCATATTCCTTTGACCACTTGTCTCATAGTGTAAAGTTGTGGCCCTAGCGTTCTTATGGTGGCTGGATTTACCTTAGAAAGAAAAGGGAAACCATGTTGGGACATGAAGTGCCAGATTTCTTTTTTTTTTTTTTTTTTTTTCTTTAATCCAGTGGACTTTCTGTCCACAGCAAAGTGTCGCGCTGCCTTTCATACCATGAAAACACTCAGTTTCTATCAAGCAAGTACCGGCCTTATTCTGCTTTCTGAAGTGTTTGCTTTCCAGTTGTGCTGAAACTTGGAGGCTGCTTTCTGCTGTTGCTTTTAGGCATTCAGCTGGGTCTGCTGGGTGACATTCCCTTACAACTTTGAAAAAGCAAGAATTAAATAGTTATTGTCTATATGATATTGTTTCCCTCTCCCCCCATTTGATTAAGAGGTGAACAATGTCTATTTTGAGGTTGAAAAGAACTTAATTAGTATTTTGGAAATGCATTCCATATGAAGGTTCTCCTGCATTCTCCTTAGATTTCCTCCTACATCTATACAACTCATATATGACATGAATGAAGTATCATACTAAGCAAGAAACACTATTACAAAATGTTCCTTTTGTTTCAGTTTGGCAGTTGATCTTAATGAACTGTCCAACGTGGATCCAGATGAATCAAAGAAATTAACAGTTGGCCTATGTATGGCTGTTGTCTGTGACTATTTCTGCTGTCACTTGCCGAGTGTTTAACAGACTACTTACAGTGACCTATAATCTGTCACACTGAGAGAACCCACAAAAGTGTTTTCTTTGTTTGAAACAGGATAAAAGTATTTATTGAAAAACCTTGTTTCTTAAGACTTTAATACTTAAACTGTTAAGTAGTCAGATATTTTGACTACTGGGAAAAGCCTCCATTTGATTTATCATTGCTTATTATTTTTGAGGGACCCTTTTCCTGCTCCTTTAATTGAGGAGCTAGTTTTTCCATAAAATAGACTTTTAATGTTAAATTTCTGGCCTAGTTATAAATGTACCCATAATCTCATAAATTTCCTAACATTATCTGTGAGTGAAAGGGAAGTTATGAATACGCTTCTTGTTCTGCCTTTATAGTAACTTATGTAAGATGTGTACTTCAGACTGCATAAATTAGGATTTTCATGGAGCGGTTCCTGTATAACCAAAATTTATAACTTTTTTACATTTAATTTTAGTTTACTTTGAGCACTGATTAGATCTTTGACCAGCATGGATTGCTGTGGAAATATCTGTCCCATATTAATGCTCTTTGTAAATAAAATACATGCAATCAAATGTGAATATTGTTAAGTCCTGAAGGTCATATTGGTCTCACTAGGCATTAAGCATTAAATTTCATTGTGTCAGTTGTCTTCTGGTTTTATATATCACTAAGTTAACTTATCCAAGCCCAAGCTTCCTTATTGCTGATAAGACCCTACCTGTCTAAAAGTATATGTTGCCCTTCATGTTTGGGTGTTCCCTTAGGTAATGGTGAGAGTGAGCATTTGTCTCAGTGTAGCGCATGGAAGAGCTGGACTGGAAACCAGCTTCAGATCATTTTAGCCCATCTTGCACTGCAGTAGGACTACATTTACCAAAATTATGATGTATGTGTTTGCCTAATCTGTTCTTAAAATTTGGAGTCCTTGTTCTATTATGTCCTTACTGTTCATAGTTTTCCTGAAATTAATCTTGTTTTCTGCAGTTTTATCTTAGTTCTTTTTCTTCTTTCCTAGCAAATGTGGATAACAATTGCTAGCTCTGTTTTTTTTTTTTTGTAATGCTTTATGTATTAGAATGCTGTTACCTTGGCTCACCTCAGGCCTTGTCTTTTTAGACTGAAAAAAACTTAATTCCAGTAGTTCTTTTTCATAAGCTGTACTTTCAGAAACTCCTATAATTCCCTCTGCTTTCTACACATCCCTCCTGGTTTGTCTTTTCCAGAGTGATATTTACATTTTAACAGCAATATTATAGTGTTGACTTGTATTTAGGTTGTCTTCTCTATCATATCCAGAGCCTCTCTTCTCAATTGCTGCATAAGTGAAAATGTGACTTTGGAAAATTTCTGAGAAAGTATCTAAAAGGTGGAATGCACTCTAAGTGGCTGAATTTGGCATCTCCAAAGGACAGCGAGCTGTTTTCTGAGCCCATTATGTAAATACTTCTGTTGTATTAATTAGGTTCAGTAATGCAATTGATATCAGGAGAAGTTTACAATCATCACTAATTGGTGATGCCACTAGGGTAGCAGCCTGTGATCATGGTAGTGTCAGAGCACATGTTGTGGTTTAAGCCCAGCCGGTAACTCAGAACCACGCAGCTGCTCACTCACTCCTCTGTTCTTTCTTCCCCCTGCTCCTGGAGAAATGGGGAGGAGAATCAAAAAAATGTAACTCCCACAGGTTGAGTTAAGAATAGTCCAGTAACTAAGGTATAGCACAAACCACTGCTGCTACCACCAGTAATAATAATAATGATAAGGGAAATAACAAGGGAAGAGAATACAACTGCTCACCGCCTGCTGACCGATACCCAGCCCGACCTGAGCAGAGATCTCGCCCTTCTGGGTAACTGCCCCCAGTTTATATAGTGGGCATGCTGTGCTGTGGTATGGAATACCTCTTTGGTTAGTTTGGTTCAGGTGCCCTGTCTCTGCTTCCTCCCAGCTTCCATTCCTCCCTGGTAGAGCATGAGACTGAGGAAGTCCTTGATTGGAGTTATCATTACTTAGCAACAACTAAAAACATCAGTGTTACCAGCATTGCTCCCAGGCTCAAAGTAAAAAACACAGCACTGTACCAACTACTAAGACTGAGAAAAATGACTGCTACTGCTGAACCCGTGACAGTATCCACCCTTTACTCCATACCATTCATGTTGTGCTCAGATCCCACATTTTTCAATATACCATCACTTATATATATATATATATACCCACACTCACATAAAGAGAGAGATATCCTTCCTTAGTGCATGGACCAATCCCTATAAAGCTGCTGAATTCATCTGATCCATGATGTTGGACTCCATCTTTTGTAACAGTCTTTCAGAGCAGGAGAGGCTGTGTGCTGTGTTGGATTGTTGCCTGCTCATGACCCTGTGGAACTCGTCTGGTCACTGCTGAGCTCATCTGGTTTCATCAAAGTTTATTCTTTGTTGGGAAGATGATTAGAGGGAAGTCAGGGCCAGTTGCTGGTGACCTGAAGACACCTATTTGGTGGGCTATACAAGTGCCACATAGCAGGCAACAGCATACAGTTGAGTTCACTGGCTGTTTTCCCCTAAAATCAAATGCCCTTGAAGTACACATCAGACTTCCCCATCTTCCCGCATTACCCACCAAGTATATCCGGATCCCTGATCAAAAGCAATCCCATGAGTGGGTTTGCCTTTATCTGAAGCAGGAATAACCCAGACTGTCTTCCCCAGCAAATTCTTTATGTGCACCACAGGAACTTTGTCCCCTTCTGCGGTATGTAAAAGTTCTGACTGGGCTGGACCAACCCTGTTGGCAGATCCTCTGGTGTTGACCAACCAGGTGGCTTTTGGTAAGTGTGTATCCCAATGTTTGAAAGTCCCACCACCCATTGCTCTCAGTGTAGTTTTTAACAGCCCATTGTACCATTTGATTTTTCCAGAGGCTGGTGCATGATAGGGAATGTGATTTACCCACTCAATACCATGCTGTCTGGCCCATGTGTCTATGAGGTTGTTCCGGAAATGAGTCCCATTGTCTGACTCAGTTCTCTCTGGTGTGCCATATCACCACAAAATCTGTTTTTCAAGGCCCAGGATAGTGTTCTGGGCAGTGGTGTGGGGCACAGTGTATGTTTCCAACCATTCGGTGGTTGCTTCCACCATGGTAAGCACATGGCGCTTGTCTTGGGGGTTTGGTGGGAGTGTGATATAATCAATCTGCCAGGCCTCCCCATATTTGTACTTCAGCCATCGTCCTCCATACCAAAGAGGCTTTAACTGTTTGGCTTTCTCAATTGCAGCACATGTTTCACAGTCGTGAATAACCTGGGTAGTAGTGTCCATTGTTAAGTCCACCCCTCGATCACAAGCCCATCTGTATGTTGCATCTCTGCCCTGATGGCCTGAAGTGTCGTGGACTCACCGGGCCAAAAATAATTCACCCTTATGTTGCCAATCTAAGTCCATCTGAGCCACTTCAATCTTAGCAGCTTTATCTACTTGTTGGTTGTTCTGGTGTTCCTCAGTGGTCCGACTCTTGGGTACATGAGCATCTACGTGGTGTACCTTCACCACTAGGTTCTGCATCCAGGCAGCGATATCTTGTCATAGTGCAGCAGCCCAGATGGGTTTACCTTTGCGTTGCCAGTTGCTCTGCTTCCATTGCTGCAACCACCCCCACAGGGCATTTGCCACCATCCATGGGTCAGTATAGAGATAAAGTACTGGCTGTTTCCTCATTCAGCAATGTCCAAGGCCAGCTGGATGGCCTTCACATCTGCAAACTGATTTGATTCACCCTCTCCTTCAGCAGTTTCTGCAATTCGTTGTAGGGGACTCCATAGAGCTGCCTTCCGTCTCCGACACTTCCAAAGCACTGGAGGGGCCCACTGGACTAGATACTTGCCCATACTGTCCCACACGCCCTGCCATTCATGACTGTCCAGCCTCGGGGAGAAACTCTTGGTGATCTTCCTATATTGTCGTTTAATCCTAGACAAGAACTGAGCCAGACACTGCTTAACTTTCAAGATCAGATGAAATAGGGCATTCTCAGGGTGGGGTGGCTGTGGGTAAAACATAGCATATACGATAATAAGCTGGTTCCCAGCAAAAGGATCCGGATGCTTTCAAGGGCATTGAAAGGATATTCAAGATCTTTAACTTTTCCAGAATCTACTACTACTGTGAATAGCCTGATGCAGGAGCTTTATTTCAAGATAGTGTGAAATGTGTTCAGTTATTTGGCACCTGTATCTTCTGTTTAAAATGCAGAGTCATTGGAGAATGATTGGAACATTGTGAGGACGGTTTTATTGCACAATTGCATAATTTGAAAAAGATGCAGTGAAAACTCCTGAAATTAAAGGATGGATTTGGCACTGTATGAGCTTCCTGTTTAGTATTGAAAATGTTAACCCCCCCCAAACATCAGAGAGAAACAGCCCAAAACTCTGTGAGGATCAAACGTTTCAGCACTAGTCTTCTGATGAGAAGTCGCCTGACTACTGTGATCACTTCTGAGTCTAGTAGTTACTGCTTGACCACCTCAGGACTTCTTCATCTCCATCTCACCCACCCGGATACAATGGGAAAAAATGATGCCTGAGACAGTGAATACAATGTGAGCCAGGAAGACAAAGTGAGGGAGTTACACCTGCTGTTCAGTGAGAAGACACTGGCATCTCTAAGCTCATCATCCTATCTCTTTTCCAAAATGGAGGCCTGCTGTCCTGGGATTGGTACCTGGTACTTGTGGCTTTTAGTGAGACAAGCCATCTAGAGTCAGGTTCAAAACAGCTGCAGGATCTGGGATATGGCTCTTATACTAGATATGTCTTAAAATGCAGGTAGCCAGCTACACTTGAGATTTGAGAAGAACTCGGGACCTCAAAATTATGTCTGGATGAGATAGCAATAGTAGTCCCACCTATAGCTACTACAGTGCAGAACCTGCAGGAGAACCATGTGCTGCTGTTAATCTGCCCACATGCAGCAATTTTGACCAGACTTAAGCTGACTATGGTTATGTTGCTTTGCACTGAAAGGTTTACCCAGCAGGGACCCTATCATCACTGCACCCAGTGTCCAAAATAGACAGGGCCTCCCCATGCTTAAAGGGACCTATGGGGAAGTCAGATGTGGTTAGAAAGCAGCAAAGAGGATTCCTGATTCAGTGAGCTGGTTATGAACCGTTGTTGGCTTTGTTTTTAAAGCTGTTTCTCTGTGACCTTGGCCAAAAAGAGTCTCTGAAGGTTCTTCAGCTGCAAGATGTCTCTCGTCTTCTAGAGGTGGGAATACCATAGAGGGAGCACATTAAGAAAGCATATTTACATTTTTATTTAAAAAAAGAAAATCCACTCTTGCCTCTGTCTTCCTACGCACCTCCAAAAATGAACAGGATTTTGATCTTCCCGTGACTGAGGTATGCAGGCCCTTTGGTTTCTGCAAACCAGGGCTTTGCATCAGCGCTGTGGAGCAGAGCCGAGTCCTGGTCCCTCAAACAGGGTGCTAAAGTGCTGCTTAGCAACATGTGCCTGCCAGCGCCAGCGGCCGCCCCAGCTCTTGGAGACTGCCAGGGAAGACAAGTTTTCAAAGTGAGATCTTTAAATATTTCTTGCAGCGTACAGATAGCTGGAAAAGAGGGCAGCAGGCAGAATGAAAGCAAAGAAACTGCGGAGGAGGTATGAGAAATAAAGGAAGGGTGTCAAGGCTCTGAGTAAGCAAGGATCCAAGGAAAAAGAAAAGAGAGGAAAATCTCTTTTCCTTGGAGAAGGAAAACTGCAGGATGTCAAAGGGGGATGTAATGAGAGAAATCAGCAGACATTGGAGAACTAGAACTGCTAGAAGAGGGATGCCTTCATCTTCAGGACGAATGTTTATGGATAAAATCTCACCAAAGTAAAATGGTGTTGAAATAAGATGGTACAACAGTGATTTCTGTATTGTGGTTGTTTTTTTTTTTTCATTTACCTCTTTTCAGAAAATACTAGGAAAGAGTTAAATACGATTATGTACTCACTGTACAGAATACTGTTCACAGTAAAATGGCATACTAGCCCTTCTTAGGAGACAATTAAAAAGAATGAGCAAGTTCTCTGCAAGTTTTTATGCTCCTAAACTTACAGAGAGAGTTATAATTTCTCTTTGCTTAAGACAGCATTGAATTAGTCTGTATTGCTGGAAGTGCTTTCTGCCCTTTTCTGTATAGACAAAGACAAGAGTTTAATTTTTCCTCAGAATTTTGTGGGTATGATGAACTGGAGAGTTGGAAACATTGCCCTTTTCTTTCCAGCTTCCTTAGCAGCTACAGTTGCCCTTTCCTTTTCCCTTATGCTTCTGTGCTGCTTGAAAATGCTGTCTGCTCTCTTATACTTGACATTATTGCCAGTTCTCTGACAATCTCTTTTTTGGTCTCCTTTGCTCCCTGGAAAATGTGCTTTAGACCTGAGAACAATTTTTACCTGGCCACATTGTAGGAGACCTTTTTGCACTTGTAGTAAATGGGCATTTCTGTCGACATTAGAGTCATTAACCACACACATGGAAAATGCTTTTCTCTGTCAGGATTCACAATGTTGTGGGTTTTTATTTCCCTCCATTCTTCCCTCCCTCCCCCCCCCCCCCCAGCAATGTTTGGCATGGGTTTTGCCAGCATTTGTAGTACCTTATAGTGTCTTACATGTTGTTTTATTTATGGTTTTGGGAAAGAGAACTTCCGTCAGGCCTCTCCTTGTGTAACTTGGTAACTCATCCCCAGGTAACCTCATCTCATTCTGGGACTTTATATGCTACGTGTGCATAACGGTTTAATAGATGATCTTTCCCTCCTTACCTCAGACTTTTCCATATGGTGTTCTGCCAATAAAATGTAAACATGGCGAAACCTGTCCACCTCTTTCCCCCAGACTCTTGTACTTCTGTACTTCCTTCAGGGCTACTGGCTTCATCTTCCTGTCCTGTCCTGTCCTGTCTAAGGAAAACAGTGGTATGTAACTTTCACACCTCTTCTTTCTCCCTCAACTTGATTACCATTTCCTATGACGTTTCCCTCATTGCATCTCAAGTGGCATCCTCCTTGTCTCCGCTTCTGCTTTGAAACTGTTGTCTTGGCTTTGATGGTTTGTTTGACCCTTTTTATTATTTCAATGTGCAGATCTCTCTCTCTGGCCTCTATTCAGCCTTTCAAAATGTGACAAGAAGCTGCCTTATTTGGTCTCTGATTTTGACTGTAGCTACTTGGATGATACATAACTATCAACTGCTTTTTCGTTCTCTTCCCTTCCACCCTTGTCTTTCAGGTCTTGATCCATTCTCACTCAAATCCTTCCTTTGTGAGCAAGCATTCAAAGGGATCTTTAAATCCTGACTTTTCTGTTGCATCTTTGCTAAGGCTTACTTTAAGAAGCAAAATGACTCAGAAAATACAGAAACTAAGGAACAACTAACCCTTTCTAACCCTGTACTAGTACAACATCCCCGCTTTATTCTGTCTTCCAATTGCTTTGATCTTCATTACTGCTTCTTGTGTTGTCTGTATAGGTTATAAACTGTATCAAGGATGGAGTTTTACCTACAAAGTACTGGCATACTGTGGGTGTTCTATAAAGAGAATATAGTGATGATGATTTAGCAGATTTAGTACATTTTGAGATTTTATTTTAGCATTTGACAGCTCTTTTTTTAGTATTTCATTAGCATTTTTTTCATCTGATAGAATGACTTCTGCATTATACACCTTGCAAGGAAACTATGTGGATTTTAAGCTCTTCTTACTGTTCAGAATTTTTTTAGAAATAGTATTTTCCATTTAGTTTGCTGCTAATAGCCTCTCATCCAGTCTCCTCTGTCTTCTCAGTAGTTAAGCTCTGCAAGCTGAATTTTCCTAAACTGCAGTAACTTTATCATTGAACTCTGAGATGTCCCTGGGTGCTATATATAATAGTATATAACTTCCAGACTGTATCAAGAAAAGAAGAACCTTGCAGTAAGCTCTGCTCAGTTTGCGTGTCTCACTAGATGTGGAGAAGAGATTATAAACAATGTAATATAATTGAATACTTGTATTTGTTTCAGAAAGTAATTCCTGCTGAAAAACAGGTTTTGGGGAGATTAGGGAAAAGCTACTTCTACACAAAAGTCAGCAAGAAAAGCTAGAATAAAGCCTGAGTAGAACCACAAGATTCAACTGGTTCATGAAGGTAAATAGAGCTGATGGGAATGGGAAGGGTGATCCACACATTCTCTGTAGGCACTAAAATGTGCAGAAGCAAGATGCGTATATGTAAGCTGAAGCTAGAGATGACTTTAAAAGAGCATCATAGGGAAAAAACAGGTGAAAAATGAGGCAGAAATGGAGTCAGGCTGTAACGTGTGAGAATAGTTGTTTTGATTTACAGTAAGCTGCATTGAACACACATTTTTGTTGAACACACGTTAAACGCCTATTTTACCTAGCCAGCAATCTTTTAGTGTGTGTTACAACTGTGAGATGTGTACACTAAAAAATTATGAAGGGTTTCACTAGTTCCAAGGCAAAATCAAGGTTTTGAATACTTTTCATGTATAAAATCCAAGTTCACCTTTAAAGTATGCAAGGAATGGAAATTTCCAGTCAGATTTTCCTTGCAGTGAAGTATTTTGCCTCCCACACACTGTAGTAGTATTACATTCACAGTCCTACACAGAGTATGCCTGATTTTCTTCATTTTGTCCTGCTCAAACAGGGGCTGAGGTGTTGCTTTAGATGTCACTGTACAAGTATGTATAGATTTTCATCATTTCTGTGGCTCTTTGAGCTGTCCATCTTCTAAGAATTGAAATACTGTGCCAGTATCATTACTAGAACATAATTGTGGAATGGTGGAAAGCAGATGTGGTAAGATAAGGTCCTCCAGAATTAATTCTGTCTGTAAGACTCTGTAAATTGTAGGGCCTACTTTTTTATCTTTATAATGAATGGGAAAAAGCCAGAGGGGAATTGTCACTAGATAATCAGAATTTTCCAGTGATTCAAGTAAGCCAAGACATTCAAAGTCTTGTGTTTTGCAGTTTTATTTCGTACTCCAAAGTAACATCAGCTGATTTAAAGGTGGTAGAGAAAGTAGTTATTTCCATGTCAACTATGGTAATGTCTGCAGTGTCTTGGGAACGGCTATGTTTGATTTTTAGTATTCTCATTCTGAAAGTGGTTTTGAGTTGACTTTAAACCTTCAATAGTATTTTCTTTTTTTTCCCTCCTAGTATCATAGATTAAAATTACCACAGCCTGAGGATAAGACAAAGCAAAAAAGTGCAAACTAGTTAATGGTTAACTCCATTTTTGAATGTGATCTTTGCCCTGTAAGGTTAGATACTGTGCATGTGCAGTGGGAGTTCTTGGAAAGCCTTGGCAATTCTGAGCTGCCTTGAATAGTAAAGATTTAGAAAATATGTGTATGTCTATAGCTGACGTGCTATGAGAAAAGCTGAAGAGCTGCTGCTCCTGCTGGGAGTTGCTTGCTGCTGGGTGCTCAGCAGTTGGGACAATAGGATGTATTATTTCAGTAAGGGCAGAGCATTTGTAAAAGTTTCTAAGCCACTCTTATTGAAATGAAAACTGAGTTCCTTTTGTTTCTTTTTTTTTTTTTTTTTTTTTTTTTTTTGGTAAAAATAGATGGAGGTCATTTGTAACTTTTTTTTTTTTTTTTTTTTTTAATTTTAAATGCTTATGACTTTGACTTCTCCCAACATTTTGTCTGACAAACTCAGAATATACTTCCCTGAATCCTTAGAAATGATTCTGTCTGTAATTGTAATCAACTGTATTGTTGGGAAACTCGTGTTAAACGCTGCTTGCTGCATGGCTGTGATTTATGGTGACTGCTACAATTCATGGCTTGATACTGGCTGGGGGTATCAATAAAAATTTGCAAGAGTGTTACTTCATTGAGTTGCATTTGACCATCTTCCAGCTACTCTTGTTTTCAACTGATGTCAGAGAAGTACAAGGTTTCACAGGCACAGGATAATGTTACGGTCTGGCATAATGACCAGATGCATGGGCCAGACTGGCTGCTGCATTTTCCATGGAAAAAAGATGCAAAATTCTGTCGTTACACATTTAACAATAATTATGTACCAAACTGATGGAAACTGAGCATGCTCCTTTTAGGGCAAATTCTGATCAGTGAAACTATTCAGCGACAGCAGTGGTGAGATAGCATGATTGTCAGTTAATGTCAAAAGAACGTGCCATCATGGTACCGAATTTAATAGCTACATCTTAAATGCTTGAGTTGCCTCTGTATGTTTGGCACAGTTTTAATATTACTATTTCCAGAACTTTAATACTGAACATTAATTTTTGAGATTGTTAGATGCTGTAAATTAGAATGCTGTCTTCCTTGTTTGAATCAGTTACAAAGGAAATTCTGTATCTCTACTGAAGTGCTTATTTAGGAAGTTAATGTAATTTAACAATATATTATGCAAAAGAAGCCGAAAATCAAAATAGAGGATTATTTAACAATTAGTAAATCTTTCATGAATAGACATTGGGAGAGACTGGAGAAACATTAGTGTTGCTTCCCTCTGCTATGATTTTGTGGTGGTTTAAAATACAAGATCAAATAACTTCTTAACATTAATTTTGATGAGTTTGAAAGAATGAAAATCCGAGGAAGTTCTAAAACAGTTGATGACATCCAGAAAAAGCTATGCCCAAAAGGTCAGAGACATTTTGTATGATTCAGCATATGAATAATACATTATTATTCAGAGAATATTTTATGAAGTGATTGTCCTTTGTTATGTTTATGTGTGAGAATTGGGTTTTGTCACCAGCAAGAAGAATTCATTTTCCTGTAGCTTTTTCTTAAATGCTAATTTATTGCTATGAAAGATGCCAAAGTGACAGATCTGAAGAATGAAGCCCTCTATTTATCTTCTGAATGGATGGAGCATGAGTAGCAGTGAAGCCTTTCTCATGCTCTTTTGCCAGTGCGCCACAATCTTTTTACCATGTCCTGAGCATATTTTTACCAGTGAGAGGTGCTTATTCATTCCATAGTTTCCCTAATGGACTACCAAGGGTATCAATTAGCAACAAACGAGCAGTAGCTTTACAGCTTGGATACCTGCCCAGTAGGAATGGAAACTAGCAACTCTTTCACGCAGGCCATAGGACAAACATCAGAGTAGTGAATTAGTGTCACTTCAGATAGGAGCTGTTTGCAGTCGGGCAAAGGGAGGACAAAAAGCCACTATTTTTACCACCAAATGTCTTAACATGGAAAAGGATTGCAGTTTAGCTCACTTGTCTTTAAACTGTGGAATGATTATTTTTTACCGATGACACTAAAGTTGCAGTACTACAGGTGCTGCAGTAGAGGAATAGGTAAATAATAAATATTTTTGTGTATGTGATCTCAGTGCCCTTTTGTCTACTTTGTACGAGTTTGGTATGAGTACCTTTAAAAACCTAGGACTAAAAAATACAATTACTGAGGCTTAGAACTAGCATATACATTCCAGTTTTATTTGCAGTGTTGTGTTGTGTTTGGTTATGGGTATTGAATTTAATTTCTTGGTCCTGCAAACATTCAAATAGGAACAAGAAAAAAAGGTAGCAGAAAAGAGAATGATAAATTGGAGTCTTTTATAAACTACGCATAAAGTAAAAGCAATACTTGTTTAGATTAGTCTTCTTGATCATTCAGGTAATGCAGCTTTCCATGTTCTTAGCAGTTTTTTCTGTGGCTCACACTATATCCACGTCAGTTATTCTGCAGCAGATTTGTTCCTGTGAGTGTTGTCCAGGCTTGTCCAGACAGGCACTTTGAGTTTGACTCTGCTAATTCCCTCTTACTTGCAGTTCCCCTGTTGGCAGGCTTGTGCTTCAAATGCAGGCACAATTCTGTGCCTTTACTCAGGTCCTGGTTTACACAAAAGCTGGTGGTGCATAATCTGGGGGAGAAGCTTAAAGGGCCTGTCTTTCACAGCCCTTTGCAGTGTGACTATACGAGTGTGCTCAGGAAAGTGAAGTTTAATTAACAAGGAGGGGTGAATTTGTAACATATTAATTAAATCAGATTAAACTAGGCCACTTTACTTATGAATGAAAATGTCCATGTGGGGTTTGAT
Organism: Myiopsitta monachus; assembly: GCA_017639245.1. NCBI lineage: Eukaryota > Metazoa > Chordata > Aves > Psittaciformes > Psittacidae > Myiopsitta > Myiopsitta monachus. The sequence goes on from CM029919.1 coordinate 27,559,606, forward strand.
ATATTTTAAGTAATGGATTTTTAACTCACACTTGAAGTCAGTTTGGCTTAGTGTTCACAATTTTCCCTGTGCAGATATGCCCACAGAATTTTAAATAAGAAAAAGATTTGATGCAATTTCTAATAAAGATCCACCCTCATCCCAGGAAATAGATCTGCAAGCTTTATCTATCTGTGAATGAAAATAGTAGAAAGCAGGGGGAACTAGATACTGAACAGAGTTGGTGCAGTGCTCCATTCTCATCTCCCAGCAGTTTCCATTACTGACAAGAAGGATTTTGGAAACCAGGTTTGTGTTCCAAAGCAGGCTGAACTCCTGTTTCACTGCTCATGCACTCTAAAGACCAGTAAGTGAGCATTTGGGCCTGCATACTCTCATATTTAAGCACTGTGTGTTTTTTCTTTTTTTGTCCTGCCTCCCACGTAAGAGTCTAAACCATCCTCCTATAGACTCATTCCGACTCTGTTGACCTCTGGCTTGATGAATATTTTAATACTTCATGAAAAGTTAGATATCTCTGCGGAAAGAAAGATTAAATGAGACCATTCCAGGGTACTTAGTGATGCAGCAATTAATTCAAGATGGTACCTAATAATACTTTGTGTCAAAGAAAATTATAGATCTGAGAAGGTGGGGTAGTGTTGCTTGAAATAAAAATACTTGCTTTCAGTTTGCTCAAAAACTATATTTAAAAATTTTGGCTCTTAATGAAATCAAAAAACAATTTTTTCAGCCTTCACTTTTTTATTTTTGTTAAGAAAGTTAATAAATTTGGAATGAAAATAACATTACTCATAAGACACAAGCTGTAATTCTAACTTTTATTTTTTTTTCTGTTTTAAGAATGAGAGAGACAATTTGCTTATTGGTTTTTTTTTTTTACTTGTAAGCATGTAAATCTGGAATAATTGTTATGTTGTTATACAAATTCTGAAGAGGGTGACACTGGAGATCTGGAACAGTACTGATTTCCTATTTCATAGAAATAACTAATAACATATGTTCATAAAGATACTTTTATAAGGACGTCCTTTCATAAGGAAGTGGACCTGTTGGAGCAAGTCCAGTGAAGGACTATGATGATCAGAGGGTTGGAGAACCTCTCCTATGAAGACAGGCTGTGAGAGCTGGGTTTGTTCAGCCTGGAGAAGAGAAGGCTCCAGGAAGACCTTAGAGCAGCCTTCCAATGCCTAGAGGGGCTACAATAAAGTTGGAGAGGAGTTTTTTACAAGAGCATGTAGTGACAGGACAGAGAGAATGGCTTTAAACTGTAAGGGGATAGATTTAGATTAGATATTATGAAGAAATTCCTTATTACGAGGGTAGTGAGTCGGAGGAACAGGTTCCCCGGAGAAGCTGTGGCTGCCCCATCTTTGGAAGTGTTCAAGGTCAGGTTGGATGGTACTTTGGGCAAGCTAGTGTAGTGATTGAAACTAGATGATATTTAAGGTCCCTTCTAACCCAAACCATTCTATGATTCTATGACATATGTTGTCTAGTAAGTATGCTTATAATTCTTTAAAAAAGATAGGCTAAATTTTGTGAAGCATTTAAATACCAGTTATTTAAAACATTGTTTTTGTAGTTATCAAGTTATGCTTGTTTTTATAGTCACAAGTAGCCATTTTCCTTTCTTTTAGGATATGAGAAATTTTGAAATTCCCCTTCTGCTGTCTTCACCAACTCTTCCTTGATTTCACTATTCTCAGAAGATAAAGAAAAAAATTTGGAGGCTGATTTTCCAATTACTCTGCATTTGAGCAAAGGAGGACAACTCCATTTTAGCAAACTCCTAGCAGCCTTCTGATTCACCTTACCTCTTGTTTAAAAGGGAAATAACTTAATCTCTTACAGTTTAACTGTATAGCATATGTTTTTCCTCATGTAGTTGCAAGGAAGTTAAGCTATAATATCTGGATAGACCATCTGGAGATGGGCTATCCAGACAACATCAGCTTTTGTGGATATCAAACAGCACAGACCATAAGCATTTGTTCATAGTAGTTCCTGGCTAGTATCTTTATCTTTAGACTATTTAGGGGTAAGCTTTCTTGTTTTCCAAATCTCTTCTAGATTCAAAGGTTGAAGTTTATAAAAATTGCTATGCATACACATGTTAAAATTTTTTACTGCAGAAAACTGGAATTTTCAGCTGTACTTTGTTCTGGAGTCACTGAGCAAATTGTTTGTAGTCCTGTCATTAGTTTGGGTATTGCTTTGTAATCAGCTTGAGTTGAACTCAGACCAGATTGCCATTGAAAGTCTCAGTTCTGCCTTCCCTTCCGCTGTTTCTGTCACTCTTCCATCTTTTTCTTCGGAGCAGTACTGGTGCTCATGGGGCTACATGATTGGCAGTGCTGAAACTAGAGGAACATCAGACTTACGCAGCAGCAGACTTATGTGGTGGGAGATAGTGATGGATCCTATCTTTTGTTGTAATATGGTGTTAAGTTCTCACATTGACCTAAGATGATTAAGAAACTGTACTTTTGACCTATTTGAACTATTTGTAATTTCAGCTGAGTGTGGGGCTTGTAGATCCTGCCCCAGATTCAAGTGGGATAGTGGTCCAGGTAACTTCAGGATATATGAATATGCTTCAGTTAAAGTGGTAGCAAATGAAAATTCATCTGATCGTCCTGTGATCTTTTTGACCTCCTGCTATTCATTTCAGTGTGTCTCAGTTATTTCCTGCTCACAGAAAGCATGTGATGTGTTAGCAGCGAGTAACTTTTCTTTTTTTAATGCATGTGTTAGACACCCCACCACCTGGTGACCAGGTTTTGAACTACCGTATTGCTTCTGGTTCTTTCTGAATTGTTCCCACATTAGGAGATACTGTGTGGAGTCATCAGATAGGCAGGTTTTTCTGGACAGCCTTAAGAGCAGTTATGGTGAAGTACACACTCTGACTATAAAGGACTATCATCTAGCCGGACTGTGGGCTCTTAGCTACCCGGTGTTCTGTTACTGATGATTCTGTGGCTTGGCTTGACCAGATGTGCATACCATAACAGCAGTAACTATAATGGGAAACACTGAGATGATGGCACTCCTTTGAGCTGTCAAGTTAGACAGAATCCTCTTTTTTCCTCCTACAAACACAATTAATTCCATCTGCAGTTTCTTTTAATTCTCAGTGGTATTTATGAAATAAAATCTGAAGTTTCTAATCTAAGAATTAATTGTAAATTAATATCACTAGCTTGTAACAAAGAGAAGGATTAATGCAGGCCCACACATTCACTTTTCTTTTTTGATTATGTTTCTGTATTGGATGGATCTCTCAGGACTGCTACAGAGCTCTAACAGTCAGAAAAGTGTTTATAGGGGACGACAGAGGTATAGGATTTTTTTTTTTGTATTCACAGCTGGGCTAGGTTTCTGATTCTTTTTTTAATTCTGTGTTATTGTCTGCAAACAGCCTTTTTAATGGTTTTGATGAATTGTTGTATTCAATACTGGGGCATGGAAATGATTTAGAGTAACTATAGATGGTTTTGTAAGAAAATCAATGAGGTTTGTGTTTTCTGTTGTTGATTTGCATTTGTATTTAAGTGCTGCCAGAATTACTTGTAAAGTGGAAGTCCAAAAATTTACCGTCCTTTTACTATTGTAACTGTATTCCTGAGCTGTATTTTGACAATCCTGAATTTGTTACCCACTATCATTTCTTGTGTCCTTTATGTTTGTATAACTGAAGACACTTCTCTTATTAGCTTTCTAAACATTAAAGTGCATTTGCTTGTGATGCATGAATTTACATTCATCACAGGTAATGTTTTCAGCTTAAATACTGCTGATAGTCTGATGATGATTAGTGTCTTTTCTCATTAATCAAACTGTGCTGCTTTTCTCTTTGTATATCTCTGCTTTTCATTAGCGTAAATGTTTAGTACTCTATGCAAGCTCTGTATGACGCTGGGGGAAATATCTGCAGCTTGACTCTTGTTTCCCATTACGTCTTTTGCTTCCCGATTACTTTGGTCTTGTAGGGGTTGTCCTTTATAATTTCCTATGTTGTCCATATGTGCTTGACCATCCTTGATATTAATAACAGACTTTCTCTGTCAGCCATGAGATCATCTGAACACTTCCACTGGGCTTTCCAAAGAAGAAAGAGAACTTCTAGGAGAGGGAGAAAGCTACTTAGAGAGTTGTAAAGACAACAAACTGAGATTGCTCCTTTGTGTCCATCTCTGTGGGAGATGCTAGTTCAGTATCTCTATTCACACAAGACAGGACTGCTTTATCTTTTCAAAATCAAGCATTTTGTTGGCATGCAGCATAATAGTGCAGATGCACTATTGCAGCTGAAAAAAATCTCGTATGAAATTATTTAGGCTAAAGAACAGCAAATGCTTCCTTGAACTGGAGTGTTTAGGATTCAGTTTACTTTCTAACCCTTCTTTGTTATTGCACTAGTTTGAGAGCTGTACAAAATAATTTTTTGACCGGAGACGTGTTAATGACAAAAGATTTTCTCAGCATCTCTATCATGTGTTTTCTCAGAAGAGTTGCAAAAATGGATGTAAACACTTTGTCCTGTGTTCAAATATATTCCATTATCCAGTGGCTTGATTCTGACTAGCAGTTTATTTTTTATCCCTTCTCTGGAGCAGAGGTCACAACCTGCCTGAACTGGCATCTGGTGGCTTTCAGTGCTGTGAAGTGGAGCTCCTAGGTGCTGGAGTATGGAGTTTGCCTCTTCTGGGCTCAGGTCACTGAACCATGCCCAGAAGGAAAAATGATGGAACTTTGAATTTTATCTTTTCCAATTAATTCCCAGCTACCAGACTGGCCTTTGGAGTCTCTATGCCCTGGATTTTTAAATAGAAACATGAAGGCCTATTGGGATAGTCAGGAGGAGGCAGGCAATTCTTTGAGGCTTCTTAGGCTGAAAGTGAACAGTCTAACTTTATTGAATAAAGTTAACTGCCTTATTCAATTGGAGATGCTGGCTGCTCTGAAAGAGGCTCACAGAAGGGGTTATGAAGTCTTTTCCTGGGTGGAGGGAGTGCAACTTTGCAACTAGTGACTGAGCTAAATGTCAAAAAAGATTGGTTTCTAATTGATTAGCAAACCTTTCTGTACTGAGTGTGGTAACGGTCAACGATGCTTTTCAGACGCATCAAATTGAAGCCAGTGTCCTTGGTTCTGCCCAATTTCAATTCAGACCCAGACTTGAGATAAAAAAGCATTAATATCATTGAGCCATGCTAACAATGAATAGTGGATAAATGTGTCACTGCCTTTCTCTGACTTGTTTAAAGAATTTGATAATTTTTTTGAGATACTGATGACTCTCCTTAATGGTAATACCAAGGGCTTTATTTTCCTTGCAGTAGGAATGGAGAGACTTTATTAATATGGGATGGTTGATTTGCACTGCTAAATAACCAAACCAACACCACTGCAGCTGCTAGGATTCAGATCACCCTTCTCCCTAGAAAGAGTTTTGCATGATATTGTAGCTAGAAGAGCAAGCAATTAAATTCTAAGTTTTAAGAAAGAAGGCTATGCTGCTGTTGCTGATTTTTAAGTGCATAACAGACAAGTGCTGCCTAAAAATAGGATGGGAAGCCCTGGCATTGAATTGGTATTCATCCCATACAGCCCATTTAATGTGTATTAGGTGGAAGGAGTATTGCTGCTTCTTTTAACAAGCTTGGCACAGCAGAAGTATGTACTAGAAGTGAACGCTTCAGCTGAAATACACTAAACTGTTAGTTATTTGAATTGATTTGTGTTGTAGTTGGTGCAGTACTTAAATATATCTGGTCGGGATTTTTTTTTTCTTTTCTGTAAAACACAGCAAACAATAAATGCCTTTGTTTAGAAAGATGAGACATTAGAATGGGTAACAGTATTATTGATAGTACTAGACATATATAAGAGGCAGTATCAGAAATTTTCATTTACTTTGCTGTGTTAAGTGAATATACAAAAGCATTTGTCTAATTTAAGGTGTGGATAACTTTCAATGTGCTGCGTCATATTCTGTTTCATTACAGGTTCCTTGACCAATGATGCCATTAATATGGATGCTTGGATCCTGATATATCTTTCTTCTGTGATTAATGCATCCTTACAATTCTTGTATACATTCAGAATGACACTTGAAATGCCCATCTCAAATGGAAATTAGCCTCCCTGTTACCTCTTCTCTGCTTGCTGTTCCTTTATCAAGACACAGGGCTTTTGGAATTGGGTTTAGTAGAATTGGAGTTTTGTGGTTTTGTTTGTGTCTGTTTTAAGCTTTTCAGCCATCTTTTCCAACGGAAGCTGCAGTGTGCTTCAGGGTCTTTTCAAGCCATTTCTTCTCTTTCCTACTCCTAATAAGGAGGCTGGAATTCCACTCCTGTCATTTGGTCCTTCATTACTGTTGGCATCTTCCAAGAGTGAGCCCTATGACAGCTGTTGGGAGATTTTATTTTGCTATAATAATGATATTTTATTCCCAGATTTTTTTCCTGCTTGTAGGAATTAGATATTCTCCTATTACAAAAGCACATGCTGATTTTAGAGACTGTTCTGTTTGCTTTGAGCAGCCATATATCTCACTCTGTCAGTTAATAAAAGGAAGAGTTTCATTTTGATAGTCAAAAGCAGCTGAGCTGCCGATTGAAGCTGCCATTCATTTAAGAGCTTTGTTCACATGCTTCAGCTTCAGAAGGCATAATTCTAGTGGTATGACCTGCTTATATGGAGTAGGAAGGAAATTACATCATTCAGGAGAGACATAATTGTTCGAAAGGTGGAAATTACAGCTGGCTTTAGAGCCGTAAATAATTGCTTTGATTTGTTAACTTAAAATTGTAGTGGGGGGAGAAGCATTGTTCATGTTTCTTCATGCAGTCTTTACTGGAAGTTCATGGTGGCATGTTGTGTGTGTGTAAATTGACACTGTTCCACTGCTGTTATTGGAAGCAAGCACACTCAAACCAACTGGAGGTCTGCCCCTAAATATTTTGTGTACGATATTACTTTGTCTCGTACTAAGAAAACTGTTTTCCTACTTGGTTTTGCACAGCAGTGAAAGATACATGCTTCAGTCTGTTTGAATGAAGGTTATCTTTGTGCTCTTTCCAGAAAGGAATCTTAACGGAGTTCAAGTTGCTGTGTGCCAGAGGAGTTAGATAAGTGAACTACATTTGAGATAAACAACATATGTGAGAAATAGTTTGTGAAAATATCTATTATACATAATTGAATATTTTATAGAAATTAAAGGCTATATTGAAAGAGCAACCTGTATCCAGGTCTAAGGTATTAAGCCACACCAGTGTACTGTTTATTAGTAAAATGCAGGCTATGTGTAGGTCCTAGAAGCATTAATTTTCTTCTCTTCGCCTGTCTCCTCACAAGAACTATTCATACTGTGCCTCCTTTCCACATGGATATATTTATAAAAGGGAAGAATGCCTTCAAACCCCAATTTCTCAGCCTCTGTATTTTACCAGGCTCTGCTTTGAGAGTTGAGGACTGTGGTCTTTGCAGGGTTGGTAAAGAGGGAGTTGTGTTGCTACCCAGGATTTCTCTTTCCCTGGTAGCTGGTACTAAAGTGTTGAGTAAAGATCGTAGAAACAACCATATGGGGTCAGCCAAAGCTCCATCTAGAACAAATCCTATTTCTAGCAGTGGTGAGTGGCATATGCTTGAGGAAAGAATGTCTAAATTGTCTGACTCTACAGATTTCTCATGTATTCCCAATTTCCAGCACTCTGTAACACAGTGCTTCCTTGGTTGAAGTGTTCTGAAGGGATTTTCTTTTAGTAAATTGTTTAATAACTTTTTGAGTCCAACATCTGGCTTCCATTATATTCTGTTTCAGATTTACTGCTACATTACACTGTAGAGAAGCTGAGTCGGGATTCCCATGACAAGAAGAGCACCTAGCAAAGATTTTGTTGTTTCTTCTCTGTAGCCTTTTCAGTATTGACTCTTTATTATTAATATGGAGTTATTTTTGAGAATTTGCTTACAGGTTGTCTCTATACTTGCTTCTGGAATTCACTAGTTGTGTATTAGGCCTGCTCTTCTGGGAGTTTCCTCACTCTAATTCCTCATCTGCTGTTGAAGAATTTTGCACCCTCCTGCAGCAAGAACCATTATTACAATTATCATTTTGGATAAAACAAAGCTTAGAGTAGATGTTTTAAAAGTGTCTAGGGGATGGATATAGGCATCCAGCTTTTATCTGGAGCTGGTGTACAGCTTCAAGGTGCTTACAAGAGTGCAGCTGTCAGGATATGTCCCTGAGGCACAGTGCAGTGCTGTGCAGAGATGCACTCAAGAGGCTCTAAACAAGCTTGTTCAAGTACTAAAAGGAATACCGCTGTGTTAGCACCAAGATCTAGCCGAGGTGAAATAAGTGTGGTAGGGAGTTATACTTACATTGCAGAGCAGGGTTAGCGGAAAAGAACAGGCTATTCAGTCATTTTTGTTGAATTACATTAATGTACTGCCATAGAGCTGGGCAGTAATAATGTAAAAAGAAAATCATATTGTTAGGAATTTTATGAAATAAAGTCACAGGTAATGTTTAGTTAAGCACCGTAAGTCACTTATTTTTCATCTAGGCCCACCAGGTATAATTTCACTTGCGAAGGGAAGCTGTTGGTAAAGCAATTTTAGCCCTTCCCTGGGCATTGCACCATGCTGTGTGTGAGATTCAAATCATATGACGTTATTGGTATAGTTTTGCTGCACCTGTTCTGCCTCTTTCTTCTGGTCTTCTTTTCCACACTGTGGTTATAACTAGACCTGGAGATACTCCTTAACTGCTTACTTTAAGGCATATTTGCTCTGTATGCAAGCAGAGTGACTCATGGTTGATAACCTGTGGCTTATCACCTACTGTATCTTTTCAACTCAGGTGTTGGGTAACAGTTAAATAGTAACGGGAGAAGCTTTGGGTCTGGGTATGCTAGAGGCCGCACCATGTTCATACAAAGCCGGTGAAGTGTGATTGAATTGACAATTGTTGGTCTTTTTGTCTGTTCCTTGAAGAGATACAAATAGAATTGCGCAGCCCAGGTGTTGAAATACAGGAAATAGCAGCAGCAAAGAAAATCACAGTGTTTGCAGTCAATGGCACTCTTCTTGCATTTAAGTACTGCCTTGAAGTTGACCCTCAGAGCTTCATTTCATGGGTTTTGTAGCAGCTCCTTTCTGCTGTGTTCTATTCAAAGTGCCAAAGATCCACTGGCTGGAAGGGATAGAGCTGGAGGCTGCAGGACCATCAGTTATCAGCTGAAGCACAGGTGTGCCGGGAAGCCAGGGGATATCTCCTTGTGGGGGGTATGAAAGCTGCGAGGAGAAGGCAGAGGGAAAGGCTCTAACAGAAAAAAAAAAGGAGCAGCAGAACGGAAGGAAAAGTCTGATTCATTACTGAAGTATTTCAGGATCTTGAAATTGCTGAATTCTTTGATATTGCTGGCAACTGTCAGCATGTCACTGAAATAATAACTCTAGGTAGAATGGTCAAAACCAGAACTAGAGGGGTAACCGAGTTGTATAATCTGCCTTTCAGTGGAAATAGGAAGCATGAAAAAGGGTAACAGGCACAAAAAGAAATTCCAAATTTTTTTTCTAGGGTTTACGAGTAGAGTACACTGCATTCAAATTAGTAAGTCTTTAAAAATGAATTACTGCTGCGTTGAGTTGATGCCATTATAGTGACAGATGACCTGGATTGTTTTGCTGGGAAGGAAGCACCCTTCCCTTGAGAAAAAGTCACAGCTGCTTGTCTTCACAGTACAAAAACAAATCCTTATTTATTTATTTATTTATTTGGTTATGTATTTTATATGGAGAGTTCAGAGGGGAAACATAATTCCTTTTATTTACAGTAACAGTGGAATAATTTGGATTTGTTTTTGCTGCAAGGATACTAAAAATACCTTTGGCGAGTTTGTAGTCATCATTGACTGACCTCTTCTTCTCATAACAAAAGGTATAGTGAGAAGCAGATGATAACTTTCTGCAAACCACTAATAGCAAAATAGAAGTAATAAAGTCATTTTAATTTCTGAGCTTTCTTCCAAATGTAGCTAATGGAAAACCAGACATGTCTGGCTAATTTCTGTAGTAGCTAATTTTAAATTCTTTGTTCTTGTGCTTTAATCAACGGCATTCAGAAAGACTGGCGTGAAAAAATGTCATTTGTTTTGAGATCATAGGAAGTAGCCAGGGAAAGAGCCAATGTCTCCCTCTGTTGCTTTTGCATGTGTGCTAGGCAGGGCTGCCTTCCACACTTCTTAGAAGGAGTTTCCTTCATACACAACAAAGAACAATGCAGGAATTACGACAGAAGTGGGATTTAAAATTCCCCCCTGCCTTCAATTTAAATTTAGTTGTATAAAATTGTCTTTTGAGAAATTACTTGAAACTTTTTTTGTTACTAAAATCTTATATATAGGCTTGAGAAATTTTGTTTTAGATTGTGAAAATTTTTAGTCTTAAATACAGAACGGGGTATCTTTAAATCTCTGAGTCCTGTCACTTTAATGTAACTTCTTGATGACATGTAATCGAGCATGTATTAATCAAAGCAGAACTGAGACATGTCAGCAACTTAAAACAAAGGCAAAATATTTTTGACTGCACACATGCAGTGATGCCATGAGAAATACAACAGTTTGCTGAAATCACACAAGTTGTCATGTTGGCACGGTTTTAAACAAGCAAGGCTAAATAAGGCACAATATGACATTTTGGAGTTCATGTTGGGAGTAAACATGCCACAACAATCAACTGTCTTGTCAAAGAGCTACAAAAATAATTTATTTTCCCTCCAGAGCAACTCCAAGGAAAAGAATAGTTAGTGTATTAGCTGTCTGGGAAAAAATTAATATGCAGATATGAAAGGCGAGAATGTTTGGGTCATGTGAAAAGGAAACATCAAAGGGAGATGTAGCTTGTTGAATCTGTTTTTCTGGGCACCAAAGTGAACAGTTTACCATAATTTCCATTTAAGCCTGTTCCATAATCAAGTATATCCCACTGGCAGGATGTATAGATGAAACTGCCATTTGAATGTAAAATACATTCTTGACTATTCGTCAAATTCTTCCAGTATTTTCTTTGATCTGTTTGGTTTATTCTAAAACTATGGTAAATACACATAAGCGTGTATCACATATTGCTATTATGTAACAGCAGATTTTTTAAAAATAGTAGCTTTCTGTGTAGTTCTTTAAACACCTTTAAAGTAGGAAGCTATATTTCTATATATTTTGCATTGGCATCATAGTAAATACAGTAATTTCCTCCTTGAGTTACCATCTGAAACCAGCAACAAGACCTGCTTACAGGAACTTTCCCATCAGAAGTGTTTGAGCAGGAAGAATGCTGTCTTGCGCCATAAAGAACTGTAAATTGCAGTGTTTCTGGCAGGCAGTTTTAGGAAGACTGTCTTTCTTGGCCACTGACAGATGCTGTGGGTCTGAGTCCTTTCTGTAGCACTCCACGATCGTGTTATTTTGTTCAGGGTTTTATTGTGAATCATAAAAAGGCTTTCTGTTTCATACAAAATCCAGCTTCTGAATTTAAGGCATTAAAGAGAATCTGAAAATAAATCTGTAAACCTCAGTCAAAGATTTTAGCAAAACTTTACATCATGACTATAAAGACTACAGTGTTGGGCGTTGACACGTTGATGGAGGCTTCTTTTTTTACAAAGCCTTTGGAACTAGGCCACCTAATTTAAGGACCAAGCTTTGAGATGAGTCTGGACTGCAAATATATACCGTGTTCATCCCATGAGGACGCTGTGTTTGATAGAAGACTTTGCCATTTCTTTAGCAGGACTTTTTAGCAGTACCATTGCTCTCTGTCCAGAGAGACATGATGGCAGTCTGCTCTCCTCGTTATGCTGGACATAAGGCCACGTGTCTGTATGGTATTTCTCAGTAACTGTTATGCCTTTTGCTTGCTTTCAGCCAAACTTGATGAAAGGTGATTTGATGGTTAAGCTGAAGGTTTGTGTGAGTTTCCCAGAAAGGCACCAAAAGAGAAGAGGGAGAGAATGGGTAAAAGCTTACCCATATGAAAGCGTATGGTAAAGCAAGGTCATGGATCACTGCTTCTGGGATATTAGGGTATCTGCATGCATCATTTTCTTTTGAAGTTGTATCTGCAGAACCTCAAATTTCAGCTGTCCTGTACTTGCTTTCTGCTGCATGTCACCATTGCTTTTCTTTTAAACTCTATTGCCAGCTTTTCCTTTGGTTTCTTTTACACTGAAAAATTTCATCCCAAAACTGTCCTCTAAAATATCTGCATATTCTTCTCTTTAATTGCTGATGGACACCTTGGCAAAATTCAGGGTATAATAAGGGATGATGTGACCTCATTTCTGAGATTTCAAGAGATTTTTTGGCTAATTTATTCTCTTTTTGGGTAGAGTGGTGATTTTTTTTTTTTTTGGTAACATATATTAACAAGGAGCAATGCAAAGTATGTATGTGATACTGTTTGGGTTGGGGGAAGGGAGACATATTAATGTGATTACTTGCAGGATGAAAGATGTTGAGGTATTTAAACTGGTTCTGGCTTTAGACCAAAGTGAAAAATTAATGGGCTGTAATGTTGTTGGCTTTGTTTGATGAAGTGCTTAGTGAATGTTATTTAACTCGAGAATAAATATTCTTGATGCAGTTGTCGAGAGAAAAGAAAAAAACATTGAAGCACATTGTAACTTGGTGTTGAGCATTCATTTAATCAGCATGTTAATCATTAGCTTTGTTTTGGGCTTTTAAGTTCTGGATTGAGGCAAAGCTGTTCACAAAAGTATGTTTAAGAATGTGAGGTGGCCAAAGCAGAGAGGCTTAATTACTGACCAGGTTTCATTTCATTAACTATGTGGTATATTGCAAAGGGCTAGAGGCTATGAAGCTTTGCTTGACTTTTCTAAATTTAGATTCTAGGTACTGTGTTTCATTGCAGTGCCTGCAATTTTCTGTTGCCTCTACATTCACAGGATCCCTTTGCACACTAAGGTCATTATGGGAAGCTGTTATGGCCAATAAGTGCAAGATAAGTGGATTTGTGACAAAAAAGACATAATGGGAATAGATGCATTGAGAATATCAGTGGGTTGATAAAGAGCTGAACAAACTTTTTATGAATAAGCTTGTGGTGAATACAAAACTTATATTGCAAGTAAATATTTTTTTAGTCATTGCTACAGTACTTTTCTGGATATATTAGCGGAATTCATCCTAACTGAGTAGCATTTTGCAAGGAAGGGTATGGTATCATGGTGTGTGTGGGGTGTTTGTTTGCCCTTTGACATATTCTTGTATGCATGTAATGGAAATTTTTTTGTGAGTGAGAGAAATAAGTTGTGATTGAAATCTGTGATAAAATAACTTGTGGGTGCCTAGGGGAAAGACATTTTAACTGCAGAATGAGGCGAAGAAAGTTTGAAATGGCACATTTCTTAACTAAATGTGGGATGGTGTCTTGTTGGATAGAATACTGAATCATGCAAGCTGTTGGCTTTTCTTGGTAGTTTGAAGCTTCAGCTATTGCACAATGTATAATTGTATTTAGGGAGGATTACTGAATTCTTTTCCTATTCTTTGTTATGTTTTGTGGGAGGGTTAGTGTTGATGGAGTTGGTAGACATCTCTCAACTACAGTCCCCTATATTATCTTTCTAACATTGGATTACCTTTATTAGGTTTTGTTATTATTTAGCTAAGGTAGCACAAAGTTGTTCGTTAGATTTGATTATTCTGGTATATACTGCATTAATTTGTTGAATTCTGTGAATGAAACTTAAGAAAGTTAATATGTATTATGAAGTGACTTGGTTATTGCAGATGTGATAGAATAATACTGATAATATGTAGCTTAAACCAGTTACAAAAATAGCGTAAAGATGTACAGACTTTTGATAAATATATAATTTTTTTTGTGAATAGTGTAAGTTAATTTTTGGTATTTTAGAAAAAGGGTACCTAGTTAGCATTGGCAATAAAATCTAAGGAAGGACGAGAGCTGTCTGATTAGTAGTGGCTGCAAATGAACTTCAAATCTCCTACCCCTGAATAAAGCTTTTGAAGTGGCTGTGAAAAGTGTTGGCAAAGCTGCATTGTATGTGCAACAAGGAACTCTTCAACTTTTTGGGATGAAAGCTGCCAGTTAGGCTAGTCTCAAAGTAGTTTAATGTGGAAACTGTTTAAAACACAACCTGGGATGTGTATTTTAAAAGAACAGGATGAATGAAAGCCACTTTTATAGTAGATTTCATGATCATGAAATATTTTGTGTTGAATAAAGAGAGTGCTGCATGACTGCCCTGTTGTGCTCTAGACTCTGGATGCTCACTGACACCACAGTTCTTCCTGCAAGGGCAAAAGACTCCTAGAAATGTGACACGTCATTGGCATGAGAAACCTCAGTAGTGGTTGGATTTTTTGGAACAGCAGTAGTCTTGGAGATGATTTTGTTTAACGTAAATTCTCAGGTTACCACAGTTCTGAATATATGAAACTTCAGTCCTAAAAACCTGAAAGCATAAATTGGTTTTTGATGCCCCTCTACCCCCTTTGTCCAGTTGATTGAGAGGAGACATAGGCACAGATCTGTAAAATAAAATATTAACTTTTTAATTAAAATTTTTGTAATTTTGCAAATGCGTAGGTCCTGTGTGGAATTCTCAGAGTAGTTTTAGTCTATGGTCAACTTAAAACGGTAATGAGAAGTGATACTAGTAAAAAAACCCCACTGGATAATGACTTTTGCGTGAAAGGTCACTAAAACAGACATGGAAGAGAACAGTTTCTGTTAAGAAAAGTACTTCAGTTTTGTTTAGCCCAGTGACTCCCATGCTGAAGTGTATATACCACTAGTGGTAAGTGAACTACATTAAATCAGGTATACTGTGGCAGTAGCTGGAGCGAGGTTCCCTCCCACACTGCAGGGCAGTGCCACAGCAGCTGCCACAAGCTGCCTGGCAGTCTCGGCTTTCTGCTTGTTCCTCCCAACACCTGGAAGGCAGGGGGCACAAGGCCAGAAAGAAGCTCAAGGCTGGTGGCAGTGGATCTCCTTTGCTACATGGCAGAATGAAGGGGTCTGGTTTTGACTGGAGGGTGAAAGGGATGAGGGTGGAGGTGAGCACCTGCCTTGTCCCCTATACACTGGCTGAGATAAGGGAGGACATGGAGGCAGGGTCGCAGCTGGGGCTTTGAAATACCGATACTGTGGTTGATGATGCCAACTGCTGTTAAACCTGCTGATTTTGAGTTGTGTTTTTTTTTCTCTTCCAGTAGTTCATTTGTGTAGTAATATACAGGATACAACTCTAAGCCTTTTACTTTAGCCTGTGTGGCTGTTCATTGCTAGTGACACAAAACAGGATAGTATGATAATGTGAAAATATGAAAAAAAGAATTTGTGTGACACCATAATACTGAGGAATGCTGAAGTAAAGGAAATCAGCTCTATCTCATGGCTTGTATTTGAGTCTGTTACCCCAGTAGCAGGAGGACTTCCATGAAAAATAGTTTAGAAATCTCTCGTGTGCATTATGGATACTAGTTGCTGGTTTAGGGCTATACAAAACTACTAATTTTAAAGTCAAATAACAAGGTTTTTTTTCCCCACATAGGGAATGGATGCAAGTGTGTGTTGGATGTGATGGGATTCAAGTGCAGGCCATGTGGCTCTGAGAGTCTGCTCCCTGGAAGAATCCCTTTGCATGAGTGCTCTTCTGTTGACTCTTATTCATGATTTCTTTTTAATCCATATTGTACTTGCTTATGGAGATGTGACCTTCTCTGAGTAGGATCTAATCGATTAATGACTAAAAAGTAAGATCAAAACTTAGACTGGAACTGGGAATGGACCCGGGAAGTTGCATGAAGATCGTAAGTGTTGCTCTCATTCTGCTTCTGGTTGCCTAAACCAGAGATGAAGTGTACTTGAAACTTCTACAGGGGGGTGTACATCCTTGTTTGGGAGGAAGGCAAAAAGACCCTCATTGAACTAGAACTGAAAAAAACCCAACCAAGCAAACCCACTGCAACTGACACTATGTTACAGGACAGAGCTGTATATACTTTATATAGCAGGTGTTACAAGAGTCTGCCACGCTATGGCTATGGGCTGGACAGCACCAGTGGAAAAGAAGTAAGGATATAGCCTTCCTGCTAGCTTGTTGGCAGGTTTACTTTTCCAAGTGAATTCACTTTGGGTTCTGACTGTGATGGATTTTAGGCTAATTTCTTGGATGTTCAAAACATACTCCTAAATAGTAGTGTCCCTGAGCATGGGTATTTAAAAAGAATAATTTGGGGATAGTATCAACAGTAACAGCCATTGAGGATAGGGTGTACAGGTTGCCACTGATACCTCATGGGATATTATCATGATAAAGGCACATGTGGTTTTGCATGAATTTTGAAGGTGAAAGGGCGTAATATACATTCTTGAAGATGAAGGCTTGGCTCAGCGAGGAACAGTTTTTTGTTCCCTTTCCTCACTCCTACCCCTCCCTCTAAAGAAAATGCTGATCTCAGTGTTATCTTGGAAGCTATTAAACAAAAACTACAAAAAGTCTTACCCCCAACATCTGTCCACACTCATTTCAATAAACTCTTCTGTTAAGAATCAGCTGCAAGAAAAGCCTTTTCTCATTTACCTGGGTGGTTACATCACTTAAGTTTACATGAGCTTTGAGCACCATTAACTGGAAAGCCTCTGCAGAGATTTCTGGATATGCTGATGAAGTATTTTGGAGCCTGTGCTTTGGTGGGACTTAGGAGGAAACTCAGAGAGCAAGAAAGCTAGTGCCCTGTTCAAAAGTCAACCGCTGGGGACATGTGCGATTTCTACCTTTTGCTGTTCTAAGGGACTGCTATCATAGCAGTTCTGAAAGGAAGCCGCTGAATAGTTCCTAATTCCTTACATAGTTGTATTTAATAGATGATCTTTTCCACAAATGTTAATTTGATGCTTGTCCAGGACTTCAAATAGGAGAGCAGTAAAATAAATTTAAACTTTATCATGAAGTGCTTGGAAGAATTACACTTATGCCAGGATTTTTGTTGCATTTATTATGTATTGCATTATAGACCATTATATTGTATTGCAGTATATCCTTGCTGTTGAGGCAGAAAGTATTTGTATTGATGATGATTCTTGTGGCCAAATTTTGCTCTTGGAATCTTCAGGTTGTAGGTAGTAATGACTGGGTGCATCATAAGTTATTGCTCATTACTATAAAGTCATATATCTTGTGGAAAATGATCATTTAATCCCAAGACTGTTGGCTTCAGAAGCACAGAAAAATCCCATGCTGAAAAATTTTGTCACAGTTTGGTACAAGGGGTAATCCCTCCTGTGTTTTCCCCCTCACTCTCCAGTTGCAAACAGTTGTGGTTGCAAACTCTCAGACCACCAAGCCACCCGTATTGTGGAGACCATTCTTTGGCAAGGAAATCTGCCTGCTCTCACCCATATAATTGTCGGGTCCTGTGGCTGGGCCTTCTCTCCCATCCCACCAGACATTTCCTGGAGCTGGAGCTCAAGATGCCCATTCACTCTGGTCTGTCACCCACCCTGCCATGTCTTAGACAACAGAGAAAGGCGCAGAGTTAGGAACTTAATGCTTAGGTGCAGGAGGACAGCCTGAGATGCTCCACTCCATCCTTTAGTCCTTGCAATTTAAGGAATGCCCTCTCATCCCACTCTTACTACAGCTGCACAAGGAAGAGCAGAGGGATAATATTTGCCATGTCTGTTTCATTTAGATGGTAACATAATATACCATTAAGATGGCAACAATACCATTTTCATTTAGATGGTAACATAGATGTATCTATCCACTGGAATAGGTTGTGGGTGGTGGTGTGCCATGCTATGGAGTCTCCATGACTGGGATTTTAAGAAAAGTTGTGTGTCAGGAACTGTCTGGGTGGTCACTATGCAGTTCTAAAGAAAGCGATGAACAAGGTGGTGTCTTGAGCTTTCTTCAAAGCCCGTGTTTCATGATGCTTTATTTTGTATTGAAGTGAGACCATTGATTATACTTCTTATCAAATTTACACTGGAATCCTTTTGAGAAGAAATAGTGCTAAGAATAAAAAAAAAATAAATCTAGGCAATATTTTTTTAAATAATCTCTCCCTTGCAGGATTTAATTTTTCAATTGGTTATTTTATATTTTACTGCTTTACGTATAACCTGACATGAAAGGGGAAATACAGCCACTTGTTTTTTTTCTGTCCTTCTGTCCTTTTCTTGCTTGTATATTTTTTTTTCCCTCTTGCTTGAGACTATTCAGAAGCTAACTGATAATATACAGCAAAGGAAGTAAGAGTATGGAAGAAGGCTGAATTCACGAAATTTTGAGAGAAATTTGTGGGTAAAAAACTGAGCCCATTTCCAGGAGCGAATTATGCTACCTGTGCATCCTGCTCCTTTCTCCTTTCAAATACGTACTTTTGCAGACTCTGGGAGGCCCCACGTGCACCTCACAGCAATCATCCTACTGGCTTCTCATCCTTGCAATAGCCCCTCTTCCTATTACCCCAGATCCAGATACTGATTTGTGGGTACGTTTTTACTCCAGCTCTTTTTCTGCTGTCGGTTTCTTCCCCTTCCGAAGCACTGGGCTAGTCTGATGTTGCAGTATGATGAATATGTTTTACTGTTGTTGATTGACCAGAAGAGCTTATATAGGTATATTTTTTTTTTTTTTTAAATTGAGTTCTGTCGTGGGTTCAGCAGCAGCAGTCATTTTTTCTCCTTCTTGGTAGCTGGTGCAGCACTGTGTTTTTGATTTTGGGCCTGGTAACAGCACTGATAACACCACTGTTTTCAGTTACTGCTTGGTAGTGTTTTGTCTGGCCAAGGACTTTCTGAGTCTCATATTCTGCCAGGGAGGAGGGAAGCCAGGAGGAAGCAGAGACAGGACACCTGTCCCAAACTGACCAAAGAGGTTATTCCATACCACGGCATGTCATGCTCAGGATGTGAAAACGGAGAGCAGAGACCCGGAAGGATGTGGTGGTGAACTGGGGGTGCACGGCATGGTCAGGTTTATGGTACTGGGGGATTCGCTGCTGGGGGGTGCACTGGCTGGGTCGGGCTTGGTGAGCAGTTGTATTCTCTTTCTTTGTACTTCTCTTGTTATTATTATTACTGGTGGTAGCAGCAGTGATTTGTGTTATACCTTAGTTACTAAACTGTTCTTATCTCAGCCTTTGCGTGTTGCATTTTTTTTTCTGATTCTCCTCCCCATCCCCCCAGGACTGGGGGAAGAAAAAGAGGTAAGTGAGTGAGTGAGAAAACTGCGTGGGTGGGGGGCTTAAACCACGACAAGTTCCCACTATTCTATTAGTACAGGTATTTTTTTTCCCCTGTCATTCAAGTTTGTTTTAGGAGTTGAAATCACTTTTACAACCAGAAAGCAAAATAAATAAGCAAATCCCCCTAAAATCTTTTTGTGACTAAATGAGATTGGAATTGTTTTCCAGAGGTAATATTATTTAATTGGTGTAATTGCTTTAATTGGTTGTTTTTGTTTTTTTTTCTTGTAATCTGTTTCAAGTAGAGGTGTTTTTTGTTCTTTTTCTTTTTAGAGCACACTTGCAAAGCAAGATGTACACAAATGTAATTTTCCATCTTATTTGCAAGAAAGCACAACAAATCAAAAGTCATTTTCAGTTTGGGGCCCTCTGGCCACTAGTTCGCTGATTTTTGCTTAGGGGATATGAAAACACAGTTAATCTATTATTATGAACAATATCTTATTTCAATTAGCTACCTAAAGGCATGCAGAAAAAAAGATGTAGGATGAGATTTCACACCACCACCCCCCTCCGAAAACCAGTATCTCCAAGTGTATTTTTCTGATGTGTATCTAGAACTTTGAAAATATGTTTTTCAATGCTAAGTTGCAACAATACATTGGATTGTGGTGGGATAAAACCTTAATTTTGAACAAAAAGTCTTTCTTGTTAGTTTTTTTTTTTTTAATAGCTTTAGTCCAAAGATTAAATATTACAGATATATTATAAATATTGTTAGTATAAAATGAGAAACAATTTAGTATAAAATGAGAAACGGTAGGTATGATAAATAGTCAAAGCAGAAAAATAGTAACAAGGAGGCTAGGAGTAGAATAGTGTGTGTCTTGGACAGCAGGCAATTTCCAAAGAGGTATTATTGAAGTAGAGTTTAGACAGTAAACTTTGAACTTTTACATTGTAGGTATCAGTATAATCTGAAATCTTTGTAGTCAATGGAGATGAATAGTCCCCTTTAAGTCATGACTCCTCCAATCTATACTAGATACGTGGAAGTGCCTCTCTATTAACTATTAATGGAGTCTATATGACTGGCCTCAGATGTAGATACATATACTGTAGTTGTCTGTGTTTGATTAGGTGAATCTAATTAGATGAACCCCCTGCCTGACGGGATAGATCCAGACAGCAAAGTCACAGCTGGAAGTTTTGGGAAGAATAGAAATTTGCTTGCAGATGTAAGTTGTGAAGGGAGAGGGAGGAAAAAGGGCCAGAGATGGGGCATTGTTGAATTGCCACAAGAAACATGAGACTGCCTGAGGAGAAGCTCCTGGAGGGGAGCCTCAGTAGTGTGGTTAGAGGGTGAAAAGGTTAAAACCCAGCAGCCTAGGAAGGGGTTCCAAAAGCGAAAATCAGATGTCACAAAATCTAGGTGATTGCAAGATGGTGGAATCAAGGATGGTTTGGTTGCTTGTCATTCATTATGACCCAAAATCTTTGGGAAAATGTTCTCACACTTCCTGGAGCTGGAGCTCAAGATGCCCATTCACTCTGGTCTGTCACCCACCCTGCCATGTCTTAGACAACAGAGAAAGGCTCAGAGTTAGGAACTTAATGCTTAGGTGCAGGAGGACAGCCTGAGATGCTCCACTCCATCCTTTAGTCCTTGCAATTTAAGGAATGCCCTCTCATCCCACTCTTACTACAGCTGCACAAGGAAGAGCAGAGGGATAATATTTGTCATGTCTGTTTCATTTAGATGGTAACATAATATACCATTAAGATGGCAACAATACCATTTTCATTTAGATGGTAACATAGATGTATCTATCCACTGGAATAGGTTGTGGGTGGTGGTGTGCCATGCTATGGAGTCTCCATGACTGGGATTTTAAGAAAAGTTGTGGAAAAGAAATGGCTTCACTCTCCTAAGATCTTTTCAGAAATGGGTTAGAAAAATACTCCCACAATTGCTTCCACAGCTAGAACATAATGGACAGTTTCAGTCACAACATCTGATTCTTTGGTTTTTGATAGGAGGGAGTGAAAAATAGAAGAAACTAGAGAAATTCTGTGGATATAATAATGCTTTTCCAACTGGGGAAACTAGACTTCAGCTATAAAAAATGAATTGAAATTGTACTGACTATCAATCTGATGCTAAACCAGAAATATTGCCAGTGAACAATTTATAATGAAGCCTGTGATGTTTGTGGAGGTACTATGAACCTACAAATAGATGAATTGCAGTTTTAAATGTCAAGCGTGTCCCACTATTGCAGGGCAACGCAGTAGGACTTTGCAGTAGCCCAGGAGCTTAGACTTCATGCATATTCTGTATACTGGAATAAGACTAAAATAATGACAAACAAATAAGTCTCTTCTCTATGATCTTGCTCCACGATTGTGAGAGAAATTGTCATAATTTGATGGTCTGTGTTCCTATTTTTACCGGTCTTGAAATCAACAGAAAAAGGGCTTATTGGGGGGAAAAAAAATTAAATGAAGTGCTTCAGAAAGCTGTAAGGTACTGTCTCAAGTGCATGATAAGTCTTCTGTAATTGTCAGTATTGGAAACAGTCATTATCCTGAAAAGTTTTTATATTTTTTTTTATTTTTTATTAAAGACTAGCTTTATAGTCATTTCCATGTGCTATAAAAAAAATTAGTCTTAGGAAAACTTTTGCCAGAAGTGTGGCAAAAGATAAAGCACTGATTTGTCTTTTGATATATTAAAAATGTCTACGTAAATATAGATTTTTAATTTTTTTTTAAAACCTTTATTCTTTGATGCAAGAAAGGGAACATAAATATATCATTGCATGTACAGTAGGCCTTTGATGTTTTCTTGCTGGTGGAGACTGTCATTTTCGCATATTTGGAAAGTGGTATAGATTTTTCCTAATTGGGTAACAGATACTGTATTATGTTCTTCAGGTTTACTTTGCAACCAAAATAATATGGTGCAGCAGCATTCCTTGGTAAAATGCAAGGTTAGGTGATAAGATCCAATGATTATTGCTTAGGAAGGAGTGTCAGGACTGATTAGGATCTCCTTCAGGTTCAGTAGCTGATGGGTTTCCTGGGGCTGCTTGTGCTAGATTGCTATGGACTTGAACTCCTTCCCGTTATTGAGGAAGGTCAGTGATAGTTGCAGCAAGTACCTTGCTTTTTTTTTCTCCTTGTAGAAACTTAGAAGAAAATCTGTTTTATACTACCTTGCAAGTAAATGTGTTACTTACACGTGAACTCTGACGTTTTTGTTGCACTAAATACATAAATCAAACGCCAGTGCCATTCTCTAGTACCTAATGGTTGTATCTAGGAAGGTGTACTTGATTTAGTGCCTTTTGGGGCCTTTTTGATTTGATTTATCTCTCTGTGTTGTGAGAAGTTTATAGAACACACTGGCGTTTTATATGATCAAGATTAGTCAATTTTAATGTATCATCCCACTTAAGAACAGTAAAATTTCTTACTTTGTAGTATCTCTGCAGCTACACTGTCAACATCTATAAAAAGAAATTTTTCACTCTTTTTTTTTGGTATTTCCATTTAATGGCAATACTCCGGAGTTCACTGTCACGCTTGAACAAAAATTACTGGAGGCATAAATATTTTTTAGAATTTACTATATTTTTACCATCTGAAATATAAATATCATTAGTGCCTAGGAATAGAGAACTCTTAAGTAGACTGACATTGGGGAAACCTCTCCTTCTTGCTGTACTTTAATGATCTATATGCATGTGGTAATGCTGAAAACAATAAAGAATGTTTGGATTTACTCTTAGCTCTATTTTTCTGTGTCTCCAATGTGGTAGTGAAAATCTTGGTGAAAATAGTTTAAGGTTTCTTTTAGCAGTATAGTTACTTAGTCTGCTCTCAGTGGTTATGAAGGGTATCTCACTAGCAAAATGTCAGTTTCTGTCCACAAAGTAATAATTTTCCAAGGACTCACAGTATCTCTCAGCATCTTCAGTGCTCTCAGTTCAAGGCTTCAAAGAAGGAAAAGGTATGTGCAGAGAGATCTGGTCGGATAAATGATGGCCTGAAGATAGGGGAAGAGGGAATTGAATAGTTCTTGCAGTGTTGTGGCATTAAATAGCATTCTCAGGGGCTACTGCTGATCTGCTGGGAAGTTCTCAAAAAGCTGAGTGGTCTCCATGTGGAGAGGATGTGAGGATGTGAGCCAACACCTTCTGAGAGGTCCCACTGGTTGTAGATTTTCTTCACCTTGTCATGTTGGCTGTTTCCAAAGGTCATTGCTGTTCCCCCCCCTTTTTTTTTTTTCCTTTTTTTCTTTTTTTAAATACATTGTCTTAGCTCTTACAGAATGTGATTGGTCACCGTTTGGAGGTGCCTGTCTTTCTCCATTGATGTTTAGAGGCAGTCTTGGTGGTTACTAAGATGAGATCGCTGATTTGAATTCCATCATTACTGTGACAAATTGATTGTAGTCCGTCAGTCCCTGTTTGGAGGAAAGCCTGATTTGTGTCGCCTACAACTAATCTAATCCATTCGTGATTTAGTCCACCGATGCAACTTATCATACCATTAGTGGTTACTGTTCAAGAGGTACACTTGAGCCTTGAAAACTCTTGGAAACAGGGTGCATAGCCTAAGTAAAGCTATTACCAGAAAACTGTTCATTTGAAATTTGACTTAGTATCAGATTTTTTGATTACAGATCATGAAGAAACAAACAAATGGAAAAAACCCCAACCAACCAAAAAACTTTTTTTAGAGAACTTCTTTGAGTAAAGAGAATTCTTTGTTAACTTTAATTTTCTCAGCACTTCTGTGTTGTTAATCCTTTGCCAAATTTGGTAGTGAAATTGGTAAAGAATTTAAGAAATCCATGTGATGCTTTTGGGTAGACCATAGCCATGTCTTTGAGGCTGTTATTGCAGACTAATGGGGTAAGTATGTCCAAAGCCAAAAATGTCCGTTGCTGGCATTTTACTAAGACACCCATATTTATAATAGACCTATATATTTTTAGTGAGGTGTTTGTGTGATTTGTTCAGGTTTGTTCTTTTTAGCTAATGCTCCATTGGCAATTTTACCATGGCAATTTTACCATGGTTCGCATCGCAGGAGCAAGCATGCCAACTTCCAGGGTGGCCAGGACACTAGCCTTTTTGACTAGAGGCTGTGGATCATCCCTTGAGTGGAGAGATTTATCACGTCTCATCAGCAAAACCTGTTAATAATCAATGCATATTCTTTAAGGAGGTCTTTAAACACACGGCTGTTGGTAATTGTTTCGGATACCAACACTGGGGATCTGCCAGAAAAACATTGCTTTATATAGCTGTTTGCCTTAGGCTATAGCAATGTAAATTGTTGTTTCTTTTCACTGACCTTAAAAAGTGTTAGTTATTTATTCCATATAGTGATGTCTGGGCAGCAAACTAAGAACTTATTATGTCACACCTTCTCTGGAGAGCAGGGGGCTCATGCTTCAGCTCAGCAGCAAAACAACAGTTACTATTTACTATGGGGGTAGAACATCACTGCATTTGCAATTGGCTTAATACCTTTTAAAGAGAATAACCAAAGTAATAGTCTAAAAGTAAAACAAACAAAATGCCATGAGGCCAAACTAAAAAGCTCTGAATATTAATTTACTGTCTTTTGTGTAGCTGCTGTCCACTGAATTACTAGTCAGTAACCATTTTCCATATTCTGACTCATGATTTTCTGAAGATCAGCTTCTGACGTTCTGACAATTTTTCATATTACAGTTTTCTCTTTTTCCTTTTCTCAGCCAACAATCATGTGCTCACAGTGATCACTTTCTTCTGCTGCTGCTTCAGTGCTGGTGTTTATTACCTCCTCCATGTTTCCTTTCCTGCAAATCTTTCTGATTGCAGTCGTGAGGGAGTAATTTTCCCTGCTATGCAGTTGCTGCAGTTGGGATTTCTAACCTAATCAACGTTTTGAGAGATTTTTTTAAAGTTTAGCAGGCTCTGGATGGCAGTAGAATGTCAGTTTTTGTAGCTTCTCCGTTCTTTTTTCCCTCACTAATTTGCTCTTTTCTATCTTTTTTTTCCTTTGTCGCTTCATATTTACAAAACTCTGTGTGTGTGTATGTACATATTATTTTTTTGGCCTGTCCCCACCTTCTTTGTTTTTTTTCCCACTTTGTTTTTTGTTAGAGTTCTAGGGTGACACTGATTGTGTGCTGCTGGTGACACTGCCTTTCCCTGTTGCTGGAAAGGCCAACCTGGTGCTGGCCTTTGCTGGTTTTCTATTGTCCACCTGCAGAAGTCAGGCTCTTTACTCAGAGCTGTGAACTGTGGTTAAAAAAACCCAACCAAAACAATTAAAAAATGGTAGTGAAGCCTTTACGGAGCAGTGAATAGTACCCTTGCTTAGGATATGTGTTGCTGAAAAAATCCAGATAGAGCAGGTCTGCAATTCTATGCAGGATTTCTCTGAGAATCTTTAAATAAAATGCATCTTGTTTTTATGTTATCTTCCAAATGGGAAATCCTTTAGACCTGATTTAATGTCCTGGAATTATTTGGAAGAATCAGCTAAAGAAGAATCAGTGGGGAGCCCTCCAATTGCATAGGAACATCTTGAGTCTGGTTTTGTTTGTTTTAAGTACCTTTTAGCTAAATCAAACACTAAATGTAGCACTTGGACACCATATGGATTCATGATGTTTATGAGAAGAATTTTGAGGGATATGAGATCCATAAATCAACGAATGGCTCCCACTGATCTGTAAGAGTATTCTTTTTCCTGGTGACAGAGATAGATAGTCCTGTTCAGATTTCTTGATGTTTCAGGACAGATCATATGATAGAAGGCGCAAGAGACTTGCTTGTGTTTTGCTTGCTTGCATTTCATGCTTTGTGTTTCTAACAGACCATCTGATCGTCTTGTCTTCTGGACAGAGACAGCACTGTGGAGTTTATGTTCTTCTAGCATTGTTGAGCCATTTTCCATGTTTCCTTCACTGTGTCATTTAATACCATGTTGGCAGGAAAGAAAATATTTATGCCCTATTCTCCAGCCACCCTCCTCCAATTCCCTTAGTTATGAAACACTATTTTTTTGAGACCCTCCTTTTCCTCAGCCTTTGACTCTTTTTTCCCTGAGATACAACTGTGTACTTTGTCATAGTGATAGCCCTTTTCCCCATCTTCATTTCCTTGCATGCTCTCAATTCAGATGGTTCTGCTTCTCAGTGAAAAGTCAGTTTTCTAATCTATGTGAAATCTGTCTTTTAGAAACAGAGCTCAAATTGAACTGATCAACTCAAATGAAAGGAAATGGAAAATACAAAACTGTTTTAACTTGAAACTTGTAGGTAAGGTTAGTATGCATTAGGTCACGTTTGGCAAGAGTGAGCATCTCTGAGTTGCATCTATTAACTGGGTCCATGCTGTCAGACTCACTGGAAAAATAAATAGAGAAGCAATTGGTGTAACTTAAAGTTACAACACTGACCAAAGACAGGAGAGAATTTTGCATTTGTTGTTCTGGCTGCATGTACAGGTTTTATATTTGAAAGTGGTGCTTTGTTTTAATTTCAGCTGCATCACTTTTTTTATGTCTCATCAGAGATAAATAAATACAAAGTTAAGAAAATTTCCTCTTATGATCCATATTCAAAGCAGAGTATAACTGAAGAAGTCTTTCAATTAAATAGCTTTTAACTGGTCACTATCTTAGTCTTTGAATTATTGCTCATATCTAATATTTTGCTGTTGCTGGCGCCATGGGTGTGTGTCACATGGAATAATTAAGGTGCTGTGCATGGAATAAATAAATCTTTGGTACCACAAGGTCTTTCCTCAGGCAGTTATCGACAAGAGAGACTGCAGTGAGAAGTCTTAACAGGCCTTTCTTTCCTTAAGCCAAGTTTAATTGTTAGTGGGATGCAAAGCTGTAGGAAGCTGTACTGTATCCCTACTGAAGTGTTTCTTGGAGCTATCTGGAACTGCATTGTGGTTACATACAGCAGACAATCCACTTCCATCTGCTGACCCAGTTCAATTCCTTTCTGTGCCAGTGACAACCCGTGCTGCTTGTGTGTATCAGGTCCAGCTGCTGCTTAGCCTGGGTCACCTTTGCTTCCTTCAAAGGCAGTTGTGGCTTGAGTGCTTTTGGAATGGTGGGGGTCTCAGTGGAGAATTTTGTAGATGTGTGTGTGTTTATAACACAGCAGCAGTGTTAGGAAATGAATGCGCTATGAATAAGGGCAGGGTAGGTTATTCATTATCAGAGTAACAGTGACATGCGAGATATACTTAGTTACTGTAGCGTGGGAAAACAGGAGAAATGGCCATTACTTTGTAAAGGACCTTGCAGCTTTTTTCCTATGTGCTCTGTTCTGTTCTCAGTCCAAGTTTTTACCAGACCATCTCCAAGCACTGACAAGATTCATGCTGAGGGCTGCTGAGCTGGCACATGAATGCACTGGTACTTTGTAGCACATTTACTGAACTTGTTTTTCATTTTCACGTAATCTATTTGTTCACTTTTGCCTGGTAGGGTTGAAGCACTTGCTTACATATGTGCTTCATGTATAATACATATATGGATAAATTCTCACTCCTCACCTCACAAATGAAGTCACAAGACAGTTGGGGCGTTGGCACATTCTAACTTCTGACTGGTTCATCTTGCCTGTTGAATGCCCATCTTTGATGAAACTTGGGGAAAACCCTGCTGAAGGCTACTGCGCAGGCACAGTACAGTTCCTGTTCTGATATATATTTCCTTTTCCAGTGTGCTGGGGTACAGTACCAGGAGGTGCACTTTCTCCACTTAGTTTAAGAGGGAAATAAGACTCAGATTTTACCAAGGATCTAAACTTCTGCTGGGTATGCACCCCACTGTCCACAACATGAGAGCCACCTATGTTCAAAGTACAGAGCCTTACAAACGTGAATGGCAGCTATCATAGGATTGTATGACAATTCAGACTGAAGGGACCTTGAGAGGTCCTGTTCAAAGCAGAGTCAACTGTGACCAGTCAAGTCTTGAAAGTATCCAATGATGGAGCATGTATAAGCTTTTTGTTTAATCCTTTCCACTACTTGGCTGTCCTCATGGCGGAAGAGTTTCTTCTTATGTCCAGTCTGAACCTCTCTTGTTGCAATTTATGGCCTTTGCTCATTTTGTTCCCAATCACTATGAAGATTCTGATTCCTATTCTTGATACTCCTTGAAGGAGTTCTCCAGCTCCTTGCAAGTGTTGGAAGGCTGCTGTTATATCCCTTCAAAACCATTTATTCTTCATGCTGGACAAACCTGTTCCCATAGCCTGTTCTCATAGGGCAAGTGCTCCAGCCACCTGACCATCTTGGAGGCATTGTTTATCTCGCTCCAGTTTATTGATCTTTCTGCTACTGGAAGACCAGTGCTGGATGCAGTATTGTAGATGTGGTATAAGAAGTGCTTGGCAGAGGGGGATAATCGCTCGCTCAATCTGCTAACTGTATTCCTAATCATAAGGCCTCAGACATCCTCCTATGTAAAGAGAAGCTGTGTTGCCCCACGCAGGAGATGAGCAGAGGGCTAAGGCTATCTAACAAAAAAAGAGTGTTTTAAAATGCAGCTTGCAGGAGGCAGATGGCTGAGCCTTTTTCTCTGGTAGTGATCAGTATGCCACCATAATATGTCTCTTTCTGCCTCCAACTGTTATCAGGCTGTTGGTGGAGTGACCTGTGATGGGACATACGCAGTTATTGTTGTATGCAGCACCACACCGAGAATTGTACACATGCTTAGCTGTACTCCTGGCCCAGTTTGCTAGAATTATTGTTGGAAACAGTACTCTTTTCTGGCATGTCAGAGTCCTTGTTCATTTGTTGCTCCCTTCCCAACACTTTCAGCCAAGAAGCAATAGGCAGAATTTTATGGGTAGAGATTTGAGAAGAGGCCAGTAACAGAAAAAAGGGACAAGAAGTGAAAGGCACTGAGAGTTTGTGTTTATTTGTCCAGCTGCAGTGTTGGCCACTGAAAGATTTCACCATCAGACCATCACCTTCATCATTATCAGCATTTGCAGCTGTGTTTTCCTCATTTACCTTGCTTGGCAATTGTTGGCTTTGGGGAGAAAAAAGATAAGTGATATGTGTATGAGAATTCTCAGTAGTGTGAAATTTACTATTACGGCATAATAGTGGCAAGAAACTAGCAGCCATCACAAAATTTGACTGTTTAATTATTAAATTTGTGTATTTATTTCTTCTTATTGAAGCCACTAATAGAAAGATAGGGTTTTGAACCCTATTTTCAATTTTTATTCTGGCAACAGAGAGCAAAGGTGGCAGCATTTCAGAAAGTCCAGGAGTTGTGAATAGGAGAGTAGGTACCTGTAGCTGTCTCTCAAAAGCATGCCATTATTGTTGTAATCTCTGCTGTTTTATCTGTTGTTTGTATAAGTAAATTGTATAGTCTGATAGCTTTTAAATACGTTGTATCATTACCATACATGTGAAATCAAACCATGAACATTTGTATAAGCAGATGGAAACTGTGAGAATGAGTCATTCTGTCCTTCACATGGAGTTCTGGATTATTTGGATTTTTTGAAAAATTGCAGTGGATAATGAAATGGGGATTACACAGATGGGAATTATTGATTTATTCTTAATTTCAAGTTAAGGAGAAGGAGGAATATGTCTGCCATTCCCATAAGAGAATGCCAGCCAATGAGGGTGAAAAAAAAATGCATTAGCTTCTTGTTCTGGGAAAAGTTAGCCCCTAATAAAATATACAACAAAAAAAGAAAAATGGATTAATTTGGAAGTCTTGATGTAAAGTATTACAGTGTTAATGGTTTTCATTCTGTGATGGAATCGCAGTATTTGGAAGAAAGGAAACTATATGACTTTCACCTGTAAACCCATCAAGATTTGGTACTCTTGTTATGTAAGATGGGAATCCCTGGAGTTAGACATGTACAGAAATACTGGCTCATGATAAGCAGCGAAAGCATTTACATGCGTAATTTTTCTTTTTTTTTTGTTTCTCCATAGAAGTTCTTATTACTTGAAAATATTCCAGAATTTGGGAAGGGGGAGGGAAAGTGGGGGTGGAGAAGAGCACAGTCATATTATAAGAGCAGAATTTAGAAACTACTTGCATAATCCAGTGTCGTGCTGCTCGAGATACCCATCCATGATTAACAGGAAAATTTAGGAAAGTTGTAAGAAAAGCTGCCACTGCTATGTGCATGAATTATACCCCAGTCAAACCTCGAACTTGCACCAAAAACCTGCACTGTAGAGGTTTGATAAACATCTGTATGTACATCTTTATGTAGCATGTCAGGACTATGCTGGGGCAGGCGAACCAAGCATTTAGACCTGGGCAAAATGTATTGCTTTTATGGTGTAACTCTGTGCTTTCTTGCTGATATTCTTAAAGGAGAACAGCAAGATACTGAAGGGATAAAGAAATCATAGGCTAAAGCAACTTTTGAGTTATACTATGTGGTTTTTATCTTACTCTGCTAGATCTGCTGATGTAAATCAGAAGTAAAGTTAGTGAGAAACTCAGCTTCAGTCTATGTTTTTTGTGGCTTATATTCATGGAGTTTTATCTCCTGGATATTTTGAAAGAAATAATCACACCATCTGGAAGAAAAGAATTTGGAAATACTAAGGCATCAGCCTTTGTGGTTCCATTGATGATTGCTTAAAAATATTTAAAAGCAAGGTTTTCTTAAACATCTATGGGGTTTTCCATGTCTAGTTAAAGTACAAACCCAGGTGAGCTCTGGCTGAACTCACTGGGTGATATCCTGGGAGCAGTCTAGCAATGGCAAATGGTAAGATATGTGAGCATCTTCTCCCTTCTTGACTGATTTCCTGCGCTCTTCCACAGATTTTCCTGTTGCAGTCTGATTTTTATTTACTGTTTTGTTTTGCTACATTTGCCTCTGCCTTCCAAGTCTCCCTGAACTTTCTGTGCATCTCCTATGGTTCCTTCTCCAGCAGTCGCTCTCACTTTGTGTTCTGTTGTCAATACCAATTAGTGTGCTGCTGATGGGTTCCTGCACAGCTCTGGACTAACCTGTACTTCTCAGTGTGCTACTGATTCATTTTCTTTCCCTAGGCATTGGCATCCCATACCTGAGGAATAGGTAAATTATTGAAAGGGTGAGTGCCTGGCTCCACTGAAAAGTGTGGCAGTACTTTTTACATTCATGGTGCTCGGCTTTTACTCTTTTTGATCCTTATGCTGAATCCGGATGTCACTTGGCTGTGATCTGTATTATAATAATTCTTTTCATTATATGGTAAGTTTCTTAAATATGAACTGTGACCCCCTCTGCTGTATTTTTTTCAAGTCTTTAAAATGAAAAGGTTTTGAGCTGAATTTCTCAAGAAGCAAGACTCGCCCATATCCTTAGCAATAGATCTTTTTATGCGTAATAAATATGAAATTGCAAAATAGAGTTAGAAAAATATGGGAAATGGGAAAAATATGAATGTCATCTAAGAACTGGAGGATTCTTTCATTCTGAAACAATTTTTGAGGGGAAGTGGAAAGACTGCAGTCGTTGGTGGTTAGATTGTGCACCCAGCTGCCCAAGTGGCACAGTGCTGGTTGGAGGTCTGGCAGCATTTGCCCTGTCTTTATCAATCCTGCTTAGAGTGGTTTTCAAGGGACTTGGCTGTAATCAAAATCTCAGTATGGGAACATTGCAAATTCAGGCAACCAACCCATTTATCTGCTGCCGATACCCGAAAATGTATTTGGAGTAGGTTTCTTGGTCATAGTGGTATTATATGTACAAAGTAATTGAATATTGTTACCTCTGCACTTTTTCCCTAAAACTTAGCCAGTACGGGCCGATTGAGGGATGTTAATGCTTATGTGAAAATATTAGAAATTTAAAAGATTTTACTTCTTTTTCAAAATAAGATGGCTTTTTAAATTCTAAAATAATCTACTGTAGGTTCCAGATCTTCTATCTAGACCTGTTTTCCATACTTCCCTTTCTGCCAGTGGTTACAAGATTATTATGTAGTCCACTTCTCTCTGATTTCAGCTGTTCTTCATCATGTAACATACATTTGCAGAGCTAACCACTCCACTATTTTGATAGAGTAGAATTTCTGTATGGAATTTCAAATGGCAAGACTAATGAAATTTGATATTAGTAATTAGTTATTCAGGTTTTTACACTGTTTTCTCTAAAATGGAAACATAATTCTCTGCCTTGCCTTTTTCTGCCTTTCAGTAAATGGCTCATTTTTTTCAGCTTCTAGCAGAAGACAGGCACTAACTTATGTCTTGGGGCCCAATACAATCAGAATATTAATGTGGTCCCTAACCTTAGCTTTTGAAGGGAGCCCAAGGTATGGGTCTCTGTAGATAGGTATCAGTGCAAGTCCTGTAGCACAATGATATACACCATGTGGCTGGTTGTATGATGCTGTGTAGCCTTTCATTCATTGCAGGAGCGAGGATGTTATGGCATACCTCAACAAGCAAGTGGAATACCCCTGCTTATAATATTTATTTATTTATTTATATTGTCACGGAGCTTAACGTTAGCTATTTCTCCCCCAAACGACTACAAACTCATCTCTTTAGGGGAGTTTTTTTGTGAACAGGAACTTGTATTTAGCTAGCATACAGGAGCAACTTTCCTTTTACTTCAAATAAGAGGTATAGACGCCCAAATTAAGTATCTGAAAAAGTAAGTCCCTTGGACAATAGAAGACAAAGCAAACTAATTTCAGCCAGAGTATCAATTCTTCAAACAGCTGGCTAGATACCAGTAGCCAAAGAGAGTGCCATATTCAGAGCTCTTTGTGGAGAATTGCAAAATCTTCCTAGTCCACTTCCTTGCCAGAGTACTGCAGTACTGAAGCAGTATTGTCTGCTAGTTACATTATTTCTCCTTCAGAAGCCTTTATAATTGCATGTAAATAAGTGATCTTGTGCAGAAAATTCAAACCAAAACAGAGAAATCCCTCTGGGATGAAAGTGCAACTGAGCAAGACTTTCAAAGCAAGTCAGCTGTGGGCAAGATTTCCCTCCTGCTGCTTCTTTCTCTGCTGTCGTGCATCTTGCATGTCTTTCTGTGAATGGCGTGGTTTCAAGGTATGGAGAGGCAAGCAGTCCCATGCCTCTTCAAACCTGGTGGTAAGGTGCCAGCTTAAACAGTCCCTGACTCAGCATAACTTAATATCTTGTCCCCTTTTTTCCTGGGTAAATTGTTTCATCTCGTGTCTTTTATACGAGAGTTAATTGGAGATCTCCCATCTTTCTCCTCTGTTTTTGTGCTGTTTGAATGTGGACTCAGGTCATGATTAACAGACTGGGCACTCGCAGGTTGGAGATGGAGCTTCTCTACCTGTCCATCAGTTGTTGTGAGCCTGGGTTGCGTACAAACTGCTGCATCATTGCACACTATTTAATTTCAATTTGAAACTTTTGCATTGACTACACTGAAGAGCTAGTTATAAAAGCACAACTAGCTTTTATGGTTTTTCATAGTTCTCATAAGATTTGTTTAATTTTATTTTGCTGTTTTTCATTTTTCCACGCTGTTACTGCAACTGAAAATAAGTATATTTCCCTCCCCCTCTTTTTTTTTTTTTTTTTTTTTACTTTTCTTTAATTAGAGGAACAGTTACTATAAACAAAAATTAAGAGAGAACAGATGTAGCCTAATGTGACAGTTAGTGATAGTAATTGGTATTATGAAAAGAGCATAAAAAGCATTCCTTCTTGTCTTATTGCTACATGTCCTTGTAAAAAGTCCCTCTTCAGATTTCCTTTAGGTACTGGAAGGCTGCTGTAAGGTCTCCCTGGAGCCTTCTCTTCTCCTGGCTGAAGAAGCCCAACTCTCTCAGTCCCAGTACTGACTCGGAGTGTGATCATCCAGCCAATCCCTTATCCACCAAGGGGTGCATCCATCAAATCCATGTCTGTCCAGTTTAGAGATGAGGGTGTTGTACAGGTGGTGTAAAATGCTTTGCACAGTCCAGGTAGATGATGTCAGTCACTCTTCCATTATCCAACAATGCTGTAAAACCCCATTGTAGAAGGCCACCAAATTTGTCAGGCATGATTTGCCTGTAGTAACAGATGTGATGGAGCTGAACCTGTGTTTAGGAGAATAACTCTGATTTGTGTATTTTGTGGTTGTTCTCTGGTTAAAAAATGTCACAAATTTTATCTTGTGGGAAATTTACCAATAATCCTGACTTTAGACAAGGGTTATAATTCTGTAACTGAACAGTTAACATTACAGTTAGAAAATGCACACATGCAAATATCTCTTAGTCATATCGTAAATGTTGGATAAGTCAGACTGAGGTATAAGCAAGCTAATATCAATCCATGCTTGAATTTATCTTGGTATTCGAATTTGACCTTTTTCAGAAGAGGGAAAGCTGAATCTTCATTCCATTATCTCTTGGAACATGTGTTTTATTCTTTTTGTTGGTTGAAAGTGCGGAAAAGTTGATGAAAACCTTACAGCTATTTGGTAAAAAACCTTACAAGTATTTGGAAAAATTTGTATCTTTCATCACTGGAAAAGCTAGGAAACTTTCAGGTATTTTCCTGAATTCGTGGAGGTTTGACTGATACTGTTTCCAAATATTGAAAGTGTAAGAGGTTCCCTGGAAGGAGCCAGAGATTGAGTTGTGGCTTGATTTATTAATCAAGCTGTGCAGCTGAAGCAGGCAATACAGTAACCTGCAGCAGAGACACTGTACTGTGTATCCTGATTTGTTCTGGCACTTCTTGTATAGGTCTTTATACAGGATTAATCCTAATAGCATTAGTGTGGTAAGACATATTGCTAAGTAGACAGACTACTAACAAAGACTTAAACCAAACAAACAAAAAAATCCTTTGGACAGTGCTATTAAATAGCTGACATGACATCAATCTCTTTAAACAATTTCCAGCTTTTTTGAAGACATCTTGGACAGAAGGAAAACTGAGCGACGGATTACCAGGGTACCATGCTAGCACTGCTAGCCTTTTGAATTAAAGACTGTTGCTGTCCAGTTACTCATTCAGAGCATTGTAATGAAACATGGCACAGCCTTAAACTTATAGTTAAAAACCAGATTTGACAATTTTGCAATTTGTGTTTCAGCCTTCTATTTCAGTCAAAAGTATACAGTGGTACAATGCATCTTGAATAGTTTTTAGGTAATGTAATATCTTTAATACTAGTATTTTTAATGATCCTGAAGACATACTATCGGTAAGCTTAAAACAAATGTGAATGCTGAAGATAGGAGTTAAATTTAACATTAGTCTTTTTAATGTGTTTGAGACAAGAATTTCCATAAATTAGAAGAGATATATCTAAACCCATGTCTTTCTGGTTTGATATACTGTGTGGGTGGTTTCATAAATCAGCTGCAGTTAAAATGACAACCCATAGTAGAATGATCTGCTAATTTAATTTGGCGAAATGATTCTTTTTTTAAATCATCATAATACATTGTGATAAATGGTTAATATGATCAGTTTGAAGGCTGATTTAAATTTCAGCAGATTTTTTTCACTTGTGTGTTGTTTATTTTCATAGTCAAGTGTGAATACTTTTCATTGATATAATCAGTTTACATGGTAATTTCAAGCATAATAAAGCACTGCTTATTCAAGCCTAAGGATGCCTTTTTTTGCTTGGAGTTTGGAGCTACTGCTTCCAAAATAAGTAATGATCTTAGATGCATTGGTTCGTATGTGGTTTACACGGATTGTTGAAATACCTGTGAGTTTCTGAATACTAATTGTGGAAGAAACCATGTCTTTTGCAAATGATCAGAAGTAAAAGCTGGTGCATGGTAGGGACAAGGTATATTTTCCTATGCTATAGAACAGAGAAAAGGTTTATCTCGATAGCCTGGGTTTGCAAAGACATGCTTTTTGCTGCTCTTGCTAATGGGGTCCCGAAGGACTTGTTACCGTGACACCCACCTCACAGTGTTTGCATGGTTCATAAGGGGACCAGGACAAAAAACCCATTTGAGCTGACTCCCATTCTGTGCTTTCTGTATTAAAAAGAGTACAGGTGATTGCTGCTGTCATAGTACCAGCATTGTGGTATGTAACCACGGTGAAAAATAGCACTATGAAAGTTTATGGGAATCCTTTTGGCATTCAATGTGTGTGTAACAATTTTTTGAGCAGCATGTGTGGCAGTTGACTTTTTTTTTGGGGGGGAGGGATTAAGTCATCTACATGACTTATCCATGGGTATCTCAGGGCTGCTATCTGAAAGACTGTTACTCATTAAGGTGTGCATTATGTTCGCTGCTACAGTCTTCCTTGGTTGTCAAGAAGCCCTGACTGTGAAGTGGCTTGTTGCCTTCCCATCTGTCTGTTACTGCTTTCCAAACAGGGCTTGTGACCCTCCCTGTAGCCAGTCTGGCATTT
Organism: Myiopsitta monachus; assembly: GCA_017639245.1. Lineage (NCBI taxonomy): Eukaryota > Metazoa > Chordata > Aves > Psittaciformes > Psittacidae > Myiopsitta > Myiopsitta monachus. The sequence continues at coordinate 27,596,268 of CM029919.1, forward strand.
GTTTTTCTCCTCTATACAGAAGAAGGAAGGGTGAAATAGAAGAGGTGAAATAAAAAAGAAGTCCTTCTGGAAGTATCTTCTTCGTCCCAAGGTATTACACTGTGCTGATACCACCTGCTTCCTGCAAGAGCTGGTCCCAGTTGACGTCCTCTAAGCAAAGCCTCAGTCTGTCTCCCTATGTGGTGCTGGAGCTGTGGCTAAGCCATTTGGCTGGTTGGCATCATCTGGCTGTGAGAGGGGTGGTGATGAGGGAGCCTCTAGTATGAAAGTGGAGGAAGATGGGGAGTAGTGTATGCAGTACTCCTAGTGATTTCTCTGGCCAAAGCTACAGCTTAGGTGGGACTTGGGAAGACTTGGCTGTAGCTACAAAAGATTAGGCTGGAGGATGTCATGCCTGCAATTTTTGTTTTCTAGTTTTCACTGATATGAGCTACATGAGACAAGTGGCTAACATAATGGTGGGAATGCATTTCACTGTAAGCTTTTATACTTACAGAGGCATTATTCATCCATTTGCCAGTATCCAACCTGGGATGGCTTTTACATTTCTTCCAGGAAAAGCTTCCATCAAGGTGTTGCATCTTTGCTCTTGCTGTGTGGTTTTTAATCCTTGGGAACCTGAAATGCCCAGGTTGTCCTGTATTTCTCCTCTATTTTTCTCTGTGTATAGTGACACCATAAATGAGGGGAAGTTCCACAGCCTCTTGATGGATCTGCCTGCTCCATTGTGCTATAGTGTAGAAGTCTGGCAATGCAAGATGTCGTCTAAGAGGGGGGATTGGGCCCATAGCAGAGAATGGCCTTTATGAAATCCAGGCAGCATTTCTTATAAAGTGTTGCTTTCCCATTTCTAAGCAGGAAACATTCAGCTTTTGGCTAAAAACTGAAATCCTCCCTAATTTTTCATGGGTGTTTTAAATATAAAATGATAAGAATGAACTACTTTTTACTGGAACCATTCACTTCGTGGAAATAAAACTTGGAAAATAAAACTTTCTAACAAAATACAATTTTGGATGAAAATATGTATTATCTACACAAGGCCCAGAAAATTTATGATGGAGCCATAGTGACTGAACTAGCTGCTGAAAGAACACATTAGAGATAGCCTGGAGTTTGAACATGGGAATGTTTCATACTGCATATCACCAGTCTTCAAATGCTTGCTTACTGCTTGCTCCTGCTGTAAAAATTAAGCTGCAGATATTATTATGTCTGAAATGCTATGCCTGTGGTCTTGTACCTCTGAGGTATTAGAGGTTGGGGTAGCTGGCAGGCATGGGAAGCTTTGAGTGGTAACAAAAGACATGAGTGCCTCACATGGTTGTAAGGTGAATATTTTTCTTTGAGACTGAAGATGCTGGAAAGTAGTAAGCATCACTTTCCTCATAGTGTTGCTGGCTCATAATAATATCCCTATTTTGGAAGAGGATGTTTAATTTTGTTATTTTCTTTCTTATGTGGTCTTTCTTATAATGGAACTTTTTATTTGGATGTAAAGTTCCAGGATCATAGAATCACAGATTCATAGAATTGTTGGTGTTGGAAAGGACCTTAAGATCCTAAAGTTCCAACCCCCCATGAAATGGGCAAGGACGCCTCACACTAGACCATATCGCCCAAGGTTCTGTTTAACCAGGCCTTGAACACTGCCAGGGGTGGAGCATTCACAACTTCTTGGGCAACCCATTCCAGTGCCTCACCACTCTCGCAGTAAAGAACTTCTTCCTTGTATCTAACCGAAATCTTCCCTGTGTAAGTTTGAATCCATTACCCCTTGTCCTATCACTACAGTCCTTGACGAAGAGTCCCTCTCTGGTGTCCTTGTAGGCTCCCTTCAGATATTGGAAAGATAAGGATAAATCTATGAAAATGAATAAAGTATGGTTCTATAAATGAGTAGGATTTTACTATTAAAGCTGCCTACAAAATGTCGAAGCCGATAGTAGGAATCATAGAATCATAGAATAGTTAGGGTTGGAAAGGACCTCAAGATCATCTAGTTCCAACCCCCTTGCCATGGGCAGGGACACCTCCCACTAAACCGTGTCACCCAAGGCTATGTCCAACCTGGCCTTGAACACCGCCAGCGGTGGAGCATTCACAACTTCCCTGGGCAACCCATTCCAGTGCCTCACCACCTTTACAGTAAAGAATTTCTTCCTCATATCCGATCTCAACTTCCCCTGTTTAAGTCTGAACACATTACTCCTTGTCCTATCACTACAGTCCCTCATGAAGAGTCCCTCCCCAGCATCCCTATAGGTCCCCTTCAGATATTGGAAGGCTGCTATGAGGTCTCCACGCAGCCTTCTCTTCTCCAGGCTGAACAGCCCCAACTTTCTCATCCTATCTTCATACGTGATGTGCTCCAGTCCCCTGATCATCCTCGTGGCCCTCCTCTGCACTTGTTCCAACAGTTCCATGTCCTTTTTATGTTGAGGACACCAGAACTGCACACAATACTCTAAGTGAGGTCTCACAAGAGTAGGGTAGAGGGGCAGGATCACCTCCCTCGACCTGCTGGTCACGCTCCTTTTGATGCAGCCCAGGATACGGTTGGCTTGTAAAGTGTAAAATTTCAAATGAAAAGAGAGATGTCTGATAGATTGCAGTTCTGAGACATTACAGCCTTTGGTACTGGATATTACAGCACAGTATTAATGCATTTACTGTCAAAGCGTTTGACCTTTCTGTACCTGGAATATACCTGCCTTGACCTTTCTTGTTTCAGCATTAATGGATTTAAGATACTGTGGCGCTCCAGCAGTACTCACTGATGTTACTTCCGTTTCTCTTCCTCACTTCTGTTTTAAGGCCTTTTAGTTTTGTCTTTGTTCAGCACATGACTATGCCAAAACTGCAGATAAACATAGATTTGTTCACTCTATTGAAAACAAATTTCAGCTGGTTGGTCTCTGCACTCAGTGGGCAGGATAAATAGGTGAAATATAGATGCATTACAGGAACCTGTTCTTGTTTCTGTAAGGCATGAGTGACCCAGTATTTTTAGAGTAAATGTTTCTGACACTAATCTGCTAAAGTACGAAAGAGTTCTGTACACTGTAGGAAAGAGTGCTGGGATACATCTGACTTTCTAGCATGTGTAAAAATTTACTGTTTGGCTTTGTGCTTCTTTTTCTAGACATTACCCAAAGCAATCCTTCACTATAGTGGCTGATACACCAGAAAATCTTCGTCTGAAGCAACAAAGTGAATTGCAAAGTCAGGTAAATCAAATAATTTTTTTCTTATTAATATAACACTGTCAGTCGACTTCTCTATAGTTTTGTGAAATAGAATTAGTATTTCTTCCTACTGATATATAGTAGCACTCTAATTTAATTGTTAAAATACTCGTAAGTTGGTATGACACTGCAAACTTGGTTTTATTTCACTTACACTATTTACCATACTATTGTAAGTCCATTGACATAACCAGAATCCTTCATTTTCAACAGTATAAAGTATCAAAGTATTTTTTAATGTTTGAAATGTTATAGCTCAACCCAGAGGGTTCATTTGCCTTAGACAAACTGTCATTGTTAGCTTGCCTCAAACTTAATCATAAAATAGCTGTGTCATTATCAAACGTTTAGAAGCCTTTAATATTTGTCAACACAGAACTGACTGAATAATCAGTTTATGGATCTCTTATGTCCTCTGTGAACACATATATAGAGCAGTCTGTAACCCAGTTGTGATAAATACGTTATAAATCAAAACTTATATAGGTTAATAAGAAATCCATTGAAATTAAAATGTAAAAGCAAAAGGTGGGGGGAAAAAAAAGGAAGTAAATGGCAGTGTAGACTTATGTGACACAAACATGATGTTTGTATATTATTGTTGCTCGGTACAATGCTCCATCCTATCCCCCTCCCTCCCCCCCCTCCCGCCGGTTTCCTATTGTTTGATTTTATGCGATGCTGGAAGTTGGCCTGGTTGTGTGAAACAACTGTTAATATTTGATTGCATTTTATTTTTTGAAAATCGTGGCCTTTTTTTGTGATTTTCATCTGGATTTAGTTGCAATCTCTCATTATAAATTGATAATTATCCCTGTCAGTTAATGTAAGAAAAACCTATAGTGGAAAACAGACAGGAGGGAATAAGAGCTTTCTTGTTTGGGAACTCTCTGTAGGTTAATGGGCAAAATCAAAGGAGTGCTGAAGAGAAATGCTAGCACAGACATATAGCATGCTTTGCATTTTTTGAAGTTCTTTATATTTTGTCATTACAGTTATTGATTATGAAACTTAGAGAAGTTCTTTCATGCTGAAATTCTGCTGTTTGGAAAGAGGTGTTTGTGGAACTTACATCTCCTCTTGACTTCAGTGGATTTTGCTTCATTTTCTTGTACTTCAGTGGTTCTGTGTACCATAGTTACCATTTAGTCGCAGTGTTAATAGGAACTTGCAAACTGTACTTTATACAGGTTTGTTTAAAAGAATATAAACTTTGACACCACTGGTTTTTTTTTTAGTGATTTGATGGAAAATGTTGGTATTTGGGAGAATAATAAATTTTACTCCTCTTTCTGTCAGTTCTTCACTTTATGGTCTTGTTTCTGTTCATACATCATGTGCATGTGGATATATACAAATCTCAGGCCAAAACTGTCTTGGCTAAATGTTGACCAATCCTGGAAATAGGTGGTCTATTTCCAGAACCTATAAGAGAAGTGGCTTTCCCTCACCTATTTGAAACATGCTGACAGGGCACTTTGAAAGTGTAAGAAAACTTGTTTGGGTATTGGTCTTTATTTGTAAACAGAGGACTTGGTATTCTAAGACTGGATATGCAATAACAATCAGAAACTTGGAGTTTGCTTCTGTGTAAACTTGCTGCAATTGTTCACAATGCACTGGCATGAAATGTTAGAAATCTACTCAACTTGGAAGTGGGGAGAAGCCCTTAATTTGTACAGTGTGCCTTTTTTTCAAGGTTATTAGGCAGTAGAAGATTTGCAGTTGATGCAAATATATTTTTAAATTATAAAGGCACAAATCTACCTGCTTGGAAGAAAGGCAGTAATGTTTCTGATCATAATTTACTTCCTTGGTGTTGATTCATATCAGAACTGCGTAAGGTAGCCTTGCCTATAAATTGTTGTAATGCTAAAATAAAGATTCCAAGGATTTTCAGGAGTGACAATTTGGGATTGAAAAAATTCTGTCTTAGGTAATGTAAAAAATTATGTTTGCTTATCAGCAAGGAGAAATGCTTTTCTACAGTAATAGCTGTTTTGTAGTTTCTAAGTAAATATCTTTATTGCTTTTAGTTCTGAAGAAGCACAACCCTGTGTTTAACTGCTGGACTTCAAGCACCTTTTCAAAATCTATAGCTTTAGAACTATTGTTTATCTTACTCAGAAAAGCGGGAGGAATTGATAAAGGTAACACCATTAAATTTGGTATAAGTTAAAAGATACGTGGTTTTGAAATCTGTTATTTTGATCTTCATTTAAGCAGCAATTGACAGCATTTTAAGTTGAAGTGTTGGGTCCTCTGTCAAGAATCCAGTAAGGTCAGCATCAGGTGCTAGGCTGTCATGTTGACATAATATGATAAGAGTAAAACAAATAAAACCAAAATACTGTTTTCTGGAGGAGTCAATAGAAAACAGATTGCTCTTTAGAACACTTAAAAAATTATGCTGTTAAGGAGTCAAAGGGCAACATTTAAAAGCTTTCCAGAGAACATTCTTCTTTTATACAATATAATTTCAGGGCTTTTCCTTCCTTTGGCCTTTTGCTTCCATGGGCTTTCGTTCAATTGTGTAGTTTGAAGGAGACACACGTGCTTTTTAGGAGAAGCTCTAAGTTTCATTTCCCATTCTGGAAAACTCCCTAGTTCAGTGTGCCGTCTGAAGGAATAAAAATGAGTTGTAAAGCCTTTCATCCTTTAAATAAAGAGTATAAACAGGAAACTAGTGACACAAACAAGATTTTTCTTTATGCCTCTCTATGAAAAGTTCGTCTTTACTTTGTTCGGGGTTAGTGAATTCTTACTCCATTGTGTGTAATAGGTATTTCCACATGCACTTGCCTCGCCTAGATAAACTCAGCTACAGAAGTTACTGATACACTCAGCAATGTTTACTTGGGAATTTTCTTCAGGTACCTTAGCTAGTGATCTCTCTGTAACAGTGTAAATTGCTCTGTGACTTTTTGTTCTTGTCTTCGGCAATGCTATGTACATAAAAGCAGCAGCTCCAGTTGAACTTGCAGAAAGAAACTGAGATGTTCTGCAGTAGTTCTTTTCAGGAAAGCTGGATCAAAAGGGGGATGAAGATTAGGGTAGGTTCTCAAACATTTTTGGAGAAATCTACTCTCTGCTAAGTCTTGGGGAACTTGATACAAAATCACAGGTATTTTCCTACTGCTTTCTTGTCCTGATCTCTGGGGACACAGCGTGAAGCTGCTTTCCTTGGGAACTCCCAGTGCTCCTAAAAAGGTCATAAAATGTTGATTTTTAAGATATACCATCTTTCCTTAGAAGACATACCCAACTGAATCAGGCTATTATAATAATCCGATATTTTAAGAGTCCTTACTTTCTCAGGAATTTCTTGTGTTTGTATCTTTATCTGCCAACTCTGACAAGAATAATCACAGTAATATTGAACACGTGGAGGAGAGCAGAAAAGGGAATGAAAAATCCATATGGTTAGATATTTGCCTCTAGGATGGCCATACTCCTCACTGTTCAGTTTGAAGAAGAGACAGACTGCCTAGTGGTTCCCTGTGAAAGCTCAAGGGATGATGGGTGTAAACTGAAATTTTTTTGTAAACTGAAAATTCCGTTTAAATGTAGGGAAGAACTTATCAAAGGTGAGGGTGACTGAGCACTGGCAGAGGTTGTCCGGAGAGCTGGTAGATTGTCCATCCTTGGAGATTTTCAGAGGAGGGCTGGGCACAGTCCCGAACAATCTGCTGTAATTAACTGTGCTTTGAGTAGGGTGATATACTAGATGATTTCTGGAGTTCCCCTCCAACTTCAGCTGTTCTCAGATTCTGTGATTCCCTTCCATCCTGTCCTTAGGTTCTTCTTCACCATTTCTGTCATTATTTTTCTTGCCGCCTTCTCTTTGCCTCTCTGTTCCAAGAATATGTGTTAGCAAACCTCCAGGCAGATTCTTTTTATTAGCTTTTTTTCTTGATTTGTTAAAAAGCTTATTCAGTTTATATGCTCTGCTTTTATGAAGTCTTTGGAATGAATTGCCACAGTGAATGCCATAGGGGAATGAAATGCTGGATGGATTACTAAAGCAGACTTTTAATGGATTTCCTGGGGTACCCTGAATAAGCTCATTGGAGAAGTCATGGAGAAAACAGTCCTTGGAGCTAGAGGCAAAGATAAAAATATCCTCCTTCAGCTGAGGAAAGGAGGAAGAAATATGGGATAGCAAGCAGAGGCCTGGCTATAGCTTTATGTGTGATTTTGTAAGTTGTGCCAGAGGACCCTGGAAAAGAATTTCAAGACTGGATTTTTCCAGGTAGCCATCAGGCACCTTTTATTTATTTGTTCCTCTCTCCAGTTGTCTGAGGATCTGAATCAAATCCACCGTGTGTGTATGAAGAGAGAGGTGAGAGAGAAGAGTATAGGCTTCTCAGTTGTCTTCTTGCAATTACTTGTGAGTGAGAAGTCCTAGAGTAGTTGATTTGGTTTGTGCACTAAAATAAACCCAGATTGCCTGTAGGAAGTTTTCCCATGCTCCCCTGTGAGCCCCTGCGCAGTAGCATTTTGTAAATCATGCTCACTACTAAATGTGATTTTCTTATTCAACTCATGGTATGTTCCTTCTTTGCCTTTGAAGCCTGTTTAAATGACTTGTTTTATCTGCATGAGTCAAAGCCATAAAAATCATTCTTGGTATGAATAAGACAAGGCTTGAGAGGAGTGCAGAAGGCAGAATGTATTTCAATCTTCTGGGAAAATGGTGGTCACCTCTTCTGATTGTTATCTTGTGAGTACCTGATGGAATCTTCTACATCCTGTCTGCACTAGACTGTTACTGTGCTGCCATGTATCTACACTGTTTCTGTGTACTTTGTTTTTAGTTTTTCTCTTTGTCTTCCTGCAGTTACTACACAGGCTGTAAGATTCAGGATTGCGAACATAGTGCTGTAAGACTGACTTGCATATGAGCATCTATGGAAAACGTCCATCTGTCTAACTTTTCACTGTTGATTTGATGAGATGAAAGTGCCAGCTTTTATTATTATTTTTTTATTATTACTGTTTGTTCGATTGTTAATATTTATAGTGATTTGAAAACCTGATGTAATTTGGTAGGGGAAGACCAGTACTGAACTACATTTAAGGAAGCACAAAAGCATCTGCAGAGACTCAGAAGCAAGCAGTGCAAACTGGTCCTCTGGTCAAAAAATTATGAAGCCTATAAAATATGCAGTTGCGGGAGAAAAAACACCTCTCCCAGTGCCAAGAATCAAAATTAGGATACAAAATATATCAAGTTTTCTAGCATATGTTGATGAGAAAAAAGAAATAAAATGGTAAGTTTTCTCTTTCACCTGTCTATTTCAGATCCACATTATGTTTAACTGAAAAAAGTGAAGGGATAATGCATTCACATGAAATACAATGGGTAATTTTTGTGGTAGAATGAGGGCAGAGTGGTCGTGATTATTAAATAGAGAACTTATTGAGCAAACTCATTTTTATAGACTTTCTTGCGACATCAAATCAATGTACAGCAAGTAGGACATCCTTAATAGAAAATCTTAGGATCAACAAAATCTGAAGTGATTCAGACCACCTTTACTTGTACAACCAGCAGTAACAGAAAGGGGACAAAGGAGAACCACAGAATTCATAGGTGTTATTTGTAAGCTGAATTGTGGAATTCTTAACTATATTAACACTAGTATTTGAAATGTCTATAACTTTTTTTGAGGAATGATTAATAAAAATGACAAATTAGAAATTAAGATGTTATCAGAATTTCTATGATGGTGAGGAAGGAATGGGGAATACTCAGTGAACCTGGGCCATACTTATGTATGGTCTTTTTCACGTCTTGTCCAGTTTCTTTTCCGATCTTCTTGAGCTTCTGTCTGCTATTTACTTTTTGGAACTAGGTGTTTAAAATGGTTGCTCTGTGCAGCTCTGTTGCAGGAAGTTGAGTACTTTATGGTTATGTTTTTGTTGCAGTACTGCACAGCATATAAACCCACATGAAGGAAAAATGCATTGTAGTTGTAGAGAATTTAAGATCATAGAATCATAGGTTAGGGTTGGAAAGGACCTTAAGATCATCTAGTTCCAACCCTCCTGCCATGGGCAGGGACACCTCCCACTAAACCATACCACCCAAGGCTCTGTCCAACCTGGCCTTGAACATCGCCAGCGGTGGAGCATTCACAACTTCCCTGGGCAACCCATTCCAGTGCCTCACCACAATAAACAATGAGAACAGAACAATTGTCATGGGACACATCCAAGGGACTGCAAATCAGATGCAGGTAACATACCTGCACTGCTAAGTACCAGAGGGCCAGGAAGAAATTTCTGATCCCAATGACAAGTAGCGTGTACTGGCTTATGTCCACACTGTGTATGACGGGTTCTCTAATAATGGATATATGTATTTTTCCATTTAATAATGTTTGAGATAGTGTGCCCGTTGCATACCAGCCTGTCGGAGTGATACTTGTCCATGAAACCTGATGGCACATGGGGAGTTTGTGATCATGAGATGGTCGAGTTTGAGATCCTCAGGACAGTGAGAAGAGTGTGCAGCAAGCTCACTGCCCTGGACTTCAAGAGAGCACGCTTTGCCCTCTTCAGGAAACTGCTTAGTGTAAGGTTCCATGGGATATAGTCCTAGAGGGCAGGGGGGCCCAAGACTGTTGATTGATATTCAAGGATCACCTACTACAAGCTCAGGAGTGTTGCATCCCACCTAGAAGGAAGTGCTGAAGGAGGGCCAGGAAACTTCCTTGGATGGATAAGGAGCTGCTGAGGAAAATTCAAAGGAAAAAAGAGGCTTATAAAAGGTGGAAACAAGGACAGGTGGCCTGGGAAGAGTACAGGAATGTTGTCCAGGAAGCTAGGGACCAGGTTAGAAAAGCTAAAGCCCACTTAGAATTAAACTTGGCTAGGGATGTGAAAGATAACAGGAAGGGATTCTTTAAGGTACATTGCAAATAAAAGACAGGCTGGGGACAACGTGGGCCCCCTCCGGAAGCTATCAGGAGAACTGGCTACCCTGGATATGGAGAAGGCTGAGGTTCTTAATGACTTCTTTGCCTCGGCCTTCACCGGGAAACGCTCTTACCACACCACCCAAGTCTTGGAAGGCAGACACAGGGACTGTGAGAATGAAGACCCTGGGCCCAATGTAGGAGAGGCTCTGGTTCGAGACCATCTTAGGAACCGGAACGTACACAAGTCCATGGGACCTGATGAAATCCATTCATGGGTCCTGAAGGAGCTGGCGAATGAAGTTGCTAAGCCACTGTCCATCATATTTTACAAATCATGGGAGTCAGGTGAAGTTCCTGAAGACTGGAAAAAGGGAAATACAACCCCATTTTCAAGAAAGGGAAAATGGATGAGTGGGGGAACTACAGAGTAGTCAGCCTCACCTCTGTGCCTGGCAAAATCTTGGAGCAGATTCTCCTGGAAGGCATGCTGAGGCACATGAAAAACAACAAGGTGGTTGGTGACAGCCAGCATGGCTTCACTAAGGGGAAATCCTGCCTGACCAATCTGGTGGCCTTCTGTGATGGGGCTACAGAACTGATGGACAGGGGTAGAGTAGTTGATGTCATCTACCTGGACTTGTGCAAAGTGTTTAACACTGTCCCACGCAACATCCTTGTCTCTGAGTTGGAGAGACATCAATTTGATAGGCGACCACTGGGTGGATAAAGAACTGTCTGGATGGCCACATGCGGAGTTGTGCTCAATGGTTCAATGTCAGAGGAGGGCCATGAGGATGATCAGGGGACTGGAGCACCTCCCGTATGAAGATAGGATGAGAAAGTTGGGGCTGTTCAGCCTGGAGAAGAGAAGGCTGCGTGGAGACCTCATAGCAGCCTTCCAGTATCTGAAGGGGGCCTATAGGGATGCTGGGGAGGGACTCTTCATGAGGGACTGTAGTGATAGGACAAGGAGTAATGTGTTCAGACTTAAACAGGGGAAGTTGAGATTGGATATGAGGAAGAAATTCTTTACTGTAAGGGTGGTGAGGCACTGGAATGGGTTGCCTGAGGAAGCTGTGAATGCTCCACCCTTGGTGGTGTTCAAGGCGAGGTTGGAGAGAGCGATTGGTGGCACGGTTTAGTGGGAGGTGTCCCTGCCCATGGCAGGGGGGTTGGAGCTAGATGATCTTAAGGTCCTTTCCAACCCTAACTATGCTATGATTCTGTGATTCTATGAGTTTGCGGAGTCTGTGTCCCCTTGGTTGTGTGAAATGGCTGATCTGGCCAGTGGAAGCAAAACTGGTGCAGACATGCCTATGCTGTCTTTCAGGAGTGCTCCCTTCACTGAAGTAGACACTGGGCTGTGCTTGGTCTTGCCTTGGGGATGGCAATACACCTGAGCTGGGGAACACTCGGCAGTGTGGGGTACTGAGGTGCCACTACTGCCTTCATTCCCTTGCCCTCTCCTATTATCAGAGTACTTGTACCAAGGAAGCCTGTCAGAGCTGGAAAAGGAGATCACATCACTCTTTCTTTCCTTTCTGAGCTTCAGATCTACATCTTTTGGAGGATGAATGTTTAATCAAAAGGCATCTGTGATGCCTTGCTTCCTATTGCGGACACTGCTTTTTTTTCGTGAAACACTTTGTACTTATTGTGATCGATAAGAGAGAACTGATTTGATGGGTGACTGGTCTGATCCAGTGTGGAGTATTGGTAATATCAGCATTAAAAGGAAGAACAGTGAAGGAGCATGCTTTTACTCATTCATCCTCAGAGGAAAAAAAGGAATTTTCAGGAATATGTTTTTAGTCAATGCACTGAATTAGAAGAACTTGTTTTATTTTCTTGATGTTGCCAGTATCTTTCTTCAGGAAGTTCTTAGACTTTGCCCTAGACTTCCATTTGTGTAATGACAGGGATAAATTATCTCTTTTTTTTTCCCCCAGCAAATTGTAGCTGCTGGCATATTTAATTATTTGAAAGTGGCATGTAAGTATTTTTGTTAATAACCTTTCATCCAAAGTAAAAGCTCAACATTTTCTTTTCCAATGTGAAATTATAACTATGAATTCTTCGTACATCAAAGCATTGGATTAACCCATTTGGCATTTCACATTGTGACATTTAATGGCTTCCATTTAGTTCCTCATTTTAAGCTCATATCTTTTCAGAAGTACTGACCTGTTTCTTACCCAGGAACAAAGCTAGTCATCCATCTTGTTATAAGGAAACCAATTTTTATGTTCATCTGTGGCATTTTCTTAACAAACTTCAGAGGTTCTGGACTGAGAGTTTCTAGAGCCAAGGTTAATTTTTCTCTTCATTTTTTCTTGTCCTTATTCTCTTGGCCTTACATTAACATGTTGAGAGAATACGATAAATTACTTTATTTCTCCTAATTGTATTTTTTCTTAGAAAATGTTTCAAATTTAGTCCTTATCCCCTTGTAAGTTCTATTCCATAAGGACGAGCCACTTTTACTGTTCAGACATTACGGGTTTTTTTCATGCTGGTGCTACAAGCTCAACCTGTCAGTTTTCTGGTTCAAGGGATTCTTGAGGGGGATTGTTGCTTGCAGTGTTGTGTTGTTTTGCAGATATCCATGGTTCTCTTTCAGAGGATAAATCAAATTGAAAGTTTTACCATATATTTAACAATAAATTGAGAGATCAAATCCTAGTCTAACATACCTCTGGAAATTGTCTCAATTGGTTTGTCCCATGCTTAAATATTTTTTCCAGTAAACTAGTTGCATATTTCTGTTATGACGGGAGTGTAGAATTAGAAGACAGAATTTCTATGACATGATTGTACTTCTTTTTGTTTGAATCTGTGATTTTTTTTTTTTATATAGAATGTGTGCACTCCTTAGATCTATATTAGAAAACAGGAAATTACTGTTTTATCTGCAGACTTCTCCCATGTGATTGACTGTGACTTAATTCTGCTGTTGAAGAGCCTTTACAAGTACGCATTTTGCTTAGCAGTTACAGGTATCTGCTAAAAGTGTTTTAAATTGTTAAAGATTTCTATGTAACAGTTGGGAGTGGCTGAACTTCTTTACCTTTTTGGCTTTTTTTTTTTCTTCTTAGCGTGGCAAAAGAAGTCTCCCCAGATGTGTATCTATGCTTTGTGTAAAACAGCTGTCCCCATTGTGAGCATTGGCAACAGAGTAGTACCTTTTACACCCACTATTAATTCTGGTTTGGGTCTGTATTTGTTCTGAGGTGGCCTTAAAAAAATGAGCAGCTGCTTAATAGAAGAAATCCAATCCTGGTGAGAGTGTCACGTTCTCTTAATTGGAACACTTATAAAATAGAAGCTTTAAGGAAATGAAATGGCCAAACGAGAGTTTCAGTCTTAATGCTGAAATTAAGAACTGAGTAAACCTCTCTCATTCCTCATGTCCCTCAACAAAATGTAGCACAGGGGCGTCTGGATTTTGAATAACTGCAGAAGGGCTGTATCTGCTTGAGCAAGAGAGACTTTTTGCGCTTTGAAGCTTTGTGGATGTTCTTTTCTGCTTGCATCTCTTTGACTTTGTTTTTCAGTTCTTGATAATTTCTGACCGTCTGTAGCCTGAGCTGTATCCTCATGGTGTGGAGAACACTTGCAATATACTGAGTGTGACTGTGAGAAGGAGAAAGGAGGAACTGGCCTTGGCTTGCCTGGTGATGCAAAGCCGCAACAGCACATGAATCAGAAATCATGTGGTATTAGGCCTTTCAGAGTATTTGGAAGAAGAAGAAAGGCAGAAGGGTTCCTGGGCAGTCCTACCCCTTGACCCCAGTAAAAGGCCATGAGTGTTCGTCAGCATTTTAGTTGGTCATTTTCCTGATGCTTAGGTTACTTATTGATGGAGCTGTTTTAGATCCAAGAAATATATTGTCCTCCTGATTTATTCTCAGATGGTGCAGGGCCCATTCAGAGTTCAATGATTTCTTGTAACTGCTGCCTTGCAGGATGGATTGAGGTCTGTTCGGGGTGATAGTTTGTCAGGTAGTGCTATGCTTGCAGGAGATTATGTTGATGGGTTTTCAAGTGAAAGGGTCAGGAAAGAAAGAGAAAGGAAAAAGAGTAGGATTAGTATAATGTTTAACCTTGTCCAAAACAAAGTGAGTAGAAAACATGCCAAATGCTTTCATTGCACCAAATGTTAGAGCTTTGAAGATATTTGGTGGAAACACAGGGTTTTTTTCAAAGATTTAATGTTAGAATCTGCCTGAAGCATAGATTATTTTTCCAGCATCTTACTAGACTGTAAATTTTGAAGGGAAAAATACATAAGCTGTTCTAATTTAATTAAAAAAAGGGCCTACTGTTGCTTACTGCCTGTTCTGGCCCCTTGTCACTGAATAATCAAATCAGAAACTCAAAAATACTAATTTGATATCAATGACCAAAATTTTGCATTTATATAAACTTAGTTCAATTTTATTTTAAATATAAACATTTCTGTATAAATATATCTACATTTCCTATATTAATTTTTAATATCTTGTTAATTAAAAGTAGTTGAATTTCATTTGAAAGAAAATAATTTTACTGGGTAAAATGAAACAAAGATTTCTTTCCTCTCTCCCCCCCCCGGAAGTGTAGATAAATTGCCTTAAAGCTTTAGAAGAAAAAATGCAAATGCGAATTAAGCTACCACTTGTATATCAAGAACAGTGTTTATTTTTGTAATACAAGATAACTTTTTAATAGTGTAAGGTAATTATCAGTAAATGAATTGTTGATATGACCTTAAATGTGGAAAACAAGGTTACATGAATGGTCCAGGATGCTCAGCCCTATCAAGAAGGGAGTAAGAGAGATAAATGTGTTGAGGACAGGGTGCTCCCCGTGCCTGGATGATAAAGCTGGAATGTAAGCACCCATCACAGAGGCAGGTCGAGCGCACGATACAGCACTGTTGCAGATAAATGAGAAGTGGTATGTATGGCTTGTTTTGATCAAAGGAAGATGTTTTAATCACTGTATAGGAGGAGGAAAAAAAAATAAAATCAAATGACGGTGTATTTGACTTGAGAAGTGTTTTTCTGCTACACTGCTGGCCTGTAATATCCTTATGTTGTTAGTCCTGTGCCTTGTGAACACAGTGGCCTTTGCCACTAGCCCGAGACTCTGGTCACTCCTTGTGGAATAAAATGAACACTGGAGTCTCGTGGTACTGCTGTTGATGACTCCATCAGCTACTGCAACAGAAGCTAATCTTCCTTTTCCATGCTTTAAACTCACTCCTTCAGTTAAATTCCATCATTTTCCAAACTCTCATCCCACCCTACAGCCTTAAGTACGCCTCTTGCTTTTGGCTTTTGCTTTTACTTAGTCTTAGGTCTACTTTGTAATATGACCTGCCAAGTTCTTGTGATAATACATGAATTGAGCATGCAGGAACTGGAATATTTTGAAATGAGTGATACCAGCATGGAGCTGCTGCCCTGGAATGCTGTCAGCCAGGCACAGCGCCAGAGATGGCAGGGCTCAGTGAGTCAGCAGCCACTGAGTGGGGATGTGAGGAGAAGGCAAAAAGGGACGACTCATGGTAAAATAGTGTGCTTAAGGCAGAGCTTAGCTAAGTTCAGGTAAAGTCAGACATTAGGGAAGCTTTTGGCACATAGAGAGCTGGGCTAAGCAGAGCGCGGGGCTGTGCTGAGAGCCATCTCTTTGGAGTGCAGCTCTGTCACCTGTGTGCTCTGAATGAGTTGTAGTTCCAAAATACCCAAGTTTTGATGATGGATTGTGTTAGCAGGTGAAAACTTCTAAAATTCCCTCTATTTTTATAGATGCCAAAGCCATATGGGAGTATTTTTCTGACATCTGGGATATAGTATGACCTGGTTGGAATATGATCTTTAAAGGTCTCCCAACTGGAACTGTTCTGTGATTTTATGATGATATACAAAGAATACGGGAATATGATTTTTTGTCACTAGTGAACAATTCTCATTGTTGAAATTTTTATTTTATTGCTCTTCTGGCAAACCAGCTCATTTAATTTTCTGATTAGGAGTCTGAATGGAGTTTTGTCTGCTTTTTTAAGCTTTTAATGGATAGAAGTATTTAAGATCTACTGCAGCAATGTTACAGAGCCCAGTACTACCAAAGCACTGTTGATTTTAAATGTGAGTACCCAGATAATCAGTAAGAAGATGGAGACTAAGATAAAGGAAAAATCAGGTATATCTTCAGATATATTGTGAAACTGGCAGTTAACCACTGGATTTACACTTAATCCAGATTTGTCTGATTGGTTTAAGGGCTGATTTGTGAATAGCTTGATTTTTTTTAATATGCTAGAAATGGCAAAGTCAAAAATTGTTTTGAATGGATTTTTTTGTTTCCAAGTGTTGGCCCAGAATTTGAAAACAGTGGAAGTTCGAAAGTTGAAAAAATGCTTTTAGAATTTGAGAACTCTTTAAAAACAAAGCAGGAAAAATTTCAAGTGAAAAACTATTAAGAATTAAAGTTGGCACATAAAATGTTTCTGAGTTTTCAGAGGTCCTCTTGCCCGCTTTCTTTTTGAATGCTGTTAGAGAATATGTATGGAAACATTTAATTCTATTCAAAAGACCAGGAAGGCTTAGTTGTTTTTCAATCATCCTGTATAGTCACAGCCTCCAGCCACCTTCTCTCACTTCTTATGTCTAATAGAAATAGAGAAAATATGTATTTCTGACGGTTAAGTTTTCTCTTCTGGTGAACAAACCTGGAAGTAATAGCATTAAGAGCTCTTCCTTAAACAGACTGAACCAGTCCCTTGACTTGCGCAAAATGATTTTATCTCAATGATTTTCTTTGTCTCCCAATTTAGTTAAAACTTTTTTTTTGTTTTGTATTGGAGAATGACAGTTTTTGCTGTCAATGGGAATTTCGGTGTTTTCAGCGTGACAATTAAGCTTCATAAATAAATGTATTAATTTAATTTTAAAATCAACCACATGCTCTGTTATGGGAAATGTCATTTTGAGGTGAACTAACAACAGGAGAAATAATAGTCTGGCAAATAGTCAAGTGTGTTAAATGAAAGTTAATTTTCTCCACTTTTCAAAATTAAAGCATAAGAAAAATCATTTACCTCATTTTTAACAATTTTTTTTTTGACTCTGTAAATCATATAACCCCGAAAGATGACAGTTCAGTGAATTATTTTCAGTATCTATAAATCTTGCCTCTGATGCAGTTAAAGCAGAGAAGTTTTTTGGCTAGAATGGGATGTCTCAGCAATAGATTTGTTTCTAACATATGCTGAAGGAAGCTCATATTTTATTTAAAAATAATATGGTTTTAATTTTTTGTTCATTTCCCTCTGCTTCAGCACTGAAGATAAGAATTACAACTTGGAATTTTACTGAAATCAAAGGAAAATATTCCTTTGCTGAAAAGAGCTGACAGCGTAAAGTCAGCAGGATCTTCCTCTGTGTGTTGCAGTCATCTCTTAGCTGCTTGGGAACTGGCCACAGTGTAGCTGCTGCTATAGCATAAGTCCTCAGCTAAGAGAATTTAGTCAGCTGAGTAGTTTGTATTGCAAAGACATTTAAACAGCAGTAATTTAATATCTTGTATATCTCTCTGTAAGGCTGTATGGAGCAGTGAAAACATTGGGTATGTAACAAAATTGACTGCAAAAGCCTTCACATGGTCTAGTAGTTAAGTGGCCAAGATCAAAATATAAGATAGGAACTTCTTCATATTATTAGATGTTTGGTCAACTAGAATTTTGAGTCTTGCGTTTGATTTTTTTTCTCCTTCATTTTCACCCCCCCCAATCATATGCTGATGTTATTACAAGTCTCTCAGTAAGAAGTCAAGTAAATAGTCTTTGTTTTGCCAGTCGGCTATTGAATGGTAAATACTAGTATTCTAAGGAGAGGAAAAAAAAATAGCTTTAAGCTGGAATAATACTTTGAAGGGAAAAAAGTTTGCAAATGTAATCCCAGGGTTAAACTGGACATTTATCAATAATGTTGCTTTACAAATAAATAGACCATTTCCTTTTTGTGATCATTGGGATGACAGCAGTAAATTATTCATCTGTGAACTCTGTTTCTGTACTGAATTGATGGCTCAGGTTCATTGTGCTTACCAGGCTGATTCATGTTCACTATGTAAATGGTGGAATAGCTGGCTGTGGTTACTACCTTGCTAATGAGCTAGAGCAGTGATGGAGAGATTTTGTCTGTCTAAGGGGAAGACAGATATTTCACCTAGGAAAAGAAAGGTTGGGAAAATATATTTGCTGTTTGATATTTTATTTGAAAGAGCAGATCAGAAAGAAATGTGTGACTTACAATTGGTTTATATCAGTCCTATCTTCCTTTACTTACCAGGATTTTCTTCTTTGAGGCATGTGTTCTTTGCAGCAGGAATGAAATAAATATTAACAACTGTCCTGACCCTGATTTGGAAATAAATTACTGAAGAATATTAAGTCTTAAGGGTGTTTGCTTTGAGTGTATTTCAGTTATCTTAGGAATGTATGCATCGGAAAACAGAGGTTATTGCCCTACTTTTTTCTTACCTTGGCTTTCAGTTAAATCTGGTTTCTGTTACAGTAGCATTGTCTGTGCTTGTATGCTGCTCAGTCCAGTGCTGGTCATCTGTGCATGTTTCCTATGTGACTGTGTGGCAGTTCTTACTCTTTCTGAACTAACGATTCCTGTCCGTTATTTTTGGTCTGTGTGTGTGGGGGTGGTCAGGCAGCTGTTTTTCACAACTGATGCAATTGCTAATATGTTTCCTATGCATTAAGGCAGACTTCTATTCAGTACCCCTGGGGACTGTAAACATCATTTTTATCATATTGGAACCACAGGCTCTGTCAGCCCAGTGAAGTTGTTCTCAATTAGTATGAGGCAGTCCAATTCAGAAGGGAATAGCTGCTCCTGTTTGAGCCCATTTTTCTTTGCGTGTTGCCTATACTGATTTCCAGCTGTTACTGTGCAGCTTTGGGGAGTTAATGGGGTTCATTGGGAGCATCTATCTCAAACGGAAATGCCTAAGTCAGTGTCTAGTTGAATGATTGGAGATTTTCACACACACACAAAACTGGTTAATACTCACTTAGCTAATTATCTCTCAGTGTACACAATCATCCTTTCCAGTCCAGTAATTAAACAAAATTAAGTGGAACCTTGCTAATTTGCGCTCATGTGGGGAACAGCCTATTACCAATTACTGAATTTTGTGAATGAGTGTAAATGAAAACAAGCATTTTTTAGAAACTATATAGTAACATGTACTGAACCTTATCCAATAATGCCACATCATTATTACACTGCCAATAACTCTCCTGTACATGAACAGGAAGTTAATATGCTGTAAATTGAGGACAGAATGTTTCTTATGCTGAAGTTTTCCCTTTATTAACTGTGTAAAGATTACTATATGGAGGTCTAAAGTCATATAGCACTTCTTGAATACTGTTCTGTTTTCTAATAGAGTTCAATGAGACCTTTAGAGATCTCATTACACTGTAATATAGCTTAAGTTTCTCCTCTTTGAAGCAGCTGCAGTTGTCACCATGGGTGCTGGAGCCAGCATGGCATTGTTCTTTGATTCTTTTGAGCTTCTGCAAGGGGACAAGAAGCTATAAAAAACAGCCGTTCCAAAAATCCAGTACATGTGAAAGACCAGTAACTGCCCTGGTACCTTTTCTGGAAGTAGTTTCAAAAAGTAGTGAAAGTAGTTTTTGCTGACAGTTCCCATGCGTGGCTCCCCTTGAAAGCTGTAATCTTTCTTTCAGAAGGCTCCCCTTCCAATCCTGTTTATAATGCCAGAGCAGACCCTGAGTTTCCTGGACATCTAGTTTTCTCTTAGACTTGGTTGGGTAGCCCCTAAAAAGAAGGCTGCCTTCTTTCCCACATCCTTTATACTAGCTTTATCTATTGCTTTTTATGATTACTGTCTGGATCCCAATGAAGTCCCAAAGCCCCTGGTGAGCATATGCTAAATAACTCCTGGCTATTGCCAAGAAGTTAGGCGTCACTTGCAGACTTAATCCTTGAGAGACAAAAGGCTAATTTGGCGCATTTTGGGATTTCTGTACCATCCCTGGCTTCCTCATCTGTACACCAAATAATGATAATCTTTTCATGTTCAGCTGTAATTTATCCTTATGTTCTTGCACCTGGTCTGAGACTTGGGGAAAAAAAATTAAGACCATCTTGTGCCAAAGTTTATTAGACTTCTGTTCTCTAGCTTCAGACACTACCTTTTCATTGTTTTCTATCACTTTTGAAGATAACAAACAGCAAATCTGAAGCCGGAGCACTTCTTCCTAACTGTGTTCTCACCATCTGCCTGTCTTTGGGAAAATTCCACTTCTGAAAAGAGTTAAATTTTTCTCTAAAGCCAAAATAATTCCTTTGCAACTTTAGCTTTGCAGTGATCCTTCTTAATAGCTGTGCATCTTTCCAAGGCTGCTCTCCATCCGATCTGAGGTGGTATCTGAATTTCTGTTGTTGGAATCTCTCCAGCGACAGTAACACAAAATGATTATAAAGTTTGGATGACAGTAACTTTTTGGAGATCCACCTTACAGAGAGAAAGGTGGAATGCTGTACGTAAGGCAGCCAAATTTGTGACCTAATGGCAAGATTATGACAACCTGTGAAGATGACCTGCTTTTCAGCTTAGACTACCTTTAATTTTCTGTTGAGACACCTAGATATGGGAAACTTCCTGTAAGCTGCAGGAGCCCTATGCCTTAAGCTGTTCATTTTATGTGATGTAATTTTGGGAAAACAAAGTGGGAAAATAATAAAGATTGTGTG
Organism: Myiopsitta monachus; assembly: GCA_017639245.1. Classification (NCBI taxonomy): domain Eukaryota; kingdom Metazoa; phylum Chordata; class Aves; order Psittaciformes; family Psittacidae; genus Myiopsitta; species Myiopsitta monachus. The sequence continues at coordinate 27,617,223 of CM029919.1, forward strand.
TGTTTGCTTGTATTGTACCCCGTGTCCTTTTTGTGGAGAAAGAACTTCTACTAGAATAAAAATGATATTTAGTAACCTTAAAGTTATGAAGAATGAAATATAAGACAAGGTTTTCTTTTATCCTCACTCCTTTACATTCTGACTTCCAAACCAGACTCAGTTCCCCCAACTGCCTAAGCAGAATTTATTTTCATTACAAATACAAAACCTGAGAGTGTAAACCAGTCCTAGGGACCCAAATGATTAAGTTGCTTTTTGAGACTTAGTTTTCTAAGTTATGTCATAGCTTATTCAGAAGTGTATTCTACCCTAATGTCATCATCCAGAAATAAAATATCCAAACCAATTCCATGAAGAAATCTGTTTTAATGGTCTTGTTCCATAACTTTGATGCAAGTTGGATTTAGTTAATTAGAAGTAAAACCCAGTACTACAATAGCTAATACATAAAAGCCAGTGAGCCAGTGTCATCTTTTTTGTCAGTAAAATCAGATGCCATGCTTGGAGTAGGTGGTGTCTGAAAGCAAATACTTTGCCCTCACTGCCTGTTTGTCTCTTCCCAACCTGTTGGGCACTCTCAGTCTATTTCTTGAGGGTATGGAATGAGAAATGGAGAAGACCTTGATGCTGTGCAAACACTGTTCAGCAACAGTCAAGACATTAATGTATTAACAGTATTGTTTTGGTCACAAATCTAAAACACAGCACCACACAAGCTGCTATGAAGAAAAGTAACTACAACCCAGCCAAGCCCAGTGCAGCCACAAAGATAATAAAAGGGCTGGAGAACCTGAAGTCTGAAGTAGGACTGAAGGAGCTGCATTTTCTCAGCCTGATGAAGAGAAGGCCAAGAGGAACTCTCAGTCTTTCAGTAGCTAAAATGATAGCTACAGACAAAGTAGACGTTCTCTCTTTGCAAGGTAGGAGAAGACCAATGGGAATAGTTGCTTCAGAAGGAATTCTATCCTAGGTATAAGAAAAAAGTCCTCACCATGTGATAAATTAGCCATCAGAATAAGTTGCCCAGAGAAGTGGTGAAATTTCCCTCACTGAAAGAATTCAAGATTTGGCTTGACAGGGGCCTGGATAAACCTAATCTAAGGCCATTCTTTAAGCAGCAGGTTGGACCAATGATCTCCAACCTGCTTTGCAATGATTCTTCATGAAAGCAAGGACTGTTTGTTTGGAGATTTTTTTAAGAATAATATTCTGAACACAGATGAAATGTAATAAAAATGTAAGATACCATTATACAAATTCCAAGGGAGTTTGAAACAAATGAAATTCCTACAACTGAAAAGGAAATGTAATTCAGTAAGCAATGCACTTAATATGTATCAGCATGTTTAAGGTGTGCTCCTCACGGTTCTGCTTAACTGGAGTGCTTAGTTTCTTCTCATGTGTTAGTTCTGTGATCCCTAAAATGAGGACAGTTGTCTTTTTTTTAACACACTGGAAGAATAATATCCAATAAGCACTACCTAACAATGAAAGTGCTGTTGGTGGTACTGTTTAGTTGCTTTTAGGCAACTTTTTCTTGTATTTATCAGATATTCCTCAGGGACAAGGCCATTTTGGGTTGAAATATATTGGTGTTTAAACAGCAGTGAAATTTCTTTTTTTTTCTTTCTTTTTTTTTTTTCCTTGTTAAAATAGTCTGGTTTTAAAACTTTAATAGGTACAAGCTCTCCTAGGACTAATGTTGTCAGTGTATATTTTTCTGTTACTGTTTCTGTAAAATTTTAGGTGTTTAGTTTTAGTTGGAAGAGAGATTGCTCAAAATATACTTTAAAGAGGTTTATTTTTGAGATTTTGAAAGAGGCAATAAAATCAGGCAATAAAAATATATTCCTGATATTGATAGATTTACACTGATTTTTGTATTGCAGTTCCTGATAGCACTGTGCAAGGGGCACAAATTGTGAATGCAAGGAAAACCATCAGACAAATACTGTCAGGAGCGGGAGGAGGAGTTCACTGAGTGTGTCATGTGAAAAAATACGCTTGTGTTGATTTTTCTTTCCTTCGAAATATGATGAGCCTTCTTCATATCATATACGTGAAAGTGTGACTTTTTTGTAGGGTTAGTACAAGAAACTAAAACAAAAATTGTGGCAAAATCATGATATGACAATTATGTTTGCATAAGCAATGTATGCTGTAAACATTTCTCTTTTGTCATTTTAAAATATAAACTGAAGAAGGACAATAGATCTGATTCTGTCCTTCATCAAAAGAAGAGTGGGTTAAAGCATCTGAAGTATGTGGATCCACCACAATAATTGTACAGGGACCCTTAAAATCTGTAAGGCTCACAGATGCAGTGTTTCAAAAAGGAAGAAAAGAAAAAAAATCCCCAGATTAAAGCAACCTTTTTTTTTTTCTTTTTAAAAAAATTATTTTAGTCATAAAGTAGAAATGAAGAACAAGGAAGAGGGTTAACTGTTGTCTTCCTCCCTCCTGGGAAATATATTGGACCATATGTTTGGAAATAAGCAAACTTTCTTTCAATTCTGTGGCAGCTGATGTTAGAAAACTCTTAGGATAGTGCAGTACTGACCTCCTGTGTCTCAGGATAAAACAAAATAAATGTGTGAGAAAATGTCTTGCAGTTATGAAATAACACGATGGCTTTTTCCTGACATGTAGGAAGAAAAGAGAAACTAGTAATGCTGTTCTCTATTTGAGCATTACAACACACTCATTTGGACCTTCATATTTCGTCTGCTGCTATCAGGCAGTATATGGACAGTAGTTTTTGCCAGGAAACTACATATTAGCACTAGTATTTTCATGAGAATGGGTGAATCTATGGGTTTTTGATCTTTCTTAAGTCTTAAAAACATTCACCGTCTTAGTATTGCGCTTATTATTATCCCATTTTCTTTCTTCTGCAGTCTTGAGGTGACACATCAAATTAATGCCTGAGTTGTGAATTAAGCAAGGAAAAAGGTACTTGTAAAGCAGGCCGAGGCTGTGAAGGTCTTGAACATAGTCCATCTGTTATTTATTTCCTGTTAAATTTTGTGTCTGTTAATTTTTATTTCAGTGAGTTTCCTTTTGTTTTTACAGTCTTCTATTAATAATCTGTCCTTTTTTCATATTTCACCCGCATCGCACTTTTCGGTCTCTTAACTTTTTCTCTGATCTCCTCTAAAAAGAATTTTGCATGTACTCAAATAGCATAGTTATCTGTCAAACTCGTAGCTATTTCATCCCTAAAATTTTGTTCAAAAGTTCATGTTTGCTTTTGTAAAACAAATAAGGAAAGCTTTATGTTGGACTCTTTTTCTCTGGAAACCCTTGGTTGTGGAAAGTAATTGATTGTTATGTCAAGATGCAGTGGAATCCAGCCTGGGAGGATTGATTATGAGCGTAAAGAAAAAGGCTCCATCTCTGCTGATGGGTGAGGGGGGGAAGGGAGATGAAAAGGAGAAGAAAAAGGAGGGGAGCGCGGGAGAAAGAAGAGGTGAAAAAGAAAAAACTTTAAGCATTTAGATGTCTTTGATGGATTGTGGCAAACAGACCTTCTTAGAACATGTACTGTGTTCTTGCTAATTATTTTATGATATTTGTATGCTAATGTGGTAGGGACTGGAGAAATTGTTACAATGGTAGTGAAGCCACCTTGTGTTATTCTCTCAGTTTCTCAAGTGTTCGTGGCATGTATATTAAAAATTTCAGTCGTGTTTCTGGCTTGTTATGGAGGGTTTTGAAGCCTTTGCAATGTTACAGCATTGGGTGGTGAATATCTTTTATAGTTTTAATTAGTCAATACTGTCATCAGTTCTCTGCCGTGTGATAAGGGAAGACTGAGCATTATATGTGCATTTCTAACCTGTATATTTAGGACTTAGAAATGGGTAAGTAAATTACAGGAAATTCTTTAATTCACTAGTGTGAGTTTTACACTGTCTGTATTGTTTTCAGAAAAGAAAAGATACATAGATGGTATTTCAGAATGTGTTGCAAAAGGGTATTCAGGAGCAAACTCTGCTCCTGCCTTCTGTTTTCTCCACATTGAGGGTCAGCTGATAATGTGAGTGATGGCTCAGCAGGGGCCTGAGAAACCTTTCTCAACCTCATCTAGAGTCTCTGTGCATCCCAGTATGGATGGAGATAGCACATCTGGCAGTATTTGCTTTGAAGCAGGAAGTGTGAGTTTGTGATTGTGGCACCGTCTCCATTGCACTGCCTGGCAGAGCAGCTTAAGCATGTGAAAAGCATACACTGCATCCATTCAAAATGTGGTTGAGCATCTGTAGCCATGTACAGTGCCTTGAATTCCTGGCAGAAATTCCAGCTGAATCAGCTAGAATTGCACCTGGCACTTCCATAGCACTATGGTAAAAGGAACGGGTTGACCTAAACTCCAGATTAATGTGGATTTAGTTATGGACTTCTCAATAAAATCAGTGCTGACTTTAAGGGCTGTATATCACTTTGGAGCCGATAATATATCCTGCGCTTGGGTAATTTTTACATTTTTCTTGAGGAGAAAGAAGAGTGTCCTATTTTGCTTACTGAGCCTTTCTTGGTTGTGAGATATGTATGTAATTACAGGAGTCATGGAATTGCTTTTGTGTAATCATAGGAATCATAAACAGGTTCATGGGAAAGATGGTGTTTCTCTGGGCTCTGCTGGAGCTTTTTTGATGTTTAAAGAAGCAAGATGTGTGGAATTCACAGAGGATTTCAGGCTGTAGTTAAAAGTAAGTTGGAATTTGTTTGACCTTTTTCCCTCTGCATTCTTTCCAGAGCATTAGGTGCTGAGGTCAAACTGAAATGTGTCACTGGTCAGTGTCTGAATTTAATTAGTAGGCAAGGACTTGGAGAACTCCAAAATACAAGATGCTTAATCACCACCTACCCATTTCAAATAAAAACAGAACATGATCTGTTTGTGTTTTCCTTCCACCAGCTGGTACAGTTTTCTTGAATTTGTTTGTTTCTAAATTCAAGGTTTAAATGTGGGAAATGTTACAGAAAACTGTTGTGCTACCAGCCTGGATTATGACATCTGTGATGGTTTATGTGGACAGTCACTATTATATATTACTCTTAATAACAGAAATTATAAACTGTTTACCGTATTTGCAGAATGGATTTCCTTACTTCCTAGTCAAAATTGCAAGCTTTGCAGTGATTTATACATAAATCCAAGAAAAATGAAATTCATACATTTTACTCTTAAAGAACCAGATACTGTTGTAGATGATTATGATGAACTGTGATATAAATACCCCCTGATACTTAAAAAAAGGAATCATTTCAGCTAGTTGAGGTTGGCTTTCCTAAGCCAGAACACAGTAGTTATACTCTTCATCTTGGTAACAAATATGTTTGCAATAATTCAAAGATTTTTGTGCTTGAAACTCATCCTGCCTGATTTCTCTACATACTACTAAGCATTTAAAATAATGGAAGAGAGAATGACATGCTCTGAGAGAGTTTCGTGCCCCTGGTTTGAAAACACTATGCAAAGACTTGAATTGTTTTACACATAGTCTTTCAATAGTTATAACATCAAAGACAGTGGAAGCAAGAAATTCTAGGTTATTGAGTATGCATGATAGGGAGTTTTGGTAAAATAATCCACCTTTGATAGATATTGATTATTTCCCTGTTACCAAAATGACTCTCTCTAAATCCTTTTCAAAATACAATTTAGATACAGCCTTTAATTCTAAGTCATTTGCTAACAGTCATAGAATCACAGAATAGTTAGGGTTGGAAAGGACCTCAAGATCATCTAGTTCCAACCCCCTTGCCATGGGCAGGGACACCTCCCACTAAACCATGCCACCCAAGGCTATGTCCAACCCGGCCTTGAACACCGCCAGCGATGGATCATTCATAACTTCCCTGGGCAACCCATTCCAGTGCCTCACCACCTTTACAGTAAAGAATTTCTTCTTCATATCCAATCTAAACTTCCCCTGTTTAAGTTTGAACCCATTACCCCTTGTCCTATCACTACAGTCCCTCATGAAGAGTCCCTCCCCAGCATCCCTATAGGCCCCCTTCAGATACTGGAAGGCTGCTATGAGGTCTCCATGCAGCCTTCTCTTCTCCAGGTTAAACAGCCCCAACTTTCTCATCCTATCTTCGTACGGGAGGTGCTCCAGTCCCCTGATCATCCTCGTGGCCCTCCTCTGGACTTGTTCCAACAGTTCCATGTCCTTTTGATGTTGAGGACACCAGAACTGCACACAATACTCCAAGTGAGGTCTCACGAGAGCAGAGTAGAGGGGCAGGATCACCTCCCTCGACCTGCTGGTCACGCTCCTTTTGATGCAGCCCAGGGTATGGTTGGCTTTCTGAGCTGCAAGAGCAGCAAGAAGCCAAGACTTCCAAGACTTGGGTGGTGTGGTAACAGCGTTTGCCAGTGAAGGCCGAGGCAAAGAAGTCATTAAGAACCTCAGCCTTCTTCAAATCCAGGGTAGCCAGTTCTCCTGATAGCTTCCGGAGGGGGCCCGCGTTGTCCGTAGCCTGTCTTTTATTTGCAATGTACCTTAAAGAATCCCTTCCTGTTATCTTTCACATCCCTAGCCAAGTTTAATTCTAAGTGGGCCTTAGCTTTCCTAACCTGGTCCCTAGCTTCCTGGACAACATTCCAGAGTAGATGGGATATTTAGCTTGTGGTGCTCTAGTTAGCACTGCATTGTGCTCTTGGTAGAATATGCCAGTGCAGAGCCCTTGATGCCACTTTTGAACTGGATTCCCCTTGGATGCCACATGGATTCAGTCCTGTGGTGGTGCTGCTGTATTTTCAGGGCTCCTGATGTTTATCAGCGTTTATTTCTCACTCTGTTCCTGGTGTGTCCTTTATCTCTGTTCAACAGGACTCCTCTTTCTAGCTTGAACTAATAAATGCCTCAGCTGGTATTTACCATTAATTAATAATTTCAGGGGATAAAGTATTTTTCAGAAATTTAGCTGGCAGGTGGAAATGGGCAAAGGAAGTTTGCCCAACACCGTGCTAGTTAAAAGAAATTAATGAAAAGAAATAAAAATTAATCAGGTTACCAGTCAAGGGTTATCTCACAGCAGTCGTGCTTAATCTTCTTAGTGCACAATATGATTGTGATGATAAGTTTCCACACATGTATGGTGATAAATGGTTGCTATTCTTTGATGGCAATGATTATATTATACATGTTGGCATTTAGGGAACACAGTTGCATTTTTTTAGAATATTCAATCTTCTTGCCATGTTTTCATCTATTGTTTTCACTGACAGCTGGAATAAGACCATGAAGTCAAGTGGCAGAGGCCGTAAAGATCTCTGGTTGCTGAACTGCTTCTCTGCTTCAATTTTCAAGTTAGGTTTGCTTGCTATTGTTGTTATTTTTTCTGCTTCTACTTGGTGGTTTATTTTATTTATAAAATAAAAAAGCTAACACTTTATGTCAAAGTCTCTAAACTCTGCCTGTGAAATTGTAATTAGATATGTTGTGGGTTTAATTAGTAATGTGCAGAAGTAACATGTCATGTAATTGCATAAGCACAAAGCAGAGGTTTTTCATGAAGGCAAATGAACCTGCAGATTTTCTTTGCTTTCCCCCATCTGAAAAATTAGTCTTGCATAATCTTCATATTTCAAAGTAATTACTAATCTTAGTTTGGGATGGTAATAATCATCTTGAAGCAGTGAGACTTTAGAGAAGTTTTAAATGCTTTGTGCAGTTACCACTGTTTTTGACAAAAAAATTCCATGTGAAATTTGAAGATGGTTTCTTTTTAATGTAATTTTAATTGACAGATCAAGAAATGTGGGTCTTTGGTCCTCTGTACTCACCTACTGCTCTGGCCCTGCTGCTGTTTCCCTCCTTCTTCTAGTTTTTATTTTCTGTATTGAGTTGCCTTCTTTGTGAAATGAGTATTTCTGGCTGTTTCTGCTGCTCTTTTACTAGATGGCATGTGGAGGAGCTGGAGGGGAGGACAATGATAAACCATTAGCAAAAATATAATAATTAATGTAATATTACAAGCATTGAATTAAACCTGCTATTTAGTTATAATTCAGGATGGCTTCACATTTATTTATTTATTTATTAAAATGAGTTGCCATGTGTCTAACACTGCCGTCCATTTGCTGGATTCCCTTTGCTTTGTGGTAGCTTTTATTTGTCTAATTGCGTATATTTTAATAGTTAACATTTTCTATTTCTACCTCATTTGATGCTGGTGCTATTAACAAAGAGAAAACTGAGACCAGATGGTTGCCAAACAGTGAAGCCACCTGGTATTCCAGCAATGCCAGATATATTTTCCCCTCCTTTTTTCTTTAAAAAATTACTGAGACAGGGTCAGGATTACTTGAGGATCCCAAGAATGTTTGCATGCAGCCAGACAAATAGCCCAAATCCTCTTGAATTTATCCTTGCAATTATTTTCCCCTGATGTTCTTCTCTCCCTCAGGTAGCTCCGTCTCACTCTCCCTTCCCACTATCGCAATCCCATCTCCCATACAAGATCTGTGCTGCTGGTTCTCAGGCTCATGGTTTGTATACCTTGCTCCCTCCAGCTGTCTCTGAGGCTGCAGGTGAAGGCCTGGCCCTGACCACTCTCTGCTGCAGGGTGTGCAAAGTAGCTCTCATTGGAAGCAGAATCCAGTGGTGAGCATGCCAGGAGTCATCCAGAAGCTTCTCCCCACCACTTGGGCTATTACTAGTGTGTAGCAAATAAGTTAAAAAACACCTTGGAGAACAGGGCATTTTGGATGCAGGAGCCTGTGGCTTGCCATCTGATGCCTTGTTGATTTGAGGTCCAAATCTGAACTGAAGTTGTCAGGAGTGTGATAGTGTGATCTGACTGAGGATACAAGATGATCTATGATCATAGACTGAGGTTGCAAGAGTGCACACACAGAGTACAGTTTGTTATGAGTGGCAGGAGTTAGACTAAGTTAACCAAAAATATTTTTTCTCTAGTATGAATTGCATCTATGCTCTGCTCCTTGTGCCAGTGCCGTATGCTGCTATGAGCTGCACCATGTGCACAGTGACAGATGAGCTGTTCAAATGTGTGCTTCTCACAGAATTCAGAAGTCTGGTATAGGCAGTGCCTGTGTCAGTATTGATATATCTTTGAGATAAGAAGCGTTAACACAACATATTGATGCAGGTCTCGGTCAGAGAATGGGGTATAACTCCTCACTTAGCCACTGCCAGCCCTTCTCTGTCTCCTCTCCTTCCTTCCTCTGCCTCGGTAGCCAGCTTCCGGGGCCCTGCTGGTTTGTAGACCCCAAATAGCTTGAGTGACACTGATGTGAAACCCTGGGCACTGTGGCTCAGTGAGTATAGATGTCTGAACACTCTGGTTGCTTTCTGGCAGAGAGAAGAGCTGCCACTATGTCAGCTGTTAGGAAATGCCCAGGTTACTACAGTATTCTCTAGCCTGAACACACTGTGCTAGTAGCTGTGCAAATTCCACACAACCCGCCCCGTATCTGCCTGAAAAGAGCTTACACTCCGTGTGTAAGAGTCAGGAGAAGGATGCAAACAGTTGAGGAAATAAAATAAATAGTTAAGTTTGGTATTCAGCAGTGTAACAGCTGTCTGTAATGCTGAGTGTATGCTGTACATGTATCTACTCATTTCTTAGATTTCTTTCCTGTGCTGTGATCTGACAGTGGTGGTTGGCAGCTCTGAACTCTCTTCTCAGAGCCCTCTGTCTTATGTTGGGCATATGGTGTCTCTATTTCTTTGCTCACTGTTCTTTTACGTTGTGTACCTGTTTCCAGCATGTTCTGCAGGCGTCAGAAAATGCAATCATCCTTCATTTGGGAGGTTTTGAGTTTCACTATCGCTCTACCAATGACTGCCTCACTGCTAACATGATCTCCGTACATGGCTGTAAGCTATCATGCCTAACAACCACTTTCAGACACTGACTCTAGTTGAAGCTGGTTTCCTAGAGTTTTCCTAGAGTTTTCCCGCTGGTTACAGTAGGTTGTACGTAGTCCCATTACAGCGTACGCAGACCAATGTGTCCTCCAGCAGGAGATATTTCAGGGAAAAGACATCAGAGTAGCATCCCTTCAAAACTTTCCACCTTTTGGAAAATACTCCTTCATATCTTTCCAGCAAGCAAGACTTATAACGTGTGTTTAGGCTTTGTGATATGAAAATAACATGACAATGTCTTGCTGGAAGTATCCCTAGAAGTGTTCAAGGCCAGGTTGGATGGGGCTTTGAGCAACCTGGTCTAGTGGAAGGTGTTCCTGCCCATGGCAAGGTCCCTTCCAACCCAAAATATTCTATGATGATTCTATGAAATAATGCCTACAAAGTGCCTGCCCAATGTTACTCTTATTTGGCCTGTTTAAGCAACAAGGCATAATGATGATTCAGACGTGCTTTACAGAGGCAGTTGCATTGGGTGACAAGGATGTTGATTTTTGGGGCTTTTCCATTGTAAAGAGGCAGCGTTCGTCTTCAGATTTCTTTTCTATATTACATTAGAACTAATTTTGCAATATTTGCCATTTCTCAAAATACGTGAATGTACACTGAAGTTGACAGGAGACCTGAGGATCTTCCTGCTGTGTGTAACTGCATTTTCCTGCAGCAGAAAATACTAAAAATTGCTAAGGAAAAGGACAATCAATGTTTGCAGTCTGGGAAGTTTGTATCTAATCTCTGTAATTCCAACCAGTATGTTGGAAAGTGCAGTTGCCAGAAGTTGTGCCTTTTCCTCTTATGCCTGCGCATGAGGGTACTGTGGGCTTTGGACAGAATTCTTTGCGCTTAATGAACATTTTGGTGCATTTAAATGCATATTTTTTTTTCAGCCTGTTTGATTTGTGCAAGCTGGCTGCATTACTTGCAGAAACTGTATTTATCTGTGGAATATACTTCCCTGCACAGGCGAATTGAACAGGGCACACCAAAATCCCTGTTGCATCTTACCTGTAGGGATATGTTGTGTCCTGGGATATTAAAAAGGGGATAGCATGCTGGCTGAGCATAGGCTGCGCCTTCTCCCTTCCAGAGAAACAAACCTCTAAAAAAATATGCAAACAATTTCATATCTAAGAAAATCAGCATCTGTCAGAGGTTTGGTGGGGTTTTTTTGACATTATGGGCCAGTCATCTCATTTGCTTGCATACAAATAGCACATACAATGTCTATCATTACTGTGAGACTATCCCTGCCGTTACTCTTCCTTCTTTAAAATAAAAAGATTAGGTTGTCTTGGGAGGCTGAGTTCCTGCTTATTAGAGGTGAGAAAGAAAAATAAACTCTACTGTAAGTTATAACAATTTTTATTAGTCTATTTTGTTTTACAAGTAGAAGGCTTTATAGTAATGATAAAGCTCATCTGTGTAGATGTTTTCAAAACCTAAAAGTTGGAAGGTAGGACGTATATCGATTTAGTAATATCTTTCCTCTCTTAGAAGCAATGACCTCTCTCCTGATTTTCCCTGGTCAGTAGAGGAAAAAAAACCCCAACCCAAACCCTGAGCCTGTGGCCTTCTGTGCTTGGAACTGAAAAATAGTTTTATTATACATTTCTAAGGAAGTTTTGAAAAAGCAGCTCAGGATAGCATTTAAATAACAAAGATCCTTCTTATTCCCACCTTCTCTCCACTAATGGCTGTTCAACAAAGGGAGCAGTTTTTACAGCTGGGGTGATTTGTAGCTGTTCTCCTCTTTCTTTTCCCTTCCTCCCCTCCTGCTCATTGTTATTAGCTAACATCTCTGATAAGAAATGCAATGTGTTGCCTTTGTCTGGTCCTTTGGGATGCCTGCTCTTACTTTTCTGAAAGTGTTGTGGTGTTGTTTTTTTGGTTGGTTTTTTTAAGTTTTCAATTAATTTCTGGAATAATTTCTCTAATTTATAGACTTTTTTTTTTATTTTTCTTTTTTCTTTTCTTTTTCACCTGCTTTTTTTTTTTTTTTCTGTGTGTAAGCTGGCCCTGCTGCTACACCCCACTTTTTGCTCTGATCCTAGCCCAGCCAACTGTCACTTTTTAGCCTGCAGGGAACCTTCTGGTACTAACATTCCTGCCTTGTTTTTATTAGAAGGGCATCTCTCACTACATATCCTTCGCTGTTTGAAGCTTAAGTCATGTGTATTCAGTAGGAATGAATAATGGATTTATTTAAAGGGTACCTTGCCCTTCTCATTCCTTTGCACATCATAAATAACCACTCTTTTAGTTTTATTTTACATACTGCTCTACAGGCGCAGTTTGAAAAAATCTGGTGATTCAGCTCACAATTTAAAAAACATGGTGCTGTGTGCAGCTGATAGTTTCTGCATCTGAAAACTGATCCCACAACAAACTCAGTACTGGCATCAGTGTGCAGCTCTAGAATTCTTAAGTTTAGGAAACTGGTCATGAATTTATTTTGAAGCAGCTCACAAATACAGCATGGCAGGAGGTACATAGAAAACATGATCAGGATTGTTGGAGCTCTCCATTGAGTTAATTTCACCTGGCTTTAGATATCTTTTTAAGATATCTAAATACCTTTTAGGTGGTTTTAAGATGCAATTTTTTAAGTTTTGTTAAGGTGTTTTAAATATCTTCTTCAGGATGAGTCAAGTTGTTCTCTGAAAAATGCATTTCTCTCCACTCACTCTAAAAGGAGGTTTGTTGATGAGGTCATGTGTAGGTGTCTGTATTAAAGACATCTGCTTTTTGTCTGATGAGCCCACTGTTCCTGGCCATTTATCACCACCAGAGGAGTTCTCTAGGATAATGGCTGTATTAAAGGATAAACTGAAATTACTTTGAATTTTTCTATTAACTGTAATGTGCTTTAGCCTAGGCTCCCAAAGAAGGTCCTAAAATTAAAGGCCAGGCTTGGAGGATCATTTAAGGATGTTAAAGTGAGAGCCTGAGCGGCAAGCATTTTTATGGGAGTGAGATGAGGGTACTGGATGTATTTTTGTTGCATTCTACTTAGATAACTGACAAATGGCATGGCCTAATTTCCCTGTTCCCACCAACGCTGCAAAACTATCCCTAAGTTGCTATCTTCTCAGTGTGGTGCTTTCCCTTGAGTATGTGGCTAAGAGTTTTTGGTGTGTATCCCTTGGGTGTTGTAGCTGCAGGAGTCGAGGGCAGCCTATATTGCTTTCGCCGTGAGTTGTGGCAGGACTGGGGATCGATTCCTGAAGTGCATTGGGAAACGTGAGCTTGAGCCAGGGACTCTGGGGTGATGAGCCTGTATCCTCTTTGCGAATGAGACAGATTACCTGTGTAAGCATTTTCTAGGTGTAGAGGCAAACAATTTAGAGGTACTGGGAATTGTATACTCAGATAATTCATGCATCAGAGTGGATGAAGAGTCAGAACTACGTTGCAATGCTGATTTTACTGGTGTCTTTGATGTCTTCTAATCTCAGTTCATGTGGCTGTGATTTTGGAATTGTATGAATTTCCTGTGTTTCTGACAGTTTCACTGCTTGTTGTTATCATGGTATTTGAGAGGCTGATTATGTAAATATTAGATTTGCCTTTATGGGAGGCTGCCTACATAGTGAATTCTTTAAGAAATTATTCCCTCTGAGTAATGCACATAAGAGGCTACACTGAGGATTAACATCTGCAGTGATTCAGTTCTCTTCACAAAGACCTGTCTTTTGATAGTTTTTGGAATTTTAGTTGAGACAAAACAGTATTTTCTGTGTTTTTCACCTCTGCAGCTGATATTTCTTAAGAGTACCTGACATTCAGAGTTGAAAATAAATGAAAATTTAAACATAAATGGCTGAGCTGTCTGCTATGTATTTTCTGGTATGAAACTGTCTTTCTTAAATGTATCATCTTCCATTTACCTTCCTTTCTGTCCTGCTTTAAAATAAAGAACAAAATGGAGAATTTACAGTCTCAAAAAATGGGGTTTGCTGTCATGTTCTATCTGTGGGTGCCAAGCTGCAGCCATTAACTGACAGTTAATTCTGTGGACTTTCATATTGTTTTCCCTTTTCATTTCCACCTTTCAGAAAGTAATTCCCTTCTAAAGCACTAGGGTACCTTCATGGTGCCTTCACTAAGCTTGTGTTTTTATCTTTGCTACTGAGTGGCAGAAAGATAACTGGGAGGGCAGAAAAAACCTAAGGATTTCAGAATCTGCTTACAGTTAAATGGAAAATATAGGTAGTCCCTCTTCCCTGCCCTTGGCTCTACAGAGACAGAGGATATGACTGCGTGAGACATCTATAACTAATATGGTAAAGTGAGCACAGTGTTTGTACAGTGGGCATAGATTTTGCAACCAGGCTTGCACTGAAGGCTTCCACTTGGTGTATCAGTTTCCAAGACATAATCAATAAATGGCAAACTAAGCAGTTGTAAGCAGCTTCCATAAGAGCACCTAAAGGTAAGCGATCCATTATCTCTGTGGAATAAGTGATGGCACGTCCTTACCATGGAAGCAGAAGAGGAGTTGTAGGAAAATGAGACGCAAAGGATAGTTACTTATGTGACTGGTATGTAACGTGCCAGCTACATGGCATCTGAGTGACAGACACAAGGGACTGCCAGTTTGCAAAGCTGTTAGCAGAGGCCGGAGGGTATGACTCTATGGTCCCCTGTTGTTTTTCCTAATGTATGTGTGCCTGCACGTCTGCATTGCTCAAATCTAGATTTTCCAGATCCTTTTCCTCTGCACTTTGTTCTGGACTGCATTCTGGTTGCTCTCAGTTGGACTCATTTCAGTCTCTTCTGCTACAGCAGGGAATGTTCCCTGATTTTTTGGCAGTTTTCACAGGTTTTTACCCCCCCCCCCCCCCCCCGCACGTTATGTGCTTGCTTCTGCTGCCTGTTAGTGTTTGTTTTGGTTACCTTTTGTAATATATGACTACAGCTTGCACTGTATTACAGTTGGTCTGTATTACAGTTTTCTGAAGTCAGTCTTCTTTATATCCCTTCTGGGGTCAATCTTCTTCACACCCCATGATGTATTTTTCCGGTCAGTTTTTGGCTTGATTCTTTGTGTGGATTTTCCGTACTCTTTGGACCAGTATGGCCCTTGTCTTATTTGGAAGATTTATTAGGTAGGTTTAGGGGTGGGTGTGGGTTATTTGGTGAGTTTTTGCAGGCAGGGGAATGCTTGGGGTTTCTTTCCCCCCACTCAGAATTGCTGTTGTGGTTGCCTGTCTTTTCTATGGATGTGCATTTTTGGGTTATATCTTTCTGGTACCCAGTGGGCAGATGCCTCTGAGCTCTGATAGTACTATGAGGTAGCTATGAGCATGACCATGGTTTGCATGGCGCTGGGCCCGAACTAACATATCCTGCCTCTCAGCAAGACTTACTAGCTGAGTCTTGATACACTAGCCAACCAGCAGTTATACATTTACTGTCCACCTTGGAGAGTAAGCAGAGCAAGCTCACATGTGACTGTGATTTACTGCATTCTTCCTCCAGAGTATACAGCTCATGAGTATATAATTTTCCTGATGGTTGCCTGACCATTCTCCTTTCCAATGGAGATAACAGCCAGGAGGAGACTACATGTATAGCTCAGACCCTGGACTTAAAAACCATGATATAGGATTTAGCAGATCTGTACATGAGGCATTTAAATGTTGTGTTGTTTGTTTTTTTTTCCCCCTTAACCCTTTTATGTCTGATAATTATCTTTCTGTTTGGAGAAGCTTGCCGTCACTGGTTTCATTGTTGAGGGTATTATTAAAATTTGTGGTAATTTATCAGGTTGCATTTAGATTATATACATCAATCTTTAATTCTGCGCCTGGAGATGAGTTATAGCAAAGGCAGATCTGCCTCTGTAGAAACCCTTCACTTCCTCAGACTTCTGCTCCTCAGACATAAACTGATTCAAACACAGAGTATACCAACTGATAACTAGGAGTGGACAGATGATCTTACAGTATTTCTCTTACATGAAGGTTTGAACCTCATCTCTCCTCTGCTGCAATTCTGCATGGAATTTGTTTACTGCTGTTAAAATGTTGATGTAAAGTTTGTTTCAGAAATGGAATGGATGATAATTGCTGGTGCAAGTGGGGAGAACCAGCTTATTCTTTATGTAGCCTTTGTAGGTAGACTTTGGAGAACATTAGTGCTATACTTTAATAGAAAAAGGTATGACTGATTTCCACTTTGCATAACAGCAAAACAGGGTGCAAGGCATGTCCTGGGTTCAGCAGTAGCAGTCATTTTTCTCTTTCTTGGTAGCTGGTGCAGTGCTGTGTCTTTGACTTTTGGCCTGGAAACAGCACTGGTAACATTGATGTTTTCAGTTGCTGCTCAGTAATGTTTAGTCTGACCAAGGACTTTCTGATTCTCATGCTCTGCCAGGGAGGAGGAGAAGCCGGGAGGAAGCAGAGACGAGACATCTGACCCAAACTAGCCAAAGAGGTATTCCGTATCACAGCACGTCATGCCCAGTATATAAACTGGGGGCAGTTTCCTGGAAGGGCTAGATCGCTGCTTGGGTCAGGCTGGGTATTGGTTGGTGGGTGGTGAGCGGTTGTATTCTCTTCCCTTGTTATTTTCCTTATCATTATTATTATTGGTGGTAGCAGCAGTGGTTTGTGTTATACCTTAGTTACTGGACCGTTCTTATCTTAACCTGTGGGAGTCACATTCTTTCTATTCTCCTCCCCATACCTCCAGGAGCGGGGGGAGGAAAGGTGGGGAGCGAGAGAGAGGCTGCATGGCTGACTGAGCTTAAACCATGCCAGGCACTTGAACAGCATACTTAGTGGCATAAAAATAATTTCTTAGACAGAAACGCCTGAGTAGTTTTGTTGGAATTAGCTTTTAATGCAGTGGAGCCCAGGTGACTTGTTTGGATATAAACCTATTGAAACAGTCTCAGATTGCCCTCTCTTCAGTCCTCATTCTGCTTGGATCCCAGCATGTTCAATAGTTCCCATGTGAACAAAGTTTCACATGCTGTTGTGATACATCCAAATGTAGGACTTAATCTTCTTCTCATTCTGAAATTGTTGATCTCTTGCTGCCTGCAGTTTCCATATCCTAGCATTTGGAATGCTCTTGCCTGTGCTTTTTCTGTCATCATCCTTAGTATAAAGAGACCACATTATAGAGACATTATCAACAGAGTTGCTATTTATATATTTTAATTTGCACCCATCCAAGATTTTAAGTGTCTGGTATGGATTCCAAGTTTTTTGTTTTTTACAAGTAGTTTCCTGGCAAAACTGCAGAGGTCCTTAAGGAATTACAGTGCAGAAATTTGCAAATGATTGGAGACTTGCTCAGATGTCTGTCTGTGGTACCCTGTAGAGGACTTGCCCAATACTTGAATGATGTGTATAGAAATAAATATATTTAATGTTAGTGATGGCACTTGAATGGTATTTCTTTGTATAGTTGCAAAGTTTTTCATAGGAACATTTTCAAAGTTTCTTGAGTAAGAAAATTTCTTCTCTCAGAAAGTTTCGACTGTCGTGATGAATGCTTCAGAGCCATGAATTGTGAAATTAGCATTTTTACTGTATTAAACATTTCTAAAACATGACTGTGTGCATTCTAAATATTAAAAAAATTGCAAAGTGCAGTCTCAGGAGATTTTTAGTGTTATTTTACTCCCTACACTTCTTTTTTTTTTTTTTTTTTTTTTTTCTTTTAGCACAGATCCCTTTAGCTGACTAAGAACAGTAAAACTGAGGGGATGTAATCTTTAACCCTGCAGTCCTTTGTTTCAGCAAAACTTGTTCCTCAGTGGCTTTTTCAGGAACCCATAACTCCTTAACATCCCTAAGGAATGCCCAACCTACAGCTTGCAGTTCATATAAAAATCTTGAGTTCCTGCATACCCAATGGCTGTTCTGATTGTGACAGTGGGAGGACCATGTTTTACTGCCATAGAAGCAGTGCTTAAGCAGATTTGGTATAGTTGCTGGATCTTAGATGGTATTTAAATG
The DNA here is from genome assembly GCA_017639245.1 of Myiopsitta monachus. Classification (NCBI taxonomy): domain Eukaryota; kingdom Metazoa; phylum Chordata; class Aves; order Psittaciformes; family Psittacidae; genus Myiopsitta; species Myiopsitta monachus. Next base: position 27,635,107 of record CM029919.1, read on the forward strand.
TACCTTAACTATATGAGCGAGAGATAAATGAGATTTAGGGCTATGATCAGTGTTAGAAGACAGACTGTGCCATGAAGACTGAAACTTAGCTTTGTCAGATGGGATACTGTTAAGAATCCTTCATAAGAGGGCTTCGTCAACTTAATGGAAGTCTTACTGAGTTTAGTCTGGAATTGTTCTTTGCATTAGATATACCTGTAAACATTTGTTTGGTAATGTTCATAAAACCTTGATTTACAATATAAGTTCTTAATTTGTCTTGCCATTAATGTAAGGTGAAAGACAAATCAAAAGAAAATCAACACACGTAGGAAGAAGCAGATCCAAACAAAGGTATCTGCCAGTATGCACCTCTAGGACCTATACTGTGGGAGAGGATTTCTTGCCAGTCTGTGAAAACCAGTGTATTAGCAGATGGTGACCTTTGGGAAGTAGTTGTGTGTGCTGAGCACAGAAGGAGCAGATGGCTCTGGGCAAACCTCAAACAAAGCATACTGAAACAAATTCATAAATATTCAGGGTGCAGTAACGAGTCTAGGTCTATGAACATTCCTCTAAGGGCAAATGTGGTGTGATGGGTCCCATCCTCTCATTCTACTCTGCTTAATCCTTCCTTGCTGAACATTAAGTATGATGACGCCATAGTCTGCGGGGTTACACAGTGTATGAGCATAAGGAAAGGGGTTATTTTGGAAACAGATTATTGGCACAGCTACCTGGTCTGTACAGGGAAGTGAAGAAGGAGCTGTACAGGAAACCAGCCTTGACCTTGTCTTAGCTTGTAGGGATTTAATATTTGCTTTGTAGTGGCTGAGTAAGTTTTTGAGGTAGACACAGTATGAAGTATGTTTCTGAGGCTGTCATTATTCACAGCTCTCCAGTGATGATAAGAGCATGAGGATCCGCCATGTTGAATTCTTGCTCTGCCTTTTTTTGTTTGGTGTTTTTGGACTCCTGTTTTTTCAACTGATACATGCTTGTGTTCTTGTAAATGGGTCTGCACTAGGGGTAGGTACCAAAACCCCAAGAGAATAATCAGTCTTTAAGGTGCCATTTATATTTCCCAGGAAAAATTAATCTTGTTTTGCTAATAGGTGGTTTTGTTGCCAAGTACCAAGTGCACCTGCAAAAACAAACAAAAAAGCAGCATTTTCCATTTTCTCCAGCATAAGATGTTATGTACAGATTAAGATGGACCCTTTGTCCTTGGCTGTTTCACGCTGACCTTGTGAGTAGATTTTCACAATGCTGTCTTTTGGCCTGTCAAAGATATCTTGCTGATGTCATGACTCTGAGAAGTTTGTTAAAAATCTGTTGGATCACTTAGTCCTTTCACTGTGCGTCTGTGCAGAATTACTTCTTGTGAAGTTTTTTCACTTAAAACTTTTTCATTTATGGTGATTTATTACTGTTTAGTTTCTAATGTTTATGCCACACGCTGTTTCCCCAAGGATCAATTTTTCAGGGCAGCTACCACTGAGGGTGCTCTGCATTTGTGAGGCTGCACTGAATTTTGGAGCCAAGAGGGATGCATTATGAGCCACTGACTGGGATTCTGGTGATGAGTTGCTAAAAAGCATCTTTGTAGGAAATGACCACATTTATGTTTCAGTCATTAGGGGTTATAGATGTTTCCATTTAAAAACTAAATTTCAAGGGTTCCAGTTTGTTGTTGGGTTGACCTTGGCTGGCTGCCATGTGCCCACCAAGCTGCTCTCTCACTCCCCATCCTTAGCAGGACAGAGGGAGAATATATGATAAAAAAAACCCCTTGTGGGTCAAGTTTGATGGGGAAAAAAGCAAAGGTTGTGCACAGGAGCAAAGCAAAAAAAAGATTTATTGTCTATATCCCATCAGCAGGCGATGTCCAGTCACTTCCTGGGAAGTAGGGCCTCAGTACAAAGTGGTTGCTTCAGAAGCAAATACCTTCATAACGTATGTCCTCCTTCCCCTTACCTGTTGATGCCGAGTATGGTGTTTTATGATGTGCAATATCACAGTTTGGATTAGCTATCCTGGCTGTGTCACTTCCCAACCTCTCGCCCATCCTCAGCCTTCTGGCCTTTGGGTGAGGCTGGGGAGACAGCCTTGATGCTATGCCAGCCCTGCTCAGCCATATGCAAAACGTTGGTGTGTTATCAACACTGTCCTAGCTACAAATGCAAAGCCTAGCAGTGAGGCTGCTGTGAGGAAAGTTAACTCCACCCCAGACAGACCTGGTAAGCAGTTAAGTCGTTCATTATAGTGATATTTGCAGCTCCTATACATAATAGTCTTTTCTACTGTAAATTAGTTTAAAGTAATTAATTTGCATTTTAATCCCTGATTTTGAAGTAACTCAGATTTTCTCTGGGTAAGAAAAGCTTGAATTTTTAAAATATCTAAAACTGGAGATCAGTCAGCAGTTGTTTTTTCACCTCTTCATTTATATGCCTTCTTGATATTGAATAGGACTTCTTTTGATCCAAATTCTGAATGACTGATGGCATCTTTATTATTTGATGTTTTCTGAAATCTGAGTTTTTTCTTTCTTTTTTTTTTAACTTTTAATAACTTGTGCATTTAGTGAGCCACATTTCACTGAACCGTGGTCTTCATGAAACATTACATTTCATTGTGGTTTTTATAATTTAGAAATACTTTTTAAAATTGGGTAGCAAAATCCAATAATGCACATATTAACTCTGCTAATATTTAAAATACTTTTTAATGATTTCTGAATAGTTACTCTGAGGGGGTAACCTTAACCTTACTCCTGTGAAGTGATTTATTAATAGAGAGTGGGAGCCTTTTTTATCTGACTGAAGGATTAAAATAATGCGAAGTTAAAAGTGGTTTCCTTTTCTTTTCTTCAGTTCCTTTGTAAGATGAATAAAGGTCATTTGAAGTCAATAGCTTGGTACATTTGGAACTAATAACAGGAAATGATCTTGCTAACAATAGGTGATCTCTCTCAGAGGCTGGGCTGAGCCCATTTCTCATTATAAGAGATGTGTTCCCTTGCTCTTAATTCTGGTAAACTTTAAGCAGTAAGGCTGAACATTTCCATGTCAGCTGTCTGCATCAGGCCAAATTTGAAATTTTTATGCCAAATACACAGCTGTTTCCAAGGCTGAGACTAGAATAAACTTTTATTCACTTATTTAGGGCTGAGGAGTTGAAGCTTGTTGAGATGGAAGAGTCTTTTGTGTTAGGCATGTGTCCTTGGCCAGGAAGTCTGTCCAGATCTGGTAAGGTTTTGTATGGCTTCAAATAAAGAAAGTTCACGTGTACTCCTAAGACCTCTTGCTCAGAGCCAGGCAGTCTTGGAGTATTATGTCCAGCCAGTATGTTTAAGGAAGCCTCTGAGAGTCAGTGGAAAGAGATAGAGCCATTTGGTAGAAACAAAGGGAGATGATAGGCAATGGAGAAAATATATTTGAGAAAGGTATTTGAAGATAAAGGGATTTAGCAAGAAGCCGTGGAGATTTGACTCGGTTAATTTAGAAGCTCAGAGGGAGACAAAGTGATACCTGATAATGGCGGTCAAATGGAAGGAAAGGTGCCAGAGGGTTGAACCTGGGGGAGATGAACAGAAGGGCATGGGTCACTAGCCTATGCTTTCCTCAAAAGCTTGGGTGGAAGTGATGTTTCCTTAGTCTCAGGGTGGCACGAAAAGAATATACTTGTTTGAAATCTGCAGTCATTTGTGTATGAATTTCAGCTAGCTCTGAAGGTGGAACACAGGGAAAATGGTAGTTTGTTGCTGCAGTGATGTACTGCAGTGTCTCAGGGATTTGTATGATGTGCCCGTGTGTGAACTGTACACAATGTAACTATATACGCTAAAACTACATTTAAAGAAAAAGTAAAGTTTATGAACATATACATTGAAGATTAGGATGGGCAGGACAAACTGTATTATATAGCCTTATGAAACTTTATTTTTGTGATCTAGGGATACTTTTTCCTATTAATCACCATCATGACATTTGATGTAAGCCTAAGCCAACCTTGAACTACAAGTTTCGTGCATAAACTGGATGTTTGCTTGTTATCAGTTGTTTAAAGGAGAATACTGCTTTTGTACTACTGCTCTCCCATGTGTTGCAAAATCTGGACATGTGTAGTAAATAAAGCAGGGGACATAGGAAGTAAAAGGAAGTTGTTATGGGTAAGGTAGCTGAATCCATGCATGGAGACTTGGGTCCCAACGCTGTCTTTGCTACAGGGTTTTGTCTGTGGCTCATCAGTGACTGAATATTTTGCAGATTTCATCTTGTTTCTTTATGCCAAAACTGAGATCCGCTAGACTAATTTGCAGAAGTACTGGGTATTTATGCAAGTAACTTAAGTCCATAATTTGAACATATTAAAATGTTAGGAATCTGAGAGCAAACACCCTGAGACGCGTGTATGTTTTTGGAAATTAAGCTTTTTTCACCTGTGTTAGTGTCGTGGTTTAAGCCTCACCCAGGCTAATAACTCACGAAGTTTTACTCTCTCACTCACTCCCCTCTTTCTTCCCCCAGTCCCGGGGGATGGGGAGAAGAACTAAATGAATGCAACTTGCACAGGCTGAGATAAGAACAGTTTAGTAACTAAAGTATAACACAATTCACTAATGATACCACCAGTAATAATACAAGAGAAATAAATACAAGGAAAGAGAATACAACTGCTCACCAAGCCCGACCCAGCCAGTGCACCCCCCAGCAGCGAACCCCCCAGTACCAAAAACCTGACCATGCCGTGCACCCCCAGTCCACCACCACACCCTTCCGGGTCCCTGCCCTCCGTGTTCACATCCTGGACATGACGTGCTGTGGTATGGAATAACCTCTTTGGTCAGTTTGGGTCAGGTGTCCTGTCTCTGCTTCCTCCCGGCTCCCCTCCTCCCTGGCATAGCATGAAACTCAAAGTCCTTGGCCAGGCCAAAACACTGTCTAGCAGAAACTATAAACAGTGGTGTTATCAGTGCTGTTCCCAGGCCCAAAATCAAAAACACAGCGCTGCACCAGCTACCAAGAAGGAGAAAAAACGACTGCTACTGCTGAACCCATGACAGTTAGCAGGTTGTTCTAGAAATGTGGATAATGGCATTCCTACTTTCCAGGATGCATGATGAAGATTGATTAATGACTGTGATAAGAGCTACAAAAAGTTCCTGAGGAAACTAATATCCCTGCCTTGATGATAGGATTTGAATAGTCTGGTCTGAAAAAGGATACAACCACATGTGGAACCATCTCTGCTGTGTACAGAATAAAGCAGGGGGGCTTGCCAAAAAGTAATAGATGAGTACGTGCTTAAAGACAATATCCTAATGTGTATGTGCAAGAGGGGTAAATTTAAGCTTGTACAGGGAGCAGCCATTCCGTAACGTATGAATGTTTAACTTTGCAGTATTCTAAATACTCTTTTAATGCAGCATTTTTAAAATGTACAACTTATGTTTCAACTGGGGAAGAGACTGGTAGACTTATCATAAGGAGAGGCTGAAATACAAAGCTGTCCATTTAGAAAACTTCCAGACTTAGTTATAGCTATTTTTTGTGTGAAAATAAGTGCTTGCTTGATGCTCCATTGGCATTTGTAGTTCTGTGGTTGCTACTCTGAGAATGAAATGACTATGGATAGTGATCTTCCCACAGTTGCAGTCCATGTGGAGGTGAACCCATGGCACTCTGGAGAAGGCAGTTGCTTGGGTACTGCAGAATTTTGTCCAGTTGCTGCCTATCTTTGTTAGTGGATGAAGGCAGGCTTCTCCTTTAAGGGCTGAAAGTCTTTCACAAGTGCTTTATTTACAGTAAAAAAGGATCGCTAGAGGCACATTGTGGAAAATGAAAACAACCCTGTTCTGTATTTTCTATTCTGTAGGTAAAGTACAAAAGGGACTTTGAAGAAAGCAAAGGAAGAGGGTTCAGTATTGTGACCGATACGCCGGAGTTACAAAGACTGAAAAGGACTCAGGAACAAATCAGTAATGTATGTGACTGCCACCTAAAGTGATTGTAGATGGAGAAATAGCGTGTCTAAGAAAAGGCGTGTTTGTTGGTGTTTCTGATGAAGTCTGTGAGAGTGAAGAGTCTGATTTGGTGACCGATTTGTGTATGTCAGATTTTGAAGTGTGTGTAACCTTATGCCATGGACTTGTACAGCACATTGGCAATGTGTGTTCACCTCTCCAGCTTTCACCAAGTATGCTCAAAGTATTTTCTATACTAAAATGATTTGACACTTTTATTTTTATAGATTTGCTAGCAAGTAAGAATACTTTTGTAACTATTTGTATGTAAACTATATAATTTATATAAGCTATAAAGTTTTGCCTTTTTTTAGCAGGGGCTGTCAAAATTAGCATCACTGGCAAGACAGAGATTTCTAGAAGCAGATAATATTTTGATGCTCAGTTTTAAAAGAAAATACATGTTCTGCAAAATGAGAAAAGAACATTAAATAACAAAACCGTGCACTTCGTTATCTCAAAACGTGAATGCAGAATGCTGTCAAGAGTGGTTTTTTTAAAATGGGACTTTTCCTGACTTATGTTTTCACTAGAAAAGATATTTATATCATATTCCCTTGCAACATGCTTAACCCACTGCGTGATGGAATATGGGGTAATACATAGTGCAAGTTATGATATGGATGAAACAGGTAGAAGCTAGTGTGAGCTAGCAGTGATACAGAAGCAATATCAGTAGCTTGTCCTGGCTTCCATCCATTCTTCGGCTGCAAAAACTTGTCTCCATAGATTATTTTGTAAACAGTTTTTTATCATTCCTTGTAGTAATAAAATAACATCATGGAATCAGATCCACCCAGTGTAAGTATGATCAAAAGAAAATGATGGAGTTTATTTACTTGGAAGAAAATACTTTCAGGTAGGGATGTTATTGTGAATGAGAGTAATGGAATAATACTAGTTTATCACAGCAATGGAGATGTATCATTCTTGCTGAAGCATTCATTAGTTAAGATTTTGATGTCCAGAGCTGGTCTTTGAGGTGAAAAATTGGGGCTCATTTCATGTTCCCTTGGCCAATGGGGAGGAGAGTTAATTTAAGAGTCGTGCAAATGCTCCTGTGTATAGATAAGATGAGAACAAGAGCATGTACCTTATGTTAATGATGTGGCTAACTGAAAATTCTGGTTGATGAGAGAAAGATGAATTCTTCAGAGTGGCAAAAAGCATGGCCATTAAGACTTCCATCTGGGATCTGGGAAACTTCAGTGAGTACCTGGTTTTAATCAGCTGTATTTTTTATTCAGACCAAGAACTTAAATTAGGTCCTCTCATGACCTACATAGCTTCTTCAAGCAAGAGTAATGCTTTTGTGTGTGGTAGTTCTGGAACACATCAAGGAGATGAAACGAGCAATGCTCTGATGAATGCTTAATCCCCTGCATGGATCTGCTTTCTGAGAAGTTGAGAAGAGTATCCTACAGCAGGCCTATGGCACTCAGTTTTGGATATTAGCATGGCCAAGAAATTTAATTAGATCTCCCAAGCTCAGTATCCTCAACATCAGAATATAGAATAGTATGACACAGGTCACCTGCATACATTTTCTCTCACTTTTGTTCAAAGTATATTGGGTTTTCTGTTGTGGGAAAGGGGGAAAATAAAAACAAGCAAGTAGTTTTGTGAAATGGGAAAGAATTTTCTTCCCACCTCTATTTTTGATGAGGACATGGGGTTTTCTTTTCTAGCAGATATTCTTGCATATTTTATGATATTGTCTGGCTCCTGCACCAAATATATCTACTACAATATCTACAAATATATCTATTTTCAGACCCAGAAGTAGATTATTAAATGTGAAAAGTGTTTGTTTTTTGTTTGTCCCTCCACCCAGTTTTTTTTTCTCGGTGGTTGGATGTACCACTCCTGTCCCTTCATTCCCAACCACCCAGTCTTAACAATATAGATTTGTTCCATCCAGTCCTTACAATACAGAGTTGTTCCATTCAGTCTTAACAATAGAGAGTTGTTTTCTTTTCTTGATGTATGTAGCTGATAGAGATTCCAAGTCATGGATTCTATTAGAAATAATTATCTTGAAGGTTAAAATGGAATTTTAAAATGTGCATGATAAAAGAAATTGCATTTCATGTAGTGCTTATGTAAAAATAATAATTTGATTTATAGCATTATATCTTATGTAAAAATAATAATTTGATTTATAGCATTATATCCTAGAAAGATAATTCTACATAGGCTACAACTTGAACCTGATTAGAAAACTCCTGTATTATAGAAATGCATTCCACACAGAGTAGTTTCTGTATTTATCAGATAAACAGTATATGTCATGGACTAAGGATCTATTTAAGGTTTCAAGGCACTGAAAGGTAAGCACTTTAATAATTCTAAAAAAAATTTATTTTTCATATATGGCAAAATGGAAGAATACTAATATATATGTTTAATTTTCAGTTTTGTTTTGATTTCACCTTGAAGTATCAGAAACTTCTCAAAGAGCCCTATTTGAAACAAAATTGTAGCAACTTCATTGAATGGGTAAGTGAGCACAGTTAAGTGTTTAGCTATTCTTGATGAAGATAAGTAACAACATAAACCTAAACATTATCAATGTTATTCAGCAGAAATATTTGTAAAATATTGTCTTTTTGTCCTAAGATAAGTATCACAGCATACATGAATATTATTGCAGTGCTCCAACTTTTTGAAGAAGGCTATCAATATAAACCTTGGGAGGAAAAAAGAGTGAGGGGAGTGGGAGGAGAGTGCATTGGATTTCGGTTGCTGTTTTGCCACCAGCAGTCCTGAACACTAGACCAAATCTGTGGAACTGATTTTGTGCTTTGATGGATGCATCAGGACCAGAATGGATTTTCTTAGAAAAGAACGATATTTATCCCAGTGCCTAAAAGCCTAATTCTGCAGATGTACAACATGATTGTTAGGAAGAATCATAAAGCCTCTCCAGGACATACAGGTTCATCTGCCCCAAACTACAGGTATTACAGCTTCTTACCATTAAGTTAGCTTAAAAGATGCAAACCAGTCATACTAGCATGCTAGTTTAGATTAATGTAGGGAGGGCTGCATAAACTAGACAGCTTTTTTTGCTGATGAGTTTGCAGGATTTTTAGCACCTTTTGCATAGCTAAGCAGGCATTTTAAACTTTAAGTAACTTTTACGAATTAATATGTGTGAAAATATTTATAAGTATTAAAAAAAGAACGTATGTTGGTAAGTGTTATAAAAGTTTATTAGAATTTTTTCAATTATTCCAAGTATAAAATAAAGTAGAAAATTTCCATCACTTCTGCTGCAGATGTCACTGTTTCTTGGCACTGAATATGTGCTTAATCCACACAAAATCTATATTGTTCACACAGAGAACTGTGCTAATTTTGTTAAAGGACCTTTTAGTGTTTTCTGTCTTCTTTGAGAGGATTTTCTTTATGAATGCATAAATTATCAAAATGAAAAAATACCACGTAATTTTATAGGTGATTTTGCCGATAAACTGAATGTAAGCTTATTTTTCAAGGAAAAAAGTTAAGGTGGCAAAAGGAACAGAATAATTAAAGAAGTTGGAAAAGGTCTATTTATTTATGTATCTATAAATACCATAACACATGGCTAAATGAAGAACTGGGAACTCAATCTAATAATATTTCCTTTGGGGAAATGGAACACTTCCAGCAGTTTGCAGCAATGAGCTGCAGCTTACTGCCACTGCACTTTTAGGTCCAGATATACGGCTTGAAGTATGTTTTATCTTATGTGAAATAAGTTGCCTGTTCTTAAATCTGTTCCTGGTAAATGTCTGCTAAGTATAAAGCAAAACAGGTGTCCATACAAATTGATGGAGTGAGAAGCTTTCATTAAGATAAAGGCCAGTGCTTCCATGGTAGAGGTTGCTGGCTTAGTTGTATGGCTGGAAGGGTGCATGGAAGCTTTTACAGAGATTGTCCTTATTACACTGAGAGCCCGTGTAAGTATTTCTCACTCCCACATTCATGCTGTTACGAACTTAAGTCATGTGGGAGCAAGAAGTAGTGCACATCTGAGAAGACTCTTTGAGGGCTAGCAAAATGGAGTCATGCAATTCATTTATATGTATGTGACTTGTTTCCCAGGAGGTTTGGATTGTGTACAAAATGACAGCTATAGTTTAAGGTAAATTAAGTAAAATAAGAACATAGATTGAATCGCTTTACAAAGCACATCTCCAAGCTATCCTATTTTGGTGAAAAATCTAGAAAGGACAGTGGAGTTGGTAAAGAGGAAGTCACTGAATCACCCTGGGCAGCTCCGTGCGTGTGTGTGTGTGTGTTCATCTCTTCCCCATATAGCAGGAGCCTGTATTGGATGCAGAGAGAGCAAGAGAGCATGGAAATCTTGTTACATTATCAAAAACATTGTATGTGAATGAATTTGAATGAGAAAGGCAGTGTATTCATTTTCTTTAATGAAATATGGAGCATGTTTTTCTTTTTTTGTTTTTTATTCTTTTAATTTATTTTTTTTTTTAAGTATCAAGGGTCACATTTTACCTCCAGATAAATTCATACAACTCTGGGGGAAGCAGCAGAGAACAGGAATTCCCTCATAATTTGAATTAACTAAACACCTGTTTTCTGGAGAAAGAAACAAATGGTAAGGAATTGGATACTACCTCGGATGTGATAATAATGTCTTCATGTGGCAACTAAAGAAGGATGCTAACAACTTCTCTTCTGTACTTGAGCACATCTGCGCATCTAAAATTAGAAACTGTCCCTAACAGACATTGAGCTATGGCTCCATATTTAGAAGCTATTGACTCAGTTGTTCAACCTGTTTACTTGCTCAAATATAAAATGGTCTTTTAAACTGCCAAAACAGATTGTAGAGAAAATTGGCAGGAGAAGATGTTAACGACAAGGCCCAGAGCTCCATTTGTAGGATTCACAGCATACAGCCTGCAGATACTCGTCTCTAAGGGCTTTTTTCCATTCACTGAATCCAAGTGAAGGAGAAGAATAGCATGTAACGAAATAAGAAAAATTGACAACATCATCAGTATCTACATTTCACAAAACCAACCATGGCACATCAACGAAGAGACTGGGTAAGCATGTTAAATCATGCACAAAGAGGGCTTATACTGTTCTAGGCAATGGTGTGTTTTTTCACTGCTTCTGAAGTGTTTCACACTTTATCTCACTGTCTTTATATTCCTAAGCATGATTTTTTGGTGGTTGTTTCATTTGGAAAATATGCTTCTAATCATATATGATAGTGGTGTCTACTAACATAGACAGAATAGCACTTGCTGACTAGTGTATGAAGTGCCTATAGGCATGGAAGGCTTGGTGCACCATGGTGCCTGATAGCCTTCTGCTCCTGTTGGTTCCTCTGACAGTTTAACATGAACTACAACTCCAAGAGCTATTCATTATTTGATATGCTGCAGGCTTAATTCCATACAATTGCATTTCAAATATGATGTATGTAACTTGTGATTGAGCATCTACCAGTTGCGTTCAGCACATTTTTTTCTGGCTAGAAACTAGGAGGTTTAATTTGTCATTCCTTTTCCTAATACAAGCATATCTCTGCAAGAAGGTGGAGTTCCTACCGTGCTCCTGTACAGTGAGCATACATGCAGAGTCATGTCCAGCCTTGTCCTTTTTCTGGATTGTCGTGGTTTAAGCCTCACCCAGGCTAATAACTCATGAAGTTTTACTCACTCACTCCCTCCCCTTTTTTTCTTCCCCCAGTCCCGGGGGAATGGGGAGGAGAATCAAAAGAATTCAACTCACACAGGCTGAGATAAGAACAGTTTAGTAACTAAAGTATAACACAATTCACTACTGCTACCACCAATAATAATAATGACAGGAGAAGTACAAGGGAAGAGAATACAACTGCTCACCAAGCCCGACCCAGCCAGTGCACCCCCAACAGCGAACCCCCCAATGCACCACAAACCTGACCATGCCGTGCACTCCCAGTCCACCACCACACCCTTCCGGGTCCCTGCCCTCCGTGTTCACATCCTGGACATGACGTGCTGTGGTATGGAATAACCTCTTTGGTCAGTTTGGGTCAGGTGTCCTGTCTCTGCTTCCTCCGGGCTCTCCCTCCTACCTGGCAGAGCATGAGACTCAGAAAGTCCTTGGTCAGACCAAAACATTACCAAGCAGCAACTGAAAACACTGGTGTTATCAGTGCTGTTCCCAGGCCCAAAATCAAAATACAGCACTGCTTCAGCTACCAAGAAGGAGAAAAAAACGACTGCTACTGCTGAACCCATGACATGGATCTATTAGAAATCTTCATTTGTATAGATATATGCAAATTGAAATTCTGAGAAGCTTCAGGTCCTTTGATTTTCTAATATTTCTGTGTTGAAGTTTTTGGCTTCTCATTTTGAGTAAGCAGAAATAATTCTGCCTTGTGTTAAGTGAGCAACGGGTAATCCTCAAGATTGCATTTCAAATCTCAGTACGTATTCCACTTAAAAAAGAAAATCTTTCTTAATGGTCATCAGAGTTTTATGCAAAGTTAGAAAAAGACAGTATTATATTAGCCCCTATGTATATAAATTCTTTATTTACACTTTCAGTAAAAAGTCTGAAATTATTTAATGGCATACTGCTTTGCCTGCTTTTTCCTTTCTTTGTTGGTCTTCCTTTCTTAATTCTTGTGATATACATGACAATAGCTCCCAGTGTGTGGGAAGAAACAGTATTTTTAGACCCTAAAATGGCAAGGATACTTTTTGGAATGTCAGATACTCATTACAATTGTTACGTATGAATCTGTCAGTACAGTTGGAATTGAATAATTTAGTTGACTTTATCTCCTGGAAAAGTTGTACTGAGCAGGTGGACTTTCAATTTGCAGCATTAGAAAGCTCAGTTACATTAGGTCGTATTCCATGGGGGTAGTAGAACAGATGATGTTCCTAACATGGTGACATTCTTCATCTGCCCAAGATCAGCTTCCTGGTACAGAGTAGAAAAGCATTAGCATCTGTCAGTGACATGTTGTAAGACTACTTTTATTGTAATACAGGTGGAAAGATGCGTAACTCTTCACTAGAAAGAACAGAAACAATTTACCATTTAGAAGCTGGAAGACAAACCTCTGTCTAAGAGAAGCAACTGCATTTGGAAAAACTGCTGGCATTAAAAATAGAGATTTATAATGGGTGTTAGTGAGTTTGGGCTATTATATCCCAACTGCCCATAATAGCATTAGATGTGTAAATTCAGATAGGCATTTGGGCAAGTCCATTGAAACACTAACCCCAAATCCATACTGAAGTTCTGGTAAGCTACTAATGTGTGACAGAAACACCACATCAGCAAATTGTGTAAAATGGAAGTGCTTGTCTGTCAGACACAAGTCTGTTTGGCCTTGAATGACACTTGACCTTGGGACAGTTTCTGCTTAGGGAAGTCTGTCTTTCAGCAGCCCCGCAGTGAGGATGGGTAGGTGACCTCGAAGGAATCTTCACAAATGTGAAGCTGAAGCTGTCCTCAGTGATGTAGGGGGAAATATTTTAGGTTAAGTGGATCTCTGGTAGTCAAAGCAAGCAGATGTGACACCTACATGTCTGCCTCTTAAATGGTCTTATTCCATCTGGCTTTATTCTATAGGATTTTTTAGAAAAAAATCTTTTCTCTCTTTTTTTAGCAAATTAATATAATACATATTATTGCGGTTTATTGTATTTTTTTTTCCTAGGATTTCAGAAGCCTTTTGATAAGTTTGTAGGAGAAATTGCTGTAATTTCTTCCATATCACTGCTTTCTTATGAAATCAGTTGATTACTAAAGTTACAGAGTCTTTCTGATGTTAAAATACATCAAAATTTCAAAAAGTTTTCAGTAAATTTCCACAGGAAACAGTATAGTCTTTCTGATTCTAATTTAAATAAATAAATTTGACAGGATGACTTTAACCTTGTTTGCTATATTGACAAAATGAGTTGTGTGGGGGAAGCAAATTAAGCCATCCAGAAAAATCCCAAAAGGCATGGATTTACAGCATTGTGTAAGTGGGTCAAGTCATGCCTGAGAAATGAGTGCTAATTGTAAACTGGTTGTGAAACTGTACACTTTAAGTAGAAAAGAATCAAGTGATAACCTAAATATTTTTATAGAGATGTCCTATCATGCTTTTCTTTAGAAAACAGCACCAAAGTTGAGCATTACAGAGAAATAATTAAAAAGTGCATTTGTGATGCATTAAAACTGTAATTGAACTCCAAAATCAAAGGCATTTTATTAAATTATGTCACTGGCATTGGTAAATTTTAAGTTGAATCTCTATTTGATTAAACGTATATTTGTGCTGATTGTTGCTTTCCATGAGATGCACTTTAAATCAATAAAAAATGCTCTATTTCTCAATGATGAAAATGTCCGCTACCTCTTGGGCTTTTTCTGGTGAAAATAATAATGTGTCCTGGGTTCAGCAGTAGCAGTCATTTTTATTCCTTCTTAGTAGCTGGTGCAGTGCTGTGTTTTTGACTTTTGGCCTGGAAACAGCACTGATAACACTGATGTTTTCAGTTGCTGCTCAGTAATGTTTAGTCTGACCAAGGACTTTCTGATTCTCATGCTCTGCCAGGGAGGAGGAGAAGCTGGGAGGAAGCAGAGACAGGACACCTGACCCAAACTAGCCAAAGAGGTATTCCCTATCACAGCACGTCATGCCCAGGATGTAAAAAAACTGGGGGCAGTTACCTGGAAGAGTTAGTTCACTGCTTGGATCAGGCTGGGTATCGGTTGGTGGGTGGTGAGCGGTTGTATTCTCTTCCCTTGTTGTTTCCCTTATCATTATTATTATTTGTGGTAGCAGTAGTGGTTTGTGTTATACCTTAGTTACTGGACTGTTGTTATCTTAACCTGTGGGAGTTACATTCTTTTGATTGTGTGGGAGGATGAAGGGGTGGGGGGAGCTAATGAGCTGTGTGGCAGATTTACAGCTGGACTGAAACCACAACATAGTGAAATAGAAATATCTAGTTAGGAGGTATGAAATAAAGTTTTTGCTTGTTTTGTCTTCTATTTATGGTGTAATACTCATATAGCGAGGAAAGACTTACATGAAAGACATAGGTAATTTAAGAAGCTACTACCTAATGTTCAAATATGCAATATACCATTTTATGGACTTCATTTTTAATCCACAGTAATTACTGTATCTTGTCAACAGGTGCATGTATTACAGGAATAAA
Source organism: Myiopsitta monachus (assembly GCA_017639245.1). Taxonomy (NCBI): domain Eukaryota; kingdom Metazoa; phylum Chordata; class Aves; order Psittaciformes; family Psittacidae; genus Myiopsitta; species Myiopsitta monachus. The sequence goes on from CM029919.1 coordinate 27,650,305, forward strand.
CATCTAGGTCAATATGTACTTGTTTAAAACTCTGAACATACTAATTGTAGGCTAAACAGCTATGTAAATGTGAGCAATAAATTGACAGTTATGCTATTTACACATTTTGCTGCAGTGTTGACTGTATTGCACATGCCTCTTTCTACTGTAGTTTATGGAATGAAAAATTCCAAGCTGTAATGAAGACAACTATAAAAAGAGTTTTGTGGCAACTGTAAGCACCTGTCTGTCATCTAACTAAGGACTTGTGTCTCTCTTTAAACACTAGTGACTTCAAGACTAAATCAACTTTTAAGGTTTCTCATATTTAAATACATGTATTTTCCTGCTGTGTTACTAAGCAACTAAATAATGACAAGCCCCCAACAATTTCTTTTTCCTGTATCACTTGAATATATATAAGCAATATCAAAACCACTCATTATTTTTAATGAGTATCTATTTTTGAAGCCAGTGTTTTTCACATGTAGTAAAAAGAGAATGAAAATAAAAACTGTTCATATTAGCTCAACTTGGGAGCTAATTAAAATGAACCTTTTAGAATGAGAAAAAATAATTATCTAGAAAGTTGTGAAGCAGGAGTTTGTACCTCCAGAGATCCTTGTGTAGTTAAATGCTTGTAAGAAAATTATGATTTCTAATTTCCTTGTTTTCCTATGTTTTCCATTACCTGCTTATCATTTCAGATTTAATTTTGTCTTACCTGATGCCTTTTTACTGTGTATCAGTTGCTAGGGCAGCATCTTAGGCAGTAAACCTCCTGCTGAAGAACAAAATTCTTTGCTTCCTCTAAAGCTAATATCATCTTTAATCTTGATCCCTGACAATTTGAAAGTTTTACCCCTATGATGCTCACAGACTTCACTGACCTTGACAGCAGGGTATCTGGGCCTCTGTGGCACTCAGTTATTTTTCTTTTTTCATGTTAGCACATATATCTGTGATTTCCTTAACCTGTTGGTAGATACATTAGTTGTGAGAAAGCCAGCACTATAGTAAGCGTAATGGTTAAACTTTTTAACCTTCCTAACACAAGAGGGGAAGTAGCAAAAGTTTGCATGTGATGTTTCTGCTGGTGTCTACAAAGATCTTGGTGGATAGGATTTTACTTTTCCCCAAAGCAATAAGAGCGACACAAGTATTGCTGTTGATATCATTCAAATAATAATTTAGTTACAGAAATGTTTGTGTACTTTTTTGAAAGTTTCTTTCTCTGTCTCACACCAACATAGTCTCACTGTTAGCAACCACAGTATTTTAATGGAAAACTGAAGGGTTTGTATTTCATATCTGCCTTAAATTAATTTCTTTCTCTCCTGTCTTTTCTCACTTGGTGATTAGTGATCCTGTTCAGTCCCCCTGAAAGACAAAGTGGGCAGATATGGAATATTTCATTAACCAAACCACAGGCAGCAAACAGAGTCTGAACCTCAGTTCCTGTAGTGGCTGGACTTCGGTAGATTCTAGTGTGAGGAAAATGTTTGAAAGGTGGTTGTTTTGAGCTTCAAGGCTGTTCAGCCTTTCTGAGCTTCACTTCTGCTGCACCCCTGTTTTATACAGTGTTCACCCTTTCTTCACCAGAGAATGGTGGTGTAAAGTGAACCCTTGCCCAGTTTGGCCAGTCCAGCCCTTTACCAGTCTTAAGAGGAGAAATATACTTCGGAATGTGTGACTTATGTTGCTGGTGTGAGTTTTGGCGCAGCAGAGGTGGTCTCTGTGGGAAAAGGGGAAGATTGGCCAATGGGAAGCTGTGGTAGGACCTAGAGTGTGCATCAGGGCAAAGTCTGTGGGTCTTCAGATTGTGCCTCAGCACAGCAGTATTGAGGAGGGGTCCATTTCCCTCCTTAGCTAGTGAGGCAAAGGCACTTTGTCAACTTTTACCTTGAATGATATTGGTTACCATTTTGTTGCAGAGCTGGAGCCACTCAGTAGTACTGCTCCCTTAGCAACCACTGGTGGGAAATGGAGGATTCAGAGGATCTGGGAAGGTGCCTCCATTTCATCTCTCATGTTTTCTTGCATGCTCAGCCAGAAGACCCACTCTGGCATGAGCTGGGCTGCCCTTGGCTGCAGTGTTGTGAGCGCAAGGGGAACAGCCAAAGGTTTTATTTGCCTGTGCCAGGAAAGCTGTAGATATGACCAGGGCAAGGACAGCAGGCGTGGAATGAGGTCACTTGTTTGGCATTGCCTTTTGTTTAGCATTCCTTTCTGTGCAGTGTGTGTTTCTCTCTCTGATAATAGCTGGCATGCTGTCTTGAATTGAGAAATTCAGTTAGGAGTGAGGTTCCTTTTCAACAGAAATGAACTGGATGAAAGGCTCAAAAAAGCCTGGTGGTGATAGAAAATTAAGCAGAATTGTTAACGAAGGTGGTGGTAAAAAGTTATAGAAGGCTCTGACAGTACTGAGTGATTGAAGATTAAATGATCAGCCTTTATTTAAGATGGGTGGAAGAGAAACAGAGGGAAGTCGCAAACAAGGATTGAGCTTACAATATGGAGATAAAGGTCAAGCAAAATAAGTCTATAAGTCACAGATAGCATGGAGCTGGAAAAGTGAATCTGATTATGTACTATTTCTTATAAGGCAAGAACTATGCCCAGAAAGTGCAGCTAAGGCATAAACTTAGAAGAAAAAGAAATATGTGCTATATAATCAAACTGTGAAACTCATTAATATAGAAGTGAAGTCTAGAAGTATAAAATACATAAAAGAAGGATTAGACAAACTTGTGAAAGATAAATCCACCAGGAAAAATTAACTTTCATGACCCAAATCCAGTGACAGGGCCAGGGAGGCTCTGGTATGCTGTCAGCAGTTAAACTAGAAGGATCTTAGCAAGGAAAACTGTATTTCATGGGTTTGTTCCTTAAGCATGCATTACTGAGCAGTGACATCCTCGTAGCAGCCTTCCAGTATCTGTAGGGGGACTGTAGGGATGCTGAGGAGGGACTCTGAAAAAATGAACATGAGCCCTCAGTGTGCTCTTGCAGCCCAGAAAGCCAACCATACCCTGGGCTGCATCAAGAGGAGTGTGACCAGCAGGTTGAGTGAGGTGATCCTGCCCCTCTACTCTGCTCTCGTGAGACCTCACTTGGAGTACTGTGTGCAGTTCTGGTGTCCTCAACATCAAAAGGACATGGAACTGTTGGAACAAGTGCAGAGGAGGGCCACGAGGATGATCAGGGGAGTGGAGCACCTCCCATATGATGAGGAAGTTGGGGCTGTTTAACCTGGAGAGGAGAAGGCTGCGTGGAGACCTCATAGCGACCTTCCAGTATCTGAAGGGGGCCTATAGGGATGCTGGGGAGGGACTCTTCATGATAGGACAAGGGGTAATGTGTTCAGAACTTAAACAGGGGAAGTTTAGATTGGATATGAGGAAGAAATTCTTTACTGTAAGGGTGGTGAGGCACTGGAATGGGTTGCCCAGGGAAGTTATGAATGCTCCATCGCTGGTGGTGTTCAAGGCCGGGTTGGACATAGCCTTGGGTGGCATGGTTTAGTGTGAGGCATTCATGCCCATGGCAGGGGAGTTGGAACTAGATGATCTTAAGGTCCTTTTCAACCCTAACTATTCTATGATTCTATGAGCTTAAATCACTTTACTTGGCTTTGCAGGACTGTCTTGGAGCATACAAAGTGGATTCGCTCCAGATGAAACTGAACTACTCCTATTGTGCTGCAGTAGTGGCTAATGGAAACAAACTGACTTAAGAACCAGCTTCAAAGCTGCTTTCCTATGAGACTGGAGAATGATTCTAACTACAACTACAGGCTTTAAAATTCAGAAAGCAGAAGAGTGGAAATAGTGGGTGCTGAAAATCAGATTGTTGCATGACCTCTGTTTTCCCTGTCAAAGGGTCACTGAGACTTGTCTGGTGTGTGCACTAAGCTTGTAATTTATGTTTGTGGAGGATGTCAGGAGGAAGATTCATGTCTGGATGTGCAGGTGCTCCATTAGGCCTTAGAAAGACATGGATTTATTAGGTGGTTATTGCCACATGCAGAATTAGCCTGCTCAGAGACCCCTGACTGGCAAGCTTGGTGCCTAACTAGTGAGCCAGAGTGCAATTGATAGAGCCTCAAAATGCTAATGGTAGATAACTAAGATAACTTTGGAACTATCACATCTGATATACTTGGTCTGAATTTTTGGGGATGGCATACTGTGTCTGTCAGATGTGGAACTGACTTTTACCATGATTTTTGAGTCTCAAATGGCAGAAAATAGGAACACAGTCCCTCTCTGTGTGTGTGTCTGTGTGTCTCTCTGTGTGATACAGGAGGGAAAGCAGGTAGCCAGAAACTTAGATGTGCTGGTTGCTGTTGCTCTGGGAGCAGTGTGTAAATATATGCCAGATGTATAAATTAGGCTTGGGAATTGAGTATAGCTCACAAGTATAAATGTGACTTAGGAGTTAGCGGGTAGGCTTGTGTCTGTAGGAAAAGATATTCCTGTGGTCCAGAGCAGCTTGAGGAACTTGGGCAATCCAAGGAAATCTGCTCCATGTTAGCAATTTGTTTGTATTTTGCAACACGACCTTTTCTGACACCAACTCCAAATAAAATGAGAGGTTTGAGAGCTGAGGCACACAGTCCCTCTCTGTTAAACTAATAAAGCTGGTTGTTAAAATGTATCCTGTGAGTCTGGCATTCATTCACCTGGCTATCCTGCTCTGTGTTTGGTTTCTGTTCTGAGATGTGTCCTGCACAGAAATGGGGCCATTTGCTTGGTCCTGTTTCTCAGCAGTTTTCAAGGACTGGCTGGACAGAAGGCCTGGTTTTCAGGAAGCATTTCCTGTTGAATGAGCACTTTGACTCACTCCAGTTAAGAACATTGTGTTGCATGGGCCACTGAATCAGGTCCTCAGCTGTCATCAGCACTTCCTCACAGAAAACGTGTAATGCATGTTTTGAACCTGATCTTGAAAGCCTTGAGATTTTTGGCCTTCAGTGTCTAACCAGGTGGTACCTTGCATGTTTCTTTGTCAGACAATTTCTCTTAGACACAGTTGAATGCGTGGATCAACCATCATTGGTTTGTACTGAGATGGGGCAAATATGGCTCGTTACACCTGGATTCAGGGGGTCTGATCTTTAATTCCTAACCTTGCTGATGACATTCTTCATTGCTCCTGGCAGGCTTTATCACTTCTGTTTCCCCTTCTACTGAATGGAGATAAGGATGCTGAAGGCCTTTGCAGAAATGTTAGAAGTTATAATGAAAATGATAGAAGAACTGAATACGATGACTGCCGGTTCTTGTTAGTTACATGTGCAAATTTTGTTAGTGTTAACTTGGAAACGTATGAAAGAGTACAAGAGCAGTGTCTTGAGCCATCAGCTCTAGTCCTCTCTCTTGCAGACAAACGTATCATAGATACTTCTCAAAATATTTGTCAAACTCCATATTAACCTAATTAGGGCTTTAACACATTCTTTTTGAATGTTGTTTCGTAACTTCATCTGCTGGAGGTTTCGGGTGAAACTCACGGTTTTTGGGGAACAGTTCATGAGCAAGAAGTGAACTCCAGGAGATTCCAGGGTTTGATGTGATATTTAGGAATACATAATACTCTATGGTCTCTATGTATAATACATCCACCTGTTTCCAAGAGCCATTTAAATTTGTTACTTTGACCCCGAAAGTCCTAAATATCTTGGGAGCTACCACTTCCTTTACAGGTTTATAATATTAATTTGAGCCAGAGGTTGCTTACTCCAGGGTTGTTCTAAAAGCTTTCTGTCAGGTTTTCTTTTCTTCAGTGGAGTCACAAAAATCACACCTAGGACAGTGGCAAATTGTATTTGCAGAGTAGTTCTATGCATTCCCAAAACATAAAAAGATTGTTCAGGCAGAAGTATGTTTCCTGATGTGAGTTAATCCGCAGTAAGGACTTTGCTAGAGTTAAAATGCTGTAAAATATCACAATTAACCTTTTTAATTTAAGACAGCACCCAGATGATACTGTTCTTTGTTTAGAAGGAAGAGTGTCCAGCCAGGCCACTCCACTTTCACTTCTTTATTTAAACCACTTATCCTGGTTTAAATTTCTGGAAAGTAGGCATTCTGTAAAGCTTATTGGACTAAGTGGAAGTTTGGGGAGCTCAGCTTCTTGTGATTGGAGTATAAATGTGATGAAACAGAATAACAGTTTTTTGGGAATAGAGCAAGGAAATTTCAGGTACTCAATGCCTCTCTCTTGATCTGGTCTAATTTTCTCTGGTTTTGATTGCATTTGTGGTGATTCATCAGTAAGCTTAAAGATATCTTTTTCAGAGATGTTTGTGCTAAAAAGATCCACAGAAGTCCAACAGCACTGTCTCCTTTCCCGCTTTGCAAAGTGAGCTGATAAGGATTTTAAAGTAAGTTAAATGCAGACTTTTTTTATTTAACTTAAGCGACAGGCATATGTTTTAGGCAGTGCAGGATTTCAGTGGCTGTGTAGTGGATTTCCTAAATAATGACAGGCATGTCTCATCTTGGAGAATATAGAAAATACCAATGGAAAACTTTCATCACAAGGAGTTGTAGTCCTTTACTTGATAAAAGATTGTAAAAAAAGGTTATTGACAAAAATTTGATTATATGGCAATATAGGCTTTGAGAAATTCCTTGCCTGTTGGTTTCATACAGCTTTTTGTAAAATTCAGGTAACTGTATTTCCTTGCTTGATGTGAATGTGTGAAACGGTAAAAAAAAGTGTTAGACCTAAAATTCTTACTATCATTATCAATAATTGTACTAATGGCCACATAATTTTAGATGTGGATGCAGTTCTTTTGTTTGACCTGTTGCAATAAGGGCTTCCTGGATATTTTTTACTTTGAAAGACCTTGAAAGTTCACAAAGGCTTTTGCTGCAACAGGGAGCCTTTCAAAGTTGTTCATAACAGAAACATAAAATAAATATAAATAAATAGTTAACCTTGATGTCGCGATAGACATTCAGCATTTTTTTAATCTAATTTGGTTAGTGTGATCCCTTCTTAAATTGCTTATTAAAAAAGCAAACAAAAAAACTTTAGTTTTCCAAAACAAACAAAAAAAGTTTAGTTTTCCCTTTGCTTTTATAATAGTTCTTTTTTAAAAAGAAGTCTGCTACAGCATGGCTAGCAGGAAGTAGTCTCCCTCCCCCCCTTTTTTTTATATCTTTCCTTGATTGAGTTAGTTTTTTGATCTAGAAGTGAAGAGTCATTGCTTATTGAATCGATGGTTTATAAAACTCCTTAGTCTTTTAAACTAATTTTTTTTCTGCTATGTTGAAAGTCTTGTTCGTGTACAGTTTTGCCAACATCTGTGCTTTGTCTGTGCCTGTCCTACACAGATGCCTTCCACACTTCCTTTCACGCACCTGTAGCTGTGGCAGGTTGGTTAAAAATACTCTTAAGTCAGCACAAAGGAAATCAAGGTTTTTTAAATGCTATTTTTTTTTTTCTTTCCTGGATTTTCTGGCTCAGTGTTAATTCAGTAAATTTTGCAGGAATTGTATTATGTAAATGCCATGTTTGATAATAATGATTATGAGAATTCTGTACTTCACTGCTTTGTGGGAATCTTGCTTGAGTATTAAAAAGTAGCTTTAATAAAAATAAACTAGTGCTCTTGATAGAAGTGCTAATAGCCAATGTGGTGACAAGCTGTGCTGTCATAAAAAAAACCCAGTTTAAAACCCCATAATCTTAATTTAATACTAGCAAGGTTTTTTATTCTGAAATCTACAAGCAGGTCTGTCATGGGTTCAGCAGCAGCAGTCATTTTTTCTCCTTGGTAGCTGATGCAGTGCTGTGTTTTTGACTTTCGGCCTGGGAGCAGCGCTGATAACACCAGTGTTTTCAGTTACTGCTTGGTAATGTTTTGGTCTGACCAAGGACTTTCGGAGTCTCATGCTCTGCCGGGGAAGAGGGGAAGCCGGGAGGAAGCAGAGACAGGACACCTGACCCAAACTGACCAAAGAGGTTATTCCATACCACAGCACGTCATGTCCAGGATGTGAAAAAACTGAAGGGCAGAGACCCGGAAGGGTGGGGGGTGCCATGCCCCCCTCATTCAGTGCCTCACCATAGACAATGATATAACCGTCTGGAAGCAGATTTTAGGAGCCATCTTTATCCTACATGAGGATAGTTCAAAGACTTAACAGGTGACATGTTCTTGAACCAGTCCTTTAGTCAATTTTCACTCTGATAGAGGAGAATTAATTGGCAATTTAAAAATTAGCAGTTATTATGGCTGTGATCTGATTGAAGTACTTAGATGTGAGCAAAACATAACTTCAGGCAGTGCTGTACTTTTTTTGACCTTTAAAAAGCCCTATTTGCAATGTTTAAAGCAATTAAGTGTAGTATAACTGTAACCAAATTGAAATATAAATATGAAATGCAAAATTACACTCCACAGAATCAGTCTTGGTTAAGAAGAGATATTCATAAAGGACCTGATAAAGGGGATAAGCAAAGAATCATACAAGTTTGTGATAATTATAAGTTAATCAAGGTAAGGCAAAGATGGAATATGAAGAATTACAAAAAGGGTTTATAAGAGTAACTGAATGATGAAATGGAAAATGAGATTAAAAATGCAGATAAATGCTTATGTATAGTTCACAAATTAATGGCCTCTGAACTGGCCATTACCTCTCATGAGCTACTTCTGTGAAGACACGGAGAAGACACAGTGCTTAACAGCAGTCAAAAAAAAAAATCAATTCAAACATTAGAAATAAATAGGAAAACAATGGAAAACAAAAGAAAAATACTTGATTATACCTCTGTGGAAATCCCTTTTTTGCCCATACGTTGGATAATGTTTTTGGTTCTGCTACCTTCAACTTAAAAGAAAAGCAAAAAAAGGTTTCTGGAAAGTCACCAAGGGTGATCAGATTCAATGGGAGGAATGAGTTAGTCCAGACTTAGGAGTCTTCAGCCTAGATAAAAAGTGTTTTAGAATTTGCAAAGGTGTTGTAGAAAAGTCTACAAAATCATCATAAGAGAGCACAGTGAGGGAGGGATTGTTGTTCCCCTCTTCTAATGCAGGAACTATGAACTAACAAATGAAACTTGTCAGAAGCACAATCAAACTAAGCAAAAGGAGATGCTTCTTTGTGGAAAGTGTTAAATGATGGATTTTTGCACTGGAAGACGATGTGAGTGCAAAAAATTTAGATTAGTTCAAGGACAGGGCAAGCACTGAGAAGAAAAATCTGCTGTGGAATGAGACAAACCACACCAGGCTCAGGCAATACACCAGACTGAGAGCAGTTTGAACCAGGGAATAAGTGGGGGAAGTATCATATATGTTTACCTTGTCCGTACTGCTTCCTACTAATGCCTGTGGCCATTCTTGGATAAAGAACATGAGGGCAGATGGACCTTTGGTCTGAGCCAGTAATAGAGACTCTTAAATTCTTTACTAATATAGAAGCAGTGATAAAACATTAATATAATCTTTTAAAATATAAAAAAAATTATTTTTTTTTATATTAGATGGGAAAAAATGGACGCCGTATAGAAGTTACTATCTAAATACGAAGGATATAGAAAGGTGAAAGAGTCCATTATAAGTGGCTGACATAGTTAAAAATAGTAAAGCTTTTAAAATAAAGGATCACTGTAAAATGTAGTTTTTAGCTATAACCAAGACAACTTTTGCTAATGTAATCTTATTTCAAGTCAATGGTATGTGGTTTCTAATCCAGTCCTTTCCAATTTGTCTTAGTATTTTGCATGTTGAATTTGTATTTGAAATCAGTGCACTCTTATTTCACATTTGGGATGTAGGCTTTTTAAAGTTACAACCAGGAGGTATAAAAAGTTACTGTATTTTTGGAATGAAGCAGAAAGATGTGTCCATCCCTTTTCCTCAAGAAATCTGAAGCTGGATTACATAAATATTTAAAGAGGGCTTTTTCTCTGTGAGTATTGAGGCATATGTTAGATGACTGACAGATTTCCTGATGTAGTTGTTACCAAAGGGGTATCTCAAATGGGGATGCTTTTAGTAGTTTCTCTTGGGGCTAGTTCTTGGCCCAAGACTTGAAATATTTTTATTGTTCTTTATTGAGATGAGATGTTTGCTGGTAAATTATGCAGATGCAAAGTTAAATAAAATCAGAAGTAGAAGGATGCTGATTAAATGGTCAGTCTGAAATTACTTATTTTTAATAGTCAGATGTAAAATAATAGGTTTATGAACCTGAAAAGCAAGTTATATGTATAACAGGGTGAGAGTTGGATTTGAAACCAGTAAATTGTAGGATTCATTCTAGTTAATTACTTCTTTAAGCTGTTGGATTGACACCTATTCATTCAGCTGTGAGGAAAAAAACTGGCTTACGAGTGTGCATAGATATTTATAAGATGAAAAGATACCAGACGAGCTGGGTCTTGGCAGCAGTCCTGATAGAGATGTGACAAGGTCTCATGTCTGTGGAATTTAATAGCCTGTAGCTTCCTAAAGACAGTTAAATTCAGTTTATGGTTTTGTTTAGAGATGACGTGGCCTGGATCAGAGCTGTTAGATACTACAGAGAACACTATCTTGAATGCAGTCCTGCTGCGTGTTCCTCAGCTCAGCATCAGGCTAATTAGGTTTGGGGCCTGGAGATGTTTTCTCCCACACATATTGGAAAGGACTTGAGGCCTTTTCCCTTTTTTTACAGTGTGGTTGCATCTTCTCATTCTGTGCCAAACTGTTTAGCATTCCCAGACTGAAAATTTTTAATGTGGCCCAGTACTTTAAGGGTTTTGGTGAACAAAATACAATCTTGTGCTATGCAGAGAGATACAAGCACGCTGAAAAGTGTACATCCTTATGGGAAAGACAGGTGTCACTTGCTCCTCTTCCCTTCCTATAACTCCTTCTGAAATTAGGAAGGATTGTAATTTTTTCTTAGAGCATCCCCACCATCCCTAGTGCATCTCACCTTTAACCTGTGCAACTTGCTCTTGCCAGTGCCTATGCTTGCTTCTGTTTGTTTATAATTTTGCTGACTGCAAGGCCAGAGAGAACTGGAGAAATGTATGCTATTTGTAAGATCTTCCTACATACACTGGTGTTGGGTTTTTCAGCACATAAATAATTGACTTCCTCTTTTGAAATTTTGCTGATCGTGTAGAATTTAAGCAAGGTATAAAGGGCTTGCACAGAGATGAGCAGCATCTGTGATGTCCAAGAAGTACAGTTTCTTAGGGCATTTTCAAGGAGCATCGCTGCACTTAGCCTTGCTGCGCTTGGTAACTGTATTTTTGCCCTTAGGTCACCTTCTCTTTTGGAATTTGTTTGGCTTGTCACAGTATTGCAAGTGTTCTGAACAGTGTAACCATTCAATAGCAGCTGAATGGAATTTGGGTGTGGGTTTTGTGGGGAAATGGGGAAACTTAAATTTTATTAATCAGTATTCATGGAATTCCAATGGATGCATGTTGATTACAATATGTTGCTTATCATTTATATTTTTCTGCAAGAAGTGGTAAATATTGCAGAACTATTTTGAGAATATATAAATACCTGAAGATCATTATTATTTTCTTAGGTCACGGGTAATCTGCTTTTGTCCTGTGATTTTTCCCTTATTATGTACTGGTAGGATTCCTTAGATTGATGAATATTGCCTTCCTTATCATCTTGGCTAAGACTAATTAATCTAATAAAGCAAAGAAATTGTAAATAAAGAGATTCAAATAAGCTTGATATTTCTATGATGTATTCTTATGCAGATGCCATTATTTTATCTTTCTTACATAACCAAATCAGGCAAATTATTGTGAAATACCACTTTCTTCTTTCATTCACTGTTATCTTGACTTTTTAATGCACTTTTCTAGTATTTCAGCATTTAAGTTATTAGAGCTGTCTATTTCTTTCCATAAAGTCAGTTCCTAGAATTATTGTTTGTTTCAGTTCTTGGAACAAACAAACAAACAAATAGAAGACCTAATAATGATGCCTGAATGTGAGTTGGGATGTTGCTTCTTCAGTAGAGAACACAGTAAAATGATACGCAAGGTGAGCATCAGCTGCTTATGCAGGCACTGGAAGAGTTAACACAATCCATATAGGTATAAACCTAGCGATGTCATTGTCTTTTTCTATATTAGTATTAATATTCCTCTATTGTAGCAGCGAGTTCAGTACTGTTGGATACACTTGAAAAGCCCAACAAATTAGAGATAGTTTGAAGAAATGGTAAAGGATTTGTCTAAGGCAAGATTTTAGGTCTTAGAGAAGGTAATTCTTTTTTTGCTGTTGAATAAAATACTGAAAATATTGAATTATTTTGAAGGATCTCATTAGGAAAGAATATATTTGATTGGAGAAAGGGATTGTATGTGTTGAAGAAAACAAAACCAAGGTCTACTAGCTGGAAGGTGAATTTGAAGTTAGAAATTGAAGTGTATATTTTCAAGAGTAAGATAACTGTGGGGATTATTAGGAAAAGTTCACATCTGTTACTGCTAAGGCTATGTAATTCTTATGGTTCTCTGAGCAAAAGGTCATCTTTTACAGCAGTCTGCGGATTCATGGGGAAAAAACCCAGGTCAAAATGTTACAGATCAGGCAGATTCAAGAAGGTTTTGCCTACACTTGCCAGGACTTGCGGGTGGCAAAGAACAAGATTTCTAGAAGTGTGATGCTATTCTGCAACAGTTATTGTGCATACAGAGCTGATCGTTGACCAGAAGGATGCATTTCAGGCTGTGTTGGCGGCAGTCATCTTGAGCTGATCTAACATTATGTTGCTGTTTAAAGAAGTGCTGCTGCTGTCTGCTGTGACGTTCCCATCCATCTGTGCTGGGAGTTAACACTTAAGAGTTGTGTGGCAAGATGGGGAGAGGACAGGATTGCTCTTTTATGTGAAAATGATGTCCTGAACTGGTGTAAGAGAATTGTGAAACTTCACTCATATGTTTAACATTAGCTGTGAGGAGCCAGGTAGCTAGTGGATATTTAGTCCCTTTCTGTAAGATGCTGGAAGGCCCTAGAGGCGTATCAGACAAGTAATTTAAAGTTTACAGTTTTTAGTGCTCCACCACCCTTAATGTTCATCTTTGATTCTTCTGTTGTAAGAAATTACATTAATCCCTTGAGAATTTTGGTTCAAGCTCTGCCAAAGGTGTGGTGCATTGCTGTGCACAGATTTAATGCTGAAAGAAAGGTGTCCACTTACATAGGATATTCAGCAAATTCTCCTGGAATATAATTTGTTCCTTTTCATTGGTCTATACATGTGGAGCTTGCTTATAAGGACTGTGAACCCATAAGGGTTTCCTAGTGGCCTTTCTTCTGAATGCAAAATTCTGCCCTAGCATGGAACTAAGTTCTCCGATGCACGCATCAAGAACACCTTGAAGTAACAGAAAACTTTCAGTTTCTGAAATGCAGGACATTTCTGCAACTTCAAAGGGCTTTATAGCAAGGATGATCAGTACAACAGTGGAACTGCTTCTCATGACTACAGGGGATATAGAGCTCTACAGGTGTTTGAGGCTGGAGTTCTTCAGACAATGGAGACAGAGACATGGAAGGGTAGAGGCAGACCACTTAGGAGAAAATCTTCCTGTGTAGCAAAGTCATGAAGTATTTAAAAGGGCTTTAGATGTGTAAGTACATTTTCAAAACAATTCCTAGTTCATTATGTTCGGGGGAAAAAAAATAAATCCCAAATATTTTCTTCTTGCTCAATGTCAAAAAAGTTGCTTCTAGTAAACCTGAGAAGGATATTAAAATGTTACCTCTGTTGTGATACATCTGTCACTTGTGCCTTTATACACTTGCCTTTAGTATTGGATTCTTCAATTCTGTTTTCAGAAAACACTTGAATTTTTCTACCAGGGTTTTTAAAACTCAGTTGAAAGAAAAAGGTAAAATTTAGGCAAAATGTCCTTCTTTTCCCCCCCCTTTTCATGTTTGGTGAAAACAAGGGAGAGAAAAGACAACAGAAGTAGAGGCTGAATGGTTTTCCATATCTCTAAGTGGTAAAACTGGAAATTAAAAATAAAAGAAAGTTTGCTAAAGGCACTATTTATAGAGTTCCTTCTTGCACTGTTTGTGGTGCCAGTTATAATAAGGAATAAAAATGAGAAGAATTTTAGTTTTTAATTGGTCAGTTCAAAGACAGTATATGAAATAATACTAGAACTGTATTAAAGTTCTTAAATGAATGTTTTGCTGCAATTTCAGTGTATTTTGCTACAGAGAAAAATTGCCCTATTATAATTTGGTTTTATGTAGATAATGGATGAAATTCATTTTGCAGAGACTTCATAATTTTGTTTTGGTATGTGAAATACCACTTTGTATATGCCTTTTGGCATTTTTCATGCAAATTAGCATTTCATCAAATGTGTTTTTTGTAGTACGATCTCCAGTTTTCAAAAGATTAACATTCAGAATAAATGGATGCATAAGTATTGAATTTGTGCAATTAAAATGTTCTCCAAGAAGAGAGAGGAGGTGGTTTAAGAGTGTGCTGAGATGCTTATGTGCTTATAACTGTTGCAATGATGATAGATGCTTGCGTTGACCCTCTGTTATCAATTTAATTGCTTATAGGGATATAAATTCTCCCTTAGAAAGCAATGAAGTTTTTCTAGAATCAGTGGCAGACATTGAGACATCCATTGTGTTTTGGCCATAATGTAAAACATTCTCTCATAAAGATAAATAAAAATAAATTAAATTGCCTGTGGTAGTGGCTGGGGTTATAAGTTTCTTGTGAGCCAGAATCAGAAGCGGACATCAGGCTTTTATTTTCTGCATGTCAGAGGATGCCTCTAAAGTCCCAGCTGGTTGTCACTCTAACTGTTTCATGCATAACTGTTGCAAAATGCAAGTCATTATTTTGTGAATCATGTATATACCTGCTCGTACTTTAAATAAGTAGAATATGAACTCTTCTGTTTTTAGAGAGGCTTAAACTTTTTCTGTTTCTGTGCATGCAACAATCTCTGGACTATTCAAAATTATGGAGACAAATTTCTAGTAAATACCAATTATAGGCATGTATTTTTTCCTTCAAATTGTAGATAATTTGCATTTATCATTTCATATTGCGTACAATTTTGATCATAGTGTTAGGCACTGCTCCTATGAGGAAATTCATATGGGTGCACGATTTTGCCAGTACTGTGAAGTCTTTAATGATTTGCATAAAGGCAGTTCTTTACCTGCTTGGAGGAGGAGTCATTGAAGGGCTGCATCTTTAAAAAGTACATTAAAAAACCTGGATGGTATGGAAAGAGGTCTTATAACTCCTAAAAGAAAATCATAGTTTGCCACCTTCTAAAGATAAAGTAGTTGCATGCTTTAAGTTACTCTACAGATGCTTGGGCTGTGTTCTGTTCCTGCATACTTGTTGATATGATTACAGTTAAGTAGAAATAGCTATAATTAAAGGTAATTTGAACCCTGCTGATGCATACACTTCTATAAAGTGTAAAAACATATACTATGCTGTACTGACAGTGGTGGAAATCCCTAAGGATGTGAAAAGTTGTTACACAGAATTCCAAGCAGAATGAGATCCATAAGCTGTTACCTCTTTATGAAATATTTTTTTTCAAAGAAAGTATTGGAAAGTGAATAGAAATAGGTTGAGATTGCTGGAAAATATGAGGATCATGCCACAAGAAATAAATTTTTCTTGTTCTTCCCCCAAGGAAATCTCTATGGTAATTGAAATGGACAGAATGAATAAAAACTCCTCAGCTCTAGTATTCCATCTAGCAGTGCCATGGCCCCTGTCACTGCCAGGTCAAAATTTATTGAATGATAACAAAATAAATATAAATCAAAGGGTTTAATTTTTAGATGTAATTACAGAAAAATGCATTAATGTATTTATAATGTATACCGTGATGGAGGAATTATGATATGAAATTTTATGTATTTTCATAGGTGAAGAGTTAAGAATACATATCACAGTGGTCTCCTGGATGAGAATTCATGATTTCAGGGTTGTTTTCTTTTAGCTATAAGTCTCAATATTCTATGTTTATATTTTATTTTGGATAATTAGTACTATTATTTTTTTTGGGGGGGTTGCCTAGTTTCCCTGAGAAGTGTGGTCCAGGCACAGCCCTGCTGGTTTGTTGTGTAGGTTGTAGATGGGATATGGAAAATGCTAGGGTAAATCCAGAGGTGTGGGAATGGTGTGGAGGTCCTTGTAGAACTAATATTGCAGCTGACAGGGATTGGACATTTGAAGAAGAAAAGTCAGTGAGAAATCAGACCTTTTTTTTGTGGGACTGGTGAAAAAATCAGTTAACTCCTAAGTTACTAGTACAAACTTTCAGTCATTACTCCAGTTTAATACAGCTTTGCCTGGGAACCTGAGGTTTTTGGTACTATGTTTTCTTCACTTTGAAGGAGTTCTAGTATTTTCCCCTCCAGTTAGGTATATTGACAAGGGACTGAGAAAATGTAGTAATGTTTCCATTACTGGCTGAAGTTTCAGCAGTCAGTAGAACATGTCGCATGCAAGTATTACTTTAATTTTATTTATGCATGTTTACAATGTCCATTTATCATGCCTGTTGTGTAAGGCCAGGTTTAAGGCAGTCTCTTTTCTATTGCTTCTGTAGAGGTTTCCAAAATTTCTGCTTTTAACAGCATCGTGAAGGAAAAGCAGTTAATTTAAGGTGCATTTAAAAGAACTCAGACATAAAAGAGGAAAGTATAATTTACATTTGTCTTTTCAGTAGTGTTAGTGTTAACCACGTTTTTCTCATCTTTTGAATTACAAAGGAAAAGGAACATGTCTTCTGCAGTATTTAGTGACTTCATTGACCTTTCTGTTGAGTTTGGCAGTCTGTGGTCGTTTACTCAATGTCTTTTGGCATCAGTTAGTGTTTCTATAGAAAATGTCATTACTAGTGGCTCTCTTCCCTTAGATGCCTAGAGGGGAATGTAAGCCTGCATTATAACTTAAGAAATTACAGTGATCAATACAGAGTTCTAGTATCAGTGTGCAAAAGTATTATATATATATGTGTGTATTTGAGAAAGCTTGGAACAGGTCCTCTTATTAAGGGGGAGGCCTAGGCTGCTTTTTGGGCAATGTTTGTTACTTATGTGTAACCAGTTCTGTAGAATATTAATAAAACTTCACTTCCTACTTGGGTGTTCCAAAACTGCCAATACCATAGTTTCTAAAATTAAACAGCACTTTTAAGGTCTGCAGTTTGCAGATCTTCATTTTGAATTTAACTTTTGTGATATTTCTCTGTTTGACTTGGGAGATGGTTTTTTATATATACTTCATGGGGTAAAAATGCAGTGTTATATGGAATTATGAAAGAAGGAATTGGTTTCTTATGTGACTGCTTGTATGGAAAAATGATTCAAGAAATGGAACCTAGTCAGCAGAGACATGAGATTTATTCTGACGTTAGTACATTTAGAGTATCTTCTCTTTGCCTTATTTTTCAAAATCACCAGTAAAATGCTGAAAAGGCAGAGAGCTCACAGTCACTTTGTTCCATTTTTTTTTTATTTCCATAGACTATTAAAGTTTAGAAATGTAAAAGGAGAGTAAGTGGGGGAAAATTTGTATCAAATCCAAAACACAGTTAGGACAATAAATTAAACAAAGATCCCAAACTAGTAAGTAATGGGAGGCTTACAGATGGACTTTCTGCTCTGGGATATTTTGAATTCAGCAAAAACTTCGAGTTTCATATACTGTTGGCCCAAAAGAGTACACTGGAAAAGAGGACGTGCAGTCCTATATTTGAGGATTTAGATATGCTTGCTGATCTTCCATGGACTTTCCTGTGACCTCAGGCAACTTATAAACTTCCTAGACGAACAAAAAAATCCCATCTGATACAGAAGCTGCCATTTACATCAAAGAAGAGTTGGCATCCTATGATGGGGAATGCTATACTAATGTAAATGAATTACTACACTTCCATGTTTATTCTTAGCAGAACCCAAATTGTGCAATATGGTTAAAAAGTACAGAAGATAAACAGTGGTGGAGTTCGGGATTTGATAAAGGCTGACATCAACTTGTATTTAGAATATAAGCTATGCAGAGGGGAGGGCATTTTGGCAGCTCTTGGGACCTAGCACAGTGAAGACCTATTTGCAGATCAGGACCACTCAGCAATGCCTCGGTAAAATCAGAAAGCATAGTTTGCAATTCAGCCAGATAGTATGATATCAATTAAGAAGAATATAAGCATAATTAGAAAAATGGGAGTGCCAAAGTAGGAAAATTAACCATATCCAGAGATATTGTGGTGATCCAGTGACATTGAAGCATTCTTGATTCATAGCTTTCAGATTTGATTTTTTTCTTTTAGTGGATAGAAAAGGAGGGTAGTTAATAAAACATTCAGGGAGAAAGCAGAGGGAGAGAGCTCAAGGAAGACAAAAGCTGTTGGGTTAGAATTAGATTAATGTGACCCTGGTCTGCATTTGTGCATTGTAATAGGATGCACCTAAGAAGCAGTAAATGTGACCAGAAGTACAGCCTTAATTTTCCTTGTTTAAACTGAGAACGAGCATGTTGGTAACAAGAGAAAGTACCTCCTGGGGTTCTTTTTGTGAAAGAGTACGGCATGATAAATGAAATATCCCAAAATCACAGCATCAGTCTTGTTATATTTTAATATACCCGGTGATGACTGGGTTTACTTTTACTCTTTCCAAGATTTCATGTGATTTACTAAAAGACCTTGAATGAAGCCACGTTGCTTGCCAAGATTTTATTTTCATTGGAAATAGCGATGGTCAGCCAAAACAACATGTATTACTGTTGGATATACTGGTTTGGATAAGAATAGACTATAGCCATCATGTCTGTAACTCAGTGAGACTTGAAGACAAATACTAATTCTATTTATTTGTTACTTGTTTTACTGGATGTAAAATAATAAAATTTGTGAAGTAGTATGTTTATTCAAAAGAATGGTAAGCAACTTCTCTACTAAAACCAATGCACGTGAAAGCAAGTATAGCTCTTCAGTTACAGTGGCTCCATACCTTTTCCATATCAGAAGTTATTGGTAGTTTGTAATTTCTCATCTTCAGTCTAGTTTTGCTACAGTTACCTGTTTCCACTGCTGATAACATTCCCTTCTTTCATTGTGTAGAATTTCTCCACCAAGTACAGTGGCTTTTCAGCAGTGCTTCAGGGACTTCAAAGGTGAACTCTGAGGCACACCTTTTGCTATTAAACCTGATGGAGCTGTCAGTTGCATTGTTTGTCCAGTACTTTCTATTCTAAATGGTTACTATTGTCTAACTGATGCTTGGAACTGAAAACTTCCATGTCCATTGTCATCATGAAGGAGCTCTTCTAAAGGCTAAAGAAAATATAAATTGCTTTGCTTATGATTTAAGAATATATCTTTTTTCTTTTCTTTGAATAATTTTTTTTTTCCCTGCTGTATTTACTATTGTCACAAAAACAAAAAAAAGAGGCAGGAAAGGAGGAGGATTTGTATGACGGATGAGTGTTTGTCTATTGATCTCTGTCTAGTTTGGTTTAGGAATATAGCAGAGCTAGAATTTACAGTCTAACAGCTACTCAGGATTGCCTTCACATTTGCTGCTGGATGTTGGGCTACTGCATATTGGACTAACCTTAAATATCAGAAACAGGAGTAGGGAATTTCTCCCTTCTGTGCCATCAGTGTCTCGGCAGTCTGCTCACTGCAGGTGATTACTGTGTAAAGAAGACAGAAAACAAACTTGTGAGAAGATGTAAAGAGAGGGTTGAAGAAAGCTGAAAAGGAAGAGCATTGAATTTGGGACTAGCTGTTGTTCAGTGAAAACAGAGGAAAGTAGAACAGTTTGGAGAAGGAAATTGGGACTATCAGTTTGGAAACGACTGTTAGCATTTGGGGGGAGGTAGAGCAGAAATGTTAACTTTGACAGGGAGCTATTTTGAGCCTGCCAGGGCTGGCAGACTGAGATGTGTGGCAAAGGACATAGAATCATAGAATAGTTAGGGTTGAAAAGGACCTTAAGATCATCTAGTTCCAACCCCGCTGCCATAGGCAGGGACACTTCACACTAAACCATGCCACCCAAGGCTCTATCCAGCCTGTCCTTGAACACCGCCAACGATGGAGCATTCACAGCTTCCCTGGGCAACCCATTCCAGTGCCTCACCACCCTTACAGTAAAGAATTTCTTCCTCATATCCAATCTAAACTTCCCCTGTTGAAGTTTGAACCCGTTACTCCTTGTTCTGTCACTCCAGTCTCTCATGAAGAGTCCCTCCCCAGCATCCCTATAACCCTCCTTCAGATACTGGAAGGCTGCTATGAGGTCTCCATGCAGCCTTCTTTTCTCCAGGCTGAACAGCCCCAACTTTCTCAGGCTATCCTCATACAGGAGGTGCTCCAGTCCTCTGATCATCCTCATGGCCCTCCTCTGCACTTGTCCCAACAGTTCCATGTCCTTTTTATGTTGAGGACAGTTTGTCAGCTCAGGTGGCAGGGATGTGTGTGGTGGGTTTGAATGCTGCAACCTGGGTAGAGACCATGTGTCACTACAGTGCTAACTAATGGAATTCCTGCTTTTTCTGATTTTGGGAAGATAAATTAGAAAACTACATACAAAATACAATAGAAAAAATTACTGTGAATGCATTGTCAAACACTCATAAGGTCAGGTAGGAAATGCCATATTTCAGTTTGTCTTGGCATCCTCAGTAAGGACCATACGTATGGTGGTATAATCCTACATTACATAAATCAGTATTTCTGTGTATAATACTTTTAGTTATTTTTATAACCTAACTATGTACTTGCTGTATCTTCATTGTCAAGCACGTATCTTTCCACGTCATGATTATGTATCCAAGACTGACCACTGATGATAAATAACGAAACACAAAGTTCATTTTAGCATCTGACATGTCTTGGCTCATCTTGGCACATCAAGCATCTTGCTGTAAACTTCCTGTTCTTGGCCTGTAATTGTTCCTGTGACTCCTTACCTGGAAGACTGTTTTTTCTTAAGTCTTATTACTGATTTTGTGTCCTTTCATATGACCTAGATCTTTTAAAGTTCTTCACAGGGTGTAAATTTTCTGGAGAAGTATGTTTTCTGTTCATGCTGGTTTTGTGAAGGCTTTTCTTTTTTTGTGCTAAAAGTAGAGCTCTCATCTGAGGAGTAGCAATGTAAAACTGGCATCTTGAGATTGAACACATCTGCTTTTGTATTCTCACAATCATCCATTAATTTAATTTGAAAATGAATGTTCACTGCTTCATATCTTTCTTGGTGGTGTTGACTGTTTTTTTTTGAGGTAGAAATGGATGAACTGAGTTGGGGTCTACAGAGTACATTTTTTGTATAATAGTCTGCTCTGGTCATGGTCATGCATTCTTTGTAGGAGTAATTGTCTCACTGTATGCCAGCATCTGGTCATTAGGACCAGTCTGAAAAATGTCACTGACAAGGAAACAGTGGAAATAAACCACCCTGGCTGACTTTGCACTGGAGCATATTTGATATTTAAAGGAATTTTAAAGATTGTTGTATTTAAAGTCTCATGTGCCCAGAGGGAGTGTGCTCCAGCTCCAGCAAGGAGGCTTTGTACATGTGGCACCTGTGGAAGGAGGATAGCAGTAGGAGGGGAATGGGAGTTATGCAGGAACACATGAGTGTTTAGCCTTTGGGAGCACTGGAAAACTACTTTGCAGTTTTCACTGTGGTTCTCTTTGTCTTAACAGTTTCTGAGAGCTGATCTTTCCTCCTCTTCACCTTCTTCAGCTCCTTGTCTTAGAAATCCTTCACTAGTGCAGACAGTATGATTATATTACTATTGTGATGTGTTAGGCCAACTCTGATTTTCACAGTGTGATGGGATATGCAGTTTATTTTCTGTGTATGTCATCTCACCAAAATTACCACTGAACTAGTGTATGGAGCTACAGTAACATCTGGGAACGGGCTAGTAAGGCATAGGCCTGGAGTTATGTTCAGTCTAAATGGACCTGGGGAAGGGGAGCCTGAAGTTGGTGAATCTTGAGGTTCATTCAGTTTATCCAGGAGGAACTTAGTGATGTTTGGGTTATGTGGAGATTGGAGGCAGGATGAGAGGGCATAGGCAGAGGAAGTGAAACAGTCACTCTTGACATCTTGAATTGTTTTCCTACCACGTCCTGTGCAAAGCTTAGTATGTGGCAGCAATCTTCAGTAAATAAGATCTGGTTGCAGGATTTAAATAAAAAACATTTTTAACTGCACCATACAAAAAGCATGTTATTGAAAGTATCAAACAGTGCCATATTTTCATAAACGTTTTCAGCTTTAGATTTTGGAAGAAGAATGGATGTTCTGTGCTGCCAGATTTTTATTCTGTTTGTTTCTTCTGTAAATCTAAAACGATAGTGGGGACTTTGTGCAGCCAAGCACCTCTGGTGAATGGATGTTGGAAAAAAGAACGAGAAGCCACAGTGGTATGGAGGAAGTCATGTGGCTACAGCTATCTGTAGGAAAAATAAACATCCTTTTACCATTTGCCCACAGAAATGTTTTTGTATCTGGAAAAAATATGGATCTAAGGCAGATAGAATACTGAAAGGAATTAACATCTATACACAAAAGACATTGCCTCATGTAAATACAGCATTTAACAAACTGTTTCACCTGAGAGGAAATATCTGTCATTACAGATGAATTTGGGAATTAAAACAAGTCTGTGGAAAGGAATATAACAGTATAATTGAAAATTAAATTTAAGTTAAATTTCTTGCAGTTCTGTGTGCAGTCTAAAAACTACTGACAGTAATGTGTGGAAGGTAAAAGGAAAAAGAATACAGGAACTTACTGAAACAAAATTGTAAACAGTGTATGGCTGAGCTGAGGACTGTTCCTGGTGGTGAAATATTTTCTTTTCTAGATTTTTGTATCTGTGCCTTCTTTCTTTTCTTTTTTTTTTCTCTTTCCTTTTCATGAAGTATGAATTTTTGCTCTCCTGAACCATCCTTGTCTTAAGCTGTCTTTATTTTGTATTTGTCCAATCGAGTGTCAAGAGTAGAGGTGCAAAGGGACGTTTTCAAAATCACAAGCTGGGTCATGGCAAGCATGTTATTTAAGCTTATCACATGAAAGACTTGTTCAGAAGACAAAGATGTGGTTTAAAAATGTGTATTGTTGTAGCTGTTGCCAGCTACTGCTTCAGCAAGGACATGAGTATGTCTCTCCGTGTGGGGAATTTTTTCCAATAACACAACATTATGAATGAATTTTGGTGAAAGACTGAGCAGGAATCATTAATGTTTACTCAGAACAAAAGAAGAGCTTTACTAATGTCAACTCTCACTCAATTTTTCTTTTGTTCCAAACACCATCCATCATTCTGAACAGTCATTCCACCGGACTGCCCAGGGTAAACACAGAACAAATTCTTCATGCTGATATGTTTTGAACAAATGCTTCTTAGTTATTTAAAAAGACAAAGTATTTATTTATTTATTTATTCAGTGAAAGATTAGGACACCTAGGTGTCCTGAAAAGAAGTGATGGGAGACTGAGAAACTATTTGGAAAAACTCGGGGCTGTCAAGTCAAAATGAGGGTATAAACTCTCTTTGGTTCTTCAAACAAGTGATGCAGAAAAAGAGATTTCTGCATCTTTATGAATCTTAAAATTGGGGGACAATATTTGGCACAATTTGACTCAAACCCTATGCATTCTCTTTCATAATGAGCAAAGATGTGAAAAACCTTTTGTCTTTCTCTGTGCAGATTTGAATCAAGGCAAAAAAAAATGCATATTTCAGTATGTAATAGGTAATAGAGGAGCACTGTTCCATTCCAAATTATTTTTTCTCATGGATGCGGAATATATGAATAGACTTTTTCCATCCCAATGAGTACATTTACTGTTTTTGGCAGGGTATAATCTGCAATTCAGAGGGCAATAAACTAAACCACACTGTGGATAATGCAACTGGTAAAAGAAGGAAACCTGGGTTTTAATTGTAAACTGAGATTTACTTAATGATCTCTACTTATACCTAATTGATTTTAAAGTTTAGCTAACTTCAGCCTTTTTTCGAAGCTCTCTTCAGCTCAAAAGAAAAAAAAAAAAAAAGAAAATGAACCCATTTTTTGGCTATGGAATACCTATATTGATTACATTGTTAATCGATACATATCAGCTGCTGTATTTCTCTTTATAACTGACCTGAAAAAATCTTAAGGGATTCTGAAAATAAGGATTATGTTGATAGTGATTTCAGCAGTTTTTTGCCTAATTGTCTTGGATAAAATGACTAACTCATATTAAACAGGTTTCTGAAGTCTTGCGTTCTTCAGGTTACTGTGATCTGAGTGTGAGTTGTTTCAAAGTGCGCATGAAATTAGCCTGTAATAATGAGAATTGTTTTTCATAGATAAGATTATTTTGTAATGAATTATTGAAAGCAGTTATCTTAACTCAGGCTAGTCTGTAAAAGAGGTCAGGTAGTGTTAAACTGAGTACTGAATTTGTGCTAAACTTTAACATTAACACAATATTTGCATTGTACAAGTAAATATATTCATGCTTTTGACCAAAATATAGATATTTAAAGACAGAAAACAACTAAACTGTTGTTTCTTCAAACATAGTAATGCATATGCATAGCCAGTTACACTGATTTACAGTGCTTGGGAATAGTTCCATAGTGAGTGCTGAGCACCTATACTATTTTCTGCAATCTATGGATTCTGCCTTTTTCATACATGAGAATTGCATATGGCAAGGAATTTTGCATAGAATTGGTTTTCAACATAATTCTGATTTGGCAGAACTGCACCTTTAGGGGTTACTTGTGTGTTCCTTATTCATGGCAAGATAATGGCTATCTACATGAGATGAAAACTGTTGTTTTGTTTTTTTTTTCTTAAATCATACGTCATGTTTATTTTTAGAGACTCCATTCTTTTGTGGCTAGGATACAAGGGATGAGTAGTGGATTAAAGCACATCATTAATTTGAGTCTTCAGCAGAATGAATGTCATATTTAAGACCAGCTGGTAACCCAGCACCACGCAACCATTCACTCACCTCTACTGTTCCCCTGCTGCCCTGGGCAGGATGGGGAGGAGAATCAAAAGAATGTAACCCCCATGGATTGAGATAAGAACAGTCCAGTAACTAAAGTGTAATATAAAACTGCTACTACTAGTAATAATGATAAGGGAAACAACAATGGGAGAGAATATAAAACTAAAAATGGAAAGGAAAATAACCAATAAACACAAGTGATGCACAATACAGTTGCTCAACACCAGCCAACTGATACCCAGCCTGGCCCAAGCAGTGATCCATCCCTTCTGGGTGACTTCCCTCAGTTTACGTGCTGGGCATGATGTGCTGTGGTATGGAATACCCCTTTGGCTAGTTTGGGTCAAGCGTCCTGTCTCTGCTTCCTCCCGACTTCTTGTGCCCCTCCTCACTGGCAGAGCATGAGACTGAAAAGCCCTTGATCGGGGTAGAGTGCTACTTAGCAATAACTAGAAAATGGTGTGTTATCAGCATTATTCTCTGTCTAAAGCTGAAACACAGCACTGCCACCAGCTACTAGGAAGGAGAAAAATAACTGCTACAGCAGAACTCAGGAAAATGAATTAGAATTCGTGGTGGACAAAAAAATCTATGAGGAATGTCCCTATTCTTGCATTGTCTGGAAGTCACTTTACACTAGATGAAACAAATCACAGCAGAAATTGTGTGCTTTTTAAATGAAAGCAAAACAGCAAAGACTGATAGACTTGAGAAGACAGTGGAAGCAAACCAAATTTTATCTAACAAAACCTGATTTTGATTAAATAAGACAAATTGTGAATTCATCTAGATTTCTACATATGAACAAAATTCACATATCTGCTTTCATAATTTGTATCTGTATATGTCAGTTCAGTTATAACTGGGATAAAGATGACATTTTTGCAGTTAAAATGCAGATAAAAGCAGTCTTCAAAGAAAAACCTAATTGAAGTTTATTACGTTAAATCTTAATATTTTGTGTGGTTCAAGATGACACAGAGAACATATAATTCAAGGTCATTAAACCTGAGTGCAGACTTAAAATAGTCATTTTCTATGCCTTACTTACCTTTTTTTTTTGTCTTATGTTTTTGTATTTAAGGATTTTAAAATATTTTGTATGAGATTGAGGAGTTCTGTTCTTGAAGTGACCCCATGCTTTTTAAAAGTTGAGTCTTAGAAACTGGAGTGCTGCTTGGTCTTGGCAAAATGGTAGTTATTTATTCTCCATTTTAAGATTGTTAGCAGTTTCATATAGGACAGTTGGTGTTATTTTTGAAAGTCACTAACAACTATATAAAACTTGGCAAATAACTGCTTTTATTTTTTTATCTAGCAACGCTCATGAGCACGTAACTTACACTTTTAAAAGTTTAGTCTCATAATTTGACTTTAAATGCTGCTAGTCTGATAAATGGTAGCTCCATCTGCCTTTATGTCATTATGAAGATATTCAAATACTATTCAGAAAAGCCACTGGAGCTGGCCCACTGGTCCATCCTTGTAAAATTGTTGATTTTAAAAAGATTCCATCTGCAGTTATGTTGTAAAGTCTGCTAATCTGTCTTCTTAAATTAAGAAGCTGAGGATCGTGGCATCCACAGAAGATTTAGATGCTGAGGTAAGATGTGCACAGAATATAATTTTCAAAATGTCGTCTTACGATGGGTAGGAACAGAAAGCAGAGCTTGCAGATCTGTTTCAGCATCATGCAGGTATTCAGAAACCTCCCTCCAAATGGTCCCTCATATGCCCGTTGCTTAGAGCCCATTAGAGCCCCATCCGTAGTCTTCAGGTTGAATTTGGAGCCTGCCTGTCACTCAGCAGCTACAGTGTATGTGTTGCAAATAAGCTTGCTTAGAAACTCAGCAGGATTTTTAGAGAGGAGAAGGATTGTGATCATTTTTCTAGTTAGTTAGGTGTGATGGCATTCCTCTAGGAAGTGATCAGCTTTGCTTCCAGCCCAATAGGTATCTGAGCCTACAGCTGAGTGGCCTAATCCAGACTGTGATTGGGGTCTTGACAGTCGTTTTGCTGAAGTTGTACCATGGCATAGGCAATAACAGAGGGTCCATGGGCCAGAGGAGGGTTGCAGGAGGGAGCAGGACTCTCTGTCTGAGTCCTGTGGTTATCATGCAGTAGGGTCAGGGTGGATACATTCTGGCTGCTGCTCCAGAGGTTATTTGTATGTCTAAGGATGATGAAACAGTAAGATTAAACTCATTATTAGCCTTACAGCCAACATGAGTTTAACTTGACTTGTGATCCAATATTAATTTTTTTACTTCAGTTTAACTTTCAGCTATAGGAAGTTTTAGCATCTTAAAAAAAAACCCTGTGGGTAGCATTAGTCAAATACTGTGCTATACTGGATGTTA
The DNA here is from genome assembly GCA_017639245.1 of Myiopsitta monachus. Taxonomy (NCBI): domain Eukaryota; kingdom Metazoa; phylum Chordata; class Aves; order Psittaciformes; family Psittacidae; genus Myiopsitta; species Myiopsitta monachus. The sequence goes on from CM029919.1 coordinate 27,677,686, forward strand.
ATATCCTAGGATTTAAATATAAGCTTGGGGAAGCTGAGTCTGACATATTTTGAATGTTTACACAGAGCATATTATAGCGGCATCTTCATCTTGCAAAGAGATGGTTTCAAATTGTTAAAAGGAAGTGAAATGTGTAGTTACTTCTGGGGCTGTAGAATAAGCATCCATGTATGTAAGATTAGGCACTTCCCGCCCCCAGGGTTTGCAGTTTTGTATTACAGATTATCGTTATTGCGTACACTTTTCTGATGAGATTGAGAAATTCCTTTAGCTGTAGTGTAAAGCTGCCAAAACACATTTGCCACAGACCTGAAGGCAAATATAATTCTTACAGAGGCAGCCTCAGGCTTTGGAGGATTTTTTCATTTTTTGCTGAAAGGCAGGCTCAAACTTGCCATGAGATCATCAAAGAGATAAAAAGGCTAAGAGCTCTTCAAAGCTAGGCCTTAGGCCCTAACATAAATTAGTTCTCTGATGATGGTTTATGTAAGTAAAAAAGAGAATAATATTTACAAAAATGCCATTTAAATGGGGCCTTACCCAACTTAACTTGAAATTAACTTTTTAATTTCACCTATTCTTTTGAATTCAACATACAACCATCTTAATATAACTTTAATTTAGACTTCAGAAGGCAAGGAATGAACACGCTATTTTCTGCCTGTAAGTCAGGTTTCAGAGAGGTTATCTTGCTTTTTTCATGCTGAATAGTTACTACCAGTAATTCTAAATAGACACTGAAATTAATTTGCATTACAAGTAACTGCACTGTTATTCTAATTCTATGCTGCACATTAACCCAGTCACTTCCTAATTATAGTTTAGTATAAGGTCCTAAATAAAAGATTGCTCTGTGTTCTGATCTCCTCCCACTTCCTGCTCTCTTATTTTTTAAGCTATATTAACAGTAAGATTTATTTAACAGATAACAAAATTTTCTAGAAAAAAACCCCATCTTCTGTGCTGTAAGTAGGGTATTATAAGTTAAGTGTTAGTTTATGCTACAAATGACTTAACAGAAATATCACTGAAGAAGAGCCAGGAAAAATCCTGCTGAGAATGAAAATTCTGCTGTCTGATATCAGCATTAAAACTGCAGGGCTGGGAGTCAAGAAATCTTGATTCAGCACAGGTTTCCTTTCTTTCTGTGGAGATGCTGCTTTACTTCATGGCCTCTTGTTCTCCACCCTGTAAAACAGAATTATAGGATGATCGTGTATCTTCAAGTATATAGCAAGGAGCAATGCTGTAGTTAGTTATCCTGGTCTGAATTCTCTTTACAAAATTCCAGATATCCAAAGGAGACTTAAGACAACTTTTTCCCCAAATCAAGCCTTCTGTACCTCCCAGACCTCTAGCTCTATACTTAGAAAATGCTTCAAAATCTCATCCACAAGAGGCTCTATGAGTATAAAGTAGTTATTGTTCTTTAACGTTATTAACGACAGCAAACCATTGTACCCAAAGACAGTGTTTCTGGATAATTTGTAGTGTACAAAATATTGTTATATTATTTCTTTTGCCTTCCTCCTCTCAAAAAGTTCTTACTGCATTATTTCACGTGGTGCAGGCATTAGTCTTTCTTGATTTGAAGAACTGTAATTCAGTGTGCTTTTAATGTGGTAATTTAGATGTACTGTGTTGTATGAAGAGCACTGTAGGGCTAATATTTTCTTATTATTTTGTAGGAAGTATATTTTCCTAAACTGAGAACTGACATTTGAGTAAGTATTATGATGGTACATTATAGACATGAGAAGAATGCTCTTCTCGAACTACTGGTATCAAGATAAGTGCAAGTTTAAATTCCACTGATAATCATTAGAATTGCCTGTTTTCAAGGGTAACCAGGTCCCAGGAATGACTATGAAGTAGTTAGAGCAACAAATGCCAGTTTTGTGTCCCCTATTATTTTAAAAAGAACAGCTCAGGCTAGAAGTAAGATGATGCTCTAATGTGAGAGCAGATTATATAACTGATAGAGCAGAAATGCTGTATGTATTATTCCTTATTTGTTTGTGAATAATGGAGAAAAATGGAGACAATTTAAAGAGAAGGCATTTTTCTGCCATAATCTGCACTGATTTTTTATGAAATGCTAGATCAGGTTTTACTTGATCCATGCAAAAGAGTTTTCCATGGAAGTAGAAAATTCTTAAGTTGGAATTTTGCAGCTGAACTGTGGACCATTACTAAAAAAAAAAATAAAGCTTTATGTAACATGATTTAAAAGAGTAAAAAAATTGGATCATTAATAATTTTAATATGTTTCAGATATTCAGTTACATCCTTTAAAAATATGATGTGTGTTTCTTTGAATATAAAAATATGTTACTAAATGCAAGTTGACATTTCTAAATTAGGTTCTTGCCACTTCATCAATGATATAAGCAAAAACGTATTTTTCAGTGGATGATGGAAGACGATGTTTTTATCATCTTGTCGCTGTTGTCATGGAAACTTGTGTATATCATTGTTAAGCAGAGTGTACATAAGGGTCTAACATCCCTGTGACGACTTATTGCTAGCTATTGTATTTTTAGTGTATTTTCTTCAACAGTGTAGTCAATGCTTAAGAACTTGTAAGTTGCTTTCCTGAATTACAACAACGAACTCAATTACAGGATTAGGCTGTCCGGAGAGCCCTTAGTATAGGGTTCTTTGTTACAAGGTTCTTTTCAATACAGGGTTATTAACAGTTGTATTTCCAAATCCATTGTAGCCTACTATAAGCACTTCAAAAATAATATTTACTCTATTCAAGTAGACACAGCAGCTTTTAGGAAAAGAATGAGCTATCTATCAGTCATTATAAACTCTGTCTTGAAAATTAATGGGTATTTTCTGAATGTGTATTTTATATATAAGTATGTAGTTATAATAATTTATACAGTTAATGTATTTTTATATTAAGCCACATATTTAATATATTTTTATTTTTGTAATATATATATTAAGTGTATTTGAATATACTGGTACTAGACATCAGTGTATTCAAATAAATATGATACACAATAGTGTATCAAATACACTTAGTATTAATTAATAGTACGGCTCTTGTGTATTGTTGTGTTAACCTGTCGTACACAGAATGGTAGGCTAAGAGAGAAGCTTGGCCGTGGCAATTCAGATTTAAACCTGGACACAAAGTATGTCTAACTTGTTTGCTTGTTTTCTTGTTTAAATCTTATGATGGGCATTTTTTTTCTTCAAATGAGAACTATTTAAGAATCAGGAATTTTGAACACATGAGTATTGTATGTTTTACATAATTATATGTTTATTTTTGTCTTTTTGTGTCTGAGGATAGTTAAAAATATGCCTTCTCCATCAATTATTTACAATTTCAATAGCAGTTGTCTTGACAATCAGTTATTTGTCTGGATAAAAAAATTAATTTGCTTGAATAAATTTTTCATCACTGAACAAGTGGCTTCTGTTACTTCAAATTTGCTAATTAGATTTCTTGTTTTTATCCTGGTCTGTTTGGTTTCATCTTTTGGTGTGTTTTCTGAAGATTATTCTAAAATTTAAAAGATATGATTTTAAGTAACTGTCAATTGAAGAACTTAGTTTTTGATTTAGCATTAGTTTTCTGTAGCAATTTGGTGCAAATTTAAGTTACTTGAGACTCAGTAGTAACATGAAATGTTCCAGAATAGTGAAGCTGTAAAAGTGTTTTTAAAGGTGTGTTACTTATGGTACTGTTCTCTCCAGAGAGAGTAGGATTGACGTTCAGTATCAGGTCTATCAAAATGCAAGAAGTGCAGATATATGAAGGGAAAAAATTCAATTAAATACAAGTAAAATAAACCACTGTGTTTTTAGTTTCTAGAAAAATGCATTTATTAAATAACTGAAGTTATACACTGGTGGATGTAATTACAACTAAAATCAAATTTATAGGAAAAGTCCAATATTCTCTTCCTGCTCCAGGAGATTGTCAGTTCAGGCACCTGAATTCAAATTAATGCCGCAAGAAAAATTCCTGGCAAGTAAACATGCACAGTCTGATATCTTATGGCTAAGAAAATGTGTGCACAAGTCTGTATATAGGACAAATATATCTATTATTTCAGATTACAGTGAACTGTATATGAATATATAGTCACTGAAAAGAGAGAGTATCTAGCTTTTTAGGATTTACAGAGGAAAACTAAAAGTTGTTTATTACTGGCTTCATACCTTTCATCTACAATCATTGATAATTTTAGCTGTGATTTATAGCAGGATAAAATTTCCAAATTCTTATTATATAGTCCTGGCTCTTTCTGGAATTTTCTAAATTCCATAGGATTTAGTTTTGGATAAAATTGAAATTTTGTGAATGGAAAACTTTGATTTATTATCTAAAGTTTTCTGCATTTGAGGAGTCCTGAAACAAAAGCTGTAATGTCCCTCATGAATCCTCTTTCTGATTAATGCAATTTTGCTTTTATGGATAACTTACACAGTAACCCAGTCACCTGCTAATTTAATTTTCTAGCCATCTTTTATAGAACAGCTTTATGAAATCTAAGCCACAAGTTGCGGGGCAGAGAGATACCTTGAATGTATATTGCTCTTCACCAGCTACAGGGGACTAGCAGGTCTCTTGACTACTAATGTACAGGTCTAGCATGGAGGCTCCAGTTTTGTAGGCATTAGTAAATATCTTGATTATGCATTGTTGTAATGGCTTAGTAAGAGGTGGGGAATGATGGAGAGCCTCAGCTGCTATGCGCCAGGGCTGTTAGATCTAGTTGAACACTTGAGTAAAGAGAAAGGAGCTTTATTGCAGTTGGCAGGATAGGGAAATGCCACAGTAGAACGGATGAAACAGTTGCAGCGCAGTAAATATGGCATCTCAGCTCTTGGCTCATCAACTTGTGAAGAGAACTGTAGGAATAATAGATTTTTTTAGGTTCCTGATTACACTGGAAATACTGGGGCTTGTATGGAAACACCAAATTCCTCTGTGGCTGAGAATTTAATTCCTTGTCAAATAAAAAAGTTGGAAAAAAAGAAAATTGGTGAAACTGTGTAATCCCATTATGCCGTTTAAGGAATACCATCTGTAAGGGTTAGAAACTATTGTGCAAATGTAGTAGGCAAATATGAATATTGTCAGAACAATAAATATGAGGGCTTTTTTGTTTGGTTGGTTTTGTTTATTATCCTGAATACATTAATATGTGAAAAAGCTTTCGACTGCTTTACTTCAACGTATTGTTGCTGACCACAGCTAAGGTTACATCCGTGTGCCACACTCTTGTGCTCTGATAAATACTCCCATTTCTGAATGGGTTCATTTCTTAGGATAATTAGATATGTGGGAGTTTATTAACTTAGTGTCATGGTGGCATAGCTACACTGCTTCTGGTAACTAGATTAGATTGGGTATTATTACGTGAAACTAGTTTTACCATACAGACATCTTAAATGCTCTGTCATCAAGATCCAGTTGGACTAGACAAAGCCTCCATGAGTATGTGTTTGCAAAAAGTGTCTATATTTATGTATTTATTAGGCATTGAAAATAAATTTTCTGGGATTCAGAAATCCTATTGTATTCATGTTTAAAAATACCGCTGCCACTCTCTGCTTTACCAAACTCTTACAGAAAATAACTCCCATTGAATGAAAATCTTAGCTTAGGACCATAAGGTATTTGCAGGTTTTGAAGTGTTGTTGGTAAAGGCAGTGTTAATGATCTGACAGGTACAAGCTTTTTTTCTAAGTAGAACCATCTCTTGAATGTCTTTTGTTGACATTAATTGGTATTTCATTTTCAGGGGAAGTTAAAATTGGCAGGCTGGGATCCCTCGCTTTCTTTCTGCTTGTTGATTGTGGTACTGATAGCTTAACTATGAACTTCCTTATGCAGGGCTGCTAGTAACTTCCAGTCTGATAGATGATCATTTCTAGTAATGAGAAGTAATTGAATCTCAATGCTTACAAATGCTTTGTGTGCTTTTGAAGAGACCACCAGCTGTGTCATGTTGAATTATTTGTACTTATTTCAGTGATGTGTGTCTGTCCATTGAGAACAGAAAATAATACTTTCATTTTTGGGATGTCTGTGGATTGATTTTTAACTCATTGGAAGCAGAATACTTAAAGCACTAAAACTCTACCTCTAATCTTCCTTGGTTTTCAGTTCAGAATCGAAAGGAGTATATCCATAATACCACTCACTGTAATGTGTACAAGATTTTCCAGCTGAAATACCTCAGTCCTTAGCTTGCAACCTATGCTCAAGTGCTCCATAACAAACTCTATAATTAAATAGTTTTGAGATTGTGATATTTCTGGTACCTTTTCTAGGTTAAGCACAGTTTCTGCTGTTCTGTGAAGTGATAAAGAAGTTCTTTCAGCTCAGCAATACATGTGGATATTGCAGATCTCAGAAGGCTTTTGGAGGTTATGCCAAAAAAGTACAGTGTTATTGTTTATTCAGAGCAGAACTAAGAGTCGCTGCTAAATTGAAATGTGCATCAGGGCCAAAATGAGATGAAGCCTTTTAACTTTCTGGGCTAACATCTCACAGATGTATTTCTTAAAAGACTGATAAAGGGGCAGGGAGATGGTGGGGCTTTGGACAGATGTGGACACAGCTGTGTGTGATCAAAGCAGGAAAGCTGTACAACTGTGTGCCTAAACCATTTGCATGCTGGGCCAACTTGTACTCATGGGAGCTTAGGCTCCTTTATACCCCATGTTTTTTCACCTTGTGACTCCTCAGCAGATTTGCATTTAGACCGACTACTTGAGTAATGTTCTGTGCCAAAAAATAGTATATTGACACAATTGAATGATGTCTGTAAGTATGGGGAAATTCCCCTGTCTTCTTTTATAGGACAGACCATATAGTTTGCTTCTACAAGGCTTGTCTTCTCTGTCAATAAGTTCATACACAGTGAAAGTTGTGTTCTGCAGGTACTGTGCTTTTGTGAACAATCTAGACAACGTACAGTTGTTTTAATTTTGTTATAGCTTCTTCAAGTCCTTGTTCTTCGGGTTAAATTTGAACTGAGATGTGAAATGTCCAGGCAGAGTGGCTGGAAGCCAAAATAATGGGTCTATGCAGCATTTCCTCACAAAATTTTAGTGAGTTCATACTACGTAATTCCCTGAAGAACAGATTTCTCCCCTTTGTGTGCTTAGTAAGATACCCATAATGCAATAACAAATTATAAATAATAAATTTTTCCAGGTGCTGTACAAATATTGTATATACGCAGCTTAGCGCTCCATTAGTGTTTTCTTAGAATTCTGTGCAATTGGATTTTATTTAATCTGTGCTATTTCAGGCCACAACAAATGCCTATGGTTATTCCATTATATACAGTGGAAAATGGTTCCAAGTGTCAGGAGGTTTCCGTAAAAGTGCAGGTTTTGCAGATGAAAAGTAATCTTTAATACAACATACCTAATATTTTTTTTGGAAGATGTAAACCTCAGCATTTTAACTATGTCCTTATTCAGATTAGATTTGGTATTTTTAGAACAGTTTTAAAGATATTTGTAAACATATACAAACATTTGCAATGTGAAACATGCCTGTTGATCCTAGATTATTTGTTGCCTCTCATGGAAGTAACCTAAGCTTGTTCTTGACCTTCAGGCTGCTAGTAGAATCATAATGCACTTCTAAACCATGCAACTCTTAAATGGTTGTAACAAATTCTTCTCTGAATTGCATCTGGATATATTTAATTTTGAGGCTTGCTTTATTGCATAGTGAATGTTATCTGACAGTATTCAGTGTCTTGAGGGTGAAAAAAAGGGAGGCAGGTTTGTGTGTCATATAGTCTCTTACTGCATCTGTTATGTGAAGTGCCATTTTGAACACCTGGTGTATAGTTAGTTGATATTGTGATATTTTTTCCCTTGTTCCCTTTGTGCATAGTATTGTATATTTTTCTTTGATATGATGAGTTACAAAAGCTTTCTTGAAATCCTTGTTTTTTGGAAGTTACATGGGATATAGCATATTTGAACGCTCAGTTATGCCTGATCCAGATCATGCAAAACCAGGAAAAAAATGAATTCATCAAAGCAGTTAAAGATAACAGAACAGAATATAATAGACAGTTTCAGTTGGAAGGGGCTTATAATGATCGTCTAATCCAACTGTCTGACCACTTCTGGGCTGACCAAAAGTGATCAGGCTGAAGAGAAAGCAGATCTTTATTACGCAGAAACCATTGCAGGAAAACCACAATTAATATATAAATTTTGGTATGTCCAGCTGCTGAAAACCCACTGGATATAATGTAGGCATATTAAAAAGCTGAACACCGCCTTTTTCCTATAAAACACAAATAGTTTTGACTTTGGTATTTTGATCGTATTTGCTTTCCAGTGCAAACAGTAGCAGAAGATTTCCCCATATTCATCAAGCTTTGCAGTTACTAATAGCTATTCTCTACTCTTTTAAATATTTTTCAATGTCCCTACTTGAAAAAATACATTAAATGTAGGATGGAAAGGGAAATTAACTGTGCTGGAAGAATATAGTTTTTGCAATATTATCACAAAAATCCCCAAATGAAACCTTGGTGCTGTATTTCTGTCTGGCACATTTGTAAGTACTCTGTCTCCTTAACATGTGGTCCTTGAAATCAAACATGAATCTGTTGTTTAGGAATGTATTTGCTGTGGCCATAATCTTCCAAAATCACCTGTTACTATGAGTACCCAACTTACAGGACTAAACTTTGTTTATCAAGGGTGAAAGCGCCAAAAGTAGTCAGCATAAATCACACGTAATTCTCACATGTACAAACCAGGCTTCTAAGGTTCAACCTGAGCTTCAGCAATGCCAATCAAAATCTGAACTTTAGGAGCTTATATTTGAAATTGCAGAATGGAAAATCATGGCGCTTTCTGTACTATTAGTGTATAAAGAATCCTGTCTTTTGTTCATTATAGACTGAAAGCACTTTGTACCTGTGATCTTAAGAATTTTTTAAAATTTTCAGACCTTAGTTAAGTCAAATGCTGTATTTTTCCTCTTCTTTGAAACGTTTCTCCTTCCTAAGGAAATGTGTGCTTTTAAATGAGCTCTAAGGACATTGTGTTTGGGCACAAGTACTTAAAATTCTTTGAAGAGGTGTTTTAAGAGAACATAGTCCTTACATCTTTGCCTAATTGCAAAGCTCTCTTGCGGTGAATCACTTTGCAAGATGAAGTTCAAAATAATTACCTCTATAAAATGCAAATTATATAAGATAAAGTTGGGGGGGGGAGTTAAAATGCTGGTTCCTCTAATTCGTCCTGTAATACTTGCTTGTTTTACAGAAGCAATCACTGTGAAACTATATCCATCGACATAAGGATATCTTTCAGTTTCTTTGCAGCTGGAGTCAGCGACTTCATACTGAAAAAGGTTGGTTTTGAGTCCACAGACCATGACGATTTTTAACAGTGAAGGAACATGCAAATTTGTTTAAATACATGGCAATGTATACTTATAAGTATACAGACATGTTTGTATCTATGTATGCACAGTTTTAACCTGCAGCTGACATGATATGGAAAGTATTTAAGGAATTTTATAACCTTTGTGGAAAAGGAGTGTTTCCTGAAAAATATACTAGCAGGTACATCTACTGGAAAACAAGAATGGTGTGCTTTTTAAGTAAAAAAACCCAAACAAACAAAATAAAGATTTGTGATAAGTGGTTTTGGGGTCATTGATGCTTTGAGTCCGTTTTCCCATAAGCTTAGAGTCAGTGCTTTAAGCCTGTTAACTTTATTAAATTGCATTATGAATTAACTGCACCAGTGTATTTTAATTATTTTCATAGTCATTTTAAAAATAGTTGACTGAGATAGGTCATTTAATTATATTTTATCTGCAAGAAAGCATTAGCTCTGATAGCTAGCAAGGCCATCTGCAATGCCTTCCCGTTCACTCACACTGAATTGTTCAGATAAGACTGTCAAGTGCTGCCTAAATAAGGAGGGAGCCTTGGTAGAGTTAAGTGGGAGACCCAAGTGAAGCATTGATTCCAGCCACGCTGTAGGGTCTGAGCCACTTCCTGCAGCACTGAACCTTGTTAGAATTTTTGTTGTTTTCTACAAAGTATTAAAATGCGAGTATCTGTCATTCAGGATCTCAGGGAGGATGAAAACGGAGATGGGGAAGAAGAAGAAAAGGTGAGTTAAAATCCCAAAGCTTTGGAAAGTACTTAGTTCCTCCAATTGTTACCCTTTTAGGACAATAAACCTGGAACGATTACCTTTCTCTTACAGGTCTTCCTCAAGCCTGTTATTGAGGACAGAAATATGGAACTGGCCCGAAAATGCAGTGAAATAATAAGTGATGTAAGTTACATTTGCATTTCACTTTTCAAGTGGGTTTATATTTGTGATACATAATTTTTTTTTAGATGTGTGCAGTGCAACATGTGCCCATCCGAGGCTCAAAATATAAAAGCATGCATGCAAAATAATAGAAAAGCACAGCCTATTCTTATATCTGAAACTATCAGCTCTGGAAGGATGAACTTTTCAGAGCACTTGGATGGTATAAAGCGTAAGTACTAGGAAAAAGAGTGATCAAAAAAGTGGGTCTCATGTGGAGAGTGTCTCACATGAGAACACCTTGACTCATTTCATCAGGAACATGCAATATTTTTTCTGGTTATAGCCTATATCTATGAAGTTTGATTGGTTAGAACAGTACTGGGTGCCAGTATACAAAGCTGCAAGGAGGGAGGATAAAAATAAAACAGATGCATTTTGAGTGTTATCTGTTGGTTTGTGGTGACAGCTGCTCACAACTGCTTAGCGTTTTATTATTGACTTGCACTTACAGGAAGAACCCACTGAAATTTTAAAATATCTTTAAAATTATTGAGCTAGCAAATTCTTGACTTAGTTACTATAGATTTTTAAAACTGTCGATCAGATATAGGCATTATATAGACTGGATCCAAGGCATTTTAAATTGGAGTAGATTCAATTGCTTTAATATCACAGCATCAGATTTACCCTTGTGGAAGTCTATTTCTGTGTCTCTCTGGGAAAAAGTGGCCAAAGAGTAACTTTGTCCCTTCATGTAAATGGCAGTAAAGAGTGTTATTTCTCCTGTGATGATGGTGGCTGGCAGCAGAGGTGACAATACTGAAGAGAGAGTGACTTGCTTTAACAAGTGTTCCTTCTAAAGGAACTGAAAAATTTGTTGTTACAATATGATATTTAGATTTGGGATATTATTGTTCAAGGTGAAAGAGTATGTTGATTTTTCAATAGAACATACAGAATCTCCACTTAAGGTATAAATTATTAGGGGTTACGTATCAGAAAAAAATAGGCAACTCAGAAATATGGTACTGGGATGTGTAGGTGTTATACTGCTGGCTTGAAAGTGTGACTTGACAAGGTCAAAGATTCCTCTTTGTCCTTTCACTGTCTGGTAATACTTTAATATGCATAGAGAATGCTAAAAATTGAATATTTCCTTAAGGGAAGCTACTTATCTGACCCAAAATACATTTATTACTTCCATGCAACTTCTTTCTAAACATGGTTGCTGTTCTCAAAGGCAAAAAACTTCTTGAAAAATGCTGGAGAAATATTTTCTGTAATTGAAAACAAATTATTACTGTGCTGTGTACCCATTACAAGTAGTGCTGGCTGTGGCTGTTAATTAAGTGATAAGTTAAGTGGTATTTTCTCTGATTTTCTGCAGAGAGCTAAGGTGAATAACTAAGTCAAGCAGGTTTCTGAAGCGTATAATAATTCAGGGATTTGGGCTTTTGCTGAAAACTTGTGACCCATTTAGCCTACGGGCTAAATTTAGATTATTTTTTTTTTTTAGAATCTAAATGTTAGATTTTCCTTGAAAAACATAAAGCATAATGGCAAAGCATCATTAATGCTTTCAAAGGAGTAGTAATATGTAATGGTCCAGACCAATTTAATTTCAAAGACAAGACTGTTTAAAAATGGTGTCCAGTTCTGGGGCCTTACTCATCCTCTGCTGAAATCAGTGGGAGTTTCTTCATTGGCTTGAATGGAATACATATATGTATAGGGAGAGGATTTTGTTTCACAGAATTCTTGTTATAATTGGAATTTCTTATGGCCAATGAAGTTGTTTGTGCTGGGGGATAAGTTCCTCACCCTTCACACTTTATTGAGGAGGCCAATAAACTGCAAGGAGTTTGTATAATTGCCATTGACTTTTCACTCATTAGCATTCAGAACTGTATGTATTCATCATTTTTAGGATGAATCTTTGCACAAACCACTATGGATGTATTGTTGGTGTGCATCTGTACATTTTATATGTTCAGTGGTTCTGCGAGGCTTCCAGTTTGGCCCTAAGGTGACCTTGGGACAGCAGCCTGTGTCCTTGCAGACCACGAGACTGGGTGATTGTCCTTTTCTGCCAGTGGAGCTGTCAGCACAGCTCCTCCATCAGAATGCAGTGCCAGGAGTGCTCATGACTGAGATACTGGGGTTGCATTACATTTGCTCTGCATTCTTTGCAGGCTGACTTTAATTTGGCAATGTGGTTTTAAAAAGTGTTACAACAGCAGCCCTTAGTGCACGCCTAACTGCCAGCCTTGGACTATACGTAGGGGAAGTTGTGAAGTGTTTATGTGCTCTGGTTCTTGAGGAAATCCCTGTTTTAATTTGAGGTTGGCAGATGTTTGTTCTGTGGCTGTGATGCACCCTGGATTGTTTCTCACTAAAGCCATTTCATTTAATCTCCCTCCATTAAGCAATTTTATTCCACAGATGTTTTCAGAACTGTCATATGTGTTTGATTTATGAATTACCTTCCTTGCCAGGCCTTTTCTCTTCCATATTGAAATTGATCCTGTCCATTTGCTTGTATTACTTACATTTTGGTATATTTTCATCTCCTTTGTTTTGATTGTGTGGTGTGATGTTGCGAATAGTTATAAGCGTAGAGGGGAATTACTGTTTGAGTAAAATGATCATCGACCAATCTATTGTAAGCTTTTTTGGTAGGAAGGCAGACACTCTGCCTTCTGAAGATACTGTTGAATTTTGATAATGTATGGTACCAGTGCTTCTTTTCCGCTACATCGAAAAGTAGTACAACTTGTCATTTAATCATCATTGTATGGAGTCCAACTTTGCTTCAGTTTGTCTCTTTGTTATAAAGCAGGAGCCAAAGAGACCTAGAGTGAAGAGTAGAAAGTAGAAACAGAGTGGCCTTCCACTCATACCAGTAGGGTTGTGGCCACCTCATTCAGGGTGGAGCTGTTCCTCTGAACTCACCATTACTAGTCACAGCCTCTAACAGAGGAAGACTTTGAGGTCCAAATTGCTGCAGACTAGCAAAATGCTGTGGGGCGGTAATATCGTATGCTTGCCCTGTTCCTCATGTTTTCCTCTAGGTTTCTGTGGCCACAGAAAGAGCATTTGGTATTATCTGGATCTGTAATCTGACACATCTCTTACTCTTACGAGAGATTATAAATGTAACATTGGAAAGAGATTTCTTAATGGGAAAAGGTTCCCTTTTGGTTCAGCTTAAGAGTTAGATATGAAGGTTCAGACCTTTTGGTGGCTTTTCTAAACTTAAGTGGGTCTTTGCGAAATGCAGTTCTTTAATGTACCTTGGCATGGTGGCCGTTAACATGGTTATATCATAGATGTTAAGATATTAAGAACAGTTTTTCAAGTGTATTCATGTAAAAGTTTCATTAGCATATGCCTCTGCACACAAAGGAGAAGTGGCGGCTTGTATTAAGCTGTTATTATCAGAGCCTTTCCTTTAGCCCACAGCCTTCTCCTGTGTTCCCCCGTGAACAATGCCATGGGCAAGATGAATTTGCTTGCTGAGCCAGGAAACTTCAGCCAAAGGTTTGATGTCCTTGTTTTATAAAGTTGATAAAAACATGCAATTTGAAGCTTACTGTTTTGGTGGTTGTCTAGGAATTTTAATCCACTTTTACTGGATAGCCGTGCTGCTAGTCAGAGTAGTTTTATGATGAGTCAGGAAGAAGAAAAGGAGGGAGCTATTAAAAATCAGACCTTTAGTGAGCTATTTGACTTCAAAAGTGTAGCAAAAGAGCAGTAGCAGCCTCAGACCATCATTTACAAATTTTTCCTATTATTTATTTTTTTTGCAAGGCTTACCAGATCGACTCGACCTAAACAGTGTATTTTGTGGTGAAGGAAAATTCACTTGCAGGCAAAATTTCCTATTCAGTATTTTAGATATTTGAATATGTAATCCCAAACTTGGAAGAGGAATATTAGCTTTTCTGCCTATTCCTTCCAACCACTGGTTATGTTTAGTCATTGCAAATCTCTTAAGCCTCTTGCTTATGTCATTTACAATCAATATGCTTTTTAAGGGCAGATATCATGACTTCTTCATACTTACAGAATCATAGAGTCATTAAATATTTTGGATAGGAAGGTCCTATTTCATCTTCTATCTTTCTGATTCCAAGTGATGCATACACTTCTGTAGCAGAATGTAATGTGTTGGATCAGGGTTTGACCACACATTTTGTTATCTCTAAATTGCTCATTTGAGCCTGCATGCATTTTGTGGCCTCTATGGGTTACTATAATAAGTGTGAATAATAAAGGCATAAGGTGGCATTGGTTCTTTACTGCTATTGGTTATTTTGAATTCATGACTTCTACAGCAGAATAGCTTGATTATTTATTTTGTGTCCTGTTTCACCTCCCCCAGTTAAGAGATGCCTTAGGAAGTTTTTATGTTTGATTTTTTAATGTAATTATTGCTCTGTAATTAAAGTTCATGTAATTACAGTCAGCTCTCAGATATCTATAGGTGATTTATCTAAGTTGTGAGCAGCAAGACTCTCCATTTCCTCTACTAGTCTCAGCTTTACGGCAGTTTCTACTGGGAACACCAGCAGAACTAACCAGTAGAAAGTCAGCTCTGTATATTTCCCATGTCCCTTCTCAGCCATGAATGAACATAAATCTGCAAAACCTTTTTTTTTTTGCTGTTTATGTGCACATACTTATATGTACTTGCGAGTACATTCAGGATGAGCAATAAGTGCCTGCTTATGTTTATCATAAAACTGCCCTTTTTGTGTATTGCTCTGTGATTACCTAGGAGTATGGTGTCACATACATGTTATACAAACCATTTGATTTGTGGGTCCCTGTGTAAAATCATGATATACAGTAATTTTACATCCATTGTTCACCAAGCACTTTTTATTTAGAATAGACTGTAATCCACAAAATCAGACAGTATAATTTGGTAATGAGATGTAGATTCCTCCAGTAGTCCAAATGTGGATGGGCTCAATAGTAACCAAAATTGTTTCCTGTGTAAGGATTATGTAGTCAACATTTTGAGATGAATTTGGCATTGTCTAATCTATTCTGTGGTGGACAAAAAGTTTGCATCAGAAAATACAGGAGCTGATTCTGTGTAGGCTGCCATATTTTGCATGAATTTTCCAAGTCCCTCTAGAGGAGCATAGGCTAGAACTTGTGATATCCATTAAGGATTCAGAGAAAGAGGAAATTAAGACTGCATATTTCTGTAGTGCTCAGATGCAGATCATATTGCTTCTGTCAGTGCTTGTCAGCAAGTCTAAAGTGCATAAATGCAAGCTGCTGTTGTGCAGAATGTGAAAATGAGGTTAGAGCAGATAATAACCATGAAAGCTTAATATGAAATAATTCAATTTGCATTGAGCTAAATTATTCTATTTACAAAGAAAGAAATGTCACTAAAAACATTGAAGGCTATCCATGTTAAGTGTCTGTCTTAGAAATTTATTTAGTCCATCTCATTGTAATTCACTATCTTTCTTCATGCAGTTCTTGCATAATAAAGTCCCTACACATTCACTGTGTCCATAGATTTTATCCTTCTTACAGTCTCACTAGTAGTAACTGACTTTATAAGCAGTCATGTGATTATTATACCTGCCCATATCATTGGCCCCATAAGAAAAAGGTTGGTTGCTACAAACCCCCCCCCCCAAAACTCACTTCTTTTTTTTTTTTCTTCTTGTAAAATGTTTTCTAGTGTTTTGCTTCAAAAATGGCTTACTTTGTGCATATGTGCTTTAAAAAATGGTTCAATTCAGAATTCACTTGATCTCAAATTCTGTTATTACTTGTATGTCATGACTGTTGGGTTGCTTCGTAGGCAATGAGTTGGCAGTGGCCTAAATTTATTCATATAACTCTCGGATTCATAAAGGGGCATTTAATTGTTACACAGATTTTGTGCTTGCTAGGTCTGATTTAGAAGTTTAACAATTTTATCTCTGAGATCAAGGCTCAAGGAGATCACTTATTTGAGTCTTCTTTCTTTAGATATACTAGAACATCTGCAACAGTGGTGAAATGTGCTGTAGATGTAAAGAAAATCTTTTTCATCTTCATTATTAAAGAGTTCTGTGACTTTGACATAGCTCTGGTACTGTGTGTGAGAACTGGGTGTTTCCCTTTATGGCTTAGTTTGATCCAGCCTGAGGTATTTGCAAGCCACCCAGCACAGTATCCGTAAATCAGGTAATACTACTAATAAAAAAATAAATAAAACTAGTCATTGTTTATTTTTCTGAGGCTGTAAAGAACAATTAAACTTCTTTTTTTTTCCCCTCCTCTTTGTAGATACACTATAAAGAAGAGTTTAAAAAATCTAAAGGCAAGTGCATATTTGTACCCGACACCCCGCAGCTAAAACATGTGAAAAGTCTCGGTGCTTTTATTTCTGAGGTAAGACCTAAAAGGATGAAGAATTCTCTTTGCTTTTTATCCTTTCTCTGTTGAATATGGTGGGTTTTAGCAGGTGAAGGATGGCTTATTTCAAATAAAAATCTGTTTAAAGCTGAAGAGCCTTAAAGTGCTATAATTAGTGTATAATCTATATGTGAGTAATAATAATTTGGAATTTTGCAACACATTAATTTTGGGATTCCAAGATATTTTATTAATGATTCTGAATAGGCAATCCTACCTACCCCATTTTATGGATGGGTAAACTGAGGAATAGGAAGAGGATTTCTTGTTACTTATTCTGCAGTGATGAGGTTTGCAAATCCTAGCTGTTCATTATTTCCCTAATATGGAGAATTCACAGCCTGATATCAAAGAGGAGACAAGGAAACTGCTGCCCTGTTATTACCCCTGTCATCCTTCAGAAAGGGACTGGGCCGACATTAGGTCAATGACAATAGCAGGTCGCCTGAGCTCTAGCATGCATGCATGTGCATACCCATGCCAAGTTTTTGGGTCTTCTCATAACACACACCCAGAACAGTTGTGGCAAAGAAAGAACAGCAGCTTCCAAAATGCCATAGCAGAGTTTACTGCCAGTTTGTCATGTCCCAGATACAAGTTGTGTAGGATTACATCTCTGCTTATTTTGCATGGGTAAGAATACCATCAGGAATTTTACCTGACAGAGAGTTGCTTTTGTTAAGGAACTGCTGGTTCTGAGCGATTTTTCTGTCACTGTGAGTATTGGAAGACTTAAATGTTTGCTGCATTGTTTTTTTTTCTGCTTCATTTATGATTATGATAAAGAACATCCCAATATCCCTGTCTGTAGTTATGTAATTTGTATACATTCTATATTCTGTTTCTGATATGTGTCAGCTTGCTGTGTGGCTACATTGCATATAAATGCATCTGATGAATATTTTTCTATGTTTGTCTTCATGTTGTCTGAGAAAGAGTGGTATATCCCAAGGGGCATAAATGTGATGAAATTATACTTTCTAAGGACAGACCATTGTACTCCACCATATTCTCTAAATATAGAGAATATTTATCAAATCCATCTGTCTGATTCCAAAGAAAAGCTGCTAATTCTTAGTCAAATATTTGGAGATGTAAAGATATTTAAGAATTTTAAAACCCGTGTGTTTTATGTTATCAGGGTTGAGCACTATGTTCACTTATTGCAGCATTACCTGAAGCCAATGATGTGATGGATGGTTTATCTTGTAAATTACTGACCTCTAGTGTCCTACACCCTGTTTTTGCAAAACTTGAGCACTGGAATTCATGGCAGCATATCTACTGCAGTGAAAATGTCTTCTGTTCTGGGAAACAGCAATAATATATGTAATACATATGGGGAAACAGTCTCTAATGACGAGCTGTATATTGCACTGTAAATAAACAACATTAGACAATATCATTTAAGATATCTTTAATATTTATTATTTCACAGAAATACTTGACATTATTGTTTAATGAATTTGAAAAACTTGGGTCTGAAGCAAAAATCCTCCCAGATTTTGAACTATTATTCTGGCTTGTCTCATAAAACCCTGTTTTAAGGAATTGCTAGTTCTGAACACTGAGGGAAATACAGGATAAAGAGAAATTAATTGAAAAATTAGTCTGTAATATGAAAAGAAGAAGTAGAAATTATGGCAGACATGTTAAGTTCAATGTGTCTGTCTTTTCCAGTTGTGTTTAATTGCTACTGCTTATTAATCAATAACGTATTTTTTATTGGCTTCTCATTGCTCCTGTTGTGCACAATTTGGGAAAATGGAAAGAAAAAAAAAATTTTGGTTTTTGAAGGTGATTTTAAAAAGGCTAGAAAAATAACTGCTTTGTTTAGCTTATTTTATACTTCCCCCAATTATTGAATTGAATTAGGAGATACTTTGCATTGCTTTGTCATTTACATACATCTACCGAAAATATTTTAAAGTTACTATTTAAAGATCTGTTTTTGCCTGAAGGTTTATTACAGCACTGCATTTTTGTTCTAATGGTATATGCCATTTAATTGAATAGAAAAAATAGGTAGCATGATTCATGTGTCTTATTTTATGCTACCTTTTTCTCCCCACTAGGTGAAGTATAAAGGAGCTGCTAAAAAAGACCTTTCCAACCCTCTTTATCAGCAGATGCCAGCCACAATTGACAGTGTATTTGCAAAGGAATTAATGCAACTTCAGAGCAAGGTACAATTTTAGAATCACAATAATGATTTTTAGATGAATTGTGTGGCAGAATATGACCACTTTGAATAGTGTATTTGAACAGATATATGGTTACCTGCTTGATTTATTTGGGTGAGTTTATCATCCAGAGTTTATCATGATAACTTCTTAACTTCAAGAACTACTCACAAAATGTTGACAATCTTACTTGTTATGTTTATTAAATATAAATTTAAAAACTGCTAGTGCATTCATCAGTCCAGTGAAACCCATTAGAAATCCATAAATGCAATAAGGATTTATTGAACTCAGTGGCATTGTGCTGTGTTTGTAGAATAGACAAATCTTATATAACAGCCATTTCAATATGAAAGTTGTATTGTAAAATGTTTGATGCTGAAGGGAAGAAAAGATAATGACTTTCAAAGGCACTTACTGGTAGCAGTAAACATATTTGTGATGGTCTGCATCATACTAGCATTCACAACAAATTTTATAAAAATGTGAAATCAAGTATATTGTAATCATGTAAAACATTCAAACAACCCGTAAAATAGTAAATTTGAGTTCAGTTGCCTCCAGGGGCTTAAAAATATAATACCCTTTAATTTAGGCAGGTGACCCTTCACTTGCATTGATCTCGGTGGAATTGTGAGTGTTAAGTATGTGTAATATGAATGAAGTTACAAATTTTCATTGTTACTCAAGAGAATTACAGCTGATAGATGGTCATGGCTTTCTGTCCACTAAGCATTTCCACATTTTTCTTGTTTTACCTTTCTCCTCTTTCAAGGCTATTAACTATGTATAATTTAATGCAGACAGTCTGTGAAGTGAACACACTCCTGAATCCATAAAATTGATTGTATCTCAATATGCATTCTTCTAATGCAGTGATTTTTTTTTTTTTCAAGCAAAGGAAAATATTCATAACAGAAGAAAGCACTGGTATCTCAGGACAGCTTGTGGAGAAATGTTTTGATTTAAAACAATGTGTTAAACAAGGCTATATTAAGCAAATAGAATAACATAAAGTATATTTTAGTTTCCATAGTTTGAAATGGAACATATATACACTTAAAGTAGCACAGTAGCTGAAGTGACATTAATGGGGCGTTCCATTGTAAAGTGAGTGATTAGAAGAATTACAGAAATAAATTGGGAATTAAACTTGTATAACATTTTTAAATCGTTAGTTTGATTTATAAAACATTAGTTAACTAGTTTGCCACAGATTTACTCCTGAATTCATTTTGAATGTGTATATTCTGCATTAGTTTATACAAATGAGGTTAATTAGCATCAGTGATGTGGCAGAAAAGATAAATAACCGAGACTAAAAATGAAACCATTTGATCTGTCAGTAAAAACCCTTTAAAGGAAAAGACTGACATTTTTATTTGATATTTTTTGAAGTTTTTCTTCAATCATCCAACAGTCATAGAGAAACAAATATGTATATACCACGAGTAATATTTAAGCAGAAACTTTTCCTGTAAAATTCATACCATCCCCTTAGGAATAGATGCATTATAAATCATAATCTACCATAAAACTTAAAGATACGCTGACACATTTTTCCAACTTGTGGTTACTGCTACAGTGGACCTGAATTTAATGCTACTTTGGGAGAAATCCTAGGGGATTTTCTAGTGTAAAATCTTCTCTACGGTATTCAAATCTAAGCCATATTGTGCCTATCGCTGCGGTACCTAAGTAGCTAATACAAGGATTTCAGATTTCAACTGGGTCAGG
The DNA here is from genome assembly GCA_017639245.1 of Myiopsitta monachus. Lineage (NCBI taxonomy): Eukaryota > Metazoa > Chordata > Aves > Psittaciformes > Psittacidae > Myiopsitta > Myiopsitta monachus. Next base: position 27,698,334 of record CM029919.1, read on the forward strand.
ATATGGCAGAGACAATTTCTGTTGCGTCTGTCTAGCTGGGATTGTGAACTGGAAGGTCATCACTTCAGTAAGAGGAGACCACAGGTATGCCTTAGAAAGGAAAAGGAACAGCATCAATTGGCCATTGTGCCAACCTTCCTGCAAAAAGGCTGTTACAGGCGCAGAACTGCAGTCTGTTTCTCAATTATATTAAGTTGATTTTAAATAGACGCTGATTTCCTGAGAGGTGGAAATTATGTGTCCTCTTCCCCATCCACATTAGAACAAATTTACACCTTTGACTCCCTTTTCATACTTCTTGGATGCACAGCTGGGCCTGAATGCTTTTATAACCAGATAAAGCAGGTGCTTTCTCCCTCTGTGATGCTGTTCTTGGCAGAATCCATACCCTCATATGTCAAGCAGGTGCGTTGGGACTAGGGGATCATGGTGTGGAAGAAAGAGAGCCACTGACTCTCTCCATTGCTGCCTGCTGGCCCACAGTTGCTGAGGCCAGTATGCCTTTACTGGGTGATCTCTTTACATGGTCCTCCACAAATGGGCTCTGCCATGATATGGTGTTTGATCCTGAAATGGCGCTGCTGCCCAGCAGCACTGTTTTCAGCCTACCTAGATCTAGCCGAATTTATTAATTTTATGCACTGTTTCAGCTCACGCTCAGAATTTAGGAGCTTGGAGGCAACAGGGCGAAATTCCCTTTTTCTCACAAGAAATTATTGCCCACCTGCAGCTGCCCTCCACAGTCGTCTCTAGAACAAATGGACTGCCATATTACCATCTTTAACTCATATGACAATGGTTATGGATTTCAGCAGAGCCAGGATCTCATTCTGTAGGGTTTCAGCCATTCAATGTCAGCACTGGCAGGATCTTACTATAATGGAGAGTACAACACACTGACATTTGTAGTTTACCTCCTGAGGAGCTTTTGCCTCATGTTGGTTGTATTGATTCATGCTCAATTCCCTCTTCACGATGCACAGGAAAGACTTTAGTCAGACTACCTCTGCTGGCTTTTGCATAAAGCCCATTTTTGCTTTTTTGTGTTTTATGTAGAACTGGTATAAAGATAGAAATGAATACCCATAGGGAAGGAAATGCATCAGAAATTTAGGCAAAAAAATCATGACACTGTGGAAAAAAAAAGTGTTTCATGAAAATGAAAAAGAATTTGCATAGCCCCACATACTTAGGTGGCTTTCATCCATTTTCTCTACACAGATAATTTGTCTATTGCCTTCTAAATAGCTTTCTTCAGGGTGAGCAAGCAGATTTTCCTCTCTTCATCTCTTATCATGCAATGGCTGTCCCGATGGTAAGCTAGAGAGAGCAGAAGTCCCCGTCCTCACCATGTAACTTCACCCTCCTTGCTAGCCTACAAAACTCTCACCAATTTCCCTGTTCTCTGCAATGAGAAAATGAAGTTGTTGAGAGCAGTCCAGGCAGGGAGCCTTCATTTTGATTTTCCTGAAAGGAAATGGACATTTTCTGGAAAAATTATGATTTTCCTGTGAACAGTTTTTCTGTAGGAAAATTTCTGATCATTGCTAGCTTTATGCCCAGTCTTTTTCTTGTCTGAAGACCAGTAAACTGAATCCTTCCTTATGCAGAATGATATTTTTTATAAGGGGTCACAAACAATGATAAAGGTATTTAAAATTGCTTGAAGGGGAAACAATGTTGAAAAAAGGTATACGTTTCATCAGTTTTTTCACTTTATTTCTGCCTTAAGAAGAGATTGTGCTGTTTTTCTTCTTATCTGAAAGGAATAATCTCAAGCAGACTGAAGGCAGTTTAATTTTCTCCTTTGAACAGGGCAATGTCTCAAGTAGTAACTGTATGTCGATGCTCAAGTAGTTTCTGGTTGTTCTTAAGGATGATGAACCAAGTGAATCTTAAGCAATATTTTCAACTTCAAGAGAAAGTATCAGAGTTTTTCTCACTTGTAGGCAGAATCCTCCTTTCATTTGAGGTTTGGTTTTTGGGTTTTTTGTTACTATGAAAAAGCTATTTTGTGGGGCTTACTGCGTCATTTACAATCATATTGCACATTATCAGGCTGTTTTATGTAATTCTTTATGTTTTTTTGTGGTTTTAAATCTCATGTTGAGGACTTCCTCTTTTTTTATGGTAGCAGGTATTGCCCTTCTGGGCTTCTCTAGTTTGTTTTACACAAATACACCAGCTAATCTAGTTCTGTATCTAGTGATTAAAATGGCATTTTCTGTGTTCTTGAACATTTCCTCCTACACAATCCTACATTGTGGATTTTAAGTTCAGGGCTCAGCTTTCTGACTATAAAGAGAAATACAAAAATAAAAATTTAATAGTGTTTAAAGTATTCCAAAGCAGAGGGTCAGTCAGAGTTGAGTTAAAAGAGCACAAAGCCTTCCTTAATGCAGCTTCCTATTGACACACCGGTGTACAAGAGAGAAAAAAAAGGTAAGAAATAAGTTCTTACAAATTAGTTCAATTTGAAGTCACGCCTACTTAAATAATTACCTCGTATTTCTAAAGTTAATAAATGGTGCCACTACAGAGTAGAGGTTATGTCAATGACCTGTAATACTCAATCTCTATGTAGAGTAGTTTCATATGTAGCGTTGATAAAAAAAAATTCAGTTTAGCTAAAACTTGAGTATTAACTTGAAAAGAGACAAAAATGTACACATACTAACATGTAAAATAATGGTTCCAAAAATATTGATGAAATAATCCTCATCAGCATTTTTTTCATGCTTCCTTGGAACTGATTTACAGATCAGAAAATAGTTCTGCACTAAACTGTACAAAACTAAACTAGACAGCTATTGAACTCCTCTGAGCCTGTGATCTCATCAAGACTACTTAAATCAGTTAATAAAAATAATGTGAAAAGTTAGGAAGAACAGGGCTGTCAAATAGCAAGTCAATTATTCCTACCTTAAACTAAAGAAACAGTTATCTTTTCCCAAGATAGTGGACACTCAATTGTCATTTCTGTTAATTTTCTTGTGTTGGGATTTATACTGTATAAGAAAATAGCACGTTTTAAATTTCCTAATTTGATTTTCATTCATATAGTAGCAGTGCAAAAAAAAACCCAACCCTTTTTGTCTTAATCTCTCAGCCTATATATCATTTTGTAATCTGAGATGGTCAGGGGAGATACTAATGTATTGCCTTGGGCACCCTGATCTGTGACTCAGATGCAATCTTGCTGCCTTAAACACAAACAGATATAGCATTTTGTCACAGTTCTAGTATCATGTCCTAAAAGAATCTGAATCACTGTAGTTTAGAGTTCCCATCTCAAAACTTTCACAGTATTCTTTTATTGCTGTCGAGGGTTTTAGTTTCAAATCCTTCTCCTCCCGATCAGCTTTCAATCTTATTTAGTATTTGCTGTTTTCTTGGGGATTATTTTAATGCTTGCTCCTGAGAGCTATTAGAAAATGAATTTTCTTAATGCGTGCTGCTTCTTCAAAAATCAGAACGTGGTGAATTTTCTTAATGTAAGCCTAAAAGCTTCTGACAAGGATAAGTGCAAGATCAGCTTTTCAGGCACTTTCAGTGTGTGAGTGTGTGTATATGTAAGTATTACAGAGTATAGTGAAAGCTGGATGAATGCCCAACATTGAGCTCAGTTTATATTACAAAAATAAGTTTGTTTATAAATTCACAGTCCAATTCCATTTTCCTTTATCATGATGACAATTGAACAGAAAGATTTCTTTACAGCCCTCAGAGCCTGGGGGCTAGTCAAAATGTGTATTGTGCTAGTAATTTCCGAACAGTGGAAGAAACAGATGTTTGGGCTATGAGTATTTCATGCAAACCTCTTTGTTTATGAGGAATGCACAAAATCTGTGGTTGTTTTTTTTTTTTTTTGGTTGTTTTTTTTTTTTAAAAAACAGGAAAGAAAATTAAACCCGAAATAGTCACTTAGCTGATAGTTTCAAGTCTGTTTTGAGCAAAAAAAGCTTTTGCTTTTGCTTTTCCCTGGAGTGTCTTCTCACCTTGTTAAGCAAATTTTCTGTTTCAGTGTATTTTTCTCCCCCCGTCTACTCGTACCTCTGTTGCAAAAACAGAGCAGAGAAATCTCTCCGCTGACTGTGCCTCGGATGTCTCTGTTTTGGGTGGAAGCTTCTCTTGTTTCAGGTTTCTGGTTCCATTAAGGAGCTGAATTAGTTATTGCATTTTTTCCTAAATACAGGCACCCTATGACACTAGGTTTAACCCAGCTCATGTTATTATACCTGCTCTGCTGAGGCCACAGAAGTATAATGTTGCTCTTTTCAGGTTCTCTATAAACAAAAGCATGATGCTGAGAAAGGAACTTCAGATTATGCACATATGAAGGAGCCTCCAGATATTAAGCATGCTATGGAAGTCAATAAATACCAGAGTGATGTAAGTACTCCCCCATCTATGTGCTTGTTTTGGGTAAATACATCTATTAACTGAAATGAATTGGGCATGGAGTATTTTCATATTTCATTAGTTGGTATTTTTTTGCATTATTTGCTCTGAAGTAATTTAGGACATGATTTGTATATAAAATATGATGCAAGTAATGGTATGTGCCTTTTATTCTAAACTTCAGTGTGAATTAGTTGTTGTTTATTGGTAGAAGCTGTTATTAAGTGCTGTCACTTTGGGATAAAATTAGAAACACAGGCTCTCTGAATTCATGTGTACCTACTTGTGCTTTAAAAGCGTGTAAAACTCTTTGTTTACATGAAGACTTTACCAGCGTAATTTCAGTGTCTTACACTTTCAACACTTGGCTCATCAGGGTTCTGTTGAGAGAAGGGGGGGCTGTTTCTGCTCTACTCTCGCACACTTTTATGCTCATGAATAACACTGTTCCTATCTCTTTGAATTTATGTCAAATGATTTTCAAAGAACAGTTTATGACATTTTACAGAATCTGAGGCATAGAGTTCAGTTTAATGCCAGGCATTAGTTTATACCATTGACTGAAATCGACCCATGTATTTGTTCTGTAGTTTTATTTAGATAACTTAAATAATTTAGTGTTTAGCAATATTTTTAAAGTTGGTTACCTTTTTTTTTTCAGATCTGCTTGTTAACTTCTTTAAAATATTTTTGCATTTTTGTATAATTGTTTTAACTTCACAATATAACCCCCTAATTATAGTATTTACATTTTTTATTAGTGTCAACTCAGGTTGGATTTTGTGCTTAAGCTAGCTTATACTAGCCCAGTGCACCATTGTTGGGGCCAGAAATGCTACCAAGATCAGTGTCTTGAATGATATAAACACAACTTTAAAGAAAAACATACGTTAGTTTTAGGTTTTGTAAAAGCTTACTTATGAGCAAAGTAAATTTTGAGAGAAGATTGGACAAAATAGTAAGGTCTTCTTATAGGGTACACAAAATCAGTAAGAACAGCTGACATGTAAATGCCTTTAAAATTATGATTTATTTCCATTTTTCTTAGGTGACCAAGTCAGGTATGTTTGTGATTTTAAAACACTTGTTTCTCAGATAAACAGGGTATTTGTTTGCTGTTAACAATGTGGAATATGAACCTTGGGTGTTCATTTTGAATTATCTTAAATTTACCCTATCTTCCCTACTGACAGCGTAACAAACACTCTTAGGGTATGTAGGCTGAAAACTAAATGTCAATGTTAGATGTATGTCTGTGTGTGCAGAATCTTGACAGCTGGCTGCTGATTAAAAGGCTGCTGGAAAACTTCAGGGAAGCATTATGTTTGAAGAATAACTTTTTTTTTCTGCTGGGAAATACCTGTGTTGGAACTCCCAGCAGTAATTTGCAACCTGCCTTGATTACAGAATTCCCTCTTCCTGTCAAATTCTGGCTGTCACTGCTGTTGGAAGCATCAGGATATTAGATTGACAGAGCGGAGGAGTTAGGAACATGAACTTCTCTCCCCATAAGCAAGGTTTTTTTTTTTTTTTTTTTACCTAGCAGTAGGAATGATGGTGGACTACAAGGAAAAGAAATAATGTTGGGAAGAGACATTGGAATCCCTCTCAGAGAAGGTGGTGACATCAGGAGGAATGCAAGATGAGTTTTTTTAATCAAATTTGTCGTGGTAGGAGAATTCATGTGCTAGTAAATGAAATTCAGTGGTTTTGACTTCTTTCACCCTTACAGCAAGCAAAAAAAGGAAAAGAACAAAACAAAAGAAAATGAAGGCAAACACAGGAGGCAGGGGTGTTCTGATGAATGACAACTGAAACCAGCATGTTAAAAATGATGAAAAAATACAAAGGAAGTGATTTTTCAGTCTGAGCAAACTTCAGAAAAATCCAGCAAACCCTCCCTATCCAACATAAAACTCTAACTAGGTAGTTTCATCTCCTTAAGAACAGATTCTTTCTAGTTGCTCATGGGGAGCTGCAGTGCAATGGGGATGCATCTTTATCACACATAAAGGAGTAAGTTATGTAAGTCCAGTTATTGTTCAGTGGAGTTACACAGCTGCTGTGAGTAATTGTTTGGGCACCACTGTGAATAGCTATGGATTTGTTGTTTTGTAAGTACAGGTTTAATTAAGAGCTGTGTGAGTTTTCATCTTTGAGTCAGAGCACGGAATAGTGAGCATCCCAAATGTGGAGCGTTTGTCTTTCAGAACTATTTCAAGCTACTTGTAGAATCACAGCTTTGAAAGTACAAGGAAAAGGAGGGAAGCTACTGGGGGAATAGAAGGACAAAGCTCTTTTATCCACCACTCAGTACAGTATACCTACGGGAGCAGAATGCATGTTTACCTACAATGCTCTGCCAATTCAATTCAACCTTTACACGCAGGGTTTGCATCTGATAGGATTAGGATGTGTTTAAGACTATTTACTCAGCCTTAAAATAAGGCTGACATTTATACACAACTCTGTAAAATGTGCAATTTCCTTTAAAAATTAAGACTGTATTCAACTTACAATACATTTGTGCTGACATTTTGAAACTGTCATGTGCTGTAGGCCTTCACACCACTTTGAATATCATTAACATGCTCTATAAACGTGGGCTGAAGCTGTGGAATAGGGAAGCACTGTAAAATTTCCTGAACAATGGATCATGTATGAGAAAAACATTTTTCTCTTCTTCCTACTTAGGCTGAAGAAAGTTTGCTCTCAAAAGAACAAAAGTGACTACTTTAATGATAGGGATTTTACTTGAAAAATAATGTAAATGTTACATAATGCTTGAATGAAAACATGTTTATCCAAACCAAAGGACTTTTCTCTGTAAGTTGTGCTTGTGTTTTGTGAAGTGAATGTTAATGGTGTGACTTTGGCACACAAAGCATTTGGAGAAAATTGAAGTAGGGACCATGAGCATAATTTATGTCCATGCTTGGCTGATGCCTTTTAGCTCATCTGGAACTTTCCAAACTTGGGACCAAAACTAGGTGGTGGCACAACATAGTTATTCACCTTATGTGTAGTTGAGGATCACATGGATGGAAGAAACTAACTGAATAGTGAAATGACATGACAACTGAATTTCTTAAAGCAAAGAAAACACTTGCCACATTGTGCCTGGGTAGAAGCTGCACATAGCCTTTGATCAAGGTAAACAAAGCTGTGAATCGCAGTTTTGTCTGTTCCATGACCTGGTTCATCACTGGGCATTATGAACAGCAAAAAAATGTTAAGCATTTGTACTGTGTACAAAATAAAGAAGTTGTGTTCTGATTCTTCAGATAACAAAACTGCAATGGCCTCAACTGTGAACATTTAAACATCAGTTTGCATATCTAAGGTTGGAGCTCTGGTATCTTTTCTCCTATGTATGAAACAGCGCTGCTTTTAAGACGTTAGCTGACAGTTGGGTAAACTTTTCATGTACATGTATGCTCTTTGTAGCCCATATGATGTCAGTAGGGGTAATTTATAATGTTTCACTGACCATCTAGATTTGAATATTTAAGAAGTCTATATTGTTTTAGGAATAAGGTGGGGTTTTTTTTTCATGTTGAGGCTATTGTGCAGTCACAATCCACACACACAAAAGATTACATTCTTTCTGGTAAGACCAAATCAGCATATCTTAAACTCAATATGCTTAAACACTATCGAACAACATACCAAAATGTTGATGCTTGTTTTGATGCAGGTCATGTTAAAAGCTTCTCCTGGCTCTCTGTTCAGCATTAGCATTAGAAAAATCAACTTTTGCTGACTAACTTTCTGCTGACAGTGGTTGTCAACAGCAGGTCCCCCTGGACCACTTCCAACTGGTGCTGAAAATGATGTGTTTACTTCTGATGTAATTGGGACCAATCAATTTTCAAGCCCATTACTGGAAAGGATGACTGCGTCAGTCTGTAATAGGCCAGAAATGTGTTTGTCTCTTCTACACAGGCCGAGAAACAGTTTTCAACACCATTTGAGTGGGGATCAGAAAAGCTGTTGCCAATGATGATTGTCACCAGCTAGTCATTTTCTTAGTGCTGATGTACCCCAAAGCACAGTTGAGAGAAAAAAGGGCAGAGACACAGCTGATGTGCCGTTAGTTAGTGAACTTGCAGCTCGTAGAGAATACTAAGAAGAGACAGGCAGTAAAGACAAATTCTCCTGTAGGTAGGTGTGCCCATATCCTTGCTGACTTCTGTGTGTGCATCTCAAGAGGGCAAAATGTGTTCAGAGCTGCTTGTGCATATTTTAATAATTTATCACCTATAGCTTGGAATAGTTCTGGAACTGGAATAGGAGAGAAAAGATTGCAGGAAAGGTTTGAGTCTTTAAGCTTAGGTGTGCTTTGGTCACCATGTAGCAGAAGTTTCAATCTGTTGATTGACAACCTGAGATGTTTTGCAGCACCTTTGGAAACCTGTTTATATTGCAGCACTGTAGTGCATTCTAAGGTACTCTCGCCATCATGAAAGTTGAAGCATCTTCAGGATCCTCAGCCGGAGTAAATAATCCAACATGTTTATCCCCAGTGGACCTTATGCCTTTTCATAAGAGCTGGAGGTGTGTCTTTATTAAAATTAGCCTACTGATTGTGAGCAAACACTGAATATTTTCCATGCTTTTCAAAAACTAGTGGCAATTCAGAGTATGTGATCATAAGAATGGCTTTTGTTCAGATTATTGTTGTTTCTAAAACTATTCAACAATGCAAGCACTTTATATTGTAATTTCAAATTGGGGTAGAAAACCACTTTAGTTAGTATTTTTAATTTACTATTAGGAACTTCAAAACTAGAGATGGTACAATTTTTTTCCCTTTTTGCCCCTACTTCTTTCTTGCTTGCAATTCCCACTGCTCTGCTGTAACTCTCCATTTACGTCTTTCATTGCTGTTCTTATCAGTATCTCAGTTGCTTTTTCCAATGCAAAGAACAGTTTGAGCAGATGTTTTGTAGACCTGTGGTCCTCATAAAAAGAAGCAATTCTTGAACCTTTGGTAATGTGTTTTGGTCGCGCCTTAGCAACCCTTTGAAGTTTGAGTGTGTGCATCGTGTAATGCCCGGAGGTTCCAAACAGGATTTCAGCCTCTCAGTACAGGCTGAACCAGCTCAGGAGAAAAGATGAACCCTTCACAGGGTGCTTCTGCTTCTGCTTGACCAGGCGTTGTTTTCTCCTCTCCCATCTTGTGGGCTTCTTAACTTTCCATCTTCTTGGAGCCCATGGGTGCACACACCAAGCTGGTTGCTTTGCCCGGTCTACATCTGTTCCCCTGCTCTCTTGGAATAGCTCTGGTTTTACTTTTCCAACATAGCGCTATAAAAAAAAAATCACTACATGGAACAGAATAGCAGCTGTGTAATAGAGGCCAGCACACTGTCCCAATGGGAAAGGGTCAGCATCCAGGGATTGAGGTTATTCAGGAAATGGGAAACATATTTTTTCTTTCTTTGGCCTACCTCTGACAAACTACTGTTCTGCTGCATAACATTTTTATTCTCACTGGAGTATGACAAGCTGCAGAATGGAGCAAATATATATTGCAGACATTTGTAAAATGCTAGATGACTTTTCCTCAGACATAAGTAATAGGTATACTGGTTTAGGTGCAGGAAGAATAATAATTCACTCTGGGAAAGCTATAGCAATTGGCCTTGCATCTAATATAATTGGAAATGGTGAAATATAAAGGACTGTCACTGTCTTATTCCACCCCCTTTTCAACCTGAAATTAACCACAATCCATTATTTCATGTAGTATATGATCATGTCATTTGGGAGTAATAAGTGACCACATTTCCTCAACTTTATCACCACTATTCTTGATTCTCTGTTGTTAAATTCACTCCATTCCTAATTTCTATTTTGAGCACATATGCTGGCCTTTAATTTGCAATTTACATGGATGATAGGGTGCTATTCAGAAACCTGTTTCTGCTGCCTTTGTGGTTTTCACCTCACCTCATGTGGTCATTAGGATGAACAGCATATAATTAACTAAATTCATGTAAAGCCTTGAATTGCAAATGCTTGTCTCTACATCTAGTTTCTTAAAAAAATAAAGGAAATCTAAACCTAACCAAAACAAAACTTCCAGTGGTTTAAACCAGCTGCAAGAATCAGTTTCTCTTTTCTTGGTAGGTGATACTTTGGGCTGTATTCAGCCAACCTATTTATTTGTTTATTTTATCAGTGATTACACTTATGTGTCACTCATTGTAGGTTAAAAATTGTAAGATCTATTCGTGGGCAAGCGGCCAACAGTGAAGCCTATTTAGCTTGTCTACTTAGCTAAAGCCATATGGACGCAAAATTGCTTTCCTGTTGCCTGTAAAATATTTGCCAAAAAGTAAGATTTTTTTCTTTTCCTTTTACAATAACATTTGTACAAATTATATTTGTCGCTGTGTGCTGCAGTTTATGAGTTTGTTGCATTGTACCCAGAGTGAAACTTTACGTTGGAAATAGGAATGGAGGCTGTAAATGAAGCTTCAAGCTGAGGAATTTCTTGATAGTGAAATACTATGGTGAGAGGTTGGGTAAATTTATTAAACAATAGAAGAAAATATAAAAGACTGTCCAGTAAAGCAGGAATTATTCTAATACTGTTTTCTGTAGACTTAATTTTGTGTTCTCTAACTTCTGCCTGAAACTTCAATTTGTCAGACACTCTCTGACAATTATCTTTATCATTCAGAATAATTCAGTAAGAGAACTCTTGGAAATTGGCTTATATTGGCGCATGTGCTACAGCAAGGGAGAAGGAAAAGTCTACAGACCCTGAAGAGAGAGAAGGAAAACTTGCGGTCCCAGAGCTCTGTAATGTCCCTGAGGTCTATGCTGTTCCTGTGATTGCTTTGCTAAATGAAGAATGCTTGGACTCTCCTACCTGTGGTTTAGCCTTCTGGCCAAAGCTTTCTGAGCCCATTCATTATAGTAGAGGCTTTTGCACAAACAGATTCAGTTTTGTACTCCACATGTTGGAACACTCAGCCTTCTTGTTCCCATGATTGTGCAGAGAAGCAGATAAGTGGAGTTGTGGGGAGCAGGGAGATGCTGAGGTGGAGTTGTGTCATCAAGTTACGTACCAGCTGCATGGCTGCCTATTACTGAGAAAGATGTTTGCTGTGGTAGCATTACAGTTTCTGTTCAGTGTAGCTGCAATCTGCCAGGCTGCGGTGTTACGTATCGTAGTGGGTTTAGTTTATGTTAAAAAAGAGCACAGCATAGGAAAAATGCCATACTCTTAGAAGTCCTCTGAAATGTAATGATAAAACCTAATATTTCAGTCTTTGCAGTGCTTTCATTTTCTACTATGCTTCTAAGCAAAACCATTTTCATTTAAATAGTGTATTTTATGCTTCTGAATTTCTTCCTTTTCTTGTTAACCTGTGTGTGGGTTTTACTAAATAATCCCTGTCAAGCAGAGTTTTATTAAATTTGATGGCTGAGTTGGTAGGTTATTCAAAGCTTATTTATAAATTTCAAACATTTTTATTTTCTATTTTAAACAAAACTGTTTTTTGTTTGACAGGTATCCTATAAGAAGGATGTACAAGATACTCATAGGTACACTGAAGTGCTGAACAGGCCAGACATAAAGATGGCAACTGAGATAACAAAGATACTAAGCGATGTATGTTCATCTGTTACTCTTCTTGGTTTTTTGGACATGTTATTCCAATGTCATTCAGACTGTTCAGAATGCTGCTGAAATTCTCAAATGTCACAAGCAGAAAACCTGCAACCTCAAGTCTGATGTGGAGGTTTCATTAAAAACAACCCCCCAAACAATAAAACTCCCACTAACCTTGCCTGGTATGTTGCACAGTTGTGGGTTTCTTCTAATTTGATGTTGACAGTATGACCTTTGCAATTATTTGTCATTGATCTAAAGACAACCTTAAGCTTCCTAAAGTTGGTTTTGTTTCAGCTTTATTCATGGTAATCATTCTCAAAATAAGTCATATGCTCATATGCTGTACTGTGCTTCAGAACACACATCAAGCCTTTTTTCACCTCAGTACAAGAGAAGCTCACATCCCGGGACTCCCCTTCCTCCTCCCATCTCAGCTGGCAGCGACAGGGAAATGCAATTCCCTGCTGTCCTTCTGAGAGCTGTGCAAACACACTGCTTCTTGCATGGGGGCTCTCCTCCCTGAACTCCCCTCTCAAATTCTTTACTCTCCCACTGTGACATCTGCTAATGGATAGGTCAAGGAGCAGTTTGAGAAGCAGCAATGTATGGTGCAGTTTAATATTTTATTGTAGACAATTCAAACAATATATATATTAAAAGCCATGAGCCAAGATTTTAGCTAACTGCTTGTAGTTTAATGTGAGATTGAGAAGGCAGCTATGGGGAGACAGTTTCAAGAGACCTGAGATTTACCTTTTGAATATTCAGGATTTTCTGAAAAGCAAGAAATTAACTACAATAAAATTAACTACAAAATTTTAAGATCAACACCCAAATTTACTAACTACTCTTCAAGTCCCTTTGAGTTAGAGTGTCTTTTATTTCTCTTAGTCTGTTGTTATGACATGTCCTTGCTGATTCACAGTGCCTGAGTAATGCAAGAAGCCTATTTTAGGCAATGGGTAATTTAGTTTGTGATATCGCAAAGCACTTATTGTTGATTCATCTGTGCTGTTTTCTCGTGCATTGTGGAAAAAAATTGCAGCAATTTGCATGGGAGGCAGTTCAGCAGGAAAGATCACATAACATGAACCTTGTGGGGCTAATTCTGCTCTCTTACTCCGTGCAACCTCACTGACAATCAGCGAGATTGCAGTCGTGAAACTGAGACTGGAATTTGACCCTACATTTCAAAAAAGCTGCCCCTCAGCCTAGTTTTGTTTCAGGACTATTTTCAGCTGCTACAAATAATCTTGTGTAAACTGCAGACTCTGTCGTAAGAAATACTGAGTCACTGTAAATCATTCTGCCTGATTGGGAGAACAATATTTCTCAGGCTTAAGATCTGCATGTGCTTAAAGTTGAGTTTGTGAATGCTGTGCATTGTATTTTACAATAAATAAATATGTTGTTGTTAATGAGATGAAGCCTGAGAAGGGCTTTCTTTGAATTAGAACAGCAGTGTCAATGAAGATCACTAAATGAGGCTTTTTCTACTGGCTTTAATGCTTACATTTCTCTTGATAAAACAAATTTTTAATTTGATAGTGATTCATACTAATTGTTTTTTAAGGCTGAGTACAAGAAAGGAAGGGGAGAGATGAATAAGGAGCCTACTGTACTTGGAAGACCAGATTTTGAACATGCTAAAGGAGTTTCAAAACTGTTAAGCCAAGTAAGAGTCTCTATCATTTTACAATGACTTCATTCAGATCTCTCATTCCTAGCAATGCAAGAAAATATTTGGATTTTCAGATGATTATCTCTAATTGTGTGAAGATTATGTTCTCAAACTTTTCATATAGTACTGCAATGAGTGGTAAATTTGAGATTCTTAGGAAACAGAATATACATTTTTAATGCAAAATCCCAGTGAACTTTGACTGTTCAACTCATCTTTTGTCTAGATGGTGTATATTTATACAGATTATCTAGGATTTCTATAATATTATCTGATCTGTGTGTAATTTAGAGGTAAATTTTGCTTCCCATTCAGTTTGAGTGGAACTTTACCCTGTGATTAATCCCACTGAAGTAACTGGGGTCTTTTGTATAACTGCTTGCTAATGTGAGTAATGGGATCTGAATTTGGCCTGACACGTGAACCACCTGCCTTCCCTCCCCCTGAAACCGAACCTTTTATGTACTACTTTCTGTTATATATTAACCTCGGAAAAAAGGAAAACAAGGGGGGGGGGGGGAAGGAGGGAGTATTTTAATCCATAACTAAAAAGAAAGGTGAACACACAAATATTCCCTCTTTTACGAGTCTTCTCTCATAAGGTCTATGCATCAGACTCTACTACAGATCAGTCTGACGCTGATAGAAGGGATTTTTGACTGCTGACCTGTTTTTTTGTTTCTTTTTTTTTCTTTTTTCTTTTTTTCCCTGCTGGAGTAGTTCTTACACCATGCCTTGCATAATCCTCGCTAGTAATCCTGTCAGGCTACGCTTAGGGCTTTTGTAAACCCAGGAACAAATTCTGCCCTCCTGTAGGAGGAGGATAACACCCTTTGATTGGAGAAGGCCATGTCAGCCTCCCCAGAACTACAACACACGCCACCACCCCCGAGTGTAATAGTGTATACACTAAAACAGTCTGAAAATCAGCGTTGTGTAACAAATACTTGTGATTTGACTAGATAGTAAACATCATTCCTAGAACTAGCATAAGATGAGAATAATGTGCCGTGGGGAACAAGCTGCAAAACAGTGCAGTATCTGTGAGAGGCTGAACTCTTTTTGCGGTCTCCAAACATTTGCCTTAGATATCTGCTACATGATTTCCTGTTAAATACATGGTGTTTTTTATTGCTTTGTTGTTGATATGTTCAGAATCAAAATTAGTTTGTGTTCTCCAAATAGATTTTTATCTTCCATTTTTTAACGGATTATGTGCTCATTCCTCTGCTGATGGGCAAGTCTCCTAAGAGATTCTTTTGTACTTAACATTGTGCAGGCCTGGAAGTCAACCTGTGCTTTCTAAGGTGGGCCAGTGTGGCGCTGCTTAGATCTCAGTGTCACTTATAGAAAAGGGTCTGTCATTTAGCAAACACTTGCAGTGGTTTTTAAAAGGGTTCATATCTAAATTTGGTATATGGTTTCCTGTATGTCTACTCAGTGGCTGTCGCACTACTTTCCTTGCAGCCTATTTCAGAGCCTAGTGGGCTTGCAGCTGCCTGTCATCGCAAATGAGACCAAAGCGGATCCCTTTCCAATGGCCCTCTCCCTCTCACTAAGCCTTTTTCCCCTTGAGGTTGTGCCCAACAACTGCAACAATCAGAAAATACCAGCTGGATCATGAGGTCCTGCAGGCTGATGTTGAGCCAGCTGCATCATAGGCTTCATCAGTACACTTTTTACCTCATTTTTATTAGATGTGCTTTTTCTCTTGGATGATGCATGCTGTATGTGCGAAAGCTTTATAGTAGATTCTCATCACTGCCAGGGGTGGGGATGGCAGCAGTTCTAGTTGGGATACTTCTGCAGAAGAGAGCATTTGGTGTGCAATTTTCACTTTTTTTAGAGTCCAAATAGTGCAGAAGGTGTGGCAACAAGAGAGGAGCAGTTGACAAAATGTAGCTTGCTTACAGCTTATTTGTAAAGAAGATTCCTACTGAACCTCAGTGGTCCTGCAGTGACTGGGCCTGGATCCATATTTTGGGATCCTTTCTTGTCCTCTCCTCAGTCTACACTGTTGTGGCTGCTTGCGATGCGTGATAGGGAGCATAGATACTTTTAGAAAGGGAGGCAATGCTTCAGCTTGTCACTGCTGCCAGCCATCTGCATGCATCAGCATTGAGACTGTAAACACCAGGTTGCTTTCAGCAGCAGGGAGTGCACTCAGCAATTCCCAAGCTCCTTGGAAGGGAAGGCAGTGGCCATGAGTTGTCTAATGTTTTTATGTATTATTTGAATCATTATAACACTTAGACACAGTGACCATAAATCAAGAGCACAGAAAAATGAAGATGACCCCTGTATCCAAAGAGCAGGGTTGTGGGGTAGGATGAGGAATGCACCTGTGCTGTAGAAGAGGAAGAGCTCTGAATCTGGGTCAGCCATGTCAGTCCTTTTCATCAAGGATCATGAAGCAGGCTTATAACAATTACAAGATTTAAAAAAGTAGGAAAGTTAATGATCTCTTTATTGTGTCCAGACTTTCTGGCTTTTAGGTTTTCTATTTGTTTCTCAGCAAATGGGAGTATTATAAACTTTTTGTGCCGAAAGTTGGTAATCTCTCTTAATAGCATGAATCTATAAGCTGTGACAATGCATAGAAATATTAGTTATTTGACCCTCACAGTAAATTTGCAAAGTTGACAATTCTGATGGATGTAATGGGAAGAGAAGATGATAACATGTTTTAATGTGGTGCATATGGGTAGGTAATTTAGGGAGTATGGAGAACAGGAGCAAGAAGAGGTCAGGCAGTGTGGGTGTAACGAAGGGAGAAAGCAATCAAGGCAAGCAGGAAGGCAAACAAAGCGAAGAAAACAGTGTTAATGTTTGACTGGCACTCAAGGCTCTACAAAATCTGCGCACCCTCTCTCTCCCCTCTTTTTCCTTCTTCTTTTTTTTTTTGGTGGTTTTATTTAACAACGCTTTTGACAACAGCAGCAGCAAAAATAATAGCTCCCAGAACTAGTATATTTACCCACAGCACGTGGTAACCCCTTTCTGTTGATTTTAAACCAAATTTAAAACAGAAACTGTGTTAGCCCTTGTGACAACTTGAAGCTTGTCAATTTACTGAATGTACATTGTATAATTTGGGTTATTTTTTGTATTTCTTATAAAAACAAGTTCTTTTTTATGTCTTTTTTGTGTCTTCTAATGCATTTTACTAGCTTTTTCAAAGAGCTGCTGCTAGGAAGTATTTTCCTTATGGTGTTCAGTAATTGGTTTTATGATGAAAATTTTGGGTATTTGTGTTTCATGCTAGATCTGGTGCTTATTGTTTCGGGGATAAAATTGTTGGAGGTAGACTATTTTTCAAAATGTACCTTGTGTGAGATTGTTAGTAAGAACACAAAGAGCCTAGGATTTTCCTAGTCTGTCTTTGCGTTAAGCTCTGCTAGTGCTTTTAGCAACCAATATTTTAATTTAACTCTTTGTTGATGTAAGATTTTCTTCAATATCTGTTTGCTCTGACAGGTTTATTTATTTATTATTTTTAATATGTTTTCATATATTCATGAGGAAATGCTTTAGCTGCAAGTGTCTGCTTCATCCTGGGATCCCAGTGGTTGAATGCTTCAATTTTCGTAGGTTCTTTGTAAATCTGAACAGTGGGTGATGTCATCCACTTCTGAAACTGAACACTCCCTGTGTGAACAGCTTTGAACTACAGAATTGATTTAGGAATGTTGCTGCAAAGCTTCAAAAGACACTACTCTGTCCAGCTGCAATTCTGACTTTTATCGGTTTTGTGCAAGGCCGATGAGAAGTTTGTTTACCCATGCCTTATGTAATTCCAGTTTGGTTTTTCAGGGATATTGTGTTAAAAGCCTGCAAAGTTTGCTCTTCCTTCAGCAACAATTAGAGAGCCATCTCCATACATTTCTTTTAAATTAATCTCTACTACATATGCTCTAAAAAAATAAACAAACTTAAGACTTTGATTAAGATGGTAATTAAGTAGCCATCTTTTAAACTCTCATTAAAATAAAGCTTTTCGTTAATGATGAAATTTGTAGATAAGCTTCCACTAACAAATGTCATTTCTATTCTGGCTTTTTATTTGCTCTTCTGCCATGTTACAGCATTGTTAAGACCTCCCCCTTTTGGATGTTTTAGAAATCACTGATGAAGTATTTTTCTGCCCTGTTTTTAATCATAAGCCTTCTCTCAGGCTTATTTCTGCCCTTTAAATTGCATTCATAACTTTCTCCTGTTCAAAAGAAGGGTAAATACTGTGTGAGTTACTTCACAGTGACTCATCCATGGGCTTGCTGTTCTGTCTTCGCCCTCTGCCACCCCACACTTTCTTTCAAAAGGAAGAAAGAAACAGGAAAATACTGATAAAAGAGAAAGTGAATGGGTGTGTAACTTTCAATTCTATGAATCCCCTATGACACATCAGCGTTAAATTATTGCTGGAAGTGCTCTTGAGGTACTGCCAGGGTCATCTGATATTATTGTGTGGTCTCCATTTTGTGCCAAAGTGACATGTGTGATGGTGTTGTGGTGGAGAGCAAAGGCAGATGAGAGAGTAGGGCCTAGAGGTACTGAGATATCCCTCAATCCCACAGGAACATTTACAGTTGGATTGGTTGTCAGTTTCCTTAAATTTGGGACCCTCCTGTACATCGACATCAGGAGACACAGCCCTCTGAAGACTGGGTTTACTGGCTCCCATCTTTCCTTCAGTAGTAGTGGTGTGATCTGAAATGACACTACCAAGGATTTATTACTGAAATCTCTAGATTGGAATGTATTGCTAAAATAACCTTTCAAAAAATGGCAGTGAAATGGCTGCAGCTGGAACATGGCAAGCCAGTTGTGAAGAGAGGTCCCTTTAGTACTGATGCTTTCATACTTTGAAAGAATATCAAGGACCACCTTGTACAATCAGCTTGCGTGCACAGTTTGTGGCCAGTTGTTGACTGGGCAGAATACAGCCTGCGGTAGCTGGATATTTAAACTCTTGTTCATGGTGTCGGTATGATATGAGCTGATGCCCAAGGAGTGAAAGATAATTTTTCTTACCATGCTAAGCTTGATCTCTGGTTTCAGAGGCTTTCTGAATCACATGTTCCAGCACTACCTGATTTTTATTAGAAGGCAAGATTCAGATACATCTTTTAAAAGAGAAAAGCCCACTGATTTATTCCTTTAGTGCTTGCATAGAATGTCGATTTGCTTTTGACAAAGGCAATACTTTGTATGTTCAGATATATGCCTTTGCACTTGATCCAAAGCCAAGGCAAATATCAAACAATATGAACCAGATGAATCTACCAGAAGGCAATAGATAATCTTTTCTAGAGTTAGTGTGAAAGATTCATGAATTCTTCATGTATTCAGATTAAGTTTCTCTTTGAAAGTAACAGTGTTTTTGAATTTCCTTCCTTTGAAAAATTAACGTAAGTGCGAGAATCATAATGTGATTCTTGAACATAAATGGTTAGTGTCTGTTTGGGTGGCTTAGTTTTGGTTTCTTATTATCCTGATTAATGAAATACTGGGCATCGTGGCTAAGCATAACGACGTTATGTAAGAAGAATGATGTTGAGAGTCTTTTGAGGCAAAGAAGAACTTAAAAAGGAAAAAGAAAATTCTTCCCACAACTAAAGCTGAGAGAAAAAAAAAAAAAAAGGAGCTTGTTTGAGGTGGTTTAACCACTTTATCAGGCATTCATGTGGGAATGGAGAAAAAAGGAGTAAGGAAAAAGCTGTGTATTTATTTAATGCAGAGCGTGGTTAATTATAATGGATATTGCATAGGCTCAGATATCAGGTGTCTGACTAATATTCATAAAACCAGTGTAATTCAGACTGAGTTTTACTCTTCTGCATGATGCCCAGCTGTTGAAAAGAAGCAAGGCATGTGTGCGAAGTCTCCAGATGTTTGATGATCATGCACAACAAGGAGGACAAAGGAGGGAGATTTACTATTTGTTCGATTTCATATATTCAGATTCTGAATTCAGTTCTTCAGCAGGTTTTATGGATTTTTTTGTGATTTATTTACTTTTAATACCATTTCTTCAACATTTATGTATTGTTTATTAACTCTTCTGTGTGTTGTAGTTTCCCCTTTTTCTTTTGAACAAGAAGAAAAGAGAGTGAAAGTGATGGCAGGCAGTCATTTAATTATGCTTTCTAACACTGTAATGAGGTGGGCATTGTCCCCAGGAAGAGTCTGTACTGCAGTGAGATTCCTTGGGGGTCTCATGGGAAATTTCTGGCAGAATTACAAATAAACCTGGGGGCTCTGTTGGCAGCCTGACTCAGTGCGAGTGACATATGGACCTGGTGGTGGGAAGGTGGCTGAGTGGGAAGTTTGATTCTGATATGCCACTTTCAAGTGGTTGAAAAATTTACAAGTGACTTATTTTACCAGATTTACAATTTATTAATCTCCTATTTTTTTTTCTTTAAAACCATATTTATTATGTTAATTATGAACTGAATGATTCTCAGTAGATTATCATTACTAGTCAAACAGTTCTGGTTTGTTTGATCTCTCAGGTGAGTCATATGGTTTTTGTTTCTTTTTCCTTTTTATAAATTCTTCAGCACCAGTGATCGCATATGACAAACTCAAAATTATTTTTTTATTTTAGTAAAATTCAGATACAGAAAAATTACTTTGAAACCAGCATGAGAGTTACAGGTGTGGCTAAACTGGACTTCTTTAAACATCTTGACTGTTTAAAGATTTATGGATAAGGCTATTGCCTTTAATAAGCTCCTTTGTAGTCTGAATTCTCTGTGCTTCTTTAAGTGCTACATGTTAATATTAGGTGTGTTTGTTCTGGTGGAAGGTGAAATACAAAGAGCAGTTCAGTAAGGAAATGAAGAGCCATCAGTACAATCCTCTTGACAGTGCTTCCTTCAAGCAAGCACAGATTGCATCCACCTTGGCAAGTGATGTAAGTGAATTTGCTTTGTATTTTATATGCATTTACATAGTGAAAAACCTAATATTTTTTCTCAAGCAGAGTTTCTTTTTCCATCTTACCAATTACTCTGAGCAGCAGCCTCTGCTATACAGTTTGTTTATCTAGCAGGTACAGCATGTTATACATTTCTTCCTCTGCCTCTGACAAAGCCCTTTGCCAGGGGCCTGGAGAGTTTTTCATAATGATTTTAGATGAGATTTGTCTCGCTTAACTTCGGGTTTCAAAAGGTATGACTGCTTACTATCAGCTAATTGCCTTGTACTTGGTCCCTTTGTATTTGGGAAAGAAATAAATGCATAGTAAGGGCAATTCTTCTGACCTGTTGTAGACTCCAGTCTTCAGAGGAGGAAGCGAAGTGCTGGCATTTCTCCAGTGGTTGTAGAAGGAGGTTGTATGTGCAGCTCAGATTTATATATCTGTCTTTTAGACTTCATTCTGCCGATTGATCCTCTGTCACTAGATTCAGCAATGGGTGCCTGCTGCTGGAGCCAGATTGGAGAAAACATCTGTATGGAGTGATAATGCTATTGAGTTGATGTATTTAACAGTGTTTCTAATGCTAAAAATGTGAGCTCTTCTTTGAGGTTGTGATCCCAGATATCCAGGGGACACGCCTACTGTAGTTTGGTGTTTCCAAAGTGTGGGATACCATCCAGTGGGAACAGAAGAGCCTGGCTCTGGGAAGGCTCTTACTGAATATGTAATTGTTTCAAAAATCTAAATGTTTAGTAAAAAGTTAATTGAAATAATAACTATTAGAAGAGGTATGCCAATTGAGTACTGTTGATTTGAAGTCTGCATAAATCAGTGAAGAGCATGGTACATGTATGGAAGTAACTAACGGTACTGGTTTAAAGTTTTGTCATCCAAGATAGGTAAGGGTGGCTAGTTTTCTTCCTGTAAAGATGGACATCCAGCTATCAGAAGAATAATAAATCCTACTGTAGGCTGATAGGAAGTTATTTTCTACTACTTCATTAAGTGATTATCTTTTGTTGCAGGTGACTGCATTGTTTATCTTTGCTGAAAGCAATCTGTATTAAATAAAATTTACAGGAGCACTTCCCTTTAACTGATTTATATACAACTTTTTTTATTTGGACAGTTTAATTCCTGAATCAAGAGAAAAAGAACAGGAATCAACAGTCTGAAAACTCATAGAAATCACGATTTTGTTGTAAATGTCATTTTTTGAGGAAAAGTTTGAGTAGTTCCCAAATACTTGCTCAGCAGAATGAATCTTTAGTTGATTTTTTCCTATCCTCCAAATAATAGTAAATGACCACCATCTAGTGGTTGGTAGAGATTGTTCAGGCAAGCAGTTAATGCTTTCTCTTTCTGAACAGCCACACTGTAATGCAAAGCTGTGAATTATTTTGTTAATCTTTGTTTTACATAACTTAAATTCTTTTTCCAGGTGAATTACAAGAAAGATTTGGAAAGCCTACATGACCCAGCTTCTGATCTGCCAAACCTGCTATATTTAAACCATGCTTTAAATATCAGCAAAACGCACAGCAATGTAAGTTGCCTTTATAAAAATGATCTGAAAAATATATTTGGTAAGGAATGTAGTATGTATAGTCCTTTTAGGATACATAAATATTTGTTACTTTCCTCATAGTCTCATAGCCAGTAGAACATAGCATTATAACCATAGTAATTGAGGGATGTAGTGAAGAAAAAAGGGCTTTTAGGAAGAGATATTTCAGTTATTAGAACAACTAATATACTGGGTAAGAATCACACAGCCTTCTGATACTTGAGCATTTCTTGTGAAACCTTGTCCACTTCTTAATAAGATACTTTTTTCCTTGCGAATGTCATTTTGCCTAAGAATTTACTTACTGCTTTCATCTGCAAGTCTCTGTACAGAAGGTGACCATTATGCTAGTTTAATATTTTGACTTCTGCCATAAACAGGCTCTCGAGTCCTAGCTTCCTTTAGACCTTCTCTGTCTAAACCTTTTTCCCCCTCCTAAATGTCTGAGGTGTCCTTCACTGAATCAGAAAATAGGCACATACTCCATTCTGCCACATAACAAGACATGCCCCTTGGTGGGGCTGGTGGTCTGACGTAGAGTAGTGATGGGGGTTGAAATGAGGAGGAAGAGATGGGAAACCCCTGGCTTCTGTGCTATGCTGAAGCTTCTCTCCCACTCCCAAAATATCTATACTACACGTGTATAAGCTGGTTAGCTGCGCTTGTCTTTACTCCAGAAACAACAGGAGGGACGCAGAACTGCTGTGGAAAGGTGTGAGTGGGTGGTACTGGGAAGGAAGACTACTCGCAGTCTGCAGGAGGTGAATGTTTCACACACAAGGAGTTAGCCCTAATGACTAGGATCATACTGGGTTGTCTTCCGAGTCAGTGCCTGCTTATGAAGATTATGCGTAAAGTAATCAAAATAATCCTGCCTTCCCATCTGTGCTTGATTTTTTGTGTTGCTTTTTTGTGAATTGAAGCTTGCTTTTTGACTGTTTCTGATTTGTGAAGCTAACACTGACTATCCCCTTTTATATGGGTAATAAATGAATTGATAGCTTTCACTTCCTGCATTCTTCATGACATTTTGGCCTAATTCTAGTTTCCTTCAATGTAAGGTAAGGTTGGCATTCTTTTTGCTAATTAAATGAAGACCCTGGAAATGAACTTCAGCATTTTGTCATCTTACCTCTAATGAGATAGAAACCTGGACTTTCCCTTAAGGCGCCTCACTGCTTGTGAAATTTATTCTTTCTGTTGCTCAGAAAGGGTTGATTCATATTGCCTATGCCTTCTTCTGAGGACTCTGAATACTGAGGTTCTGATTTTTGCATTGTCCAGATGCTGGTGGGTATTTCTTCTTGCTGCGAGCAGGAAGAAAAATGCTTTGCCAATCCCTAAGGTCTCCACTAGCTACTTGTCTTCTACACAGATCCTGTTTTCAAAATCCTTTTTAGATTTGACCTCCCTATGTAATCTCTTTGATTTTTAGCTTGGCCTACTCTCCTGCCTTCATGTTTTTCCAATACCTTCTTTGTGTCCCCCTTGTCTCTCCACAGCTCATATCAAATCTTTCATGTAGTCTGCTTCCACTGTATGAAACAGCCTTTTTGATTGTGCTATTAACTGATTTCTAAAGTCTGATCATATGGGCTGTTTTTTTTAGTCCTGTGAAACACAGAACTAATTGCCCAATTTAGCTGTTTCCCTGTACTATACCTACCTTTCTCCCTTGAACTTTATACTTCCCTTCATCTTTTGCATAACGTAGCTACTCCTGCCCTAGTGTGACATGTTGGACTGTATGGTTAATTAAACCATAAACTAATATGGTTGATTGAATTGGTTTGCAGATTGACCTAGAGTGTAGAAGTGTGTGCAACTTTATGAAACATATACTATATGAAAATAGTATACATGTATAACAGCAATGCAGAGCTGTTATACACATCAGCTTCCATCAGAATAAATTCCAGCAGTTATGAGGAAAGCTTGATGAGCATATTTGGACACCCATAGACTGATTTTGACAGATAGAACTTACCCTGTTTTCATTTTTTTGATGAAGGAAAGAGTTCACAAGCTGGAGCTTTCCCCTCCTATGGTATTATCCCTGTTTAGGCTGGGACAGAGTTAATTTTCTTCCTAGTAGCTGATGTAGTGCTGTGTTTTAGATTTAGGATGAGAATGATGTTGATAACACACTGATGTTTTAGTTGTTGATGAGCAGTGCTTACATTAAGTTAGGGACTGGTCAGCTTCTTACTTTGCCCTGCCAGTGAGCAGGCTGGGGGTGCGCAAGAAGCTGGGAGAGACCCAGCCAGAACAGCTGACCCCCACTGACCCAAGGGATATTCCATACCATATGATGTCATGCTCAGCATATAAACTAGGGGGAGCTGGCTGAGGAGGGGTCCTTCTTGAGAGCAAGCTGGGCTGTTGGTGGTGTGCAGTTGTTTTTCATTTGCATCACTTGGGTTTAATTTATCTCTTTTTGTTATTTTTCTTTTTATTATAGTATTTTATTTTATTTCTTTTATTTTATTGATCTTATCTCACCTGCAAGCTTTCTTTTCAGCTTTTTATTCTCTCCCCTATCCCATGGGGAGGGAGTGAGTGTGGCACTTAGTTGCCAGTTGGGGTTAAACTACAGCCGGTATGCATGTAATTAATTCTCTTCGGCATGAACAATGGAGGCACAAAATTTAAAACTTTGATGTGTGTACAACAGCTAGTTTATTGTTTTGCACAATTTTAATCTGTCCCTATTGTAAAGACTTTGAGATGCTTATGAACTACAGGATTAAAAAAAAAAAGAAGAGCTCAGATGTGTTTCATTTTATGGAACAGGGGGGATAAATAGTGGCATGGTTTAGTGGGAGGTGCCCTGCCCATGGCAGGGGGGTTGGAACTAGATCTTAAGGTCCTTTCCAACCCTAACTGTTCTATGATTCTATGATTCTATGACATAAGAGACTGGATCTGGTGCCTGTGGTTTAGTGTAGCAAAAAGTTATGTGATTTACCTCATTTGATTTTATAGATTTTTTTTTCTAAGTTTTATTCTGTTATTTGGGGAATGGAATAAAAGTATGAATTCAGAATCTGTAGATGGTGATAATTTTTTGTTTGCTTCCACTGAAGAGGTGATTTCGGTGTGAGATGTTTAGAATGACTTCCACTAGGAGGCAAACCCAGACCATCATATGTGTTGTTTTGCACTTCAAATGTAAATAATGATTATTTTCTTGCAAGCATAAGCATTTGGCTTTGGATGAGGAAGACGAGCATTTTCGGTAGGAACTGACAAGAGTTTTGAGGTTTTTTTTGTCTTTGATCGTGCCCTTTTTTTCATTTCATCACAATATTTTAATTTCAAATTTAGCAGTAGAACTCTTGAGGCCTAAAACACAGTTTCTTCAATGCTGTTTCTCCCACAGTTATTTAAAATGGTATTCAAATTGCAAAACCTTTTGGATTTTGTTTGTGAAAACATTCTTGGATAGCTTTTCTTTCAGTACGAATATAAGATATCATTTAAGCAAAGCGAGGGCTTTTATGATTTTACCCTGGATACAACCGAGCAAATCCATCACAAAGAAACTGCAGTGCTTCAAACAGGTAGACACAAGCATAAATCCATCTTGCAAAGATAATAATGCAGCATTCTAACACTGATTAAATCAGACACAAACCTGCATGACAGATTACAGTGATGTACAGTGCTTATTCAATCAAAAGCACCATAAGGAGAGAGGAGCTTGTTTTTCCAGGACCCAAACCTGTGTATAAGCCTGAGTGGGAAAGAGTTTATCACTGTTCTCAAATACAGACATCACTATTTTTATAGAGACAAATAAAATGATATTATTCATTCTGCATATCGTATTTTGATTTGTAGAAGCTTGCTTTCCTTTATGGCTTGCGTAGAATATCCTGTCATACACTGCACTGATTAATTTGAGATTTGCCAATCTTATTCAAAAGAGCGTGAATGAATGAATTCAGAAGTCTTCTCTAGGTTTCCAAACAAAACATATTTGCTTTGTGCATTAGCATAAAATTGCATGTGGGTGTAATAACCCTGTGTTCTTCAATGGGATTTTGCTACTAACTTTAATGTCATGGTTATTGGTAGCTGTGAGGGGAATATTGGTGCAAGACTGCACCCTATCAAGGCATTCATTCCCTTTTCCCTCCCACAGGTTCAAATAAAAGTGCATTTCAGAGTAGGTGCTCCTGAGCCTGAAAGAGAGACCTCTGGGGTGTGGCTGTGAAACAGATTTTGTTGTTACAGTAAATGTGGTGTTTAATGCAAACATGGCAGGGGAACCTATTAAAAAGCTGCCAACTGTCTAGATGTAGGTCATTCAGCCAAAATCATACAATTAGTTTAAAGGTTGTGGTTGATGCTCCTCACCCCTGCTGTCTTCAACATTTACCATTTTTAGGTCTGATATTTTTAAGCAAAGGAATAAATAACTCCAGAAAAAAATTTCCTTGTCTATTTCTCCAGCAGGTTGAATTGGAGAGGAGTCTTCTAACTCACAACCTCTAAGGCGTATGGCTAGGACTGTCTGCCACCACAGCAAACAGTCAGATCTCACATTCTCTCAGGTGTTAACAGCCTTTATTTTCATTTTCCTAGGTCAAGTACAAAGAGAATTATGAAAAATCTAAGGGCAGATCAATGCTGGAGTTTGTGGATACACCAATGTATCAAGTTTCAAAGGAAGCTCAAAAGATGCAAAGTGAGGTTAGTAAAAATGTGTGCTTGAACTGGTAAAATTTAGATCAACAGAGAAGCTAACAGACATCTTGTTCTCAGGTTAAGGAAACAGATGAAGCAGACGGTAAAGGTTTTATAAATTGAGGATATGGTAGAATTAGTACTGAGTAGTTTTCTTATTCTGTAGCTCAGTTCTTCAAATACGTTTTTTCTTAAAAAGCCACAATGTTTCTAACACTAGATGCAAATTGTAAGTAGCATAATTTAGTTGAGAGGAAGCTCAAGAGGTCGTGTAGATCAGAGATTGCTAGATTTTTTACCTTTTGCCTTTAATTCTATCTTTAATAAGGGAGAGTTTTTTAGATGGGAGTGAGTGAAGCCATACAGGCCACTCTGATCCCATGCCTTAACTGAAATGTGCTCCTGTGTGTTCACTCTAGGGAGCTTAGCAAGGGGGAACAACTGCGCCAGGATGCAGAGCAGGACTGGCTGTTCTATGTCAAGCTATTTTTTTCTAACTTTTTAATAAAAACTTCAAATGATGGAGGTTTTGTGACCTCCCAGGCCGTCTAATCCAGTGCTTCACCATTCATCCTAAAGGAGCATTTTCCTGTGTCTGTGTTGCTGCAGTTTGATTCCATTTTTTCTGCTGTGTCTCATGAAAAATAGATGATTTCATCCTCTTGGTAGAAACTTTTCTGTGTTTAAACCATTACTTTGTGTGCCGTTTGTCTTTTCTCTATGAAGCGAAGTGTCTCTTTCACAAGTCAGGTTAAATGTTCTCTTTGGAAATGTTATACATATGTATTTTTGCCTAAATTATGTGTCTTGTACAGATAATCTAAGTAATGAAATGAGGCATAAAGTTGCTTATTAATGTGATAACTTATGGCATGGCCCATTTCTGTGTCTGTTTGCAGTGTTCTTTCTGAAATATGCTTGGAAAATGCACATATATCTACCACTAACTGTTGTTTTTGCTTCAATAGAAAATGTATCGCAAAGATTTTGAAGAAGGGATCAAGGGAAAGCCATCAATGGATTTAGACAAGACCCCAGAGTTCTTGCATATAAAACAAGTCACTAACTTTCTGAAAGAGGTAGAGGATTTTTATTACTTTTTTTGTTGTTGTTAAGTTGCAAATAAGCAATAAAGCAGCATCACTACAAGCTACTGAGTGTGGAAAACTCACAGTTAGCTTGATAGCTAAATACAAAAGCTCACAGTTAGCTTGGTAGCTAAATACAAAAGTGACTTCATGAGCAAAAATCACTGTGTGTCATTTTATATTCTGATTAGTCCTGTAGTAAGGATCAATATTTCTTGAGATTTCCTTTTGAACATAAGGAAATGGTAAAGCCTAGTACACCTGAACCAGAAAAATGAGTTAAATGAGCAAATCAGATGACTCCATAGGAAACTGAGTGTTTGCATGGACATTCCCTCTGAGGGCTTCAGTTTTGGAATTTGCTCCTCCCCTGGGCTCATATAGCCCAAATTTGATGACCTTCCAGGCATGCTGCATAGGACATCTGCTTGATAGAGTTTTGGAGAGGGCCTGGAGTTTTCTTTCCAGATAGATGAAGGGGTGGAAAAGAGGATTTCTGTTGGTGTCCCGATAGCAGTTTTTCCTTTTGAGTAATTATTCCGGGTTTACGATAGTCTGTTGTGGTTATATAGATGCTTTGAGCTGTGTGTAGCCACTTTTAAGTAATTTAATTGAAATTATTATCTATCATATATGTTATGGGTGAAAATAAAGGAGACCAAAATTCCATAATATAGCTGTGCTATTGCATAATTTGCTGTAAGGAAATTTTGTTAGGAGATGCAGTTTTTCTGCAATGCTTATTTCTTTAAAATTTTGTCCAGTGTTCTTCAGTTATGTGTGGCATTATAAATTAAACCACTTTTTTTTCATAACTGAGAATCCTTCTAACTTTAATAGTTTTATATAATTCAGAACTGTTTTCATGTTAGGTTTTGAGTATTAGATGGTTCTAGTAGATGAAGCTTACTATTTGACCAAAAGCAGAAGTAAGTGTATCAGCAAAATTCATAGTTGGAAATATCAGGGCTGCTATATATCCTTCATTTGAATTTGGGAGCCAACAGTACCTTGTTTATACTTATTGTATTAAGAATTGATATTTTTGCTGAAGAACGAATTGAGGATGCTAGAATTAAAACCCCTTGTTCCTTTCCTTGTTCTTTAAACAACTTATCCTAGTCTATGCTAGATTTCATATGGGTAAAGAAAAGATTTTCTTTTCAAATATTTCTTTATTATTCAGCCTCTAATAAATAATTTATTCTGGTAAGCTTGGCTGCCAAGTAGACATGTCTCTAGTTAGGTATGGTTTATGTAGTACTGTTCTGTACATACATGACATGTATGCTTACTGAATAGGGAAAATGCAAATGCTTGCATTTCATTGAGTTAATCTTGCTGTATGCTGAATGTGCACAGAAGTGGTAAGGTGAGGCATAGTTGTAGATCATAGAATAGTTAGGGTTGGAAAGGACCTTAAGGTCATCTAGTTCCAACCCCCTGCCATGGGCAGGGACAACTCCCACTAAACCATGCCACCCAAGGCTCTGTCCAACCTGGCCTTGAACACTGCCAGCAATGGGGCTTTGCCCCTTCCAACAATGTTGTGGTAAACTGCTCAGAAGTGCAAATGCGAAGATACAGAAATCCTGCAGGAAATAATCCCACAGTTTCTCCTTTCTGATCTTCTGCATTTGAGTTCTGTTTTATTCATTTTCTCCCTCTACAATCCCTAGAGTTGATGCATGTTCATCTTTGAAAATTTTGACGTATTTTCCCTCCATAGTGCTACATGCGTTAAGATGGTCTCTAATTCTTAGCTCCACAAGTTTAATGACTCATTACTTAGAGACTAAACTATGCTTGTAAGCCAGAGGGGAAGTATATGAGAAAATGGAAATGGTATTTTAATGCATAACTGCATGAATTCCATTTGAGTTTATATCCCCATTCAAAGAAGAACAAACCCAAAGATTGCATAGGTTTCATTATTCTTTTAAGATTCAGCAAAATAATGTATTTCTTCGTAGTCGGAGATGTAGCTTAGTATTTTTGTGTGAAGCTTCATAATCAAACTTAGATACGTATTACATGAAACAAGAAGGTGAACCTGGAGTTCTTAAAAATTATTTATTTAAAAAAAAAATAAATATTTTTTTTATAGTGTCAGCTGTGTTCCAGCTTATTCTGTTGCTTTTCCACTGTAGAGAATTCTGCATCTATATTACAGTTTATCAAGTAGTGGTTTTAACAGGTCCTAGTATAGTGTTCAGGCTATCCATCCTGATTGTGATACCATTAGTGGAACAGAGATAAAAGCTGCATATATTATGCAGCATATATTAGTCTGTAAAAACAAATGCTATTGCAGTTAAAATGTCCATAAAAACGCAGCTGAAGCCCCTAAGCAATGTGTTAGCACTATATAGAAGACAATTTTTCAAGACCACAACAGGAAAATATGTGGCGACATTAAAATTTCACTTTTTCAACATTGTACCCTTACATTTCATAATTTTCAATTCTATTTTAACTCTGGAGAGTGTACTTCAGCTAATTCATATTTCATAGAAGTTTCAAAGAGACCCTTCAGATATTTAATAAGTGACATTTCTTTTCAAGATCTTGTGCACAATTGTAAGTGGAGAACTCTCTCTTTTTCTTAGAAAGAGTACAGAAAAGATTTGGAAGAAGGGATGAAAGGAAAAGGAATGACAGTGTTTGAAGATACACCAGATTTGATTAGAGTGAAAAATGCAGCTCAGATACTAAATGAGGTATGTTATGCTAGTCAACCTTATTGATGTCACAGAAGGTGCACTCTTTATGTAATACTTGGCTGAAAATATTCTTTTTTTTTACATAATCTACAATAAAATAAGTAAGTGTTGATGCTAGGACTCTCTTGTTTTGCTTTAAGAATATAGAAAAGTTGTGCGGGGAAAAAAAAACCACAAAAATTTCAGATTTTCGGGCAATTAAAAGGTCAATGGAAATAGTGGGGTCAGTAGATAGAACATTTAAAACTAGGTTCATTTTTCCATCTATTTATTTAGAATCATAGAATAGTTAGGGTAGGAAAGGACCTTAAGATCATCTCGTTCCAACCCCCCTGCCATGGGCAGGGACACCTCACACTAAACCATGCCACCCAAGGCTATGTCCAACCTGGCCTTGAACACCGCCAGCGATGGAACATTCACAACTTCCATGGGCAATCCATTCCAGTGCCTCACCACCCTTACAGTAAAGAACTTCTTTCTCATATCCAATCTAAACTTCCCCTGTTGAAGTTTGAACCCATTACTCCTTGTCCTGTCACTACAGTCCCTAATGAAGAGTCCCTCCCCAGCATCCCTATAGCCCCCCTTCAGATCCTGGAAGGCTGCTATGAGGTCTCCATGCAGCCTTGTCTTCTCCAGGCTGAACAGCCCCAACTTTCTCATCTTGTCTTCATACGGGAGATGCTTCAGTCCCCTGATCATCCTCGTGGCCCTCCTCTGGACTTGTCCCAACAGTTCCATGTCCTTTTTATGTTGAGGACACCCGAACTGCACACAATACTCCAAGTGAGGTCTCACGAGAGCAGAGTAGAGGGGCAGGGTCACCTCCCTCGACCTGCTGGTCACACTGCTTTTTGATGCAGCCCACGATACGGTTGGCTTTCTGGGCTGCAAGCGCACACTGAGGGCTCATGTTCATTTTCTCATTGACCAACACCCCCAAGTCCTTCTCCTCAGGGCTGCTCTCAATCTCTTCTCTGCCCAACCTGTAGCTGTGCCTGGGATTGCTCTGAGAAATTAATTTGTTAATTAATAAGATTGTATAATTATTGTAATGAAAAAGAGTTGGCTGTTAATGGACTTGTAAAAAAAAGTGAAATAATTTTGAGGTTTTTGGAATCATGTACCTGGTATCTGAAAATAAATTTTGGTAATAACTGCTAGGCATCTTGAGAAGATCTTTTATCCAAACAAACTATTCTACTTGTGAAAAGTAGAGTTGCTCCTGAAGAAACAGATTTTCTTGAGCTATAAGAACCAGAGGGAATGCCATGCATAGGGCCAATCTGATCACTGTAAAGAAATTTGGGAATATATAGCTGTAACTCCCAGGATTATATTTTCTTTGCTGTTTTATACAAACAGCTGTTTTCTGCAAACAGCTGGGAAGAAATATCTGCCATTCCACCTTTAACAGAGAGGAAGTGATGGATGATGTCTTCTCACAGGTTAACTTATACTTTTTGCAAAAAACTGTGGTTTGTGAAGTAGAGAATGGTTTTACTGTGTTTATTTCCACATCAGAGTGAGACAGCAATGGAAGATTGAAAGTCTTTTTGCTGTTGCTCTTGTGAGTGACCAGACCATTGCATTGAGAAGAAAGATGTTTTACTTCTTTTTTCTAACTAATGTACAACCTAAAAAATAGTTAACGAGAAAAGTAAGAAGAATTTTTTAGTTATATGTATTTATTTTAGAAAAAAGCACCCTTGTTTTCCACAGGCAGAGGTAAACTAGAACAGAAAAAGAGTGATTACTACTATAGTAGCAGAAAAAGAACTGCCTGAGAATCTATTAATTTTAATAAAAAATAAGTACAACTACTGTATACAGTATTTCTGGATTACATTTTAATATAGTTTGCTGATGAACAAGAAATATGTCCTTGCATGGATAAGATGGAGATGAAATATTAATTTTGTTTCCTGATTATTGGTTATTTATAATTTATGTTGTGAAGAAAAAGCAGCAATCATGGATGAGTACTGCCACTTGCCTAATGGCTGTAGTTCAGGAAAGACATATTAAATGAATAAATTACAACTTCCTGCTCTGAAAGTTCACTGGAAACAATTCAGTATGGTATTAAATTTCTAACATGTAGTCCTTTCATAAATAAAATATTTTCTTAAAAGTAAAATGTGTTTCAGTTAGGCTGACACTTAGTTCCAGCTTATTACACTATGTTCTGCAGAAGCTAAATTCCCATTTTACTTTAGAGGATAATTGTAGCAAGCTGTATGGACTGATTCCTCCCTTTCCCCCCTCTGCTAATTAAAAATTCGGTGGTAGAGTTTTGTATGCTCAGTGACTATCTCCTAAAGTTTCCCTCCTGTAGTTTGTTACATTTTCCTGACAAAAGATTGCCAAGAGTCTTGAGAGTTATGACTCTCGAGATTCTTGATTGACTCTAATCTTAAAATCTGGTCTCTTGTGCAAAAATGTACCTATAACTCTCTGACTACTGTGAATATAATGTATCAAGTTTTGTCTTTACAGAAGCAATACAAGAAAGACCTGGAAACAGAAATTAAAGGGAAGGGCATGGATGTTGGCCCAGATACTCCTGAGATAAGACGAGCTAAGAAAGCTTCTGAAATTGCAAGCATGGTCAGTACCATACCTGGTTCAAGCTTTCCATTTGATAGTATGCAAGAAATTATTGTCATTGAGAACTCCAAGTGGTGACCAATCTAGGCAGTAGCAATGCCACAAATTTCACAAAATACCTAACCTGTTGGGCTATGTACTGTCTAAAAGTTGCATAATCAGCATACAGGAAAAGTTAAGACTTCCCAGAACTTTGGCCTTTCTGTCATTTTTTGCAGGTTGTGCTTGTTTCTCACAAACCATGCTTGGCCTGGGCTGTATTCAGTAGCTGTGGACCCTACTGCTTTTAGGTCTAAATATGTTTGGTTAGGGCGAAACAATAAACAGAATGGGAGAGATGGTAAAGCCTTATGACCCCACTCCTGCAAAGCACAGCTGAGGGAGAAAGTCTCATCTATGTATGTCTGTGGTTGCAGCTGCCAAAGCTGCAAAGACAGATAGATATGGAAGAGTATATCAGATTTGAAGAAGTCTCTTTAAAGATCTTTTTTAACTGATCAGCAGCTATAGCATAGGTGTCTCATAGATAGATCCTACAAAGCTAGGGCTGTTGAATCAGAAGTTATTTGGTCTTTTAAGAATGCTCTTCAGTGGAATTGCAGAGATTAAAGTTGGAACAATTTAAGAATTTGGCTGTCTGACATGTTTTCAATGCTATTCTTTTCAGAAAGAATACAAGAAAGACTTGGAAAATGAAATTAAAGGAAAAGGAATGGGAGTGGGCACGGATACCCCTGATATACAACGAGCCAAAAAAGCTTCTGAAATAGCAAGCCAGGCTGAGTACAAAATTAATCTCTTTAAGATTACTTTGGAAGTAAAACATAATGAGATGTTAAAAATCATAAAATCTTCTTGAACATACTTGGGCTAAAAGGAATAAGCTATGCACAATAGAAACGTTAGATTAAAGAAATTGAAGAATTTATTTAAAGTCTGAACAGTGCTGTCAAAATAGCTTTGAAGACAGCATGTACAAATAAGCGTAGAATTAGTTATGGTTGGTTTTTTTTCTTTTTTTTTCTTCAGAAAGAATATAAAAAGGATCTACAGACTAAAATTATAGGAAAAGGAATGCAAATCGGCCCATATACTCCTGAAATACAACGGGTCAAAAGGGCTTCAGAAATAGCAAGCCAGGTAGGCATAGTTCAAAGACTGAATGTTTTAATTCTGTGTAACCAGACAGATATTGCTCAAAGTACCTCTTCTCTAGCTCTGTAAAGGCTTTCGTACCTGTATTACTTTAATTTAAATGTAGTGAAGCATCTTATTGCCTGATTCTTGTTTGTATTTAGGCCTGTCATGCCATGTAAATTGTATTTGTTTACGTCTATTTGTAGGTCTTTTTACATTACCTAAATAAGGTGTTATATATATCCTGACAGTGAAAGGAAAATATATTACACATATGAGAATATATCAATGTGGGACACAATGTCAGCTGTCCCACACAAACAATAACAGTATCATGGAGGAGAGGCTGAAAGAAATACTGTGCAAGGATGTTGAGGCTCATCAGCTATAAGCATCTTTTGCTGCAGTTTGGTTGTTCTGAAAGCCCCCAAGAAAGCAGGAAATAGACATTTTAAAATTATTTTTCAGAAAATGTACAAAGATGAAGCAGAGAAGATGCTGTGTAACTATTCTGCTGTCCCAGACACTCCAGAAATGGAGAGGATAAAAAGTACTCAGAAAAACATCAGCTCAGTGAGTAATAGTGCTTCTCTCTTTGCTTGCAACTTTTCAGATATTTTTCAGTTTAAATAGGCTCTCCTGTGCTGCAGCATAAAACAGGGAACTAATGAGTAACGTCCTTTTAACCATTTGCATAATTTTCCTGGCAAAAGCTGTATCACTCATTTCATTTAGTAAAAAAAAAATACCCAGTTTTTCTAGGTGTGACACCGTTATTTTGAGTTGCTAAACCGCTTACACCACCTTGCCAAGCCACAGTTATTTTTAAATGAAGATTTTTTTTCTTTTTTCCATCTGGCCCCAGGAAATGCTTTATTTAAAAGCACAAAAAAATTGTAAGGCTTGTTACTGTGAATATAAGATTTTTCATCTGTTTTCTATCATACGTACAGAACATAAAATTGGAACAGATCAAGTTTCATAAATATTTATATCAAATGATTTTATGTTATACTGGATATATTGTTTTAATTTTATGCTAGATTAAAGTTTCAGTTTATCCCTAAATATAAATTATGAGCTTGGTTTTCTAAAATTGCCCAGTTTGGGATGCATTCAGTTCCACTTCCTTTTTGGACCCATTAATTCTGCTGCTTGTAATTCTGGCTTTGCTCGTAATATAACAGAGAAGAGGAGTAAATACAGCCTCTGGAACCAAAGGCTGTCCAGTTAGTGTCTGTTTTTTATGGCAGAGTAAGTAATGCTCATAAAGCAAATGATTTGAAAGGAATATAAGTTACTTAAATATTTTTGTATTATCTGATGCAGATGTTGTTCTTTAACTTAGAAATATTCTCAGCTTCTCCAGCTCTGCAGGAGTAGAAGGTCAGTTAAGTTTCTCTCAGAGGTGTTTACTCGCAGCTATCCCATGTCACTGCAGCTTCACTAGGGAAGTAAGAGCCTGCAGGGAGAGAAGAAAAGTCTTTGAGGT
The DNA here is from genome assembly GCA_017639245.1 of Myiopsitta monachus. Classification (NCBI taxonomy): domain Eukaryota; kingdom Metazoa; phylum Chordata; class Aves; order Psittaciformes; family Psittacidae; genus Myiopsitta; species Myiopsitta monachus. Next base: position 27,734,286 of record CM029919.1, read on the forward strand.
TGCTCTAGGTAGTCGTCTCTCCTGTAATGTCTTCCAGCCTTACCTGCTCCTTTTCTTCCTTCAGATGAGAGCAGCTGAAACCTACATCTTTTTAATAGCAACTGTTGACAGGCCCACTGGCTCCACTTTTGTTTCTTGTAATCTGTTGCCTCTTGGTTTTGAATGGTGCTCTGCTGTACAGTGTGATGGTGATTAGTGCTGTATCTCATATCGCTGGCATCCTAAAATGCTTTGCTGAAACTCTGTGTAGCAGACGGGATCCAAGCTAGCCTTTACTGATCTGCTTTCCTCCCTGTTCCAGCCTTTGATAGCTTTTGATGAAGTCCTCAAGTGAGTCAGCACGTCTGGCAGTGCAGACTGACTGACATAGGGCATGTAATAACCTTCCGCTACTTAATTAAGCCTTGACAAGCCTTTGACACATCTGAACAATTTGCAGCCATGTAGGTCAGTCTGAGCTTCAGTGCCAAGGATGACAATTATACTCGTTAGTATACTAGACAATATGAAATAAAAATATTTTGTCTTTGAGGTGATTTGCAGTTGCTTTATTTTGTAATCACCCTTTTTTTGAGCTGGATCCTCCGAATATGGGAAAGCAGTTTAGAGCTGCTATTCAATTATAATTTTTTCCTCTATGTTTTAATCTTTCAGCATTCTGTGCAATTTAGGTTATAAAGGTAAGTTACTTCTTACTAAGTTAAGTTATGGCTGGGAGCAGCCCCAATATAAAAAAAATTCATGACCCTTAATAGACTTCGGGTTTTTGGATTTTGTCTCAAGTGTTTTCCTGCCTTAAGGGACAAAAAAAGTGACTAGCTCTCCAGATAAGATCAGTGCTGCTCTTAGCTCACTAGCTCATTTGGCAGATGATTTACAGTAGGATATTTACTCCACAGTCATCTCTTTGATAGAAAAACTCCTGTCTCCAACATTTTTTACCGCTCCCTCCCTAAGTATATTTTAGTTCAGTCCACTATGTAAATCTTTCTTCCTTGTGCTGACATGTTGGTGCAGAAGAATTTTCAAGTTCTTACTCATAAACTGTCTCTGTTCTCACATGATAAAACAAAATTCTAAATTGTTAAAGGTTTTCTGAATATTTAAGAATGAGTTGTGGACATAAATAATCCACTATCCTCTAGAATATTTGGCAGTACTAGTTGCCTTAGGTTACAGAGGACTTCAAGGAAGTAGAAGAAATGCATCAAGAATGATGTTTTCTTGCTTAAGGTTCATTGATAGGAAAAAAAAAGGGTAAATAAATCTTGGTTTCAGAAAGGCAGAAGTACTAAATGGTAAAGATTTATTTTACGAACTCCAGGATCAGACTTGTTTTTACCCTACCAGCCTGGAAATACTTACTGGAGTGGCAGCAGCTGTGACACCAAACACTGAAATTCAAATAAAACTTCTTTAGGAGTTCTGCAGCACAAACTGGTTATTTAAATTATGGCTACATTTGGAATTGGTGGAGCAGTTACTTACTGTCCCTTTCAGTAATTTTGAATGATTGATTCTACTGATGCATTTTGTGGTTTATCCTTTACTGAAACAATTGAAATAGAGAGGAGAATGATCTAAAAAGCATGTGTATCTTTTCAGAAGTGAACCTTCTTTTTAGATGCAGTCCTCAGCTTTCTGGCTGGAACCCAGAAGTCAAAAATTGCATGACTTGGATTATAGATCTGGCTGTTGTGGTTATTTTGTCATGAGTATGTCAGTTTTCTAATTGATTAAATTAGGAATACTCATGTATGTTCACTTCTCAGAGTATTTTTAAATCTGAAGATTAAAACAACAATTCAAATCTTACATGTACATATATGGTCAATTACATTGAAATGAATGAGATTACTCAAGCATAAAGTTGCATTTGTAAAGTACTGTAGATTATGATCTAAATTTTTGTATTATTTTCAAACTTAAAACTACCATTACAAATACTTCCAAATGTTTGGGATCAGTCTAAAAGATAATGGATTATCTGGGTTGCAGTTGAAAACAAACAGAATATTATTATAGTTATTGATTATTGGTCTCATTTATGAAAAATTAAAGTATTTGCTTTCTTAGAAGATTTATAGTCAGACCAATCTGGGACATGGAAAATTGCCCAGCCCTTTTGTGAGAACTTGTACTTGCATTGCTAACAGTCTCATAATTACTTTTTCTTTTGGGGACATTAAGGTGTTTTATAAGAAGGAAGTAGGAGCTGGCACAGCTGTAAAAGAGACTCCAGAGATTGAAAGGGTAAAGAAAAATCAACAGAATATTAGTTCGGTAAGTGTTATTAAAATGAATTATTCTTCTGTGAGTAAATGGTAGTCAAATATTTTTTCCATCTTGTTTACAAAAAATTCTACCTTTTAATTTAACACTTCATTCAAATATTACTCCACTGTAATATTATGGATATAGAACTCCAGTTTAGTAGGGTTAGAGCTCCACTCTAGTTTAGTTATTCTGTGTCCAGAGGTGGAGTTTCAAATCATGAAAAATAAGAAAAACCTTTATATAAATATTTGAGGAAAGGGTTTGTCTTACAAGAGTGAGAAGCATGAGATGTATTTCCCAGTATGTCAGAGTGAACAGCAGTTGTAATTAGCAATTTAGAAATATATCACAAAAAATGGAAACCTGTAAAGTTCCTTAGGGTCTGTGTGTATCACATAGGAGTTGGTACAGTTTGTAATCAAAGAAGAGGGAAATTGTGTCCAGGCTTGAGCTCTGTGAAAAGGTGCCTCTTTATGTGCTGATGACAAGTTGATCTGTGGATCTGATGAGACTGGTTCTGAATTGATGTTGTTTATCTATGTATGCCCAATGTCTTTGGCGTTTTAATGGGCAACTAAAAAGGAAATATCAAAATGGGAATTTTCTACAAGTAGAACGTGCTTTTCTGATAAATATGTGGCAAATTTGGAAGAGTGCCAAGCAAAAAACCACTTGTAGATGCATTAGTCACTTCTTTGAATTTTTTTGTGTGGAGTTCTGTGGGGGCATTTTTATGTTTATGTGACATGACTTTTGTGATTATTAGATGCTATCTTACGTTCTAAGTCCTCAAATAGCGTATCTGGCTCGAAGCTGTAGGTTTTTTCGATTTGAGGGTCTGTTTGGTTTTTATTCTTTTTTTTTTGGTGTTTTTTTATTTGCTTCCCCATCCCCACCCCATGCAATTATCTGGTTGTTGTTTTGTTGTTGTTGATTCTCCCCCTTCTCCCCCCTGCCCCCAGTTTTCTACTGGCATTCTAGAAATAAAACCTTTATCTCCTGCTACCTATTTGATTTAGGGTTACCATAGTCATTTTGAAAGTAGTTGCACAAACGCACACAGAGGATTGTTAGGAGTAGTCTTAATCTAATGCTTTTTCTCAATACCTTTCCAAATTAAAAGGGAAAATAGTGTACAGTGCTCTTGCTAGTTTAGAAAGTCCTAAGTAGTGAAAAGGGGAAAATGAAAGATGGATCAATATGCTAGTAAACACACTTGGACAAAAGCATATGAACAGAAACACAAAATGCATTAGGGGTATGATGTAAGTAGCATGGCCTTTACCTTGCTAGTCTGTGTGTAGAGTTAATATTTTATAAAAGGTACTTTATTATAGTGTACTTAAAATTACTTAAGTCTTGTATTTATTGAAAGTGTAGAATGCCAAATTTAAAGGCAATGTGCAAGAAAGTTTTAAATTATATGTCAGTAAGAGGGAAAATATATTGTACAGTAAGAGGGAAATGATATTGTGCAATTTACAGGAGTCCCAAAGGAAGGGTAAATTACGCCAATTTTGCCTCCATTAGATTTAAACATTTTACACTTAGCTTTGAGTTTAGCCAGAAGGACTTTGGACAGCTTTAAAACTATTTGCTAAACTAAATGAAACTGTGGAATAGAAGCACATCTGCAGTGCAAAAACCCCCAGAATACCAAACCAAAATAGCACACATTGTACAAACTTGTCCAGTTGCAAAAAAGGACATTGTGTCATGTTCCGAAAGTGATGAGATACTTCCAGATGACCTGTATAGCAAAGATCAGAACAGTCTGTTTTTAAGTCCTAAAAACAAGGTGGTGGCTCCCAAGAGGGTTGAGCTCATCTCACCTGTTGTGATGACTGATTTGGAAGAAGCAGTCTTCTAAATAATTGGAGTCAAGATCTCACAGAACATTAAAAGCAAATATGAGACCTATGGACTGTAACCAAATCTGAACTGAGAAGCTATGAATACTAGATTTTTTGAAAATTTGTTTATATTGAGGGTCAGGCAGGTGTAGAAACAGCACTAGGAAGAAGGCTTTTGGGGGAAGATTCTAATTGTGAAATCCATGAGGAAACCCCTGTGATTTGTCAGTCAACACCACAAAGCTAGGTCTGGTTAAAACTGAAGCAGTGGACATTTTGAAGTATTTTAAGGACTCGCGTAGCTGCCAATTCTTGAGTCTACCTAGTAGTCTCTATTGAAAAGACCTTTTTTTTTTTCCCAGTGGTTTAGTACTTCTGCCAGTCATAAACTGTCTGGGCTGAAATTTTCCATTCCTGGTTTGTGCTTTGGATTGGTTTGGTTTTATCTATTTATTTACAAATTTCAGCCAAAGCAGCTTCCAAGTGTGAGCTTAGAGAAAAACAAGTTGTTTTGTCTGTGTTAAAAAATTTGGCACTCTCCAGAAGTACCATGTCTGGAGAAGAGAGTTGGAAATTATCTACTAAGTGAGATTTGGTGCAGTGAATTTGGGAAAAAGGGAGGCCAGGAATGAGGAACTGAGAGTGTAGAATGGCTTGGTCGAAGTGGACAGGCCAGATGTGGGGAAAGATGGGCAAAAGTGATGTGCTCCTTGCGCATAGGTGCTTCCTTTCAGAAGAATGGAAGTAGAACCCAAGGTCGTTTAGACTCACCACTCCCTTGCTGTCAATGTCTGTCTGAGATACTCTTGGTTAAATATTTTTCCTTTTTTTAATTATAGAATCACAGAATAGTTAGGGTTGCAAGGACCTTAAGGTCATCGAGTTGTAAGCCCCCTGTATCCACAGAGGTAACAAACTATGGTTGTTCTTATGGGTTTGTGCAATCAATCTAAACAAACCACAAGAGGCTTAAGATGAAGGCACATGAGGAATATACATCTGTAGTTTTTTAAATAATGAGAAATTGCCTCCCCAAGAGGTAACTTTAGAGAGTATTATTAATGTCACCAAGTCAGTACTCAAAAGCAAGAATGGGAATTCAAGTCCCTGTGTCTAGACCTGAAGATCAATTGCCAAAGTAGATGATTTTATAATTTGCCATAGAGGTGGACCTGCTCTGGTTTTCTGTTTTGCAAACTACAGTTCAATGGGATTTCCAATTGAATGCAGGTGCTTTGTAATCCTATGGGTTTTTTTAAATTATGTAGGCAGATTAGCTGTTACTTGTCTGTGCTCTCTAGTAAAAATAGTACTTTTCCTCATTTCACAGCAAAATTAGTGAATTAATACGTGTGAGAAACTCAGATGCTTTAGCAAGGAGCCACATAGCAGAACAGTTCCTGAAGAAATCGGTAATTCTGTTATCAAAGCAGGACCTTAGAGCAGTTAAAAAAAAAAACCAAACCAATATGTCATAGTCTGCATGCAAATTATTCACTAAGTAAGGGCTATTGATTATGTGTAATGAATGAAGAAAACCAGCTTTTGGTAATAGAGAGAGAAGATTATAAAGCACTTTAAGAGGAAAAGAATGAAAATGTATAAACTATATTAAAAGCTGTAAATGGTGCGTATTTCTACAAAGGACAAAACTGAGGTTACATTTAAGTTAATTGTGTCATTTTGCAGTTTTTGTGTCCCTGGTTTTACAGCCTCAAAACGTATTCAGCTGAATTTTTGTGTGCCACGTTAATATAAAACCGTTCAAATCAATTCATTATGTTGTTCCCTTGTTCTTAAAGTACTTTTTCTTCCTTGTGTCTCGCTAATGAAAAATGTTTCCAACTATTATGCATCACTGCCCACACAATTTTGAATGTTTTTGTGAATTTTGTGTTTTACCATTGTAAAGAGAAAGAAAGCGTGCTGTATCACTGTAAAGGATTGTTAATTTTACTGTGACATAAAAGATTTGAAGCTCAATGTGCTGAATACGGGACAGGTATTTAGTAACAGACAGTAAGACAAAGACAATGCTCAGATTTATCCAAGATGACATTTTTGGATAGCATATGGGAGACAGAAAACACAATGCCTTTCTCTTTAGTATCACATTCACCTAACCTTACAATTCTTTCTTGTTACGTTGAATTCCAGTTTTGGTATGTATGGTGTATAACTGAAGAAATTCTAGTTCTGTGCATCTTTCAAATTATGGAGTCTACCATATCCAAACCTACTGCTGTTTAGAAGATATTGAATGTGGTGAAAGGAGCAGTAGATACCTGGCAGCATCTTTGAAGGCATTATCTGCCCAAACACCTGCATTTCTCTGATATGCCTATGTGTGTTTTTAGAGAACTTGAATAAGACTTTGGAGTTATCCACCTTTTTAAGAAGACGTCTGTGAAGTGTTTGGTTTCTGAAATGGACCAGTAGACTTCATAGCAAGAGAATAGCAAGACCAAGTCATAGTCAGAGTGATGTATGTCTCTAAGTAGTATATCCAGAATCCCAATTATCATGAAGATAACCACAATCCCATGTGATGTATATTCCCTCTGTAAGAGTTTTAGGATAGTAGGCATGTTATATGCACTGTCTGCTTTATTATATCAAACAAGGTGTATTGGAGACCCTAGCAGGTAGTTTCAGAAATGAAATACAACCATGCATTTTCAGGTCAATATTGTTCATAGCTGTGGTCCATTTGTGCAGTGTGTGTAAGGGAGAGATTGCAAAATGTTTGTTGTGTTTTAATGCTTGTCTTTATCTTCTTTAAATTGCTAATAATTTGTAATATTTATTGTGCAGATTAAATACAAGGAAGAACTTCGGCATGCAACAGCTATTTCTGATCCACCTGAACTGAGGAGAGTTAAAGAAAATCAGAAGAATATTAGCAATGTGTGTCCCATTTTCATTGCTTACACACTTCTCTCTGCTGTATTAAATTTGTTTGTGTCTCTGTGAATCTGTCTGTGGTGTTTGTCCACAAAGACTTATTTAATCAGTTAATGGTAAAATTATAACTCTTTAGCCTTGCGCTTTGATTAGCATCAGTGAGGGTGAAGTATTTCTGTTGAAGTATCACTTGTCTGTGTCTGGAATAGAACTGTAAGAGGGTGAGTACTAAGTATCATGTGGAAAGGTGTAGGTGTTTGTTAAGGACTGGTATTTTCCATCCAAATGCAATGTGCTTTTTAATGATGTATAACACAGTGTTGTATTTTGATTACTCGGAAGTACCTGTGCAATACTTTCTGCTGTGTTTCCTAGGTTCAGTACAGAGAACAGCTCTGCAAAGCTACACCTATGAGCGTCACCCCTGAGATGGAAAGAGTCAAGAAGAATCAAGAGAATGTCAGCATGGGAAGTTGCTCTTGTTTAATCCTTATGTAATTTTTGGGTGCAGAGGATGAGTACAAAGTTCTGCCTCCAGAAGCTGTTCCTTTTTTTTACTTAGGTGCAGGCTCAGTACTGGAATGTCTTGAAAACCTTCTTTTATGAAGCAATGGTGAAGAGCCGTTAGCTTGGTTTGGGAAATGGCATGTGAAGCATCACATGTTTGATTAGAGAAGTGGATGCAGTATTTTGAAATGTTATTCTCGGTCTTGGATATTTGCAGGAAATCTAGATGGATTTTTTTAACAGAATATCTTTTTCTAGCCTTTTTTTTTTTTCCTTGCTTTGTAAAAAAAATATCTACAGCTGTACTCAAACTCCAGCTCTCTTTCCCGTCTCTTTCTGGTTCCTCAGTAACCTTCCTATCAGTATTATTCCTATTTAGTATTTGATGGCTGACATAACCATTAGAAAGTTGTACTGTTTGCAGGAGTGCAGGGAAGAAGACAAGGACTTTTGGATCAGGCTGTTGCCTTCCTTCATTATTGAAGTTGTACCCTGTTAATGAGTCCGAGAGACCCCCTGTTGTCCTCACTGAGAACTGCCACCAGCAGCCCTATTTCATGGGGTTACAAATAGCTATGGTGTTTCCCTGGGATGTTCCTGCCACATTCCCCAGATTAATTTAGAGTTATAATTTTCAAGAATGCTGTCCCTCTAACTTGAGTGTATGCTATTTATTTCTGGATTTATGTTGGTAAATCTAGCTCTCCTAAAATGCATGCTGTTCAAACAGTCCTGTTTTCTTAAGTGATTCAAACCAGCCAGTGTAGTTCTACTGACATCATTGTTTAACTTTCACCAATTTTTGTGTTGTGCATATTTCATGAGAAATTTAAATTCTCTTTCAGGACTCTGGAATAGCTTTGGGTGAAGATTCTTTAACTTCAGACATTTCTAGAAACATCAAGTCTTGAATAATCATTTTACCTTTACAAATGTCAGTTGGCAAGATTAATCCAATTAATAGCTTACTGTCAGTTTTACAAGATGTTAATTTTTCAGTTGGAATATGTTGATGGGGACAGACGCAAAATGTGTTGTGTGGGAAGACAATTGCTTGAATAATAGGTACATTTATGCTGCAGGGCACAGCAGAATTATGAGCATGAAGTATTTGTGTAGTTATCCAAGAGCTTATAAAAAAAAACCAAACCAAGCAAACCCAAAAATTTGTATTGCAGTACTTAATTTACATGAAACTATATGGATTGGCATAAATCATGCAAGAATCTCTATTTACTAAATGTTTACCATAGCTGATTTCACAGTATTTGGGGCCAGGATCATCTGTCAATGCCACATCCTGTCCTTTATCCACTTTAGATACTAATCCTGCCTTGAATGTGCATTTGGTTAATGCATCATTGCTACAAAGCTATTTTGTTAAAAAGCAATAGAGGGGATATTCCTACAGCACATTTAAATAAACACATGGTGAAATTTAGGCAGCAAGATTCCACTGGCAGTTGTCTGATGTATTGCACCTACTGTGCTTACCTTCGACTACATAGAGTATAAAAGTAAGGACATGGATGGTATCCTCATGGAATCTCTGTGTCTTGACAAATACACTTTTACAGTGGGCATTGCTGAAATTCAGTTTTTCATGTGCTTTGCTTGACTTCACTGCATTATTTGTGGCTTATCCCATTCTAAATATAAGATGTTTATACATCCAAAGACCGATGAGGTAAATGTCAAGATATTGTGTGCATGTGTGTATACATCCACACAAATGCATTAATAAGAAGATTATAGAGAAAGAATTCAAATTTATGCTTCAAAAATCGAGTTTATAAGCTTTAATAAACTTCAAATACATTTTAGCTGTTTCCTGGATGACCTTTTAAATCAGACATTTTAATGTAATGCAGTGTGATACTGCTTTAGCTGAAATAGTATGTACTATTTTATTCTGTTAAATAATAGGTTCACTACAGAGAGCAGCCTGGCAAGGCTACTGCTGTGAGTGTCACTCCGGAGATAGAGAGAGTCAAGAAGAATCAAGACAATATCAGCTCGGCAAGTTGTTTCAATCTTTTTGTCATTTAGATTTTCAGTTGCTGTAAGAATATAGCAAGGATATGTTTTTCCATTTAGATTTGATGTGTCAAATGAATCATCCACTGAATTAATTTATTTTTTTAAATCCTTTGGGTATGTGCACTTCACATACGCATGGGCAACAAAAATATTCAGACATGCCTGATTATTTTTGCAATAAAAGCAAGGAGTTGTGTTCCACCAGTATTCTTCAAGGAGAGAGCCAGTAGAGATCAGCCCTTCTTTCAAGAATCTTCATCTCCTGCTACCAGGTTTTAGTTGTTAGATTGCAGGAGTAAATTGCAGTAACGAACAAAGGAAATGAGAATTCATCTTTTGTGAAAAGTTATTTTTTTTTAATGAATCAAAACATGGAAGCTTATAGCTATCCATTCCACTCTGAGACATGGCACCTATGTTAGAGCTCAATATTCCTAAATAGAGTATATTACTAAACAGTAAAGAATAAAATACTGTATTTTCTTTGGCTTTTATGATAAAACATACTCTCTCTCCCCTTTTTTCTTTATTGCCACTACAATGGTGTAAGATAGTTCTAATAAAGACCAAGGAAGAAGTCCAACAGGCATGGTGAAGAAAAGGACCAGACTAGTTGCATTATTGTCTGTGTCTTCAACACTGAAACATCAGTGATAAAGTTGCTGTAGATGGTAAATAGAACAGATTTCATGCAAAGCCACTATTTCAAGGTGGCAGAAGAGAATCAGTAATAGTGAACACTATAACTCAGTGTAGGAGTGAAAAGTAAAGTAGGTTGAATTTGTGAGAGGATTTGTCTGACAAAGGAGCAGACTCTGACCTTGTAACTACATATCTTAAGTAGTCTTAAAATGCTTACGCGTATTTACTGAAGTCAATTAGTTTTGAGGTGCATAGTTAAAAATAAGAGGAAAACTTCCCAACAATTCTAGACTTCAAATTAATTTTTTTTTATTTCTGAAAATTTAGCTTTCTTTCAACTTTTTCCCAAGTGATTTCTTCATTTCTCAAGATTTACAGGAACAAATACTCTTCTATGTTAAGGATCAGTAAATGAAAACCAAACTATTTTGGCTGTTTCTGTTCAGAAAATGCCTTATATTCAAAAGCTTATGTGGCTGAATATATTTGCTAAGAAAATGTGTTTAATTAAGAAGGGTTTGAAGAATATTGTTCTGGGTTCAGCTTAAACCATGAAAAATATGCAGTACCATGTATTTCTGTTTCTCTGTACATTGCTTCAGACTTACCTAAGGAACGTAGAGACCAAGACTCGTATTTTCATAGGTATGTTGTGCTTAGGTACTATGTAATTTTAAGGAGAGTTAGTGAGACTATTTCAGTACTTGGTTTCTCTCATCACAAATACATGATGAAATAGATTTGCACAGCTGATTTGAGAGGTAATATTTTGAGTGTGAACGTATAGGTAGATATAAAATATTTTCAAACATTCAATGCTCAGGATACAATGCCGTGTAGGAACTAAGAGTCCATTAGTAGAATTCAACCAGCCAGAAGAAACTGTAGGAGTATTTACTCTAGAACCATCATGTAGGAGCAAGTACTTTTACTGTTTTAGGATTTTGAGTGGTGGCAGTGGTGGGGGTTTGCTCCCCCCCCTTTTTTTTTAACAGCTAATATCAGCCCCCCCCCCCCCCCTTTTTAACAGATAATAAATCTTGCATCTTTACAAGTCTGTAAAATGCCACAAGAAGCTAATTAAGAGAAATGTGACATAGGAGGCTCTGTACTAACTGATGAACAAGAGAGCCCAAATGTTCTCTTTGGAAACAGCATAATCACGTTTGTACCAGACATGTTGCTTTTGTGCTGCTAGCAAAGACTAGCCACCACACAGGAGTAAGAAGGATGCCTAAGGACTAATCTGTTTGTAAGACCTGAATTCCATGGGGACCCAGGAGTTCTCAGCTAATGCCAACCTGGGAGCAGACTGAGGAGAGAACTGGGTCAGTCTGGGTAGTGAGAAGGCAGCTTATCAGCCACACAAGTATGTTTTAAAGATGCCCAACTTACAGTGGTGTTTTTTTATTATTTATCTTATTTTTCAGTTCAGAAATTAGTTATTTCACTCACGTCATTTAGACAGTGAAGAGTTTTAGCATTCAGGTAAACCCTGTTTTCTAGTAGGAATAAATTTGCCCTGTGGCCTTTCTGATACGCTAGCTCATCAGTATCTTCCCTCTGAAATAAGTTATTAGAAAAAGAGTATGAAGAAAGAAACAAGAATAACGTTGTCTATCATGATTTAGAAAGGTTTACTGTTGCACAGTGTGATTCTCACCATCCTTTTTACTGTAAACAAAAACTTCATGTTCGCTGTTGTTGCTGTTTTGCAGGTCAAGTACAGCAGTGATCAGAGGCAGATGAAAGGTAGATGTAGTGTGCTTCTAGACACACCTGAGCTAAGGCATATCAAAGAAACACAAAACAACATCTCAATGGTAGGGTACTTTCTTCCTATAATTGAATATACTAAGGAATGGCACTTGACTTCCACTGGATTTTGCCTTCCGTTAATATAGGTAACTAATGCAACTCTGTCCTCAAGTATGGAAGGAATATTTTCTTCTTTTGCCTGTTGATGGAGTGTTTGCTAACTGCATATGACTGTAATGAACATTTTCAAAATACTAATAAACAGTTTTCTAACAGTTAAATGTCTGATCTTTTGTTTGTTTGATTTTTTTTCCTTAAAAATGTACATGCCTCATTTGAGCATCACAGTTTGACTGGATTAGGTGACACACTTCACCTTGTGCCTGTGCACGTTCCTGGTTTCTGCGTGACTTTTGTTCTTGGAATGAGTTGTTTTGTGTGCATTTGCTTGTGTGAGAATGTTTGTCAATTTAATTCTTTGATGATAAAGACTTTAAAAAGTAAATATGCATAATCAGGGGTACTACCTTTATAACTCTTACTAATACTGATTTTGTTACAACACTTGGTTGTATAACACTTTTTACCCTAATGTCCTTGGTTTTAATTACTTTTTTCTTTTGTTTTTTGAAAGCAAGCTGCTTAGAATAACTGCAGTTCTTTCTAAAAAGTATGTTTAAAGACAGCTAGCATATGGTCAAATAGAAAAGCAGAAGAGTGCCTTTTGCATGACATCTTGCATAAAATCAAAATTCCCAGTGAAAGAAAATACTTAAGTTTTTTAGAGCTATTACTGATTGAACATTTTTAGTTGTCTAATTTTAGTTGTCTAGTTGTAGTTGTCTACATCAGGAGAGAGCTGTCCTGCTTTTGGGAAGAAGGGAATGGGACAAATGACCTCACAGGCTTTTCCTGTCCTGTGTGACTGTAAGATGATGTTTTGCTGCTTGAGTTAATGCCTAATTCAGTGGAAAACAAAGGCAAAAATTATACTAAAGTATCAGGAAAGTTAGTGAGATAGAAAAGATTTGGCCAGCCATCCAGCCTATTTCATGTGTGTAACAAGTCTGTTATGGTGCAAAACCCAAACAAGTTCCTCATGAAACAAATATTCCTGCATAGAATAACATTTGCTGTCAATGGCAGCTTGGGGAAGAACGTAACTCTTCTTGTTTTCCTAGGTAAAATATCATGAAGATTTTGAGAAGACAAAGGGTAGAGGCTTCACTCCAGTGGTAGATGATCCTGTAACAGAGCGTGTGCGGAAAAACACCCAAATTGTGAGTGACGCAGCATATAAAGGTGTGCATCCACATATTGTTGAAATGGATAGAAGACCTGGAATAATTGTTGGTAAGTTGTTAAATAATGTTGCTCTTCAAGACAGTGTGGGAAAGCTGAAAGCTTCTGCTTGTATTCTCCATTGTAACCAAGAAAAAGATTTCATTTTCACTCTTCACAGCATGAAACTTATGTTTTACTACTGGTTCAGTGCCAGCTTCTAGCAAAGAAATAATGGGAATGTATGGGAGATAAATTATCATTTGCTCTGTAATTTTTAGTTATAAGTATGGGTAGTTGTTGCTATTACTTCAAGTTTGACTTTTGACTCTTCAAGAAAGGCTAAAATATCTGCAATAATCTTCATTTTGCACAGAAGTGAGATGATGAAAACTGTCATTCTCCAAGATGTCAATGTTTAAATGTTGCAGACCAGTTTGAGATTTCCCCTTCTGTTATTCAGCAGTTTCTCCAGAGCTGCACACGCTCCACTTACCTCTTGTTTTAGAATTTCACACAACTTTAAAAATATGTCAAGCTGTAATTCATCAGCAGCTCATTGTATCTCTGGTAAGCCAAACACCACTATTCAGAAATGGTGCACTAAAAAATTGTTCAAGATAGGACCAGGTGTTCAAGGGGTAGAATATGGATTGGTTTTATATGTAGAGACAGAGTATTGCATGAAGATGTCATTTGAGGTATTCATAATAAACACTGTCTGAAAATCAAAATGGATATTTGAAATCTCTTAAAAGTTAGCAAGTCTGCTATGTCAAAGGAGGTGGTAACTTGACCTTTCCTGAGCTCTTCCTCTCCTCCCCCGCACCCCCTTTTCTTTTTGTGTGTGTCCTTTTACTGTGGGTGTTTTTTTGTTGGGTTTATTATTGTGCTCCTCAAGTGTAAACCCCAGAGGGTCTAGATATGGAAAAACATGCTGAGATAGCCTTCTAAAATCCTTCATACATAGTAATAATAACAGGGGTTGACTTGAAGTCCGCCTAAAAAAAGTCAAAGAAATTTCATGCCAAGTGGACTAATCTGTGGGTCATATAGTCCAACTTCCTGCCTAAAGCTGGGTTAACTATGTCTATGTCATTCTTGCCAGATGCTGCTTTAGTCTTTTCCTTAAAGTCTCAAAATGAGTCTCCACCACATAAAGAAGCATATTTCTTTACCTTTGTATAACCACCTTTTACATGTCCATAGATGCATCCTTATGTCAGAAAGGGTTTCTCAAAAGCAGCTTTTTAGAGAGCTCTCCCTGGGGAAGTTACTGATGCTTTTAAGACCATGCAAGGCTCAGAGGGTCAGCAAAATCTCTGTCTGTAGAGCCCCAAGAACTTCAACTCACTTTCATGGCTAGAGTGGTGCAGCCAAAGAGAGAAATAAAAGTTTGTTTAAAACTGCGGTTTCATACACAGGTTGCAATGTGCTGTTTAGTTTAGCACTTCAAACCTACTCTCTACTCCACTGCATGTGTGCTGTAGCCCTATGTAAGAATCATGTGCAATCCTGTATTCACGAGCTGAAGGCTTGCTCGCACAAAGGGATTAGCACTGAGATAAATAATTCTTGAGCTGTAAGTAATAGAACTATTAGTTGTTTATCACCTTAAAATACTCCAGTATCAAAACACACAGGAACAATTAACTCCCCAGGCCTGCTAAACAGCAAAATAGTATGACTATTTACAGCAAAGAGGCCATGACAAACCTGTGAGCTTAATGTACAGTGATATTTCAGCTAGTACTTTTTCAGAGTGAAATTCAGTTATAATATCTGCTTGTTTGAAAAGAAGCAGTGAGCTCCCTGCCCATGGAATGTCCTTGGCAGCTAGAAAAAAATTGCAGACTGAAAACAACTGTGTTTTTTTCCTAGCTAATAATTGTTCAGCCAGTTAGCAAAAGTACCTCTGTGTTAGAGTCCATCTTGTTGTTTTTTAAAGCATTATCGGCAAAGCTGTAACAACTTATTAAAATGCCTGATTGCTAAAATGAATGCCTCTGCTTTGGAAAGTAGGTACTAGTTTTAACCTTGCTAAAGCCATTCTAAACCCATCAAGATAAATTAATGTAACTGAGCTTCAGATCTTTGACTAAAGGGCCTTCATAACTCTCATGTGAGTATAAGGATATTTTAAATTGACAAGATTCTGATTCTGTATGTTATTTCAGACTACAGAAATTGACAAAATCAGTGCAAATCTATGATTGCTGCACTGATGCTGCCATGAAGCTGTACTTACTATGTTTTTACTTATTAAGGCATGATCAAACAGGAAAGGCTGGGCATTCACCGGTTCCCCCACCCCTCCCTATCCTGTCAGTGCTTTATGTAGTTGCATAATTTATCACTGTCAGGACTAAACCATAGTTTATAAAAAGATTTTGCATTGACTTTTATTCATTGTGTCAAGAGGGACTTAGCATTATGTCTCACCTTATGGGAGCAGCAGTAGATAACGCATAATGTACATACATTGGATGTATTCTGAAGCCATGGGATTTGTTTTATTAGCTTTGTCTGTTCTTTTTGGCTATTCATCGTTTGAAATATGACGTATATGGGTCCCCCAGAGTCCTACTTTACCTACCAACCCATTATTTAGCTTGCTGCCACTCAAACCAGTGAAAGGACCAAGTTGGGAAGACAGTTGTTTTCCCCACTTCCAATGCATTGAGTAAATCTTGCAGACAGGTCTGCCCAAGAAGTAAACCTGTAGCAGAAAGTGTAGATTTGTGCCTTAACTGATTGTACTTTGCATCAAGGTTTTATTTTAAACTGCTTTGGAGAGACTAAATGATTATTACATTTTTAGACATAGAAGATAATAGAATTGTTTAAGTTGGAAAAGAGCTTTAAGATCATTGAGTCCAAATGTCAACCTAACGCTGTCAAGTCCACCACTTAGCCATGTCCCTAAGTGCCACATATGCACGTCTTTTAAATACCTCCAGGGATAGTGATTCCACCACTTCCCTGGGCAGCCTTTTCCACTGCTTGACAACCCTTATGGTGAAGAAATTTTTCCTAATATCCAATCTATGGGTTATATACTGCCACATCTCTATGGAGTAAGGATGTTGTTGGTGGACTGAGGTAATAATCTTGTAATTGATGATTTTGGTTCTGCTAGTGGAAAAGAGCTCTGATATGTGATGCTTGGTCTCATTTGTTTACACTGAAAAAAATACTGTGGCTATATTTAGAAAAAGAAACCAAAATTTGGGAGAAAAAGTCTCCTGAAAATATTGTCAGTGCTTAAAATGAATGCACTGAGTTCCTTTAAGCAGGAAATTAATGCTTTCTGATCCTTTCAAGTGAATATCTAGATTTTGTGGTTAATTTCTAGATGAAGTTGGTTGCTGATTGTTAAAAGTCATTCCTTTCATGCCTTTACTTCCTTTGTTGTTTGTCTGTCATAATTTCCATGATTTGGAAAAAGATCTTAAAGTTTGGCGCACAGATCCTGGCTCCATCTTCGACATTGATCCTCTGGAGGACAATATTCAGTCTAGGAGTCTGCATATGCTTTCTGGTATTGCTTATATCCTGTCTTTTCCCCAGTTCACCTTTTTATGTTTATAACGCTAAGTTGACACAGTAAATTTTCCGGTCAGTGTGCTAGCCATATGTTTTATAACTATGTTTTCGTATTTATATAAATAACTGTAGTATATTAAAAGCAGTATTTTATAGGAACTTCAGTGATAATCACGTGCAGATAAGAAATAGCAAAATAAATCTTATCCTAAACAACAGTTATTCATACTGCTTACATGTAGTCACTTAAAAAGCACTGACCTACTTTGTCCTCACTATAAGTAGAATCTTCAAGTAGTTTGACCTTACTAAAATTCCAGAGATATAAAAGGTGGCCTATTTATGAAATTGGTTTCTTTTCTATGCACATTTTGCTTATATGGCACATGATCTTATGACTTATGCTATTCTTTGCAACTCCAAGGTGTTCATAATTTAAGAGTAAATGGAAAAGGAGAGAATGTAATGTAATAATAGATAGCAGTGTTTTGGCTCTACAAGTGTTTGGATTTTTTTCCCCTGGAAGTGTTTGAATGTTTAATTTTGCACATTTATTTTCTTTGCTGCTAATGGCGGAACTTGAAATATTCTGAATGTCATAAAGTAGTATTTGCACATGCATTTGTATGCATGCTGGGATAAAGGAACATTTTGATTTTCCACTGGAACTTCTCATATGCTTCATGTTCATACCTTTTTTTTTAACCCAGTATCTCAATCCTGCCTTCTGTTTCTGCTATTCTTTTAAAGCAGAGAACAAGATTAGTTGTACCTGATTTTGAAGCAATGGTTTGAAGTCATGGTGTTTAAAATGGATACAGAATTGTGAACAATTCACTTTTCTCTAATTTTAATGCCATCATTGTATGGATATCAGTGTTAGCAGTGTTAGGATTTTTATTCTTGCTTGTCTTTGCACTTCTGTCATCTATTTATTGTGATATTCTTTCTTTCTACCATTGTAGAAAGAGCAAGCCATTACAATAAGCAGTATGTACATTCTGCCAGTTTGGGCGAGTATAAATCAGATGGCTCAGACACGAACCCTACCTTTTCTTACTGCAGTGAGATAACAAGGCCATCTGACGAAGGAGGTATCCCTTATTCCCACATTTTTTTCACTAATGACACTATCACAGTGTGTTGAGACCTCACAAGCCTGTATTAACTCCATATTCTTGTATAGTCACAAGTCCTTAGAAACTGTGTAAGCTGTCACCTGATTGACTGAGAAAGCAAAGCAAAATCTAAAGACTGCACAGTTTCTTGCATGCGATATTGCTTTATTGTGTATTCTTCTTCATCATTTTGATAACGCTATCAGCCTGAAAGCCCTGCTAACCCTGCTAGTTCCATTTACAGTACTCAAGGCGTGTTGTGTTCTTGCAAAATGTACACAAATCTGGTTTTTTGTGGTTTTTTTTTTCCTTTTCTCTTGAATGATGCAGTGCATGTGAAAAAATGCACCTCTGAAGTGAAAATAAAATTGCCTTGTGCTTTTTGGTGGGCAAATTAAGGGTATAATAATATTTTAGTGACTGAAGTACTTCTTCCCCTATTAAACTATGCAGGTGCTTATGCCTCACTGTTTATATCTTAAAAAAAAAAAGTGTATCAGCTGGCAACTTTCTCACATATGAGTGTTTTCTTATGGTTTCAGTCATTCAGGGACTGGGTTAATATTCAGCTGGGAAGCCTATATAGTCTTATATTGTTTAACATGGATTAATATTAGAATACTTTTAGGAACCTGTATTCCCAGGTGAAAAACCTCATCTTGAATCATACCACAGATTAGAATGAAATTTATTAATATTATGAATAAGAGTCTAGTCATCCTAGTAGTGTTGCAGTGGGTACTAGACTTGAGTGGTGAATTGTAGGTTGTGTTCAGAATTGTATTCAGAAACATGGCATTCTAAATATATATTTAAGAAAAATAGTGATTTATCCTTCTCAGCTGTGAAAGAATGTGCATTGAAAAGGCTGTCCAAAGGGTTACTAATTAATTAATTTTATTTTGGAGGTTGTTTGTTGTTTTTTTTTCTTTCCCAAGAAGGTGTTAAAAGATACTGCTACATTTAGTTGCCTGGCATCCTTGAATTACTCATGCTTTTAGAAGGTTTTAAGACATCTTAATTGTAGACTACACCTGTTTATGTTCTCCCAGTCACCAGAGTAGTGTGTTATTATAGTGGCTAGTGTTTAGGACGTTTACATTGTGCTAGGTGCCATGTGAATACAGAGAAGCAGCTCTGATTAGCAAAAGGTGAGGAAAAAAGTGTTAGGACTGAAGAACTACCTCTGAGCAAAGAAGGAAATGCACATCTTTGACAGAACTGTAATCCCCTATATCATGTATATTTATCTTTATTTGGTATTTTAATTGTATTCCCAAATATTTAAATGGATAAGAGCAGTAACGCATATCATGTTAGCTTTTATGTCTTTTTCTGTGATGATGTGACGTGGCCTTCACAATCCAGTGCATATTGTCTCCCTGTATCTGTTCTGATCTTTTTTGGCTATATTCCTAGCCATTTTAACATTATTTTGTCAGCTTGATTTGATTGTTAACAGATATTTTTTATTACTTGCCATATTGAGAATAGGAAATGGGTTTTATTTTCCTGGTTGTTTTGGCACTAGCAAGCTTGCTTTTTTGTGTCTCTATTTAAATATATTGTTCTGGTGATGTGTTGAATAGATCCTTGCCAAGACCAACATATTTTAGCAAGATATTGTTTCCGCTTTTGACCCAGCTGGCTAGCCAGGGTTTGAGCACTTACAGACAGTTCCCATTGCAGGGGAGAAATAAATGCCAGAGCTAAGTAATTTGACATAATCCTGATGATTTGCAAGAAAATGCCATTTCTGTGAACACAGAAATAAACCCCCAAAATAACAGAAGATAGTATCTTTGGTCAAAAATACCATCCTGTTTCATGACAGCATCTTATCCCAAATGTTGTTACACACATAGTCACAGGGTGAGTTTGCCCTTGGCCTTTATATAGTATCTCTTATGGCATCTTAAAATAAGATGAGAACCAAATGAGAACCAAATCCATATTGCTGAGTTTTCATGGCTGTTTCTCATGGAGTTTGTCCTTTTAGATCTAGCAGTGTTTCTCACTGGCAGTTGTTCAATCTGATGGTGTGCCAACGTGAAAGTCAGTTGGAGATGTGTGACCAATTTTACAAAAATGTGTCTTAGGCCTTGTCTCATCATCCTTCAGATATATCTACATTATTCAATTGCTAATTTATTTTAGATAACTTTACTAATATTTGACCTGCAATTCAAGTCTTCCACTGCCAATGCTGATGAAATTATTCCTTAACCACCTCCCCCAGCCTTTAGCTAGGTCCCTGGCTTCATACCAGATGTTAAAGACATAACTGTCTCTTCTCTTTGGGGAATTTCAGTAACAAAATCACAGGGAGGTTACTAACATTGTTCGTTCACTAGAATTACTCTTCCTATTTGATTCCCTGACCATTATTTTAGATTATGGCATTGAGCTGAGCCAGATATGCCTCCCTACAAAATCAGTAGATTTTTGCATGATGTAAGTTCAAGAAATCCCTGTTCTCTCTTTTAGACTACTGCAGGTAAAACTGGATAGGAACAATTGTTAAGGCTTTCCAGCAAGCCTGATGAAAGTAATGAACTTTAATTTTGAAATTATTTTGAAATGACTTTTCAGCTTTGTTTGTCCTTTTTGCAGCTTCTCCCTGCTAGTGTATTTCAAAGTTGACTTTATTACTTCATGGTATCATTGATTTTTTTTCCATACTGGACGGAAGGTGTTGCACTAGTTTCTCAGTCTGCCTAGATGCTTTGTTATTAGTTACTCTCCTAACACAGATTTCTTTTTTACCTGAAAACCATTCTCCAGCACTTCCCAGAAATAGTTGTTGCCACATAGTTCTTGAAAAATTCTCAGATGCTTTTTAAGTAGTTATTTCCAGTTTTGCTAAAAAGGAACAGAAGCTAATGATTTCTCTCTTTCAATCCTGCTTTTAACACTGGTGTTGCAACTTCTCAGACATGGAGCTATTAATTCAGTTTTGAGAAGGTTTTTCAGATTATTTTTGTCAAAAAGAGAAGTTGAGATGTATGGATGTCAGATTTATTTCTGTTTGTAAAGACAGACCAGACAGTTCGTCCTTCACTGACCACCATAGGAAAAAAGCAACAAGAGACAGTTTCTTTGTTGTTTAGCTGTTTCTAGGCAGCATTGTATCTGACAAATTTCTCAACTGCTTGTTTGTGGGTTTTGTTTTTGGGTTTTGGTTGGTTGGTTTTTTTAGTTTCTTTATAAAGTCTTTTCTGTCTGTCCTGGTTTTCTGTGCAGTCTTCACTCTCTTCCCCCCCCCCCCCCCCCCCCCCGTGCACACACTCTTTTGCTTCACTTTCTACTCTACAAGTAAGGTCCCATCATGTTAGTTTGCATTTAGACACCAGGAGAGTATGGGTCATATGGCTCAATACCTATCCAGTCTCTGTTGGACAGTTGCATTTGTATTTCAACCATTTACTCCATGAAGATGAATTGCTTTGACATATAATTATGGAGTTTTCAGTGTCTGATGACAGAAAGGACCACAGATATCACCTAATTGGACTTGTATCCGTGATCTCTACAAAATTTCTCAGAAATTGTGATAAAGTATGTATTTTTATAAAAATATTTTCTCCTATTTTAAGGTCTTCATATAAAATCAATCCACCAATTTTTGCTAGTCACTTCAGTAAGTCAAAATGGCATTTAGCTCACACCCTCATGGCTCAAGACTGTTTTGTTTAGTTCCATTCCCCCAGAGGTAAGAGTGAAGATGCTTGAAAGTAACACAAGTTCACAATATTGGAGACTTTTTTTAAAGGCTTGTTATTTTAGAACACTTTACATTGATCTATTTTTCACAGTAGTTCAATCTCCAGAGACTGAGGGGGAGAAAGGACTTTTTAACACTAGGATGTTAATATATGGCACAATGTAAGAGATGGAAATTAATTTGGGGTATATGATCCAGTACCAGTCACAGAAACCAAACTCAGTTGCTCAAAGCTGTGTGTGCAGGTATAGAGAAAGAGTAGCAAGATAAAATGAAAGCTGCAAGTAAACCTGTAAGATTAATGAATATTTTTCTTCAGGCCCATTGTTTGTATTAAGCAAAGAAACAACATACTACAACCAGAAGAAATGCTGGGTTTGGATTAAAATGTCGAACAGTTTAAGTCTTTGAGAAGGCAGAAACTTGTCCTTAAGGGAGTTGACCTCGTGTCTACAGGGGTCACTCAGCTACTACTGGAACAAATTTCAGGCTTTGCCATGATGTCAGGGAAGTGACTGTACACATTTGCCAATTACTAGAACAGTGTCTTCGTGACTGGTGAGGTGATAGTAGATGAGCCATGGCATTGCTACTAGGCCTACTGGTTTTGTCGCTTCTGTTTTGCATCGGTCTTTGTCTCATTTTGAGGTGAAGAATTCCTCTTAGAGCATTTGGAATGAGAAGACCCATCTGCACTGAAGAGTTCTCACTGTACTCTCATTTTGCTGTTATTTATTCATTCTCTCCCCCCCCCCCCCGTCTTTTATTATGCAACAATTTGTGGGCACATTTTGCCTTCATTATATTTCATTGAAAGTGTTTTCCTTAGAGTTACTCCTTTGGTTTTAGTTATCAGAGTTCTTTTATGCTGCTTTCCTTCGATCTTGTTTCAACTGCAAAATGTTTTCATTTCACTTTCTGATGTTCTTCCTTCTCTCAGTTTTTACTTCAGTTATCTTTCAGTTTATTGTATCTCTGTGGGGCTTTCTGTTTAGCTCTCTCCTGTTTTATTTTGAAATCAGCAGGATTTTATTTAATATTACCAAGTTCTGCTTTCAGTCTTAGGCTTCTACTTTAAAATGAGCTTAATGAACATCCTGTAATAGATGAATAATTTTTTGTTTGTTTGTCCTTGATGCACCCTTTATTTCTTTTTAGTTGAAACCTTTTAGTTTGGCTTTCTCCCATTTTGCTTTTGGCTTCTTGTTTTTTTGTTTTCTATTTCCTTTTGATTTCTGGTTTATATGGTGTACATCAGTATATAGATATGATATATAAATTTTTCCTTACCCTCTATTCAGAATTTTTCAGTGTGTTAAGGTGTTGCTTTATTCCTATTTTAAATTTTGTGTAGTCTGTAGATGGAGAAAAGTCAGAGGTGAGTATCAGTTCCTTTCAGACATGGATATATGGTTACTCTGCTGGGGTAAAAAAAAACCCCAAACTTAAAAACTTGATTTCTTGGTTACTTTCTAAGTCATCATCATATCTTAAAAACTATACAGATGTCAATTTGTAGCAGATGGAAATCAAATTTGGTGTACTCCCAAAAGCTCATGTTATGCAGAAAAACAGTGAGTATTAGGACATTTCAAGTGCCTTTTGTTGCATTTTAGAAATGAGTGCTAAAATTTTATCTATTTGGTTGGAACCAGTGTGTTACTGATTGGCTGAATGTTAGCTATTTATCCTTGTTTCCTTCAGCCTAATTTCTTCAGATTCAGTTCATCTGCTGCTACAGGCAAGTAGTGAGAAATAACATTAAGAGGCCTTGATGTGAGGTTCTTTTCTTTATTCTGATGGAATGGGTCTGTCGCTAACACTTAGGCCTCTCACTTTGCCCTTGCCTGGGAAACTACCTTCTTCTGCTCCCACTGGGAATCCAAATACACAAATTTCAACTTTGGAATTCTACTTATATCTTGATAGTCTTAACTTTTGTTATCTACCTTAAAAGTAACCCATAGGTTGCTATGACAAAAGTTAAAATTCATATGAGACTTCATTGGTACTGCATAACAATTGGTCAGATCCAGACAAGATTACTACAAAAAACCTTTGAGGAATAAATATGGCAAATGCGCATGCTGGCAACTTGACTCCAAAGTCTATGGAAGCTGCAGAAAGCACAGTATCACAGTATCTTCCTGTGGGATATTGGTACTTAAAAGTTTTGAAGTCTTTATATAGCTCTTAGTGGAAGTTAAGTCAATGAGAAACATTAAGTCCTTTCATCTCTTTCCCTAGTGGCATGTCCTCCTTGTGTGATATGAGCTTTATGAAGAAAAAAGGCTTCAGAGTAGCTGTGCCTGCTCCCTTCCCTTTCTGCAAACTCCAGGGGTTATCTTTCTCCTTTACTCACCAAGGCAGGAACGTGTTGTAGGCCATTAAAAGAACTGTTTGAACTGAAGTGTGAACTCAGCCCTACAAACAGCAAATGTGGACTTTATGTATTACTGTACGTACTGTACACATATGGTACAGCTCAGCACTGTCATTTCAAACATTGATTTCAGGGATCGCTCCGCTCCCCCTAGCACACAACAGTATCTGTGACTGAACATAAAATGCTTATTTGTAGGATTTGCCTGAGGTTTTGACACCCAACTATATGTACCACAGAAAGTCCTAGAACAAGGATCTTTGCTGCTACTTCTGCTCCTTATTTTTTTGGTTAGAAGACAAACCAGTCAGATGAAATGGAGGAAAAAAGTTAATTTCAGATGCTGGAATGGCAGAGATGCTCTCTGGTACATTGACCAGGAAGTCTTCTTGTGTTTGGACAGTTGTAATGCTCTTCTCTTACGCCAATGGAAGGTGGAAGAAAAGGAAAAAAAACAGAATTTGGTTCTATTCCTTGCTCTGTCCTTCCTGTCATTTTTATAAAAAACCCATTTTTATAAAAAACATCCTTTTGAGGATGGGAAAAATCACCGTTAGTAAAAGACAAGTCAAAGAAAAAAAGGGAGATAATACCAGACTGCTCTTTATATTGTGATATAGAGATTTGTCTTCCATTTCCAGGTGCAGCTGGCAGGAATACACAGCAGAAATCCTTCACCCCGCTTTGCATTCATATTCAGTTGCTAAGCCCTCATTTTAAGGAGGTCAAGCAGAATGACACAGCAGTTATATTTTCTTCTTTGGCAGCCAAGGAAGAACGATTCTTTTATGCTAGGTAGCTGAACTCTGTTTCCTTAACATTGTTCCCTAGAGTCCAGTAATCAAACATGGCATTTGGAGGGAGAGTAATTGTAGATTTCACAGGAAGAACTATAGGCTTTTGTGGGTTTCTTGTCCCCTTTCAAGTGTATCAGCAGGCTGCACTGCCACAGAAGGCTGAACACATCAAAACAGTACTCTGTACTCCCTCTTGGTAGAGGGTTGCATCTACACTTCTCTTATCCATCAGGCTCTTGCATCTGTTTCTGACTTTATATATATATATATATATGTATTTATTGGATGGTGCTCTGATTTTGCTTCTTTTACATGCAAGCACCCAGCAGGTTTGCCAACCTGAAAGGTAATGTGTGGGAAAAAGTTACCTTCTTTTACTCAAAACTGTCACAGTAAACCAGATGATTTTCTGTTCTTAAGTGCATAATGTAGTACAAATTATTGCAGTCAAATAATAAATACCTCACCCATAAACCTCTTGTGGTATTTTTGAACTTGGGAAATATTTCTCTGTGTATGTAATATGGGCACAAGTGCATGCGTATGTTTGGTAACTGGTACCAGAAATAATATAGCATGAACAGTTTTTGTTGTTAGAGAGCTTGCACTCCAGAATTGGTGACTCATGGGCTTCCATTCTCAATTAGATTTTTACTGAAGCAATATGGTTTCCTTTGTAATGGTTTCCTATAACCATTTCCTGTACACTGTAAGAACAGTTCTTGTTCAGGCAGCGAGACGGCTCTCTCCCTAATGGAAATTGCGCCGTTCATTTGAAGGAGGTGTGTTTTGCATTTTCAGTTTCTACCTCCTGTTTTGCAGTGATCCATAACGTTCAAAGGACAGGGTTGTTTTTTTTTCTGATTCAAAATAATGACATTACAGTTGGAGGGGTTTTTGAAAACAGTGGGAGGTTTCCTGGTGTTAGAAAGACGATACCTTTTCAGCTTTAGATTTGAGGTAAGAGGGAAAATTAAATGCAAGGTGAGTTGAAAGATTTCAGTTAGAAACAGGTTGGGTGTGTTCCCTACGTGTGTTATGTAGGTTTCTGTGAAAAGAAGATTTCTGATTGCTTAATTCATAATTTGGTCTCTTTTCAATAATCCATTTCAGCCTTTTAAGCCATGTAAGTCTGGAATCCAGAATGGCAATGGGACCACATTTATGCACTATCTTGAGCATTATGTCCTAGTATTGACTACCAGACTTTTAGTGTCCTCTGCTGAGTGCTTTGTTAATGCAGAACATGAGAGAAATCAGTCCAGAAAATTAGATTTTACTACTTTCCACTACAATGATGTAGGAAATATCTGTAAAACCTTATATTTTAATGTAAAACTTCTTATAGCACTGCAAGTGAGGGCTTAGTTAAATTTTGATCAAGGTTTGATTTAGGGCTCTGGGAATAAAAATAAATATCCCACATTGGTTGTAATACATTAAGATATAAATTGTAGTTCATCTGAAAGCACATTTTCATTCAGTGTGTGTTCACAGAGGATGAGTTAATGTTCCGGGGAGAGCTTTGCATTTCACAGTTCCAAAATATTTTTGCTTAGATTCTCTCTGCCTATATTTGATTCCCATGCTGCTTTCCCATACCCTTGACATCTGGCAGCATCAAATGGTAATTCCCACACATGGAGGTGGAGGTGAATCCAGAAGAGATCTCATTTGCAATTTCTCTAGCATGGCATCCATTCAGGACCTTTCTGTTTGCCCTGCCAGTTGTCCGAGTTTGATGTTCCCTTTTCCTTTAAACAGTTGGTGAGCAGAAAGTGGAAGGGAAATTTCCAAGGGACTCAACAGTGAAAGTGTTAATGGCTCCCTTGGCAGGAGTTGTTTCAGTTGTTTAGTGTGGTTCCCTAGAGCAGCTTTTGATACACTTCAGAAGATTTTATATCCAGCAGATAATAAATATAATTCGTAGAATTATGTGTAGTCATGTACTTGATCCTGATTGATAGTATCCTTTCACTATTGCTCAGATTCATTATATCCACTATGCAAATAAGTAGCTGCACACAAATCAAAGCACGGCTTCTGTGAGAAGGACTTGCAGTTTTCTTTCTTCAGTGGGTGAATGGGCAACAGTTGCTGTTCAGTAAATGTGAGTTCAAATTGTAATTGAAGGTGTGTGGGTAGTGGAACATGTTAATATAACCTTCATTTTACTAACTCTGTCTATTTGTGAGGAAGCCTAGAGCAAAATCCTCAACCTGCCTATTCACAGTTTAAGAAGGAATTGTAGCTTCTTGTGGTACACTGTGGCCCCACTAGGACCAAGGATGCCTCGGGCTGGCTTTCAGGCATTTTGTACCTTCATAAATAAAAGAATGTGATGTGGTATGTGAGGAAGGGAAAGGCAAGGCATATAGTACTCTGTTTTCTCAGCTGAGACATGCTGCAGCTTAGGTGGAATGTCAGGCAAAAAAGTCAGCTAGCAATATGGTTTGTTTGTCAGTGATACCAAATCCTGATTGCAGTTAATATTCAGAACTCCAGAATGCCCTGTTATTTGGTTATATCCTGGTTATAATACCAGTAGGAAAAATGAGGTCATGTATAAATATTATTAAATTTCCTGGGAGATCATTTACCACCCTATTTTATAACAAATACCTTTAGGTTTTGTGTGAAACATCTTTTGTTTAAAGGGGGTCCTTTGGAATTACAGTTATCAAATCCATTTTTCTGAATGTTTATAGCCTTAGAGTCCTAAATGACTGTTCTAAAGGCAATCTGGGGAATATGATGGCATTTTCTGTTCATCAAAATTGTCTGCTTTGCCAGGACAGGACTGGCTTGTGCTTTTCGCAGGCTGTGAGGATCATTCACTACCTCACCACTCCGCAGTCAGACAGTTACAGGCAGGGACTGCATGGGTTTGAGATTGTGTGCTTCTCCTTTCCTGTTGGCAGAGCACAAGATTATTTGTATTTAATACTTTACAACTCTGTGATGCTTTACAATGACAACAATGTGTTAATGATCACAGAGGCTTTTGAGCTTTGACTCAGTATCCTCCAACCCTGTTCTTCAGTCAAAGTGATACTCTGAAGATTATCCACAAGCACTTGCCAGCAAAAATATTACCAGTATTATTGCCTTTTGATGAAGAGGGTGGATGTTCAGTTGACTGTCCTCTTTCTTTTAATGTCAACAACAGAAAACAGGTTTTTCCCCTATGCCATTTAATACCTGCTTGCAGACATGGCTTCTGGAGGCTGTGCTAGCCTGGGCTTATTCTGAATACAGTCCTTTCATGCTTTTCCTCTGAAGGGGAATAAAAGCCATACTACTTTTAAATGTTCAAGACTGGCTCTTGCAGTAGCGATTTAGACCCCTCAGAGAGGCAAGAATGAACCTCAAGGACTAGATTGCCCAGAAAAGAAATGATATAATGGAATTGAATTATCCACCATTCTTCAAAATATGAAGAATTAGGGAGAAGACTTGAATGACCAGACACATGGACCCTGATGTACTAGAGAAGTAGTCTGCTAACTCTTCTTCTTTTGCCAACTGCTACTTCCCAAATTCCCACTCCTTTGGCTATTGGATGTATGATGGACTTACACAATAAAGACCAGTGTAGCCAGTAGTAATAATATTGACTGTTTGTACAACTCAGGGATTTCAGAACAGTTGAATTTTTGTGATGATGTTTTCTTTTAGGCGTAACTGAAATACGAGATAGCCCCCCTCAAAGAGGAAGACAAATTCTCAATAAAAGACATAATTCCATGTGGCATGAGCACATTAGGCATTCTCTTTGTCATTCCTTTCAAAATTAGTCTGTTTTCTTTGACGTATGCTGAACAGCTCTGTGTGATCTTCTGTTGTAAGTTTATTCATAATCAAATTTTAATTTCTTATGTTGAAACTGCTTTTCTAAGTTATAAATATATGATTCTGCATAGTGGGTACATATGGGTAGGCTAGCGGATAAAGTGGTGTTATAAATTAACAGTGCTTAAAACAATCTAAGTTTAGTCATGAAATTAATGAGGTTTAGTTTAAAATATTTTATTTTATCCATTATAGTATGTCAGTAAGTGGTTTTGAGAGTTTGAATTTTTTTTCATCACGAATAACTAGTGATAGTTTGTTTTAAATACAAGTTTAATAATTTTGTTGACACTGCTCCTCCATTCCTTCCCTCCCCCATCCCCCCCAATTATTGGAAGTTGGCATAGTTTGTTACATCTTTAGAATTTAGGTTAAGTATACTTCCTAAGTTTCTAATATTCTGAATTCGCCACTGACTCCGAGTAGTTCAGAGCTTCAGTTCTAATGAGGTCAGTGAGCATGGCAGATATTTATTAGCACCCTGTGTGAATTAGGCCATACTTTCAGGTTGTTATTTCAACAACCTAATTATATGTGGGTTTGATATTCCAATTTACTAACTAATACTGACTCCTGTAATGGATAGTATGCAGACAAAGTGCTGCTTCTGACAGTGCTGAGAGCAGCAAGCCTGGTAGCTCAGACATCTGTGAAAGCAGCCTAACTGACGAGTAAAGGGCAAGAAAAGGAGGGGGAAAAAAAGAAAAGAAATGAAGGGAAAATTACTGTTACAAGAAAAAATGCCAAGATGCCTTACCATGTTGTTTTCTACTGTTCTAAAAGCAGCTTTGTTCTGTATCAGGTCTCACCATCTGCAGTCTTCAGGTTAGTGCTTTTTATATGCTTATGCAGTCTGACCTATTCCCAGTAAACTTGACTGTGCTGTGCTACTCTTTTTGACTAGAAAATAATAAACCTCTATAGTAGATAAGAGTTACAGTCAGTTTAGAGTATGTGTTTCCATTTTCTAGCTTATTTGAAAAGTTAATGCTGAGCAATTTAACTTTACAGTTGGCTGGGAATTTTCCAATATTGTTCATCAGAAGATAGCAGTTTAATACCAAACTCCTTTATAGGAATGAATCACTTATGATTAACATCTCAATGCCAACCCTCCCTGTTTTATTCAGTTTTGAGATTTTTAAGGTTATAACTTGTTATTTTTGAAACAAAGAATCCAGCTTTACGTTGAAATATGTTTAATTTTTAAGTCATGTAAATGATAATAAACATTGAAAATTATTGAAACTAAAGCTAGATCGTTAGAAATGATTGACATAATATTGTTTCACCCGATTTTTTTAAATTTCTTGTTGCATGAACCTTTGAGATTTTTTTTCTTTTCATCCCAGTTTGGGACATGAGCATTCTTGAAAGCAGTTCTGCACTAGAAAATTATTACTGAGGTTTTCCTAATGTTATCTGTGTCTAGCATATTTTTACTCTTCTGTTTGTTTTCTCTACTCCTGTGACTGCTTTTTTATCAAATCCTTTAAAGATTATCCCCTCACTCTGTACTGTGGGATGCTGCAGAGGTTTGTACCTTATTTCAGCCCCTTTACCATCTCTATCTCTGGGCAGTCCTTGCATGCTCATTAAAGTCTTTAAGTTCTCTAATACCTGTTTTTACTGTCAAGTAAACAGCTATTGCTGGCTGCATTAGGCTTAATCTTCTCTAACCTTCCACTATGACTTTTTTCAGATACTGTGGGGACCTAGGATGTAAGTAGTTGTGCAGTGCATGCCACATGCTAGCATACAGGAGCATCTACATTACATGGGATGCATTGTTTTGTACTGGGTGCCGAGACATCTGGACGGAAGCATCTATGAGAGGCTCAGCTCTTTTGTGGTTTGAACTTGGAGCCTGCGAAGAAGTGAGGTGCTTGGGAGGGCATACCATGGGACAGCTGAGCTGATCTAGCAGTCTGCTGCCTTCTGCTGCCTGTGGCCTTGAGTATCTGGTCCTGCCTCCTTCCTTGCTCTGCATCTTCTGCTGGTCTAATACCTTGCTGAGCTGACTTAGCTCACCAAGCCAGCAGAAAAACAACACAGCTGAGAGGAAGTGAAAGGGTGGTAGGAGTGTTAGATAGCTTCAGCCAGCTCATGGAACATCAACCTCAGGCATGCAGTAGGAATCAGTAATGGACTGCCTATAGCCTCTTTGAGATGTATCACCTCATGACTCATGCTGAGTTCTTCTAACACTCTTAACTTTAGCAGAGAATTATGTTTAGCACATCACCCTTAAAAGCCTGCTAAATGCTCATCTGTCCTTGCAGTCAAGTTACTTTTCTTCTCTTTTTATGTCTTTCACACCCTGTGTTCACCATATCTATCCTGTCTTATTTGCTGCCAGAGCATGAAAATTTTTGGTTCTGAAATGACTGTGATATGGGCCTTCTTTAAAACTCTCATTAAATTCTTGTTTGACAGCAGTTAAGTTCCACTGTATCCCACTGTTCATGCTTGGGCAGTATGTGAACTTCTGCAGAATAAATGCTAACTTTCAAATCTCTCCTTAAAACTGTTACTTGGGATGCTTGTATGATTAATGCAGTGCTGGGCTGAGTTCATCTCAAGAGCTTGCATAGGAATATGCACTGCCTAGGAAATAAACAGGAGGAATTATAGGGTTTTGTGAAATCTCCATCTTGAACTCAAAATTAACAGGACAAGTCCCAAAGAAACCCAGTCTAACTACAGATTTGTCCCTGATTTTAAATGAGGGTGGACTATATTACTTCTAGAGGTTTCTTCCAACCCAAATCACTTTAAATATTTTAATGATAAGGAGCAGCAGCCAACATCTATGAAAAGTGATAGAAGACTAAAAAATAAAGTACTGAGCCAGAATTTGTAATAAAAATTGCCTCTGTGACACTTTCTGGAGAAGGCTTTAAAAAGGTACCAGTTGTTATTATGCACTAGCTTGAACACAGCAATAACACTTTGTACTAAGGCTATATTCCTTTAGCTGTATGTTCTTGCGACTTGGACTGGGAGATGGTCAAGGGGGTTGTAGAATTCGGGCAGTGACCCAGTCACATGAAAAACGTGTGGGGTGTACCTGAACACGCCAAAAGTGTGCTTTAGACATGCACTTCCACACATGTGATTGCATCACTACTTAATGTTTTCTTATGCACCGGTCATAGCTGAGCAATTTCTAAGGGAAGGGCAAAAGAAGAAAGGAACTGAAAACTATGGGAGAGGACCTTCTCATGTAAGGCTATGAGGCCTGCTCTACATGTTGCAAACTGTGGAAAATAAGGCAGCAGCAAGGTAAAATGGGTGAATGAATTCAATATATTTGGAGCAATGTGATTCCTATCAGCAGCTTCATCTATTTTGGGGGAGCTAGTCATAGTGTCACTAACATGAATGCATATGATGATGCTGTATTCTGGCTAGGTTGCAGTTGTGCAACTCAGAGAATCTAAAGCTTGATTCTGGTGTTGTACAGACATTAGAATTAAGCATGTAATATTCATCATCTTTCTTTTTACTTCCTGCTCTCTTATGTTGTGGCTTTTATTATGATGTGTTGCAGTATTCTTTGTGAGTTCTCCAAAGTCTTAGTAGTGAAACTGTGAAGTGAGATACCATCAAAATATGTGTTTAAAACTGCATGATGTCTGTAAGAGGATGTGAAGTGATTATTATTTTGCATCTGATACAGTAAATGGTCTGTATTGCAGTAAATGACAGAAGTGCAGTAGTTAGCAGTGGGGATATATAGTTTTACATGGATTGTTGACGTTCTGCTGTATAAAAGAATGAAAGAGAGTTTAAGTATGGTCTATATGAAATGTAAATTTTATTGCTACCTGCCCTTTAAATGGTTGGTTGGTGTTTTTTTTTTTTTAACCTTTCAGTTCTACAGAGCTCTCTTAGTTATTCCTTTTCTGTTTCCACAGTTTGACCTTTTTCTTTCCTAGTGCTTCTCAAAGCATGTCCTGATCAATACACACTCTGCAGACCCAGTTTTCTGCTGCAGCAAGTTCATACTCACTATCATTCTCTCAGCTTCTTTTTCTGGGAGCCTTCCTCTCTGTTTGCCTTTTATCATGTTCATTCATTTTTCTCTCTCCTTTCTCTGTGAAATCCTGTAAAGATATAATAAGAGATATATGATAAATTTCTTCAAGTAGATTAATTTGAAATGAATGTCTGACTTGCTTGGTAAGTGAGACAAGGAAAAAGTAAGTTTTGATACATTAGAATGCGTCTGGTAAAGTCTTAATGCAACAAGAAAAAACAACCACCTGTGCTTCTGGGAGCAATGGTCAGCCCTCAGCTCCCTCACCAATAAATCTGGCTTCAGCTAAATGAATTTCATGTTCCACCACTGTGTTTTATTGTTCCCTTAGGTTAACTAGAACCATTACTTTTGCTGCTGCAGTCAGTGATGTTATAGAACTTTATACTTTGGTCTGAGCCAGAAGATTGCAGTTAACTATGGGTGATGATGATGAAGAAAAGTCTAACTCTTTCTCTGTGTCATTTAGTCTCACCTTGAAGTATCTATATGTCACCAGAAACACAGCTCGGAGCCCTTGTCTGTTCAATAATCTGCTTATTTATGATCCCGAAATTATCTTCCAAGTAGACAGTAATCTAGAGATTTCTTTAGTATTTTCTGTAAGAAATTATTAAATACTGATAATTTTTTTTGCAGCCCTACTACAGTATTCTTTTAATGGAAAAAAAGGGTGGAATTATTCAGTCAAGTGTCTTGAACATGTGTTGATATATAGGCTCATATATATGATACCTAAATAAAGGACTAGAAAATAATTAGCAAAGCTAATCCTAAAAGTTCCTTCTTTTTGTTTGTATAGAATCTCTTTTTAATACTTCAGCTTCTAACATTTCCCACTTCTCTTGCTTGGGAAGAAATGCTTTATTTTCCTAGGCTTAGTTTCCACCTTTGCAGGTAAATGAGCAAAAAGTCTCACTGAGACAGTTTGACAGAATTCTTTCAGCTTGTGAGAAGTTGATAGCAAAAGAGGAAAGCACATCTCAAACCTGCTGCTGACAGTTGTCACAAAGGCAGGAGTCATAAGTTATCCCCCCCAAATTAAGCCTGTTGATTTGGAGGCCACAGTGAAGCTGACCGTCAGTGAGCTTGCTGCCTTACACTGACAAAGGATGATTGGTAGGCATTGAAGAAAATCTGTTCTGGGGAGAAGGAATCAAGAGTAAAACGTTTCTACCAGCACCTTCACTTCTCTTAGGAAGAAGAAAGGGACTCTTGGGATGTCAGCCTCTACCAGGGAGCAGGGAATAGCTACTAGCCCTTTGTCACAGCAGAGCAGGCAGGATGCTGACTCATCAGTGGCCAGTGATGGCTTGAGGGATGCAACTTCCTATTAAGTTAAAAAGCTCAAGCTCTGCTCAGTTTTCAGTCCACATAAGCAATTCGCTGCTGGTATGAGACTCTGTTGACTTCTATGAAATGACCAGTGTTTATGCTGGTAGTGAATTAGGCAAAATTCATTTTGTTTTGACTGCGGGAACCTTTGATTAGATTATATTTTTCTCTATTTTCTCATGAAGGGCTACATCTGGTCATGTAGAAATAGCTTGTAACAACACTGAAACAAATTATTTGATGAACTACTTAGGTCTATTCACTTAATGCATGGTAATCCTGTGAACATGTTAATGAGCAGCAATTCTCTGGTGATTAAACTGCTTTAAAATGTCTTTGTACTCATATGTCATTAGAATGAACTTGGCACTTCTAAACTATCCATTATTCATCATTGGGCTTGCTGGGAAAATAGTGAGTAGTCACTTATGTTGTGCTCATTTCTCACAGATTTTTGATCAACCATGTTTTTATGCAATCTGTTTCGGTCTGCTGCCAAAATAAGGTGTTCCAGCAGACACAGAAGTTTTACGAGTGCTTTTCTAGTAGAAGTAGAGAGTCCATTTTGGTTGTATTAACTCCTTTAGCAGGTCTTGGTACAATAAAAGTCAACATATTAATGATTAGCATACAGAATTGTTGAAATCATAGAATTGTTAAAATAATGTGAATAAAATATATGTGAAAGAGATGGAGCAATTGTGTGGTAAGAGGACGATTCTGAAAGAGATGGTCTTGGAAATATTTAAGTAACCCTTGATCTCTGTGTTCAGCAAAGAATGTTGGTGGAATCAGAATAAACTAAAAAGCTCAACAGCTACCTCACTTTTTAACATATCTGTCTCTTCCTGTGAATCACAATCCTTCTTTGTTCATAGCCCAATAAATAAGAGTTAGTTTGCAATGTGTTAAGAATTAATTGCAGAGAATTTCTACTGCAACATTCCAGAACTGTATTAGTATATAGCTTTTTTTTCATCGATCTTTCCTTAAAAAATGGCAGTATCACGGCACATGATATTTAGTACATCATCTATGGCAATACCAAAATTTGTTAGTGGTGTTTCAAGCTTTCGTACACCTTTTTAGAGCCAAACTTCTTAAGGTATGTTAAGATTTTCCTTCCAGCTAACCTTGTGGATATATTGCTGTAGCTTTGGCTACAGTTGTGTGTAACTCAAACAATGAAAAGCCTTATGTTGTACACGGAAATAATTCTGAACTGTGTCATGCTGAGGAGTTGTTGTTTGTAATGCAAATAATCTACACTTTCTACAAAAGGCTAGACAGGAACTTTTATAAAACCTAACTAATGTGTCTATATTTCTTTAACACA
Organism: Myiopsitta monachus; assembly: GCA_017639245.1. Classification (NCBI taxonomy): domain Eukaryota; kingdom Metazoa; phylum Chordata; class Aves; order Psittaciformes; family Psittacidae; genus Myiopsitta; species Myiopsitta monachus. Next base: position 27,769,681 of record CM029919.1, read on the forward strand.
CAGCCCCTGTTCTTCCTGGGGCATATCAGCAAAGCCAGACCCAAGGATATGGATACATGCACCAGACCAGTATGTCATCCATGAGGTCCATGCATTCACAGCCCCATTCAGCAAGTCTGGTGAGTACTGGATTTAAAGAATTACTTTATTTGGTAAGCAACATCATCAGCTATTATGAATTGGTACCCTTGAATTCTATAGCTGGACTATTTCACTGTCCTGGTCCTAAATGTAAGTGATAGTACTCATGTGTGAAAAAGATTGAGTGACAGGGTAGTGGCAGGAACATTTATATCTGAATGCATTAAAAAAAATAATTTATGATCTCCAGAAGGCAGAGGAATAACTGAATCTTCTGCCTGCTTAAAACAAATAGTAAATGCTTGGATGGTATTTCACAGGCTGAGATTTGTTGGTGTGCTCTGTGAGGAATTCTGGCTCTTAGTGCTGGATGAAAACCACTGATCTCTTAAGATCACCCTGGTGGCTTAGATTTGTTTTGGATTTTTTAACTTGCTGATTTTGTGCTGACAGGCTTTGTGCCTCTCCATATTACTCATCTCTGCTTGTATAAAGCTACCTCGGATCTGTGTTGGTGTACCCTTTCTAGTTCAACAGAATGGTCATGCACCCACTTGTGCCTGAGCCAAATATACTGCTGGGTGACTGAGAAGCAGCTTTATCATGAAATCATGGCCATGTCATGAAGTTCTTGATTATAGTGGATGTGAATATAATGCTAGAGTGAATATTTTGTTTCAGAAATAATCGGTCGTGGAAGGAGAGCTGAATTGGTATTCAGCTGGGATTTTTAGGAAATTGACCTTCTTTTTTCTTTTTGAACTCTTTAAAATAAAATTTCAGTGGTTATCATATTTTTTACTGTACCACTGCCTAGAGATCTCACAATTCAGATCTAGTCATCTTTTACCTTAAAAATACTGACTCGTAATTTTGAATTTTAAACTCTTTTGAATGGATGTAGATTTACTACCTCCGTCACCTTCTTTAGAGTTGAAGTAGTATTTAATTATGATCCAAACTTGGAGCTTGCTGAGATGGAAAAAATCTGCTTTCAAGATTAGCTAAAGCTTGTACTTTTCTTTAAGACTGAAACTCCATGGCATTTTGTATTGCAAAGATTATGATATTATGTGAGATTTGGATGCTTTCGGGTTTGCCAGTTTCTCTGCTGCTTGGGGGCTGAGGAGTTAGCTTGCTGGGAAGTCTGGATCCAGATACCTGTATCTTTGGGATGAACCAATAATTGAGAAACTCTTTGGGCACCTGCATTACAGCTGTGAGGCAGCTGATGCTGGAATCAACCATTAATTTCCATGGATATCAAAAGGATCTTGGGGAGCTGGCTGCTCTCCGAAAGGGCAAGAATCCAGGAAGTGGGAACACTGGAAGCCTGGGCTTTGCTAGCAGATTTGCTAGTTAGTGGGGAGCAAACAAGCAGCCTTCAGATACACCAGATAGAGAATGAGATGCTTGCAAATCTGGAAATGCACTTAGCCTTCACAGCTGTGTGGGCAGGTAAAAGACTATGATTTCCCTAATATCTCTATCTCCCAGTGACCTTCCTGGTGGGCTGACTGTTGAAACAATATCATTTTAATCATCTTAAGAGTCGTCATTTGCCTCTCCTTCCAGAATTAGGAATGCAAAAGTAATAGGAAAAGAAAGGGAGTGACATTGAAGCATTTTAAAAATAGAGGATTGACTGTCTCCTTTCAACAGGTTTTCTTATCCTTTTTGTGAAACTTGTCATTTGACATCCTATCCAAGTGTGCTGGGTGCTCTCTTGTGCTGAGGAAAACCCCGGGTTTGGGATATGTTGAAATGCAGTGATTTGCAGAGGCTTAATATTGATGGCAGTCTTGGGGTGCTTTTAAAATCTCAACATGTCATAGGAGATTTGACAAAGGTTATATCAGGGTGGGGATGATTGGAGCTGCTGTAGTAAATCCTACTCCTTTCAGCTGGCTTATTGCACTGTTATATCAAATTTGGGCCCTCAAAAGCAGTAAATTCATTTTATAATCATGTTCACCAATTTCTTATGTTGAGAAATAGAATTTTTCTAATTTCTAAATTTTCAAATTTAGTTTTATTTAGTTTTGAGCTGAATTTTTTATCAGCATAATTCTAGCACAGTCTTTTGGGTAGATTTTTGTTTGTCAGTTAAATGACATTATTTTCTGATTCTTAACTTTTGCTCACTTTCTGTGAGCAGCTCTGCATAATGGGCTGAATTAAATTCTTGCTCACAGTATAGAATGTTTTATAACAGATCCCTGAAGGCTCTTTGCCTCTGGAAAATAACAGAGGGTGTTCTCATGCCTTTAGATAACTAAAAGTGGTAGGAAAACAAAACTTAGGTTGCAAATTGACTTTTCTTGATAGCTGCTATATGTGAAGGACACTGCAACAGATCCTGCTCCTTTCAAGGAGCGATCCATAGAATAAGTTTAAACTGGTAGATGCACTGGAAATAGGCATCTGTCAGCTCACATCTGGCTTGGGAGCTGGGAGTATGACAGGCTGGCTTCAGTTCTTCATACGCACAAGACTTACTGTTCTTTCTAAACAGTAGCTCCAAGTTAGACCTTTGAGGAAGTGGGGAGATAGGAGTATTTGATTGTTTTACAAAGCCCCAACCCTTTCTTATACCCTCTTGTACTCTCAGTGCCTGCTAAACTCTCTACTGACAGAGGAGTAACTCCCTAAAATGCATTTTAAAAATCCCTTCTTTGAGTCCTTTAAGCATTGTAATTCTCAATTACCTAGCCCAGACTACACTCTGAAGTGATAATTAGGCAGTTAAATGCTAACAGGATTATTATGGAGATTTCTCCTGACAGCCATTTAGTACCTAATTAGGTGTTAAGGCCATAAATTTAGGTTTCTCAGCAGCATTTAGGGCTCTAATAAATTTTTTTAAAGTTTGAAATTACCAGCTTGTCTTCACAACTGTGCCACCACAGTGATGTAGTCAAGCTGCCTTAAAGGAGACAGCAGTTGTATGTCCTATGCCATGGTGCTCTAAGGATGAGTGAACATCATTCTGAGTGAGCAAAAACTTCTCTGTTTTTTTCCATTTTTATATTAGTTTAATAAAACATCTAATCTCTTCCCCCAGTCTTTGCGCATTTAAGGAAAACATATAAGCATGGCTCAGGAAAATCCATTCTCCGCCTTAGGCCAGATATAGTCTTACCACAATTTTTCTTAAATGGACCTTTTTTATTGAAATAAATTGTTTGAAGGATTAACTACTGCTAGGCTTGTTGTAGTACTGTATTTTTAACTGGTTGGGGTTTTTTTTTGAGTTAGTTCCAAGGCTCAGCAGAGAGGTCAGTTGAAATGGAAAAAATCAGATTCTCAAAGGTCTTCCAATTGCTAGATTTCTAGTTTGTGAATCTTTAAGGAAATGTTGGTAATGATAGAACCCTTCTAATTAGTTGCTTCTATGTAGTGCATAAAAATGATGAGTTTATTCATGACCTTCAGTTAACACTTGGAAGACATTAAGGAGCCACCAAGAAACCATATGCCTCTGCTTAAAAAATCATTCTTGGTCACAGCCTGTCGGGTAGCAACATTACAAGGTATGGCAGTGAACAATTATACAGAGCAAGACTCAAATTCAGTTCAGATCAGTCTTGTCAGGAAAGGTAGTGGTTTCCAGTTTTTAAACAGGAGTTGATTTCTCTGTAGTGTTTAACCTGCCCTACCAATGATAAGGCAGAATCAAGCAAAAAAGTGTATTTGCAGCATGGGAACAACAATGACTTGCTGTATAGTGTTTGAATTAGATGATCCCACATTTCTAACATGTGACAAATGGCCTACTCACTGTGTGTGGAGTATTTTCTGAAAAGAAGTTCATTGAAACCCCTCAAAACCTGATAATGAGATGGACTAAAACTAATCCAGAGTAGTTTTCCTCTGAGAAGCAGAATAGAGTTTGCTGTCTTTTAAAAGGTTCGGACAATAGTAGTAGGCATTAGCTCAAGCATTGACTGTTTTACCTTTTTCCTCTTTAAACTACTGTACCAGAAAAATTCATCTAGATATGTTGACACATCAAGAATTACCGGTAGGGAAATTTCGTATTACCAGTGATGCTTGAACTGCTCCTGGCTTCTGTCAAGAGGCAGAGTAAGTAAAAGAAAATACTCCTGGGAATTTTACAATGAGCTGGTTTTGTTCTGCTGTTAAGATACAAAGGGTGACTGTTCCCTTTGCATTTGAGAATCCACTTTGGATTCCAGTGAATGATAGCATTTTATTGGTTATGAGTGGAAATAAATACTCTATTTGGAAAGAAAACGGAAACTTGGCTTACAGTGGACAGAGGTGTACAGAAATTTGACTTAGCTAATGATAGGACTTAGTGTTCTGTCTAGATCAGTCTTTTATCTGAATATGCAAAAATAAGTATTCATAAAAATATTTTTGCAGATTTTTTGAAATCCTGTTTTTATTTTTTTTCCAATTTGATAATAATATATTCCTAATTTTTGTTTTGAGGTAAAATCCAAATGAAATGAAGGATATTAGGTGAAATGGCAAGTTAATGACCTGGATGAAGACTGTATTTCTTTTCTGTAGTGAAGACACAGGAGAAGCTATTTGGGAATCATGCAAACAGGGAGCAAGGGCACAGTTAGCCATGGCTTGATGTAATGAACTGTTACTTGCAAATATATGAAAAAACAGTTGGAATATTTCAAGAGGTAGTGAAAGGCCTGAAACCTGTTTGTATGAGAACACTGCAAATGCAGGTTCACAAAACCAATTATATTGCAACTCAGAACAAGGGACTGTTTTCATTGTATGTTTGACAGGGTGAAGGGTGTGTTGTTTCCTTTCAGCAGGTAACATGATTTCTCTGCCTTGCTCCATCTGTTCTTTTTTTCCTGCTCTTTTCATTTTCTTTGTGCAAAGAAGAGAAGGAATCTATTTCTGTTTAGGCTTGAGACTTTACAGCCTTTTTTTTCTTTCCTTCAACAGAGAACCTACAGAGCTATGTATGACTACAGCGCTCAAGATGAAGATGAAGTTTCCTTCAGGGATGGTGATTATATCATCAATGTGCAACCAATTGATGATGGCTGGATGTATGGTACTGTTCAGAGAACTGGGAAAACAGGAATGCTTCCAGCAAATTATATTGAGTTTGTTAACTGATTTTTGTCTCTAGTCCTTTGAGCTTTATTATGATTAACTCAAAATCTGACCTTCTAGAAAAAATCTGAAGAATCTTTTAACAGTACATGTTCATTACTTTATCACTGCTGTAACAGTCTGCATTCTCACTCAGAATCCAGTTTAGAGCCCTTTAAAGATAGGTAATCAACAAGAAGCCTAGAGCTTTCAACACAGCATTGCTTATAATAGTGCTCCCTCAAAATGAAAAACATATATGGAAGCCTGGTGCTGCCAGTCCTATAAAGATTTCAGTCAATTAGCTGTAAAGGGAAAAGAAACTTTTTCCTACACCTGAAAGACATTAATCTCTTTATAATAAACTATAAAATCGATTCAATTTTTATGGCACTCTGAAGTGACAGGTGGTTAACACACTGAGTCTGAACACATCTTCAAATTATTGGGGAGTTGTTTAATGTTTTAACAGTTAGCATCCTAATAAAAATAAAAATGTTGAGTAGATAATAATTTGAAAAAATGACAAGTTATATGCTAGTAAAAACAAAAAGCAAATAAAAAATGCTACCGTCCAACAGCCTTACAGTAAAATGTCTATTTTGACAGCAAAAGTTTCTTGACTCTTGCATACCCACATTTATTTCTGGGTTGCACATTTTTCATTATTTCCAACAGTGACTTCTTCTATCAGCTTTGCTTGCATCAGTTAGCTCCATGCCTGGATTTGTGGTTCTTCAGTAACTTTTCCACAGAAAATTCCTTGCAATGACTATCTGGAGTATGAAACCTGTAAACTCTTCTGTTTCCTCCTAATAATACTTAGCATTTAAATAGAAACTTCCATTAAGGCAACGTACAACCAATACTTCATGTTAATTCCTTTACCTTCACCTGTACTGCTGTAAATAAATATCCTGTGTGAGGCCCCAGTGCTGTGCAGTCACATAAAGCCTGCAGTTACATCCCTTCTCCTTACCACAGGTAACTTGCTTAATGGCTGCTTTGCTGATGAGCTAATGTACCTACCCCTGCTGCAGAAATACTTGCACCTCCACTGAGTTATGGAGGAGAGCTCTGTTTAATTGTACTGCATTTCAGCTCAATGGCCTGTTGCTTCAGTTTCCTTCAGAAATTGTGGTGATCCAACAGTGGGTTGTACACTTGCCAAATGATTAATGATGGAGAAATACTATGTTTTCTTTTATTGATTTAATCTTTTTCATAACTGACACCGAAGGGAAAACTAACCAAAAGGAAGTCCAACATACTCTATGCCATTGTGCTTCAGTTTAGTTGTCTGTAGGAAACAGTAAAAACATTTTGCTGACAAACCTTCCCATGCACTATGTGGTATCTGTTAACTTGCCATCTGAACTGGGACATCCAGGCCTTAGACTGTGAGGCTGAGGAGAGGATCAAGTAACTGGTGACATCATGGATCTGTAAGAGGGAATGCGTCATCAGTCTTGGGTCACAGGGAAGTTGCTTTTGCTTTGGCTGGAGGCTAGGAGGGTGCCGCATTTCCTCCCAGGGAGAAACACTGCGAGGAAGGAGAAGGGAATTCAAGATTCATGTGGTGTTCAGCCGTAGGGTAGAAAAGTTAATTTTGGAGTAGTTCTTAGAACATTGAGCCTGCTTTGAAATTTTTAAAGTAGGACTAAATACAGAGTTCGTGGCAATTTTGTATTTCTGATTTCACAAAGTAAGCAAGCCTGCAGTATCTATTTAAAGAATAAAGAAGGAAGGCAGTATAGATTTGTATGTCAACAGAAAGTTGTCAATGCAAATACCTGCTAGTTCTACTTTTGCATGCAATTAGGAATTGGAAAGCTTATACAATTTTTTTTTAGGTGTTGCTAACATGGGGCTAATCCCAGCTGCCAAATAGAGTGGAATAACTGCATAAAAAAAAAAAAGAAGCCCGTGACTGTGGAATTGCCTGTATGTTCTTATCATCTGACTAATTTCAAGGCTAATGCTGACCAGGAGTATCTAACTTCAGAAAAATGTGGCTTAAAACCAGGGATGTGATATTGTAAATATGCAGTGTGTATGGATGTAATTTAAAATTGTTGGAAGTTTTGTATATAGAGCTGCTGCTGCGACAGACCCTTCTGCATTGCTGGTGACTTCCATGTTAAATCAGCAAGCTTTTTCAAAAGGCTGATGTAGCAAGCTGAATTAGAAGCTCTGAAACAAGCAGTCTGTTTCTGTGTTGGTTTTCATCACTAGCCATCAACAGCAAGTAGAGGAATCCCATTTTACAATGGCTGGCAAATTTTCTGATGGTGTCTGAGGCAAAATTTACCACCAACTGCTGTGTGCTGCTCTGTTAGCTGTGTAATGCTGACAACTATAGAAGAAAGTTGGCAGTTTGTTAACCAGTTGGCAGTTTGTTAACCAGATAGGAATAAAAAAAGGTATAAGGAATAGATATATTGTATCAAGATGCAGTTTTTAGTGACCTTTAAAAAAGAAAGTCTTCACCTATAAAAATACTGTCAATTCTTCCAAAGTGAGGAGGCGGCTTGCAGTGTTGAACACTGTATGTATAGTGAAAAGGAAATCAGAAAATGAGCATTTGATTATTAGTCATTAGAGGACTATGTTATGTTAAACAATGGAAACAGAATTTCCTTCATTAATTTTGAGTGTTCATTAGCCTAGCAAAGCAGCTGAAGCAAATTGCAAAATAAACAAGGTCAAGAAAACAAAACAGTATGTGAACTGTACTTCTCTTGAGAATGGTATGTCAGCAGAATTATTAAGATTGTTTTAAGTTATTCATGTAGTCAGGTTTTTATCTTGTATATGCTTCGTAGTTTGTGTTCATATGGAATGGTTCCTGCTTTTTGATATAAAGCAAACTTTAATGTCATTATGCAGTTTTGTTCTAAGCAATGGAATTAAATCCCCAAAATTATCAGAGTGCAATTATAACACTGTTTTTTAAGATCTAAAATTTGTAAGGTAGGGAAAGTAAGTCAGGAAGTAAATTGTGCCAGCGCTGGTTTTACAAGGCGTATGTTGGAGCCTGTTACATGCAGTGGAATATAAGGGTAAACAAATGTTATATTCTGTTTTGTCACTTTTAAAGTATATATTCCTTTTTAACACAGCATGTTCCACTCACTGTACTTTCTTCCTGTGGACAGTATTTTTTCCTGGGGAAAGTGAAAGGCTTTTTAAGGAGCCTAATTTCCAAGATTTTCTGAAGTTCAGGTTGGAAGTTCACATATTCCCATTTTAAGCATGTTAGAAATAAAGAAGATACAGTATGCTGTAATTCTTGGTAACATAAGTGTAAGTACAGAAAACCACATAGAGCATATTCGTACGTATGTACAAGAACAAATGGGTGCCTTGCTTTTCATTAGTCTTTCTTGCCTGGCTAATCTTCATTTTCTAAACAAAGCCACTTACAGATACTGCAGTTGTAATTTTTCATTATGGAACATTAGCATTTAATCTTGATGAAACAGGGTTTTCTTGATTACATTTGACATACCATAAACCACTTCAGCAGATTGGGATTTGACAGAGAATCACCTCCCATGAATTGTATTTTTGACAAATTTGTCCCTACTGAGTGTTCCTCAGGGATATGGAAGGTCTCCAATACTTTGGAAAGGTAATAATTCTATTTTTTATTGTACAGTGACTGCATGTCATCTTGTACAATGAAAAAGAAATGACAAATACAGAAATCTTTAGCAGAAAGTATACAGGGTATAAAATGTTAGATTTTAATTGCGTTGATTAGTACTCCATTTAAAATACAGAATATGCTTTAGTTAGTAAACGTTTAAATAACATACTGAAACAGACAAAAGATGCTATTGAAAGTAGTTCTCCAAACTGATGTGCCGGCAAATGCAAAGTACTGGTAAGCTGTAGAATAAATCATTTTGCAATGCTTTAGTGATTTTCTCCAGCTTTATGCCATAGAAACCCCATCTCTCCTTTTGAAAGAAAACCTGAAAGCTGTATTTCCTAAATTGCCTGCACTACAACAGTATATTCAAAGGAATTTCATATGCTTCTTGTGTCTGATAAATAGAATTTGCATATTGTACTTAAGTTGTAATCCAGTTGTTGTTGACATTTGTTCAATTATTATTATTTTAGAGGGGAAAATAAGCTATACTGTAGCATTTCAATCATGTGTATGTAATTTTACTATTAGAAATTGCTAGACCATTGGAAGACAGCAATGACTGTGTTGACATTGATTAGCATGATGTGGAAACTCAGCTGTTGGTTTTTGCAGTGTGGTATAAAAAGCAAAAATGAACCGCTGTGCAGTTTGGCTTATGTTTGCTTTCAAGTGTGTAAAGTTTTAGTTATTTTGCAAAATTGTTCTGTACTTGGGAGTATACAGTTATGAAGGTAACAATTGTTTTTCAAAGGACAGATATACTTACTCTTGGTTCATATGATGTATCATCTTAATTTGGCTTTTGTTATGCAGAAAGTTAACACCAGCTATTAAAATATATTTTAGTAGAAATGCTTTAATTCCTGTTTCTTCCTCTACACTGTGAATATTTAAGCCTTGGTGGACTAGAGCAACATCATGCTGCCCAAAGTACTAACCTATGCAAACTAGTTCACATTTTAGTTGATGTCACAGTGGATGTAACATAACAATTTATTTTGCATAACATTAAACATCATTCAAATAAAATATTAAACCCAGCACTATGTATGTATTATATTCATAAACAATAATCTGCAAAGCTACCATACCCATTAATATAAGCTAGCAAAGATGTATATTGTTTTAACTAAGGAAGCTTCAAGTTTCAGACTTCAGTAGAATATTTAGCACTATTATTATTCTTTACGCTTGATCTCAGAAAATCGTTTCTTAAAACACCATTTTATTTCTGAAGTGCCCTCTTCTCAGAGTGTTAATTTGCTTTTTCAGTCTGTATTTTCAACCCTTCAAGAGAACAGCAAGTTACATTCCATGCCTCTTCATTTGTTTAAAGAAGCAAAGGTAGTAAGTGAAGGAGGTCTGCTGATTTGACCTATATTGGTTTGCTGGTCTCTGAATGGGCGTGTTTTAGGTGTGTTTTCAGTGCAACACTAGTGAAAACAAGCTGAATCATGGCCTCTCTAAGGTAATTTTATGTACTAATGGGGTTCTTGGGTTATCTTTCTTCACCTACACAAATAAATTATGGTTTACAACATTGTAAGAAAGTTTAAGTTAAAATAAAATCCAGAAGTATTTGGAACTGCTCTGCCTGTAGCTGAAGAAGATTATTATGCTTAGGGACATGTTTTATTTATTCCAGTGCTTAGGTGTACAATCCAATGGACTGCGCTAGAATCTTTTAATTTTTATCAAGTCTTAGTTTGAGGAAGGCTGTTAACAATGACTGATGACAAATGGTAGCTACAAATGGAGCTGGTAGTTCATTCTAGGTAAGTGACGTACAGTTGCTACCACACTAGTTAATGAAGAAGGCTTTCCTGTCTTTACTGACCCCCAAGGGTCTGTGTGCTGGCTCTTGAAAGTCCTGTGGAGACACTCCACATTGTGTATTAGATAGGTTTAGAGTTTCTAGCTATCACTGCTTTTAGAATGCCTTCATTTCTGCCCTGTCACAGAACTGAGCTTTTGATTTTCTCTGTTGTGTTAATTAGCAGGAATAAGCTGTTTTTACAGAGTTCTCTGTACTGAGGCAATAGTTGCCTAATGCACTGGCTGTGACAAGTGCTACCTGCCCTCACTCATCTCACCGAAACCTTCAAGCCCAGCCATCTTTCCAGTCCTGGCCTACAGTGTATCTCACTCTTCTTTCCATGAAGCTATCTATGGGACACACTAAAATGGTATCACCAAATGATCCAGATTTGTGTTATTCTTACATATGATTCCTTAGTCCAGAGGAGGGCCATGAGGATGATCAGGGGACTGGAGCACATCCCATATGAAGACAGGCTGAGAAAGTTGAGGCTGTTCAACCTGGAGAAGAGAAGGCTGCGTGGAGACCTCATAGCAGCCTTCCAGTGTCTGAAGGGGGCTTATGAGGATGCTGGGGAGGGACTCTTCATGAGGGACTGTAGTGCTAGGACAAGGGGTAATGGGTTCAAACTTAAACAGGGGAAGATTAGATTGGATGTAAGGAAGAAATTCTTTACTGTAAGGATGGTGAGGCAGTGGAATGGGTTGCCCAAGGAAGCTGTGAATGCTCCATCGCTGGTGGTCTTCAAGGCCGGGTTGGACAGAGCCTTGGACAACATGGTCTAGTGTGAGGCATTCCTGCCCATGGCAGAGGGTTTGGAATTAGATGATCTTGAGGTCCTTTCCAACCCTAACTATTCTGTGATTCTATGATTCTGTATAAGAATCTGGTATTCTATTTAAGAATCATAGAATCATAGAACAGTTAGGGTTGAAAAGGACCTTAAGATCATCTAATTCCAAACTCCCTGCCATGGGCATGAATGCCTCACACTAGACCATGTCACCCAAGGCTCTGTCCAACCTGGCCTTGAGCACTTTCAGGGATGTAGCATTTACCACTTCTTTGGGCAACCCGTTCCAGTGCCTCTACCACCCTCACAGTAAAGAACTTCTTCCTTATATCCAACCTGAACTTCCCCTGTTTAAGTTTAAATGCATTGCCCTTTGTTAAATCACTACAGTCCCTGATGAAAAGTCCCTTTCTGGCATCCTTGTAGGCCCCCTTCAGATACTGGAAGGCTGCTAGGAGGTCTCCACACAGCCTTCTCTTCTCCAGGCTGAACAGTCCCAACTTTCTCAGCCTGTCTTCATATGGGAGGTGCTCCAGTCCCCTGATCATCCTCGTGGCCCTTCTCTGCACTTGTTCCAATAGTTCCATGACCTTTCTATGTTGAGGACACCAGAACTGCAAGTAGTACTCCAAGTGAGGTCCCACGGGAGCAGAGTAGAGGGGCAGGATCACCTCCCTCAACCTGCTGGTCACGCTCCTTTTGATGCAGCCCAGGATACAGTTGGCTTTCGGGGCTGCGAGCGCACACTGAAGCTGGCTTATGTTAAGTTTCTCATCAACCAACACCCCCAAGTCCTTCTGCGCAGGGCTGCCCTGAATCTCTTCTCTGCCCAACCTGTAGCTGTGCCTGGGATTGCCCTGACCCAGATGGAGGGCCTTGCACTTGGCATGGTTAAACTACATGAGACTGGCATCAGCCCACCTCACAAGTGTGTCAAGGTCCCTCTGGGTGGCATTTCTTCCCTCCAACGTATCAACCGAACCACACAGCTTGGTGTTATCGGCAAACTTGCTGTGGGCACACTCAATCCCACTGTCCGTGTCACTGCCAAAGACGCTGACCAAGATCAGTCCCAACATTGACCCCTGGGCGACACCACTTGTCAGTGGTCTCCAATTGGACATTGAGCCTTTGATTGCAACTCTGCTTGTGGTTATCCAGCACTATCCTGCTTCTTGGAGCCTTTAATTTCTTAGTGTTGCTTATTCTGAATTCTTCGGATAGGACCTCTCTGAGACATGGTTATCTGTGCCAAAATCCAGCTTTTCTATAAATTAATGTGTAATTATAAAATAAGCACTTTCTCTTGACTTATATTTCCTCTGACTCAAGATGACATTGATATCTTCCAATTTCACAGCTTGTACTGACCTTAGGAAGTATATATCTAAAATGAGTTAGATGAATTAGGCTCTGAGGGACTGTTTAGGCAGACCTTCATGTCTGCAGCTTTTATACAGTGTGGCTATCTCAAGTTAGATGGGATAAATGGCACATCAGGTCTTACTGGCAAGTAGTTCAGCTGAGAACAGAGTTCATGTATTGAGTGACCTAGCTATTCAAGACACTGTCATTTTTATTTCTACTCCAGCAGTTCAAAAGAATTACAAGAATTAGATTATAATTATTTACAATCAATTAATTAGCTGTGCAGCTTAAACAAGTCCTCCATTGACGTGTAAGTGGAGAAAGTGAAGTGGATAGTTCTGGCAAACCACCTGCAAAGTGGAGCAAACAAGCAGATTGGATGTCTTTGGATTTGACACTTGGATTGATGTTCAGTGTGCTTGCACTTCCAACCTTTTTCTTTCCTTCTAACTTTTCTAAAAAAGTGATGGGAAAGCTGTGTTCCTTGCAGCATGACTTAATGTGCTGCTAGACAGATTAATCAATGGAAGAATAGATTCAAGGGTGGGTGTAAGGCCGTGGAAGACAACATTTTACAGTGCTTCTTTCAAATCTGGAAGTTATTTAAACTTTTACTTTGGTCCCTTGCATTTTCTTTTGGCCCTTAAAACCTGCTAAAATTTTTTTGCTCTGCCTTACTTTTAACATTGTGTTCCCTGTGACAGTTACGTTTGTGAGAAGGGCAAAAGACCAGAAACATTGGAGTGCTTCAGATAACTTTCTCTTCCTACAGTTTTTCATTGCTATGCTCAATAACATCTGTGAAATATTCTCAATTCCAAGGCGCTTAATTCCACCCTCCAGCAACATAACAAAAGAAGTAACATATTCCCCTGGCTATGATGTTCTGTTGCACAGCTGTGATTATTATGAAACGGAGGTTGTGCTACAATGACAACAGTTACAATCTTGACAGAGAGCAAACACCTAGCAAAGACTCCTGTGAGAGCTTCTGCAGCTTGTCATTATGGTACCAGTACTCTGTGAGATCCATAAGGTTGCTACTTTGCAACTTGGTTTCTTTTCTGGATACTAGCAAGTGAAGGCAGATGCAGCTGCTTTCAGGCAAGATGATTTTAGATCTTGTTTTGACTAGTTGCTGTTTATGGTTTTGTTGGTGGTCTGCTGCTTTCTTTTCCTGCTTCTCATGGTATGATGGCGCAGCCAGAAGAATACATCAAGATTGCTCATTTGAGGGCCTTCTCCCAGTCTGGAGATGTATATTTCCTTACTTCTCCAGCCAGACTGGTTCTCAAAGACCAAGGATATGCTGAGGAATGTACTTGCCCTCCTACAAGAAGGCAAGAACTGTGATGTGAGTTGGTACAAATGGCTCAGAACAAGGGCATGCTCACTGGTCACAATCAAACTAATTTGTCCGCCAAGCTGAACACACGATCCATGAAGCACACACAGTCCTGTGCCCCTAAAAAATTTTCCTTCTCTAGATACTGCTGCTCTTGTGACTATGTATTTTAGGGTTACATGAAAACCGTCTGAGAAATTTTGCAACATGTTTTAACCCTGATGACCAAAGGAACCTACAACTGGACCAGAACTTCATACCTTAATAGGATAGGTAGAACAAGTTTACCTGGTCTGTGCATTAGTTTGTTTTAAAAAGCTTTTTCTTGTTTGAGTTCTGTACAAATATGCAGTGAAGGGTTCTGTGCAGGACTGAACAGTTCTATGTTTTCAGAAAGCAGTGTTGGGAAACCATGGATCATATAAGGGGATCTTGTTTCTTAGTCCAGACTGACTTTTTTAGTCTGCTGTATTTCTTGTCTGTATCATGATATGTGTTCAGCTGAGGCAAAACCAAGGTTGAAGAGGCAGGTTTTGTAGTATATTTAGGTTCAGAACCAAGAAGATGAGAGACAAGTGGGATTTTTCAAATTACCTCTGAAATCATCAGCTTTGGTTATAAAGTGATGTTGGAAATTTCACTCAACATTTTCACGCTCCAATGTGCTTTAAGAAATCAATCATAATCCTTTAATTATTTCAGTATAAATAGTAAAATATTCACTGAATTAGGGATCGTAAAAGATTTGTTTACCCTTAAACCAAGTATCTAACAACTAGTCTTGAGCTCTGTTGACTCTTTTTTCATCTCTTTTGTGTAAGAGCCTTGTTAAGTTATATGAAATGGGACATTATCAGTGATTTTGGTATCAGTTCTGAAGTCTTCATGGTTTGGCAATTAATTATTCTTGGACAAGATACTTATTCAAAACCCCTTTGACAGCGAGAAGGACAAACAAATCCTGCATGAGGATTTGTATTACTGGATTAAAAGAGAGCTAAATACGTCCCCTAGTCATGCTCTGGAAGACCATCACGGTTTCTTATTTTCTTTCTTGTTGAAGCGCAGAGAAAGCTTCTTTTGTTTCCTGCTGTGTTGAGAGCAAAGGTCTCTTCACCTGGTGCAGCAAAGATACTCTGGAACTGCCGCAGTCATTTGTTGTAACCCTCCTGATACACATAGTGGTGATAGCTGTGCACCGGTCTGCATTTTTCTAAATCTCTCTGCATTTCTAGAAAAAAAATGTCCAGAAGCTGGGATGGGGATGTGCAACAGTATCTCTGTTCTACTGTACACCGAAAGGGAAACTGGAGCGCACAATATCTACATGTGAGCTTTTAAAGCAGCCTTACAGGACTAGGTGAGTCATAGTTCAGCAGTCCTCTTCTCAGCGATAAAAAAGGCAGTCATGTAAAACTGGCACAAGGGGGCAGATGTGCACCATTAAAAAGTCTGCACAGTTTAAGATTGAAATTGTGTTTGTGAATGATCAGAATTAGGCGCAGGGCATAGTCTGATAACTGTCTTGTTATATGCATAAATGGCCACGGGAATTGCTCTTGAAGTAAAATTGTACTGTATGTTTAATTAGAACAAAAATTCATAATTCTACGTAAAATCAAGAGTTTAGCAATACACGCTGATTACAAAATTTTATTTCCAGTGCATGTCAATAGCAGAGATAAATAGAGCATAAAAATATGTTTCAGTTTTTTTTTTAACTGGATCAGATGAGATGAGCCATTCAAAAATCAACACTTAAAATATAAACATATTGGCACCAATTCTTGTGCTGCTTTAAAGGTGTCCTAGTACTTAGAAGTGCTTATGTGCTCCCTGGACGGTGATATTTACTTAGAAACCTATGGTGATGCCTATAGTGGTGTCTTAGGAGTTTGCAGAGTTAAATGTGTGTACAAAATGCTATATGTGACTGCAAGAAGAAAGCCAGTGCAGGAGGCATGGTCAAGGAAAAGCTGCAGCAAGAGATGCTACAGCAGCAGAAGTTTTATTATGCTATTAAGGCAAATTATTCTGTAGAGGCAACTGATGTAGTGACAGGGTTTTCCTCCCCAAAGCTCTTCTTTCTGTGACATGCACTGCATCTTCATTACCCAATCTGTTCCACACTTCATCCACAGGAAATTAGCATTTTTGTTATTTCTTTTTATATTAAAAGACAAAACTCAAGTGCTAAAGATAAAAGCAGTAATTTTATTTTGTGTGATTCCATTAAAAATGAGCTTTTATTGCTGGCTAGACTTGGACTTAGCAGCACACTTTGTTGCTCAAGCAGCGCCAACTTCAAAATTATACCCTATTTAGATTAATATGAAATACTTCAATATGCAAGACAGAGATGAAGCTTTGCAAAAACGGGTATTTCAGAAGAACTTCACTGTGGCTATGTTGAAACTAATGGAATTAATACAAGAGGATAAGCTATTTACACGTATGTACGCAGGGTGAGCGCAATCCAGTGTTCACTGAACACGGTGTTCAGTCCCTCAGTCACTGAAAAGGCGCTCAGGAGTCTTTCAAATCTTGCTGGTTTATTGTTACAATACCATTGTGATAGCAGATAATTAAAACTTGCCTTGAAGCAGTGGGGCCTCTATTCAGCTGGAGGCAACATAGAGGTGAGTAGATGATGCTTCCCTGCTGCCTTTCTTGTTTCCAAGCACATTTCTCAGCCCCACTTGGACTATTCCAGGTCAAAAATTAGGATGTTCCTTTCCAAACTGTTGATATCTGACTGTCAGAATCATCCCTGATGATTTCTTCATTTTCTTCCACTTTACATGTGCCTGGGTCCTCTGTGACTCTTCCCTACACTTGTGTTCCTGGTTTTGGTGATCCAGTTGATGCGCTCCAAACTGGAATTGAGTAACATGGTAATATAAAAAAATGTGGACTATCAGAGCATTTGGGATGAAAGTAAATTCAAACTCAGGTCAATGTGGAGGTCTTGATGCGGCTGTGTGACTTCAACTCTCTGACTAGCACCGAAGACTGGCTCCAGGCCCTGGGAAGCTGTGCACTGAAGTCCTCCTTCTAGCTTTCTGTGTGGCACCATAGAGGTTCCTCTCCTTTATCTGAAAGTGTAATAAAATGCCTGCTAAGTGGTTTAGTTGCCATGATTGCCCTTTTCCAAGCTTTGAGTGTAGACACTATGGTTACTTTAGGGAATCTCCACAGACTTGAATTTTCAGAAGTAATTGCTTGTGGTTCATTAAATTCATGTCCCTAGCTCCTTAGCCTGAATATCACTGGGATGCTTTATTTTTAATGTCTTTCTACATATTATCTTTTCCAGTCATAATAACTATTTCTATATAATTTTACTAGTAAGAGTTCCAAAGCTGGTTTCAGATTGTATTTTTATGGTGCTTTGTTTGTTTTTGATTTTCTTTTTACTATAGAGACAACAATTTACCTAATTAATTCTGACTGTAGAATTGCTGGATACTTCCACTGTATTTTGTGAGTGTAATAAAGAGCAGAGCAGATGATGTGAGAGCTTAAGTTTAATTCCAGATTTCTTATTTTGTTTATGGCTATGTAGCTACATCATTGCCGAGACGTTATAGAGACATTTTGATTAAAATGAAAAATACATTACTGAAAGCAGGAAGACTGGGTACTACAATAAAGCTATTTAGCATGTCATAATCTTTTAAATTCCAGTTACTTGCTGTGTAAACCTGGGCTAAAACTGGTTTCTTTGCAATATGGTCCAGTCTCACAGGAAATGTGCTAATGTTATAAAGTAATTTTAAACTTTGTACATTATTTACACAATATGATCAAGATCATTTCCAAGTACTTTGATGAAAACTTAATTTTTGGTCTCTGAAGAAGAAATGTCTGTCATTGAAACAATTCCCCTGCTTCATCTCTCAACCCTTGTTTGTTTTCTTTCTGGAGTTTTCGTTGTTGGCGGCTATTAACCTATATTTGACAAGACAGCTAGTTTTAGCCAGTCCATTCTTGCAGGTTGATCATCTTTATCCTGGCGTATCGTACAAGTTGTTTCTGATCTCAGCCCTCTGAAAACATGGAAAACAGTATTTCCTAAGTTTTAGTGGAAGATTTGTGATAAACAGTACAGTATTTACTGAACATTTGGAAAACACCAAATTGTGCTCAGCTGATGATTGTTTAACTCTGAAATTCAGCACATCTCACAGCTGGACATTAGGTAATGAACACAAGCTGGTCTAAATGTAATAGCTGTTTATCCTCTCAAGAGAAAAAAAAGGAAGTTTTGTCCCAGAAAGCCTGGGTGAAGCTTTTAAACCAGACAGTTTTACAGACATGTTGTCATTCCTCTAATTAAGAATATTTCTCCACTGCCTGTCCATGCTGTAGGAGCTAGGAACAGTGACTCAGTAAAGGACCCCTTTCTGTGGCTAGTTTGTTCAAAAGTCCTGACACAAAGTGCTGTAGAGCATTACCTTCACATGCGTAAGATCAAGTCATTAAAATTGTGCGCATACTCTTAAATTACATTTTAGAACAGGAAGAGTCCTATTGCCTGTCTCCTCACCCAATTTGTGTTTGCCTCATTATTTTCTGTTTTCATAATTCTAATTATTTTCTATTTTAAAAATGATTTATTGGTTTCACTGGAAAAGACACTGGTTTTGTTGGTATACAGATTTGGTATTCTTGATAGGGTCCAGGCTGTGCACTGACCACCTTTTCCTAGTACAGACTTGGTCTGTTGGGTTCCTCATTGCACTAGAATTGCTGCTGCTTCCCAAGGAGACTTGTTGGCACACTTTGTAAGCAACAGGTAATTCATAGAGGGTTTTTTATAACTTTTGCTTAAATAGTTATCTCTGATGATGCTATGATTTTGAAGTCATGCTATGAAAGGCTTATACATGCAACGACTAGAAAATAAGTGTGGATGAAACAATACTAAATTTTCCAGTGAAAATTTGGGCATTTGTTTCCTGCTTTTATGTCTCTGCTTTGAAAAGCTCTTTGTGAGCAAGCAGGCAGGTGATCTGCTCAGTCAGACCCAGGTTTAAACTCTGAGAGAAGTGACAAGCAGGAAGAAAGAGAGAAAACAGACGATAGAACATGTATCTGTCTTAACACACTTAAGAAGCGCTTGTGATGGTTTTGTTTGGATTTTTTTCCCTTTTTTTTTGCCCGATCTTCAAGCATCACCTGTCAAATAATTTAGAGGAATTCATTCTGTAACCCTTGTTGCCTCATGCAGCAGAATTCAGTGAGGATGTGACAGGTGTTTTGAAGTTGCACCACAAAGCACTTCTTGCTTCCCTGACTGAAAACACTGTCACTGCCAGACAACTATCAGAGATGGTAACTGATTTTGGGGCCCAGAACTGAAAAGAATATTATGTCCTATAGATACCTTTTCCAGGTTTTGATTCCAAATGTTCAGTGCTTCATTTTACTCATGGGGTGACTTTGTTGTGAAATGAAACATACATTTATATCTCTGCATTCTGATTGAGATCTTACTAGTTGCACTATACATCAGCTGTTAAATATAGTATCTACGATGACATTAAAAAAGAATCCATTGTATATGTTGAGGTTTATGAATCCTTCATTTCTGTCCTTTATATAACAAAGAAGGTGATCTATGCTGTCCAAAATGTAACTTGAAGTAATGCCAAAAAGTAAAAGGCAATGCCAAAATATATCTGGACACCTAAGATCAGGAGTGTTTTATTATGTCTTAGAAGTGTCTTGTTTCAATCCTCTTGGAAAAAATACCGAGAAGTGGGAGAAGAATCAGAATTTATTAATAGCCTGGTGGTGACTGGGTAGCTTTTTTTGGCATGTCATGGATGCAAAACAAGTTCTTCAGTGACTAATGTCTTTTAGCTCTCATTTAAAATGATCAATGGTTTTTTGCGTGATTGTCTATTGGAAGAACATTGAGGGGTGAAGTTTTGATCCTTTTGCTTTCCTTAGGTTCTTGTTCCTACCAGGAATTTGTATACAAGTTGGGAAAGTTGCTTACTTTTGTATAAACTAGTGGAGGATGGCTCTTGATGTTTGAAAGGAGTGTTGTAGTAAAGATGCTAGTTTAGTTGCTATTTGAGAGCTCTCAATGTAGCTTTTTTTTAAGTGTATTCCAATCAGATTCGACAGTGCCTCGAGCAACCTGGGCTAGTGTGGTGTCCCTGCCCATGGTAGGGGGGTTGGAACTAGATGATCTTAAGGTCCTTTCCAACCCCAACCATTCTATGATTCCATGGTTCTATGATATATATATGTGTGTGTGTATATATATATACACATATGCATACACTTATACGCGTATGCATACACTTACCTCTCACCATTGTAATAGATAAAAAGAAAGCTAACTGGGACTCTGCTGTTTAGAATTTAGTTTTGGTTGTGTAAGACTAAGTGGAAAGCAGAGACAGCTGCATTTTTGTGGCTTGTTTTATCTGGCATGATCTATGTCAGTGAGGAAAAGAACTGGTCCTGCACAGCCAGCTGTTGTTTCACCCTGTACCCTCCTCATTATTTTGCCGGCAGAAGTGTCTGTACAGCCACACAGTGAACCAAATCCGGAAACTGAGCACGACTACAACTGACCCACAAACAAAAGAAGACATTTTTAACCTTGGTCAATTCCCCATCCCAGGTCCTGGCATGACTACTGAATGCAAGACGCTACTCAGTAGTAGAGATCAGCCAGGAAAGAGCAAAAAATCTGTCAGAGCTTATTAACAGAAGAGAAATTTCTGGGTAGAGAATCTTTCTACAGTGACATTACAGCATTGTTTTCTCTCCTGTTTCCCAGGGTGTAGGACACCTTTAGCAACAAAAAAAGTCTAGTTAGATTTGTTTAGATGTTATTTATTTATTATTTACTTATATATTTAGTAAAAGTTTATTTGCCATCTCTTAGGGTATTTAAAAAGCAGCAAAGTTTCAGTCTTGGTGAAGAACTGTGATAGAAGCAGGAATAATAAGAGCTAGACATTCTACCTTGCTAGCACCAGTTTAATTTCATCAGAGGTGGACATATGGGAAGGTCTGGTGTGGTGTTTCACAGGAGTTTGTCATGTTGCTACCATGGTACATTTTTCCAATGCAGATGGGGTTCAAGACAGAGAATAGCTGCTGAGTCACTTAGTCTGGAATCTGTGAGATTTTTTCAAGTAAAATTTTGTGTGAAAGTAGAAACAGAACCATTAGAATTTAAATTCTGCTGACAACGTTTTGAGCTTATTCGTACTCTATAGGCCAAGCAGCCTGCTCTTTGAAGGGCTTGAAGATTATTAACCTACGTATGAGATGTTTTGCTGTGCAGCTTGGGTAAATGTATTTGAGGTGTTTTAAGATAGCTAGCCTAGCTCTTGCAAGCTGTGAAGCCATAGTGTGTGAAGTAAAACCTGATCAAGGAGCTAGGGATGAGCTTCATTATTTTACTGTGCTGGACTTTACAGTACTGTAGCTGTCAATACTGAATTAGCTACGTCAAGGCTAAGTTGAACATCTTTACCTGAACTGCAGGGACTCCAGCAGACATGCCCATTGTGCACTTCCAGCAACTATTAGAGAGACTGTAATGCAAAGGACTCATTAGAAGATAAACAACAATTCAGGTTCTGCTGTCAGCAAAACTTTATGGGATTCATGGGGGTTAGGGAAAGCATTGCAATTTGAGACGACAGTGCGCTGTCTGAAGTAGAGACTGTGGGTGGGAAGTTATGCTTGGCTTTTTAACTTTGTTACGCCCAAGAGGACAAAGAAACAAAGATCTAATAAGCCCAAAATGCAAGGTAGTCCTGGGCTTGATTTTACTTGAGCTATACCAGTGCCAAACACCTGAGAGTGAAATTCAAAACTGTAGATCTCACTGAGGAACATTGATTTCTACCCTTTATTTGCTGGGCAAAGATGTTCTCCTGCACGCTTAGGAGAGGAAGACTGAAGCTTTTGTGTAAAAAAGAAAAGTAAAGGAAAAGACCACTTTTCTTTGCTTTCTTAAGAGGAAGGAACTTCCTGGGCTGCTTGGAAAATCAGTGCCCTTTCACTTGACACTCTTCAGCTATACCTTGAGCAAGCTTGTCAGGTTGTTACGGAAGACAGCCTGACAGGAAACATATATATATGTATTATTATGTTCTACCATTACATATTTATCTATCCTGTATGTTTGGGCTTGCAGCAGAAAAATATTCCGTACCAACAATATCTGCATTTTGTTCTAGCTAATCCCTATAATCTTAATGAGATAACATTAGGGACATCTTAAAAATAAGTAATGTATAATTTCATATTAGTGTTCATTGCTTTCAAGGTCTATAAAGACATAAGTCTCTTCTGCTTGGGACAGCAGATATAAGAAAAACAAACAAATTATAAATGCTGGGTTGCATGTGTCCTGATTTCCTGTGCAGACCCAAAACGATGCAAATTATACAGCCAGCTCTGGTTATTGGTATTGACAGAAAGGTAGGGAATTTGCTCTTTCTCTGATGAGTTGTTCCTAACCTGTGGGCCTAAACTCATTAGCAATAATAGAGTCATTACCTTCAGTATTTTATTTTCCTTCATAGGAATCTAAATTCTCATCAAAGAAAAGATCATGAATGAGAGCAACTGCTTTATAAAATAAGATATTATAAAGGAAAGGAAACCGTATTTGAATGCCTAAGCTTTCAGCAGGCAAGCCCAATTAGCAATAAAGGAGCTTTGACTTTATGGGAAAACTATGATGGTAACTCTATTAGAATGAAAAAAGACTATTTTCAGTCTTTATCCCTTTAAAAATCTTATGGCCATTTGCATTTTTTTTTTTTTACTATTGGATTTCTAACCTATTCATCAAGAGACAGACACTTTACACATTAAATTATGCTTTTGTGTGTGTATGTTCAATAGGTCTTTTCATTCCTGTAAATCCGCTATTAGTCCTATTACAATGTTTGCTTATGTCTTTTCTGTCTCAGGAAGCTTCTTTCCATTCAAGTCTGCATGAAGCAACAACATTTCCTAATTTCATACAGTCCTAGTATATCACAGTAACCGACTGAGCAGTTCTTCAGCTGCTGAATTAGCTGTATGATTTCGTCAGTCCTTTGCCCATTGTACGTGCTCGGGCACTCAGTGCAGAGAAGTCCCAACTTTCCCATCACAGCAACCCTGTTAGGTGCTCCCCTCCCCCTTCTGCTTAGCAAACAGGCACATACCTAAAATGACTTTGGTGCTGATGGAGGTTCACTGTCTTAATTTTAAACCTGACATACCCAGTTAATGGCGTAATTCAGGCTTTGTAATCACACATCCTGTGTCCTGGGATAGAGGGCAAGGCTTTTAAAAAGTGGTGGGTTCTTTTTCCTCTTCTCTCCCCTCCACCGTCGTTGCAAAGAAGTGTCGTGTACTCATGAATCATTTATGTATGATTCTTTTTTCCAGTTAAGCTATGTCCTCAAGAGTTTGGAAATGCATACATTTAAATATATTTAAAGAATTTTAAAATTAACATAACATAAGCAAAGTCCCTTGAGAGGGACTGAAAGATTCTCTGTCTAAGAGAAACTACAGTTTAATAAAAGCACCAGGGGTCTATAATAGATTTTATGTCTGAAATGTAAAGTTTCAAACGTACTGTGCATCCCTGGAACTACCATATATCATCATTAAAACCGGGCAGATAATGAGAAATTATTTGTAAACAAGACTTAATTGGGTACACACTACTAAGTCATTCTTGTCTTAAAAGTTTTGTGAGAAGCAGGCAGTAAAAAAGAGACTGAATGAGCTTTAAAGCTTTAATTCTGTCAGCCAGGCTATTTCAAATGGAGAAAAAAGAATGAAAGCCTATGCCTTGTCAAACTCAAAACATGTCATTGTAATTCCTCAATTCATCACTTTGATATTCACCTTATATATAGAAGTGGAGTCTGGCTGAAATTAGCATCCCTTGTTTCAGTATCAGTAACAGCATTTTGTGCTATATTGGACAAGGTTTGTTCCACAAAACTCTTTGCTGGCCTTGAAGCTCAGGCACCAGCTGGACATTCAAACAACTAGTAGGGCAGCGTAAAGTTTACAGACTGCTCTAAAAGAATAGCATCTAGTCCTGTGCAGTTTGAAAGGCTGACATGAGGCATAGTGTATGAATCACAAAACTCCAATAAACCCTTTTGCAGCAGAATACAGCTTTTGAGTGATGTTTTAGGCAGCGGGGGGAAATACTGGCCTGAATTTAAATTTTGTGAAGTCAAAATAATTTTCAGTAGTTCTAGAAGGGCAGCATGCTTTAGTAAGATATTGGAACCGTTATAATAACAATGCACTTTTAGAGACAGCAGTAGGTAATAGAGTCTCTAGGGTAAACCAGGATAGGAGATAACGATCTGAGATTTGATGCTGCAGCTCACTCCAGGGAAACAGAATTTACTTAAGTTCCAAAAACTTCAGAACCAGGAGCTGTCTAATGTAGAGCATTAAAAAGAATGAACTCCAAATTTAGTTACTGTTTTTTTATTCTGCTAACCAATACTTTTGGCTTATGTCTAAAAACATTAATATTCCAGGAACAGAAGAGGCCTTTTCTGGAAAGCTGTTTCCTTAACTTCTGCCTCATTGTATCCTCTTTTGATAGTAAGTGGAGACAGCTTTCGAAAGTGCAATGATTGCCGTACTTAAACATGAAAAAAAGCATAATAAATTTATTTTCAGACAATTTGATAATCTAAGCGATTCTGTATGATGGTCAGGTGTCAGGTTTCACAATGTGCTATGAAATACAAAAGGACCAACGGCATTGTAACAAAACCAGATAAAATGATGGTATCACTTCCTGGAGTCATAAAATCATAGAATGGTTAGGGTTGGAAAGTAAAATCACACTGAACATGTCACCTCAGTATCGCAGTTTTCTGACTCTGATGTTCTGCTTGATCAGTGTGTGCTAAAAAGCAAACATCTGTTCTATATTGTCACTCTGATCCGTCAAGCAGTGGTGAAGCAAAGGTTTCCTTTCTCACACACTAGAATATAGTGAAAATAGCTGAGGGTACATTGTAAAGTGTGTTAGTAATTCTATTATAATTCTCATACTTTTGCAACTAGGTTTAGCCTTCAGTAAAGTACAGTGACATTTGTTGTGACAAAGCCATTGGGAACAGAATGTGAGAAAGTGCCATAATTAGTAGACTGTACTTTAGAAAATCAAGTTCAACTCTGATATCAACATTATGATTTTTAATGATGGTATTAATTACATTCTCCTGACAAGTATTTTAAACAAAAACACTGGACTTTGGTTCCATTATGTAAAACTGGTCACTCTAATAATAACACTTAGCATTTTAAAATGTTCCTAGTGCTTCCTATGTATCAAATAGTTAATGCAACATCCTTATGATTGCTATAGTAATCTTTTAGAACAGATAAAATCAGTTGAAAGACAAATGACTGCCCAAGGTCTTGCAATGAGGGTGTTGTAGAACTGGGAATTCAGTGCACCCTCAGTAAGTTTGCAGGTGACACCAAGTTGGGTATGAATGATGATCTGCTGGAGGATGGAAAGACTCTGCAGAGGGATCCAGACAGACCGTATCAATGGTCTGAGGCAAGTGTATGAGGTACAGCAAGGCAGAGTGCTGGGTCTTGCTCTTGGGTCACAACAACCCCATGGAATGCTATAGGCTGGAGGAAGAGTGGCTGGAAAGCTGCTTGTTGGAAAAGGACTTGGGGGTGAATATAAGCCAGCATTGTTCGCAGGTGGCCAAAAAGGTCAAGAACATCCTGGCTGGTATTAGAAATGTTGGGGACAGGAGGACTAGGGAAGTGATCATCCGCCTGTACTTAGCACTGGTGAGGTCACACCTCAAATCCTGTGTTCAGTTCTGGGCCCCTCACCACAAGAAAGACATTGAGGTTTTAGAGCAGGTCCAAAGAATGGCAACAGAGCTGGTGAAGGTTCTGGAGCACAAGTCTGATGAGGAACAGCTAAGGGAACTGGGAGTGTTTAGCCTGGGAAAAAGGAGGCCTTATGACTCTCTGCAACAACCTGAAAGGAGGATAGAGCAAGGTGGATGTTGGTCTCTTCTCCCCAGTAACAAGCAATAAGATGAAGGGAAATGGCCTTGAGTTGCAGCAGAAGATGTTTAGCTTGGAAATTAGGAAAAGTATCTTCACTGAAAGGGTTATCAAGCATTGGAACAGGCTGCCCAGGGAAAGGGTTAAGTCACCATCCCTGGAGGGATAGAAAAGATGTGTAGTTGTGGTGCTTAGGGACATGGTTTAGTGCGACTTGGCAGTCTTTGGTTAAGTTGATGATCTTAAAGGTCTTTTTCAACCTAAATGATTCTATTCCATGAATTGCAGCAAAACTGACTTAGCTAAGTTGGACATGGAACTTTGGTCTCTGTCCTTTCACAGAGTGAGAGAGGGGAATAAGGTTCATTCTGTTTCAGTTTAGGACCTGATATGGGTGCTTACACACAGTTCGCATGCCCTGGGGTTTCCCATCTGGCCTCCAGCTGCCTGTGCAGCAGGGCATGTTTCTCTTAGCTCCTCATTCTAATCTTAGGTCCCTAAATAAACTGCCCTAGGAGCCTGCCATGTGGCTGTCAGTTTCATCTGAGATGATAACTGTAAGGCTCTCTTTTATTAAGGCTCAATGCAAGGAGCAGAGTTGTGGGGGGAAATTTGTCTGACCTATTTTAAGTGTCTACCTTAGGATGAGAAGAATTGCACCCTGGAGTCTATTTAGCATTAACTCGTTCTCCATTGTCTGAAGCAGGCTGAGAAGGTTAGTTTTGGTGTGTTTACATTGGAGACATGTGTTGTTAATCATATGAATCTTGATAAATCTTGTTGAGTGTGACTGAGCACAGAGCAGCCTGGGGCAGCTGATCTATCACTTTGTTATTGGTTTCTTGGGACACCACTTCGCATTATATCTGAATTAAACTTCAAAATCCCTTCTGCATGCAAGCTGGTGTGCAAGGAGACTTACCACAGGATTCCACAGGTGCAGTATGTTCAGCTGCTCTGTAGGAAAATTGATTCCTTTTTTGGCCATTGTAGAAGAGGAACATTTTAAGCGTAGAACTCAGAATCAAGGTAGTTCTCCTGCATAAAGTTGGCAAGAACTTATAATCAGCTTAGCCCTATTTTCAGTCAGAATTTATCTATCTGTACCACTGATTAATATGGCTGTTGACTTAACCAATATTAACAGGCCTTGCTGAAGACATGTTATTACATTAGCAGTGATTAAAGATATATTCCAAGAAACAATGAGTCTCAGAACTATACTTGTTATTGAAATGTTGACAACATTGATATCAGGATTTTAATATCCTGCTTGACAATTAAAATTCTGCCTGGCAAAGATTTCCTCTAGGTCTGCTGTATGGGAGCCAGCTACCACTTCTGAGTTACTGAAGAGAATTATATACATGTACTGGTCAGCGAAAGATTGCCAGTAGTGCTTTTGTCTTGGTTGTGTTTCACAAAGATGATTCTAAAGTTACAAAGAGCAGCTGTCAGCTGAGAATAAAATTTCGGGCTCTCTAGTCTTTGAATCTTCCAGCTTGTCTTCAGTTTCAGGCTGACATGCTTTAAGGGTACTCTGTGCTGTCAGATTTTCACTTGACATGGGGGCTGGTTAGGCTAAGGGAAAAAGAGAATCTTTATAAAGAAAACAACATCAAAGAATGATGAGCTCCTTGCAGATGTCAGTGTGGTATGGCACGTTTTACATGAATTATTGGTGTTGTCAACTCTTCTGCTGCAGTGCGGAGAAGAATAGGCTTTGCTTCAGTTCTCTGCTCAATTCTTAATTTCCCTTAAAATAAATGAAACAAAACCCAGCTTATTAAAGAGGAGGCATTGTTTGGAGGCTGCCTACACTATTTCACTGTTTTTCTAATGTATTCCTTTCTTTTTTTCAGACTTTTTAACTAAAATACCTTTAGTGTGTCTTCCTAGGGAAAGAAGGATTGTAGTAACACACTGCATGTCTTTGCATGGATTTTTATGGATGTGTCTGTTGACTAATATCAATTCAGTGTAACAAAAAGGGGAAGTGCTCTGGGGAATTATAATTTCCTATATGGTTTAAGAAAATATACAGCCAGACTGAAAAGTCAGGCCTTGCTATACCCCTCTTGGAAGAAAGACTGCTGAGAGAATTCAGATGCCAAGGTAATGCAACAGAGAAAATAGTGGCTATCCTGTTTCTTGAAAACAAATAATTTGTTGCTCACAGTTTGTTAGCATATATGAATTTCGCTTCTGATATCTAACTTGAAACATCTACAAAGTTCCTTTACGATCAATGAAAACAAAATGCAAACTGCAGCTTGTTTTGAATGGCTTTTTTAGGATAAGAGTGATTTTTAATAATGGTCTTACCAAGAGTTTCTAGGAAGCTGATGCCTCCAGCAGTCGGACTGAAAGGACACAGGTATGCCACAGGCTTTTCCATATCTGCCAGGGATATCTCTCATGTTCTAGGGCATGTCACATGGCACTAAATGCCTAAAACAGCCTGTGCTTGGGCACCTAAGACAAGCCCTACCAGTTCTATACTCTGCTTCTTGGGATTGTATGCATTCTCTTATGCCAGTTTCACAGTGCTATGACAGGAGAAAATGCTGGACAGCAGTGTTGTCTGGTGTGCTCAGCACTAACTGGGTTCACCCTTAATTGTGCCACCTAACGTTGCTCCCCACTATCTTCTTCTACCTGGATTCACTGCTAGCTGCTTGTGGAGCCCTGAATGTAGGCAGACCCATGTTTGTCAGCTGCGGCAGAAAGGAGCAGCTCACAAACAGAATTGTTCCCCCACCAACCACAGTGTTATTCACCTGGAGATACAGCTGCATCTTCCACCCCAAAAAGGCACACTAATCACTGGTTAGGTGGGTGTTTTCCCCCTAATTTTATTGTAACTACTATACATACACGCATATATATATCAGAGCCAGAAAAATAGGCCAGTGTAGCTCTTCTGTCACCAGGCAAGAGAAAAAGTCTTGGGTTTTGTCTCCTCACTGAAACTTGCACAGAATATGAATGCTCTGTTCTGTCTGAAACGCAGTCCATGCCGAGAAATAAGTAATTCCCATTGGTTTCCAACTGGTTTCAGTGCAAGTTGGACACGCAGACAGAAATCAGATTCCCAAGTACCTTCATGAATGAGCAATTTATTTCCTATTCTTGCAAGACCAAGGGAGAAAGGAGAGAAGGAGAGTGGAAAAAAGAGAATAAGTTACAATTATTATGTTAGGGTTTTCTTGTAACATTAACTTACTCCCTTAGTTGTTTTGCAGGTTATTTTGAAATTTATTTTGAGGCATTTCAGTCTCTGCATACAGAAAATGTCATTCTAAGTGGCTAGTGTGAGTTGTATTATTCTAGTCACAGATGGGAAAGGCAGTATACAAAAAGCCGTGCCTGTCATTATTTAAATCTTAATGTCAGGTTTCTAGGGATTTATGAGTGGTTGAGTTTAATCTTGAAACAGGAAGTTCTAATGTTCTGCATGCAGATGTTATAGGTACTTTATAAAGATAAATAATTCTAATAGATTGCCAAACTGGGGCTTTATAGAACAGTTCTGCCATTATTGTTCAGAATGACATTGCATAATTACATAATTTTGAATTCAGATGGACATAGTCTTCTTTATGCTTCGATAATAGCATATTAAATAGGTGTATTGTAGACTATTAATTCTTCCACAAAAAAAAGGCTTATAGCTTTATCTAGTGGTTTTTATGTCAAGCTGAAAATGAATGGGTAAAACTTGAAAGTGGTAAAGGCGAATGTTCATAATTATGCAAATACAACCTTGCAGTGAAAGGAGGAGTTTTTGGTCTCTGGTGGGGTCTGGTAAGATTTTATGTAGCAGAGGTTTGAATGATTGTGTAGATAAATGATAATGACCTCCACACTTCAGTATTTAAATCTGCAGCTCATCCATTTTGTCAGGATTCTTTGGGTGGATTGAGGACTCTTTTCAAACCTTTGCTTAGAGGTCAGAAAGTTGAACATGTGATTGAGTCAAGGTGTCCCACTGGGCTACAGAAAGGCCAGGTTTCTGTGGCTGACAGCACACAGAAACCAGTATGCCTATCACCACATCCATCTGCCTTTGATGCTTTGGGTCTATTAATTTTGTATTATTTATAGCTTCATGAAGAAAGGAGCTTGCTTTATCATGAATCTGAAAGGAGTTCTGAACTCTTGATCTGTAATAAAAACAGTTAAACTGCGTTGTCATAATATCTTCTTGCTCAGGGTCTAGTGTGAAAATATATGTAGGCTATGTATATGTAAAATTATTGATGTACATGTTGATAATTTTATGTATCACAGTCTTGCTTGGATAGACTATGTGTTGTGATGTAGGCAGCCTGGAAGGCTTTCTCTTTGCTATGTCATTATAAAATTAAAATTTATTGTCGTCATTAAGGGCAGATTTTAATTTTTAAGTGGTTAGTGTATGTGAACATACGTTATTGCAAAAGGTTCAATGGCCACTCACACAGCAGACACAACCAGAGTTTTGAGGGAGACTGACAGAAACGGTGTATCTAGGGAAGAGTTAGTGAACTCAGTTTAAAGCAGTCAACATATAAGATTCTCCCAGTGGACTTTATTAAATATTTTGATAATAAGTTGGGATTAACACTTCCACTTTATTGCAAAAAGAACACAGAGGATCAGATTCCTTGGGCTGCTCTGGCAGCTTTGCACTGTGTCAGCAACACAAAGTAATAACAAAGCTGATTTAACTGGCCTGCTAAACCTGGTTTACAGCTGCTTCACGTCACTGGAGTGGTACAAAGCAGCCGACATACAGCAGTGAATCTGGCTCTACATGATTAGGAGTCTGCTCCTGGTGCTAGTAGCAGCGAGATGGTTGTAAATGACCCCATGTCGTGGTTTAAGCGGACACCCCAGTGTGAACTGTGTGAGTGTTTGGTACTGTTAAGTTTGGACTGCTGGCAAGGAAAAGTTGCTAGATTTTATTCTCTAATGAGTGCATGGCTAAGAGCCCTTTCTGGATTAGTGTTTCTCATATGTTTTCCTCTGAAGCAAAGAAAGGTGTCAAAAGGCAGAGAAAAGCTTTTCTGGTGCTAGAGCAGAACTGACTTGCTAGTGAAACTTAAGGTCATTTTTTTCTCCTAATGTTTCTTATGATGTCC
Source organism: Myiopsitta monachus (assembly GCA_017639245.1). Classification (NCBI taxonomy): domain Eukaryota; kingdom Metazoa; phylum Chordata; class Aves; order Psittaciformes; family Psittacidae; genus Myiopsitta; species Myiopsitta monachus. The sequence goes on from CM029919.1 coordinate 27,801,028, forward strand.
TGTCCAGTGTACCTCTGCTTCACAGAGCTCTTTCCTAGGAAACCCTTTGGACCAAATTTCTCTTAAGATGGAGCATTCTTCAATAAGAGGTGAAAGCCTCTGTCTCTTGTGCCCCTGTCTTCTTTTCATGGCTTCTCTAGTCTGATGTGGCTGACACAGCATCATTGTGTGTATCAACCCTTACCAAAGTGCTGTTTTGTTCTGTGTCCTTAAATCATACTCTGAAGCTGTGCGTGAGCTGGGGCAAATTCCTGCATTTGACTTGTGACAAGGACAGGTCACCTTGTATGCCTTCACTTGGTGTTTCTTCTGGAAATATTTGCTTCCTGATACAAAACTATGCAGTCTGTGTTTGTGAATTCTTGTGCAGTGAACATGTCCTCCTTACACGCTGGACAAATCCTTTAAGTTCCTGATGCTGAACTTCACTCATGCCTTTGTCAAATTGCTGCTTTGTGTACCGAGGAGAAAATATTAAACAGTGGCTTTCATAAGCTTCCATTCAGTTGGAGGATTCTGATGGTTGGAGGCTAAGCCCCAGGCTGAAGGACGCTCATTACACCTCGTTTGAAAATCTCTTGCAGGGATCTGCTGTCCCAGAATGTGCATTTGTTTGTTTAGAGATTGAACAGAATGCAATGAATTTAACATCCACAAATGTTGTCAGCCTTCAGGTATTTGCATATTCACTAATGAAGTAGCTAAAAAGTCACCTTGGCTCTAAGACTCTAAGATCTTTAGACTGAGCAGTGACTGCTTCAACTAAACTGAACTAAAATGAAGAGAGAAGGCACTGGAAAACTACTTGGGGCCTTGTTTCTGTTCCTTCAAAACTCCCATTCATCAAATTGCACAGCATCTTGCTGGCCTCCTCACTAAGCTGGGGTAACTGGGAAATGTCAGTGTTTAAAATTGCCTTTTCTCACCTCCAGCTTCTCAAGAAACAGCCCTTCTTTTTGAGCAAAGAGCTCTCCACAGCAAGTACTGAATGAGCACATTTGTCACAGCGAGCCATTTGTCAGCTCCAGTTGGGATTACTGTGTAATGCTCTTCCTGCTGGTACACAATATGGCTCAGGCTACCACATACTCCAGTTCCCATAGTGATCGCTGGACTCCTGGTGACTGTTTAGTGTCCTGGTTCATTCTTCAGCGCTACTGGTGCAGCAATCCTCGGTTATTTTAAAAAGTCTTTTCCAGTTTGAATGTTCAACTGTCGTAGCAGACCTAGAAATAAGGAGAAGGTTTATAAGCACCTGGATCGAAGTTTTCTCTGTTGGAAAAAAAAAATAAAAATAGGCGTGAAACCAAATTTTAGAGCAGAATAGAAGAATTGAGTGTCCTACTGTTCTCTAGAGGTGGCTGCAAAACGTTCCTCTCTCTAACATGGTGAGAATGATCCTCTCAGCGTTGGCAGCCTTTTTTATCCCAAGCCCACTCAAACAAGAAACGAAAGAAAATACGGCAAGCAAAAAAAACCCCAACACAAAGACCAACATACAAGGATATTACTAACAGCATTTTGACAATGGAAACAGGAGAATTGTTGAATATTGCAAAAAGTCTTCTGGATACCTTAGACATAGATACAGAGTGCAAAATAGATACAGTGGTGGATGCGCAGCAATACAGCACAATAGGTTAGTAATTCTGGTGTCTGTTTTGTATCTGTCCTGTAATGCTCTCTCCTGCCTGCCTGTCGCATAGGATGTTTTTGTGCGTACATACATGTGTAAGAAAGAAAGAGAAACAGTAACGCGAGGCACCAAATATCTCATATTAAAACAAGTTTGCTGACAAGGCAAAGAAATGTGTGAGAATTCCCTCAGCAAATATTTAGTATGTTCCAGTTTACACCAGAGGACAGCTGGCACACAGATGGCTTGGGATCGGAGGAGTACAAAGCTGCTTTAAGCCACGCATGCTTTCCCTTGTGAGTTGGCGTGTGCACATTGTAGCTGTAAGCAAGTTTTCTCCTGCCATCCCAGTCCGGAGGGGTTGGACAAGGCAGATCATGAGGAAGAGATTGAATTATTCCCTAATAGACTTTTTGACTCTCTTGGTTAATTACATCAGGCCTTGAAGTACAGTATCATCTTGGAAAGTTGGCTTGGGCTATCAAGCATTTCAGAATAGCTTTGTCTTCTGCATGCTGTGTTTTTGAAGTAGGTTGGAATGGAAATTATTTTTCTTACTATATTTCTTTCTAAAAATCCAAAATGCAAAATGAATATGTCAGATGAAGGGTCCTAGCTAAATAAAACTGGCACCAGTCCGATTCCTCAAAGATTCTTCAAAAAGAAGGGATTGTTCTTATTTTCCTTGTCTTGCATTGCACAGGAGTCTTTGTGTATCGAGATTCCTCCTAGAGACCAGTAATCATGAGAAACTGCAATGGGAGGGAGCAGATTTCCACATCCTATGTATATGCCAATGATCAATAAGACAAAATAGTTCTCTCTGTCTTAGGTTTTTCTGCAGGACATGATTACCTGACGCATACTAAAATTTGTAAGACAGTGTGTCCTTACCTGAGAATGAGTGTCCTGCCTGGTTCTTTGTGCTTTCTTCATATCATCTTTGCACATCCTGGCTCTAAGTATAAAATACCTGAAGTATCATTTTCCAATACTTAAAAAATATGGACGCAATGGCACTTGCAATGGATAACTGCTGATACTTTTCAGAAAATCTTGTCTTATTGAACAGCACGTTGCTGACATATACAAGGAACCCTGAAAAAAATCCCTAGCCTTTGTCTGAAATTCATATTTTGTTCCAGAACAGGTAGAGCTGCTGCTGTGGAAAACAGATTATATAGGATGTTTCACAAAGTTATTATCCAAGCTAAAAAAGAATGATTTTTCACACTGTTGTTTGGTTGTTTTGTGGCTTTTTTTCCCCAAAGATGTGTGATTTATGCTTTGTAAGAGAAAATTTTTCTCTGATCTTAATTCTGTTTATAGTGAGTCAGGCACCATACCAGAAAGTAAAAGTTATTTTGCTGGAAAATTTGTGGAGAATGCATGTCATCTGTGGAATTAATTCAATGCATCTCTCTTAATTAAGGAAAATAATAATAAACTCATATTTGTGTTCCTGTGTTTCATTTTTAAGTATTTAAGAGTTTTGCTCATATTATTCTTAGTTATCAAAGTGTACTGGAGTGACAATTCACTTTACAAGTGTCGTTTAGTGAGTGTACTGGAGCAGACTTTGGAGTGATTCTTATCCACTACTTTGTGCTTTGGAGCAGCCTTTTTGGTTCATATCTTTACAGGATATCTCCAAGGTCATAAACCATTTGCTATTTAGAGAGCTAAGGACATATTTGCATGTATTTTTATGACAATTCTGTGTGAAATCATGGTAAATATATTTGCTGATGCAGGCAGAAATAACATGTCATATAAACAGAGCCCTAGTACTACCTGGCTTAAAGTATGTGTGCGCTATTTGAATAATGTATCTCTACTACATGTACAGTTTTAACAGTGTACAGTACAACAGGAGTCTCTTGGCTGGTTAGAGTGGTTGTGGTGACTGAAACATAAAGAACTGAACATAGAGCAGCTATTCTTCTTACCTTGTAAAAATTTAACCAAAAAGAAAAAAATCTGTCAGGCTGCAGATTGAGAAGACGCGGCTATATATTACCAAAATCACAACAAGCTTTCTTCCACTGCTGTCTGGAATAAGTTTGGAAATGGAGATAGTTTACCTCTTCCTCTTGTGCCCCTACAATTTTAAAAGCAACTGCAGTTTTTGATTTATATTTCACCTTCCATTACGAAAGACAGAAGCCTATCTCTTACTTTTTTTTTCTCTGCTTCTGAATCTATAAAATCATCTATGAATACAAGATATTAGAAATGTTTGGATCACTGATTAATTTAGTCTCTATCTCTCTGCCAGAATTTTGCCAAAAGATAGAGGACTGTGGATGTGAGGTTACTTTAAAACAACCCTGGAGAAACTGAAGTGTTAAACTTGAGTTGCAATAAGTGTTTAAATTTCAGTGTAGAAGTGCTCTTGCCTAAGTTTAGATGTCTGTATTAGAGATATATGTTTGTGCTTGTGATCAGTGGAGAATAATGAGCATTTCTGAGGTGTGTTTCAACTGATCCGTTTTAGATTACTTAGGGTCTTAAATCTTTTGGTGCAATGAATTTCAATGTAAATGTAGTTGCTCACTGACACAAAAAGGAGTCTGACCTGCAGGTCTTAAGTAAATGCCAGACATTTACATCGAACACATTTATGTTTGAGGGAAGAAGTCCCACTCTGCCTCACCTGTTTTTGTTCACTTCTGAATTCCCATCCTGCTGCATACTTCTATGTTATATTGCACTAATTATGTCTTTTGCGTTTAAGCCAGCTTTGTAGTGGGAATACTTGTCATGCTTTAGGGAAGGCTGAACATGAAGCTAAAATTCCGGGTTTGATTGTCCTGAGTGATATACAGCCTTTTTAAAAATACTGTCATGGAAAAGATATTTCCTCAAAGAGATTTCTTCAGAAATATAGTTATATGTATAAAATTGGCATTTAAACATTTGGGAAGCAAAATGTAAAGCTGTGGTTGTTTATACCTATGGGCTGTTTACCTTAGAATTGATAACACTGATTTCTCACAGGGTATGCATAACAAACTCATAGCAGCAATTTCCAAGGAAGTATCCCTTCAAAAAAGGTTTAGCCTGTAGGCTGAAACATAATAACTGACTTCCAAAGTGTGGTAATCAGATATGGGCATGTTAATGTAGAATATTCCCTTTACTGTGACATCACTTGAAATGTTCACTTTCGCTTCATTAAACTTGGCAGACTGTTCACTGCGATGGTTTAATGAGCCAGTGAGTATTTAATTGTGGTCTACTGTCAAAGCATGTGTGATGAAGTCTACACAAATTAATGGCCATATACAACCTCTGAAGAAGAATATTAATAATTATTACCAAAACTTTTGTAGGGGCAAATATGGAAAACCTGAATCTATTTTAGAGAAGTCTGAAAGTGAAATTCCTTATATGTTCACTCCCTCATAAGCAACGTACTAATTCCTCTGCCACGTTTCAAAATGAAATGTTCAGAAAAATTTACCTAGGTGCACCACTAATATCTTCCATTTCTGAAAACACTGAATCCTATGGAAACAATTCCAGCTGTGTAGCTTTGGCCTCCTCTTTTCCCAAACAGTTTTCCTTCCTGGTTTTGGAATGGACCTAGTACAGGCCAGGGACATTTCTCAGCAGGCAGTTTGCATGGGGTTATCTTATTTTGGAAGTTAGGAATGTTTGGAGGCATGGATATGGGCTGTTCCATGCCACCTGACCTCAGGGCCAGGTGACGATCATGAGCACATCTAGTTTACTTACAGAGGCATCACTAGTGGCTTAGAGAAAGATGGTGTGTCTGAGAAGAAACATGATCCGGTTCTGGGGCTCTCTGCTGATATCATCTTGGACTCTTGTCATCTTGTGAGTGGTTTCTGCATTTTACATTAAAGGGTTGTTAAACTATACCGGTAGAAGCTGTGACCACAATGCAGATATGTCAATCCTGATTAAATTACATGAACTCTGAGTTATAAAGTCAAATCCTTATTTGCCATTGCTTCCTCTTCTGATCCTGTAAATTTTCATTTTCAGCTCAGTATGCATGCGCAACAGGATCTGCATTCCCATTCATAAATGTTTAGAATTGACAGTTTATTTACCTCCTGGGAAGTGGTAAATGCCTGGACAGCATGAAATGCAAGTTCTTGTCTCTTTAGGCAGAGAAGCTTTATTAACCCTTGCTTCCAACTGCCAATATGAGCACAGGAGCAAGTAAGAGCTTATATGAAAGCAACAAGTGGCATATCCTTCTTTATGTCATCTTAAAGAAAAGTAGAGAACACCATTACAGTTTTGTGGTACTGATATCTTTTTGTGTGGAGAGGGTGTGCTCTGAAAATATCTGCTAGACCCCTTATCAAAAGGACTTAAGCAGGGAGATGACTGTCATCAGAATCAAACCAGGTTTGGACAATTAAGTTAGCTGCTGTGCTCTACAGGCTTGCTGGTTTGCACAAAGTTACAAGCATAGCCAGGTGGCTGGGGAACTATTTTGTCAGGTCCATGTGATTTTTAGGGTGACTGTTTGAGCACAGATGCTTATGCTGGTTATGTCTTTAGCTCTTTGTTCTTAAGTACTTCCCCAGCTTACTCCTGCCAAAGAAAAAGCAGTAGCCCACACATGTACCTCTATGTCCAGAATGGCATGGTCTCTGTCTTGCACATGACACAGCCTGTGGTGTGTACTGTCATGACTGGAAGACTGTATAGTAATGCTGTAAGCCATGAAGCTAGCCAGTATTTGAAATGTTAGAATCTTAAAATGTAAGGTGGCTGCATTTATATCTAGTATTCAATGGAATCAGATTCTAAACATTTACTTAGGCTTTTGCTAATAGAAATGGTTGCCTGGCTCTTTTTAGGATTTTACCTTTCAAAATCTTGGCTACAGTCCTAAATGCATGTGAAAGAATAAACTGAGCCTTCTAAACATGGCAATCAGCCATTACTCATTGCTGGAAGCCCATGCAGCAAAAGCAGTGCCAAGAGCAGAGCTATGAAGCAGTTCAGTTCAGTAGCAGTCATCACCTGCAGCTGCTTGTCAACTTGTTGATTCTAATGTGATAATGAGAAATGCATTGGTCTCGACATTAAATGCTTGTGTAGGCATCCAGAGAGAGGATGTTTTGGGTGCTTTGGGATCAGAAAATAGAGATGAAGGATGGAAGCTTGTGTTCTTTGTGCTTAGGGATTACTTCAGTGAAGTGTGAGGAACTGACAAGGTAATGGTTGGGTAACAAATGTAATGAGTCCATTTGGTATTACTGAGCTGCACAGGCTAACAAAATTAACATTTTCTTTTGAGAGAGGGATATGGCTTCAAAAGACTGTTGAAGTATCACTTTTTGTCATGCAGACTGAGTTGTGTGGTTGAGACGGAAGTTTTATAACCCAGATCTAGCACACTGCCCCTAGAAAAATATGAAGCATGAGGGGACCTGTTCGAGTCCTTTTGATTTAAACCACCATCTGATCAACTAAGATGAAATGATAGAACAATGTGGGCACAAGGCACCCAATTTAGGTTTTTTCTTCCAACAGAACATTTCTCTGTATTTTGTATTTCTGTAAGTCACACCACTATGTGGTGAAGTTTTCTTTGTGAATTAATAAAAGAATTTAAACAAGTTCTGTCAATGTAGGGTGTTAATAATGAAAATGAATGAAAATTATACTTTTGGTCAGAAAGCTCTGATTTATTTTAAGACAATTAAAGTGTAACATCTAAATGCACCTATTAGCACTTCTGGATTTAGTTTAAAAGGATCTGGAGAATATAATAATTTTCCAAGTTTCATTTTTACATTCTTACAGTCAAGAATAGCTGGTACTGCATTATTTCTTCAGGATGGTGAAAAACCTTGACCATTTTTGCTGTGAGATTTCCAAAGATCATGCCACAAAGAGCAAGAAATCTTATAAGAATTACTAAACAGATTTCAAGCACAAATATTATGGACTGGATTCACTCTCACAAACATGACTAGAATTAACACACTCTTATGTGGCTGCTACCTACTTCTGATAAAATTCCTGGTAAGAAAATTTCTGACATTTACATTTTAAGACTTCTCAAAATGCTGTCTCTCTAGACACCCATATACACACGCTTTTAGTCTCTTTATTGTGCACCAAATAGCTTTCTTTTTAAATCCTCAAGCCAATTCTCCTCTGAAAGCCACAGCTGTAGCTTGTTAGCAACATCTTGAAAAGACATGGTTACTAAACACTATTTACTCTGTCTAGTCTATCCTTATTGTATTGAATTTAATTGCTCTGGGTTTATACTAAGTAATTAAGAAAAAATAAAATGATTTAAAATTTTGTTTATTTTATGGATGTTCTATGAATTTGCAAAATTATTAATAGATACAGCAGATACTGTAGATACTGGGGTTTAGATGTTTTGTAGCCGGCTTATTAGTACCCATAACATAATTATTACTGTATTGTTTCTGGAGGTGTTCACAGTATCCTGTTAGTTTGCAGGCAGAGTAAGAAATGCAGCAGTTTCAGCCACAGCCCTTGAAAATCTTTTGGGCTCAGGATGTTGCTAACAAGCTACAAGCCTGGCTGATAGAAGAAAGGAAAAAAAAAAAAGCATGTTTGATATTTGATGTGAGACAGAATCCAAAGCTAACAGGAAGTTTATTGGCTTCTGTTCACATAGGTTCGTACTCTGGCATTTCTGAATGCACTTGGGATTTAAAAAAATCTATTCATGCAAACAAAAAATTGCATTGGATCCATAGAGTTGTTTTTTCAGACGTGCTTTCAGGATCCTTGAAGCCTTTCATCTGCATTCATGGGAAAATTGAGCCAACTTTGACATGTGGCTTTCAAAGTACTGGGTGAGCCTGAGCTTACATTCTGGAACCTGATACAAGAGCTGCAGTGCTATGAAAACTGGCTTAGGACTAATCACAGCATATAATGTTAAGCATGGTTTGAAGCCAAGGTATGCTGCACTTGATTTCATTAACAAAGTCTTTTAATTATTTTGTTTCCTTTTTTTTTTTTTCTTTTTTTGGGTTTTTGTGTTTAGAAGTAGGAGATGCACTAAAAACTCAATGGGCTAAATGGGGCGTCTCAAAATAACCGAACTTATCAGTTGTCTGAAACAGGACACAAATAGTCAATGTTTGACGTATACCAGCCTGGAACTAGGTAATGTTTTTGTATACACTGGCTGCTACCAATAGACAAGGGAGAAAAAAATTACACCACAGCAAAATAAAAAGGAGATTTAAACGTAAGAAAATGTGAAGGACAGCAGTTTCTTAACTGCACTGTAGATATTCAGTCTATCTCCAATCCCTGTTAATTCACCCTAAATCAAGCACTAAACATATGGTATGTGCAGATGGCTCATGCAGCTGCTCATGCCTAGAATCCAGGTGGGTGTTTCTCCACAGTTTTATCATATTTAGGTTCAAAATTGTGTTCCAACTTTTAATGAGGAAGTTTATGAGAATGCAGTAAAAAAAAATGTCTTGAGTCAAGAATACTGGGGAATAGACAGTATCCTCATTTGGATTTAACTTGTATTGTTCTTAGGTGTCTGGCCCTTGAACTGAAATAAGGATCCTCGATAGGCATTTTTCTCAATGGGTATTTCAGCATACTATTCAGGCTCTTGCACATTTGCTTACTTGCACATCCTGTACACAGGTGCTGAGATTCCTATACCAGCTCACCACCACACATAGTGTTAAAGATACTGTTCGCTAAGGCACTGTGGTCTTTGACTGGCGGCCTCAGAAACACAATTATATTAAATATATTGTCTGACATTATTGTAATTGAAATAAAATTGTAAGGTTTACTGACTGTGAGACCACATCTTGCTTAATCATGTAAGTCAAGGTTAGACAATATGTTGCTGATAACTGCAGCCCCTAATTCAATCCCAGATCTGTGCCTACCTTTTCCATGGGGTGGATATTGAAATCTTTGCTCCTCTTTGAAGCAAAATTAATGTAGACTAAAATTCAGTTCATGATTTTCCTGGATCTGCAGAGGATTAGTAGAAAGAGGATAAACCACAAGAAAGAGAAGATATTGCTAGTATAAATAAAAGAACTTTTGTTAAAAGCGATGGAGTTATCCACCAGTTGAGGATCTCTCTGTTTCATTTAATCTTTTACTCAGATCATTCAGGTTGTGATTTTGTTTACCTCTGTTTAAATAGGCTCATCTCCACTGCAATTTTAAATTGAAAACTGAAGATGGAACTCAAGGTCTGGGTTTTTGTTAATTAAATATAAGTCCTTTTAGATGAAATCACTTCTAGATATGGTTCCTTTCTGCTCTTCAGTATAATTAAATTGTCTCAATCTAAAATATTGGATGTATTTCTTTCAGAGTAAACATTTTGTTTATCCCCTTCAAAATAAAACACTTCTCTAAGGAAAAGATGAAAAGGTTACTTTCTACTGATGTGGCTACAGTGTAATTGAGGTGATTCCTAGACTCTGTGTAAGGCTGGTAATTTCCCTGCCTGGAAGTTTTCATGTAAATGCATTGTCATTGCCTATTAAAAAAAAAAAAGCATCCCCAGTCTAACCTAGTTCAGTTCTATTTAGTCAGGAGCTCATGGGAATATGTGATACAGGAAATCTTCCAAACCTGGAGCTGTTAGTTATGGAAGAAGTGAAAGGTACAGGGTACTACTTTCACTGAAATATTTTGCTGCAGTGTAATAGAATCCAGGTTCTACTGGGAATATAAGACTATAGATCGTAAGTGGGTTGTTAAATTGGAAAATAGAAGGTTTGTTGGTTAATTTTTAGAATAATGTAATGTGCCTTGCTGCAATGTTAATCACAAAAATTTATCTTAAATATTGCCATTATTGGTTTACTTTTTTTTAAGTTGAATCAACTGGTTTTAGGAATTTGACTATAAAAATGCCCAGGCTAGGAATCTGCAGTGTGTAGAAGGCATTAGAGGCTTGTGTGAACGAAGCATTTATGTACCCATAGTGATAGGAAAGGATACTAAATTTATTTACAGTGTTATAGCACTAGAATTATTTTTGATTCTTGCTTGCTCAATTTCCAATATACATTTTAGAATTCTTGAAGGGATAACTTTCGGTACAAGATTACACCTCAGTGTCTAACATGGTATCTGAAAAACATTGACATTTTTCATCTGCACTATGCAGATTTGAGGAGAAAAAATTGTAAGAGTATTAGTTCAGAGGATCATAAATATATCCATGTGATAGTGCTTTAAGTGTATGTTGATGAAGCACCTATGCATACTGAGTTCCAGGACAAAAAATCTCAAAACATATCAATACTGAACTTGAAATAAAAGCCTCATCTAGAAAGCAGGTTCAGTTCTTTTTGAGCCTTTGAGAGAGCTTGGCTGATTGCTCCTCATTATATTTGCCTTTCTATATATCTGCTTTTGGGCTATTTCCAAACAACTGGAAGCATAAAATATAAGAATACCCCATCTCCCGAAGTTTTCAGGCCAAGTTACTCACTTCAGAGTATAACAGGGCTCTGACTTGATTTTTAAGATGAGTAATAGTTCAGATGAGCAAACCAATTTTTGTGTGCCTATACAAACTGAATTTCAGCTTAATTTAGGGCTCTAAACACATTGATTCGTACAGAGTATGGACAGAATATAAAGTGGGGATTCTACAAAAGCCTCGGGAATCAGTGACTCAGGGTATACTAGTGGATTTAGACTAGCTTTTTAGCAGCTCTGATTTAAAAATCAAAACCAAATAAAATTGATATTATTTTTTAATTTTCTCTGTGGTGCCTAGTCATATTCTTTAAATTAATGGAGGTTTAAAAACACTATGCAAGGCTTCATATCTTTTAGATTTACTTCCCAGGAAGCTTCAGTTACTGAGCTGAGGTGGCAGTGAATGGCTCAGCATTTTATTTTTATGGTCAGTGAATGAAGGCTGCGGAAACTTTGCAAATAGGAGTACATGACAAGAGGCTGCAGAGGGACTATCAGCACTAGTGCCAAAGCTTGAATGTCATGCGCTTGCATAAAAGCAAGTGCTTGTGCTTGCAAGTGCTGTTGTTGGCTACAGAGGAATTTCCAGTCCCATCTGAAGTTCATGCGGAGCCTGGCAGTAGAGTAACAAAGTAACCTTGTAGCAAAAGAGTTAATCACCCTCGGGACAATGAAGTGTAAACAAAGAAATGCTCTTAAAAATTATGATTGAAGCCTGTGGTGTTTTAATGACTTGGCAGCTAGTGCAGTATATAAAGCTATCGCTTTATAAACAAACAGAAACCAATATCAATGTGTCTCTTGGGTTGGCAAGTAAATATAATCACTCAGATTAAGCCCTTCGTTTTAATACAGATCACAAGGCTGCATAATAACTTATACTTAGAAGCATAGAATTGTTTAGGTTGGAAAAGACCTTGAAGATGATCGAGTCCAAATATTAACCTAACACTGCCGAGCCCACCGCTAAACCATGTCCCAAAATGCCACATCTTTTAAACCCCTCCAGGGATGATGGCTCAACCACTTCCCTGGGCAGCCTGTTCCAATGCTCGGTAACCCTTTCAGTGAAGAATTTTTTTCCAATATCCTATTCAACTCCAGCTGCAGTGCCGCTGTGGTGGAGCAATTTGTTGGGTCACTTTGCCGTAGAGTTAGTGAGCAGATAGGATGTCCTCCATACAGAAAACAGTGTTATGTTCTCTACTTTATTAGCTACTTCAAATTCTTTAACGGCTGGAAAAGTATTAGGAAACAAGGAGAGGCATATTAAACAGGGACACACACTGGAGTGATGGGTAATGCTGTTGAATTGCCATGAGAGAGACAAATTTGGTGATTCAATAAAATTTGAGGTTGCCTCCTATAAAAGACACATGAGCAAATAAGAGTACTGTTTTATAGAGTAGGCTATGAATTCTGAATACACAGACATGCACTTATCTGTTGATTTCACCAGTAGAGTTAATTTTAGATCCTGTGACTGGGTGATGAGGGAAAAGGGAAAGAATTTCAGTGAGTTCAGAGGAAAGGTTTTATGCTTGGCATAAAATGCCAAATCCCTCATCCTGCGTTTGAATTGGACATGCCTTGCGCCAAAGCAGAAGCTGTGTCATTGTAGGTTTCTAAGCACAACAAAGCTCAAGAAAGGACACTAGGGTAAGAGGGAAAGGAAAACAGGAAAAGGAAAGGGAAAAAATAAGTTAGCATGTGTATTAAAAGAGAAGGAAATTATCTGGAGGTAACGTCCTGTGGCAAAATTGTATGGCATTGAATATGAACGAGCCAACAGTATTTTCCATAAACGTAATAGAGATCTGAAGGAATTACAAAAGATACTTAACTGAATGATTTATTTCTTTTACAGTCTTTCAAGACTTGCATATGATTCTTTAGCAGCAACATCAGACCAAGACCTATCAAGTTCATGTGATTAAGGTGTTCTTATTTCTGAATCATGTGGAAGAGAATAATCGGCATGATGTCTGGCCACCTTTGATTCCTTAGCTCAGCAAGCCAGTGCACGCTAAAAAGGTTGCTTACTTGGAGGCAGCACTCACCATGAGTTCAGAGCAGGGTTTGGACCCGCTTTGCAGATTCTTAGTGAGAACTTGTCACCATTCTACTTCACCAACTACCTGATTTTTGAAGACATAAATTTCTAGAGGATGTCTCTGTAAAAGGATAGGTATTCAAATTTTCTGTCACAAATTTGCTGCTTCAGAAAGCAGCAAAACAAATTGAGGATGTACTGCTGTATGTACTACTGGAGAAGGGTAGTTTTGAGCTCTGCTGCATGGAAATGCTAAGCATAACATAAACAATTAGTTATTATTAAGCTACTGGCCAGTCTAATGGTCAGGTTTGGAACAGAAAAATACATGGCATGGAACTGCAGCACTTGGGAGGGAAAAAGGCAGAAGAATAGCAGACAGCCTTCTTTTTTCAGAATGCTGTAGAGAGCAATGCTGAAACAGTGTTCTGTATAGGTGACTTCAGAATAATAGCTTTTAATGTCAAGTCATAAGCATTTGTAAGGCATGGAATAAGATGGGAGTCTGTGACTTATTTCCAGAAGTGTCTTAGGTGTAATTTATGTTAAGGAAATACAAGTCACATACAGAATTTTGGAATTTTGATTTGCATCAGTAAGTGGGTAAAATTCCTTAGGGAGACACTTTCATCATTAGGAGGGTATGAGTCTGATCACTCTCATATGAGCATAGCTGCACTTCTGGGTGGGAGGTGTGGGGCTGCTGATGGAATCATAGCAGTGTGATAAAGGAGAACAATGTTTTAATGTAGGCGTGAAGACCCATGGATGTATGCAATCATCCTCAAAATGGTGATCTGTGACACCTTATTTTCAAAGCATAATTTAGCTCTTAAGTGAGCTGAATCATCTTGATAGTTCCCATGATGTCCAAATGTACTAGATGTCAAACAGAGGCACTACAGGTAAGTGCCTAAACAAGGATGGATTATATCCAAGCCCTCTTCACAGTAAGGTCCTAACATTTTTCTGTAGGTTTGCTAACTTTTTGGTTAACATTCCTCTGTAACCAGCTCCTGCTTAACATGGACCACCCTGCCAGAGTACAGCAAGACAGAGGTATCATATAAGTATTTGACACAAAGGGAAATGACACAGGGTCCTTTTAGAGTATGCAAAAGTTTTACTTCTATTACACTCATCTTGCTACAGCTGACACCAGCTACCTGTTCCTTGTATCCCAGCGATTCTTTACTGTCATGTTAAACTTTCAAGAATTGCTACAAAAAGTGAATATTTAGAAAATTGACTTGTATTAAAAGTGGGCTTAGACTTAACACACTTGCCATGTCCTCAGTGGCTATACGTTATGGGACAAAAAGCTCATCTCTGCCTATCTCAGTTGCTTGCATACCCAGCACTTAGAAACATGGCATTGTGTGGGACAGAACCTCTGTACTGAGAACTGAGGAAGCTGTTTGTTTCATTTTATTTAAGCTAGTGATCTCGTTAAGGTTCTTTAGAAGATTTTCTACTTGAGGAACCTGACTGATAGATTAATAGTCTTTTATTTTTAATAAAGCTATTGTTCAATAAAATCAGTGTAATTAGGAATCATATCCACATGGAGCAGGTAAATTGCGACAGTTAAGTGGAAGGATGGAGAATACATTATTCTGTTAAATTATACTTTCATGTCTATCAATTTCCCTAAAAAAGGCATACTGTAATGGCCTGATTCTAGAAGACTGGAAATGTATCTGCAAATTTTATTTGTAGCAGTTCATATGGCTTTTTGTTCTTTTTTTAATTGCTTTCTAATAGTTTACTTCATTGCCTGCCAGATGATAGGCATTTCTGGACATGCTCAGTAATATTCTGTGCCTGCACCTCAAATTCATGTATTCTGCTCTCAAAGCAAATGTTCCAGATAATAAAATTCTGTAAAAAAATTATTCTAACTGGATGTAATTCTTTTAAGCTGAAATCAGTTTAGTTAAGTTATAAACCCTTCTACATGCTCCATGATAATGGAAAAGAAAGCATGGTAGAAAGAACTTTGGTGACAGGTGCGATGACAGGGAATTATGGATCTCTTCAGAAAAGCATGAAAAAAACTTCATTTTCTCATTATAATTAGCTGCTTGTGTGTCTCTTTGTTCTGATTGTTGCTGGAGTTCTTCCCATTAAGAAGCAAAAAGGAGCATCTGCCTCAGTTCGTTATTAACCACAAGTCTAGAAGATGCATTGGTAGGAAGGCATCCACCCTTCGGAAAGCTGATGTCAAATTACCTGAGAGGTAATCCACTTGTCCCATATGGTTGGGACTCACTGTCTTCCGCCAAATGCAGCTGGAATTGCCCAGCATTTCCAAAGCTGTGAGAGGAAGATGAGAAGGATGGGGTCTGACAGACAGACAGAGCAACTTACAAGCACCCACACGCTGCCCTCATGCTCCCATTTTATCTGAAACCAGCATGAGTGTGTTCCCCCACCGATCAGGAATGGGGAAGAGCAAGTTGACAGGGTTAGTACAACTCTCTATAATGTTTAAAAGAAACTCTTCAAGAGGAAAAATGCTTTCTTCATTGCAAGATTGATGTCAGTCACTGAACTGCTGCCCTGGCTCAGACCTGGGGTACCTCCTGCCACCTCTCCCACCTCCAGCAGTGGTCAGCATGAGGGGCTTCAGGCCCCAGGGGAAGGCAAGTATTAAATGCCAAACTTTATGGGGACATACAACATGTTCTGACACAAAAAAATTCTGTTTCCCCTGCAGCTTTTGTCAAAATTAATCACTGGCACTGTGAATGTCCCTTTTATTCATGTCCATGTCCTGCCTGTCTCCTGATCTGGGCTAATTAATTGTTGGCTTCTTTGCAAAAGTCTTAAACCTCTCTCTGAGATGGATTTTAACACTTTTTCCTCATCTCTGGAGTATCTGCTCAGCCTCCATGAAAAACATCATTACAGTAAAGTTAATTGGGTTACTATAAATTTATACACTGGTATAGAAAATACAGTTGCCTTTTGTTTCCCAGGTTTCACTTTTTATATTCCTTTGGGGCATGATCTTGAATCTTTATTACTGATCCAGAGTACGCTCATTGTCTCTGGCTGTCTGTGTTAGTGGTTTTCCTTACAGGAAATATTGTTTTGCTATCAAACCAGAGTCAATTCAGCAAAAGGTGGGAAAGAGATATGAAAAAATTCAGTCAGTAAAAAAAAAAATAAATGAACTGTAAGTGGCATTGGAGTCACTTGTAGAAGCTTTGTTACTGTATTTGTCAAAGTAAGTCTGTAAGTGGCTGTGATCCTCTAGCTCCTGGTGACTTGCAGAAAGGAGCTGTTTGGGATTATAAGGAGAGTATGTTCAGGGTTTTGCCCCCCTGCCCTCCTTTGCTTTTGTATAAGCCAACTTTACTGGGCCCTGTTCTATGCACCTCAATTTGACTTTTTTTTTTTTTTTCCCCAGAACTCACGGATCTGTGATGTATAGAGCATCCTCAGTTTCTATACAGTCTATACAGCAAGTATACCACAGATTTATATCTGTATCTCCTTTTATCCTCCCCCAGAAGCAGTGAAGAAAACGTCTGAGCGGCTGCAGATTTGGAGTTGCAGGCAATAAAATATCTCTAGAAGCTTCTGAAAGCATGAGAATAAACATGATAGCTTCTGGGAGTGTTCCAAGACTGAAAATCAAACCTTTCTGCATCTTCTCAGTCTTCTTCTGTTTGTAGATGTGAGCACTGTTAACAGCGCTTGCTTCACTCAGGGGAGCATATGCATCGCAATATGGCCTGAAATTACTCAGTCGTAAACTATTCCTCAAGTAATAAGGAATAGTATTCATATTGCTCTGCAGCCTCAGATCACTGTTTGCTGTTCTGCATGTGCCAGGCAAACACAGACCTGGAGCCCCTTGTAAGAGAAGTATGTAGGATTGCACAGTAATACATAATAAAATATTTGACCATGTTTGAATGCTGTCTGTAGACCACGTTAATTTTCAGCTAAAAAAGTCTCACTGTTGTAAGTCTATCTGCAGTGTATTTTTCCACCTGTCTTTGGTGTATGTAGCTGGTCTTGGAGTATAAATCCTCACTGACCTCTCAAGAGTGGAAGCAGCTACTGCATGACCTGAGAAAGGTTCTGGGGAGCAGTAATGAATATGAATACATTTTTTAATTGAGATTAACATACTCCTTGTTGTGGGTTTATGTTGAGAAACTGCAAATGTTAGCCTGAAGCTGATTTCTTCTGGAATTCCTAACGATTGAAGTTTCTATTAGTCTGTGTTTTCAGTTATATTGTTGGAAAACAGGCCTTAATTCTTCCATTTAGACATGTTGGACAGACCTACTGTAGAATTCTGCAGGGCTCAATTCTTATGCTGCAATAGGCCGTGGTCTGTCTCTCTGCCCACCTTTCCACCCCTCTCTCCTCCCCCTTTTCCTCCCTCTCTTTCTTGCTTTCTCTCTTTCCCCCCCTCAGCCCCCTTAAGTTAAGAATGGACACATTAAAATACTTGAGAATCAAATGCATGACCTAAGATGCTGTGAAGAGAGTGTCAGTGTGTAATTTTAGGAATAAAAATGGGTATTGGTAAAAGGAAATGCTGATGTATCCGAAACTCTGCAGTACCAAAGGATGCCACTGTAATGTAATTTGCTAGAGATTAAAGCAAGAGGGGAAGGGTATCTACTGCCTGTCATACTGCACTAACAACAAACACAGCACATTTTAAAGTGATTAATGGTGAGAGGGTAAGAAAAATATTAATTTTAACAGATGTTAATAAACAGTATTTAATAGAAAGAATGCTGTGCAGAATGTCTGATATTTATTTATGTCTACTCAGGGGTACAAAAAGAGAAGAGCATAAATTACTCCTGACATCTCGATTCTCAGCAGAATTCTGATTCATGTAGAAAAGCTATGCAATATCTTTAGTTCATTATAAGCAATGTGACCTGTGCATGCGGTTATGAAATAAAGTGTTGACAAATGCTTTCCTCTAAGCAGAAAACAGTGCTGTCAGCCTGGAAATGTAGAATTGCTGTGCTTCAGCTGGTACTATGTCTTTGGCTCGTTTCAGTCATTTTGAGGTGATGGCTGTAATGCAAAAAATGCAGTCTTAAAGAGCTTTTATCAAACTTGGGAGGGAGTAGGGCACAGGAAATTGTGTGCATGGGTGAGGAAAAAGAAAGGCAAGGGTGGTCATGTGGTCATTTCTTTGTCTTTCCTCAGAACATCTGTGCTCGTATGGAAAAGGTTTAGAAGCGGTGTCCCAAGAGAAAAGGCAGCTAAATAAAAAGCCCTAAAACCATCAGAACTCTACTATACATGGAAACAAGGAGGAAAGCAAATGAATTGTTCTGTGAAAAAAGATGAGAAACCAGATCATTAGTGGTGTTAAGTCAACACAGCCCCATGTGAATCAATGAGTAAGTACTAAAGGAACAAATTTAGGGAGAAAGGTACCTGGTTGCTCAGCATGCATCCAGAATCTTGGTGCAGGCAAAATGGGACAGAACCAAACAAAAGCAGTTAGCATGATGAAATCCCCTTTGTCCCCTGCAATGTGTGTACAAGACACTCACTGCTAGACCTTAGAAGCAGACCTGGCTTCAGAGCTGGGCTGGAGTCCAGCCTGTTGGCTACAAAGAGCCAGGTAGTAGTCATTGGGAATCTGGCACTGAACAGATTAATTTTTAGGTGCTTCACCCTTGCCATCCTCCATGGTTGCTGTAGAAGGAAGCTTTGCTTTTCTTGGCTAGGGTATCTTCTGCCAATTGATTTTTTTATGAATTAAGTCTATTTGCAAAAAATGTCCCACTCATAATAAATATGCAATCCTTGTCTAGCAACTGCCATGCTCTGTGTAGACATCATGCTCATATTCATGAAATGAACAGTATGTTCAGCTATATTATTAACACCAGAACTTGCTGAGAGTAGTAGTATATTTGAAGTAGCAAATGCAGGACAAGATTGAGATGGGGACCAAAGGAGTTCTGAGCAGGGGTCCTGGGGAGAAATCCCATTAAATACCAGAGGGGCTATCAAGTGTACTTCCCTGCTACAAAGCAGGCTCCTGGGAAGAAGCACTCAAGAAGAAAGATGCTCTGTGTTATTTCTCACTCTCTAACTACAAAACTTTCAGTACTTTCTAATGTAGACAGAGCCCCAAGTTGTTATCCTTGCTGTCTCAAAGTCTAACTTTCACTTACAGTCTTGTCTCCACAGCTCTTACACAAGCTCCTTTCAAACTGTTGCTATGCTTTTCACTCTATAAATACCGTCTTCCTCAGTGATCTATTTCAGAGCACCTTGTCTCATCATCCTTCCCAGTTCTCCACGGTGCTCTCATTCCCTGCCGCACAGCCTCCTACTGAAGTCCTTTTGTCCTTTCCTCATTCCCCAGTCACAGCCTTCTCACTTCAGGCACTCTACCACTGCCCATTCTGTTAGCTGTATCCATTTTGGTGGTGGGTACATCCTGCTGCCATGACTGCAACTGATTTTGTGGATTTTCTGGGGGGAAGAGGAAGGAGGAAGGACGTAAATTACTCTTGTTCCTCCAAACCACAAGCAGCCAGCAATTATTGAAAAAAATCCATCTAGAATAGACCTTGAGTATATAGGTAGAGATAAGCAGACATATGGTGATCCCAGATGCACCTGTGAAATCACTGTGACTTGCCAAAGCACACTGAAGATCCAGAACAAAACAACTATTGGAGAGAAGGCTGAGAGCAGGAAGGTAAATGATGTGAAAATGCCCTGAGTTCTCAGACAAGGGGTACCCCATTAGTCATGAGCTACACTTGCACAGCAGGGTATTTTAAAATTCTCTGAGAATAGCAAGGACAGGCAATCACAACTAGCCTGGGGTCAGAAAGAAACTTCCTCTCAAGGGTGTGTCATTATATATTTGTCTTGCATTTTCTTCTGAAGCTACCGCTGTTAGAGCAGGATATCAGATTCAACAGCCCCAGGGCAATGTGTCCTCCTTTGCTCCCCTTCTGCCTCTGAGGCAGCTGGAGGTGGACTACCTGTTTTCCATTCTCTCCTAGAGCCCAGGAAAGGTCTGTAGCATGTAGAATCTTCTCTTTCAATGTAGAAAGGTTCCATATTTCTGAATTCTTTGAAAATTGCTGTGAAAGTTTATAGAGCAAGGTGACCACCTAAACAGGGATACTTTAATGCTATCCGACATTGCTCTTCTCAATGCTTGTGCATTGCAGTATGTAGGAGAAATAGCCACACACATGAAAGTGGTTGAGACACAGAACATTTTGGAAAGGGAGGAAGCTGTTTTAACAGGAAGAAGAAAGGCACAATGGTCTCCCAGGTGGGAAGGGCGAGCATCAGGGAAGAAGGGAATGTGCTTCTGCACAAAGTTTGACTTGCAGGCTTTCACCTTCAAGCATGTCTGAACATGTGGATGGTCTTCCAGTTGAATACATGAACCTCCCATCTGCCAGAACTTGTGTGGCCATTCTCAGAGAGGCCAGGAATGGGGTGCTGCATGCCATGTCACAGGGGTCCTGTACAGAAGGCCATCAGACCTCAGACCACACACAGGTTTTGCCCAGAATTCCCTCCAGAGTGCAAACCTGCATTACTGAGCCTTAATTCTATTTTCACTTATCATCTCCAGCTGTTTCAGCCTGCAGCACTAGCTCTTTTATTAGTAACAGCTGCACCAAATTTGAGGCAATGTTCTTGTTAATTTTGCCTGAAGCAGATCCTGAACAGCTTGAAATGTCTCTAATGTATTTGTGCGCTTTTAATATTTGTGTTACCATTCAACAGCAAAAGTGAAGACCAGAATTATACTCAAATATAGAGAAGGAAGATGGTATTATTAAGCAAGTGGTCTACCTTTGGCTATTATCTTTCTGCTGCTGTATTTGTTTTGGGGTTTATGAACATACTAAATTTCAGGGACTAAGTGGAGTCTTCTCAGTCTATTAAGGTTCATTTTCTTTTAATACTCTAATCCCCTCAGGATGCCATTTGCCATAATTGTTTCTTGAATGATCCTCCAGTGTTTAAGCTTCAGCCTCTGACTCATAAGCTATTCTGCATGCACTTGTGGCTCAGTGCAAAGAAAAATGGGACACATGACATCTGTTCCAAATCTGGTTTTCTTTACTTTGCAATTATGCTTCTTGTCCTCTTATCTGTCTTCTAACAAAAAGAAAAAAAAAAAGTGCATTTCTCATAAGCTATACCGGTTAAGATTTTATATACCAAAATTAAATCTCCTCAGACTGCAGTTTTTGTAGTCTATAAATTCAGATTTTATGGTCTCTTCTCATATTTTTTTTGTCCTTAGATCAGTAGTACTGCCCTTCTTCTGAACTTCACAAACATCAGGCAGGCTCATGAAATTGTGCTGGTCAGAACGATAGATTGCATTGAAGGGAGAGTGCAGCCAAATTGTGCTTCTTCCACTCACAACAGGTTTTGACTTGTAGCTTAAATTCTACATGTACTTTCATATTCAGGTCTTTTAAAATTTCTTTGCATTGTTTAGATTACTCCACTTAACAAACAAGTACCGTATTTTTAGATGTTCACTGTTTTTAGACTAATATCTGTTATTCTCAATAGTAGAATTTTATTTTCATAGAAGTCTTACTGAAAAGTGACTAAAGATCTTTTAAAAAAGAATCCAGTCTGTGTTCCTTGGTAAAGCAGCTTCTTTCTCTGCATTTACTACGTGTTTTGGCCAGCCTGACTTGAAAAGTCTCCAAGTTTCTCTGGTTTTCTTTGGAAACTATTTTAGTTTTATAGAACTTAATATCAGGAAGGATATTTGTCTGACATTCAGTCTGAATTTCCTCTTCTTAAGTTCATGTCATTGCTGATATCTGCATTTTCATGCATTGTACTAAAGGATGTCTCACAACCCTTAGCGAGACCTTCTCCTCTTGCATATAATAGTGTGCTTAGCCAAGCTACACGTACTCAGCTCTTTTAATTTCCTCACAGTTCAGTCGCACTATGCCCTGAAAATTCCCATTTCTGCTTTCTGAACTTCTCCCAGCCCCTGCCTCACATGACAAAGCAGCCCCAGTTGAGTGGAGTGCTGCAGTGCGATAGCACCAGAACTAGTCCTTGCGGCTGTGCCAGCTGCCAGCCCTGAAAAGACAATGGAGCCATCAAAATTTGCATTAGCTACATATTTGTTTCCATGCCTAATCTTGTGTATCCCTGCTATAGTGTTACAATATGATTCCTTCATTTAGGCACTCTAAAACTGCTCAAGTATTTTCTGTAGTTACATTTCCTTGCAAGTATTCTTACGTGTAACACTTTATCACTCAAACTTCTCTCAAAGCACTGGAACTTACCCAATTTCTCACTTACATGACTAAGTTCCTCTCATCAGCCATACAAGAGCATGCATTTATTTTAATGTATCTACTTGTGGGATTTTTTGGATGTATTTCTATGATTTCCAGATCTCTTCGGCATTATTTCTTTACCACAAGTAGGTTTTGCTGCACAATCTAAACTACTGTATGGATTTTTTTTACTATAAAATACTATGCTGTACTACTTATATTAAATCTATATAATATTTAAACTTTACATTAATACATAATCCTATGTCTCAGCTTTCACATGTCCTTAAGTTACATTTCTTTCCTTTTCTAGATGATTGCTAAAAAATGAAAACATCAATATGTAGGCAAATATAGAATGCAAAATTTAAAATATAACTCACACAAGACCATAGAATCATAGAATAGTTAGGGCTGGAAAGGACCTTAAAATCATCCAGTTCCAACCCCCCTGCCATGGGCAGGGACACCTCACACTAAACCATGCCACCCAAGGCTATGTCCAACCTGGCCTTGAATAGCACCAGTGATGGAGCATTCACAGCTTTCCTGGGCAACCCATTCCAGTGCCTCACCACCCTCACAGTAAAGAACTTCTTCCTCATATCCAATCTAAACTTCCCCTATTTAAGTTTGAACCCGTTCCCCTTGTCCTATCATTACAGTCCCTAACGAAGAGTCCCTCCCCAGCATCCCTATAGGCCCCCTTCAGATACTGGAAGGCTGCTATGAGGTCTCCATGCAGCCTTCTCCAGGCTGAACAGCCCCAACTTTCTCATCCTATCTTCATACGGGAGGTGCTCCAGTCCTCTGATCATCCTCATGGCCCTCCTCTGGACTTGTTCCAAGATTTCCATGTCCTTTTTATGTTGAGGACACCAGAACTGCACACATTTTTCTTAAAAACTTTTTAACAAGAAGTTTTGTGAAATGAAACAAAATTTCCTATGCTCTGGTTTTGTATTCAGTGTTTTCCACTGAAAGAAAGGAGGAGAGAGGGAAAAGCACTAAGTGGTGCGTGGTGGAGAAAACAGTGTTTCTGTTATCAATTTATGTTTTCTTACTTGAGAAAGAAATAGAAAAAAGGGAGAGAATTTGGAAAACATGTATCTCTTCTCATCTTTTCTCTTTTCCTCGCTAAGAAATGAGAAAAGTAACAAGGAGAAAATTAGAACAGTTTAATTTTTCATAAGAAAAAAAAGTGCTACCAGTTTTTCACTATGAAAACAGAAGAATTTAAAAATGGTGTTTGCTCTTACTGATGATATTTTGAGGACAGTGTGAAAAATAAATTTTCATGGCTGCCGAAGTCATGTGTCAAATGCTATATTTGAGGGTATTACGTAAAGTGTATCTATATGGTTGAGGTGTCTCTTTCTTGGGCTCTTTTCTGCTTCCCACCCTCTTTTCCTAAAATATCAGTGTGATGGTTGATTCCTATAATCCTTTATTGACATAGTTATCAACAAATGCAAAGGAGCTGTGCCTGCTTGCATAGTGAGGGCTAGTCTAATGCAGTTTATCAGACCACAAGTGGTGCAACAGTCATGGATCTATCATTGATGAAATATGCAGTAAGGAGTGAGTGGAGTGGAAAATATGGTGATACGTTCTGGGACATTGCTTTTGCAGCCGCACACCTTAGTCTTGAATTGTTCAGCTTGCTGAGTCTGTGGGGATGTCTCTAGCTTCCGGATGTATAATTTTCTCCCTGCTGCTGTCAGCTGACAAATTTCTCTGCTGGCATGTGTATGAAACCTGATAGATTGATTGGCTTTATTTGCAATGCTCTGCTTCCTAGAGACTGCTCGTGGGTTTTCCAGCAACTGCAGTGGTAATTTTCAACTGAGCACCATTCTTGGCTCTCTGTGCCTCACTCTGCCAAGGTGCAGGATTCAACCAAAGCTTGTCTCAGCATCCCTGAGCCTTTTCCTTTATTACACTAGAGAAAATTGATCTTTGTAGCATAAAAATATAGGTCATGAATATATGTCCTTTTTCCTTCTCTTTGAAATGACAAATTTAGTTGATTAATCTCCATGAAATCTATTTGCAGCTTTGGCTTCCAACAGAGGATGTTGGAAAAAATGGTACATATATTCTTTAAACTAGGTGACATGAAGCAGCAGCCAGATAAATAACTATCTGCCGTATTCAGAGCTCTAAGTAACAAGTTTTACAATGAGAAGCATGTGAGCTTACGTGGATTAAACCATAGTAAGTAAATACAGAGCAACTGCTGGGAAAGCTTTGTGGATAATGGGAAGAGCTTGCCTAGGCACCTCTACAAAGTTAACTGCAGCCCTTAGGGGAGTGTATGATGCCTTTGTTACGGAGGGCTGGGAGCGAACACTAATAAAGAAAATAAGAGTATGCCTGAGTGATGAGCAAAGGTGGTTTGCAAGCACTGTGCTGAAGGCAAACCAGTGAAAGAAGACCAAACAGCTAAAAACCCCTCCCTTTTCTCATCAAAAGCAGTGCTCAAGGAAGGAAGAGGGCTGGTAAAGGGAAGGGAGAGCAGTATCAATGATGATCAATTTTCTTTACAAAAGAGAGGTCAGCCATCACATAGTGGGGTGTTAAGGATATAAGAGGAGGACCGGTGGTGGGTGAAAACACTTCCTAGATATCTGGCATCTTGTCCCAGGTGCTTTACAGTTTAAAATTATAACCCGTTAGGCTGTTATTCAGTTATGCAGGGAACTTGAAATTCAAGTCCACTCAGGAATTTTCAGAATACTCCCTCAAAATTCTAGGAGAGCATAAAAGTTTCTTTTCAGAAGCAGTATTTCTAAGACATTAATGGGGTTAAATGCTCAACTCCTATTGACTTTTAATGTGAGTTAGGAATCTGACCTCCCTTTGCACCTTCGAAAAACTTGTTAATCTTCACAGTTTAGAATTCGTCCTCTGAGACTACTCTCTCTTAAAATAAAGAAACTCTGATCCCCCTGAGAGTTTGAAGGGCTGTATGACTTGCAAAATCCCTCCCGGAATGCGGTATATGTAGCAAGGGAGAATTCTTGTTCATTATTTTGCTCAGGATCTCTTATGCAGCTTCATGAATAAATCAGAGCTACCTGAACATCCTCCAGGTCAACTAATAACTGAAAGTAAAGGTGCAGAGCAAAGTATTGTGGTCCACTGCGGTAAGAACAGAGCTAAATCACTATGGTAGTATTTGATACATAATTAATGAAGTCTGATGATAGTCCCCGTTACTTGACTGTGCTACCCAGAAAGGAAATGTTCACCAAGTCCCACAAACTGAACACCTGCTTGTGATTCCTGCTTAAAGAGAAGCTAAGTCCTTGCCCAAAGGTTACGTGTTATAAAGAACAGCTTCCATTGCCTCTTTCCAGTCTTATAAAACCACAAACAGCTATACATTTTTGAAATAAGGTGCACTACTTGAGCTAATGACCTGAGAGTCTCATCTGCAAACATCTTCGCTGCTTCAATAATTCACGTTGTTTTTGTTCTCCAAGGTATATTACTCACAACTTGATTAGTGGCCATATCACATCCTGAAATACCATCATCCTTCACTTAACCATAAACAGATGTGTGTGCTCCACACCCACTTAACAGAGAATTCTCTGTTCATGTTACAAATAAGAGTAAAAGCAAGTTCGAGAGGCAGTGTATAGAAAGTAAAGAACATGGAAGCACCAGGGGATGAAAAGAGCCACTAAAGTGAATGCATATTCCCAGTGTCAATCAAATAGCAGCAGAACAAAAGGTAATTCAAACTGATAACCTTAATAATCGCTGAAGCCAGTGAAACAAGCTTGCATAGATAGTCTCTATAAAGGCTGTGTGCTAACAAAAATCAGTGAGGCCACAAACATTCCAGAAACAGTGGAAGAGGTTCAATCTGATTGTCTTCAGATTTGGTAAACCTTGACACAGCCAGACCAGCTTTAAAATGAGAGTAAGGATGCCATTTTGCAAAACATAATGAAACTGATAACAGAGCAGGTGCCTCTTGAGGAAAAGACAGCAAGTACTATGTGAGATTCCCAGCATTTCATTTAAAAGCAAACATTTATGTTACTCTCTTTCTGAATTTTGAAGCAGAAAATATTTTACAGAGACTGGGATTGTATCTCTCAGACTTATGCAGGGCTTTATGAGGGAAGGTAACTTTAGAGACAGACCTCTTGCTGGTAGACCAGAACTGTCAGTCTCTCATCGCCTGGAGTTTTTGTTGGCACCTGAGAAATGAGTGATTTAGTGGAAGCCAAATTTAGATCTCTAAGTTGCTTTGATTTCCAAGGAAATCTGGACTAAATTGATTTTGCACAATTTTGCATAAAGATTTAACAAGATTCCTTAACTGTGATTATTCTTCCAGATGTCATATCAAAGAAAATAGCCTCACAAACATTTACCAATTTATATCATTGTTTCAGATTAGTTTGTCCAGAAGGAAGGAGAGGTTCTCTTTGCATATTTCTGAAGTTATGAGTCTGTCTGAGCAGACAGCGCTGTTCTGTTTTCAAGTGTGCAACTGAGTCCCAGGGGTGATGATTTCTGTCTTGTGTGTCTCCCAGCCTACCAGGAAAAGCAGTTGTCCTCAGAAGAAGAAACTGCTCATATTTAGCTGGCTGTAACATTTGCAAGCCTTTTCATTACTTTACTTACTAAATAACTATTCGTTTGTCACCACTCATACACTAAAGGCTGTTTTTGGCAAACCAGATTAAAATATTAAGCAATATGCAGACTATTTTAGAAGCACTGCGATAAAAAAAATAAAACATAACAAGTTTTACAGGTAGTGAAGAATCTTGTTTGAAGTCCATGTGCACCTGCTGATTTATTTCATGACGAACAAGAACAGAAAATTAAATTGGTAATTATACCTTTGCACTCATGGCAGACAATGTTGATAAGTCCCATTCCAGAGCACCTGAGAAGCCAAGTAGGTACCTTATTAGTCTTCACTGGAATTAAAAGATTAAAAGCAATGAGCAGACATGAGGGCCACGAAGATGATCAGGGGACTGGAGCACCTCCCGTATGAAGATAGGATGAGAAAGTTGGGGCTGTTCAGCCTGGAGAAGAGAAGGCTGCTTGGAGACCTCATAGCAGCCTTCCAGTATCTGAAGGGGGCCTATAGGGATGCTGGGGAGGGACTCTTCGTTAGGGACTGTAATGATAGGACAAGGGGTAACGGGTTCAAACCTAAACAGGGGAAGTTTAGATTGGATATGAGGAAGAAATTCTTTACTGTGAGGGTGGTGAGGTACTGGAATGGGTTGCCCAGGGAAGTTGTGAATGCTCCATCACTGGTGCTGTTCAAGGCCAGGTTGGACATAGCCTTGGGTGGCATGGTTTAGTGTGAGGTGTCCCTGCCCATGGCAGGGGGGTTGGAGCTAGATGAACTTGAGGTCCTTTCCAACCCTAATTATTCTATGATTCTGTGATTTAACACTGCTGATTTGTCGTTATCCTTTTTCTTGATAGCTGACTGTGCATATATGTGGCTGAGTGCCAGGGTACTCGTGTTAGCTCTTAACTTGTTACCTGGGGCATTACTTCAGAACTTGGGTCTACAAGGGTTTCTCAGCAAGTCTAGCTACCCTGCAAGGTGTGCTTAGGCTCTGATGCTTCTGATAGCACAAGTAACTCTATGGGTACCGGGCTGATGGATCCTTCTATTCCTGCACAACTCGAGTTGATGAGTTTACTTATCCATACGAAACAGCACTGGTATGGTAATATTTCTGAAATGGATGTGTTATTCTCAGTGGTAGCTGGCTTCCACTGCTGAAGCAACAATTGTTCTGTGTGATATTTGGAAAATATACAGGGATAACTGGTCCTTTCTATAGTGGTTGAGATAAAAAAATCATCATCTATTAGCAACTACCACAGGACAAGAAGACTTGAGTGCCTGTCTTGCTGAGCTATAGCAATAGTGACCATAATAGCCACTGTACTGCAAGGTTTATTTAATGTAATCTGAAACACTGAATATATCTGAATATCTGTAAAGTTGTAGTTGTCAGTGGATCATCTTTCAACTAATTATTCTTACTCTTGCTAGTTCACTTTTGCCCTTTAAGAAAGCTGTTACTGATATGTTTACTTTTGCTTTAAAGGTTGCTAGGAAGTGCTAGGCTGTCTTCTCAGACTGCCTACAGCTGCAATTAGAACTGAGATTGAAAATCCTTTTGGTCAGAGAAGGGAAGAGTCTTCCTTTTGCTTTCTGAGATATATGCTGAGTGTATGGTTACTAGCTTATAGCAATTTTGGTTTCATATAACAGCTGGAACCAGATATTGTATTCTCTGCCAATAGCTGTTTTCATAGGGCCCAGAGGTGGGGGTTCAGATCATCACGCAGGTGTAATTGTACTTTTTGATTTGCACACTCACAACCTCACTTCTTAGCAAGGATGATTTTATTTTGGATTAAGATTCCCTGTGACACCAGAATAGTGTAAGGATGACTGAATCCTTATACGTACCTTCTGATAGAAAATAAGCTTCAGCATTAGAATGATTTTGCATCCCTCTTGCACTTGCATTACAGCCTTCAAGTCCCAAGCTTAGGGTTCTGGGTTACACAAAGAACACAAAATAATGCTGATGGGGAGTGGGAATGTGCTGAATTTACCAAACATCCATTACTACACAATTTACATTAAACACATATTACCAAAATAAAATGTTTTCTACATTAAAGCTTTTCTTTAGATAGGGCATATCTTCTATGGCTCTCTTGCAAACTTTAAAGAAAATGTGTGTACACTATTGGCCTCAGTCTAGGTGCTTTGTTAACTTTTACATTTTATTGTTTTTAAAGACAAGCAGAGTAAAAGGATTAATGAAATTTTCACCAGAGGACATGTTATGATCTGCTTTACAAAATACCATACACAACCAGAAAATACTAGAAAACAGTGTGGAGCACCGTAACTGCACTGACGGTAAGTAGTTTTCAGCAATGCTTTTTGTAGAAAATCAATCTGATGGCCTATAAAGCCCCAGTATATTCTGTAAATTGATTATAGCAGGGCTGGCACAAGAAAATATGACTCTTCAAAGAAAGATTGCCTGATATAACTCAGAGCCGTTAATGGCTCTTCCATGAGCTGCAAGTAACACATCACCACTTTCCGCTATAATTTTAGTTTCAAGGTTGGTAGTCCAGAGGCAGATGTTTTCCTATATTAAATGCAAACAATTTTCTCCACTGGTGGGTACTTACAGAGACCAACATGGCTGAAATTCTCATAATTCCCTTCAGCCAATCTATATTTCCACTTTCAGGGTTTTTTCCAGGTTTATCTCAGAAACACCCAACCCCAACATTCTGTCAGAAGGAAAAGACCAACAAAGAGTGAGTCCTTTCACATGCTCTAACTGGAACATATATGACAGTGGGGCAATTCAGCAGGAAATACTATCATGAGCTAGTAAGGTACTGCTGTATCTACAGATTTCAATAATACTGGCTTTTATTTTATAGAAAAATATACAACCCTAAGACAGAATTACTGCAAGTCTTCAATCAAGATACTATTTCCACTTCAACATATGGGTGTGAAAGTTAGAAATATCAAAGCAATAAACATGTCTAAATGGCTTGAAAAGGAAGAACTAAGTATTAAATGAAAACAATCTAAAACAAATGCTCATATTTGTTAGAAATTTCAGCAATTCCTTAACATTGGAAAGGAAAATGGAAATATTTAGAATATATTAAGGGTAAAGCCATTGACAACTTACCATTAGGCACCTGGGAAACAGGGAGGTTGCAATGCAAAGAATCTGCTAAAAGTCCTCAGGAAGGAAAAGCTTTCAGGAAGATAAGGAGAGAGGAGTGAGCATACAATGATGGTACAATATACATTTGTAGAGAGTGAGCTTGGGATGGGAAAAGGTCTTGTTCAAGAATATGATAGAAGGGAGTGTATCATAGAACCTAGAGCAGAGCAAAAGCTCCTCAGCTCTAAATTAATGCAGTTTGAATGAATAAGAGGAAAAAAGTGACTTGTGTTTGTTATTTATATTCTTATATGTATTTAGAAGGTTCTGACAAATACTTGGAATCATCTTTATTTAGGAGCATACAGCAGAACTAGGGCTAAGAAAATCTTTTATTTTTAAAACTCTGTAGGTTGTGGGAGGTTTTTAAATCTGGCATTCGCAAGGGGTTTGTGTCTTTATGGCAGTGCATGTGGTCTTGTCAAGCTATACCTAGGAATTCATACTTGCTCAGCACAAACTCTCTCTTTCAGGGCTCTACATGTAGTTTTTCATCTCGTTAAATTTGGTTGGGTTTTTTTGTCCCCATAATTTTTGAATTAATGAGCTACTTGTAGAAAATATATATCTCGATGTCTCCTTCGAATGCCTTACATCAATATCCCGTTTTATTTCTCATGAAGCTTTGATTCCAGAGGGGATATTTGTTAAATCTTCAGTTTTATATCAATGATTATTTGTTGCCCAGTGTGGTGGTCTGAGGTGCTTTTGAATTAAAAAATGGGAATAGCAATTTGGATTAAGCTTCATCCCTAGAAGCAGAAGAAAGAGATTTTTGAGGAATATTTTTTCCCTTCCTTAACTCTGACTATGGATGGATTGTGCAAGTAACCCATGACCTTTGTATCCTGTTTCATTCCCAAGTTCTCTTTTTCCCCTTCCCTTTCTCTCTGTGTCAGCAGCAGGAATTTGACATCTGTCTGGACTGGGGGACTTTTGTTAAAGACTATATTCTGTCTACTGAATTGCTATGCTAACCTGAAGTAATATTCTGAACTACTGCCACATGAGTACTGATTTTCTACTGGTCTTTTCAGTGTATCACGTTCCTTTTGTTTTGACACTTTAATTGGAAATAGCCACATTACACTTTGTTATTTTGCTATGTGGATTTCTGCCTCCTACAGATCAGTCTGAGATGCAGATCTTCCTCATGATTGCCTCAGCAAGCCTTAGTTCCTTGTGTGCACTTTTGCCTCTTGTGTGCGCTTTTGTCCCTTGCACCAGCAGCAGCAGTATCCAAAGCCCAGGACTCAGTGTGGGGTAAACCAGAAGGAAGATATTCCAGCTCAGCGGGCTTTGGTAGTCATTCCAGCTCTATGGCAATCCCAAAATCAGGAACTAAGTCTAGATTAGTTTTTTAGTTTGGATGAGGAATGAACTTCTGAAATCAATCTCCCCCTGAGCCCTCTGAAGGTCCTGTGGAAACTTGGCTTCCTGAAGGCTAAGTGATTGCGCAGTTGCGAGCACATCTGCCCAATTTATTCTGAGATGGTTGAAGGCTGAAAGGTTGGTCAATGCATGGAGGCAAGATTTTTGTCCCCTTCTAGAAATTTTGTCCTTTGTAAACTCAGAATTTTACAGAAGAACTCATGCTGGGCTCCAGCAAACATTTATAGTGGAGTCTTTATCCCTGAAAAGCTTGTATCTGTCTGCCTTAAAGAAAATAAGTGAGCAAACAATAACAAAAAAGCAAAGCATAATATTCTTCTATATGCTTTTGCACTTCAAGCGCTGCCAGTGACACATAGCCTTTTTAAAGCAAAGCTTTCCTTATTTAGAACCAAAGACTGACTCAGAAATCATATCATAAGCCACTAATCTATTTATATGATTTCCGCCTCATTCCAAGTCTCACTTTAATAGTTCAGAGAAAGGCTCTGTTCCTTACCACTCTTCACTTCTGTCATCTCCTGATCTGTTTATTCCCCCATCCCTCTCTTTTCAGCACTGGTTTGGAGTATTTTTAATGTCTCTTTGCAAGATTGTTTCTAGAGATTAGGAACAAAATAGGACGCATATAGACCAAAGCTTCAGCTTTAGCTATCATCTTTCAGCTTTGATCCTGATTATGTGTATCTAAGGCAGTATTGCATTACCTTTTTTCTCTTTCTAAAGGTGTCCTTGAAAAAACTCCCCAAACTGAGGCATATAGGGAATATTACAGTATAAGAAATAGCTAATCAGAATTCTTTATTGAATAGTAAGTAGTCCTATCTGCTACAGCATTATCCGATGAAATATGAATTAAAATATTAAAAAAGAAAAATAACAGATGTATAATGTTCAGCTATGCTATTCCATTTTTAGATTCTTTATTTAAAGATGTTGGAATTTCATTCCACAGACAGTTTGAAATATGGATTTAATTTGTTGGTTTATAGTAATTGTAGGCTGATAGTAATAGAATTTTTGTTGAATGTGCTGCAGCATAAAGCAATGACAGCAGGGCACTGCATAGAAAACAGAATATGCAGTATTCTGTTACTAGGGTCTGTCACTTGTTATACTTAACAGTATTTCCTGAGTTAATTGTACATAGTCTTTGTAGCATAATATAGTGCATTCTTTGTCCTGAATTTTTTTTTATTGAAAAGTTTTGTATTTAGACATACTTTGAGGCCAAGGCTCTGTGACATGATGCTGCAGGTGAGGCACCTGTTTCCTCACATTACATTCTCAGAACTGGTGCATTTCACACAGTGTCATGTGGTAGTTATACAGACTTGAGTCATTCCTGGGTCTACATAGCTGTCATATTCCATGCAGAGACTTCCTCTTCCCCAAGATTTTTTTAAAAGCACATCTAGAAAAATGCAAGCAATGCAATAAGGAGGCATCCCTCTGAAATGACATTCTTTAGATAAAATAACTCAGTAAGTTATTTTAATAATTTGTAAGTACTCTGAGGGTATCCAAACCTTATCCCCCCTAAGTCTGCTTTCTGGAACCAAAATCTGTTGAGATATATTTAATGAGTGATTTGAAATCCTGAAATCTTCTGCATAACATGTTTTAACTTTTCTGTGTGTATGCAAAGCCCTGATGTTTTATCATTGTTTCAAAATCTGGAGGTCTCACTTAAATTGCTGAAACATAGCTGTCTCTAGTGTGTCCTTGAGATGACCCAGGGATCAGAAATCTGTTTGTGATGAGGAGGTACCATGTCTTTGGATGACTTTCAGTGCCTATATTTGGGCAACAGGATTGAATTCAGACTGACTCTTGCTAAGCTGCCTGGTCTCAAACTGTAGCGCTAGCAGAGTTTTCTCAAAACAACAGAAACAAGCCTACATCGAGTCACTTTAGAAATCAGTGTAGAATAGAATAGTTGTAAGAATCATCTAGTCAAACTGCCTAACCATTTCAGGGCTGATCAGGTTAAAGCATGTTGTTAAGGGATTGACCACCTCTCTGGGAAGCCTCTTGGTAAAGAAATGCTTCCCACCCTCTTGGTAAAGAAATGCTTCCAAATGTCCAGTCTAAACTTCCCTGGATATATCTAAGTAGAAATTTTTTTTATAGAATTTAATAGAGCCTGTATACTTAAAATCATCCACAACAATCTTCCTTTCCTCCAGGAAAAAAATCTAGTAGTGTTTCACTCTGGAACTTCTTTGTTAAATCCCCAACTTTTTTACAATGGCTGGTTTTGTTAGGTTTGTCCCACAGATATTCATTGAATTAAACTGTATTTTCAAAATGGAGGAAAACAAGAAAAGAGATCATCTTTATTGTTAATGTAAATCACAGTTGCAAAAAAAAAATAAAAAAGCCTTTTTCTCCACTCTTGGAGTGTTTGATATTAAATGAATGACCAGGCCCTGAGGTATCATCTTGTAGAAAAGCTCTGAAGCTCATTTTTAGTATAATTTTGATTTCAAATCACTTAATTATAGAGTCACCAATATGGGTCATTATATACCCATATTATTCTTAACTTGCCAATAAATTTGGGATGTAATATTTAATTAGCTTAGCTCCATTTGCGAAACATTACATTATATGTTAAATTACAGCATCATCTATACTTAACCTTGTGTACATGTGCACAGACATTTTGTTCAGTTAAAAGTTTGTCTCATAAGATAATATTTATAACTATAAAAATGATTATTCTTTCTAGTTATTAAAAAGATACTCTGATTTTACCAAATTGATGCATCACATCTACATGAAAAACTATTTTATTAAAAAAGAGGCACACTTCATGAAAATGCTAAATTATGTTCCCCTCCATTCATTATCATTATTATGGTCCATTAGGCCATTACAATTTTAATCACCGGACCTTTGTTTACTAGTTTCAACAAAACCACTAAAACGAAATCCTTATGTGAGTGCTACTGTTCTCTCCTTTAAGGTCAGTAGTATAATTATGAATAGTCATTACCTAGTTATTTCTGTTACTTGGTTAATTTCTATTACACAAAATCTTTGTATTTCATTAGTGGTCTGAGCTGTAAATTTGACAATGTGTGTTTTAAAAATTCAAGGCTAATTGCTTCAAGCAAAGCTTACTGGTTAGCTTGGTCTGTAATATTTAATATTTAAAATCAGAAGCAGAGAAAATGTTTGTGTGACCAGTTAAAAAGTGGAAAAGAAAGTGGGCTGATTTCAGCCATGGTAAAATGTTATACGATTAGTACCCACAGAGTACTGAACATTTCTGCTGGCTATAATCCTGCTGTTGAAGTCTATTGAGCCATGTGGTGACCTTCACTCCATGTTTTAAGAGTGAAGGTGACCACAATTGTAGTTCGTGTCTCTGCAGAAATTTATGTACGTTTTTCCTGAGCTTAGACATGTGGGGTTTATATTTGACCTTTAGCTCAAGCGTCTTACCAATCTTGCAGAAAACAGGTATTGATGGAAACTGTAGGCAAGCAAAACCAAGTAAATACTTCTGTACACTCTCAGATCAATTCTTTCATAGGTTTAGTTCTTCAAAAATGAAGTCACTTTCTATCAAGCAAGAGGCTTTCCCAGCTTTTAGCTGAATTATTACCTCAAGAAAAAGAGTCTCTGTAGTGTAAGTGCTGACAAAAGCTTAGCTACATTATTGTGAAGCCTATGCAAAGCTAATAAATGATGTCACCTATCCTAGCAGCTTTTTTTGCATGTTGCAGATAATTATTAAAGCTCTCTGCTCTTATTCCAATCAGAAATTCCTAGATGCCTCTACTGCTGCTTTCTTGTTGTGTCAGGGTACCGAATGATTTGCTGTGATCATGACAGATTAGCACATTCCAGGCTGATGGATTTCTCCCTGGGATTTTATAAAGGAGCCAGAAACGTAAGAGGCAACCAGCTCCCTGATTTAGCATATATAGGCACCACAGAATATCGCAGGCACTGGGGCTACCTGCAAGTGTGCTTAGATTAGTGAGCAGACTTTAGCAAGAATTTTGGCATGGGCTCCTATCTGGCTTGGAGCAATGGCAAAACCAATGATTTATAAAAAATAAAAAATACATGAAACATTATTGTGAAGAAACAGGAAAGGTGTTACTTTCTGTAAAGCCCAGACTATAGGAATACAGTTTTTTACTTACAATAATACAGTGATTACTTACAATAATACAGTGTACTGACAGCTATTGTAACATAGCTGCAAGCATGTGCAGGGACATGTGTTTCGTTGCACAGTTAATGAGCTCCAGGCAGTGTACACACCTCTCAGACAGAATCGTGCCAGCTTTATTGAGTAATTTCTCCCTGCATACTATATCAAATAAAGGTCTTTACAATGGTTGGAGAATAATGACTACTGGGAAGGGGGGTATTTAGGTGTCAAAAAGCCCATGTTTCTGTTACTAAAGAAGGTCCCTTGATGTAATGTCCATGACATACGCAGAAATAGAGTGGTGTTCTATGTAATAGGCTTTAAACAGCCCAAACTTGTACTACTATTGTGCAATAATAATTCTTATGAATGCCAAATAGTGGAAAAAGTATAAGCACTGGGCGTATTATAAACCTACCTTATTACTAACTCATGTTAGTTCTGAGCTTCCAGTCATGATACATGTTACCTTACCCTTAGGCTATAAGGGTGAGTGAAGGAGAAGTTTGGTTGACAGTAAATAGCAACAGGCATTAAGATGTGTATGATATGCATGGTTGCCCTTTTTTGTCACTGAATCTCAGTAAAAAGTGTGTATTTAGCATCATGTCTGCTACAAAATATAGAATGTATTCAGTTCTTGCTTCATTATCTATTTGGAGTGACTTACCTGGTGGTAAGACCTTAATTAGGTGGTTATGCTCAGCTGAGCATGTCACACGGTGCTGTCAGTATTCCTCTCAGCTTTGCTTCCTCTGGCAAAATGATGGGTTGTGGAATAATTAGGAAATGTAGGATAATTTTAAATTTGTATTTGAAATGCAGCGTTGTCCACACACGGGAAAAACGGACCCTCAGGGCCTTTCGGAGCAAGATGCAGTCACACCTGGCATGCCAGGAATGTGCACTTCACAGTGGTTCACGTAACACAGACGGAGGGTAGAGCGAGGTGGAGATCTCATGGTTACGCTTTGTCCTGATTTCAGCAAGAAGATGGGAACTAGGTGGTGCAAGAGACTGATAAGCTGCATACTTGCTACCCTGAGCCAGTAGCCTGTCATCCTTTGACAGAATGCCGTCCTCAGTGCGAACTTTGCTTCATTATAATGTCATTATAATGCATTTACATGCTAAAATACACACCCATCTCCAATGCGACCCCACCCCCAAAATTAGACCACCCCTCTCTGAGCATGCGCTCTGAATTTTCAGTGTCATATACCTTTAATTCGAAGCGAGAGAAATTGACACCAATAGTAATAAAGGTATGTATGACTAGAGTCACTCAAGCTCCATCTTGAAGGTAAAAAATAATATAAAATGACCCAAAAGAAAGGGGGGTGTCAGGGAAGATACCATCACGGATGAGTCAAAGAAGATAACAGTCAACAGACTCCTGGGACCGGTCGACAGGCTGAACCTCTCTTCCCCCCACATAGGGACGCCTGTGGGTAAGACTCGCACTGTGTTCAGTGCTTCCCCAGGAAAACTTAGAATCTCTATAGAGTTACTTTTGCTATCACCTATATATTTTAGAGCTATGCTGTGTTAACTTTATCAAGTGTTTGTATTCATGTAACTATTGTTTGCACGTGCTTTTTCAAACAGTATTTATCACTGGCAATCCATAAAGAACCTGTACCTGTTGCATCAATAATTAGTCACAAACCACAGTAAACTGCACTGTATTCGGTAACACAGCGTAATTTTCTCACTGAACGCGACCTCATCCCTCAGTGTGGCCGTGAGAGTTCATGAACACGACTCGACCGGCAGTGTGGTGCACTATCAGTGAATCCAGTGCAGTGAAGTTCGAAATAGCGAACACGGCTGGACTGATAGCTGCCGCTGATTTTTCCCCTTTTAATGCAACAGGGAGGGCTATTTGCTTTAAAGGCTCAGTTTTCTGTAGAACACCATTTCTGATTAAAAGAAAATAAATCTCAAACAATCAAGAGGGAACTTTAATGTGAATTTCTTTAACCAGAGAAAGAAAGTATTGGTCTACTTGCTAATTATAACTGGACCAGTCAACAAAATCCTTGGGATTCCTGGCAAAAGACAAGTACATTTGACATGATGCTTGTACAGTACTCTTTCTACCTTTCCTATGAAAAGGACAGGAAAAAAGCAAATCACCTCTTATATTTATATTCATCTCTATGTACCTTCATACTTTGTATCTAGATTACAGAACATCTATTTTTCAGGAAACAAAAAAAAGAAGTCTGGGTACAATGAGAAAGGGAATTAAAAAAAAATCATTTTTGCTTTTTATCCAAGCTCATATTTGTTTTATTCTCTGCCTTCTTTAATTCCTTCACTTAGAACAAGCATTAACAAGATTATGGCTCTAATTCTCATTTTCATTATGGATGGCTTGGAGGCACTGCCTCATCCCAGCCCAGAGCTTTGAACACCTGTACACACAGTTATGTGGAGCTGGGCCAGCTACTCAGAGTACAGTGTTTGATTTTGTTCTGTTTTCCTTCTGTTCTCCCCCTACATTACCAGGGAGGACAAAATAACAGATTCATGGTAGGCACGGTTTGACCAGGTGGCACAGGGAGACCTGTGATGTACAGACTGGCATTTGGTAGACAGAAGAGCATTTGGGCTCTATGCCAGAGGCGTCACGTGGTCCAAAGGACATCAGAGAACATGTGGGGATGGTATATATTCAAGTCCATTCTAAAAAGCAGAGAGAATATGGCACAACATGTGGCCAACGACAAGGATGCAAGTATGACACTGTTTAGACACTAGCCATATTTTTACATACTCCCATGATATTCCCACAGCTAAAATAGCAATTACTGTATAGGTTAACTGATTCATCTGCTGTAGGCTCTTAGGTGACAGAAAAGAGTATCAAGTTGTGTGGGTGGAAATAGACTTCCATGATAGAGTGAAGAAATAATCCAAAGAAACAGGATTATTTGCACTGGGGAGACCCAGAGCTATTTTTAGGCTTGGCTTAGCAGAACTTGGAACCTGGTGTTCCAGTTAGAACAGGCTTCCCAAAGTGCATTTCACAGTGCATGCTCAAAGATGCAAAAACATTGTCCAGACTTATCTGTCTAACCAGTTTATGTTACTTAAAGGAGTACATCTAATGGGGTGATCCTGCTTCATTGATCATACAGTATACAATCATTCTGTTTCAGTGAGCAAGTCTGACATTTTAGATTGATGTGCAGGCTTAAGCAAAAACTATGTCCAGTGTGCCAAAGCCCCAGTGGAATAAATTCTGGTGGATTCACACCAACAGAAAACCGAAAGACTGGACAGTCCACCTCCATCAAGCTCCTGGGACATTTGGGAGTGTAATTGCCCATAGCCACTGGGAATAATGATTCCTGGATGAAGGTGTAAATCTCCAGACTGTGTGCTGC
The DNA here is from genome assembly GCA_017639245.1 of Myiopsitta monachus. Lineage (NCBI taxonomy): Eukaryota > Metazoa > Chordata > Aves > Psittaciformes > Psittacidae > Myiopsitta > Myiopsitta monachus. Next base: position 27,840,235 of record CM029919.1, read on the forward strand.
CCTGGCAGAGGAGAGGTGGGTTTTCCAGCACAAAGCAGGAGACAGGGTAACCAGAGTTACCCTGAAGTGTACTGTCATCTTGTGCTATCCTTACCCCTTCCTCATTATAATGTAATCTGGGACTAAATTTAGGCTCAGATAAGTTGGTGTTTTTCAGTAGCAACTAAAGTATAAGTAACTTGAAAAAGTATAGGACTGGTTTTTGTATGTTAGAAAACATTAAGAAACTTGGTTACAAGGGCATGCAATGCCAAATTGCTTAGGAAAGTGAAGAAGTCGTGAAAGACTACTTGTTATTAAAAAACAATAAAAATGGCAATAGCAGAAAGGACACATTTTCAATTTAAAGAATGGTAAGAGTATGAAACAAGCTCTGGATGTGCAATAGCATTTTTATACATGTGTTTTCAGAGACAGTAGTGAGGAAAAGTGTTCGCCTGAATTCTAGTGGAAAAAGTGACATTTATGTTATGAAAAGACAAACTTTTACAGACACTGGGTGAATTGCACTACGAAGATTTAGCAAAAACCTTATATGTGAAAGACTGGTTTTATTTAAAAAGAGCTGAGAGGAAAACGAGACTTCCTAGCCATCTTTAACAATTCCCAAGAGCTCCTTTCCCTCTTGAATTAGTTTCTGTGGAAAAACTGAGAAAATATTTTGCTTAATGATACAAGAGAGCTTGGGAGGAGGGAGCTGGTCAACTAATGAGCAAGCAGCACTATTTGATTGGAAAAAATAGCCCACCCTATACATTTAAAAGAGATTTCCTTTAACTTTTAGTATGTAGGAAGAAAGATTATATCTGTAAGAAATGATAATAAGTAATCAATTGTGAAAGCTTAATATTTCCTTTTTTTTTATGATTTTGTGTTTATATCATCGAAAAAGATGCTGCTTTAAACAAGGATATTAGACCACTTATTTCATTTTAAGGGAACCTTTCTCCATCTGAGAAAGACACGTCAGGTGAACAGATTGTACCTTATATTTAAAGAGTCTCTTAAAACAGCACATTATACTTCCTTCTCATCATCATATTAAGTAGCAAGGAGATTCTTTCCTATGGTTACATGAATTTTGATATAAGAGAGATGTGAATGTTAAAATGCTGGTTGAATTAGAGGGAATATTTTGCACTTTGAAAGGAAACAAAAAAATCCTAGATTTTTTTATTTGTTTATTTCACAATACTGACCACAGTGAATTGGCTGCATTTACAGAGGTGTCGTGACCATACTTGAATTAATTCTTTAGGAGCCACCAACTGGGTTAGAGCCTGGTTCATTCTCAACTGTAACTGAAAGGTAACCTGAAAAGTGTAAGCAACTACCCAAAACTGGGTTTGGGGTGTCCAAGCACAATCCACAAGTTTAGTACTTCAGCTGCTGAGGTGAGCTGAGACATAGTTTTTGCTGCTTACTGGAGTAGCTGAAGACATTTCAGATTGCACTACTTAGGGCTGGGATAGCATTAATTTCCTTCACAGTAGCTGGTATGGGGCTATGTTTTGATTTGTGCTGAAACCAGTGCTTTTTGTTATCGCTGAGCAGTGCTTACACAGAGTCAAGGCCTTCTTGGGAGGGGACACAGCTAGGACAGCTGACCCCACATGACCCAAGGGGTATTCCATACCATATGGCATCATGCTTAGCATATAAAACTGGGAGAAGAAGGAGGAAGGGGTGGGACGTTCAGAGTGATGGTGTTTGTCTTCCCAAGTAACTGTTATGCATGATGGTGCTCTGCTTTCGTGGAGACTGCTGAACACCTGCCTGCCCATGGGAAGTGACGAATGAATAATTCCTTATTTTGCTTTGCTTGTGTGTGCAGCTTTCGGTTTTTTTTATGTGTTCTTTTTTGCCCACTGTCTTCATGTCAATACATGAGTGCTCTTACTTCTACTCTTCTGATTCTCTCTCCCATCCCACGGGAAGAGAGTGAGCGAGCAGCTACGCGGTGCTTAGTTGCCAGCTGGAATTCAGCTGTGACACAGATACAGGTCTTCAGTCTGCTCCTGAAGAGTTTCAAATACTCCTGAAGATAAATTCAGTAAAGCACACCCTGTCTATTGCTTATCAGCAGTGTCAGGTAGGTTAACAGAACACTTCTGCAGATACTTTCAAAGGGCCTTAGGGAAAAAAAAAATTAATCAATAGCCTGCCATAAAGAAAATTGCAGCAAAGTTATTTCTCAAATGTCAGATATGAATTAGGTTTGATTTATTGGATTGTGTTTTAGCAAAACAACTAAGAATACAGTAGAGTAGATGTATTTTTAAAATCGGAGTACACATGCCTTGACTCAGGAGTAAGTTCAGGGAAGGATATTTTGGAGAGGGATGGGGGCGTTGCAGTCCATGTTTTCTCTAGCAGGATTGAAATGACAGATAATGGAGAAATGGGATGGCCATTTTCTCCAAGGTAGAAACTCCAGAAAGGCAACAGATTTGCCACTACTGAGGATATTTTTAGAAAGGGAAAAATGAGATACATGTATTGCCACAGAGACATGAAGGCAAATAGTCCCATTTAGATGTGGGGGGGACATACTTCTGGACCAGGGATCTATGGTCGTAATGAAATACAATGCTTTACAAGTCCAATTATACAAACACCTAAAAAAAGAATTGTATATAGCTGCTTTACTGTTATTCTAGTGTGATTTGCCAATGTATATGTTATATATATATATACATACACATAGTGGATAAATGCAGCATACGTGAAACAGGACTGCACTGGTTTTTATTTTCAAGCATGTCTCCTCTACAGCGCATTATTGTTGCAAAAGGAGCCATTGTGTGAGGAAACCTTATTACAAAGAACACTGGAGGAGAAACACCCTGCTGCCTCCAGATATTTGACATTTGTTCTTTCTTATCTGGCTGCTTCACTTAATTTAGGATGAATATTATTATGACTTATGGCATATGACATTCCCTCTGTATATGAATTGTAGTCAGTTCCATTAGCAATCTAAGTTAACTGTTTTACTCATGAGAACTTTCTGAACCTGTAAAACTACTTTGCTTTGTGAAATAGCTGACTTTTCATTTTTAATTAAGAGCCAGTCACAAAGGAAACTAGAGGCATCAGTATATCAGCTCCAATTTTAAAATGTGCTGTGCAGCCAACATTTGATATTTATTAACTCTAGATTAAAAACGTAGTATCTTAAACTGGAAACCTTAAATGTAATCCTTTTGGTTTTTACCCTGAACTATATCTTCCAAAAACAAACCAGAAATTTGCAGCAGGCAAACAAGTCAGGTAGAATGAAAGGGATCTTTTGTCATTGTTATTAGTGGCATCTTACATTTTCTGTAATGTTGTTTATCAGTCTCCAAGACTTATCTGTGCTATTACTGAGCATGATTTATGTTTTAATTTGGTTTTTGTGAAGCTTGCTTGAACATTAAGTCATGACAAACATAAATTACATTTAATAATTATATTAAACATTTATTCAAATCTGTCACACAACAAACAGAAGTGTCTAAGAAACATTTTAAAGCACTATATTAATTTATTCTAAAATGTGATAATGTCTTACATTAGGTTAAAAATGTTGTGTCGAGTAACCCTGAAAGACTTGCTAAACCAAGGGAGGAAGGTTTTTAATATTATGAGAGTTAGAAATAAAGAAAATTATAGCTTTTCACACCAGATTGTTGTGTATGAGATCATTTGTAACAGAGAGATATGAGCATCAAATAATTTGATGCAGCCAGCTGAAGGAAATGAGCAGTGTGATCAAATTAAAGTCTGGAAAAGTAAATATGAATATTAATGAGATATCTGGAACTAGGAAATAGCCTTGTGATGGAAAATATCATTACTTACTGTTTTAGTGGAGTAGGTTTTGTAGGATGCTCTCATTTTTTCTGGGGTGAGTGCACAGTTGTCTAGACAGGGCAGATCCCCCCTGGCACAAGAACAGGAGGATCTCATGCCTTTGCAGAGACATTTCACAGATGAAAGCTGTAAAGCCCATGTTGACATTCTTTATGGCCACAGCCCTATAAAGCAGAGAAAATTTGCAGACCAACAGAAAAGGGGACTGGGGAGTAGAAAGAAATGCTTTCTCTCATATGACACTATCAAAATTGTCTCAGAAAAGAATTAAATATCATAGATAAATAATTATTTCCGTAAATAGTTAATCCTTCTGTTACATGAATAACTATAGCCTGAAAGGATTTTTGTAGCATCATAGAAATCACTGGTGTGGAATGGGAGTCATGCCTGCAAATATTCCTCTCTCTGTGACAAATCCCAGATATCTGAGACAGCATCTCTTTAACCACTGCAGTAGAGAACAGTGTGTCTTGAAAGGCTCTTGGAGGAGTATATTTTACCAAAATTGTTATGTGTTCAATCTCCCTTTTGGTCTTTCACACAAGAGGCACAGCCTGGAACAGCATAGGTCTGATGTGGTGGTTTCATTTTAGTCTATTAGTGTATTAAACCAGGGTTTGAGTTGTCAAAAATGTTGATTGCTAGTACTGAATATGAAGTATTTTAAAATTATCTTGAATTAGTGAAACAAGTTTTGAGCTGTGAGGTCATCCAAAGAGCAATACTTACACTGGAAGTCTTGGATCAGAGATTTCCCCTCACAGTTTCCATGTACTCATTAGAACTATAGGTAGCTATTTCCTTTAGAATTCTGCTGTGGGATACTTGGAGCTGACAGTAGTCTGAAGCTCATAATTTATAGCAGATAAGTGAAGAGCGACACAGTTTTCACTGTGCTTATGATTTACTGATAATCTGATCTCAGGCCTTCTCCACCAGCCATTATAACATTGCCCCACAGTTAGTGACCCTTGGCTCTCCTGCAGGTTATAATTTACTGTCAACATCAGATGTTGCCTCACCTAAGAAGCTTAAGTAACTAAAAAATTTCTGTGTATTTCTGTATTTTATGGCTTTATAAATGTTAATCCACTCCCTACTCTAACAACAGGAAAATTTATTCTCTGACAAATTCTGCCTGTCTTTGTAGTTGGGAGTTCATGTCAACACTGTAAGTAAGAAACTGAAGGAGAAGATTGTTTAAATTTCCTCTCGGTATTTGAATAGCTAGGTACTGGGTAAAGGGTAATAGCACTTTATTTGCGACACAAATAGAAAGCCTAACAGAATAATACAGAATCTCTGGATTAAAAATTGCGGCATCAGGTTTAATGCTTTACTGATAAACCAATTTGTAGTGCTACTCTATGGATAGATTCATTGTAGGAATTCACATAGGTAGTTACAGGAATGAAGTTGGTGTTAAGAAACTGCAGTCCAGACCAGACTTCATTGTAGTCTATGCTGTCGTGTTAAATTAGGGTTCCAGGTTGCACTTGCATCCACGACAAACCAGACAATTTACCAGATGGAGAACCATAGACATAGAAAATTGAGTCCCACATTTTTAGGCTGGATGACACCAGTCTCTCAAGCTGCAAGGCATAAACCTTGGGTTATTTTGTCATAATTAAGTACTTAGTGCAGATTAGCACATTGTAGCAAATCAGTCCTAAAATCTCTCACCGAGTGGCTATTGTGATTTCTCTTGGGGTTATATCATACAATATGCATTTTTCTTTTTATTATTTCTCTCTGCATGCCAATGCTTCTGATTTTTATCAAGACAGCAAAGAGTGATAGAACAGAAAAGATGTAAAGCTGAAATATTTCCTTATTTAACTTATTTAGAGTGTTGCCTTATTTAACTTATTTAGAGTGCTCAGGATTATGCAGGAGGAGCAAAACAACCCTCAAGAATGTTGAGGGTTGAAATCAGTGCTGATTTCTTTCCAGACATTTCAAAGATCATAACATTTAATTCTGGACAGAGCCTGAGGTCAGCAGTGTTTTCAGTTTCCTGTATTCCAGTAATTTCTTGTATTCCAGTAATTGTGCTTCTGATTCCAGTTAATGCCATAAAATACAGTTGTGCAACTTGCAAATGTGAATTTAATCTGTACTTTTTCTAACCCTACAATAGAGTTTATCAACTAAGTACAGGAATATTTTGTCACACAAGTCGATGTGCCATCCAGACTATTTTGTCCATCTTTTACTGAAAACTTTCCCTTCTTTTTTGTTTGTTGCTTTTTTTTCCTGCTAGTGTAAAAAAAAAGGTAATTTCTATGTAATCAGTCATCTATGCATTAGAACTTAATCACCAAAGTAATAATTGCATGTTATTCTAGATTGCCATGGAATTATTGAATTTCTGGTGCACACCCTCTTGTTAAACTCATACTCATGCCTTCAGCCTTGTGAAAACATAGGGATTGAGAACTACTGGAAGCGCAACCTCATCTCCAAACAGCTGCTCCATTGGCAATATTGTTAGCCAAACAGGATGGCAAATTGCTCAGGCTACCCAGATTATGTATCATACTCCAAAAGAGTTAAGGATTGAAATGATTTCCACTTCCATAGTTATTAAAAAGGTTGTCCTACAAAGACAAATTCTTTGAAGAAGAAATTCTCTGTAGCCCAGCAATAAAAATATTTTCTAGGCATTATGTTTTATTTTTTGTATATACCCTCTTTAATAAGTGACTGATTCTACCCTTGGATGTATGTAAAATAAAACAAGCTCTGTGCATGTGTAAGGTATGATTGGAGATTTCTGGATTTTTAATCTAAAGTCTGTTCTCCCTGACCTTTCAACAGAAATGAGTTACTCTTAATGTTTATGTGACTCCAGAGTCTACAAATACACCTGTTATATAGATCTGAATTGCAGAATATATAGTGTCAAACAGCATAATATTGTTCCCTTAAGACTCTATCTTGTGAATAAAACATGAGTAACGGTTCTTTAAGATCGCTGTGAGAAATATCTGTCTGGATCAGAACTTTTTTTGTTTGTTTGTTTCCCTATGAACAAAGTTTTCTGAGTGGAAAAAAGGGAATATGATTCAGTATTTAAAAAATTACTGTTTCTAAAGATTTAAAAAATGGGTGAATTCAGAAAAATCGTGATATATTCCTGTAATTATGGATATGCTTGGCTTGAGAGTGGGAGAGCATTATCCATTTTTACCTCCTCATGTCCTGAGAAAGTGAGGAAGACTGAAAGTAACTTTGATTTCTTGAAATGATACCTTTCACAAAATAACTTTCTCTTTAATGAAGAGAAAGCTACACATATTTTTCCTATCTGAAAAATATCTAGAAAATGGAAAAATAAATACAGGAAAACTATTCAGAATTCTTTCTCCTTTCTTACTGGAAGTCAGATATTTAAAAAACAATTAGATGAGAATACACCTAAAAAAATTAAAATGTCTTTTTTTTTTTTTTTTTTTTTGTGATGATGTTATAACTTACGTGGACTAAAAAACTTTGGCGCACATTTTTGTATGGAAATTTGCCATTTTCCATTCAACTTCTACATTTACATTATGGCTTCAGAACTATTCCAGAAGTCACTGAACCCTGAAAAAAATTCTTTCAAAAAGACCAGATTCAGATGGGTTACATACAACCTTAATTACTGTTTCAGGTGTCTCTTTTCCTTTGAGTATCAGCTGCAGTTTGGTGTCAGCTAGCACTAAGAATAAAACACGTGTTGATATCAATTAGTTGGCGTGGATTGAAAAGTCTTAGGAGAAGGGAGTAGAGGATAATGACCTGGGCAAAAGTCACTCTTGGGTCTGACTGGGAGACTGAGCTTACCAAGGAAAAGAGGACCTGACAATTTTTATGTCATCAGGTAAAAAATTGTATTTATTATTATTTAAAAAAGGGGTCACTTGAAGATCACATTTGAAACTTTGAAAATAATTTTTATAACTTAAAAACTTTTTTTTTTTTCCTAGGGCTATAGTTTTCCAAAATACTTTGAGAATATTTAGAAGTTGTGTGAGTATTTAATTTTCCTACAGATGGTATAGCCCAATGTTGTAAATTATATTTCATTTAAACAACAATATTTAATGCAAATGGCTTCCTTTTATCATTATCACCAAAATAAAGTGCAGCAAGTGACATTTTACTTTGTGTCAGTCCATGCACTATGTCTAACATACTTTATATTCCAGACATATTGAGCGGTTCTTCTCTATTTATATTGCTTAGTTACAGTATAATTGTGCTTGCTGTGAATATTTATGTGTTTAAATGTATTTAGCCAGAAAGATAAGCAACCTATTTTTGTTACTATTTTGAAAACTATAGTTGAATGTGCATTTAATGTTCCTCTGTACCATATCTGGTTAAAAACTATAGAAATTGAAAATCTGCCCTTGCTCTGTGCAGTAAAATTTGAAGTCTATAAACTGAAATAGTTCAAAGTACCAGAATTGCAGAAGAGACAAGATAGAAGCAGGAATAAAAATAGAAAAAAAAAATATCTTTCACTTAAAAAATCACTATTTTTGTACGGTTGTTTTGGTTTTGTTTCTTTTTCACACCAAAAGGGGTAGGTTTTGAATTTCTTTTACCCCTTTCGCCAGAGGTGCTGGAGTGCAAGAGACAGAGTGCTGGGGTGAGTGCAGTGGGAAAATCATACTGGTGCATGTGGGCCCCAGTCTGTGGCACAAAGGCAGTGCTGAGATGGCACTCCAGATATGTCTGGGTTTGTTTTGAGTATTACATCTTCATTTTACTTTGTTGCATATACCATAGACAGCCTGGACTCCTCAGTCAAACAGGAAGGGATTGATAAAGTTAGGAGACGCGTATTTATGTAAGGGGCTACGGCTGTTAGTCTTGGATGTGCCTTTTGGACTTTCCTTCTGTTTGCCTGACACCCTGGTGGGGAAAAGCACATGTTGAGATCAATTCTTGGCTTATGGTGGTGGAATGACCAAAAACTTGACTTCATTGTTTAGGTAATCCTCCATCTACCAGACACTGCAAACAATAGCTCCAGCCACTCAATAAAAATTGCAGCTATCAACACTATTTCCCTAAGTTTTTGTACAGTAACCTCAAGTAGGTCTCCATGGAGACAGCTTATATGCTGAAGTGTGAGCTAGGGTGGAGGAGAGGAGCACAGCACACTGGCTCTCACTTTGGAACCCTGTCACTGTGTACCAAACATACGGGTCCAGAAGGCAAGTCAGAGGAGACCTGTTCTGTAGTCCTAGCTGGGGTCCTTGCACCAAAGATTTTTATGGATATTGCAGTTTGCTTGCTCCCCCAGCTGTCTGATCTCAATTCTTAGGTGAGATGAGATGTGTAAGTTTCTGTAGAAGCACTGTGGTCTCCTGAACTGGCACTGACTCAAGTTTCTGAGCTCCCAAGAGGAGCCACAGCTCAGACACATCTTTCTGGTTAGTGCACTCGGTTTTGTGCATCCCATTGGGCTTTTCCCTGGGATTCTACAGAAACCTCAGTTCCTGGCTTTGGGTTTTGGCTTCTCAACTCCAAGCCCAGTCACTAAAAATAGATAAATAAAATAATAAAAGAAAAATACAATGCTGAAAACCTAGACCGAGAGCTCGACAGACTGTGGGACTTTGACTTCAGGATGTCTTGTCTCAGTGCTCAAACTGCCTAGACTGTTGACATGGCATAGCCAAGCTGTTAGATGGTTACATAGCAAATATACAATTTTACTGTGAGCTGCTATGGGTATATATCAAGATGATGGAAACAATTTGTGGATTTTTTAAAAATGATGGAAATGATGAAGAAAACTTCTCAAGGAGTTGCTAATTTGATTAATATCTTTAGGCAGAAGGGGAAGAATCACTACCATATTGGCAGCTTGATTAATAGAAAAAAATATGACCTGAATGTATAAGCGCAGGGATTAGATGAATTTTTATAATTCTGAAGTTTTATAAAATGCCAGGTAGAAAATTAGAAAGACGTGGTCCTGGTTTCTTCTAAAAAATTCTTTTAAGAGAGATTCATGGTGTGTCAGTTCAGTTCTGAGTAAGAGTGAAAAATAAGTCAGTTATTAATGTTAGATTTGGGAAAGATAACATTTTTTTAACATATACAACACCTTAAGCATTATGTATGTCTGTACATAATTCAGCACAACTTGCAGACAAATTGCCTTGTTTGATCAAATGTATACTCTGTGACTATGATAAGTTATTTTTGACTCATTACTTCATGTTTAGAAAGACCATATTAAATAGCAAAAATATAGAAAGCACGGCATATCAGGAACTTTTCTCATACTTTTAAAAAGCAAAGCCTTACTACTGGATTTCTTGGCATATCTGCATTTGTTTCTTTGTTAAAGAATACAAGAATGTTTTGTTAGCTAAACTTATAAGATTGTTGGTGGCTTATCTGAATTTATTTCTGTGGGGAAGTTGGAAATCAAATAATTCATACTGTTTTGAAGTGGGTAATTTCTGTTCTAGGCGTAAAAGTTATATAATAGAACAACTAATTTATCTTATAGTTAAATAAAAAAAATAGTTACTTTAACCATATTCATAAAGCTGTGCAATATCAGTGTATATTCAGATAATGAATCATGACATTATCCTGAGTATTAGCTCCCACATCTGTTCGCTGGTACCATAGATTGCACGCCACCTGCATACTAAGTGATTTCCAGCTCCTAAACATAGTTTCAGTATGAGATGAGGCACAAATAGACACATGTGCACTGTCAGTATCAACTGAGACAGATGGAAAAGCTGCACATCAAATGCTGTAAAAGGCATGCATAAATTGAGTGTAACATTTTGGGGGAAAATGAATAAATTTATTAACTCTTTTGAGAAGCTCTTCAATAAGCTGGTCAGTGCACCTGGAAAAGACTAATTGCTAGCACCCACTCCTGCTGACTTTCAGAAGTTATTCTGTTTATGGGATTTATTCTGTCACTACAGATTTTGCTTTACCTTTCCACAGTCACTGAGATTATTCCAGCCATGTGCCATGGTATGACCAGAAGTTACCTTTCCCCATATCTTTTATGGTATGTCTCTAATTCTGTTCTGTATTGGCATCACCCCCCTGCCAAACACACCTGTTAAAAGTGCACAGATATTGTTACGACAGTACTAGCTTTTGAGGAATATGGCTAGCAATTTAAATTTGGATTTAGAAATAAATTTGTATGTACCAGCACGAACTGGCTGCATACTTTGTGGTGCACACTGCATAGTCAATGTTTTTATTCACTTAGCATTGAATTTTTACTGGATTATTTTGGCATAGGACAGACCGTCAGGTTGAATAACCTGGAAAATTTCAGGTAGAGTGTTCAAGAATTTTAGGGTAATATGTATGCAAGACAGAGATTGTTTTCACTTAAGATTTTATTTTAGTTGTTTTTTTTTTAGGCTTGCATTCTGTGGTGAAAAATGTGTGAGTGGAATTAAATTTGTAGGATGTTCTGTTCCAGATCTCCCAGTCCAAACCAGTCATAGTTAATTGCAAGAATACGTATTTAAAGCATAAACTCTGGTTATGCTAACTTCACCCACATCAATTACTTTCATGTGCTGTTTGGCACCTGGGGTAGGTGGTTTTTTTTCCATTGGACTTGCTTGCTTTTGATATAGCTAAGAAAGGCATGATAAGTATTTCAGAAGTATAGTAGAATATATATTTTAATATATCTGAAAGCATTTTTATGTATGTCTGATTGGGGGAGGGAGGAGGTAAGGGTATGATAATGTTCTTAGCAGTGGTAAACAGCCTACAAACCAAGACGTCCCTCCTGAGGAAAAGCACTGCTGGAAAGCAAGTGAGAAATACAAAGCACTTGAAACCAGACATGCTTTTGGGAGCTCTGTGTGTGTATCTGAAACCACAGTTTGGTCTGCTGTTTGAAAAGGTTGCTTGGGGTTAAGATAAGATTTTTGGCATCTGGGTCAGATTGGAGTCAATGGGAGTCCTCTGAGTGCATCCGAGGGCAGAGTATGACCCTTCCTGCTTATTTTCACTGACTGTATTTTATGCTGTAGCACCTCTGAGCTGGGACATTCTCAACTGCTTATTCACTTTAAAGGCCATCTGTAAGGAAAGCTATATTCTTGTGTTTCCTTTAATACTCTGAACAGTCCTTAGTCATCTTAAGTGAGTTCTTTTTTTGTTGATTTATTAAGATACTAATGTTCAGATCACAGTCTCTAAAAAATAGAACTTCAATCTGAATGAAAGAAAAACCCAAGTAGATAACGCAAGTACAGGATAATAGCACAGGCAGCTACTGGCAGACGTAGCATATTTTGTTTTCAGTCATCTTCTCAAAGATAAAAACAGTTTAATCAAATTAAAAATGTGGAGAGATTTTCCTTCAAGCCACACTGAGCAGTCAAGTCTGAAAAACAAGCCATACTGTGCTCCTGAAGCAGATAATAGTATCAGCAATGAGGTATTATTATTTGGAGTAAATGGCTCCTGTAAAGTAATAAACTGATTTAATGGGCCAAACGATGATAAGGTACTTTTCATGGATATGTTAGAGGCAGAAATTATTTGGTCAGGATTGGAGTCCTAACTTGACATTCCTACTGCAAAGCTCTAGAAGGCTGGAGGCTGATGACCGTTTTGTGATTACCATGATGGAAACTGAAGTGAGACCCTGAAAGCTGAATGCTCCACAGCTTGATTAAGTATTCTTTGAGGTGGACAATGCTTAAAGTTCTGCCTTTTGTTCTGTGTTGAAGCTTGTACAATTGCAGGATCATTGTGCTCGCAACTGAGGTTTCTAATGAGCAAAGCTGATTACAAGCTTAGCATGGTTATGAGAAGCCTGACTTGAAGGCACCTCCATCTTATAGCTTTGTCTGAGGCCTAGTTTTCTGTCCTGTTGCCTGAGTCTGCTATTGTACATTTAAACTACCTTATGTTTTAAAGCTTTCTGGAGGGTCTCCAGTTTCAGAATTCATGGTCAAAACCTAGATTAGTCAAGACTTAGACTGCAGATCATTCTGTGCGATTACTGACATAATATTTAAATATGCTGTTGCTGTAACAGGATCCCAGCATGACACTGGGATTTGCTGTCCCATAAAGAATTAGGTACTCTGGAAAAGCTACCTATAGGGAGCTTGTTGCTGTCTGCAGGTAGTCTATAGGGAATGATAAACAGAAAAGGAACATCTGCACATCTACTTACCTCTGTTGTTGGAGCATGCATGAGCAAGCTAAGGGCCCCTATCTTTTTCATGCAAGGGGACAGAGAGCAAGAATGAGGAATCTTTAATGGAGAGAGGCTTTTGCCATTCCAAATGCACTGCTGCCTCGTGGAAAAAGGAAGCTGGCCTTGGAGAGCTGTGAACTCTTCTTTAGTCCAGTACCTCTTGTTCCTATACATACTGGATTCATGATTCATTAGGTGGCAGAGGACTATCATCTGCTCTGAAGTATCAAAAAATCTTCAGAAGCCTATGATTTCCCCTCAGTTCTACTGTTTGCAATCTGGAAACTGTCCTCCAGCCATTCTCCCTGAAGAGCAGGCATCACATCAAAGTGAGGCACACAGTAGTATGTTTTCAGAATATTGCCACAAGATTTTTGTATCAATGCCTGCTTGCAATACAGATGTCCAGATGTTGATCCCCCACTAGGCATCATGGGGTGGCAAAGTACAGCTGCCACAGGAGTTTCTTTTGCTGAAAGGAAAAATACTCTAAATGTTTAAGCTTTTAACATTTTGATGACCTGCTGGAAAGGGACACAAGAGAAGACTCAGTTTGTGGAGGGAAGAGCTGAACAATCTGGTCAGACCTTCCAGCTGATCCTGTTTTGAAGAGGTTATCTAGAGACCTTCTGAGGTCCCTTCCAGCTTGAACTATTTAATAGTCTTACGGGAACAGTTTCACCTAACTGAGCTGTCAGGCAGTTGCAGAAAAATTCAGTATGTGAATATTTAGATGCTCAATTTTTCTAAAGAGAGCTCAGATTCTCATATAAATAAAGGTTGGGTATTTTTATTTTTTTTTTTTTTGGTAAAAATTCCAGTAAATAAACAGAAAGTTGCCGTTTTTGCAGCGATTTCCTCAATATATCTTTCTTACTATAAAAATAATGAATTTACAGAAGAAAGGAAACAGATATAAAAATACTGTGGAAGGGGTTTGGAGGGTTCAAAATAGGTATGATGGATAAACCTGCCTTCTATGTATTAATAAGAGAGAGGACAAAATTATTTACTCCCAGCTTTCAAAATGTGATATCCAAAGTATAAACCACAAAGAAGTTATAGAAGTATCACCTCACTTTTTAATTTTGAACTTTTTTTTCTCAGAATGACATTTTGCAACTGAAAAATTGCCCTGGAGATAGATAAAAAGCACTTCCTGACACTCAGTGTAGGAGAGGCTCTGGTTCGAGACCATCTTAGGAACCTGAACATATACAAGTCCATGGGACCTGATGAAATCCATCCACGGGTCCTGAAGGAGCTGGCAAATGAAGTTGCTAAGCCACTGTCCATCATATTTGAAAAATCACGGCAGTCAGATGAAATTCCCGATGACTGGAAAAAGGGAAATATAACCCCCATTTTCAAGAAGGGGGAAAATGGATGAGCCGGGGAACTACAGAGCAGTCAGTCTCACCTCAGTGCCAGGCAAAATCTTGGAGCAGATTCTTCTGAAAGGCATGCTGAGGCACATGAAAAACAACAAGGTGGTTGGTGACAGCCAGCATGGCTTCACTAACGGGAATCCTGCCAGACCAATCTGATGGCCTTCTATGATGGGGCTACGGACATACGGACAGGGGGAGAGCAGTTGATGTCATCTACCTGGACTTATGTAAATTGTTCAGCACTGTCCCACACAACCTCCTTGTCTCTAAGTTGGAGAGACATCAATTTGATAGGTGGACCACCGGGTGGATAAAGAACTGGCTGGATGGCTGCACACAAAGAGTTGTGGTCAGTGGCTCAATGTCCAGCTGGAGACCAGTAACGAGTGGCGTCCCTCAGGAATCGGTATTGGGACCGGTCTTGTTCAACATCTTTGTCAGTGACAGGGACAGTGGGCATGGTTTAGTGGGAGTTGTCCCTGCCCATGGCAGGGGGGTTGGAACTAGATGATCTGAAGGTCCTTTCCAACCCTAACTATTCTATGATTCTATGGTTCTACTTAACCTAATGATTTATTATGTCATGAAGGATTCACTATGCATTTTCTATTAAGTTATCTTTCTCAATTTCTCTCTTTTTGTTTTGTTATTTTATTTTATTTTTTTTTTTTTAGCCATCTGCGTGTGAGCTGGTTTCCCCCGTTTTCTGTTTTATATTTATGAAAATGCTCTGACATTTCTGGCTAATGTTTAGGAAAACATTATCAAAAAGATACATATACTTTCACAAGAATATGAAAAGTGTTGGCTGGAAAAACCTTCATTATCAATACCATTCTGGGTGTATTATGTCATCTGAGAACACATAAGTATGATGATAAGTGCCTTTTTGGGGTCACATTTTTGGTATATTTCCATTAAAGTTTCTTGACTGTTTTATGAAGGTTTGTGGACTTTCTGTGTTTGGATATGCATAATCTATTTTCCTTGCAAATCAGCTTAAAAAACGTACCACAGCTTAGCACTTCCATGATGGTCTCAGTTGTGTCTTGCTAGCAGTGTGTATATAACATAGTATTTTCATTTATCAATAAAAGCTATCTATTTTGGCAAAAGAACAAGGGAACCATCAAGAACCATATTCTGACAGATCTCAGCCTAAATTTTTCGTATCCCAACAGCTGCTGTGAGCATTACATGGTGGGAATATGGAAGGAGGATACAGCCTCTGTTTAGTTAATCATTGCTTGGAGGAAGAGAGACTATTTTCCTTTGGAGATTGCAACGTCTGAAGGTTATGTTAATTGTGTGGTCTATTAAAAAGACAAGAATCTGATTAAGTAATGGAACAAAAGACTAAATGCACATTCAGAGAATTTTTATTAAACTTAGTATACGGTCTACTGGATTTCTAGTCTAATAAAAACCCTCTGACTGTTTTTCTCTGCATAGTTGGAACATTTGCTCAGTGATTATGTTGAACTTTCAGTTCAGAGGCATGCAGGGCTTCTAGGAGAGAGCAGAAATACAGCATGTCTCCTTGGTGCAGAGAAACGCATTCTACCTTTGAGACTAATACTTCAGAAGTGTCCTTGGATTCAGCATATTCACCTGTGGCTGGTGGTGATTTTTCTCCTTATAGTATGTCTGAGGTCTTCTGGGAGACTGATGGAGGTAGATGATCTGTTCTGCACTTTCACTGAGGGATTTTTGGATTTCTATCATGGGTTTCCTTGCCCAGATTACATGAAAACTAAAAATGCTATCCTAATAGTTTGGTTTTGGTAGACCTATTGTCAGTATTGCCACGACAGCAAGTATGTATTTTAGTGCTGAAAATGCTTTTTCATTGATCATTTGACAGCATAACAATATAACTTCCTTTTCATGCTTGCATTTTTTATTTTCTTGTCCCACTTGCACTGATATAGGTTATGGAATTCAATACCCTAATTAATATATTGTTCATGTAAATGGTTTCTGTTTCTAACTTTTAATATTACTTGAATTAAAAAAAATATTGTTAAAAGATCTACTCAGACATCTTTATGTGACAAGATTTTCAATCATAAAATGATTGAATCAATAACATTCATTCAAGATACATAGTAGAGATGAATCATACAATTTGGAAGCTTGTATTTGAAAGGCATAACTGTATTGTGATGTTTGTAGCAAACTACCACAATTCACAAATGGAAATGACATTGTCTTTAGGTACCACTGCAATACAGTCAATCTGGATTTTTAACATAGTTGGTGTTTGGGGTTTTTTTTCCCTTTTTTTTTTGTTTGTTTGTTTGGATTTTTTTACCCCTCAAGTGATTCTACAGTTAGAAAGTGTTCAATTATTTCATTAAGAAATTTGGAAAAAGGTCCATCTGACTCTTTCTGAACATCAGCTTTTCAGTCTTAGCAGTGATACCTTCTATTTGTTAATCTGAGTAAGAAAAGATGCAGTCTTATACAAGAGTTTCATCCCAGCACTTTGAAGTTAATGGGAACTCTTTCATGAATGGAAATGGGAGCAGCACCAGGGTTGTACAAAACTTGCTGCATACAAATTACTCAACTTTTGTTTGAAAAAGGACAAGGACAGGAAATTGTCAGAAGCAGAAATGACAGTTAGGAACAAAATTTTTACTATTAATAGAAGTTCCCTCCATCCTGTCCTGGATTTGGACATGGAAAAAAATTTCCTTGCACTCTGCTGTGTTTATGGCAGAGATAGAAGTACTGCTTTAACTGACATTATCCAATTCCCTTTTATGAGATAGTTAACAAATGCTTAGACATTTTGCCAAAACATTACTCAACTAGGTTGATATATTCCATGTCAGATGTCACCCTAAGTCAAAACACCTCTGTGTCAAGCACTGGGGCTAAGGAAGTACATTGTTTTGCTATGTTGCCTTTGAAGTTCTGTAGCTCCACGTCCTGGGTTCAGCAGTAGCAGTCATTTTTCTCCTCCTTAGTAGGTGGTGCAGTGCTGTGTTTTTTGTCTTTTGGCCTGGGAACAACGCTGATAACACCAGTGTTTTCAGTTACTGCTTGGTAATGTTTTGGTTTGACCACAGACTTTCTGAGTCTCATGCTCTGCCAGGGAGGAGGGGAAGCCGGGAGGAAGCAGAAACAGGACACCTGACCCAAACTGACCTAAGAGGCATTCCATACCACAGCACATCATGCCCAGGATGTAAAGACGGAGGTCAGAGACCTGGAAGGGTGGTGGTGCACTGCTTGGTTGGGCTGGGTATAGGTGGTGAGCAATTGTATTCTTTTTCCTTGTATTTCTCTTGTCATTATTATTATTGGTGGTAGCAGGAGTGATTTGTGTTATACCTTAGTTACTAAACTGTTCTTATCTCAATCTGTGGGAGTTGCATTCTTTTGATTCTCCTCCCCATCCCTCCAGGAGCTGTGGGGAAGAAAGAGGGTGGAGTGAGTGAGCAAACTGCGTGGCTGACTGGGCTTAAACCACGACACTCCATATACAAAACTCAACACTAATCTAAATTAATTCTTCGTCATTACCTTTATACCTCGATATGGGAGGCAAGAAGAGGAATATATTTCTGCTGTAGCTCATTCTAAGAAAATCAATACTTACCCCCCTTTTAAAAATTCTGTCCAAGTTAATATATTTTATTTTCCCCAAAGGTGCTCTGTTTAAATCAAAAAAGCAAATTCCAGAGGAAAATAGCTTTCTTGGATTGTTTGTTTTTGGTTTGTTTTTTTTTTTCCTTCAATCAGCTCTAGAATGTGAAATTACATTATGAAGGTCAGGTTTAAGAGAAGGCAATAATGAAGTGTTCTTATTTACATTTTAGGGGGAAAAAACCTAAGGCTTAAGTACTGGAAATTACTTAAAACATCGTTGATGCTCTTCTGGTCTGCAGAACCTAGTTAGCACTGGCCAGAAAGTTAACTATCTGCTCGGCCTCTTTAGATCTACAAACATGAATGAATTGGTGTCATTGTTACTCAATGGATTTTATAAAATTAATCTTAGGAAAATGCATTGCCTTCAGTATGATCAATGTTGTGGCACGAAAAAATGATGAGGGATGTATGGAGTAATTTGCTTCCACTTCAGAAAAATAGACCTGTATTGAAAATCTATCAGGAGAAAATCAGAGAAAGGCTGAAATAAGCAGCCATGCTAGTCGCCTTCAGTAGCAATGTTGAAACTGAAAATGTGAAGGCTTTGAAAACTTGCAAATACTAATGAACAATAGGAAAGAGTAAGCAGTTTAATTTAATTTTGATACCGAATATAAATGATATTCTACCTCAATAGGATAGCTCATGTGACACAATTTCACTTTTCATTCATATCATAAGATTGCTTCCTTCTATTTTACATGTGTGCTGTTTTGTTACACCTTAGCAACCACCCTTACTGAGATGTAAATATTGATCACAATCCCATTTCATATATATTTTAGTGAATTTCAAAGATTTTTGCATAACAGGTTTTCATTACTTTCACATGAAATATTCTTCATAAAAGAAGAGGGAATCTGAATCTATTGCCTTAGTGATTCTGCTGCATAAATCTGCTACCATGGAAGATCTAAATAGATTGCATTTTTAATTTGACATGAAGCAAAGATGACAACTTAGTAAGAAAATGATTTTTATGTATTTGGAGACTGATAGTGGAAAACAGAGGCCTTCATTTCTCATGAAAAGGCAGTGATGGTTGTTTTCACTGTGAAAATAAATGGCAAATTGTTCTTCCATTAGTTTAATAATTTTTATTTTAAATTATATAAATTAATAAGCTTTGTCAAGCATTATGGCAGTCTATCTATTTCTGTACTAAAGAAAATGGATATTTAAATATGAGAGCACAGCACTGAAATTCTGAAAGAAATAGGGATGAGATCCAATAAATAGCTTGAACTGGATCTCCAGAGACTGTGGTGTGAGAAGGCTGAGGCTGCTGAACCCATTCTTTAGACAGCAGCTCTAGAAGTGAAAGCTGCATGCCATTCCCATGCTCCCTTTTACAACAGTTAGGAGAACATACATACCTCAGAATAAGATGCAAACCCATCACCCTGTTTGGGTGGGAAACTGCTAAATCTGCGCAGAGTTGCTTCAAGTCAGCCAAACGGAAACACTGAGCACAGACATGTTTCTGCAGTGCTACCGCCTTCCATGAAATGCATGCCTCTAGTAACTTCAAATCCAGTATCTTCAAATCTTCAATCCATTTGAAGATAGGTATCTATAATCTTTCTTCCAAAGGAGTAATTTTCTCTCCTTACAGGAAGGAAAGTTAGCTATTTCTACGGCTGCATATTTCTTCTAGCCTAGCCTCTCTCTTACACTTTTTGTGGCAGGTAAAGACAATTCAAGTTGCCTTAGGGGAGGGAAAGAGAGGTGAAAATAACTATAGACCTGTAGACAAATCCTTGTCATGCTTATCTCAGAGAGTAGTATCCAGTATTTTAGGGTGTTATCTCACCTTAATCGATGACAGTAAGGAAAAAGCCCTGACTTTGAGTGCCGTTAAGTGTCAGGATACTTGCAAGATACAAGTACATTTGGATCTTCATAAGCATCACAAGGAACTATCCAGTTTCTACAAGAATGTCATAATGACTAATTAGCTGCACAAAAGACTACACAAGCTATAGGGAACTAGCCCTGATGGCATATCTTCTGTGTGTCTTGAGAAAATCTATAGATCAAGCCTCCTGAAAAATGAAGGTGAAGGAGCAGAGTCTATGCAGACATCCGACAGGTCTAGTTCCAGTTCAGAAAATAAAATTTTGAGACTGAAAGTCCCAATTTTTCATGCTTTTTTCATTACAAGAAACCCTGTAAACTTTTGGAGCACGACCAACAGGTCTGAGATGATCCTGCCCCTCTGCTCTGCTCTCGTGAGACCTCACTTGGAGTATTGTGTGCAGTTCTGGTGTCCTCAACATAAAAAGGACATGGAACTGTTGGAACAAGTCCAGAGGAGGGCCACGAGGATGATCAGGGGACTGGAGCACCTCCTGTATGAAGATAGGCTGAGAAAGTTGGGGCTGTTCAGCCTAGAGAAGGGAAGGCTGCATGGAGGCTTCATATCAGCCTTCCAGTATGTCGTGGTTTAAGCCGTAAATCACACAGTTTGCTGCCTGATTACGGCTACAGTGTACAGTACATTTTTAACATCTGATCCAGTCCGACCTTGTCCAAGGGCTCCTGCATGAGCTACCTCTCGTTTAATTTGCTCAAAGGCTTGTTGTTGCTCAGGGCCCCATTTAAAATCATTCTTCTTCCGGGTCACATAATAGAGAGGGCTTACAATCAAACTGTAATTCCGGATGTGCATCCTCCAGAACCCCACAGCACCCAAGAAAGCTTGTGTTTCTTTCTTATTAGTTGGTGGGGACATTGCTGTTATCTTGTTGATCACATTTGTGGGGATCTGGCGACGTCCATCTTGCCCTTTTATTCCCAAAAATTGAATCTCCTGTGCAGGTCCCTTGACCTTACTCCGTTTTATGGCAAAACTGTGCACTGTTGTGGTCATGATTTGCACTTGTTGTTCTTCGACCTTCAGCAACCCCACAACAGAAGGATCCTCTGAGAGACCAGGCAAGGTGGACAGCTGCTCAATTTCCTCCGTCTCCAAAGCAGCAATACCAAAAGCCCATCAGTACCCTTTTGGGTCTTTGAAGTACCCTCTCCTGAGGTAATTTATGCCAAGGATGCATGGAGCCTTTAGACAAGTCACAGTTTTTGCCATTCCCTCCCAGTCGGGCTGATTTCTGCCTCCAGTACAGTCAACTCTTGGGATCCTCCTGTCACTCCAGAAATAGAAATGGGTTCCAGCCCTTGACAGCTTGATGGCATCAGGGTACACTGTGCACCGGTATCTACTAGAGCCTTATCCTTCTGTGGGACTGATGTGCCAGGCCATTTGACCCACACAGTCCAGTAAATCCAATTGTCCCCTACCTCCACCTGGCTGGAGGCAGGGCCCCTCTAATAGTCATCACGTTGGTCACTCACATCTTGTGAGTGAGAAAAAATCTTTCTTGTGAGAAAAATCTTTTTGCATATTCTATAGCTCGGTTGAGGTCCGAGATCGGGAAGTCGCCCCTTCTTCTTCTTCATGTGATTATGACTCCTGGTCAGATGCTGTCTCAGGTGGTGAGTACATTGTTTCTTCATCTTGCTTTATCTTTCTTGCTTCTTTTTTGCTTTTCCTCTTGTGTACAGGGGCAACTGGTATTGGTACGAGTTGGTCCTCTGGTTTAGCTGTGGTGATTATCACTGTAGTTTGGGTAGCTGCTGTACTTGTCACTGGGGTTTGAGTAGTGGCTGTACTTGTCGCTGGTGTTTGAGTAGTGGCTGTACTTGTCACTGGTGGTGGTGTAGCTGCTGTGCTTGGTGCTGGAGTAGCTGCACTGCCCGTTATGGTTGAAGTTTGAGTAGCTGCTGTACTTGTCCCTGGGGCTGCTGTAGCTGCTGTGATTTGAGCTGGAGTAGCTGTGCTGCCCATTACAGTTGAAGTTTGAGTAGCTGCTGTGCTTGGAGCTGGAGTAGCTGTGCTGTCCGTTACTGCGCCCTCAGATCCAGGGACATTTTTTCCCTTTTGAAGGTGCTGGGTAGTGTTGAATAGGGCTCTGTGAGCATAGGCCAAGCCCCAGCACGTTGCCATGATTTGTCCATCTCTGGTGTGACCAGAATGACAACACACCTTCTTTAAGTGTTTTTCTAATCTTTCTGGATTTTTCACCTGTTCAGTAGTGAAGTTCCAAAGCACTGGAGGGGCCCACTGGCCTAGATACTTGCCCATATGTAGTGGCTTAAGTCCAGTCAACCACGAAGTTTTCTCACTCACTCACTCACTCACTCACTCACTCACTCACTCACTCACTCACTCACTCACTCACTCACTCACTCCCCTCAGAGCAGTTCCCAGGCCCCAAATCAAAAACACAGTGCTGCACCAGCTACCAAGAAGGAGAAAAATGACTGCTACTGCTGAAACCATGACACCATACTATCAGTTACTTGGCTGTAAGTAAAGTATCATACGCTGAACCTGTGAGATCCAGAGCTACAACTTTGAGAGCCAATAGATCAGCATTGTGACAAGTGACTATTAATCCTGTCGTTATCTCAACACCTTCATGCCCCACGTTGGGCACCCAAAAGAACTGTCATGGTTTAAACCGTAAATCACACAGTTTGCTTGCTCACTCCCCTCTCTTTCTTCCCCACAGCTCCTGGAGGGATGGGGAGGAGAATCAAAAGAATGTAACTCCCACAGGTTGAGATAAGAACAGTTTAGTAACTAAGGTATAACACAAATCACTCCTGCTACCACCAATAATAATAATGACAAGAGAAATACAAGGAAAGAGAATACAACTGCTCACCACCCGATATCAAGCCTGACCCAGCCACGAACTGAATTCTTCCTGGTTCCTGCCCTCAGTTTTTTGCATCCTGGGCATGATGTGCTGTGGTATGGAATACCTTTTAGGTCAGTTTGGGTCAGGTGTCCTGTCTCTGCTTCCTCCCGGCTTCCCCTCCTCCTTGGCAGAGCATGAGACTCAGAAAGTCTGTGGTCAAACCAAAACATTACCAAGCAGTAACTGAAAACACTGGTGTTATCAGCGCTGTTCCCAGGCCGAAAGTCGAAAACACAGTGCTGCATAACAAAAAGCAAACAAGAAGCAAACACTTCCTACTAAGGAGGAGAAAAATGACTGCTACTGCTGAACCCAGGACACAGTATCTGAAGGGGGCTTATAAGGATGCTGGGGAGGGACTCTTCATTGGGGACTGTAGTGATAGGATCAAGGGGTAATGGGTTCAAACTTAAACAGAGAAAGTTTAGATTGGATATGAGGAAGAAATTCTTTACTGTAAGGGTGGTGAGACACTGGAATGGGTTGCCCAAGGAAGTTGTGAATGCTCCACCCCTGGTTGTGTTCAAGGCCGGGTTGGACAGAGCCTTGGGTGGCATAGTTTAGTGTGATGTGTCCCTGCTCATGGCAGGGGGGTTGGAACTAGATGATCTTAAGGTCCTTTCCAGCCCTAACAATTCTATGATTTTATAATTTGGCACTGGGAATTTCTCATACAAATTCCATGCAACACTGTAGCAAGTTCATCAACAAAATGTATATTATACAAAATGTGATAACAAATAAAGATTAGGTCAGAACATGTATAGCTTTTGTATTATGACTTCTTTACAAAATATATCTTTATTCTCATGCATATCCATATGGTCACACAAGCAACCCCACTTAATTCATTATAATAGACTGTTAGATTTACTGTAACACAATAATTCTCATAGAAGTTTCTGAGTGTACTGACACCATGAAATGTAAGGAAAAATAAGGAGAAACTGTAAAAAAGTATCTTTCAAATCAATTTTGCTATAAGCAGCACTGCAGTTTTGACCTCTGCTTTTTTGAATTACAAAGAAGTTGCTAATGCTGCAAATAATTATCCTCAGACTTAACTTTGCATAAATGTGTTGTTTCATTGACATAAATGAGACCACTTATGCACTGAAAATTAAGCACAGGTATGAGTATGTACAGAATCAGTGCTCTACAGAGTTGTCTTGGTACTTGATAATATTGATGAAGATTATTAATTCATGTACCAGAGAGTAGGGTAGAGCAGAGCGGTGAAGCTGCGGAAGTTTCTGTTTCATGGGTGTTATGGCATTTGGCTAGGATATGTTTTATTACTTGCAGATTCCTATGTGGTATGAATTGTTCTATTATTTCATATTCTCTGGTTTTCTAGCCTTACAGTGCTGCAAATTAGCTACACATTTCCTTTTTCCTGCATTTGCATTCTTTTCTTATTTTCTGTGTATGAATTGAACACCTTGTGCTTTCAGCATGTTCCTTGAGTGGTACAGCAGATATTTTGGAAAAAGCAGGGAAAACCTCTTAGAAAAAGGTTCGGTAATAGAATGCTTGGTAACCAAATAACAGAAATTTTATTCCCTGCCCATTACATTAAAGTATCTGCATAAAACAGATCAGACTTTGCAACAAAATTTACCCAGAATGAGCCCTTTCTTCTAATTATATTATGGTCATTGACTCAAGTCATTGTTCATTTCCGTTATTTACCAAGCAAAGTTAACTGAAGTTTTTGAAGTTGCTTTACCTGGACCTGCATTGCCAACTGGCAAAGACCTCAGATATACCAGTTTGTGAACGGACAGAGAAGAAACAGTCCTACCTCTTTCAGGAGACTTGAGAAACTTTCTTAAAGATGCCACATGTCAGGAAGAAACTTGAATGTGTTTCCAGTTCAAGGTGTTCTGTGAAGAGGTGAGAGCTGTCTTTCAGGACTGCTTGTACCCATGCTATTTTGTGAGCTGAGCAGCAATTTGTTTATGAGAGCCAGGGAAATTTCAGCACTGGACATACCAAAGATTTTGTGTTAATCAAATGAAGTTTGGTTAATTATCTAAATGACAGAAACCATTTGGTCACAAAGACTAGCTGATATGGCACAGCTTACATCCATAGACCTAAATTATTTTACTCTTAACTCTCCTATTTTTGTATTAAATTGACGTTTGTGTCTTGAAGGTTGGGTTTTTTTGAGACTGCTGATTAGTAGGAGCTGAAAGTATAATAGGCACTATGCTGAAATTAAACCATGAGGAGGATGATAGGATGGTTGTTGTTGGTTTGTTTTGAAACAGTTGTTTGCTATAGAGCACAAAAGGTATTAAAGAGAAACCCAAAGCCTCAGCTGAATACTAACCCATGGGCAAGTTTCTTTGTTCTGTTGTCTGTGTTCTAACTTGATCCATGATATGCAACGGAATAGCAGGTAGATTGTGTAGGTCAGGATGATCTGTAGCATTGTAAACCACTCCCTGTCTGCTTAGCAGGAAAGTCTCTATCCAACTTGTGCAGTAAACTCTCTTGTAATTGAGCAGATCCTGTGCAAGTGTGCTTGACTGGTGTCTAATCGAGGACTGTGTCCTAAATGCTGAAATCCTGAAATAGTTGTTCTTTAATGCATGAAACTTAAAATTATCACATTCACTCAAGCTCAAACTACCTTTGACCATTTCCAGTCTTAACCTCCAATAAACATGAGACATCTAACACGGCAAATGTTGTTAGTCCTATTAACTCAACACATCTTGCAGAATTTAGCAATGAACTGGATTCCACAGTGACTTCTGTCCATAGCATTACCCTAATCCTAGCCATAGCTTTTCTCTGATTAATATTTATACCACCATACTGAATTTCCCAGTCCAAATCAATTAATTAGCCTACCTGAGAGCTAGTTATGAAACCCTATAGGTCTTGCTGTATGAAATAGTATAAAGAGATTTCTCTCCAGGTTCAAGAAGCATATTCTGCCAGAGGTGAAAGTTGTTTACGAAGTTAGGCATGGGTCACAGTGATGGTGTAATGCTTAAGCTTAGAGTTAGCTTAATCTTGGGATGTGGGGAAAAGTAACTAAAATTTGTCTTAGTGGCTTATTCTTTAATGCTTGTTTAATCTAGGAAGACTGGTGATCAATAAGGATAGCCAGGTGAAAGATGAGAGGCAAAAGAGGTGTTTGGAGGAGGAGGACTGTAAAACTTCACTAGTTCCTAAATTCTTTAAATCTGACGACATCGGGAAAAAGACACCTGCTGCCAGAAGCTTAAGATCTCATTGTTACTGATGGGATTGGAAAGTCCTGCATAACTAAAATGTGAAGCTTACATGAATCTGTTAAACTATAGATAATGATGTTTCAGCAATGATTAAGACTAGCTTCAGGGTTGGCAACAGAGGATTCAGAAAAAGAGCATCTGAAGAACTGGCTTGTTGAGGTGTCCTGGGTTCAGCAGTAGCAGTCATTTTTCTCCTTCTTAGTAGCTGGTGCAGTGCTGTGTTTCTGACTTTCAGCCTGGGAACAGTGCTGATGACACTGATATTTTCAGTTGCTGCTCAGTAATGTTTACTCTGACCAAGGACTTTCTGAGTCTCATGTTATGTCAGGGAGGAGGAGAAGCCGGAGGAAGCAGAAACAGGACACCTGACCCAAACTAACAAAAGTGGTATTCCATACCACAGCATGTCATGCCCAGGATGGAAAAAATTGGGGGCAGTTACCTGAAAGGGTTAGATCACTGCTCGATCAGGCTGGGTATCGATCTGCAGGTGGTGAGCAGTTGTATTTTCTTCCCTTGTTTCCTTCTCTTATTGTTATTATTATTGGTGGTAGCAGTAGTGGTTTGTGTTATACCTTAGTTACTGGAGTTACTGGACTGTCTTATCTCAACCTGTGGGAGTTACATTCTTACATTCTTCTGATTCTCCTCCCCATCCCTTCGGGAGTGTGGGTGGGGGGGGGGGGGGGGGGAGGGAGGGAAGGGGGAGGAGTGAGAGAGAAACTGCGTGGTTTTCTGAGTTACGGCTGGGCTTAAACCACGACATGAGGTCACCATGCTGAGGTAAGTGTGGTAGTGAGAGAGACCAAAGTTATCCAGTGAACAGGGTGGCATATGGGGATCACTGGATCATACTCAAACTGCAGGCTCATCAGGAAAATATGAGCATGAGGAATTTTTTTCTTGGCTAGTTCAATGACTCCAACAATTGTGAAGTTGTCTGGCTTTGTCCTGAGTACATTTTGAGAGAGGGTATCTGTCACTTAGAAGTCCTCTGCAGTCTGCTGCTCTATGTAAACTGTGCCAAGAAGGAACATAGCCATGCAAAGATGTACTTTTCAAAAGTTAACTGTTGCTTAACATACGTTAATTTATGAGTAAATTTATTCTTATGGTGAAAAGAGGTAAATAACTTATAAATTATCCTGTTGCAAGATTATATTCCATTTCAGTGGAATTGGAGGGGCTCAGTGTCTTGCAGGATCTGTAGTCTGATATGTGTAAATGGGATAGATAGTGAGCCAAGTAAAGTGTATCCTGTTTGTTAGGGGAATTTCAGCAACATTGAGCACTTATAGGCTGAGAACTGTGTTTTTCCGGGGGAATGAAATCAGTCCCATTGCTGAGGCATTTTACACAAGACTGGGCAAGACATTCCTGAGAGCAAGAGTCTTGCAATGAAGGAAACAGGAAAAAGATTCGTAGCTTTTTTTCTGCCTCTTGTAGAGTGAAATACTGTCTGCTGGGTGAATGACATGTCTGTGATATTAGTGTATGGGATCTGTGTAAGAAGGCAAGCACAGAAATGAGCCTGGCAAAATTCTTTGGCCTGATTCAGACAGATGCCTGGAGTAGAATGAGCTTGTGTCTTTTTACTTAAAAATCCACAAATTGCTTACACATATTTACTATTAGACTGCTATTTAAATGGCTTTATTTGTAAGCCAAAAGTTGATAATACATTCATAAGAGATTAATAATTTAATATTTAATAAATTATTTGGAATGTTTTATTTTGGAAAAAACCTGATTCACATGAGGTCCAGAAAGTATCAAATAGGAATTACACTGTCACTAGGTTTATGCTCTTCCAGGCTGCATAATTCTGAAGTGTGAAAAGGCTAATCTGATATTCATTCTAGTTATTTTATCTCTTAGAGGGAAGCCATTATCCAATATTTATGCAAAGCTATGTGAATACTCTGTTATCCCTCTGCAAGCTTTGCTTCCTCTTGCTGGACATTATGTGGTGACAATAAACAGGCAGCACTCATGGAATTTACAGAGAGATTAGGTATTCCCTAAATTGAGTGTACTGCAGGCAGGGCTAGGGCACAGTTAGGGAAATAAAGAGAAAGAATGCTTTATCTTTTGTTCCCTCACTAGTTATTTAATAAAAAATGCATTAGTTTTGGTATTTAAATAAATCAACTGGCAGCTGTAAGAGATCAGTTTTGTAACATTCAGCAAGATGTTTGATATTTGCAAACATTAAGGTCTTAGCAGAATATCTGTTAAAAACCTGAAAAAAATATTTGTGATACTTTGCAATCTGGGTTAAGCAAGGTTTGTGGAAAGGTGTAAAACCTTTTACTAGACCAGGTAATATAATTAGACAGACAGAAAATTTTAAAGGCATGAAAACCTTTTGATACTTGAAGGCACCAACCTTCAAAGCTAAGTACTAGTGGAAAATAATCACTCAGAATTTAACTTGCTGTCGTGGTTTAAGTCTCTAAAACTCACGATAGTCGCTCACTCACTCCCCCTCTTTCTTCCCCCAGTCCCGGGGGGATGGGGAGGAGAATCAAAAGAAATCAACTTGCACAGGTTGAGATAAGAACAGTTTAGTAACTAAGGTATAACACAAATCACTCCTGCTACCACCAATAATAATAATGACAGGAGAAGTACAAAGAAAGAGAATACAACTGCTCACCAAGCCTCACCCAGCCAGTGCACCCCCCAGTAGCGAACCCCCCACTGCACCACCACACCCTTCTGGGTCCCTGCTCTCCTTCTTTACATCCTGGACATGGCATGCTGTGGTATGGAATAACCTCTTTGGTCAGTTTGGGTCAGGTGTCCTGTCTCTGCTTCCTCCCGGCTCTCCCTCCTCCCTGGCATAGCATGAGACTCAGAAAGTCCTTGGTCACACCAAAACATTACCAAGCAGTAACTGAAAACACTGGTGTTATCAGCGCTGCTCCCAGGCCCAAAATCAAAAACACAGCACTGCATCAGCTACCAAGAAGGAGAAAAAATGACTGCTACTGCTGAACCCATGACACTTGCTTATGTTCAATTAGAGACTCAGAAAAAAAACTGGTTAGTATCAGTAGAGCAAGATCATCTAAGAGAATATTATAGCAAGGGAAAAACCCAGCAAGTGCTGAGAGGGGAAGGAGAGGGAATTGTTTTTTAATGACCACTCAGTAATTAGTTAGAAGCTGAATGGGGGGAAAAGAAAATTGTGATCTGACACAAAAGCAGAATCTTGTGTCTGATTTTCAATGTTAAGGGCAGATGCAAATATAAGTTTTTATGAAACACAACCACACTATAATAAATGTTACACTTTCTGTATTTTTCTGTGCAACAATTTGTTTAGTGTTTGTATATAGCTAAAGAGGTATTTTTAAACAGAAAAAACTGCCACCCTTGATACAGTTAAGAAAGCAAGCTAAGCACATGTGAAATTATGTACTCCCAGAGGCTATGCCCTTTTGGCATAGGCATTTCTACAGATTAGGAGAATCAATGTTAGAGAGGATCACAGGGTTAAAATAATAATTGTCCATCAGTTTTATTAAAGAGCTGTGCACTGTGTGCACTGGATGCATGCCAGACAAAGCATCCTGAGAGTCGCTGTAGAAGAGTTTTTGCAAACTGTGGATAATATCTAAGAGAGTTAAAGACTTTTGGAAAGAGATATATATATGTATATGTATTTTTTTTTCTCTAGGTAACTCACCAATAAATAAATCCATCAGGTTTTCTGTGTAACAAAAGTTATAACCCTTAAAATAATAAACCCTCAAAAGTTTCCACCTAAAATAATTTTTGCCTGAATGCTAGGTCAAAAAGCCACAATGACTAGATTTACAGTTATGTACAGCAACAAAGAGAGTTTTGCTCCTCACTCCCTTCCAATCTCATTTTTCCCAAGTCTACAAATTAAATAAATGTTAGCTTATGGGTATATGTCATTGCCCATTGTAATATCACAGAGCAGTTCAGTATCTGTATATGCTTGAAAGAAAAGGGAGATGATATTTCATGTGGGGTTGGAAGAGGGTTCAGCAGAAAGCTGTGTGTTTAAAGGAAAGAAGGATCAGACTTGAGGGACAGCTCAGGGAAGAAGGATTTAAGTCTTAATCATGTCCACATTCTCCTCCTACAGAACTAGTATTTTATCTGATGTATTGAAGTTAGATTTTCAGGAGAAGGGAGCAATATCTGAGAACTGTCTGAATTTCCAGCTCAGCCTGAAAAATTTCCTGCAAGTGTCTAGGGAAGGGATGTTAAGCACAGATGGAGTGGTGATATACCAGGCTGGGAGAGCTGCCCAGGCCGTTTGTTGTTCTGAGTATTTGATTTTGTGAATAGCAGTAAAGCCTTTTTCATTGACCTCTGAAGGATTAATTTCTTAATTTAACAGTCAGTGGCCAAGAAGCCTGCATAAAAAAAAACCTAACCAAATAAAATTGGATGTGTATATAACAAATTGCAATGTTTATAGTTTGTATAGGGCACAAACTCCATAATCTGCTGATTGCAGTTGAATTTGAAAAGTGTTAATTCATAAGCTTTGACATTTCAATTATTTTGTTATTAATACATTCTGCATCCACCTGTACTGCTGTCTTTGCATCATTTCACAGCACAAAAGACAGACAATGGGAAATGCCATATCACTCAGCATTTTTCTGAAGAAGGGTGTGGGAAATTTAATGAGATTTTAATTTGATGGCTGCTTTTCTAAGCAGAAGTACAAGGTGCTGTTAAGTTGTGCTGACAAAGGAAGGCAGAAAGTGGACAAAAACTCAATTCACTGAAATTTTAGGCTTCTTTAACCAATTCTTGTGCTGGGAACATTTATCAGTAGCCTGCTACAAATGGCTTCGTATTTCTTAAGTGTTGCATTAATTTTTAGCTTTTAATTTTTCTTTTTTGCTCTGCTAGATGGATTTAACTGCAAAGATAATTATCCAAGTCATGTTGCCCTATAATTAAAGAACATAAGAAGGGAAAAAAATATAAAGTAATACAGACAATTACCTGCAAGTGCTTTTCAAGGAGTAAGTTCTTCCTGGTTGCAGAGAAGTTATTACAGAAATAAAACAGTGACATGACTTTAATGTTGTGACATGCAGACTGTGTAATATGATAATTCCAGATTGCCTTTCTTGGAGTGACTAAAAAAGCCAGTGCGTTTGAAATCAGGCAGGTGTTAAGACCATGAAACTACCTGGATTTGTATATGGTGAGGCTGTCAGAAAATACCTGAGTTCTCTTATGTTGAACTAAAAGCACTTCCCATGATGCAATTGAACCAATCTGCCTGTGTCATGCTGAAAATCTAGGATGCTGCTCTGTGGAATTGCAGTGTAACAGGAGCAGGACTGCAACTCATGAGCCTTTTCTAATAGGTCTGTAACCCCCTTGGGCAGGATTTATTTCAATCTTGAATATGATTTCATTAAATCTGAGTTTTATTTTCGCTGCTATACAAACCTGGTAAGGAGAAAGATGATTTTCAAAATACCCCTTGCTTGCCCTATTTCACCATCTCACACATGAAAAAAAAAAAGGAAACCAACATTATAGATCTTAATGGCAACACTGGAGCCCCTGGAGATCCAACTTTTCCCCTCTGACCAAAAGTTGTAAGCTATGAGCCTCTGACAACAAAGGATATGATTTTTTGTACTACTAATAATTCCCTTTGCTATCATTAAAGATGCACGAGTTGTGGAAATTTTCATTCTGAACACATCAAAGTAAATCTCTTCAAGGTAAACACACTAACCAGCCAAGTGCTAATAAGCTAGAGCATGTACTTTTATTCTCTTCTTAATTTTTATAAGCAATATAGCAGCATTTTTTTAGGTTGTTATAAGTAAGGAAACTGGGTACCTACTTATTCCATGCACCTTTTCTTGGTTGCATAATCTTTCCTGGGGCTACTTTTCAGGAAAATTTTTTGTCTTTTCTTCCGTGTTCCATGTAATATAAACTTTGCTTTTTTTTCTAGTGGTGAATTAATGTTCATATAGACAAACAGGGGCTAACCCCAGACTTTTTAAAGACCACTGCAAGGTAACTAATGATCACTTCAGCAATTTTCCCCTCTCCCCTTCTTCCCCCAAGCAAACAAACTCCTTTTTGAGAACTTTGCTAGTTAGTTTTAGTGCCAAGTTAGATGTCTCACTTTAGTGGATGGAAAGGACTTTCTGTTTCTGCATATAGTAACACAGTATAAATTGAATCATTAATATCAGCATTCATGCGGTTGTTACCAACCAATCCTGCCTCTCTGTGAGTGACTGTAACAACCTTTTTTCTGACGTTTATGTTCGTATTATACCAGAACCACATTTTAGAACTCATTTGACTTCTTCAAGAGCTGGAGATGGGCAAAGTAATTTTCATAGCTCTCTGAAAATCAACCTTTGTCTACAGCTACTTAGCTTAGGAATTCTTCTCAAGTTAACAACAACTTTAGCCTTAGTCTAAAAAAACTCAGAGCCTTAAAATTAGCCAGAACTAATGCTTAATACAAAATATAGTGGGATAGTATTTTTTACAGATTTTTTTATAGCCATCAAAAAGTATAATTTTCTTGAAATATGTCTAATTATGAGTTATGAGTTTGTTTGACATTTAAAAATAAGTAGAATGATGAACATTTCCTATGTTGAAATTACCTATTATTAAATACAAGCGATTAACAGTTGTCTGCTCTCAATTTATGAAAACTATAACACAGATGATTATTGTTGTACAAAATTTAGTAAGCACTGTCCAAAATGAAATAAAACGCAATAAAATAACCCACTCATGCCCCACAGAACTCACAATCAACAGCAGAGAATAAGTTGGTATAACTAATGATAAATCAGTAGTAAAGAGATGCTCGTGTTCTAATGATGTACTTTGGAAAATTATTGACTGTCTCATGATTTAGTCAGCCCATTTATACAGCACTGTCTGTTTGTTAACTTAGGTGCCTTATACTCCCTACCAATGGCAAAGCACTCAGCAGGAGCATGTGAAACTGGAGGCACAACATTGATTACTGTTTCTTGGGTAAGGATGTAGCTTCTTACCTATTCTTCTGCATCCTCCAGCACTTGAGAAAAAAGGAACTCTTTCTAAGAAGGGGTGGTTTCTTCCAGATTTCCACTGAATTGCCTCTTGGTTAAATTTGAAGCATTTTTGAGAGTAAAGTTAGGAGCGTGATCATTTTAAACTCTAGTCAATTACAAGAAGACTTTTGGTCTTCTCCACTGAATGGAAAAGTTTAACTTTAGAAAGACAGAGAAATGGGAGCTCAAGTGTTTAGTTTAGTTTTATTCTGATTTTCCAGAAGGACACCCAATTTCAGAGTTCAGGGCTTAGGGAGGACTTTTTGACAGGTGGTCATCAGTCCTTGTTTGCTGTCTCTTTTACTTTGTGGCAGAACTGCACAAGCTAGTTAGCTTGGGAAGTTTAGGGAAGTTTTTTAGCTCTTTTAGCTGGTATGCCTTTAGCTATGCCTGTAAATAGATCTACACACCTCTTAGGACAGTGATGTGTCTAATTTCTATTGTGTAGCCATGTCTATGTAGACGTGTATCTGTAAACTTATTCTTCCTTTTATTTGCAAGCGAAGTGTGTGTTCCTCTCTTGATCCAGAGGATTATCAAGTCCTGCTAGGCACAGGGGTAGGATCACACTGGATAACATTAATGTGGTCCTGTGTCAGAGCAGTTCCCACCAAGTTCAGAACACTGCAAGGAATACTCTTTGTGTGGGAAGCGCTGCTGGCCCCCATTTGTCCTGAAAGCTCAGGGTAAGTGAGGCAATACTGCTGCTTAAGGAAACAGAAAAGACCTTGGGTTTATGGATAGTGCTAGTGAAGAAATGAAGAGAACACATTATAACACAGCAGTTATACCTGATCCCCTGTATTGTCAGGTTTCTGTTGAGTAAATTACATTTTTTTTTCAAACAGGACTTCTCTTTCTGAAACACAAACCAGAGATGGCTACTGAAAATATGTTGATTACAATGAGAGCTTGAGGTACTAATTTTTATATGACCTGGGATGTATTTGGAGAGCACTCTTGCACAAAAAGCCCTTCATTAGGTACCATGCTATCTTTTACTGAGACTCACAGACTGAGATAAATAAGGAAATGGAGATTAACAGTGTTTGCTACCAGCAGACTTGAGCCAATTCCCAGTGTCTGGAATAGAAAATCAATCTGAGGATCTGAAAGAGAAAATGAAGCAATTAGTAAGTAAATTATTTCCAATTGATCTACTTAGAAAAGTGGCTCTCTTCTCAGACCTGAGAAGAGCTTTGTTGTTGCTGCCCACAAGTTACATTGCCTGATACCATTTCTTTACTATATTTATAGGTAATGAAAGTATGTTAATCTGATATGAAGTAAGAAGAAAGTAATTCTGTTTTATTTTTATTATTTATTTCTTGATTTTTTAAAAATGATACCTGTAAGTAATCACAGCTCTCCATGGTGCAAGAATGTGTATGTACCTTCCCCTATAAAGAGGCTTACTGCATTTGTATTCTGCACTGACACTGAAACTCCCAGAAACAGTGTGTGATCAGCTTGGTAAGGAATAACTCAAAGACAGGACCCCTTTTCGAGAATTTAAAAAAAAAAAAAAGAAAGTATTTTTGACAATTTGGGATCTAATCTCCCATATATTTAATCTTGGTGCCCCTCTGATAGCAAGGGTTGATTTTCTGTGCTAAACTGCTGTTTCACGAAAATAAATAAGCATGATGATTTCCTAGCAAATCCACTTATGTGGAATGTAAAAAGCTTTTATAGACTCTTACCAGGGGTCTCAAGTGAAAATTCCTCAGAGAAAGAGGAATTTGTTGATAGCTTATGTTGGTTTGTGAATGTTAGTCTTGAGATCCAAATCAGATCCTAACTGTCTGGCGTCCATAATTAAAATCAGACATAGCCTGATGGTGCTTCAATAGTGCTAGATTATCCCCATATCTCATATGAGTTATGGTGCCATTGAATTTACATCTTCACAAAAAAGATCCTACTTCATCTGTAGGAAAAAATGAACAAGAAAGCTTTATGGTTGAAAGCTGGTTCATTAATCCTCCCTGCCACGTACACAAATCTGCTGCATTTAGCTGTGGTAGTTTTAGTAGTGAAAGTGTAGAAAGCATGGCTATAGTAATCCTATATTTCATATCATGGTTAGTTATGAGTTCAGCGTGGGAAAAGGATATCTTCAGTGAGCCTGCTTGTGTCAGAACATCCTGTCAAATATGTTCCAAAGTGTGTTTGTTTTTTTTTGTGTTTGGTTGAGGTTTTTTGTTTGTTTGTTTGTTTGTTTTGGGTTTTTTTTATGGTACAGAAGATCATTGTCTTTGTCTTTAATACTGTAAGAATGTGCTTTATGTATTCTGATAGTAGTCCTGCAGTATGTGCTAGACTCACTGAGAAAAGCTGTCATGTTTGTATCTATGTATGTGCAGTCTTTTATTTTGTTTTCCCCTTTTATTTAACCCTGGATCAGAAATTGGTGTTGCAGTTCTTTCAGCTGGTGCCATTCTTATTAAGGTAGAACTACGTTTACTGTGATGGTGTAGGATTACTGTCCTCACTAATCCTATGAGATTATGTTTTGGGTTTGGTGCAGATGAGAAGTGGTGTAAATTACAGAAATAACTAATTATGAGAACATAAAAGCCTGTTATGTCCATGGGTGTACTGTTCATGTGATGAACAGATGTAAGTGGTTGGCTGTGCAGCATCATAACCACATACAGTGTTCCAGACTGGGATGCCCAGACTGGGATGACCTAAGAAAGCAACAAAACAGTGTGCAACCTTTTGAATAAAGGCTCAAGGTAAAAACAAAAGGATCTGGGATCTGAAACAGCCTTGGAGAAAGTAGAACCGACACTGTATATGTAGAAGATATATCTGGTGAGAGAATTGTTCTTTGGTGAAGGGAGTACATTTTTGTGAGCCTTTCAAGGCTGGAAAAGCAGTAATGGTAGGAACTTGCATGAGAGAATTTTTCCTTTATTTCTTTTTTTTTCCTATGGACTATTTTTAAGAAAGGTCATTTAGGGAGCTTCTTTATTGTGTGAACTCTGCAAACCTTTCTGTTTGTCCCTCTGTAAGGATCTGATAAATTTCAACACAGGAAGAAAAATAAATTAAGGGAGGGGAAAGGCAAAAATCCCTTAAGAGCTCCTTAAGCCAGATTTGCCACCAAAGTCAGTACATTATGAAATTAATCTTATATTGGCATAAATTTCTGTAAATTAAAAATGAAAAGAGTTTTAACAATGTATAAAATGTATTTTTAAACTGGGCCTGATTGATAAACTGAACTACTTTCTTCTATTGATGACGTGCAGAATATGGTGTCCTTATCTGAAACAAGTGCTGGGAATACACAGAGGTGTGTGGCACCATCCTACTTTGCAAGGAGCTGAGAGTCTGCTATCAGAAGCTGTTTTGATGTATCTTCTGATTTGAATTACCACATTGTCTTTCATCTCGCAAAGGCGATCTGTTCTATTCTGAAGTGGGTGTTGGAGGGTGCAGGGTTGGAGTGTCTAAACTCAGTCAACATGCTTTTCACCTGGTTTAGGGAATATTTAAGGCTGCTGGTTGTCTGCCTGAAGTTCAAACAATAACAAAGATATTTTCATAAGGGAAAATATATCCAGACTTAATTTTGAAAGGGCAACAACTGTGGTGGAGCAAGAAAATGGGCTGACTCTACATATGTTGACAATTACCCTTTTCAAAACTCATCTGTGAGAATGAGACAGGTAACTTATGTGAGATGCTGAACGTAAACCCATCTGCCTCAGGGATTAAGGTGGGAAAGAGCTAAATACACTCATAGATATGCACACACCTGTCTTGTTTTTGGATGTGCCTGGCTCCCATCAGTTATGTTCCACATGCACCTTACAGGGTGAGGACCAGGATGATAATGACCTTTGCTTTAGCACGTGCATTGTAAGTCTGAGACATCACACAATGATGAACTCACTGTCTAGCCACTGTACAGTTCTTGCAGGCATATTTCAGTCTCAGAAATCCCAGACAGAAATATGAACCCCCAGGGCTGTAAATTACCATTTTCTCACTGAACCCTAAGGCTGATGAAGCTTGGGTTGGCTTCAAGTCTGTATATGAACAATAGAGATATTTGGGCTGTGGAAAGTCTGCAGGTTTTAAACAAAACTCTGAAGTCTTCAGACGGTGGAGACTTCAGGTCTGGAAAAGACCAAAGAGACCAAAACTGTGATCAAAGAGTGCTGAATGGATGATGGATTTATATACATATATATATATATATATATATATAAATATTGCATTTCTTGAATCCAGTACCATTTGCCAGACCTCAGTGTGGAGATTAAATGATGAGCTGCTAGTACTGCTAGGTGTAGTGTACACAGAAACCCCAAACTAACAATTCCTTTCCACCTCGGGGCACATACACTGGCTAAAGATGGATGAAAGCTATTTGGGTTGGTCTGTTTTGTTTGCTGTGAAATAGATGTACACATATTCTTTTCCATTTATTTTTTTTTTCCTTCCTCCCCTTCCCCCCGGTACGTGTATTATTCATTTTAAGGAAATAATTTTTGCTCACTACTCAGAAGCATCAGGACTGATCATAAGACTGTAGGTCTACTTCTAGGAATAGCATGAAAATATCTCCAGTATTAAATTTTACCTTTCATGCTTCTCAGAGAAACAGTTGATACCATTCGAAGTGGACCAAAGAAAAGACCTGTAAGTGGAATTGCACTAGAACTTTTGTTCCACGAAGAAGGAAGGTGGGGAAAAGAACACAGTCAAGTTCAGTATCCAGGATGCTCTCCATCCACTGCATCATCACTCATCACCTCTGACTCTCTGTGGTGTTTATTAATATTATATGAGTTCTTCTTCAAAAGTGCTTTGCAAGAACTAGGGCTGAGTGCTGTCATGAAAGGGAATGATACAGGCAAAAATATTCACAAGCTTTGAAGTTATTGATCCAAAAAGATTGTTTCAGTGCCATCTTCTGCTTTACCCAAATAGCCACCCCTGTCCCACAGCTATATGGGAGTCCTCTCGACCAGAAAATGTTCATTAGAAGAAGATAAGAAAAAGCAGTAAGTAAAGTTTCTCATCTTGGCACATTTGAATGCATTTCCGGTGATTATTGTATTCCAGCTATCATAGATCTTTGCCTTCCTTACCAGCATATCAAAACATCTTAGCAGCTGCAAATAAAAGATGAGCTTTTCTTGCACTGCTTTTATTTTCTGATTAAGTTGCCATGTACTCTTAAAGAAGGCAAATTTGCTAGTACTGAGGAGACACTGCTGATGAAGGTCAGCTATAAGCTTACCAACTTATGTTCAGGACCTGAATGCAACTTCCAACTGTGTGCCTTAATCAACCTATGAGACTTTGGCTTTATTATAGTGTAATGCTCAGGAGAGACAATTTGTGTACTAATTTAAAAGAGACATGTAACTAAGGCATAAAACTAAGTGAGGGAGAGAGCTGGCCTTTGTAGTTGTTTCTAAGTTGTCACAATCATCCATAGCTTTAAAAGGAAAATATTTGTTCTTGTTGTTCTTGTTCAGCTCTAGCCACCATATCTTCTACAATCGTGCAATATTCTCCAGAATTATTTATTCTATCTTTAGTTAAGATTCACAACATCAGTTGCCATTGCAAGTCTTTCTTTTCAGGTTTCAGTGATGATTTTTTAAGTCTACAGTCAGGGATATATCGTACAGTTAGGATTTCATTGTAGTCGGAAAGATTAATCAAACAGAATCCAAACATTTTAGACAAAAAAGGTAGATGTAAAATAGCTTTTCATAGAATCATAGAATCATAGACTAGTTAGGATTGGAAAGGACCTCAAGATCATCTAGTCCCAAACCCCCTGCCATGGGCAGGGACACCTCCTAATAAACCATGCCACCCAAGGCTATGTCCAACATGACCTAGAACACTGCCAGCAATGGAGCATACACAGCATCCTTGGGCAACCCATTCCAGTGCCTCACCAGCCTTACAGTAAAGAACTTCTTCCTCATAGCCAATCTAAACTTCCCCTCTTTAAGTTTGAGCCCATTACCCCTTGTCCTATCACTACAGTCCCTCATGAAGAGTTCCTCCCCAGCATCCCTATAGGCCCCCTTCAGACATTGGAAGGCTGCTATGAGGTCTCCATGCAGCCTTCTCTTCTCCAGATTGAACAGCCCCAACTTTCTCAGGCTATCTTCATATGGGAGGTGCTCCAGTCTCCTGAGCATCCTCGTGGCCCTCCTCTGCACTTTGTTCCAACAGTTCCATGTCCTTCTTATGTTGTACCAGAAGTGTACACAATACTCCAAGTGAGGTCTCGCAAGAGCAGAGTAGAGGGGCAGGATCACCTCCCTCCACCTGCTGGTCATGTTCCTTTTGATGCAGCCCAGGATACGGTTGGCTTTCTGGGCTGTGAGTGCACACTGCAGCCGGCTCATGTTCATTTTCTCATCGACCAACACCCCCAAGGCCGCCTCCTCAGGGGTACTCTGAATCTCTTCTCTGCCCAACCTGTAGCTGTGCCTGGGATTGCTCTGACCCAGCTGTAGGACCTTGCACTTGGCATG
The DNA here is from genome assembly GCA_017639245.1 of Myiopsitta monachus. Taxonomy (NCBI): domain Eukaryota; kingdom Metazoa; phylum Chordata; class Aves; order Psittaciformes; family Psittacidae; genus Myiopsitta; species Myiopsitta monachus. The sequence continues at coordinate 27,880,008 of CM029919.1, forward strand.
GTTAAACTTCATCACGTTGGCATCAAGCCCACCTCACAAGCGTGTCAAGGTCCCTCTGGGTGGCATTCCTTCCCTCCAACAGTGTCAACTGAAACACACAGCTTGGTGTCATTGGCAAACTTGCTGAGGGAGCACTCAATCCCCCTGTCCATGTCGCCAACAAAGATGTTGAACAAGACCGGTCCCAACACCGATCCCTGAGGGACACCACTCGTTACTGGTCTCCAGCTGGACATTGAGCCATTGAGCACAACTCTTTGTGTGCAGCCATCCAGCCAGTTCTTTATCCACCCGGTGGTCCACCTATCAAATTGATGTCTCTCCAACTTAGAGACAAGGAGGTTGTGTGGGACAGTGCTGAACAATTTGCATAAGTCCAGGTAGAGGACATCAACTGCTCTCCCCCTGTCCATCAGTTCTGTAGTCCCCATCATAGAAGCCGGCCACCAGATTGGTCAGGCAGGATTTCCCCTTAGTGAAGCCATGCTGGCCAGCACTAACCACCTTGTTGGTTTTCATGCACATCAGCATGCCTTCCAGGAGAATCTGCTCCAAGATTTTGCCATGGCACTGAGGTGAGTACTGATTGGTCTGTAGTTCCCCGTCTCATCCATTTTCCCCTTCTTGAACATGGGGGTTATATTTCCCTTTTTCCAGTCTTCGGGAACTTTACCTGACTGCCATGAGTTTTCAAATATGATGGACTTTTGCTTATATTAAAAGTGTTTAAATGTGAAGCAGTTATTTACTGGGTCCTTCAAGGCAGAATCTGGAAGGGTGGCTCATGATGGCTTCCCTGTTGCCAGGTGAAACTGCGTAAATATGCAAAATCTGAGCATTTAAATTTTAAATCTCCAGTAGAAACACTTGGTGCATGCGGGACAAGAAGACTGGTATTTCCCAGTTTGTGGTCTGTACCAGAAAGCTAGTCATTGAATGACTGCATCTCTTTCACGACTATGTACACGTCCATGCACAGAAGCAAGAAACTAAATAAATGATGGGTTAGACTTGATTTTGGTTCAGAATGGTTTTGGGGTTCTGATAATTAAAATAAAAGAAGGCAAGCAAGCTTGGAACCCACTGCTGTGGACAGTATCTGTATTCACTGCATTTATTCCTAGGATGCTCCTCCTTGTGTGCAAAGAATAAGACAGATATCCTTCTGCAGAAGAGCATGGAAGCTTGTATTTAAAGACACAGTTGTTTCTGAGGATTCGCTCACAGCATGGACAGACAAATGTCTGGTGACAAACCATATGTTTCTATTTTTGATTTCTTCATTATAAGCAACTTCAGGACATACTAAAAACAAGTGCGTTTCTAAATGTGGTTGATTCTCCTACGTGGTATCCATTTTTAATGTGTATGCTAACTTTTTATAGAAAATATAGAGTAAGTCTGTGTCATTTGCCCAGCTTGTTTTAGATATATATTTTTCCATTAATGTTGCATGCACAGATGACACTGACACACTCTTGCTCCTGTTTTCTTCTTTAGCTTGAATTCAGTGTAATTTTAAATATTCTACCATCAAATTAGATCTATTATATTACTCATAAGACAGATCAAATCAGCTAAGTTTTTTAAGTTGTTCTTTAAAAATATCACAGCAACAAAGTGAATTTAATAACATTAGGTTTGGGCAGGAAGGACTAAATAACAGGAATAATCTATTTTTCATAGCTCCATGTATCATGCAAGTAATATATACTACTCAATTTCCATGTTGCCGATATGACTTTTTTAGTAATAACAAATTAGAGAATTAAAAAATATTGTCTTTTCTCATTTTAATACATTTTACTGACATGAAATTTGATCACGGATCAGTCTTCAGGAATGGAAAAAAGAAAGGTAAAAAGCTATAGCTTGGAGACAAGCAGGAATAGCACTAAGCTATTTAATGTAGCACTACTTTGTCTCTTTAATGATTTTCTGCTGATTGCACAACTTCAGCTGGAGAACATTAATGAAATAGCAGTGTAAAATATATGTCTGGTGAGACTAAGGCAATGTAATAAGCAGCTTTGTAGGGAATGTTTTTTCTCTTTCAAAGAGTATTTTTTGTTTGTTATTGCCTTAAGCTTTTTCAATGAGCTCAATTTACATTTGGGTTTTTTTTCCTCAGATGTGCCTTCTACAATCGGGGATCTTTCAAACAGAAAATAGTGAAGATGCCAAAGCTTATAATAAAGGACGGTTTAGAAACAAAGTTTTAATCTGAGGCAGACAGATTAAGATCCTGACTTTTTCCAGCACTGAATACCAAATACTTCTTGCTGATTTTAAGGTTTAAGAATAACAGTGACTTGTTCCTTTGCCATGGGGTACTTACAGTTTTGTGCTGCACCTGTTCTGGCTCTCCATATCTAACCTGGCGCACTGGGAAGACAACTGGATTGCAAGCACTGGCAGTCCACTTACCTGGAGGGACAGTGTCACTAAAACATGACTAGGCAAAGGGTCAGTACCAATCACAAGATGTTTCCAAGCAGGTTTACTTTTGATTGCATTTGCTTTCACTACTGCTCCAGGTAGTAACAGGTCTTTTCACTCCATTTCTCTCTCTTCTCAATTCTTCTCCTGGCCATGTAATGCACTTGACAGGACGAGGCAAGGTTCAGATATGCAGGGCTGGTTCCTTGCATGTCTTCGTCATCTCACCCAGCACAGGGCTCCTGTCTTGCACCGTGGGGATGCAGAGAGGGTAAAAAAATGAGGATAAGATCCTTGCAGCACTTCTCCCCAGCAGTACCATGCCAGATATTCATATGCAGTCCCTAATGAGAGGGAAGGGGTATTCTCATTCATAAAACATTCCCCAGCTTTGCTCCAGGAAGCATCACATAGTGCAGTGCTAGACAGAACTCATTTTAGCAGTCTGTAATATATTTGCACTTAAACATCTTGCCTGCACCCTTACAGTTCTATTCCACTGAGCATATTTCCTCTAGCAGAAAGCCCCATAGAATTTTGTTTGCACTTTGTCAGTGGAGAAATCGCATGAGAGTCAAACATTCCTCACTTCTGGGCTTGAATTACGCTGTTATCCTGCTGTCTACTGGGAAGAGCTTTTAAGTGGAGTATTTGCCATTAGAGCCTCTCCATGTGAATTATTTACTATTGACAGTGGTAGCTAGTAGGGAACATTTCTGTGGGATATGTATTTATAATTACACTGTTAGCTTAAGGATTAAAGCCTTTTTTGACGGCTCAGAGAGAACATTTTTTTGGTTTAGAAACCCGTAAGAGATGCATGAGAAATCTGACCTATCATGTTGTCTCTGGATCAGGAGAGGGAATATGGAATGAATAAAAATAATAGTAAAAATAAGGCAAAGAATTATTTTCTCTAAAATCACTGTAATGTGATTCCATGGACAGATGGCCAAAGCAGAAATTGTTGTGTTATTTTGAAAGGTTTGTGCGGCTGCCTGGAAGCTCTTTTCCCTGCAGCAGGGCAGGCAAATGAGCTAAGCAAATTCTCCTGGTGAGCTTCTCTGAGAAGTCAGCCAAATTAAAGCAGGAGCCAAAGAACAGTAACAAAATATGGCAAAAATACTGGCAGCATGTAAATTTCCATGCCACCATGGATTTACTGTATCCATACTGTTGTGTATGTCTACACATAACTTTGGGCCAGGAGTGGAAGCATGGCTGCTATGTAAAAGGCACGGTGTCATGGTTTAAGCCTATAAGCCATGCAGTTTTCTTGCTCACTCCCCTCTCTTTCTTCCCTCAGTCCCAGGGGGATAGGGAGGAGAATCAAAAGAATTCAACTCCCACAGGTTGAGATAAGAACAGTTTAGTAACTAAAGTATAACACAAATCACTACTGCTATCACCAATAATAATTCAAGAGAAATACAAGGGAAAAGAATACAATCGCTCACCATCTGATATCAAGCCCAACCCTGCCATGCACCCCCACCCTTCCGGGTCACTGCCCTCCGGTTTTACATCCTGGGCATGACGTGCTGTGGTATGGTATACCTCTTTGGTCAGTTTGGGTCAGGTGTCCTGTCTCTGCTTCCTCCCGGCTTCCCTCCTCCCTGGCAGAACATGAGGACTCAGAAAGTCCTTGGTCAAACCAAAACATTCTAAGCTGTAACTATGAACATCGGTGTTATCAGTGCTGTTCCCAGGCTGAAAGTCAAAAACACAGCACTGCACCAGCTACTAGTGAAGGAGAAAAATGAGTGCTGCTGCTGAACCCATGACACACGGCTGTGCAGAGTACATATGCAGTGTGCCCTTTGGACCTGGGCCAGAGAGAAGTGTGCTGCTGGGGTGAGCGTTTGGCTGCTCTGCTGGGGAGCGCTTCTGCCATGATGCTGTGCTAAGTTTCTTCACCAGAGAGGTTTGTGTTCAGCTGGCTCTGGCTATGATCAGAGAAGCGTTTGCCTAGAGTGCCTGTCAATATGGATACATCCCACAGTGAGCTGGTATGAAAAGCTTTTACTCTAACCTTGGGTTTTAGTGTCTAAACGAAGACTATAAATAGGGAAGGTCTTATTTAATGACTGTAGAAGGAAGATTTAAAACACACAATTCCATTAGGTCTTAACTTTATTCCCTCTATAAAGTGTAATACTTTTGAAGTATGGGTCTTTTTATATTAATTTGATAAATTGTGACTGTATGACAAAGTTCAAAGCAAACTTAGAAATGCAGCCTAAGAATACCGTCCAGCACAAAGTGGATATGCTTCCATAAACAACCAGTCTGAAACTGGTTGGCTTCTAAGAGTGGAAAAAATCAGCTATTCTTTGAATCAAAGTACAAATCTTAACTAATTTCTAGTTTACTTCCTAAATGATATACCAAAGGGCAATGGGTTCAGATGTACTTTTCCAATTAGACAATTACAATTGTCCTTGCTTCTGTAAGCCGGTGCAACTGTCATAAGAGGAATTTCAGAAAATCACAGTCCAGAAAATGTAAAATTGCCTCAGAAGGAGGGCAGCATGCCAGAAATATGTTACATTAAATTACAAAGAAGTTGCTAGCATTTATAATGAAAACCACTGACTATCTCTTGTCAAGTTACAATGCAGTCACAGATGATATAGCCTGGCAGCAACGGTGTGCTGCTGTTAGTGAGGCATTGCTCATGCCTCAGGTGAAGCACCTGCTGGAACAGCTGCCATGTGCCAATTGCTAACCCATAGCTAACAAGATTTCTAACTTTTCCAGTCTATAGTATTTTTCCCAGCTACAGTAAAATGGTTCTGACAAATGCAAGACTAAAATATAAGAAAAATTCTGTTTTTCTGCAAGCCTTACTTTTCAAAGTGACATGAAATAATGGAGTTCCCATGTTTTTGTATAAATGACTAACGCATGTGTCATCGAACTGCTGAGTAGATTTTAAGTACATCCATTTTTAATATTGCATTTATTTCACAATGGCTTCCACAATGAACTGACTGACAAACCCATCTGAAATGTGTGGTTTTGTTTAAATATTCAGATAAATCAAAAAGGTTTTCTCCAGAATATTGTCTCAGGGCAGGAAGAAATGTGGCAACTGAATTATAAACTCTTGACAGACATTTCCAGTAAAATGCTGATACAGGAGGAATTGCAGTGCTGCAACCAATGTTGTTTAAATATAAACATTCTATTTCCCTTTTTTATTTTTATTTTTCTCTTCAACATGTTCGTGAACTTTAACTAGTACAGTTTAAATAAACCACAATCATCTCTTGCTCTTTCTCTTCCTCTTCCAGAAAGAGAATTCCACAGGCATAATGAAAATTTACTAATCAAAACAAAGCTGTGAGCTAAGAAAATAGTTTCAAGACTGTGACAAACTCTCTTCTGGTAAGGTTATGGCTGATACCCACTACCATCATGTGCAGTCTTTTCCTGTTGCAAAGATTCAGAAAATACTACAAGAGACAACTGTCTCTGTTGTGGAATAAAAAAATCAGACTGCTTTGATGTAGAAAGTCCTTGAAATTCCTACAGCTTGTCTCAAAACCCACTGTAATCTAATACTTTAGGTTGGAAACCACTGCCTGCAGGATGGACAGCATTTTCTTGAAAGATGAGATAGTGCTGATATTAGGATACAACAATAGGGAAAATTGTGGCTGTGCTGATGAAACTTGGGATGCTACAGTTCATCCAAATTGTCTCTGCAGAGATGTGAGGACTGTTAATGGGGATCTTTTGAGCCACTTGCCAGGATGCTGGACAGCCTGCCTATTCTACAGCTACTAGGGAAATAAAGAGAATAGAAAGCGCTAAGGGTTCCATGACTGGAGTATTAAGCAGTGAAAATGGGGATACAGAGAAACTTAATCTTTGCATATCATGAGCTAATATTCAAGTCACTGTCTCTATGGGATTAGCTTTAGACCCCACTGATGACTGAGCTGGAACATTCAGCATGGTCAATTCAGCACCATTGTGTGTGCAGATAGTAGCTTTCTGATGCTGGCTTGAATCCTGAAAGCTGTACAAGAGTGTTGGCTATAAATAATACAGCCTGGAATATGCAGGCAACATTGTTTTCAATACTCATGTTAATCTATTACAAGTTTGCTTTGGTATATGTCGCTGACATGGCGTTATGCTACTTGAAGTCTTACCTTTCATGTGCAAGCACTGAAGCTCTCTGACTTTCATTGTGCTTAGGCAGTATGTAGCTTTATAGTCACAGCTGTATTCTGAGAGGGGGAAGAAAAGATGGGGTGAAAGTAAGCATGTTACCTTCAAAATGTCAGTTAAAGGAAAATTTCAAGCTGCTTCTTGAGGTATAAAAGTCCAAAGAAGAAAAGTCCTCAATTTATTTTGGTATAGATGATCATATTAAAATGAAGACATGGGCACGGTTTCACAGTGGAAAGAGAATGCTGGCAATAGACAACTGAGAGGCACAGAGAACCTTGAAATACTCCAGAAATGTTTTATCCGGATAGTATTAGAGAATGAATAGCCTGTCTTCAGGTTACAGGCATCAGGTGTTTATTCAGACATCTGCCTGTGGACTGGAGAAGCCATGGTTGTGCTTGGAGACATGAACCCTGCAGGAAACAGTTTTCTAACTGCAATAGCAGGCAAGATGTGAGTGACTAAACACAGGACTAGCAAACACAGGGCTAGCCTATGCAGTGTCCTGTATAATTGCCACAGTAATAAAACCTTGCTGCTGTTCTCAGATTTCTGCTAAACTACAGACAAGAAAGTCAGACTGATGCCAACAGGGAACATATATGAATATCTTTATTATATTGTGTATTTTGTATTATGTTGCATCCTATTCGTGGAATTCAAAGTGGCGCAATTCACAGGTAAGTACGTGCACACCTGTGTGCCCATATATATTGAAGCTGTTCCTTACAATTGGTCAAAAAACCCTCTAATTTCTATAAAATATATTATAAAATGTACCAATATCGTAAAAATCCCCCAAACAATGCCTTTGCCTAATTTTGTACACAGTGCAAGAGGAGATGAAGGTGCTGAAGACTAATGTATGAGAAAGGACGAAGCTAGAATGAATAAGACTGTTATCCAAATCAGTCTGATTAGGCACAGGTATTTCACTATGATTTTCAAATATTTTTTTTCCATTCTCAGTCATGTGCTAAAAAATATTTATTCTCAGAAGCCTCTTTGCATTCCATAACATCTTGTGGAAATTGGCGTAATGTGAGGGAAGTTTGGCACTTGAAGACAAGGAAGGTGGAAGTAGGTCTGTGGGTTTTCAGGCTCAGTATGAGCTTCTCTGGGAGCAGGGGAAGGCTTCACAGCTTGGAGGAAATCACAGGGTTGTGTTTTAAGGCTACAGGGTCAGTAACTCTGTGTATGCCTCTTAATCCATTCTCATAATAACCTTTTCCTTTTTCATATGAATGTTTTTGAAAGTGTTTCTAATCTATGTTTGCATATGGATGCCAGATGATGATGTGTTAAGTCTGCAAGCTGAACGGAGCATAAAAACATGCTCAAATGAAGCAGGAAAATATTGCTGTTTCAAAGCCACAGACAATATTCCAGATGCAAAATCTACCCAGCAAGTTGCTGGAGAAGAGCCGTCTCTTGAGTCTTGCAGCAGTAGGATTATCATTTAACTAAAACAGCAAAGGTTTTGTTGACAAAGAGTACGGAAGAAAGTAATAGGCTGGACCTAAAATCTATCTAACACTGGAAATCAGTTATGCAATGGGTTTTGACTTAAAACAAGTTATGATTATCATCTGGTAAGTCTATTTAGAAAAAAATATATAAATGCTTGAACATGGAATTCACATTGGCTCTCAAGTCACCTGAGACTGAAAGATTAGGAGTATGTCATGCATGCCTTCTGATGGTAACATAATACACATGATGTGCCACATTGGACTCTCTTGTGTCTGGCCATGCTTGAAGAGCTATTTCTAAAGTGTGTGTTCTATCACTTCCAGCACAGACCAGTGCTGTAAGCATTGGTGTGTGATGGCTGAGATGATGGTGTGCTACAAATGGGATTTCCATTATTATAGGTGCCAAATAATATTTATCTGAAAAGCCTCTGCTTCCTGACTCTGCAAGGTTTTCTTTAATCACTATAATAATAGATACATAGCTTTTGGATTCTACATGATGAGAAATGAGAGCATGAGGGACATTTTTTCCTTAAGACTTCCATTTTAAGTATTAGTGAAAGGACAGAATGTCAGCAAAATGTATGGAGTTGGGCTGCTACTCTGATCTTGGCTCTGCAAGTGTACTCCTCTTGCTTTCAATGCCTCTCTGTTCCAAATTCAAAGCAGACTTCAGGACACAGGAAAATTCCATTAGGCATAATTTTCATATGATCTTCCACTCATGACTCAGTACATTTTTTGCGCCATGAAGTTTGTATTGGACTTTATTCTTTCCTTGAGACATCGTCTTTCTCTTTTCTGTATAAGATATTTCGCTTGGTAAATGTATGCTTATCAGAGCTAAAATGTATGTAAATTGCTGCAATGTTGTAAGTGAATGACACTTACTTTCTACTAAATGACTTTTTTAGCCTTTTTGTAATAACTGCTTGAAAGTCAGACAAACGCATAGTTTCAAATTTACTAGCCAAAGTTGTCACCTGCAATTGTTATGCAAGGAAAGGAACTAATGAGATAGTGCTCATCATTTGATTTCACACTTGGTCTACAAGCTTTAGGCACAAGAAACCGATGTCAGATTTATTCATTGCTCACTCAGATCTTTACTGTACAGGGTAAAATTGGATATCAACAAAGAGATCTTTGAATTCTTTCTTTTAATTTCCTGCAAGAAAGGATAACAGAAGGGTTTGCAGCACCCCGTGTACTTTGCTATCTATACCTGAGGGTAACTTCTGATCGAAGATGTATTTTAAAAAGAAGGCTAGTGAAGATCCTTTAAATAAATGCAAACTTCCTTGCCCAAGGGCTGGAGAAGAGCACGAAGGAGTAGGTCTATAAGGAAGGAACTGGGCAGTATTAAGCACTTCAGCCAATAAAAATTATTCCAAAAAGGCTTGTTTCAGTAATCCAATGCAGAACTTAATAAAGCTTTGGGAAATGTCTCCATTTTTAGATGTTGGTGTGACAAGCATCACAAGCTAGCATGGTTGTAGATGAATTTTTCTCTGTTATATTTTCTTAGGAGATTGGCAAATTTTTTGGTGTTTGCAAAGTCTCATATTTTATCTCTAAACAGAGAATCAGTGTCGGAACTGAAAGCTGGTCCTGTGCTAAACATCCTGGGAGCAGGAATTAATCTGCATGCAGATTGGTTGTCTGATTTTATAGAATCACAGATTCATAGAATGGTTTGGGTTCAAAAGGACCTTAAGTTCATCTAGTTCCAACCCCCTGCCATGGGCAGGGACACCTCACCCTAGACCATGTAGCCCAAGACTACATCAGAACAGATATCAGGCAAGTCTAAATAGTCATGCTGTTCTCTCATTCAATCACAATTTCATGTGAAGAAGGCCTTTGGTATTATCCAAATTATTAAAGCAAAATATATTAAAAGTTGCAGCTAAGCCCAGAGCCTTGAGCTGTGCTCCTATTTGCTTCATTTATAACTTGGTTTTCTTCTACTTAGAAAGAGCTCAGGAACCATTAGCTGATCTCGTTGGAGTGGAATTACATTAATGCTTTGAAGTGAACCTGGAAGCAAATTTTTTGATCATCTGTATAAACATGATGTCACTCCTGTGGTCTATTCTGGAGTCTACCAACCAGTCACCTTCCTCCAGAACAAAGCCCATGATGGCCGCAGGGACCCCTTCTTCTATGCAGGATGAGTGACGCCACACCAAACTAAACTCACAGGTACCTTGCACAGCTGCAATGTGTCTTCATGCTACACAATGTGATAGGACCGAAAAAAGTTTTTCAACATTTTAATAAAGAACTATCATTCCTACATTGCAATCATTCCTCCATTGCAACCATCACCCAGCCAGTGCTAGTTACTGTACATTAATACCAAGGGAATCTTCCTGCTGGTTTGAAGAAACAGGAACATTAGTCTCTTTATACACAGAAATGCCTCAAAGAGAGCTGACTGAATGCTTGCATTTCATACTCCTTCTGAAGATTAAGTCTCTATGGGACAGGTAAAAGAATGTGTGAGACTGGTTTTGTTCTTTCTTTCTTTCTTTTTCTTTTTCCTTTTCTTTTTTTTCTTTTTCTTTTTCTTCTTTTTCTTTTTCTTTTTCTTTTTCTTTTTCTTTTTCTTTTTCTTTTTCTTTTTCTTTTTCTTTTTCTTTTTCTTTTTCTTTTTCTTTTTCTTTTTCTTTTTCTTTTTCTTTTTCTTTTTCTTTTTCTTTTTTTTCTTTTTCTTTTCCTTTTCCTTTTCCTTTTTCTTTTCCTTTTTCTTTTTCTTTTTCTTTTTCTTTTTCTTTTTCTTTTTCTTTTTCTTTTTCTTTCTTTCTTCTCCTAGAGTATTTCAGCCAATCATTCTGACAGAAAGAATATAAGCAGAATGGTTTCCTTTGAATTCTGCATTGGCAATGCTAGACCTAAAGCACTACAAATTTAATTGGAATGCTCCATCAGTTTCACTGTTTTGGTATGCATACCTGATGAAAACTTTTGAGTCATAGAGAACTGCAGAGACATCCAGAGGCTCTAATTTAGAAGAGCATTTAATGCATTCAGGAAGCCAACAGAGGAAGAGTTTTGGTTCCACTGAAGCTAGGAAACCTGAAGTATATCCTTAAATAAACTCTAGCTTTTAGAATAAAGAATACTCCAAATTAAAGACAAGAGCTGTTACCTTGACTTGATATATCTTCTGTCTTGGGAAATTATCCTGAAGATTTATTCAATGTTTTCCAGCAAAAAGAGTGTCAAATTGAGCAGTGCTTTAATGTATTGTATACGCAGGATTTTAGGGCGATAATATCTTTTAGTAGGAGAATTAGCATAGTTCAGAGATTGATAGACCTAAAATATAGCTGTTTTTTCCAACTTTATCAATCAGGCTAATAACAGATACCATTTCTTCCTTTAAACTCTGCGTGTTCCAACATAATCGTTCTCGGATAGGAAATTACATTTTTTGCAACTTCCACCTTTGCTGTTAGTCATAACAGCATCTGATATTACAGCAGAAAAATATATGGAGAGAGACCTTGGCATTTAGAGAAGTGGGAATATCCTTTGATGGAGATAACATGCAGATTATCTGAATGTCCTTTAACCCTCTTAAATCCCTTGATAAGAAGAGGTGGAGCACCACAAATGTTTATACAAAAGACAGGAGAAAAAAAAAAAATGGATAAAGTATCTAACTGTATGAAAAATGTGTTAAATAATAATAAACCTCTAGTTTCTTGAATATCAGATCCTATTTTCCCCTCAGCTCTCATGTCCTTAATCTCAGGCATGTTTTCACACAGAGACAGACTCTCTGTGGGATATGTTTCAAGTGCGATAGTGAACGGTGCCCATGTAAATTGTGAAGAGTGTAACTGTAGTTAGGAGCAAAAGGTTAAATAAGAGCTCTGTTATTCTTCCTCTGCCTTCAGACAGCAGTTGTATAAGAAAATACAGCTTGCATGAAAAAAACACAAAGAAGTGTTTAAAAGGCAAGTTAATGATTGATTAACAAGCAGTTAAAGAAATGGTAGCAAGGTGTCTATGATGAGAATCCTTTTATTTTGCTCCTTTTTAACCAGAGTGCTTGATTTTCCGATTTGCAAATACATTTTTAGCATCTTCCAATAACTTTTGAAAAATACACCTCCTACTACTTTAAAATGAAGTGAGAAAACAAAAATTCTGAGTGATGGAATGACTCAGAGCAGACCCTTGTGTTTTCAAACAGGGGAACTGATGGGAATAGTAATGTTAGTCTTCGTGGCACTTTATATTTAGAAAGAAGGAAAAGAAACAATTTACTAGTGGGTTATGCTGGATTTTACTACAAAGAGGAGGGATGAGCCCTGTAGATGCTGAATCCAGGGGCAGGCTCTGAACGAAAGTATGCTGTCACCATCTGACTCCTTCACCATTTTCTTCCTACATCTTCCAAATGATCTCACCACCTGTTCCTCCTCTCTGCTTTCTTAACATGGTTATGATTGTTGTTTACCTTTCTTTCTCTTCCTTCTACTATACAACTCTTTTTATGGTCTCCTTTTCCTACAGCCTTTTAAGTCTCATCTTGATCTTTTTCTCTCTTACTATTTGCACTGGAGTTAGAACTACAGTAATTGGGGGGATAGGAAGAGGAATTATAGAAGTGTGGATAGCGGAAAGAGGCGGGAAAGCATTACGGTTTCTACGAGCTGAGGGAGGGAGGTATGGCAGAGCTGCAGAGTAAAGGTAAAAATCTTGGAGATCAACTATTCTCCTAGCAGGGCAGAGGTATGGGAATGGAAGAAAGAAGGACTAAAAAGCAATATCTGTAGAAAACTGTGCAAAGGGAATCCACAGTTTGAATGATGTTTGCTGCTGCTGTAATAGGTGAGATCTCCTGTGTAGACAAAGGGAGCAGCCTGCAGCCCCAGCAGCCAGTCCGTGACCCAAGGCAGTCTTTCTTTGTCTAAAGCTGTTTGTGTCATTCTTGGTCAATTTTTTGTCCTTATGAAGTTCTGCTTCTCATCCCTCTCTAGGGATGGTGTTTTCATTTTGCCCAGTACATGGATGCACGTGTAGTGCACAGAGACCTTGATCAATATACATAGTAGAAATATAGACCCAGATATAGTGAAATTGTTATAAAAGCACATTTCATATATACTAGAGATTTGCCTTTTTAGAGGCAGCACTGTAATTTACAATATACTTCTAATCCTTTCCTAAAGTAATTTTTAGCTTTTAACTCCGTATTTTGCATTTATGCATTCAATCTTTTCCTCTCTCATATGATGTCCCTCATGCATAACACATCATATATCAACTTCTTTCATATGACTTCTCAAAGTTGTTAAGATAACTTTAAATTTTTATTCTGTTACACAGAGAGGTTTTTGTTTGGTGTCATATGTTAATATGCCAATATATTCTCTGTATAATTTTTTACCTTAATGAAAATATTGAAAAATTTAAGACATAGGACTGATCTCTGTAAGAATCCATTTAATCTCCTTTTGATAGAAAATAGACTTTGAACTATTCTTTATTCAACCTTCTGTACAACAATTTTATCTAGAATATATTTCTCTAGTTTGATTATGAGGACGGCATGTTGGTCTGTGTCAAAAGCCATAATAAGGACAAGATATGTCATATTTTATGCTTCCCACTCATCCACTCAAACAATTATTTTGTCAAAGAAGTAAATCTTATTGCATGAGCACAATTTGATTTTGACAAACACATGTTAAATGGTTCTTATTACCTTCTTGGTGTTAAGGAACTCAAAGATTATTTGATGATTTATTCCACTATCTTTTGGGTTCTGAAGTTAGATTGAATAGTCGCTATTCCTTTGATACACTTTTTTCCTCTTCGAGAAGGATTTTATCTTTGCCTTTTTCCATTCCTTAGACTATCTTCTAAGCACCTTCAGAAATCATTGCAAATAGTTCTGAGACTGCTCTGGCTACTGCTGTGAGTACTCAGGGGGACACTTTGTCAGGCCTAACACCTAAATAATCTTCCAAGCTTCTAATTAATCTCCCTTACCCTTTTTACTAATTCCATAATAATTTTAGTATGATTTACTAAGTGTTTGCACCAGCAGGTACTTTTTAAATAGCTGCAGTTCATTGAGTGACTCCTCTTAAAGCACAAGTGTTCACCAGGGATCCACATCTAAGGTCATGATTGGAAACTCTAGGTTAGATCCATGTCCTACAGCCCTTTGCTGTCCTTGAAAGAGAAGCGTCAAGCTTTCCTCTGACATTCACGGGTATACGAGGCTTCAGGAGCACCAAGCTCAGCACAATTCCTGGTTCAAATCCAATCTGTTTTGTCTCTCTGAAGAGTGATGGAGATGTCATTTTTCCCTTAGAGCAAAATTAATCCAGTAGCTAGCACCCAGAGGTAAAGTCCCAGTGCCTATGCCATGCAGTGGCTCTGTGGCTCCTGTCACTCCCGTTTGAGAGCCAGTGCCATGCCAGCGACATGCTGGGAGTGGCCAGAAGAGAGGCAGAAAGTGAGTTCTAGGACAAGAAGGAGTAAGCCTTGTGCAGCTCTGCAGGTACATAGAACAAGAAAAAGTTATGCTGCAGTCTTTGCTCCAATGATTGTTCCTGCTTCTTTTGAACACAGAACTGTGAAAGTTTAGAAGTTCCTTTTGGTAGAAAACATTGACAAATTTTATGAAAAACTTATTTTGCAAAGCAGATTTGTTACACTGTAAAATAATGTTTTAAATAAAATTAGATGTATATCCAGTAACTAGTACTCATGTCATATCTGTCATGCCTTCTGGCACAACAAATTTAGCATTTACTGCAAGACACATTGGCTGCTGTCACAGGAGGTAACAAAATTGATTTAAAAGAGGGAAAACATGAAAAAAAATTCAATTTGGTAAAGAACACGTTAATTAATAAATATTTTAATTAATAAAAGACAAAAATAGTCTTCTTTTAAAGAGAAATCTAATAAATTTAAGGTATTATATATATTATACTGGAGCAGTTTGCTGTGCTTCCAAGCCTAGGTGAATTCTCCTAGGTGCAGTAAGCTTCCAGTGTAATTTACTTTATCAGGACTATGCCAAGCAGAAGCACATAGCAGACATAGCATAAAAGATATAATAAACTAGAACCTTCCTCTCTGTCTGAAATCTGACATTGTGTGTTGATGAACTCTTGTACGACAATTTTTTCCTTGAAAAAAAAGTAATTTACATACTTGCTGTTGCATCACAGTGAAATAAGGTAAGGAGTGGTTAATTCAGTTCAAGAAAAGAAAGAAGTTGACTAGTTAGACCCTTGCAATTGCTTTTAAGGACTTGTACTTTCTAGAGAAAAAGGAATGTGGGATAGGATAGGAGTGGATATTTCACCTCGTAAAGGTCTGAAGAGTGGGTTTGGCATACTGCAAACAAGCCAGGAGTACATCCCTGAAGCAGTTTGTTGGCAGACCTAAGAGATCTCTCAGGCAGTAAATACAGTTTGAGTGGCTCAGATAGCCTAATCTGTGCTGATTTCCATGGTCAGGCTGCAGCAAGTCCTTCAGAAACCTTTAGATCACATTGTTTGTGCAAGGTCATGTCATGCATACAGCATCAGCTGGAGGTGCACAGAACAAACCTGCACTTACGGTGTCATACATTCTGAGGAGCACAGAAAAAGCTATATGTAAATTTATGCAAATCTTCTGTAGTTCCTCAGTTTAACACCAGGGTTCCCTCTTGAGATTATCCATAGGGCAGGGAAAAACCACTAAGCAAACCAAACTAAAAAGCAACAAAAAAA
Source organism: Myiopsitta monachus (assembly GCA_017639245.1). NCBI lineage: Eukaryota > Metazoa > Chordata > Aves > Psittaciformes > Psittacidae > Myiopsitta > Myiopsitta monachus. Next base: position 27,895,864 of record CM029919.1, read on the forward strand.
CCCCTTCTGAGATGTTTACAGTATGGTAAATTTTTTAAAAAAGAAGGTACTACCTTAAGGATGTGACATTTTACAGATATGTTCAGGCTACCTGAGGATTTTCTCCTAAAAAAATCCCTGTAGAAATGAGGTACACAGACCTGGGGGCAATTTATCTCTTCCTGACATAAATCTCCTCTTAGTTTTCTAGGCACTCGATTTTTCAGCAATTTCCCTGAAATAGTGATAAGCTTTTTGAAAAGAGATTGGGGGAGTGAATAAGGATAACTATATGAAAATGTATTTTCTCTCTGCTTCATAGAAAATAGCATAAAGAAAGGTAAGAGAGAATTCTTGTTTATTAGACAGTAAACCTAAGATTCTAATCTTTCAGTTTATTATTAGTCATGTTTTGACCAGCCTGATAAATAGACTTAGAACATTTGCACTTTATGTGTAGTATTCAGATGAATGAAAATTCAATTTATTCTCCTTTGTAACATTCACATGAACTATTCTTTTTTGAGATTTCAAAACCTGCTGTAATGTTTTAGTGGTTTATTTATAGTGTTGTTTTCTTGCTTCCTATTTTGTAATAGTAAAAGGAATAGTGACTTAATCATCCAAACAATATTTCATTTTACCTAATCCTTTTTAAAAACAGAGATGTCAGAAAGCTTCTTGCAATAAAAAATAAGCCATCAGGAGCTCAAGAGAACCTGGTTGTTTCTAGCTGCCCAGTACCACACTTTAAAAGCAAAACCTGCAGAAGCAGCCCTGCTCTGCATAGCAAGAAGTCAGTCTAGCAGGAATAACCACTAGCTAATAAATAACAGCACAGAGAAAGATGCTGTATGATGGGAATTAAGGGATTTTCATGCATGTCTGCTAAAACATCCACATTGGTTTGTACCAATCACATTCCACTGCCATCTGAAAACACAAACTTGCAACAGAGAATGGAATCAAGCTTTTAAAGACTTAGGATTTACATTTTTCTAGCTTTTGAAGAGAGATGCAACATTGAGCTGGGCACAGACTGAAGAATTACTGACCTCTTTTGTATATAGGCTCCTTAAATATCTGCTAGTGGAGTAAGACAAATCTGGGTGAATTCTCACTAGAATGAAAACATCAAATTAATAGCAAGAAGACTTTAATGAGAACATATTTTCCTCATTATTAATGGTTAGTAATATTTCTCCTCACCCCCTGAATGAAAAGCTCAGCATGAAAGACCACAGATGCTCTTTTAAGCATGTTTCAGGGGGCCATCTCCATGCTGGTCAGTTGATGGAGTCTGTTCAAGGGTGCTGTACTGAAAGAAGGACGCACAAAAGCACAAAATGTAATCAGTTCTAAATAAGGTTATGGCTTTGCAATGGGGGTGCTTGAGGGTGGTTTTAGGTCCATAGGACCTTAGTACAAAAAGCGTAAGAAAAATAAAATAGAAAAACAGGACCTGGGGATGGGCACGGTCAAACTGGCTGAGGGGTGGAGGGACAGGGTGATTGCTAAGTCAATGAACCCATTAAGTTGGTGTAAACATCTACTGGGGAGTATCCGGGACCAGCAGATGTCCCGGGGAGGGGGCAGTTAAACTATGTGCTCAACAAAAGGACAGGACGATTAAGTCTAATGTTAAGGACTGCCAGCGGGTATGAATGCTGTAAACAACTCTCAAAGACCATCATCACCTTTTGTTTACCTATGAATATGGATGTATGCCCAGTGACTGGAAAAGGATGGCCTGTGAGGCAATACGGGGAGACACACTTGGAGGAGCTATCCCCCATGTCTCCCGGCGCCGCAATAAAAAATACCTGCTTGTCAGCTTGAAACTTTGTTGGCGAGCTCCTGTACCTAGATGCATGACAGCATTACAGCTGAAAGTTGCTGGGAACCCCTGTGTTTTTCTCCATGACTTCCCACTGCTACAAACTGTCAGAACATCCAGGGCAAGGAGGAGATTGCTAAGGAGTTATCACGGCCATTATCGGCCATTGCCGGCCCATTGCTGAGGCGACTGTCTCGAGAGGAGACGCCTGCAGCGCCTGATCGGAGGGAGGCTCGGCGTCGGGAGCTTCAGCTCCGAGCAACAACAGCCACCGTGGGAGCCTCAAGTCCTCAACAGGGACTTCCCAGGAGCCAGCAGCTCAGGGGCCGCGAGCAGCTGACTCAGAGGGGGCGGTGCCATGCCAGGAGGAGCGGTACCACCCTGACTGGCTAAAAACCTGCCCAGGGAGGGAGGTGAACAGGGCGGGTTCGAGGCAGTTCGTGCGGCAGTTCGAGTGCGATGGTGAGCTCTCGCCGTAGGACCAGGGCGCGGTCTGGGAGCTCTGCTCTGGCTGCCGCGGCAGTGGCCAGTGTAGGCGCCCAGACAGAGCCAAAGGGAAGGGAGGCTGCAGTGCAGAGCTTGGGGTGCAGAGAGCCCTGCACTGTTCTCCTGAGAGGAGGGTGCACAATGGGCAGGGCTGCACTCTGTGCTCCCTGGGGGAGGTCCTCCTGCAGCAGGTGGCTGAGCTGCGGGATGCTGTTACAAGGCTGAAAGGTGTCCAGGTAGCTGAGAGGGAGCAGCACTCCTTGCTCCAGGACCAGACTGTGCAGGGGCCTCAAGCGACTACTGTCGCTCATGCAGGAAAGGAGGCCGCTAACCCGGGAAGATGGGAATCAGTAACAGAAAAAAACAACAGAAAAACGAGGAAGAGAACAATTAAAAGCAAGGGGCTTCCTCCTAAATCTGTTGTTCCCACCCAGAACTGCTTTGCTGTCCTGCAGGGGACTGATGAGGAACCGCACTCGCACCATGAACAACCAGCTGATGCACCGGTAAAGAAGATCACTGCTGGTGCTGCCAGGAAAAAGCGTTGGGCTGTAGTAGTAGGGGACTCTACTCTGAAAGGAACAGAGGCGCCCATCTGTTGGCCTGACCCAGGCTCAAGGGAGGCGTGTTGCCTACCAGGGGCTCGCATCAGAGATGTTGCAGAGAAGCTGCCTGCTCTGGTCGCTCCCACTGACTATTACCCTCTTCTAGTGATCCATGTGGGTGCTACTGATACAGATAGCAGTAGCCTGGCGAATATAAAGAGCTACAGAGCTCTGGGAGAGGTGGTTAGGGGCTCTGGAGCTCAGATTGTCTTTTCATCAATTCTCCAGGATACAGGGCAGGACTTTAAAAAGGCTAGGAGGATTGCCCACATTAATAAATGGTTAGAAGAGGGGTGCTATGGTCAGGGGTTTGGGTACCTTGAACAGGGGACTCAATTTAGTAGGCCAGGTCTACTAGGGGCTGGTGGAGCTGGTCTGACAAAGGGAAGAGTGGATTTGGTAGGAGGCTTGCCAGACTCATCAAGGATGCTTTAAACTAGATGTGTTGGGGGAGGGGGGCATTATTCCATCCCAGCACACCCAATCACTGGCCAGCACCTATAGTAAACGTTCAGAGCAATGTAGAGATATTCCAGCTGCTCCAGCCAATGAGCTAGCTTCAATTGGAGCTCGGCTCAGATGCCTCTATACAAACACCTGTAGCATGGGGAACAAACAAGAGGAACTAGAGATGTGTGCTCGTCTATGGGGGTATGATATCATAGGCATTACAGAAACATGGTGGGATGGTTCCTATGACTGGAGTGTTGGAATAGAAGGTTACAGGCTCTTTAGGAAAGACAGGCCCAGTAGGCTGGGAGGGGGAGTTGCTATTTATGTTAGTGATAGGCTGGAGAGCATGGAACTCTGTCTGGGGACAGGTGAGTAGTCGACAGAGAGTTTGAGGGTCAGGGTTAAAGGGAGAACAGAGATGGGAGACATTACTGTGGGGATCTGTCACAGACCGCTTGACCAAGAGGACTCTGTGGATGAAGCACTCTATAGACAGATAGGAACAGCCTCACGCTCGCAGGTCCTTGTTCTCATGGGGGACTTCAACCACCCTAATAACTGTTGGAGGGATGGTATGGCCTGGCACAATCAATCCAGGAAGTTCCTCAATTGTGTGGAAGACAACTTCCTTCTGCAAGTAATAGAGGAGCTGACAAGGAGAAGTGCCATGCTTGACCTCGTTCTCACCAACAAGGAAGGGCTGGTTGGAAATGTGACACTCCAAGGCAGCCTTGTTGCAGCGATCACAAGATGGTTGAATTTGAGATCCTCAGGACAGTGAGAAGAGTGTGCAGCAAGCTCACTCACTGCCCTGGACTTCAAGAGAACAGACTTTGGCCTCTTCAGGAATCTGCTCAGGAAGGTTCCATAGGATATAGCCCTAGAGGGCAGGGGGGCCCAAGGCTGTTGGTTGATATTCAAGGGTCACCTGCTCAGGAGCGATATATCTCTACTAGAAGGAAGTGCTGCAGGAGGGCCAGGAGACCTCCTTGGATGGATAAGGAGATGCTGAGGAAACTTCAAAGGAAAAAAGAGGCTTATAAAAAGTGGAAGCAAAGACAGGAGGCTTGGGAAGAATACAGGGATGTTCTCTGGGAATGTAGGGACCAGATTAGGAAAGCTAAGGCCCACTTAGAATTAAACTTGGCTAGGGATGTGAAAGACAACAGGAAGGGATTCTATAGGTACATTGAAAATAAAAGACAAGCTAGGGACAACGTGGGCCCCCTCCGGAAGCTATCAGGAGAACTGGCTACCCTGGATATGGAAAAGGCTGAGGTTCTTAATGACTTCTTTGCCTCGGTCTTCACTGGCAAATGCTCTTACCACATCACCCAAGTCTTGGAAGGCAGATGCAGGGACAATGAGAATGAAGACCCTGGGCCCACTGTAGGAGAGGATCTGGTTCAAGACCATCTTAGGAACCTGAACGTATACGAGTCCATGGGACCTGATGAAATCCATCCGTGGGTCCTGAAGGAACTGGCAAATGAAGTGGCTAAGCCATTGTCCATCATATTTGAAAAATCATGGGAGTCAGGTGAAGTTCCCGATGACTGGAAAAAGGGAAATATAACCCCCATTTTCAAGAAGGGGGAAAATGGATGAGCCAGGGAACTACAGACCAGTCAGTTTCACCTCTGTGCCTGGCAAAATCTTGGAGCAGATTCTCCTGGAAGGCATGCTGATGCGCATGAAAACCAACAAGGTGGTTAGTGCTAGCCAGCATGGCTTCACTAAGGGGAAATCCTGCCAGACCAATCTGCTGGCCGGCTTCTATGATGGGGCTACGGAACTGATGGACGGGGGAGAGCAGTTGATGTCATCTACCTGGACTTATGCAAATTGTTCAGCACTGTCCCACACAACCTCCTTGTCTCTAAGTTGGAGAGACATCAATTTGATAGGTGGACCACCTGGGTGGATAAAGAACTGGCTGGATGGCTGCACACAAAGAGTTGTGCTCAATGGCTCAATGTCCAGCTGGAGACCAGTAACGAGTGGTGTCCCTCAGGGATCGGTGTTGGGACCGGTCTTGTTCAACATCTTTGTTGGCGACATGGACAGGGGGATTGAGTGCTCCCTCAGCAAGTTTGCCGATGACACCAAGCTGTGTGTTTCAGTTGATACATTGGAGGGAAGGAATGCCACCCAGAGGGACCTTGACACGCTTGTGAGGTGGGCTGATGCCAACGTGATGAAGTTTAACCATGCCAAGTGCAAGGTCCTACAGCTGGGTCAGAGCAATCCCAGGCACAGCTACAGGTTGGGCAGGGAAGAGATTCAGAGTACCCCTGAGGAGGCGGCCTTGGGGGTGTTGGTCGATGAGAAAATGAACATGAGCCGGCAGTGTGCACTCACAGCCCAGAAAGCCAACCGTATCCTGGGCTGCATCAAAAGGAACATGACCAGCAGGTGGAGGGAGGTGATCCTGCCCCTCTACTCTGCTCTTGCGAGACCTCACTTGGAGTATTCTGTACAGTTCTGGTGTCCTCAACATAAAAAGGACATGGAACTGTTGGAACAAGTGCAGAGGAGGGCCACGAGGATGCTCAGGAGACTGGAGCACCTCCCGTATGAAGATAGGATGAGAAAGTTGGGGCTGTTCAATCTGGAGAAGAGAAGGCTGCATGGAGACCTCATAGCAGCCTTCCAATGTCTGAAGGGGGCCTATAGGGATGCTGGGGAGGAGCTCTTCATGAGGGACTGTAGTGATAGGACAAGGGGTAATGGGTTCAAACTTAAAGAGGGGAAGTTTAGATTGGCTATGAGGAAGAAGTTCTTTACTGTAAGGCTGGTGAGGCACTGGAATGGGTTGCCCAAGGATGCTGTGTATGCTCCATTGCTGGCAGTGTTCTAGGTCAGGTTGGACATAGCCTTGGGTGGCATGGTTTATTGGGAGGTGTCCCTGCCCATGGCAGTGGGGTTGGAACTAGATGATCTTGAGGTCCTTTCCAACCCTAACTATTCTATGATTCTATGTAGGAATATAACTGAACAGAACAGTGCAAGAAAGATCGTGACTTTGATCCACAAACACTGCTCTTTTAGTAGGTGTATTGGGGGAGCGGTAAATAATGCAAAAGTGTATTTCATAGAGGAACTCATCCATACAGTCACAGCTATCTTGAAGGCTCAAAGACAATGGAAAAGCACATATTATTAGGAAGGATGAAAATAAGCCATGTATTTTCTTTCGTTTGACAGAGAATTCAGATGTATATTTGTATCTGGGTTTGGACTAAATGTTCCTGCCTTTTGTGTAGCAGTGATAACTCCACAGCATTCTGAATATTTGGCAGTGTGCAGCAATATTTGTGTCATAAATCATGGACAACATCAGCCAGGCCATTCATAAACTCAGTAAGTAATGACAAACAGAAAGCCAGGTTTTGCTTTCAGTTGTGCTGGTGTAAATCTGTAATAGCTTTGAAATTTACTGAACACTCAATTTTGTAAAAAACTCTTCATTTTCAATGTTCCCAGGAGACCTGAAAATCAAACGTCTGCTTTTAGAGCACAAACAGCAGCATAAAATTTAAGATGAATGTTGAAGAAATCCAAAGACTTTGTGAAAAAGAAACCTATTTTCTAAGTTCACATGTTCCAGTAAATGTTGTCATAGTTAAAAAAATGGTGGCAAATGGTCTTATCAACAAATCTTAAATCTGAAGAGGCTACAGAAGGCAATAAACTGAAGCAGTATAGGAATTACATTGCTTTGGATTTTTTCTAGCTGGCAGGAAGGCTTTTTTTTATTTTTTAGCTATGTTGCATCTTGTGAGCTGAAAAAAAGTCTTCATGACCTCATCAGGGACAATGCTGTAGCTGATGCTTCAGAATCTACCTGAAGACCCAGATCTGGGTAAGCATTTTTCCTTGCTTTCCAATAATTATAGATCTTGGTTGTTGCTCTGTAATTAATGGGGACCTGATTATTATGCTGCTAGTTGGCAGTTGTGAACGTTGGGGAGACTAAGGGTAAGTGAAATGAGATGGAGAAGAAGGTGGTATTGTTCTATGTAAACAGGAAAGAAAACAAGGCCAAGACCTCCGTCATCCCTCAGTCCTGAGGTGTCAGAATTATGGCAGGTTTTGCCATTGTGCCCTATGAGTGGGGCAGGAGGGCCAGAAATCTGGTGTTTCTCCAGGCAGAGGTCTAAGCTGGGGTTTAAGGTTTTAAAAATTATGTATTAGGTTATACAGGCTCCTTAGGTTATATGTCTCCATGTATTAGGTTATATGTCTCCATGTATTAGGTTATATGTCTCCATTGACAGAAGTTTCCATATGAGGGTCTGTATATGTGGTCTTGGAGGAGTTTGTGCATGGAAACACATAAACTCAGAGGAGTACTTCAGTGTCTCCTCATTCAAATGCACCAGAAGTACACCTGGTAAAACACCAGTGGGACAGAAAAGGAGTAGCAGTTGGATGCCAAATGTATCGGATGTTACCTTGATGAAATAAGTCTGTGCAGAGATATGTATAAAGAATTTGTAGTGCTTTTGGGATGAAGGCAGAACGCAGATGCCTAAACTCCCTTCAAATGTGGATTAGTGTTCCTGTGCATAATTCACAAGGGACTGACCGCGTAAAGCTGCAGGTGCCTAGAACTAGGTCTTTGCTAAGAGTTCTACAAGGTCTGCTCTAATACTGAACAGTTTTGAGTGAAGAGGAGATATTGGACTATCCTGATTTAATACATCTTCAAAGCTCATGCACGTTTCCTTTGGTGTGTGAATATCCCTGAAAGGCAGTGCCTCCATATTGCAGTTTACATCGGATAGGGATGAAGTTGTCAAAATCCAGATGTAAGCAACAAAACTGCTCTGCTTCCTGGGTACTTGGCTCCGGAGCAGAGAAGTGGAGCAGTATTTAAGTTATGCCTAGTGTTAATCTGTATTAGCAAAAAAGCACTGCAAGCCATTTCCATTATCCTTTGCTTGCTTTTTGCTAATCCATTGTTAGAGAAAAAAGCAATATTTTGAAGGCTTAAATTTGTTCAATCTGTTCTGCAGATTCTCAAGTAGTGAGGAGCAGATGCTTAGAATATTATCAGTCCAGGTGTTGCATACATTCACCTAAATGAAGGACCACCTGATTGCCTGAATGAATTCCTGTTAATTAGAGTTGGTTGAACTGTTTCCTCTGTTTTTATCCTCTCCTGCCACTAGATCATATGGAAAAAAGAAGAATTTCTTAGAGAGTCAGTTGGCCAGAACTTTTTATATTGGAATTGAGCAGCAGTACAGCCTCTCGCTTCTTGCCAAATTCCTTGTGTGAACTGGTAGCAGTAATAAAAATAAAGATACTTAACATTTGTATCCTCATAACTCTTGCCCTCGATAGAACCCAAGCCACCTATCATCTCCAGTTTGCTCAGCTGCAAATGGAAGATTATTTGCTCAAGACAACATGAATAGTCACATTGTTTTTTCCTTGCATTTTCAGCACTACAATAAATCATCTGACATACTGCATTTTCTAGATGATACCAGAAGTCTATTCAATTTGATTCTAGCATAATGATACAAAGTAATATTTGGCTAAAATTTTCAAGTTCAAAAGAAAAGCCAGAAACTTTCAGACATACATACCTTGTGTATCCTGACTGTAGATAACAGGAATATTACAGACGTTTTTGGTAATGTGTGGGGAACAAAAGGAATTTACAAAGCTAAAAGATTACATGAGATTTAGAAAACTTGTATCTGGTTCCTCCATTTGAACAAAATGTTTTGATCCTGCAGAATTTGAATTCTGCTGGCAGTACTCTCAGAGCTTCATAAAACCCTGTATTGCCATATCCGCAAAATATCTGACCCAAATATCTAAATGTATAGGTGTTCATTAAATCATAACCAGAGAAACATTCTTATTGGACTACATGTTGACAGTTATTCACAACAGAAAAGGAAAATAAGTTGAAATACACAGAAAAAGAGAAAACTGAGCGAGAAAAAGGAGTAGAGAAATGAAATAATAGAACAATAATGGGTGACTGAGACACAGATGGCTTATGAGCTCAGCTTTGACTGGTCTTATGAAGTACAAAAAATGTCCTTTCCCCCAGTTTTCTCCTGCTCAAAATCATGTATCACGCTATTTCTATTTTTCTGATCTCAGATAAATTCCGTTCAAAGACTGCTTCAAAACTTTTAGAGGAATCCTCTTTGGTAAGGTCTTGACACATTTTTCCTGGAAAAGTCTACTCTGCTCTGCTGGTAGGCCTGCCTTCTTTCCTCAGGCTCTATTTTTCTGATAAAAGAACTCATTTGCAAGAAATTATCAAGTTTCTGCAATAGCTAGGATAGCCTGCCCTGCTTTTAGCTGCCCAGAGAGCCTTTTTACTCCATGGGCTAATGCAGGTTCATTCCAAAGGAATAGGAACATGCTATGGCATTCCTGTGTTGTGTACATTCTCTAGTAACATCAAACCTGAATGTGAGCTTGATCTAGTATGAAACATTTTCCACCTTGTTAATTAAGTGAATCCTTCTTACCATTATCTAGTAAATACCTCTTTTTCTCTATTCCTATGTGTATTTCAAATTGAGGGTACTAATTTGTAAAGCTTGTTAGTTAATGATCGGTGATCCTGTTCCTTTTCCTCATGCTTTCTTCCAATTAGGTAATTTTCTCAATCTTCTTCCAACTTCCTGTTCCATGATCTGCAGTTCACTTTGATTAATCACATCACTCCTATTATATGCTCTTTTTTCAATCTACTTTGCCAAAGGGTTGCATGATGCCTCCCTTTCCCGTTGTTCTTTCCAGAAATCAGTCATGCTTAGTTCATTTGTCACTGTATTCTTCTCATCTTTCTGCCTGAGAGTTTGAATGATTTCCTCTGGTCATCTCCCTTCACTGGTAATGGTAGTATTTGTGTGTATATTCCTTTAGTTCTCTTGTCTGTATCGATAAGTTCTCCTTCAAATCCATTTCAACTTCTACAATGCTATGATATAAAATTTTAAGATTTCTTTTTTCTGTGATTGCATTAGCATTGATCTGCTTCTCAATTTCCCCTTATTCGTGCCACCCCAAGTAAAGCTTCTGTCTTTACAATGTTCCTGTAGGCACAGTGGCACAAGTACAGGGTGCATACGAAATGAAGCGATGCCTATGTATCATGTAATTTTATACATGGAAAAGGTTTGAAAATGTAAACTGTGCAGCATCATGACTATTTAGATGTGTTTTTTATTACGGCTATGCCTTTTGAAGCAACACTGTACTTATAGGAATCTTCATGATTCCTTACTGATTCCCTCAGGAATTGTCATCCTCCTTAACACCCTCTGAAATGCTTATTGCATAAATGCCTATATAGTGTTATATTTCACACAAAAAGTGAGTAATTAAGACACAAAATTCTACAGTATATTCTGTTTCTTTCTTCCCTTCTATCTTAATGGATGAAGTAGGAAAGAAAAGTGGCAGAATTCCTATGCCTTTCCAGTCACAACTTCTATGTCAGCTGGCAGCTGAGGTTTCTCAAAGTGAACTTTATCATCTGTTCTCAAGAAAAGTTTCAGAATTTGAAAAAAAAATGACACAGTGTTTGGCTTTCTCCTTTTGTGGGCAACAGAAGATGATGATGATGATGATTGCTATTAGGAAAAAAAAATCAGTATTTTCTTTGTGCTTTGTTTCTGAACTAAATAATAAATTTATAACCTCTTAAAGTGAGTGACTGACCATGTGGTTTAGGTCAGGATTACGATCTACCAAACATCAGGGAATCAGTTATGCTAAGTGTATTAACTTCTGGTAAATCTGTCAAAGAGAGAACTGTTCTTTTAACACTGTGAGTTTCTATGCTTTTTGGTAAGTGTTGCCCCTATCTGCATGATGACTAAGGACCTGTTTTAAGTGGTCACTCACAACTCATTGTAATTGAAATGTTTTCTGAGACCTGTGCCTTGATAGAAAGGATGGGAATCTGTTCTTTCAGTGGAAAAGTTGTTGGCTTACCTGCAACATAAAGACACTAATTAAAAATTTAAATCTGCTTAGTGGAGAGTGGAATGTGTTTTGGAGCTACAGTTTCATAATTTGGAACCAGCTAGAGCATCTGTTCTTTTGCAGATAAAGGGCAACTGTAGTCTGAATCAAATTACGTCAGCCATTGTTTTATCTCTGTGTTGTTGGTATCCTTGCACTTATCCTCATCTCTTGTCTGACCTTTTGAATATTGGAAATTACTTGGTGAAAAATGTTTTATTCCCACTTTAGGATTTAATTTGTTGCCTTCCATTCATTTTACATTATTTCTTCCTCCCATTGTTATGCTACCTTTGTAAACTCTTTTGAAAGCATATATTGTGAAGCACATAATTAAATAGCAATAATTTTACAAAATGTGATTTGTACAAAGTGCCAATACTTCAAAACATAAAGCATGTTAATGCACTTTTATTTTCCCTCCTGCACTGCTTCCTTCCTGTCTGCATTAACTCTGTACGTGGAGGTGTACAAAAGTCATAGCAAAGGTATACAGAAGTCATAGTAATTACTGTGATTAAAAACTTATACTTTATGCAACTTAAGAAGCACTGCATAAGAAAACAACACATCCACATCACAGTAATTCTTTGATCTTGTAGGGTCAGTACAATCCTCTGTATGAATTGTTGTCCATTACAATTGTGGAGAGCCAAAATCTTTTTCTTGTGTGCTCTTTATATACCCTTTCTCTGATGGAATGACATAACAGAGGTTACTGGATTAAACTATAATTCCTACTTTTAGATGTTATGTTTGATTGGGGTTTGTATTCTAATTGGAAATCTCTGTTATGGCTGTAAGTAGAAAACACTGTTTGTTACCTTAGAATGAACCTGGTATCAACAGAGATGATGATATATCAGGAAAACAGCTCTATCAGAAACTTTTATATGCATAGGTTTTCTAACCTTGAAGAGAAAAATAAAACAAACATCTTTTGAAACCAAAGTTAAACAAAGTAACATTGTGAAGTTTTCTTCCATTCTTTTTCTTTCTCTGTTTTCATGCTTTCAGGGATGTGATAGTATTCCAGAGAAATCTTGCCAAATATTTTGTTATTGACAGCATTCAAATTCAGGATGATGAAATCTCTAAGTATCCTGCCAAATCCAGGAGAGGAGACAAGTCTATTCTCCACATCATTTTACTGTCTTTCCCTATTGAAGGTTGAGGTTCTTAAAAGGGTTTCCAGCTACAGAAATTCCCAAGAGGTCTGCAGCAGCCATGGTCAGCAACTGCTGGTGATATCTTGGGGACAGAAATGCTCAGATGGAGGAGCTTAAGCCATAACAGAAACTCCTATTCAGGCTGGGTGTTGACTTCTATTTACTACCTCTTATGTTAGCTTGGTCTGTGTTGTGTTGTATTACCAGTTCTAAGCAGAATCGATAGGAAATCCTGACTAGAGCACTGTGAGTCCAAGGTAGGCGTTAGTAAGTAGCTGCAACTGTAAAAATGAATATCAGTCACATTATACCACTTTAAACACATACCTCCCTGCAAGATATGGAGAAGCTGTGGCTTCATGTCAGAGTGCCACTCAAATCTTCAAGCAAGCATTCATTCAGCAAAAGCATGGTGGATATTTTGCAAACTAAATGTGGCATGTAGGCACTCGTCTTCCGCTATGATTAGAGCACATTCATTGCATTACTAAACAGGCTTTATGTGTTACTCTGGAGAGAGAAGAGTTATTAAGCAAATGGTTAGGAGCATATTTTGACCAAGACGTGCAAGAGCAGAGCTTCACTTTTTTCAAAGTCATACAATGCTGCTCAGCACAGTCTCTGAACATGCTTGTAAATCTGAGTAAAATGCATAAAAAATAGATACTGAGAAAAAAAGGCTATGCGACTAACTTAAATGATCCCAAGTTATGTCTGCAATTGTGGCCCTATTTGCAAATTTCAAGGATGATTGTGTCATGGGTTCAGCAGCAGCAGTCGTTTTTTCTCCTTCTTGGTGCCTGGTGCAGCGCTGTGTTTTTGATTATGGGCCTGGGAACTGTGCTGATAACACCAGTGTTTTCAGTTACTGCTTGGTAATGTTTTGGTCTGGCCAAGGACTTTCTGAGTCTCATGCTCTGCCAGGGAGGAGGGAGAGCCGGGAGGAAGCAGAGACAGGACACCTGACCCAAACTGACCAAAGAGGTTATTCCATACCACAGCAAGTCATGTCCAGGAGGTGAAAACAGAGAGCAGAGACCTGGAAGGGTGTGGTGGTGCACTGGGGGGTTCGCTGCTGGGGGGCACACTGGCTGGTTCAAGCTTGGTGAGCAGTTGTATTCTTTTTCCTTGTATTTCTCCTGTCATTATTATTATTGGTGGTAGCGGTAGTGATTTGTGTTATACTTTAGTTACTAAACTGTTCTTATCTCAATCTGTGCAAGTTGAATTCTTTTGATTCTACTCCCCATCCTCCCGGGACTGGGGGAAGAAAAGAGGGGAGTGAGTGAGTGAGTAAAACTTTGTGAGTTATTAGCTTGGGTGAGGCTTAAACCACGACAGATGGTTTTGTCACTTAAAATTGAATGTATAGAGAAAACTATTAGGCTCATTTCTGCATATTCTTAAGTTTTTGCTATGAAATAGTTGAAAAATATTCTACCCACATGTGCTGAAGTGCATTCTCTTTAAAAGTTCTTTTCTTTGCTTAAAGGTCATTCACTGCTTCCTGCATTGGATAAATAACAAGATCTGAGGATCTATTTACCATAAGAAAAGGCATTGTAGGAAAGAACTGGGTGGTAACATTGCTTTTCAGAAAAGCTGTGCTGCAACACTACATTCATTTCTGAACACCATGTTTTTATACAAATTATTGGTGGGAGATCTGAGAAAAAATATTATAATGATGAGAGAGCCAAAGACTGACTTCCTAGAGAAGATTTAGAGCCCCACATACATATGGTAGTTTGGAAAAGTGACTAATGGCTACTGGAACTACAACAGAGGTCTTCTAACATTTAATAGGCATGAAAACAGAGAAGTGACAGAACTTTTTAGGATAATAAAAGTGAAGAAAAGTGTAAATCTTTTGGGTAGGTAACTATTATGTAGGAGATAATCTACTAGCTGTTGAAGTTATCAGTCAGTATAGCATTGTCCTAGTTTTTGTTTGTAATTTTTGCATGACTGTTAGAAATTCAATTTAATAAGAATAAGGAGAAATGCAGTCCGAGTAACAAGAAAAAAAAATCCAAAACCCCAGTCAAATTTGAGAGGAAAATCTTCCTGATTGTGATTTTGATGAGCTCTAGAACTTTCTGAAAAGTAGTAAAGCCCTGTCTCTTGGGACCTTGGTGGGAGAATAAGAAAGATGTAAGCAAATACATAATAGCAAGCACTTTTGGATTGACAAAGAACAGAACTAGATTTGCTGAGGTTTATCAATTTTAAATTGTAACACTATTCAAAGCCTTTAACTTTGGTGCCTTTGTAATTATGAAGACACTAGAAAAAGAAATAAGCAAAAGGTCCTAGTGTGTGGAGGCACTCCTCCTCCCCTTTCTTCTTCTGAGAACTGTGCCTCAGAGGAAGCAGTGGAGTGAATATCATTTAAGTTCATTCTGGAATATAAGCATCTTCACCAGGCCTGCCATGCACTTGCCTTGCTTTACCTCCTAGCAGAGGATGACAAACTTCAGCAATTTTTATCATCCACTTAAACATTTGCAGCAGGACTGCAGGCAGCGAGACATATGGCACAGCATCTTGGAAACTCACTTTTAGAAAATGTAGGGCAGTTGCTGATGCTGCCAGGCTTCGGATGGGCACCCACAGGGTGATGCCGCAGTGCTTTGGTTATCCATACTAGTACTCTGCCTGGAGAAGAATTCTACGGTCTCCAGCCTGTCCTACTGACTACAGGAACATATTAGACTCCTGTCTTTTGTTCAAAATAGTGGGTTTGATTTATTTTCTTGCTCTGGCTGTGGTGATCAAGTACAGGCCTGCTTGACAACATGTGTGGACAGTACTGGCTCTGTCATTTGCATGCCTTATCATCCCTTTTTTTTTGTTCCTTCATTTCTCTTGCACATACCTACAGTTCTCTGCCCCAGTCTTCTCTCAGGTGAACAATCAATGCCTACCTACCTTTTACCCATATGTGCTTTCATTTGGTTATTTCTGTTACCGTTGTTTGTAATCTTAGCCTTTTATATGGTATTACTGTTCTGGTTACCAAGGCACTGTTGACCTTGCAAGGCTTTACTACCCCAGAGATCCCCAGTGCTTCTTGCTAGTTTTCTGTGAAATTTGGTCACTTCACACATAACTTCTCCTTAACCACCTGTGAAATTCAGACATCTCCTACAGAAAAGGGCTACTAGAAAGAGTAAGGATCTGGAGCACCTCTCATACGAGGAAAGACTGAGGGAGCTGTGCCTATTCAGCCTGAAGAAGAGAAGGCTAAGGGGCGATCTGATCAGTATGTATAAGTACCTGAAGGAAGGGCAGCAGGAGGATGGGACCAGACTCTTCTTGGTGATGCCAGGTGATAGGATGAGAGGCAAAAGAACTTCTTTAACTGTGATGGTGACTGAGAGTCTCCTTCCTTGGAGATATTCAAGAGCCATCTGGGCACAATCCTGAGTAATATGCTCCAGGCGACCCTGCTTGAGAAGGGAGGTTGGACTAGAAGACGCCCAGAGGTCCCTTCCAACCTCAACTATTCTGTGACTGTGACAAAATCCCAGTGCACTAGAAATGACTGGTGTTCCATTTTTGCTTTCCATCCCACGTTTTCTCCAATTCTTATAATTGCTGATTGTTGCTGCTCAATATTTTTTGTACTTTCAAAGTGATAAGGCTCTCTGCCTTTCTTTGTTATAGCCACATCTGGTCTTCTAATATATATTCCAATTCCATTAAAAGTATAATTTAAAAAATTTGGTAATTTTTTTTTATTTCTTATTTTCTCCGTCTTTATGTCTTGTGAAGATAACGTTCCTTTCTTACTTGCTGCACATTACTGCCAACTTTCTAATGTAGTAATTTATACTCATCTCCAGACAGTTAGGTGCATCAACTGAAAAGTGATTTACAGTTAATGAGGCCAGGCCATACATTTTATTGTCTGAATTCACATTTTCCCCATCATCTGTCTCTGTCTCCATGTTAACATGTTACACAAATGACTTGTTTTGAACACTCATAGTTAAAACTTCAGGCTATTCTGTCCTTCCTCCTTTGTCAGGTCACTTGTACTTTTCAATTTTTTTCAATGAGATTTTGTGAAAGGTACTCCATGTGGTTTTTTTTTTTTGTCATTTTCATCTATTTTTGCTTTGGTATCTCTTCCTGTTGTGTAATGACTTATTGTCAGAAGTAGTATATTCCTCAGATAGTTTTGGTTTTGATCCAGTAAGTCCATTTCTCATAGTTTCCTCTCATTACTCATTGTATTCCCTGACATCCTTCACTGATCTCATCTTTTCTTCTGTACACTTCATGCCAACACAAAGTCACTTCAGGTCAAGGTTCATACAGTGCTAACTTCTTCCTGCTGCTCCTGTCAGATTCCCTTAAATACACTTTTCATCAAGTCACTAATCCCAGGCATATGATCTAATTGGGTGGTATGTTGCACCTCCTTAAGTAAGCCCAAGAATTACTGAATTTCCCTTAAAAATAAGCTTCATTTTCTGTTTCCTTGTCATAATTCTCTTTAACTGCTGCATAAAGCTGTGTACATCTGCGCTGCTGGATAGCTCATGCCTCTTTCCTGTGGCACTGTTGCAATTCCTTTCAGTATCACAGGACTGTTAAATCTAAATACCAACTCTCAAATCTCAGAAGGTTTTCACTGAGGAATATCAAGGCAAATCTGCATATTTTCAGTCCATATAAAACATTTGGAATTTTTTATTTTCTTTTACTTTTCTAAAAGCATTTCCCATGTATTTCAACAATTGCAACTTGAAAAAAGCCCCAACCAAACAAGGAGATAAGCAAGAGCAAACTAGGCTTTTCCTAAACTCTTGTCTTCCTGTTTTATCAGTCCATTCATTTATTCATTTTAAATTCTAATAAGATATACCCATAAAAAATTCAAACATAATACAAATTTCTATCAGTGTTACTGTTGTATAAAGCAGTGTAATCTACCCAACTAAACTTCAGGCTTTTCCTCATTTGTTTGCAAAGTTTTCCTCTCCATGTCATATTGTCTGCTATCCAATGGCTCTTTACAACCTGAAAGTTTGGCATCCTTCTTGTTCTTGAGGAATGCTATCATTACCATCAATATGCTTGGCAGGTTTTTGCTATTAATACAGTTAATGCATTTCAGTTACACCCAAATCTTGGGAAAACAGAATATAGACTGAATTTTAGCTGGAACATTTTATTATGTAAGAACAGCTTTCATTAACAAAATCTTTCTTGAAACCATTCAAATAAATTCACTTTTTCCTGATTATTTGCATACATTTTCTGAGCAGATCTATGTTTTCAAACCCCTTAATTGATGGCTTTAGATTCCCTTCATTCCCAGTTGCTTTCCAGTTAGGTAATTCTCTCCGAACATCCTCATCTGTGATCTTCACTTTATTTTGATTTACCACAGCATGTTATTCACACTTTATTTTTAATATCTACTTCTCAAAGAACTCTTTGTTTCTCTGCAATCAATAAATCAAGTATGCATTTCTTTCAATAGTCCTCGTATTGTTCTTATCTTTGTTTCAATCATCTGCCCAGTTTCCTCTTTTCATTTGCAAGCAATTTTTTTGATGGAAACATCATCGTTATAAGTGAAGCTAGTAGCAATTTGGAAGGTTTTCCCAAATTTAAGTTGCAATAAATGTAATATTACTGACTTTAAATATGCTTTTCCTCAAAATAAATTCCATTCTTTAAATGGGATTCTGAGATGAAAGCTCTGTGTTAAAAAACCATACATCAGTTCTGGGAATAATAAGGACTCCCCAGATTGGTTACCAAGTAACAATTTATTCAAGTTTCTATGGAAATTGCCTTCTATCATTGTTTGTTAATACAGTAAATATGCATCAAATGTGATATTTCCTATTGGTGCTGTTTAAAAGAAAATGCACGCAGAAAGTTCAAGGATTTCTTTATTTAAGTAAGGTATGTGAGAACCTTTCAGGCTCTCCGTGTTGGAAGCTTTTGCTCCTCTGCCACCCTCGCAACTGTCAAAGAAAAGAATGGGTCCCCATCCTACTTTGTTAGTACACAAAAAGCCTACATGACCTGCTAGCATACCTGACTGCCTTTGCTTACTGAAGAAAGTACTCTGGCAAGAAGCCTTCAATAAAGATACCATCTGCTGGGCCTTTAGGTTTTCTCAATAGAGAAATCAGTGTTGGACAACACCATGATTTGGCTTTCTATGTCAGTGTCGCAAAATAAGACCACTGATGAAAAGGAAAGGAATCAGGATTTTGGCAACAACTACACAGGAGAGCATGATGCTTGGCATTACAAGATGTGATGAAGAGCACATAATTCAACACAAAACCTCTTAGTAATGTAATAACTGGCCCAGAATTAGATGACTTCGTGTTAATTACTGAACAGTCCTGAACTGTCTGACCAATAGCCTACCCTATGTCTCCTCAGCTGCTTGTCCCAGATGACTAATAGCAACTGTTTTTGAAAGGGGTCCAGGAATGTCTTTGTAGTGCCTATATTTTTCCACAGCTAAAGCCAAGTGTCTATGTACCAAGAACTGTGAAAGTCCTAGCCAAAACTTCTCCCTCCTGGTACTTCTTCCATAACCAAGTTCTCTATTTCAAGTACAGCTGACACTTAAATATGCCAAAAAAGAAGCTTGAGCAGAAGGATTCTTTGACTAGAAATTCTCTTAACGCCTTAAAAAATATGGCTTCTTTGTTGTTACCATTAGTAACATAGGGAGGAAGGAAAAAATACAAACTTAAGCAATGAGAGTTAATAGACTATAAATTCAGCTGTGACTAACAACAAAAAACAAAAGGGTGTTTTGTACACAAGGTGTCTGTTCCTGTATTTCTCTAAGTTTCCAGAAGAATTTGGGGAACAGAAATTAGATGTTACCTTCTGACCTAAACTTGTAGAGGTGACGCCTCTAGAAATTTCTTTTTCAAGTGCTTTTCTTTAGAAACTTGCACTTAGTTTGGACAAATAAGAAAAAGGAGGCTAGTTTTACAAATTCAGCTATATGTGAAAGAGAAGCCACAGCAGAGGTTCATTTTCTGAACGGGTATCTGTTTTATTTCTGTTATATTTTGAAAATACTAATGTTGTGAGGTTTGTAAAAGGAAAGCAGGGTTATTACTTGCTCAACAATGTCCTGATTCACTACTTATCAAATGATACCCATGACTAGTTTACTCAGAACTTTATTCCTCAAATGTTGTTCGAGTACAGGCATTATCCATATTCCGAGTTTTAACAATACCATGTACTAACCCTCACAACGTACCTTGAGACTCTTTTTAAGGAAGACTTTTCTTTTTTCTTTCTGTGATACTTTCACATCTACTACTTAAACAAAAGGAAGAAGAAATACTTAAAATCTTCTTCTTCGGCATAATTGAAATTAATATATCTTGACTCTTTTCTATCCTTAAGGTCCGAGGAAAGTGTCCATGAAAGTGACTACATAGCACTACAATAGTCTTTCTTACTGTGTCTTACACACTTATATGTCTTTTGGACTGGTAAAGCAATTTAATTTACTTTGCCTGTCTCTATGGAAATGATGCAATTTTTCTTTAACTCTATTGATTTAATCTTTGCTTGGGAATTTGACCTGTAAGTAGCTTAAACTTTCAATAAGCACTTTTTTTGCTACTGTATATCATCTTAGTCTTTCCAGATGGCTTAGTTAAAATCTTGACACTTTCAGGTGGAACACTGGAATACGCAGAAACTATCAATTTTATCTGTTTTATACTTACCGACATACCTTTCTCATAACGCCCTTTTCAGCTTGGTTACTTGCCATTTAAACATGTATTATTGTTCTAGCAGAAAAAATACATTTGCTAAGGTATATTTCTTTGGTCTTCATATTCATACTAAATCAAAAATAGTGAGAGTCAACAGCAACCAAAAATTATGCTACTCTCTATATTTCACTCCAATGTCTTCTCTTAAATCTACCTGGTGCCACATCAGAGAGCATTTCTTCAGCTCAGTTCCTCAGGATGACTCTAGAACTGTGGGTTAGATGGGAAGGTATATCCTGCAGTTTAAGAACAAAATTTAGAGACATTAAGATAGGATGGAAAATGACCAATAGACTGATTGATCTAGTGCAAGCCGGTAGGAAATACTGAGTTCTCTGACTTCTCCTTAGGCATTTTCAAGGCTGTGGCTTCAGATAGGGACATTCATAGCCTTGGATTCCCTCCTGGTACACAATTCCAGATCATGGCTCTTCCTATGAGCTGAGCAGTGTTCATTCTTTTTTCTTTATAGAAGGAGGGTGATGCCATCACCTATTTTCTGTAGTGAAGTGCAATCACTATGGACATTCTGAAAAATTGAAGAAAATACAGTGCAGCATGGCTGCTGCAAGTTGTGTGTACTGCAGTATGAACAGTTACCTAAATACTCTGTCTGTTACAAAAAAAATTACCTGCATCTATCCTGAAGACAAATCAGTGTTATAAAACCATATGTGTTATAAATTGTCATTAAATTGGTGAGAAATCTGATATTAAATTAGCTGTCTAGGACATTTGACTGAAATATTCTAGCCTACTTGAGTTGGAAAATGTAATCTGTATTTATTTGTTAAATAATCTATCTTTGACATTAATAATTAATGGATTTATGGAACATGTGAACTCTAACCTGCATCAGGAAGGTGATGCAGGAAAAAGGAGGAGATGTCAAGCATCTGTACTGCAATTTGGAGTTTTGTTTATACCGGGGTTTCAAAGAACCAGCTTTGGCTTTGGTTTTGAAAAAGTAAACCTTTAATGATGAAGTTTTGAAAGACAAAACCAAAATCTAATTGTTATCTTGGCTAGTTAATTTCACTAAAATGAGTTTGAACAAAGTTGAACTTACCACGATTTTAGCTCATTTGCAGCCTTAATACCTTTCTTCATCTCTTGTCTCTCTTTTCAGTATGACAACAGGTACCTCTGTGGCCTTAGATTTCCTTATGGTTATGATATCCAAATATGACCACCTTCATCTTCCTTCTGTACAACTTATTCCACACAGACTTCCTAATCATGCTATGAAATAATATTCCTCACAAGAGATACTCCAAAATACACTCTTTACCAGGCCAATGAATACACTTTTTGGCTGTTTCTCTGGCTGTTCATCTATATCTTGTCATTGTGGATGAAGAAGTGGCTACAGTCACATGTCCATGTCTACTCTTAAAGTAACAGTAATCCCATGCTGGCTGCCAGAGGCTGTCAGATCTCCGGACTAGGAACAGATCTTTGTGCTTGAGCCCTCTGCCAATATTTATAATTAATAATATTAGTTAGAGAATTATTAGTTCTCCGACTTTAGTCTTTTACAGTGGGATTTGATCTAGGAAGACCAGCTGTGCTGATTTTAGAGATTTAAACTAAGATTTTCATCATTGTTTATAAAAATGAGCTAAAAAACCATGATGAAAAAAAGAAAAATATCCAGACATCTGTTCTGCCTTTTCTTTTTATGGCTTCCAGTCTTCCATTTCAATAGGTTCTTTGTTTTTCTGTCACCACATGCAAACAAGTGGTTGAAAGGCAAGTAATATTGCTTGGAGATTGTTCAGCGACTAAAAGCTGTGTAATTGTTATGTAAATTGAATCTGCAAAACGAACCATAACTTTTCCCAATTTGACCCTAATAAGACTAGTTTATTGATTAGAGATGGTAACTATCCACACCTTGTCTGCTTCCTGAAGCAGATGAAAGGCTGCCCCGCTGCTGCACACACACAAGGTAGGAGTGTCACATCTGGGGCTGACAAGAAGGACACTAACAATATGAGTTTTATGTGCACAGGAGAATTCATAGACCAGAGTGAGGTGCCAGCTGTTATGTTTTTTTTTTTCAGTGCATTGAACAATTTAGGTACAACATACTTACCAGTTTCACAGAACAGTGGACATCTAACTCACTTTACGGACCAACAAAAAGCATATTTAGCATCTGAATATTTCTTAATAGCTGCTTCATAATGACCAGAGGAAGTTTGTGCTTTTGTTCACTACAGGCAATACTGCTTCTATTTAATTAGGCATTTTCATATGCCATTTTTGCTTTTATATTCTGTATCTGTAAGGCTTTGTTCAATTAATAAAAACGTGGATTTTGCACAGTTTTAACGTACTTCTTGTTTCCACTAGAATACAGAGTGGCTCAAATCCCTATTAAGAAAAACACCATTGGTATGCCAATAAGTAATGCAGCATATGTTGTTTTTGAACAAAATGGATAAAACACAAAAATTCAGAAGCTGGCTATTTTGGATTAATATGAATCACTCCTTGGAACTGCATGTCTTGTGCAACTACCTAGAATGAATTTAACTCAAATTGGGTGCTGAGTTTCTAAATGTCTAAAATTAAGTAAATTACACAAATCCCACCTTCTGTGTATGGTCTATAACTGCAAATTAAACAAAACCAAAATTTCCTTTAATAACTGACCAGTGAAGAGGTGTTCACTGTTTGGGGGGAAATGATATGCAAAAATAAGTATTTAAATAAAATTCTTACCAGCTTATATCATTAGTAAGATAAAAAAAACTTTTTTTTTAAACTCTTGGTCTTCAAACAATCCACTACAATAATAACAGATGATCAAAATAATAGTTTAGCTTTCCAAGCTACTGGAAGGTGTTTAAATCAAATAAACTATGTGGTAGAATTATTCACTTATGTCTGAGTCAAAGCATGGTGTCTAAGGCATGAACTACATGACTACATTTTAATAAGAGCTGGAAGTACCTATTGTGGAAAGAAAATATTTTTTAAAATGATCTGTGATTAGACATCAGTGAGATTTGCGATCAGGTACATGTATTCTGTGCAGCACATGAACATCTTGCGTAAGTTTATATTATCATTGCTCATTTTTAGGCTTGCACTGACTTCATTCAATATTGTGATTAAAAGTGTTTTTCAACAACATTTCTCCAGGTAACACTTAGAAATGAGCAAATATTGAGATTCTTTCTCATTTTGGTTCACTGTAGCCAGTGCAAATGGGAGAGGTCTGGTGGGAGAGGCCAATCATCTGGGATTCTAGGTGCTGGAAACTGGGGCAACTCAGTAAACAGTCCATATTTTGAGACATTTGTGCAAACTCTCCAAATAACCTAGTAACTTTGTGAGGTTTGTGTGTCTATGCATTTTAATGAGCAGGCAGCATAAACAATAATTTAAGTCCTATCATTGTAGATATACCTCAGAAGTTGAGTATGCAGATCTTAGGATGTCTAGACCTAAAAGTGAAGACAACTGAGAGAGTTTCCATTATAGAAAGAAGACAGTTAACATGGTTTGTAAGTAAATATACGGAAAGAAAGTAGGAGTTTAGCCACATCTGCCATAAAAGTCGAGAGCAGGTGTCCAAACAGAAGCTTATGTAAGAAATGTCAATAAGAATTATTTCACAGACTTCAGATGGATTTGGTGCATTGAATCAATCATAAGCTCTAAGGGCCAACAGTACAAAAGGGTACTTCAAAATACATGAAGTAGTGAAGTGAGTATTAATGTTTATGAAATTACATGCAAATATGAGAAAGTAAATTGCAGATTGGAATGTATTCGGTCCAGCTTATACATGTATAATTTACAGTTATTTTTTCTTGGGCAATAGTTTTCTGCTATGTCACTTTCTCTAAACTTTGTCCAATTCTTTTAGTGAAGTGCATACCTCTGATTGATAATAAAGTGTATATTGTTTTTCCAGATTGTTTCAGTTTAAGCACACAGGCACTTTTAACATTACTCATTGATTATGATATAGGCATAGCTATGTTAGAAAATAAAGATTTCCAATATACAGCACACCTAGCTGTGTATTTTACTCTGCTAAACTTCACAGCATTCAGTAGATTGCAGAGAAACTCTGTATTTCTGTTATTTCTTTCAAGATAACTGATAAAGAAATGCATGAAAGAAATGCAAGTAAGTGGCTTTGACCTTCCGCTCTCTTTCTTTTTGGATCATTTCATACATCTGCTCATGGAAATTCTTTTGGTTCTGACAATTTCAGCTGTTGACTGCAATAAAAATGAGCACCTCATAGGCAGGCAATAAATCACTTAAATTTTCAGATTGAGAGTGACTGTCTCCAAATAGGTGCTAATGAGCAATCTCAACAGCACAGGTTCTGAAAGCCTTGCTCTTGCTCAGCTGTACCTCACTTTAGAAAAAAGCTTTTGAAAGAGTGAGGCTGCTTGTCAATTTTGTAGCAATGAGTTTATTATCATTTACTTACATCATGGGCTTTAGAGAGTGCTTTATGTGTTTCTGTAATGCTATTTTCAATCCCACAGGACAGAGGAAAAAATACAGCCTCTGCCAATATTTTCATTTTTTCCTCAAAGAAACCTTTAGTACTTACTGGCTTCAGAAGAAGATGTATGTTATTATATTCGAACATTTGTTTTTTGCCCAAAAAAAAGGGAATGTTTTGACGAACTTTGGTCATGGATCAACCCCCAAGTTATTCTCATTCCTTCATTTTGATGTTATTTTCTTCTTTGCCACATCCAGTACTGTCCCAGAAGAACATCCTTAGCATACTTTCAAAGTAATGCGGCAGTTTCTGAATCCTCATTCGTAGCATCACTACTCACTTTAGGAGAAGGAATTGTGTATATATTTCATGTAAAATGGTGGTGTCTTTTTAGTCAACAGAAACATGATAGCAATAATAAATGGGATGCAATGAAAATTAAATTAGCAAAATTATTTAAGAAGACATATGTTGGCTACACAAGACCAGAACATCTGCTTTCTTCCTGATTACATTTCCCAGAACACTACACATACAAAGAGGATTTGTAGCTCCTATCTGCTGTTCAGTAGGTGCTAAGCTCTTGCATCCACACTTAGCAGTATAGCACTGACAAACTGATAAACAGGTTCAGGGTGCAGTCTGAAGGAATCCTTATGCATATTGCAGCCATTTAAGCACATATTATCCCAAAGTTAATAAGTTCATTCATATGAGTGCAAACCTTTTGTAAATATCCTTTTCTCAAAGAAATTGTCATCTATGGTTATTTCCCTATGTAAACTCATGACTCCTTCAGGAAGACTGGATTACCTTTTCACCATAAGCTTAATGGCATCTGGTTTGCTGGAGAGAGAGTATTTACTCAATCCTTTTTCTTATTAAGTATTCAGCCACATACTGGTAAAGGTAATATCTGAACTAAAGCAGACATGTGGGTTTCAAAATACAACAAAATTCTGAAACTAGGAGCTCATTATAAGAAAAAAAATTGGTATCAGAAGTTATGATGATATTTAACCTATGACTATCACAAATTGCAAGAGGGAAATGGGAAAACTTTGCTTGCTGTTAGATTTCTTTTTAATCTCATTTCCTTTTGTGGAAATGAAATCATGTACATCAATGCCCAGCTGGTCATGAATGAAAGAAATTGAAAATCTGAAATATGATTTTAAACTTAGAATAGCATATAGTAGCTTTTATGTTTAGTTTTGAGCATAGACAAATGTAACTGAAAAAGCACAGCATTTTTGAGTTTAAAAATATGTATTTTTGCCACCCAATTGATAAGTTTCAAGCTATTTATATATGAGCCTCTGTGTTTCAATGAAAGCTCCAATGGCATGATTGTGTCATCTTCTCAAACAATAGTATGCTATATGATAGAATTATATATTTGTCCTTGATGACAGTAAGAGTGTTCAATTTGGGAATGTAACTATTTGCACAGTTAATTCAGGACATGGAATTATCCCAGGAGGACTGCAGGCTGGCTTAAACCCACTTGTTTTAAACAAGCAGCTGTGCTCCTCTTAATATCCTCCACTGCCTTGATTGAAGAGCATATCACACCTCTCCTGAGTAAACAGAAGAGATGAAGCCTGAAAAAGCCCTTCCTCTTCCCTTGTGTACATTTTATAGGGGATTTTTTCTGATGTGAGTTTTTGGAAGTAATTAAACTCTCCCTCAGCCTTTCAGTGGGATCTGTAGGTGCTGATTCGGAGAAAACTCCGGGAACTCGCCAGCAAAGTTTCAAGTTGACAAGCAGGTATTCTTTATTGCGGCGCCGGGAGACATGGGGGATAGCTCCTCCAAGCGTGTCTCCCCGTATTGCCTCACAGGCCATCCTTTTCCAGTCACTGGGCATATATCCATATTCATGAGGTTACACAAGTTTCCCGTAGGTAAACAAAAGGTGATGGTGGTCTTTGAGAGTTGTTTACAGCATTCATACCCGCTGGCAGTCCTTAACATTAGACTTAATCGTCCTGTCCTTTTGTTGAGCACATAGTTTAACTGCCCCCTCCCCGGGACATCTGCTGGTCCCGGATACTCCCCAGTAGATGTTTACACCAACTTAATGGGTTCATTGACTTAGCAATCACCCTGTCCCTCCACCCCTCAGCCAGTTTGACCGTGCCCATCCCCAGGTCCTGTTTTTCTATTTTATTTTTCTTACGCTTTTTGTACTAAGGTCCTATGGACCTAAAACCACCCTCAAGCACCCCCATTGCAAAGCCATAACCTTATTTAGAACTGATTACATTTTGTGCTTTTGTGCGTCCTTCTTTCTGTGCTCAGGACCTGGGCATATCAGTCACCCTCAGTTTATGCCTCTGTGTAAGACAAAACCCTCATCTGTAACAGGTTATTACAACTGTTCCAGTGATCTTTAGTAATTAGTTTCAAACAACAAACCCTGCTGAAAAGACAGCCAAGAGCAAGAAAGAATAGTGTAAAACTATATTTTTATCACATAATTTCTTCCATTTGTTTCTGGCTTTCTTTTCATGCTCTTCCTAAACTTTGCATCCCAGAATGACTAGCTAGATGTCAAAGACATGTAGACCTTGCATTCGACACCTCCAGGAGAGCAGATCAGCAGAGCTCCTTCCTTGGCCAGCCCCGGTGTGGCTCCTGAGTGCCAGCCACAGAGCTCTATCTACAAGCTGAGGGCAGAGCAATGCCTTAGTGGTTGATTTTAAGCCCTGGTTAAGATTTCGCCTTAGTGGTTGATTTTAAGCCATGATTAAGATTTCAGATCTAAAATATACCTTGCAGTGAAATAAGGAAAACCAGAGAGGAATGGGTGATGAAGAAAGAATCTGGCAGATACATCTGTCTAATGGAGAATCCCAAGGTTTTTTGGTTACCTTTGCTGAAACCCAGAGGATGAGATCCTCATGTGAGTCAACAGAATCACCTTGGTAAAAAGGATAATATTGACTTCTCCAGCTGAAAATCTGATCTATAATGTATTTCCCATCTCCTTCCCCTCAAAGTTTATTGAACTAAGCTCACTTAGAGGAAAAATAGAGAAAAAGAGCCAGAAACTTTCTATGCCTCCACCTTTAATTTAACAGAACAAATCTAAGAGTTTTTGTCATGGTGTTACGGTCAAAGGAGCAGTGCTGCTGAGATTCTACCCTACAGCTTGATAGTACAAACTCTGGACAACGTGTTTCTAAAACCAGCTGGTATATCTGGCCTTGCTACTGACCTGTTTGAAGCCTGTGCATATTAGCTGAGGCTAAACTTCTGTTTGCAGTGAATTAGCACAACTCAGAGAGAAATCTCATGCTATCTTACTGACCCAGGACTGCATACCAATGAGAAAGAAGTTTCATCTTTTCCTGGAGCTAACACCTTGTCCTGGTTTAAGCCATAAATTTCACTTCTCCCTCCTTTCCGCCCCCCCCACTCCGATGGGGGGGAAATGGGGAGAAGAACTGAAGAAAATGTAACTCCCACGGGTTGAGATAAGAACAGTCCAGTAACTAAGATACAAACAAATCACTACTGCCACCACCAATAACAATAATAGTGACAAAGTAAATACAAGGGAAGAGGATACAACCGTTTCGCTGCCCAACAGAGCCGAGAGCTCTCTTGGGGAGAGCCAGCGAGAGCCCGCCCCAAACCACACACACTTCCCGGTTCCTCCCCCCCCCCCCCCCCCCCGTATTCTACATCCTGGGCATGACGTGCTGTGGTATGGAATAACCTCATTGGTCAGCCCGGGTCGGGTGCCCTGTCCCCTCCTCCCCCAGCTTTTCCCTCCCTTCCCAGCGTAACATGAGACTTGGGGGGGGAGGAAGCCGAACCCATAACAATCCACCCCTTATTCCATACCATTCACATCATGCTCATATCCCACATTTTCAAAATACCATCCCATATATATATATATATACATACGCACACACACACAGATGGAGAGATATAATCCCTTAGTGCATGGACCAATCCCTATGAAGCTGCTGAGTCCATCCAGTCTGTGGTGTCAGGCTCCATCTTTTGTAACAGTCTTTCAGAGCAGGGGAGGCTGTGTGCAGTGTTGGATCTTTGCCTGCTGATGCTGATTGTTCCTTTACTGCAGAACTCGTCTGGTTTCATCAAAGTTTGTTCTTTGTTGGGATGATGGTCTGAGGGTCAGTTGCGGATGACTTGAAGACATCTAGTTGATGGGCTATATATATAAAAAAAATTACATAGCAGGCAACAGCATGCAATTGGGTTCATTGGCTGTTTTCTCCTAAAATCAAATCTCCTTGAGGTACACATCGGACTTCCCCATCTTCCCGCTTTATTCACCAAGTATATCCGGGTCCCTGAGCAAAAGCAATCCCATGAGTGGGTTTGCCTTTACCTGGAGCAGGAATAACCCAGACTGTCTTCCCCAGCAAATTCTTTATGTGCACCACAGGAACATTGTCCCCCTCTACAGTATGTAAAAGTTCTGACTGGGCTGGACCAACCCTGTTGGCAGATCCTCTGGTGTTGACCAACCAGGTGGCCTTTGGTAAATGCGTATCCCAATGTTTGAAAGTTCCCACCACCCATTGCTCTCAGTGTAGTTTTTAATAGCCCATTACACTGTTCGATTTTCTCAGAGGCTGGTGCATGGTAGGGGATGTGATATACCCATTCAATCCCATGCTCTTTGACCCAAGTAGTCTATCAGGCTGTTCCAGAAATGAGTCCCATTGTCTGACTCAGTTCTCTCTGGGGTGCTGTGTCACCACGAAATCTGTTTCTCAAGGCCCAGGATAGTGTTTCGGGCAGTGGTGTGGGGCACAGTGTATGTTTCCAACAATCCGGTGGTTGTTTCCACCATGGTAAGCACATGGCGCTTGCCTTGGCAGGTTGGTGGGAGTGCGATATAATCAATCTGCCAAGCCTTCCCATATTTGTACTTCAGCCATCGTCCTCCATACCAAAGAGGCTTTAACCGTTTAGCCTGCTTAATTGCAGCACATGTTTCACAGTCATGAATAACCTGGGCAATAGTATCCATTGTTAAGTCCACCCCTCAATCAGGAGCCCATCTGTATGTCGCATCTCTGCCCTGATGGCCTGAAGTGTCGTGGGCCTACCGGGCCAAAAATAGTTCACCCTTATGTTGCCAATCTAAGTCCATCTGAGCCACTTCAATTTTAGCAGCTTGATCCACTTGTTGGTTGTTCTGGTGTTCCTCAGTGGCCCGACTCTGGGTACATGAGCATCTACGTGGCGTACTTTGACCACCAGGTTTTGCACTCGGGCAGCGATGTCTTGCCACAGTGCAGCAGCCCAGATGGGTTTACCTCTGCATTGCCAGTTGCTCTGCTTCCATTGCTGCAACCACCCCCACAGGGCATTCGCCACCATCCATGAGTCAGTATAAAGTACTGGCCACTTTTCTCGTTCAGCAATGTGCAAGGCCAGCTGGATGGCTTTCACTTCTGCAAACTGACTTGATTCACCCTCCCCTTCAGCAGTTTCTGCAATTTGTCGTTGAGGACTCCATATTGCTGCCTTCCATCTGCGGTGCTTTCCCACAATGCGACAGGACCCATCAGTAAATAAGGCATATTGCTTTTCACTTTCTGACAGTTCATTATATGGTGGGGCCTCTTCAGCACGCATCACTCCTTCCTCCTCTGGTGACCTTCCAAAATCTTTGCCCTTTGGCCAGTCCATGATGACTTCTAGAATTCTGGATGACTGGGATTTCCTATTCGAGCTCATTGTGTAATTAATGCGGGCCACTTACTCCATGTAGCATCAGTTGCATGATGTGTAGAGGAGACCCTGCCTTTGAACATCCAGCCCAGCACGGGCAACCAGGGTGCTAGGAGGAGCTGTGCTTCAGTGCCAATCACTTCTGAAGCAGGTCGAACTCCTTCATAGGCTGCCAATATCTCTTTTTCAGTTGGGGTGTAGCTGGCCTCAGATCCTTTGTATCCCCAACTCCAAAAGCCGAGGGGTCGACCTCGAGTTTCCCCTGGAGCTTTCTGCCGGAGGCTCCAGGTAGGACTGTTCTCCCCAGCTGCGGTGTACAGTACATTTTTAACATCTGGCCCAGTCCGGACTGGTCCGAGGGCTACTGCACGACCTATCTCACGTTTAATTTGCTCAAAGGCTTGTTGTTGCTCAGGGCCCCATTTAAAATCATTTTTCTTCTGGGTCACATAATAGAGAGGGCTTACAATCAAACTGTAATTTGGGATGTGCATCCTCCAGAACCCCACAGCACCCAAGAAAACTTGTGTTTCTTTCTTATTAGTTGGTGGGGACATTGCTGTTATCTTGTTGATCACATTTGTGGGGATCTGGTGACGTCCATCTTGCCCTTTTATTCCCAAAAATTGAATCTCCTGTGCAGGTCCCTTGACCTTACTCCGTTTTATGGCAAAACCGGCTTTCAGCAGGATTTGGATTATTTTCCTCCCTTTCTCAAAGACTTCTTTCATTGTATCACCACACAATGATGTCATCAATGTATTGCAGGTGTTCTGGAGCTTACCCCTGATCCAGTGCAGTCTGGATCAGTCCATGGCAGATGGTAGGGCTGTGTTTCCACCCCTGGGGCAGTCGGTTCCAAGTGTACTGAACACCCCTCCAAGTAAAAGCGAACTGTGGCCTGCACTCTGCTGCCAGAGGAATTGAGAAAAATGCATTGGCAATATCAATCGTGGCATAGCACTTGGCTGCCTTTGACTCCAGTTCATACTGAAGCTCTACCATGCCCGGTGCGGCAGCAGTCCAGGGTGGTGTAACTTCTTTCAGGCCACAATATTCTCCTGTTAGTCTTCACTCTCCATTAGACTTTCGCACTGGCCATATGGGCTATTAAAGGGTGAGTGGGTCCAACTGATCACTCCTTGACTCTCCAATCTATGGATCAGCTTATGGATGGGAATCAGGGAGTCTCGGTTTTTGCGATATTGCCACTGGTGCACTGTTGCGGTCGCGATTGGCACTTGTTGTTCTTTGACCTTCAGCAACCCCACAGCAGAAGGATCCTCTGAGAGACCAGGCAAGGTGGACAGCTGCTCAATTTCCTCTGTCTCCAGAGCAGCAATACCAAAAGCCCATCAGTACTCTTTTGGGTCTTTGAAGTACCCTCTCCTGAGGTAGTCTATGCCAAGGATACATGGAGCCTCTGGACCAGTCACAATGGGGTGTTTTTGCCATTCCCTCCCAGTCGGGCTGATTTCTGCCTCCAATACAGTCAACTCTTGGGATCCTCCTGTCGCTCCAGAAATAGAAATGGGTTCCACCCCTTGACAGCTTGATGGCATCAGGGTACACTGTGCACCGGTATCTACTAGAGAATTATACTTCTGTGGGACTGATGTGCCAGGCCATCTGATCCACACAGTCCAGTAAATCCGATTGTCCCCTACCTCCACCTGGCTGGAGGCGGGGCCCCTCTAGTAGTCATCACATTGGTCACTCATCTCTTGTAGAGATGGATTATTCTTCTTTATCACAGGAGCTGGGGTAAAATCTGCTCTTCCACTCCATCTGGGAACCTGCTCACCAGAGCCTGAAGCCGCAGCCTTCATGGGGTGATCAGACTTGACCTTTGCTCTCCTTTTCAGTTCTCACACCTGCTCCTCCAAAACTGAAGTAGGTTTTCCATCCCACTCCATCATATCTTCTCCATGATCCTGCAGGTAAAACCATAGGGTGGCCCGTGTTGTATAACTTCTATATCTTCTGTCTCAAACAGTGGGACGCCTTCTGTTAATAGCTGAGATGTGTGTTGGTATGCATGAGGAGCTGGATAGATCGTCTCTCAATTGTTGGAGGTCCTGGGACAGTTTTTCCACAGCTGAGATGATGGAAGGGGTGAGATTATCTTCAAACTCTTGGAGTTTATAAATCATTTCATCCACTGTTGGTGGTCTTATGTCACTCCAGGTTATTGTTGCCAATGAATGGGCATATGATTGGGGTGCATTTCGTGTAAATTTCCGCCACATGGGTCGTGTACATTCGACTTCATCTGGATCTATGGGTATATCCCCAACATTCGGCTTGGTAATATAGATCATCTCTACAATGGTTGATTCCCTCAGAGACTGGATGCCTTTCTCTAGATTAGTCCACTTGGCCGAACGACTCATAACATCATCCTTGAATGGAAACCTGTCTTTCACAGCTGCCAAGAGCCGCTTCCAAAGGCTGAGGGACTTTTTCTCTCTTGCAATTGCTTTGTCAATTCCCCCTTCCCTGGCAAGTGATCCCAGCTGTTTGGCTTCACTACCTTCTAGTTCATGACCGTTGGCCCCATTGTCCCAGCATCGGAGCAGCCAGGTGATGATGTGCTCCACTGGCTGACGGGTAAAGTATTTTCGCATATTCCGTAGCTCGGTTGAGGTCCGAGATCGAGAAGTCACCTCTTCCTTTTCTTCTTCTTCTTCATCATGTGATAATGACTCCTGGTCAGATGCTGTCCCAGGTAGTGATGTTTCTTTGTCTTGTTTCATCTTTCCTGCCTCT
Organism: Myiopsitta monachus; assembly: GCA_017639245.1. Taxonomy (NCBI): domain Eukaryota; kingdom Metazoa; phylum Chordata; class Aves; order Psittaciformes; family Psittacidae; genus Myiopsitta; species Myiopsitta monachus. The sequence goes on from CM029919.1 coordinate 27,929,175, forward strand.
TCTTTGCTTTTCCTCTTGTGTACAGAGGCAACCGATATTGGTATGAGTTGGTCCTCTGGTTTAGCTGCGGTGATTATTACTGTGGTTAGGGTAGCCGCCGTACTTGTCACTGGGGTTTGAGTTGTGGCTGTACCTGTCGCTGGTGATGATGTAGCTGCTGTACTTGGGGTTGGATTAACTGCGCTGTCCATTACTCTGCCCTCAGATCCAGAGACATTTTTTTCCTTTTGAAGGTGCTGGACAGTGTTAAACAAGGCTCTGTAAGCATAAGCCAAGCCCCAGCACTTTGCCATGATTTGTCCATCTCTGGTGTGACCAGAATGATCACACACCTCTTTTAAATGTTTTACTAATTTTTATGGGTTTTGTATTTGTTCATTGGTGAAGTTCCAAAGCACTGGAGGGGCCCACTGGCCTAGATACTTGCCCATACTATCCCACACACCCTGCCACTCATGACTGTCCAGCCTTGGGGAAAATCTCTCGGCCATCCTGGATTGCAGTCTAATCCCGGACATGGCCCACACCCCACTCTGCTTAACTCTCCAGACCAGACAAAATAGTTGTGAGTAAAACATATTGAATATGTGTGCCAACATGATAATTCCCGTGACCACCAGCAGGCAGATCTCAAGGGTATCTAAAGGCCATTCAAAACCTTCAGAATTCTCAAATAATGTTGTAAACGGCCTGGTGGGGGCACTGGGAGCACAAAAGAATGTCTCCTTCAGAGGCTGACCACCCGAGGAGGTGAAAAGAGACAGTGTAATTGCTAAGAACTTCCATTATATACCTCCCAAAGTATAGAGTTGGTGGCCATACTGGAAACACAAACCGGGTCAGTTTCGTGATCACTGAGTCTATTGTATTAACAATTCGTGCAATACAGTATAATGTAACAAGAACCTTAACCCAAAACCCAGATCTGAAAATCGTTAAGATAAGAAGAACCGGCTGTAAGTAAAGTATCATACACTGAACCTGTGAGAACCAGAGCAAGAACTTTGAGAGCCAATAAATCAGCATTGTGACGAGTGGCTATTTTGTCTTTATCTCAACCCTTAAGTGCCCCACGTTGGGCGCCAAAAACTGCCCTGGTTTAAGCCGTAAATTTCACTTCTCCCTCCTTTCCGCCCCCCCCACTCCGATGGGGGGGAAATGGGGAGGAGAACTGAAGAAAATGTAACTCCCACGGGTTGAGATAAGAACAGTCCAGTAACTACGATACAATACAAATCACTACTGCCACCACCAATAACAATAATAATGACAAAGTAAATACAAAGGAAGAGGATACAACCGTTTTGCCGTCCTACCGGGCTGAGAGACCGCGCGGGGAGAGCCAGGGAGAGCCAGCGAGAGCCCACCCCAAACCACACACACTTCCCGGTTCCTCCCCCCTGTATTCTACATTCTGGGCATGACGTGCTGTGGTATGGAATAACCTCATTGGTCAGCCTGGGTCAGGCGCCCTGTCCCCTCCTCCCCCAGCTCTTCCCTTCCTTCCCGGCATAACATGAGACTTGGGGGGGATGAGGGGGCTGGGAAGCCGAACCCATAACACACCTGTCTTTCATCTTATTACTCTCATAATTTGTATTTTTATTCTTGGAAAATAATTGAGTTTTCTTTCTTTTGTAGGCTGTTGTGTCAGGGAAAATAGATAATGGTCTGTGGTGAAACACACAAAGATAGAAAAGTACTGTTTGTCTGCTTTGGCTCCTCCCAGGAGAGTCCTATTTTGGCTGCTCCCCAGATAGTCAAGCTTTGGTTCCTACCTGGAAAGTTATACTTTAGAACTCCCTGGAAAAGTCTTGACCCTTGGAGACCTTTCTAGATATTGCTGGCCACTTCTTCTGATATAGGCTGGCCCCCTGCATCAGAATGAGTGTGCATTTTTGTCAGTATAGAAGTCTGAGCCTCATGCGATGTGGGGGAGGCAGAACCTCATATCACCCAAGTCAATGTTGCTTCCGCGGGGACTCCCGCTAAGGTTGAGCCTGCCACCTTGCACTGCAGTGATGATTCTTGGATCTGGTTTCCTGATCGTCTTTACAGGGTCCTTGGGGTAAGATAACCAAACATCAGAAATTTCCTTTACTGTGTCCTTTACTAGCTCTATAGTTTCCTATATTAATAAACTAGTTGTGAGTCCTCTATTTGTCCCTTTGTATTTTCTCACCTGCAATCCTCAAACTCTGGAACAGATATTTTAGAGACTTATGAACTCAGTTACATCTTATTTAGATATGCAGCACAATACCTTTTGATTCAAGACACTAGTTCTTATTAACTATATAATTTGGAGTGTTTCTTGTGCATGTGAATAACTTTGTCTCTTTCATCCATACAGCTGATGTCAGGCTAACTCTGCCTTAAATGTAACATACTCCAACAGTGGGTCAGGAAATAGTACATTGGAAAGGAAAGAAGATGCAAAATGTCCCTGTCCTTCTCTCCAACAATGCAACGGATTGAATGATGAGGGTCAAAATTGCATTCTGGACAGTGGATCTCCTAAAATTTTTCATTCAGCCTTGAATGACATCTCTCTGTACCCTCTTCCTCCCTTGGAGAAAATGTTGTTTTGCTGAAAGAGGCAGTTCATAGTTTACCTTGGTGGGGGTATCCTCTGCTGATATAGAGTTGCTGTCTCAGGCACCCTCTACCTCCTAGAAAGCTGATCTCTCCAGGGCTTGGCTAAGACCAGAAAACAGCTGCTACTTTTCAGCAGTATCTGTGTGATTCAATTGCCCAGTAGAGCAACAGATCTGCTATTGGCGCTCTGGAGGTGTGCTCACCTCCTCCTCCCTCTCCCCCCTCCCCCAGCCTCACCTTTATTTTCCAACTCTGCTCAAGTGATAACTATGGGTGGTGGTGGTAATGGATGTATCTGGGTTGTGATAACTGTGTCATAACTCAGTTCTGGGGAGACAGATAACAAGACAGTAGTCAAAGGTGAATCTGAACAATGTGCACCATCACCACCCCCAACCATAATTCTGTCCAAGGTCTGACTCAGCCAAAGTTCTGTAGTTGGTATGCGAACATGACTATAATCTTACTCCATAAATAGCGAGCAAGTTTAGGGTCACTGAGCACTCCTGCATGGTAGTAGGCTGCATTTCAGCCTCTCCCTTTGTCTAGGGATGCCTTTCAAGGCTGCTCCTCAAGGCTGAGAGATTCCTTGCCACAACAGATTTTCACTAAGTAAGTGATTTAGCAGCGTGCTAAAAATTGAAAACTTAGCTAAGTGATATAAAGGAGTGACTGCGCATATATGATCCTTTAGACATAAACCATTGACCAACCTAGACTCCTCTCTGAGAAATTTTGAAAGCAAGGGGTCCTTTCTGAACCACATACATGCTCATACTTCATACCTCATACATACATACAACCTGTACATAGAAGAAAGCCAGTGATCATCACTTAATTGCTCTCATCCTCAGTCACAATCCCCCACTCACCTATTATTTTAAAGAGGACCATATGAACTACAAATGAACACATTTTATGGATAAACAATTATGGGAAAATAGCATTTTGAAGTATGTATTAATAATTTTATTTCAGAAATACAATGTAGTAGTGGTAAATGTAGTTGTCTGTAAACAATTCTTTCAAATGAACCAAGGGTTTAGATTATTTTTATAGCATTAAGTTTGGTAAATACTGGGATTACAGGAGTTATTTGGCAAATGCCCTGGGTTTAGCAGTAGCAGTCATTTTTCTCCTTATCAGCTGGTGCAGTGTTGTGTTTTTGACTTTCAGCCTAGGAACAACGCTGATAGCGCTGATGTTTTTAGCTGTTGCTGAGTAATGTTTACTCTGATCATGGACTTTCTGAGCCTCATGCTCTGCCAGGGAGGAGGGGAAGTCGAGATGAAGCAGAGACGGGACACCTGACCCAAACTAGCCAAAGAGGTATTCCATACCACAGCACATCATGCCCAGTATATAAACTGGGGGCAGTTACCTGGAAAGATTAGGTCACTGCTCGGGTCAGGCTGGGTATCTGTTGGCAGGTGGTGAGCGGTTGTATTTTCTTCCCTTGTTATTTCCCTTGTCATCATTATTATTGGTGGTAGCATCAGTGGTTTGTGTTATACCTTAGTTACTGGATTGTTCTTACCTCAGCCCATGGGAGTTACATTCTTTCGATTCTCCTCCCCATCCCCCTGGGAATGGGGGGAGGAAGTGAGGGGGAGCGAGTGAGAAGCTGCGTGGTTCTGGGTTGCTGGCTGGGCTTAAACCATGACAACAAGTTAGTCTAAGGTTTCTTTTTTTTTACAGTGATCTACAATAAAAAAATCTGCAGCTACTGTTATCATTCTTTATATGTTTCCTTCTGTGCAGCATGTGTTTTTGGCTATGTGCTGTAACACAGCCTATGCAGAAGACCATAAACAGCAGCTTAATTACTGCATTAATGCTTTGTTGGATCCCACTGACATTCTTAGGCAGCCTATGAGCCTGACCAGGATGCAGAAATTTGGTATACCATAGATATACAGAATGTTCAAGGACAGGAGAAATATGTGGAAATAATGGAACAAAGGAGAGCAAATTCACCATTTTGAAGACAAAGTAGATACATTAACTGATAACAGGTAAACGGCTTTGTAATAAGTTTTAACTAATTCAAATAACAGCCAAATAAAAAAAAACAACCCAAACCTTAGTATTGATAGATGCTGAGGGAGGAATATTTTTTTTGGTAGGAAGGGATGGGTAAGGGTACCAAAGAGGGGGAGAGGGGGCAGAGGCAGGGTGACCTCCAGTACTCCACCCTGGCTTTGGGTTCTTGGCTGATTCTATTCTACAGACAGTAGATAGTATCTCAGCTGAGAAAAACAGAGGAAATTAGTTTCTATTGTAATAGCATGAAATTTGAGACTGAGCTTCCAGAGAGATTACTACTTTTCACAGGTGGTTGAAACTGCTTGGCTTGCATCCCTTGTGCCTTACACCACCATGCAGGGAGCTATAACTGCCTACAAACACACTGCCAATCTTTTCTTATGGCTTTATTATGGCTTGAATTTGCTGGCTACCTCTCTCCGTTTTTTAAAATGTATTTTTAAGATTTAATTAGCATTCCCTGTGTTTTGAATGATGGATAATGAAAAGTGGGATGTCAGTGTGTTAAATCTGCTTGCTAAATTACTACGAATATTTTTTAAAATCAGCACTTTTTACCAATATTCCTAAGTGATATTTACATATAATGATATAGGCAATGTAGTTTGTTTTATCTTGGATTTTTTTTTGCAGTAAAATCTAAAAGGACTAAAAAGCTGCTTGAAATGATATTAGTTTTATTAATGTAGGGTTAGTACAATTTCAAATTCACTGCCATAATGTTGTCTAAATAAAAAAATGCTTAAGGCATACTGTCACTAAACCGTTAGCATTGCACTTCCACCTATCACAGGTTTTGCTTCGGAGTATCAAAATTATCAGATGTATAAACATCCTGATAGTAAAGGACACTAAAGGAGCTAAAATTCTGAAGAATTTCATTTAGAAAAAACAATTCAAATCTTGTATTGACCCTGTCACAACCGTTTTGATGCATAGTGTTTTCATTTCCACATGGATGTTTTTCTTCTTGGAAAACCAAAAGAAAATACTTTTAGGTTAATAAAATCCTAGTCATATAAGCACAATGAAAGAAAGGAAATTATATGCTTTAATTGGGAATGAACAGCTCATGGGTTTATTTAATGTGACAACTTTTAAAAATGTACAGGAATAAATTCCTAAATTGTTAGGAATATATATGGGTGTATGAAATTAGGCAGAGTAGTTTTTACAGCCACTTACAATAATTCTAATGCTAAACATAATCAAGACAGCAAGGTCATTGCTATTTCATCCAAAGGCACAGATGTGTTACCATATCCTGTGATGAATTGTTTCTCAATACTGCATTAATTTAGGCGTATGTGTTCCTGAAGGAGAACCACCAAAGGATATAAAACATATTGCTGGCAGTATTTGTCAATTATCTTTCCCTATGAACTGTATCAGTTTTTGTTAAGGAAAACTGCTCTCCTCGGAACAATAGAAACAGTCATCTTCTGTAACAGATATGATGAAAATCTCGGCATCTCGTCATTGGAATAGCAGTCTAGGTATCTGCACTCCTAGTAGGGAGCAGGAGTAATGTTAGCATGCCTCCAAAGGGTAAGTAAGTGTTTTCTGTCCCTCAAGTAACCTAGATACTTCTCTGATTTCTATGTCTGAAGAGGGCACAGGAATTTATAGGTTGGGTGGTGAGATTGATGTGGTCACTGGAACCGACTTCTAATTGCAATGAGCATCCTCACAGTCAAAAGTAAGCACTCAATGAATTTTTGACAGCTCTGCCATTAAACGTCTGTTTAAAGTAGTTGGACATTTTTATGCTTGGGGAGGTAGGAATTTCCACTTTGAATTTATGCACCTACAGGCTATTTAAAAACCTCACCTACGTAAGCGCCTGATTTCTGTTTAAGATGATAGTGAATATTTACTCCATAGTGAATATCTAGAGGCTTTGACTCTCCTTTGTAAAAGGATGACACTCAGGCACAACTGAAGGAATGGATGTTGATGATTCCATCCTCAGCCTCTTTCAGACTGTTCAAATTGTTCAAATAACATCATACAGCAAGTGTGCTACAGCCTCAGTAATCTGTAGTGTTTAAGCAGAAGCCTGTGATTCACCACCCTCGCCATCCCATGTACAACATATACCCCTTGCAATCAAATCATAAGTCTGCATCAAATGCCTCAACAAACCCTAAATTCCTATCTCACCATTACGGACATTCTTAAGTTTTTTTTTTCTTCCAATTATGTGGCCTGAGGACAGCAAGATTATACAGATAAACTGAGTACTAGTTCATTCCACCTAGCTGGGCTTCTAACTAGGCTGACAACTTCAGGTCCCTCTGGCGTAAACTGTGAGAGATATATGCCTCCAGAGTTTGTTTCAGTTTATTCTAAGGTAGATGAGGCAAATCCACCTCTGGAAGTGCCAGTTTCTGTTCATTAGCTGTACTTTGGTCCTAGATAGCTAACAGAAAGACTTCTGTACTTTCAGACAGAAAAATGTGGTGTGTGGTAAATCCTGCCCTTTGCATCTAGCCTTTGCTTTTAGGCATGAGTGTGGTCATTTACTCATGAATGAGCTTTTCCTTCTGTTTTAAGATCACCTGAAGTGGTAACTTAGTGGGTACACACACATATTCTTTTCTACTAACCAGCCAAACGAAATGCATTTAAGGCATCTTCATGGTTTTGCAATATTATAAAATATTAAATTTCAATTTTTTAGTAGTTTGAAAAATCAAGAAAAATTATTAAACTTGTAGAAAGACCTTTTATGTGATTACATCTGCTGCACCAAGAGGAATAGTACCTATCTCTTTGAAACAGATGACTTCCAGGTTTCACTTGTGAGATTTCTGCTGAGACCTGTGTGTTATGCAGCTTGTAAAAATCCTGCGGAGGAACATTTCATTTCCCTTGCTGTCAAGCTGTTAACTTATCTATTCATCCACTTCAAATTCGTCCTGAACACAGAGAATTCAAATGCATTGGAGAAAACACACAGCCCACAATTTTAGTGATGTTTAGTGCTATTAGGATTTGACAAGTTTAGAGAGATTTATCTTCATAATCTACTCCCTCTTTATGTATCAGCTGCAATTCCTATATTGCCAATAGAAGACAAATCATAATGGTAAAAAGTAGGCAGTACCTGTTAGGGCTGCTAGATTTATTTTATGTTAAATTGCATATTTGAATATTCTTATTTACTAAGAACCCGCTGTGATCATATAAAAGGTCCATGATTTTTCAATCTGTCTATGAATATATGCTTTCAGGAGAGTTGCACTAGTACTTTTGAAAGCATTGTGATTTTCACGCAGGGATACATGTTTTGAAATCAGCAAAGGAGAAAGTGTAAATCCCACTAACAGCAAGAAAATAATGGTTAATCATCAGTTAGGTTTGATTACTGCACACAGGGCACAAACAAAAGTTAATTTATTTTCTGAACATTCAAGAATTTTTGTTGACAACAGTGAGTCTTAAATGTAGCTTCTGGGCTCATTCCAGCTAAGCTTCATGCAGTCAGCAGGACCCATTCACCAGCAAGGCTTACATGGGGGTCCAACACTCTTTAACTTTAAAAGAAATTGAATCTCTTTTACCCATGTGGCAGGTCTGGGATCTTGTCCAAATTCTGTCTGAAAGGAATCATAATTGGTAGTACTAACTAATGAAGTAATTGTTAATGTACAAGTGTGCCCCTGTGTGAGCCAGCTAGCCAGTAAACAGTGGAGCTGTGAAGCCTTTCTGGACTTTCTTCAAAGATGGCAAGGTTTTCTACAGCCCAGAGGAAATAGTGAGGACCTAGTTTTCCTAATCCGAAAGGGAGAAAATGCATTTTAAAAAGTCCAATTACTTTGATAAATAAATTCTTGAATGCTCTATAAACATGATAAATAAGCATTAAAGAATGGAAAATGGATCTCCTGCTTCATAGGTCACCTTTAAGACTTCCAGCTCTTAAGGAGAATTTTGCCTTAAGAAATCACAGATCTGCTTTTTAATGGCTTGTTTTCAAACAGAAGTATTTTTCATTTCAATACCAGTTGGAACACATTGGTAAATTTCTTACTAGACAATGACAGCAAGCAGAAACAGTATTTAGCAAAGTTATGTGCTGAAGGAAAATTCTCAAAGGGTGGTTTAAGTACATCAGGGAAGATCAGTTTTAAATATCCATGTTTCTTTTTCCCTCCAGATACCTCCCAGAGTTGTATTAGGGATACTGCTAAAATGAGGTGTCTCAGACATGCTTCTCTCCCCAGCTTCCTAGGTGGGAAGCTTAAGCCTTGCTTTCACTCTGCCTGTTATTGATCGAGGTGTTGGGCCCCAGTGTATACGTGGCTAAGGCACAATGGACAAGCTGGGATATTTCACAGGGGCTGGTAAACCCCCTTTCATAAAGCAAGCTTCTAGACTTAAGGTTCTGCCATCATCACAGCATAGCAAGGACAGCATATCTTTGTCCCAGAGCCCCCTTGGGATTCAGAGGCACTGTGATTTTCCCAGGGTCACAGAGGTGGAAACAGGTGGGTAATTGAATTTAATGGAAATTTCCCAGACCTGTGGTGGCCACTAAATGTACTTCTTGTCACATGACTGTTTTTATCAGCTATGTGTGACTCTCCAGGGTGGAACCCATCATGTTATCATGTTATCAGTGCTGCCAAAAGTAGGCTAACCTTCCAGACAATTCTTACTCTTTTTAAAACAAAGAGAACTCCCTCTTTACCTTGTGCAAAAGAAACTGATAAATATGTCATTTTCGTATTCAGAAACAGGCACTGAATTGATGTCTGTTTGCAGTGTTTTAATGTAACTGTTGAAAGCAAGGAGTAAAACCAAACAAAGACAAAACCAGCTTTTCCTTCAGTCCTCTCTAAGTGTGCCAGTGGCAAGTTCTGCTTTAATAGCAAAAGGATCATTGCTGCTGCCTGTTGAAGCAGAAAGAATATATTGCTGAAGAAAAAAAATCAATGTAAATTATTTTAAATGGCCTGCATTATATTACTCTAAGTCAGACAAACCAGATGAAAACAGGGATGCATGTGATGGAGAAAGGATGTAGCTAAATACAAAAAGGCATGAATTATTTAAAGGCTAATAGATGACAGAAACAATTCAGCACAGAAGCAGATGACTTATGATCTGAGAATTTGCCTTACAAGCTTATATAACATAAACAAGAGAAGCAGTTGGGAACTAATGCAGAAAGGTGATGTGAAATGAGAATGAATGAGAAGGAAAAGAAAGGCAAGTGAGAAACCAACGTATGTGCCCTGGGGTAAAGGCTGTGCTCTAGCAAATCACCTTTTTTTTGCCACAAAGTTTTAAGCAGGGGACAGTAATATGTCTCAAAGTGTGGGCCTCTGAGGCCATACTAGCTGACCAATATATCCCGTGGGGCTCTGTGGTCCAACGATGCCTACTTGATAGAGGTTTTTCAGCTGTTGTGTAGTGCTGGGCTCTCACCATCCTTTGTGGCCCACAGACCTTCCCCATCACCGCTCTGGCAACTTGAGATGCCATGGTCAAGTGGACAAAAGAGGAGGCACCTTTGTGATTAGCTGTAGCTTTGTTCTTTTCTGGAGGATGAAGACCAGAGCTGCTTCGCTTCATAACACACAGAAAAGTTATTGCTCTTGAATGACTTCTTAGCAACCTTAAGTTACCTGGGACTGTTTCTGTCAGGATGCTCTAGTCAGCACATCCAGCAGGTTAAGTGAACTGAAAAAATTACTGTAATAATAAGGTACCCATAAAGCTTCTACAAAGTCACTCACATAGCAGTTTCTGGAGACGGGAAGCTCTACCCTGCCAGGAGGTATGGGAGCTTCCCCATCAGCCTCAGAGCACACCTGCAAAACTACATAAGCCCTTCAGAGGGTGTGGGGCAACGGAAACCTGTTGAACATTTAAAAAGATTTCCTTATGTTTATCAATTTACAGATGACTGCAGTATGGCTGCTTAAACAACATGCGTTAGTCTAACTAACAGTGCTGGCTTTATTGTATCTTAATGTGCAAATAATTATTATTGAATAAAAGGAAGTTTAAACAGTCATATCTAAGTTAGCATGAGTGGTGTTACAGTATAGCATTTTTAAAGCAATCAGATTAACTAAACAGGTATCATCAGACAGATGAGAGAAGATTAGTTAGAAAGGAGTTCCTGTGCCTTATACCTAACTAATGAAAGAAACAGAACATTAAAAAAGTAAAAAAAGAAAATAAAATGGCCAAGGTTACCCTACTCGGAAAGTCTATCAACTGTGCAAGGACTGTAAATAAGAATGAAACTTGCCTAGTAATATGTATTTGCATGCATGTATGTTTGATTTTGATGGGTCTATTTGTCAAGTGAAATAGCCTAAGGAATGCAGCTGTAAAAAGTACACAAAGCAAGTCACTGACAACATACATTTGTAATGATAAAAGCTAGTTTGAGTGCCAGCAGTACTCCACACTTTAAAAGAGTTACTAGATATGAACAGCAGGACAAATAGCTACAGCCTGATTTTTCTAATGAAAATAAAAAAACCCACATTCTTCTGGATACCCTGTTGTCAATGAAATTTTCATATACAGCAATACCAAGCCTGCCATATCAAAGGTATGCTTATTTTCGGGATGGCTTACCATTAGCGAAAATTTTTCTGTTTTCTTCTATAGTAATTAGTGAACTTCCTGACAGATCAAACATCTATAATATGACCTTTTTAACGTGAGATTTTGCCATGCATTTAACTGCTGTTCAGTCAGGTATCCAGGTGCCCTGGTTTCAGCTGGGTTTGAGTCAATTTTCTTCCTAGAAGCTAAGTCTAGTCTTTTTAGTGGTTTTAGCCTGAGAACAATGCTGATAACACACCGATGTTTTAGCCGTTAAGTAGCTCTTACTTGCTCTGATCAAGGAATTTTCAGTCTCTCATCTTCAGCCAGTGAGGAGAGGGACAAGAAGCCGGGAGGAAGCAGAGACAGGATACCTGACCCAAACTAGCCAAAGGGGTATTCCATGCCACAGCACATCATGCCCAGTATATAAACTGGGGGAAGTCAGCTGAAAGGGACCGATAGCTGCTCAGGTTGGGCTGGGTATCGGTTGGCAGGTGGTGAGCAATTGTACTCTGCATCACTTGTGTTTTTTTTTTTATTTTTACTTTCCCCTTTTAGTTTTATATTCTCCCCCCTTGTTATTTTCCTTATCATTATTATTATTGGTATTATATTGTACTTTATTCTAATTATTAAACTATTCAATTCTTTTTATTTTCCTCCCCATCTCACCCATGGAGGGTGGAAAAAAAAAGGGGTGAGTGAGGGGCTGCATGTTACTGAGTTACCAGCTGGGTTTAAACCGAGACAGAATGCAGCAGCAGTGTATAAGCTGGACAGACTATAGACAAGGTTCCATGAGATGTGTTCCCATTTCAGATCATTACCCACACACTCTGGTTTTGCCTTCTGTGCAAGAAGTGACTGATTGCACTTCCTGGACTTCTCTGGAAACTCAGTATGAGAATGGATGATGTGAGGAGCGCCTAAGGGAGTAGAAAGGAACAATACTGTAGCACAAAGAATATCTGACATTCTGTGGGAGTTATAAATATGTATGTGAAGGACATAATTTGGAAATAAGATAACCTTGGCTGCTATTTTAACACTCATATAGGTATTTCCAGAAGAAGAACAGTGATGAGTATGGGAAAAATGATGTGCTAGAATGACAAAGTGTCAATAAACCCCCCAAATTTGGCTCTTTAAAGGTCAGAAACTTTTTAACACATTTGAACATTGAAGGACTAGAAAATAGTATAGCACATGCTATAAATCTGCTAGCAGAAGCCTGCAGAAAGCTATAAAAAATAATTGTTAGAACATACATATGATTGAATTTCAATGGATTATAATTTGTTAGTGGCCGTGACATGAAATCTATATCTTCCTCTGAAACTGAAGGTTGAGTGATACACTATTTTACACTGCCCTGATGTTTTTATAGAATTCTGAAAACAGCATAAAGTAAACCAGAAAAATAAGGGAGACATATTCAAAACTATGTAAGATAACAAGGCAACCATATGTATGTTACACATACATAGTTAACTGGAAAAAACCTCCACCTTAATTTAACACTATCGTTTATTCCATTAGTGTAACAATCAAGACTGCATTCCTCTGGCAGCTGTGGCTTTATAGTAACATACCGAAAAGACACATCCAAAGTTTTTAGAGCTAGAAGGATTTTTTCTTTCAGTTTTTAAGTAAGTGACTAGCAAAACCTTTGGTTTCATCCTGCATTTGGTTGGTTCACAATATGGCACCGAGACTTTCAACACAACTCTGGGTAATTCCAAAAAAAACATAATGAAGGATCTTACAGCTCTGTGGGCTTTAACTTCTGGCTGGAGGCATAACTGGTCATCTAGCAACAGTGTCAAACTTTCCTACACCAAGAAGTTTCACATGCCACTTGACTTCTATTTTTCCAGTGCTAAATCAATAGTCATTCATATTGCAATTAACAATACTCCCATGAGGTTGGTAACCAGCTCTTTGCAAAATATTGTAGGCTGATTATACTGTAAATCACAATAGTTACATGAAATGTATAAGACATGTAATATAGGCCTAATTTAGGAAGTGTTTCTTTTTCCAACCAAATAGAAAGTTAGTTTCACCATCCTATTATTTGGTTAAAAATGCCAGATTAATAAATTTATTAAAGATAAACCCATTACGTTTATAGCACAGGAGAGTGAAGGGAGACAGGATTATTGCATTACTGGCCTCTTAGAATGGGATTTAGGGAACTATTGACCATTTTCTGATTTCAACTTCTTAGGTCACCTGGGACAACTTCCTGTAATCTCAGTCTCTGGAATTCTTTCTTGCCTTCCAAAAATGTTTGCCATCAAGGTATATTGATTTACTTATATTTTCAGGGGCTCAGTTCTAACACCTTAAACCATTTTGCAGCTTAGGGTAAGAAGAACTACACAAGTATATACAGCAGGCAGAGTACTATTGTTATTATTACTACTACTACTATTACTAAATACCAGTGTCAGAAAATCTACACTGCCTCCTCTCGATAACATGGCCCAGATGACAACAAATCATCTGGTAGGTATGTTAATGTAAACCTTGTATATGGATAGAATATCAAAACTTATCTGTTCTGAGAGTATGTTTGTGCTATAACTGGCAAAACAAACAAGAAACTAACAATGAGAAAAGTTCTCTTAAGGCTTCCTTACTCTAATAAAAGTAATCTGGGCATTATGAAGAGATTGTGCAGAAAAGAAGCTTCATTTTGGAAGAAGAATAGACAGTACTGGGTGCAAAAGGGAGGGACTCACACCTTGGGGGTTAGCTGTTTAGAAATTTGGTGTTCATTCATTAACATTTGTTATGTGTCTAGTGGTGGTGTTTATATATTTCAATGCTGATAGTGTATTCTGAATGTGCGGTTCAGGATAATTACACATTTGTTGGGTAATTATGTGTGATTAATAAATCAATAACCTGCTTCAATCCCACTTCCCACTGATTACTTGTATCATACCCGGTGTTGTTCATGGTCTTGACCCTTCCAACTAAAAAAATTGGAAAAGACACAATAGGCTGAAACAAAAGAATAAAATAGCTTAAAAATCAAAGTGCAAGGGGCAAGACTTCTGCATAAGTTGTAATTAATTGCACTTGCACAGTTAAGATAGGCTGTTGACAAAGATTACTGTAAAACTGTTTGCTAGCTGAGATACTCCATCAACTAGTGCACAGAAGAGCACAAGACCTGTCTTGCATCTGATGTGGTATTTTTATGCTAATTTACTTTCTTAGAGCATGAACCAGTGATACAGAAAAATGAAATGCTCAGGCTGAAATATCTGATTATAACAAAAGTGAACATATAAAAAAGGAGAAGTTATAGTTCCACACATTTATTAGACTTTATAGACATGAGTGATGAATTTCATGAATCAGATCATCAGGACATTCCAGGTACTTCTGCTTGTCTGAAAACCTTATTAACAGTGTATAATGCTTTCCTGTCACTTTACAGGCTTAAGTAAGGCTGGATCATGATAAAGTCTTGTGTAAGAATGACTCCTTCTTATTCATTAGATGTGGTTCCCAGTTTAGTTCATCTATGTATTAATATGTATGGTTCAGCAAGATGGGTTTGCAATAATTTGTTTGCTCCAGGCAGCACAATTTGCCAGGGCTTTAAAAGTGAAGGATCTAGATTGCATCCCTGCTCACACCTCACCAGCAGATTGTTTCCTGCAACCCAGTTCCTGGAAGAGTGTTAGATGTGAGCAAATCCACCAAGGGCAATCAAAGTGCACAGGTATTGCTCATGGCAGAAAAGAGAAATAATTTGCCTGCCCAGATCTCTGACATCAGTGTTTAGCCTTATGTGACCTGTATTACTGGAGCTGATGTATAGGGAGGAAAAGAACCATGTCTACCTTCAAGGCCCAGTAATGATTTTTCCAGGCTAATACTTAGTCAAAGACATATCCTATAAACCAAACTAATTCTGTTTGGAGTTACCAGGGACAAAAGATATGGATACTCAGAATTTCTAAGACTTTTACCAGACACTTTGTATTGTGACTCTATAGGAGTTCAGGATGATGATTTTACTGATTTTTTTTCTTGTCAAGTTACTGGTTCAGAGCCTCAGCTGTGTGGATCACCACATCTCATTTGAAGTTGGCAATATAACTGACAGTCATATTCATCCATATTATGAGCCTATTATAAATACGAATTTGGCGTGGTGTGCAGCTGCACATTTTTGGGGACACAGTTTAAGATACATCTCAGAAGTTTCCATCAGAAAAACAAATAATGCCAGGCCGGGAGTCCACAAAGTCTTACAGGAGGGTGTTTCCTTTCACAAGTAACCAGCACTAGTAAGATACAAAGAAATTAAATTTTATGTATTATATATTTGTTCAGTATAAGATTAAGTTAAAAAAAAATCATAATGCTTTTGGCAGCCCTGGTGTAGAAAGGAAAAAAAAGTCAGAAATTAAATGGACAGAAAAATATAAATGCAGCAAAGCTTCACTTATATACAGAGGAAAAAAAAAGATTTCTGGTACACTGGTTGGCCTCTCTGTCTCTCTGTCAGAAGATGAAAGGATTGATTATAATATGTAACAATGTAAGTATAATTTTTATTAATGTAAGTACTCTTAGAAGTTAATTTTATTCCTTTTCTTTTTCTTTTTTCTTTTTTTTTTTTAACAGAGTTCAAAAGCTGACGCTGAATTCCTCCCAGGATTTCTTCCCTGGTGTTCCATTTAACTGAAGTGAGATTCCATTGTATGGTTAACTAAGTAATTTAGAAATTTATTTAACTATCTGTAAGTCCATAAATGAATCCAGCATTTCCTTTGCCCTATTCCTTATTAATCTGTATGCCGGGTGCATTATCTCACTTCCAGCTCCATTGAAATGAGAAAGAGGATTACTTTTTTAAATTCCCATTTGTCATCTGTGCAGCAGTCCTGGAGCACCAAGTCCACCTCTCCATTTAGTTTTTGTAGTCTGATTATTGCCTACTGTTGGAAGCAACTTCTGTAATACCCGGGGCTGCAATATGGACCCCCATTCAAGTATTAACCAGCCTATCTTCTACTCAGTTAGCATTTTTCACAAAATTAAATTGGCAACATTGTTTTGAATGTCACTTGGGGCTGGTGGAAATAAAGAGACGTTTGCTGTTCAGTACCAGGCAAATCTTACAAGGAAAGACTAGCTCTCTTTCTTGCGTTGAGATGAAAAAACAACCCTTGGATTACAATGGAAACAGAGTTGCTAGAATTATTAACATTAAAATGCATTGACAATGGGTCTTGAAAGCCTGGCTGTATTTGTAGCCATTACTTCAGGATTTCTCCCAGGGTTGTTCTGTACAGAGATCTCATTGCATTCAGGCATATCTTTAGGGATGGACGGAGAATGGAGAATGCTCATCTTTGCTGGTGCTGTTCAAATTACTTTTGGATTTTTGAGTCTGATACTGAATCAGATGCCACTTTCTCCTGGTGTTTCTACCCGCATTTCTCTTGTGTGTGTTTACCTGTCCCTGCTTCCACCTTGAATTGCTCACCTCCTGCAAGGAAATCTTCTAAACCCTGGGATCTCTTGTTAGCACTCCAGAAATAAGGTCATACTTTACAGTTTGTAGTGTTGTCCCCGTAAAAGCAGAGGAGAGAAGATGACAGACAAACTTGAGGACTGGAAAGCTCAGACAATAGAAATACCTAGAAAAGACTTGGTTGCAGCCGTTCCATGGTAACAGGTGAGCAGGTAGGAGCTTCCTTTACTCATGTTTCAATTCAGACAGATAAGAGCTAGCTGGTTACATGATTCATGGTATCTGACATTTTAGCAGGCTGAGGCCATGCTGACTTGATTTTAGGGAGTTGTTTGTGTAGTATCTGTATAAAAATACAGATTTTGACCTTTCCTTCAGGAGTTACAGTACCCCCATTACAATTCAGGTTTAAAAATAAGGATTTTTTTTTTAAATAAATGACTGTGGTTTCTTTTATGGGTGCATTTACAATTATTTTCTGTACAATTATGTACTTCAGGTACATAAGCAACTTCCAATTTTGGCTTCACTTGTGTCGTTGTCCACTCAGCCCTATTAAGAAAGCTAAGGGTACATGCACTTCGATGTTGAGATTTTTATCAGATTTATTATTTCTGTGGTAGTTAGTACTATAACAAGAGTCAGAGATAGGAAGCTTTAAGTAGTCAGGAAATTCATCTCCACCTCTTTCCTATGAAAATCCGCGTATGGTTGTGCTTGCTTTGTGCATGGTTGCTCTGCTATCTCTTCTCTTTTTCAACTGTTATGCCAGTAAGGTTGATACTGGAAACACACTTCAGGGATCTAAGTCTTGCCAAGGTCAATCCTGACTGTTCCTGCCAGAAACTAAGTTTGTATGGCCATTTATCATTGGATTTCTGAGGCCAGTGGGGAAGTTCGGCAGCGGGGAGTGCCTCATTTCCACCAGTAAAACCACCACCACCACTAAAAATGATGGTGTGTGGGAAGAGCACATGTTATGCCTTCTGGGTTTCTGTCTCTGTTGTGACAAGAGCAGACATGGCAAATGGCCTCAGGGGTTGCCTACCTTTGTGCAGTCGAGCTGGTGACATGTGCCTCCTCCTCCTGAAGCCCAACCTTTTGCCTTTGCCTGTGCTGATGACCGGCTGTCAGCTGCTTTGCCAGCCAGGCTCCCAGTGAACAATTTACCAACTGACTGTTGTGAGGATGAACTCTGCACAACAACCTGCCCCCTCACTGATGTCTGTGTGGTCAGGCATCAGACCATAAAATTCCCTCTGTGAGCTGGATTTCTCTTTTCCCTTTTAATGCAATTACATGTGTTTCAATGCTGGGATCTTTACTGGCTGCTGGCAGTGTTTTCCTATAAGGGTTTGTGTCTTTGCCAAAGTCATATATGAGCATGACACAAGTTATATCCTGAGTAAAGTTATGTATTGCATTACATAACCCTTTAAAATAAATTAAAAAAAAAAAGAGCAACAGCTAAAGCAGCACTTATTTTTATGAGCAGTATTTCATGGTATTAGTTCCATTTAGGCTGCAATGCTTCTCTGACACAGATGCTTAATCTGCTTTTTATTTTCAAGAATGCCATACTAATGTCATCCAATAATTCTTATTTCAAATGTGCCAGCACACCCCCTCCCAGCCCTCTGGCTAATCACTGTGCTAAAAGTTGTTTTATAAAACTTTCAAGTGCTGTAATGAATTAGCTGAGCTTTTTTTGTTATGGTTTGGTTGTGGATTGTTTTTCTGAAAGCGGTGGGATACAACAGGACTGGCTGCTGTAAAGGCAGAGGGTAAGCCATCCTGCAGGTTACAATAGCTGATATATCTATCTGCTCTAGAGGAAGAAAGCAGGAAATAGCACAAATCAACTTGATTTGGCTATTCACAATTTTCAATACAGTGGCTGCACATACCACTAAGCTTTCCTCTTTCTCTGCAGGTGTGCATCCCTTTGCCTACCTAGGAGGTGTCAGACAGCTGAAGCACCCTCTTTTGGGGTACTTCAGTAACTGAAGACTCCTAATGGTTTCTGTATTCCAATTTATTGTCTGTAGGAGGGAAGCAAAACTTTGCCACAGAAACAGCCATTTTCAGATCTGTCTTTTCCAGGGTGCTCTTCATTTGGTCACAGGAGGTCAGTGGGATGGTTAATGAAAAAAATACTTGTCAGTATATTTAAATATCAAAAAAAAGAGGATCTTTACTTGTAAGTTTTTATTTGTATTTACCTTCTACTGCTAAATGTTTACTTACACTGTTTTTGATATTTGAAATAATTGCAGTGGTTTCAGTGCTAATGTCAACAATTAAATTGATTTAATATAGAAAATAAATTTATTCTAAAACATCTGAAATGCTTTTATTGAAAATACACAGTAAACAGGTTGGCATCCTGCATGTAATCAGCGAGGAAATAACCACTAATGCTATCAATCCAGGTAGACATTCATGCTTTTACACCTAGTGAAAAAGGTGTGCCTTCTATTTTTATTTTGGGCTGCTATTATGGTTATAACTTAATGGAAAATGAAAGATATTACCTCCTTCAGATTAAAAGTGCTGCTTGTCAATTTAACACTCAGAATCATTCTACAACAATTTTAATGAAAATATCTGAGTCTTAGTAGATACGGGGAAGAGTATTGTTATTCTGAGTGTGATTTTACTCATTCTTTTCGCATTACCATGTGTAATAACTGACATTCATTTGCAGTACTTCAGATGAGCTCTCCACATGCTGCACAACTATTAAAATCCATTGCAGGGTGAAAGGAGGAGCAAAACCACATGGCTTAGAGTCTCTCTAAAAGCCAATATATCTTTGCTTATTCAACACAGGGACAGCTGTCAGAACTTTTACTAAACCAACTGTGTCTATAAACCTCAGTTTTGTGTATACAGAACCTTAGAAGTAGAAAAGCTGACATATTTCCAATCTGCGGCAGGCAGTGGCAGGACCGAAGACACAGACCAGACAAATAAAAGCTCCATTCATCATTTAGATCCCAAAGTACAAAGTGACTGTGCTAAACCATCAGAATAAACGGCAGCTAGACTAGCCTCCACACAGCACTTCATTGCTTCTGCAGTGAAGGGTTCATCTGATTTCATTAGTGTCTTGCAGCAGAGAGAAATGTTTGGCTTTCTTTGTGTGTTTGTGTATATATCTCTGTGTGTTCTTTACTTCTAGTGATGCTCATCACTGATATCTCAACATCCTTCAGTAATGCTTTATATTCCTCAGGGAACAGCATAAAGTGATGCAGAGTATTTCCACATCAGCTGCAGGAATTAAATTCCCTAGCAAGTGTTCCAAGAATATACGTACCTTAATCTATATACTGGTGGACTGTATTTCTGAGGATAAGGCTGATGAAAAATTACATGGTGTACAAGGCAAGGGTGTTTTATGCCTAGGCTGTTGCTAATAAAATAACAGCATATGTCCTGAAAATCCACGTCTTACTGATTTTGGGAGTCCAGTCTTCATGATTTAAGTGTATATTTGAGTCACAGCCACAACCTGGAACTGCTTGCTACTTCTACAAGTTCAAATGCCACCTCTAGATCAGAATCCAGGACCCAGCACACACTTCACCCATTGGCACAGACCTTGTACAGTTGGGCACTGATTAATCCTGTTGCATACTCATTCACTCTTTTGGGTGCAAAGAACCTTGCATCTTTTCTGCACTGGGGACAGGAGCTTGATTGTCAGCTCTCACCAGGCTTCTTGTCATGTCCGGTTCCCTCTAGGAGAGGCCTGCAGGTCAAGTAAAGCCCCAAGCACTTGCCGCCTTTCATTAACATCCTCACCTGCACCTCAGGAGAGGAGGACAAAGTCAAGTCCTCACAGTGGGATGCACATTGGTGCTGCTGGAGATGCTGAGTGAAACAACTTTGTGTTTTCTTTTATGTTAACAGAATGCTCTTGAGTTTGTATTAGCCATGTTGTTCACTTCTCTAGGCCCTGCACTGAGAAAACATTTCAAACCCAAACTGCACCGTTGACAGCAGCTGGAAGAAGTGGGAATGAGGGTGTGCAAGCATGCATGTGCACAGATGCAGGGTGCTGCCCTGCACAGAAACAAGGCTGTGCTCACACTTCCCATCTCACCCTGCCACACTTTCCTCATGGGGCTGCTGAGGAGACCCTTTGCTCATACTCAGCACTAACTAGACAGAGGATGTTACCCTCTTTCTCTGGAGAGTGGAAGTCTAAGCAAGGTGCCCAGTAGCACTTTGCTCTCTGGGCAGGAACAGCACCTGCAGTCCTTCCAGCATCTCTTGCCCTGCCTTCCTCCTGTCCCACAGCCCGTGTTGGAGAGTGGCTGTGGCCTGGCTGAGGCCCCAGCCCCGGAGGCTGGTGAGCACTGGAGGTGATTTCATTCAGTGACACTGCAGTTACACATGGTTTGTTATTTTCAGTCACACTCCTTTTTTAATATAGACTCCCAGACTCATCTCTAGGCACAGGATTCCTTCTGGAAACAGGCCATTATGAAAATGCGCACCATTTTATTCCTTTGGGAAGCTGCATTTTGTCACTGAAACCGTGGTGTGCGGTTGTGGCGTGATCCTGACATCCTCACAGCAAAGGCAGAGCTGAAAAGCTTTACGCTGAAAATCTTAGATAAAAGGACGCTGCTTCTGATGTGTAGTCAAATGTGACAATCAGATTAGAGTATCGTTTGTTACCTCCCAAAACAAAATTTAACGTCTCCTATTGAAAAGGAAAGAAAAAAGGTGTAGTAATAAAAACAGCAGACCAAACAAAGCTAGACAGGCACAAGTGATACTTATTACAAAGAGCTTCTAGGTGTCTGAGGAAACACGGTCACGGTCAATAAACTAAGTCCCTTTCAAACTAACATTAACAATTAACAAAATGGCTTTTTTTTGTTTTTTTTTTTGAATAAGAGCTATGCCAAAAGAAATAATGCAAATTGCATGGGAAGTCTTTAATTGATATCCCTAACCACTGTCTTCCCAGAGAGACAATAAAGACATCAGGCATCTGTATTAGTTAATTGGGCAAAAATATCTGCTTAGTTAAATGGATGTAATTAAAAGTAATATCTTGAGGTCTGCTGTTAAAGTCCTTTTGTTGATTTAAAAAACTTATCTGGGACAAGTTTTCCACTGAATAGACAACTAGTTTGTTTGACAAAAAATGTCTAAACAAAAAGTATCCAAGAGATCCAGAATGGATGAAGCTATGGACAGAATTCAGTCAATAACAGGAAAATCTACCTCAAGATAATTACCCAGAATCCACATATGGAAGAAAAATCAAGTGGAACTTTCTTCAGGAGATGAGACTCTTCCTCTCAGAAAGATACTTTATTCCACTTGGCATCCTCAACTGTTTCCAACTCCATAAAAAAAAATAAGAATAAAAAAAGTCAAGAACCTCTTCTAAGATTTGACAATTAGCAGATAATTAAAGGATAGTTTTAGGATTATGTTTAAATCAAGTTGGCTCAGCTCACAAACTCAAACATTTTATCAGTGGTCCAGCCACAAAAATATTGGCTGCTCTGGATAAAATTAATCTTATTTGTTCCTTTTGGTTTTATGGAAGGTGCAATCCTGCTTTGTAATATTTGGCTTCTGGGAAAGCGTATCATATAAAAAATAGTATCATAGCCATTGCTTCAACCAGTTGAATGCACAGTGAAATTTCCCTTGATGGTCTGTGCTCTGGAACATAAACCAACAGGAAGTGCTCTAACAGAATATAGAAATATTCCCATGTTTTCCTTGGAAGCGTTATTACTCTTCTGTAAAGAAAATCTCTTCCCTGCTCACTGGCAAATTGGCTCACTGCTTCCTTTTCTACATTTTTTTCCACACCCATTGCATGGAGGGCAAACTAGTGATTCAACTATTCAGCTGTCTTAGATACTTTTGTAATGAGTTTTATGGTTTGAACACTGTTGACCAAGGAAAAATGGTGAAGTTTGCAAAGTCAAATATTCTGTTCAGTTTGTGAAAATTTAATGTGGCTTCCAGAGTTTTTCAAAATACAGTGATTATTATGTTTTTTTTTTCTCCCAGAACTCCACCACACGTTATTTGCAGAAAATAAACTTGATCTGAAGCCAGATTATAATGCTTCAATGAAGGAGGTTGTTACTTACAAGGCATCTACACCATGATCAGCAGAAACTGTTGAGGATGAGGAAGGCAACTCTAATAAAAGGAAGAACAGTTTCACATTGGTGTTCTCTGGACAATTGTTTCCCTTCACAGGAATGCTCAGAACACAAATAAACCAAGGTGAATGTATCCCTCGGGTATAATGAAGATGGGTATGGAAGAAAAGGTTGTGATAAAAAGAAAAAAAAGTCTTCCAAGCAGGGTTTGCACAAAATGTAACAAAGCTCAATAAAACCTAAACTTGAGCAATGAGAAAAACAATATAGAAAAGCGGCTTCTTATGAACAGCCTGCATTCTCTATGTCCAGTGCGTCATAATGTGCACTAAGAAACATAGCAGGCAATTAAACAAGACTGCACCATATATATGTAAGAGGAGCAAAAGGAGCAAAATTACAATTCCACTTCTGCAGCTCCAGAAGTTCTTAATGTCTGAATATAATTTTGCAAATGTAAGAATCTTCTTTCAACAATCTCTGTATGCAATATATGTATCTGCTTCTTTGTTTCATCTTACTGAGATTATGCATTTTGAATACTTGTAGTTCAACTATTCGTTTTTCCTGTGAAACAGGATGAGCTGAAGCATAGCACTGAGAGTGTTAGGTGTTATGGGGCATTTAACACTAAAATGGAAAATAATAAGAAATGATAATTTTTGGAGATCTTGCAATCACTACATACATTAGATACACAAGTTTCCAGGAAAAATCAAGAGTTAAAATAGCTGTTAGAATAAATGACTCTGTAAGTAAGCATTTAAACAAACAAAATTCACTGAATTGTTTTCAAATGAAGGACCAATGCGAATGCTAGTGAAGCTACTGCTTCAGAGACTTAGATGGAAATTTCTTTATGAATTGTTGTATAACATTTCAGATGGATCTCTGAAGAGGGGGTTACATGATATTTTTTCAGTCTGGATCAATTAACCTGGTGCTTTATGAAATGATAAGAATAGGATTCACAGTTAATTTCAATATTTCATCACACCTATAGATTAATATGGGTATAATTTTTAATTTGGCATTTTTAATTATTAAAAATTAGAAAACCAGATGGAATTACAAAACAGCAACAGAATACTTAATTAACTTTTGCCTACTGGGATAAATAGAACATACCACAGAATATATCAAAGCAGACACCAGTGAGACACTATACATTCTTTAGTACGCAGGAGGTTTTCTCTTCAGATATCTGGTCTTATCAGACATAAGCATATGTCTACCAGTCTTATTAAATAAACTCATTGTGTTATAATCCATAGCATATAACATCATGGGTAAAAATCAAAGGTACACTATAATGCTCCCTATTAATCTGCCACCAAATTATGAGGTGAACAGAGTGAAAAAAAAAAAAAAAGCTATTATTTTATGGAGTGTGAAATTTAAGTTAGTTGTAAGCACTAAGAAACATCCTTCAGCTATGCAAGAGGGCCTTAAAACAAAAGTAATCAAAACATCAGATTGTAAAATTGTTGTTGTGTTTGTCTAATCATGTTACAAACACTGTCAGCTCTATTGCATGATATGTATTACATATGTGAGTGAAAATAGAGAAGACATGAGTATATCAGCCAAACTGCAGACCCGTAAACCCATAATGTGTCGTCTTTACTTATGTGAAATATCCCTTCAACTTATTGCAGTACTGCGTTGATTTCTGTGAATTTCTTAGTATAATTTGCCAAGATGTGCTCTGAAATTTAAATTATTTCAAGCAGTATTACAGCATTCTTCAAATGGAAGCTCTACAATTGCTTCATTTGGCTGATGAACCCTAGCTGATGACTTCCAAGATTCCTAGAAAAACTATTTGCACACCAAATACATGTCTAAGTGATGTGCACTGATAAAATGAGTGTCACTGGATATATATGTGCATACATTTGGTTATTGCTTTTGGAATCAACAGCCTGCAATTTAATCCCAGTCTATTAGAAGCAGGCCTCAGCAGATCCACACAAACTGAGATGAACACAGACTCTTCACCCAGCTTCAAGACAATGTGTTAGTATCTTCAGATTAATACTGGTTAGGTTTTGAACAGTTTGAATTGCACATTAGATATTTTAAAACGGATGAAAAGTGTGTTACCCAAAATAAAATAATACAGAAAATACAATATTGTATTATTTACTGAACAAAATAACAAGTAAAAATAGTTTGGTTTTGTTTTGGTTTTGTATTTTTTTTTAAACAGCATTAAGTAATGAAATTTAGACCATACAAGCATCAACAAGAAATGTAAATAACTGTACTATTAAGGTGGCATCTACAACTTTTTTTAACTGCTTGAGATCTGAAACTTAAATGTTGTATACCTCACTTAAAAATGATACAAATGCCTTGTACAGTATGTAAATGATTTGACAGTTGATGACTAGAATGAAATGTACATACAATACCTGAATTTAAAATTTTAATAGCTTAGGACCAGGTCATTTAAGTATTTAGGTTCCCACCCCTCACGGAATATCTATGTCTCAGTGTGTATCAACCCCCTCCATGAAAGGAGTAACTGCTTTTGATGGTGTGAATTTATAGTCTTGTCTTTCCCTGTACAGGGAGGGAAAGGGTCGATATTAAAGAAAGAATGGTTCCAATAGGCAGAAAGGTTATGGTATTGCAACTACATGAACCACCGTCTCTACACAACATAAAAATATTCTAATATTAAGGATTATTTTACAACTCAGTGGAAATATGCAATAATGCAAACCATTTCCTTTGTCTGGATGACAAAAATGCAGTCTTAACAGTCACAAGAGCCCGCCTTGTGTTAGCTATAAAAAAAAATATATTTATATATATATTTATGCAACTACTATGTGCATTAAACAAAATCACTGTATGAATCAGCAGGGTTCAATAACACTTGTATCTGAATTTCTGGAAGGGGTGCACTGAAGTCTGTGGTGCTTCTCAGTAAGGACTCACACTGAAATGTGGAAGGATAGAAACCCATTTGTTTAAAATCTTATTTTTCATATCACATTGCCTAAGAAATGGTCCATAAGATCTCTGGCAGCTAAAAGGATCTGTTGTCTTTACCTCAGCGTATTGCTCAGGAATGAAATATATCCCTTGAAACAAACCTGAAAGTTAAGTTTTAGTGAACACTGAAACTGAAAATCAGCCCGATTTTGTTGTGAACTCCCACAAAATAATTTCAACATTGCGAAAGTTCTCTTTCGTCTCCATTTCTTACCAATTTGAATATCATGACTTGTTTAGAAGGCTAGTAATCAGCAATGTACAAGAAACATTGTACTACCTCTGGAAAGCATATGCACTGTGACTTGTGAATTAGGTGAGCAGGTTAATTTAGATTTGAAAAATGAGTGTAGTTCGCATCCACTTATAGAAGCACTGGAAAAATCATTTTTTTTTTTTTATTCTTTACCTGCATTGAGATACCATTCTTACTAACCTGTGAAGACTGATCAGTGCTCTTTGCACAGGAAGGGTACAGATCTGTCACTCAGTCTTTGAGATACCAGAGAAGAACACTTGAACCAAAAGGCAAAACCCTTGTGCACCAAAGCTTTATTGTATTGTCAATTACCGTGCATCCCCATACCTAAAGCCAATAACATGGCACTTGTGCCATAGTTCTGATACCGTAGGTGTCCACTGACAGGTGTTCAGCATGAACCATTGTGTCTCAGTCCACTAAAAAAAACTACTGTGCAGCGGTAGTCTGGTATCTTAGATAGTTTTTCTTGGACAAAGCTTATCCAAAATCTTCGTTCTATCAGGCTACAGCAGCTTAGGGCTCCTTTTCTGTAAAGAGAGGCAAAGTAAATGTCTTACACCTGTAGGCCAGTACTGGTGTTCTGTCCTAAAAATTTTAGCACTGCTCTGATACGATGAACCCTTCTTTTTCTCCAACTGGTTCCACTTCAGCATAGGCAGGATGTCCAGACCCTCTTCTGAATTTCATTGCTGGCCATCTGCTTGGGCGTCGCTGTAACAGCAGCAAGAAGAAAATAAACTTTCAGACAATGAAGAAATTATTAACAAAAATCTTTAACAACACCCTGCAATTTTGATCTCTCATATTAAACCCCACTCTGTGTAATTGTTACAGAAATGGAGAAGTGCACTTCAGCAGCAACAAATGTCGGAGGAAGTAATCCTTTTGAAATTTGTGATGGCTGTTCTCAAAGACATATAAAGTAATTACCACTAGTCTTAGCAATGAAGATAATAGCTCCTGCCAAAAACTGTTGATCTCAGTTGATTCACTGATTTGTGAATTCTGTCATATAAAGAACCGCTGATCCACCACCCCCTAAAGGATCTGTCCACTGCTCTTCCATCCTGGTTCTGCACAGGAGTTTGCGAACATACTCTACTCCATGGGAGAATGTGCAGCAGTTGAAAGAAACTGTACTTAAAAAAAAAAAATATTTAGAACAAAATTTTGGCATGCTTATGCAGGACTGACAAAATACTGACTTTTTATTTCAAGTGCCATCATTTCTACTTCATTAGTTTACTTTGATGCTGCAAATAGAAACAACATTTTTGTTTAAACTTTTATGACCTTTAGCTACATGGGTCTCTAGAAGTCCTAGCCAATTTACACTAAGATCTTTGGTGCCTGCTTTAAAAACAGCTAATAGAGAAAAGAAACAGGTCTTTTCTAGGGTAGATAAAAAAAAAAATCCTGTATGATTATGATGCCTCTGGGAAGGAAAAGTATTTTGAAAATCCTGTATTTTCAAACTAATTCATGTCTGGGAAGGCTCACGCTTTGGGTGACCAAGCTGAGATTCTGCAAAGGGAATAGTTTTCAGGAAAGCAGGAAAATTTCTTAAAGTCAGTTAGCAACGGAAGCTCTCCTAAAGTGATCATTCTCTACCGAGAATTTTATCTCCCAAATCTGCTGATACTTATTTCTTTAACAACAACAGCTATGATCTGCTTGGAAGGAGGGTTACAAGATACAGCAGGATTTATAGAAACAGTGCAGGAAAATGAGAGGAGAAACAATGAAGATAAGTTACAGCCTATTTTTTCATCGACAGTTCAAATTCAAAATAATTTTATCATCTTTCTTCTGCAAATAAACACTGCATTTGATTTTCTGTCCCCTTAATACCCCATTTTGATTGCCTTCAGATCACTAAGGATTTTTCATGCTGCTGAGGAGTGGTTCTGGGGACCACAGAGCAGAGACAGTCATGACATTATGCTGGGATTGTTGGATAACAGCCACTAAAGAATCTTGGGGCACCACTGAATCTTGTTACCACCAAACCACACAGGTGTATACAGGTATAGCACAGTCGTCTTCAGTGATCACTGTCAGGAAGATAAAAGCAATCGGTTCCTTTTTCTCCCATTGCAGGGTCTGGTTACTTTTGAGGCATCCAGAGTTAAATTCTGTTTGACAGGTAATTTAAAATTCCAGGCCCTTCAATTCATCACCTTCTGATAAAGTAGGAAGGCAGAACACTGTCCTCTTTAATGGATGTCTTTTCCTAATAAGAAAACTTAAGTCTATTCAAAATTTTGAGACCTTTTTCTACTAAAGCTTGATTCAGAGTGGTTTCAAAATTAAGGACAGTTCAGTTACTGCTGAAGAAAAAGGGACATATTCTGTTCACAGATTCAGTAAAGTAAATCAAGAATAATTCAATTAAATAGAAAGGATTTATTCCAGATTTACACTGGTATAAATGAGAAAAGAATTTGATTGAGAGGTCTCTAATGAAAAGAGGAAATGAAAAAACACTGGAAAACTAGTAGGAAAAAATAATTAAAGACAATCTCAAATGGCAGTATATAAGGATGAGCTGCATTTTAATCTATTAAGATGCTCCCTAATTTCATTTTAAGATGTAGCCACGATTTGTTACTACTTCCTTGCTGTGTTGCTGTTAGAAACTAAATGTATCATTTTTGGCTACTCTTTTTAATTGGCCTTTCCAGATGATGAAATATGGAACAGATGTGTATCAGGTCTAATGATACGATGCCATACAGCATAAAATCAGCCGTTGTCCTAAAAGTAAAACAACAGATTTGAAGGCCAACTTCAAATGTTACAGTTACAGCTTTCTGTGGTTTCTTGTCATGCCTGAGGTAAGATTTTCCATTCCTAGTGATAGGCTGCTTAATTTCAACTTTTGTGTGTACGTGGATAATGTAAGTGGCTGCCAGCCTTAAAATATATCACTAACAAGCTAACAATTAATTGACCTGTGTATCAACCCCTAAAGAGCTGTAGTGATATCACAGTTTAAATTGGTAAAACCAAAAGTAATTAATACAGGGAGATAAAAAGCTTCTTGAGTTGGTGAAGCAGCTCAAGAAATGCTTAATGCACTCTTCCACTTTATTCTCTGCGAAGCAGAATAATAAGAAGACACAAAAAAATCTACCCTCCAACCGACCAACCAACCCCAAACCCAAATGCCAAAACCTGACCAATAATACAGGTAGAAAGCAAGTTGGGTATTTTTTCTTGCAATTTAACAGGAAAAAGATATGTTTCTTCCTCTGGAATTAGAACTTTTACAGGAAATCCTCTGAGCTGTGTCTGGAGAGTTGCAACTTCTGCTCCCTTTCAGTGTAATACAAAGTGGTAAAACATGGACTGAATCTTACTTGGAGTCATTATTTTAAGGAAATTTTAAGGTGAGGGAAAAGTACCTGTGACCTTACATGACCAGGACACAGAAGATATATGTCAGCATGCAGAAAAATCATTTGTGATACACATTTAAAAAAAAGAATTACAAGTAGAGGCAGAATGGATACTATTTGTCTTGCTTCTGTGAAAAGAAAAGGAGGGGATTCCACCTGTGATTACTAAAGGGTGGAGGCTGGAATATCTTCTCACTGCTGTTACACGGAAAGGTTTCCCGATGTGTTCTTGTCATTGACCAGTTTCTTCTTCTGACATATTTCAACATGAGGGAATTTTGAGCCTTATAGGTCCTATTTTATCCATCAAAATATCAAAATGGTATGATCTCATTAAGACACGTTAAAAAAAGAAAGGTTTAATATGTATCTGAGAGTACTTAATTGAATAATTTCTAAACCCCCCTCAGTTGGTATGATATGAACATGGTTTCCAGTACTACAGTCTATGACTGTTTTTTTTTTAGGTCACTAGCTTTAGACCATATTATCTGCTGAACAGTAACTCTTTCGAACAACAGAGAAAAAAGTGGCTCAATTGAAAACTACAGGCGAGTTTCAGGTAGATATGCTATATTGGTTGTATTTGACATAGAAATTTCTAGTAAACTTGATCATATTGTAAGGGGGAAATGGAAAAGAATGCACCAGTTTTTACATTACAAGCCTGTGTTAACTGTCCAGAGATCATTTAAAGTGAAGACATTTATTTTCTACTGACAGTGAGGCTTCTACCTATTAGGAGCTACCAGATCACCAGTGATGCAACTAGAAAATAAGAATGGAACAGTTTGCTATAATATAGAAAGAAACTAAAATTCAGTAATAATTATGTATTTCTACACTGACTTGCAGATAAAAAAAAAATCAGTGTTTCAAATTATACCTTGGTTATAACTTGCATTTTTGTTCTCAAAGTTATCTGAAATATTGCTTATGCAGTTATAATTTGTGACCCGCATTTAATCTTTTCTAGAAGCACACCCAATTTATTTGGCAAATCACAGTCAGAAATGAATGAAGCTTCAAATAACTGTACTTCTGATATGTATTTCCAGGAATAAAAAAAGATCAATTGCCCGACACCATGTTAATCTAATATTTTGAAGAAACTGTTCTGAAACAGCAATTGCTTTAGACTTAAGACTCTGCAGGATCATTTATTTTTCTTTTTGATAGAAGTGCTTGTTTAAAGTATCTCTTTGTGATTTAAACCAATTCTTGTTATAGCAATGTTTCTGCAGTCTTAGGTTCATCTAAGTAGCTGGCTGCTGACAGACAAGAAACAGAATGCCTCCTTCCTCCCCATCTTTGACTTCTATTGTCAGTGTTGATTATTTATTTTAGTGCTTCTGCCTTGTGGCTGATTTAGGTTTCCCTTGCTCAGCTGCTGGTTCCTGCTGAACTGGATAAGCTTTGGAAAAAATAACTTTAGTATCAGTACAAGGCAATGACAGCAAGATCAATGGCAATACCCTAAATGCCAGGACGCTGCAAGACTTTGAAAGAAGAGTACTTGTTCTTTTCTTTTTAGTCATCATCATCATGAAACACAATTCAGCCCAGACTTGTGGACAAAACAATTGATGACCATGTCAAGCCTACTTCAAACTAAATGTACAATCCCCTGTAAAATTTGTATAGATAATAAAACAATGAAGAAGAAGAAAGCAGCAGAGCTGTGCGAGCATCATCACCTGTCTAAGCTAGCTGAGGATCTCTTTAATTCCTTCTTTCTTTTTTCACTCTGTCTCTTACTTACTTCTCATTTGTTCAGAGATGTACACTGCATTTGTGATAGTAATGCAGAAACCTGGAAATAGTGCATGGAGAACAGGGCTGGATTAAACGCAGGCACTTATTTATGAAGTGCTGCTATGTTCAGAGATGTATATAACAACAAGGCAGAAATACTTATTAATTCCCTGAGCTCTTAAACACTAAGAACTATATCAAGCTTTTTTGTACTATTTTCTCCTTTTATTTCCTTCCTCTAAGCAGACAGTAAAAGGTCAAAATCTGAAGATCTACTGCATATTTGTGCACCACTGAATGTTTCTAGATACTGAAATATAATCCCCTGTACAGCTCAATTTTTAAGAGAATATCCAACAATTAGTGCTTTCACAGACCACCTCAGCTAGAGCTCAGAATTTGGGAACCATCCTCAGTCCATGCTAATATGCCGTCACCTTATTGTAAGATTGAGAAGAGTTAAATGACAGGAATGCAGATCCTTCCATGCTGGTTGGTATTTATGCTAAAAAACAGTCCCAGGCTTATTTAATTTACTGGTAAAGACATAATTCAAGTTAAGTCACGAAGAGTCGAAGTGCATCCCCCAGGCTCTAATCATGCACTATTATTTTATTTGCTGAAGATCTGCAGCTGCTCATTCCTTCCTCCTCCTCTTTTTCCCCAAGGTTACTCCCTGGCTCCACAGCACCAGTTCAACTCTCTGTGTGGCCATTTGAAAATATGCATCTTAAACATCCAAAATGAAGTAAAACAAACAACTACAAAAGACATAGGTTTGTGCATGTGTGTGTTTACGTGTACATGTGTATTTCTAAGCGGCTGAATCAGCACTACAGAGCTCTGGAAGACTTCCAAGGAGGGTGGGAACATGAAGGCAAAACCTGTGACCTTTAAAATGGGAGCTTAACTTGAAAGAATGATAATTTTTAACCACAAACATCCACACTGCTCTTCAGTATGTGACATACTAACTACTATTAAGACATACACAGCAACTATTAAGAAATATATAGCCTTACATCTTATTCTTACAGCTTCAGAGTTGATGTGTTTAATAACGCAGATTTGGTTTTGTACCTATAGCCGAATACAAGAGTCTCAGACTGTATGCCTGGGGTTAAGATGGTCCCAATTTGCAGTGTTAGCTTAGACTCCTCAAAATCCCCTACCCGTGGAGAACTGTCACAGAAGAATTTTACTCTGTTGTTGTCAAGCCTTACATAAGCACGTCTGGCAATGGTATCACTGTGTACAGCTGGGAAAAGGCATCACAACATTGGACTCCCTGCCTTCATATTGGCCAGAAATTCCTCTGCTGTCTTCTCAGCTGTGACCAGATCATGTTGCCTTTGCTCCCCAAAGGGAGAGCACTGGCATGATAGTTGAGGTAAGTCTCAAACATTAAAAGGACCTTGGACCAACATATAAGTCAGAAAGGTAACAATACCACAAAAAAAAGCATGCACATGAAAACTTCTAGCATCATGTGCAATCCTTCTGGCCACAGACAAGTGCAAACAAGCAAAAGGTATCTGAGTAAAAGACAGTCTGCCTTATGCCTTGCTTTTTGACTTGCTAAGTGTTCCCTGGACATTAATTGCTCTCAGTGACAAAGTGCACACACTAAAGCAAATCAATAAGAGTTAAAAATATAAGAAACAAAGTACATGAAGAAAAAGAAGGGAAGAAATAAAACCCAAAATATTACTAGAACTTCTATTTGGCCCCAACTTATTGAATTTTGAACAAATCCATATGACTCGTGGGAATTTGTTTATTTACATTCAGCTCCAGATATCTGTATCACTTTTGCTATGATCTATATCGTAGGCATGCAATCCACTCTACCAGCAGGGTAGAGCATCATGCTTGGCCGCTAAACCTCAAATCCTGAATGCAAGTATACTACACAGGTTAGTGAATAAATTCATTACTTTTCAGTTATGGAATAGCTAGTATGTAGCTCTGTATGTTATAACTGGATTTCTGACCTAAACTTCTGCTTTGTTGAAAAAGACATGAAGAACACTGTTTGACATAGATGCTACTTTTCAAAAAACAGTGCAAGCGAGTTCAAAGGATATTCAAGAGACACAGGATTCATGAAGGTAACCGTATGTATGTAACTTGCTTCAAAAGGGAAACTTGCTGGCAATAAAATCAAATTCAAGGGAGAGAAATATCACAGAGGTAACCATAAAACAATAAATATACAACCAAAGCATGCAACATTTCTTCTGTCACTATGCAAGCTAATCTTTAGTCAACATTAACTCTCAGCTTTTAGGAAGAGCCTACATTCACTGGAATTTTGACAGAAACTCGCTTAATTTTAAAAGTTGATAATTCATTCTGTCGTTAGGTTACCAGAGAAGTGTCCAACATAAACAATGAAACACATGTTGAATAGTGTGGGGGCTGGAAGAAACAGGAAAACATTTCATTTTTCTTTGAATCATCTACACACTTAACAAAAAGGGGAAACTTTTTTTAAAAAGTATTGAACTATTTGGACAGTGTTCTTTTAAAATGATGCACTATCATGGGCAAATTGAACAGCATTGGCATTCAAGTCTTCTCAAGCACTTTGTTCAAAATAGCTATTTTTGTTGCAGGTGGGGCTGCACACATGCACTGTGCTCAACAGCTATTTAAAAAACTACAAGAGGAAACATTTTCTTCAGACATTAAGGGTAAAAGCCCCCATAGAATAATGTTACTCTGTTCTAAGACAATAGTTGCTTTTGTAATAATGGCATTTTTTTCACGGCTTCTGTGTAGTGCTTATTTTAATCAACTAGTGCACTCAGGGTGTCATTTAATGGTGCTCAGAAGTGTCACAAGGGATTGCATACATGAGTACAAACTTAAACAGTGTGGTCAAAGTGTGTGCGTATTTATCCTTATCTGGGTGAGTTTACTACATGGCAAACATGAGGGGCATTGCAAGTGGGCTTTAAGATGCGCTATGTGAAATCCAGAGTGAGGTGGTAAGTGAATACTGGGTGATATCTGCAGAGAACACAAGCGCAAAAGAGACTTAAAGCCTCAGATATGGGATCAATTTATTACACTTTTCTTTATTGAGTAACCAATCACTACTATAAAACAAATTGACTCAAAATTCCTTACACAGCCCTTAACCCAAAACTGCCAATCTGTCTGAAAATGATGTTTTACTTGTAAAATCATGACAGCATCCTAGAATCTTGGATGTAAAAAAGTTTTCTCTATTTATTTATGTTACAGTTTTGAATGAATACTATGTTTAATGCCAGTATGATTCCTTTATAAACTACCTTCTTTAAACACTAATGAAGCAGGTCCCCATTATTTATTTTGCCCAGAAGTTACTGATGATATATAAATTGATGCAGATTTTAATTTGGCTAGAAGACTTGATGGCACACTACAGTGTACTAGTAATTTTTTAGACAACTGCATGAGGGAGCTGCCTGTCCATCTGTCACATCTTGTTTTAACTGTGCGACTTGCTTTATTAATCAAGAGACTCATAGAAAACAACATTATTTTCTGAAATATTTATATGCTTGTTCTCATTTCATAACCAAGGCCATGGCAATGCTCATGAGCTCTTTCTCACCAGATCCACGTTTCATTCGTTTCCCATAATAAGGCAGTTTGTCTGCAATGGTATGTGGGGTACCACGTTACCTGAAACAGCTTACTCAAATATTTTTCAATTGCAAATATACAATAAGGAATCCTTTTCTGTTAGTGACCTATTTATATCAGTTATGCCTCATCATATTTATTATATTTCAGTTTCAAAATGCAAGCCTGAAAAGATACATTCTCCTCTGTATTTTTAAACATGGACATCGTATAGATTATATGAATAAAAGAATATTTTTCTATTTATTTATTTCTTGAATTGGTCAAAATACTTTTTATCTTTTTAGAAATTAAATTATTAAATTCCTTAAAAGCAATTTTATTTCCAGAATGGATTACTTTATTCTGTCCTTCCACACTTATGACTCTAACAATGGCTTTAAAGTTTAGAATTTGTGGACATGTTCTGAAACACAGAGTAGTTTCTTTCTCCACCCCCTGTGGTTTTACCACTGTATCAGTGGTTTTGTCATTCACAGGGAAAGGCCACCTCTTCATGCCTAGAACTTTTTTATAATTCCTGCTAAAATCTTCACAAATATCACAGCTTTCCTAGTAACCAGAAGAGGATGTAGTTTATACCGCATTTTACATAAGTTTGATTTTATCTGACTTACTTCCTCCTGTCCTTATTCAATGATTTTAAACAGAAAGATTATATTTTTCTATTTTGCCTAAAAGCCTACATTGCTTGCTAAAAGACGTTTTAGCCTCTGACTGCATAGATTGATTAATGCCATCTGATGATTAAATTCAGTGGAATGGATTTAACAGAACTGATTAAGGCACCAGTGCTGGCATGAATATGGTATCAGGGAACAAAATAAATTAACATGCCACTACCACACTAAGAACAAAATTAAATAAATAAATGTGTGTTTTAACTTGGTATTCTACTGTCCTTCTTAAAAAATGGTGTTGCCATTTACTTAGCCTTTCAGTCACATCATAACAGATAAAAAACTTGTTTTTAGTAGAGTGAATGAACAGCAATTCTATCTGTGTGTGAAAAAAAAAGAAAGGGACAAATCCTCTTTTGTACAAGGACTTCAGTGGAGGTTTTTTTTGTCTATATCAATAGAGAAGTGGCTTGAAATTTTACATAGACATGAAAGAATACTATTGATTTTTTTATGTGGATGCTGTTCCCTGATGGTTAATACAGTTATATCGTTTGAACCTGGAATACTGATAAACAATTCATTTTGATTTCTGTTACTACTATGGCATGTATGCAGTATATTTCTTATAATATGACTTTAGAGATGAATAATTCTGTTCATGTCCATGTCTCACTTCAATTCACACTGCTGTCACAAAGAATGAATGCTTATATCTTCATGGTCCAGGCTTTTACTTAAGTCATCCAAAAGATACATCCTTAGTGATGCTTCCAGTGGTTCTGCCTCTCCACTACTGTACATTAGAAAGTGTCCAGGCTCACAACAGTAAGGGAGTACTGCAGGTGGGGGTTATGAACAATCAGTGTTTTCTACCACCTTTAGCAGGAACATTGCTGAGTTGAAAAAAATTAGAAGTAGGTGTAGGTATTCATACTTTTTTGTAAAATCAAACACCTATGCAAAATGTTCCTTTCTCATGTTGTTTTGTACAGTGGAGTTGAGCTGACTGTCAGCATCTGCTATGTAGATGTCTGCACTTAAGGCAGCTATCTGTATCTGAAGGAGAAAAAAGGTAATTTATTTAATTCTAAATGAGATGGCTCAAATAGGTCTGTTGGATCATGATCTCAAAGAATCTGTTCCTCTCCCAATCAGTAGAAAGAGCAAAAGAAGATAATATTAGATTTAGACATTAAAATTAGGTGAAAATAATCTTTCCCACACTCTGAGGCAAAATGTTAAAAGATTTCTGCAAATGCATGTATGGAAAAGCTAACACAGGTTTCCAGCTAAGGCTCAGGTTTTCAGCCAAGTCAGCTCTTCTGAAGAATTGATGATGCAGAATTTTTATTTTTCTACAGGAAAAAACCAGAAAAATACGTATGTCCCGTAATAAAATGCCAGTGCACATAAAAGCTAATGGAAAAAATGCTATCTTGAGGAATATGAACACTAGGAAACAGAGGTGGAATGGTATCTGAGCTTTTTCTTTTAATATATCTTTTACATATATGCCCTGTGAAAAAACATTAAAAGTAACAGCAATGGTAGTTAAAGTAGCAGCTGAGTGACAAACATGCTCAGAACAAATCAGCATCACCTGCTAGGAGAGGTCCATTTTTTAATATTTATACTTTTAACAGAAGAATACTTTCTAGCTTTAGTTAAGAAAGTTCCATTCTGAACATCCAAATTATCCTAGCTAAATGACAGGACTAGTAAAACAACATGTTATTTTTGTCTCTTACCTCTATAAAGAAGAGACTAGCTGCTGACGTTGGATGATGATACATATAAATGGTCACAAGGATGGCTGCAGCCACAATGACGACCAGGACTAGAATGCCAACAATTAAGCCAGCATGAAGTGTTCCACCTTTCTTCTCTGCCGCACTGTCATCTGTGGAAGCTGCACAAATAGTACACTTATTAGCACAGTAACTTATGTTTTATCTATTCCATTTCACAGATGGCAATTGAGCATTTCCTTTTTCTGTCACTCATTTTCCACAGCCCAAGTTGGAAGAAGATATTAGATATCTCTTTCCCACAAACACTCTTATAATCTTAATGAACAGAGATTTCCAAATGTTTTACTAATTCAAACTCAAAAAAAAAAAAATACACTTTCTTTTGAGTGTGATCTGAGCATTCTGAAGTTCCTAATTATTTTCATAATGTTTTGCTTTGATTTTCTCATAAAACTATTATAGTTGCCCTAAAGAGAAAAGGTACTAATTTAATACATTTTGAATGCTGTATTTTTTTCTTGAAAGGTTCAAGTTGAGACATGCTATAGAATCTTGTAAGGTCTAAACACATTATAAAATCCTGATTCATTAGCTTAGAGAGGGATTTTGAACTACCCTGTGCAGTTGAACCAGACAGCCAAAAGTGTAACAGATGGATGCTATATGACCCCAGAGTCTTCTAATCTTGTTCTGGATGGAACACTCATCATACCAAAGTATTACAAAAAACCATCCATTTACTAAACTGATACCAAGAGGCCACTCATGCTATGCTCCCATAAGGAGAAAAGATGGCTGTTTGTCACACAAGAAACTTCTCAGCAGGGCTTCCAAATAAGTGACAAATTGTTTCCAAAACATTGCAAACCTTGCAGGAAAAGTATCTTAATAATAAGCCAACATCTATAGAACTACTGTGATCAGGTGTAATTTCTACCTTGGACAACCTGGAATATTACAGCAAGTACGAACATGGTGATAAGCAATGATTTTTCAGCATTCCCTTGAATAAAAGAAGTACTGTTCTACCCACTACTGCAGGTAAAAGAGCGATTCAGAAGCCCGAGGTTTAAGATATGCCAGAAGACTACTGATCATTTGGCTTCACGAACATATCATTCTCATAATATTCCAACTGCTTTCTGCCTTTCTGGCAATCCTTCAAATCACCTCCATGCCTTTTCCCATACAACACCTGTCTCCGGTCCTGCTTATGAGAAATTTTCTTTCAATTCCACTTTGAAGTTTCCTCTCACCATGCTTGTTTGCCAAGCTGACTATAAGCAAAATTTTTTATTTCTGTGATCGTCCTCTTTGTTATGCCATCCGCCTGAACTATTTGTTTGGTTTTCTTTGAGTGGCATGATCTCTGAGGTCAGTGACTGTCCCTTTAATTTGTTCTTGGAAAACATCTATTGAGTTATGCATACCACTTCAAACAAGTTACTATTACTATTGTTAATAGAAACAACAACAACTGTACATGCTTTATTACTATTCATCAGATTGTGAGAAGACCATTCCACGCTAATATTAAAAAAGAGAATTGGAAAATAACAGAAGAAAGGTTTTATTGATCTAGGTAGTGTTAAATGCCTTGTATCAGGGGTAATAAAACAGGAATGGTTAATCTCAGTGTACTAGCTCATGCATCCACATATGGCAGCACTTTTCTCACCAGATCAAGGAAGGCCGGCATGGCTTGTCACCCAGCGGATTGCATGGCACCATTGCAACAACAGGGAGAAAAGGAAAATGAAGATGTATTATCTTAGCCAAGAGATATTTCTAACTATTACATGGAGGTGAATTTATGGGGAAGTGAAGGGATTCATGTACGTTTTCCCTGCTTTTGCCCATATTTCCTCAATCATGAGTCAGGACAGCTGAAACCCTGCAGTGATGCTCTGCTCTTCCCCATGAAGTCAGTGAGATAGCTTGTGGAGTAGTAGCTATGTAACAGAATCAGAGGATAAAGAAAAAGAATCTGATAATTTGAGAGGCTAAACTAGAATCTGGGAGGCATTAATGAATTTAAGAAAAAATTGCAAGCATGCACCCACACTCAGACACCGTCTAAGCTGGAAGGTATCTTTCTATTCACTGAAAAGTTCATAAGTACCTGTTCACACAGGAACTTGAGTTTTAATTATGCTGACTGTGGACATAAAGTTGGAGCTTAGGCATGAACAGGATCCAAGAATCAGGCCTCTGCCTGCCTAAATCCTACAAAGGATTTCTTAGCTTTCTTAAAGCTTAGTTCACACAGATAAAGAAAAGCAGCATCAGCCCTATTTGATTGGGGGGTTTTGGGTTTGTGTTTTTTTTTTTTTTTTGTTTGGTTTGGGATTTTTGGGGGTTTGATTTTTGTGGGGTTTTTTTGTTTTGATTTTTTTTTTAATTTTTTTTACTTTTAAACACAGTACATTCAGGGAAAATTTCCAGACCATCCTTTACATTGCAGTGAAAGAAAGGAGATAAAAAGGAGATATTGCCTAGAATGTGGAAGGTCCATTTTCAATGTATTCCCACCCAAAGTGCACTTAAAACACTTCCTGGTAGTTGTAGAACTACATAGCAAAGGGTGCAAGATTCACCAAGGAAGCAGGAAAGGAAGGTGAC
Source organism: Myiopsitta monachus (assembly GCA_017639245.1). Taxonomy (NCBI): domain Eukaryota; kingdom Metazoa; phylum Chordata; class Aves; order Psittaciformes; family Psittacidae; genus Myiopsitta; species Myiopsitta monachus. The sequence goes on from CM029919.1 coordinate 27,969,112, forward strand.
CCTAAAAACAGTTCCTCTAACTTTAAGTCAGCAGTCTTTTACTTGACATAGCTATTAATAATTTATTAAATAGCTATTCACTTCCAGCTGAGAATAGATTAAAATATACAAGCTCCAGTCTTAGTTTCTGCTCATGCACTGTAACAATATTTAGCACTTGCACATGTATTTCAAATAGCCAAACAAGTGCAAATTAAGCACTAGAAAGGCCATCAGGAAAGGCCTGTTTTATTGTAGATGCTCTGGGTTGGGCTATTAATTCCCATTGATGAGCAGTTAGTGGTGTGAGTCACCCCACTAAGAAGTAACTGTTCCCTAGAAGGGGCAGAGGATTCATAGTTTGTCTGCCTTTTAATTGCCTTTTTGACAGCTTCATACTCTCTATTCTTCCCTTCAATAGCACATCGGTGCATCATAAACTATTTTGTCACTTGTACCCATTTTTATGCCAATTTGCACCACATGAGTAATCTGTACTATGTTATGGTTGAAGACAGAGCATCATATTCTGTATATTAAAAACTGCTGGACTTCAGTTAAGGTCCTAACTACTCTGTAAAGGCCATCAAATTAATCTCCTTTGATTCAATATTTTCCCAGTGTTTAGCATCCAGCCTTGCAAATGAGAACAAAGTCCCTTCTGAACAACACAGGTGACAACTGCCTGACCAGATTTCTACTAGTCTAGGGTAGAGCACTGCATGGACATCAGTGCAGTGATTAGAATGCCAAATGCAAAAATAATGACATACAAGAAATGTTTTTCTTAAATGACAACAAGTGTAACTTGTAATTTCCATAATCGAAATTCAGTTCATTGACCCCAGGGCTCAAATACTCATGAGAAATTGATTTCACTCTCTTTGCACTGAGACAGTAAACAGTGTTGTCAAGTTTGAAAATACTCTGCTGCAAAATCAACTGACAGTTCTTTTAAAAAGCCACCAAGGGAAATTGATTCAAAAAAAGGACTCTGAAACCTTCAGGTGCAGAAATTTTATCAAGATTATCACAGCACATCTGCTCTTCCAGGCAAGGGTAAACCCATGGGAGGATTTGTCTTATCACCAATCCTTTCCCAAAAAGAGCTCTCCCAGTGGAACTTTCCCCAAACTTCCATTTTCTTGTTCTCAAAAAAGCAATTGTTGCATGCAATATGCTCCATATTTGTAACTCCTCCCCAAATTCTTACATGCATAAAGCTTTTAAGCAGAAGGAGCATATTAATGTCTCCAAGGTTTGTCTGTTTCTCATTAGGTGCTGAATGACAGGACAGAAACAGCAAGTAACTTTTTCACCCCCAAATATAAAGGCACACAGTACAAACATGAAACAATTGTTCTCCTGATGAAATGTTGTTTAAAAAATAAAACTGAAAACACAATAAAAGTGTTTTCATTGTTTGTATGATAAACACACAAAGACTATACAACCTTTGATTTTGTATGCTTGTTTTATGTCCCTAGTTACAGTTGAGTTAGCTTCTTTTGGAATAGGAATAACCAAAAAACTCCAGGAATTATGAATGAAAATCTTGCCCTGGCCCATGGGGACTGTGATGCTGGTTTTATAGAAACAAAGGTGTGTACAAACTGCGAATGCTCTGTAGAGATTTTTGTCTTTATGATACTTTATCATCATTCTTTTTCTCATTATTGCATATTACCCATTGAGGTCTGCAAAATAATGAAACATATTGTTTTCTGTTATCTAAATTTAAGGTTTACACAAAGTTTCTGTTGTGATAGTTTCATATATGACAAATCAAAATTGTGATACATACATTTTCACCCTCATGATGTCAGATGGACAGGAGTTACCAGAGATTAGTATCTCTGTGAGAGAAGAGATACAAAAATGTTTTATGGTGAAACTGAGGAAAAATAGGTGAACATCTGGTACATCCTGGTTAGAAACTTCTTTTTTTATATAAAGCAACATGGAATCAAGGGCAACTGATGGACAAAAAAATTGGATTTCATTTTGTGGACTTGGAAAATAAAGCTTCGTTATTTCCCTCCAAAAGCTGCGTTGTTCCCTTTCACTCTTGCATTTCGATCAGATGGTAGAAAGCTCCAATTCAAACTGACTTCTTAACGCACATGCATCTTTAATGGTTAAACTGCAATACTTCATTTGAATCTCCTAATCTCTGGACTCACATAGCTACACTAGCAAATCCACGGATATAGATAACCTAAACAGCAGCAATGAGCCTAAATATCACAACTCTGTTCTGAGGTTCGCTGTTTTTTCCCCTCTTTTAACCAAAAGAATGAATTTTCAAGGCATCCCCTGAATTTGCCATGAGATAGAGAATGAACCCTGCAATTTTTTCTCATACAAGAATGCTTTATTATAAAGTGAGTGTTTGCAGCTACATCATGTGGCAGCAATTGGACAAAATTCTTAGTGTTCATCAAAACCCATGATTTTGTTAGCTGATTAGACAGATGAATATGAAACTACTTTATGGGTATGAGAGCATTAATGTAGCAGAAATGTACAGAAATGCTGGTTTATTAAGTTGACTGTTTCTGGCATGGCCTTAGTTTTATGGCAAAATGGGTCTGGATACAAGTGCCTGAAAACAGTTCCTACATATGAAGTACCCTGAAAAAATATACAGGTTCAGGTATAACCATGTCTGCAGTACAGACATGTACTCTTTTACTACTTATGAGCATGCATTACATATATCAATCATTACAGAAACAGAATGTGTGATAATATTTTCAGAGCCTCCATGAAAACATGCCATTTTTTAGTAGTTTAGTTGTTAACTGCAGACCTTCCCTTGCATTCCCCAATGTACATGTTAGACAATGTCTGTTTTGGTATTGGCCATGATTTTGAAACTGTAGCATGTCCAGCTTTATAAAAATACATTTATTGATTAAAGTAGATTATGCCATACAATTAATACTAATGCAAAATGAGTAGGCTATTGTTCTTACAAAAATATCACTATTCTTCAAATACTAGCTTGCAAAAGTCAGATATAGATTATTGTTACTATTCCTTTACTATAAAATGGTTATAAAATAACAGAAACTTGATGATCCCTAAAGAATGCACCATTTATGCGCTTAAAACTTGCTGTGCCAACACAATAAAACGTTTTATATTGCTCACAGGGATGCCATCAGAGACTGCAATTTACTGGGTAAAAAATATCTCAGTCTGAAGTCCTGAGCTGTGAGGGAATGTGAGATCTACTGAAAGCTGATTTCTTAGCTGTCCCTTTCTACTTCTTGGTAGGGTGCTGGATACTGCATTAGCTAGTTATATAAATTTGATATATAAGTGAAGGCATGTAGTTTAGTGTAGATGATAACTGATGTATCAGAAAACTACGATAATATACACCAATCTTTTTAAAAGTCATCTAAACAAGGAATCAAGCAATCTTAATCTCCAAGGTTTACTTCAGAGTAATAAAACTTTGCTAGTGATGGTACTGGAACATTCTGAGCTTGGACAAACCAGCTGAAACTGGCAGGTCAAGGTCAAACCCAACTCTCCTCACTACTTTCCCTGTTATCTGTCTGATACACTACTGTACCTATGCTAATCTCATTCAGTTGTTCTTCCCCCCACAACTGCTCTTCTCCATAGCCATCCTTTAATGACGGCTGATTGGGTTCCTCTCATCCAATAGCTTCAGTGTCTGACAGCTGTTTCCACATGAGAGATCTCTACAAGTCATTTGGCAACACCTACTCTCCCTGTGTTTGTTCTCCTCTTTGGACAGACAAAGAGCAGAAACCCTCTCTTGCTGCATGGTCTGGGGATAACCAGCACATACTTGGAATGATCCAAGTTCATTCCATCAGCTCTCCATTCTATTACGCATGTCATTTCTAGCCTGGAAGCTGTATCATCCTATGACTGTGGATTTGAGGTAATATGCTCCACAAAGAGGGAGGACAAAATATCTGGGACAGCTTACAGTGAGCTCAGTAGAGCTGCTGGATTTTTCCCCTGTTTTGTGCCTCCATTTACATCTGGAATGTGAGTCTACCAGGAGAATGCTTGTTTTATGGGGCAGGTATATGGTTCTTCCAACCTAAGCTTTTTTCCTGTACATAATGCACATTCCTGAACTGATGATTAATGACCTACATGTAGTGACTGGGGGAGGAAACGAAGGAAGGTACAGTTGGAAGGATTCTCCAGAGGCTCAGAGGAATCTCCATAAAAATGTTCTTTCTACCTCTTTTAGGAACAGCATGCTCTGACCTTCTCAGCTTCTTCACAGTAATAGAGTGTGGTTTTCTTGATTTGTGTGCTCATCCTGTTAGCATTTGTTAACATTTTGAGGTTAAGCCACTGCTACACTTTAGTTGGTGTCATGATGATTTATAAAGTTACGGCTCAGCTAATGCTTTAAAAATTGGTTTCTGATTGAATGTAAGAAATGAAAGGTGGTCTTTGAGTAAGAATATTATGAACTGTAACCCACAAATCTTGAATTCAGTATCTGGCTTTGCTATCAATTTTCTATAGGACACACAGCAACTCAGTAAGTATCATCAAGACTGATCAACTGCTTCATGCAATAAATGGATGAGAGTGCACTAAAATTAAATCCCTCTGTTTATAGGATGTCAGAGCTCTAAATACTTCAGCTAAGGACTTTCATTCTTCTGCTCTAAAAAAATTCACCACATAACACTACAACAGTTATCATCAGCATTAATTTTAGGTTTTGTCACTTGAGGATATGTAAGCCATTACATTAGTAGCATCAAGCAGTGGCCATTATGAAACTCAATATTGTACCATGCCACTTGGCAAGGCAGCTGAATTCTGCTAATTCCAGAAGATCAAAAAGTTATCAGATTATAAGAATTTAAATTCAGTGGTCCCATTGATTCCTCTTAACCGTACTGAAAGCAAACACAAGACCATCAGGTCAAGCAGTCTGCTCCTCTCTGAAGCTATGTCTAATGTTTGCAGTTACTTGTCTGTAAAGGTTATCCAGTCTACTACATTTACCTCTCATAAGATCTCAATTCAGATCTAAATATGGTTTTTACATTAATCCTTTGAACTGGTAGAAAGTCCACAAATTGTGTTTATATCAGTTAATTGTGTACCTTTACAGCAAAATAACTGTAAGAGTAAATTCTGCATATCATTTTATATCTGGCTTAGAAAAAAAGAGAAACTAAACTTGTATAAGTTAGACTTCAATATAAGTTGAAATGCCTACACACAGTTCTTCTGGTTTAGCTAAACTGTTTTAACATCATACTTATTTAACCTAATGTGGTTTATAATGCCTAATATATGATGCAAGAATGCACTTTTGTTACATTTTCTTTCCAGGGGATATATTCCAGTTCCTCTGCCATTATTTGATTGACATTCTGCAGATTGGATTGATGCTTTTTACATGTTTTGTGATAGCTGTAATAAGATGATGAAAGCAAAACTGGGATGTTGTGGAGATCCAAGTAGTTCTGGAAAAGACTCAAATCACTTGTTCTAAGTAGCATTCAAATACAACCTGAAGTACAATGAAACAAACAGAAAACAACAGTTTATTAACTCTATCAATATAAATGTCTTAAGAATAAAGATACTAATCCATGACTTGATTTTTTACCTAGAATGGTTGAGGTCAGAACTTCTGATTAGTATTCACTTTAAAAACAGGCATGTATCCCACTGGCTACTACATGAAGTATGTAGAATATGTTTCTTCCTGTATCTAATGCATAGGGAGGATAAGGATATTTATATCAGAGGCTGCTGCTTTTCTAAGCCTATGTTCTTGCTTTGGAAGGCTGTCTGCCAGCAGACACTGATGTAGTATCATACTGAATATTACCAAGGCTATATGGGCTCTCCTTAAGTCACAAGATTTCCTGAGAAGGAAGAACTTGAATTATGTTGGGCACATCATTATTATTTCATGCTTCTTGCAGCAACATACTATGGTAGATTCCAAATTTTTTCCTAATGTTAACACTTTCTGAGTCTTACAGCTGAACTTGCAGAAAGCAGTAAGCAGCATTTAGCAAATTGCTTGAGATGTAAAGTTCAACTTTGATCATGCCGAGAAATGATAGAGGAGGGACAGCTTGCAAATATGCAGGGAGAAACAGAGAATAAAATGTGGAGAGGTATGGGCATTTCTTAGCTTGTAATGTACAGTGTGAAATACAATACATGAGAAGACTCACTGACTTGAGTTATATTTGCTTGTTCCCTTTGGAATTTTTGCCCTATCGAAATAAAAGATAAAGGGTAAAACACCTCGTACACTGTTTACAAAGCTCTTTCAGATTTATTTGGCAATCAAGGTGGCTAATTGTTCTTGAATCTGCTTTTCTTAATATTCTTACCCTATTAACATATTTTTATCCATCACCATCTATTTTGATTACTTTTTTGTTCTGATAATTTTCTCTTTTTCTTCTATTTCCATCACAACTGAAGCTGTTCCAAGGCTGCCTCTTGATAAGATTTTTTTTTTTATATACAAGCACAGCTTATAAGTACAGAATAAAGTAAACTTTGTGACAAGCTGTGTCCAAGAAATGCTTGCCTAAAACTGTGTGAACTCTATTTTAGGGGAATATGAGCAGTTCTGAGTAAGTAAAACATACAGAGGTAAATATGTAGTTACATAACCCATAAATCCATCTCAACAAGATTTTTGTAATAATGGTAAAAACCTTAAATCCTCCCTTTTTCATGACAGAAGAGTGGTAGAAGAGGTCTGAATCTTGGCCTGCCAGGTTTCTGGACAGGAACAGAAACAACACTTCAGCAGGACACTCTGGAGAGAATTAACGTAAGGAAACCTTTGGTACCTACAAGTAAAATGTCCACTCTTAGCACATCATTTATATTTTTCTCTGTGGCTGACAGAGATAGGCACCCCTATATAGTAACTAATCCCACTTTGGGCACTTCCTTAATGATAACGTTAATTACTACCTCTTGCCTATTGCTTGCCACTAGCTATGAGAAAGGCCCCAAAACCAGCTTGTGTCTTACTGGCTAACACCAGATGAGATGAAACCTCTGGAAAGTCGTTACCTGTGGCTAGACCAAAATCTAAGAATAGAACAAAGACTTATCCTGTGGATATTATCCTATTCAAGGTCCACATTAAAAAAAATTTAAACTACCACAAATTTTAGCTTAGGATTGTTTAATTTAATACATTTTACCTTAAAACTGGAGAGGACTCAGTATGAATATAGGATAAGAAAGTTGGGTCTGTTCAGCCTGGAGAAGAGAAGGCTGTGTGGAGACCTCATAGCAGTCTTCCAATATCTCTTAGATAGGGTTGGAAAGGACCTTAAGTGCATCTAGTTCCAACCCCCCTGCTACAGACAGGGACACCTCCCGCTAAACCATGCCACCCAAGGCTCTGTCCAACCCAGCCTTGAACACCGCCAGCGATGGAGCATTCACAACTTCCCTGGGAAACACATTCCATATGCACATGCAGACACCCAAGACTTGCAACCAGCTGAAGCCCCCCACATCATCTGCATTACATAGAAGCAGAATTACCTCTTTCTTTGCCTCTCCCCGCCCCAAGTTATGTAGAGTCTCATCACTGAATTCAATAGAAATATGCTGCCTGCTCTTAAATGACATAATCCTAAGTAGCCAGGATGGCTTGTTTCCCTTCAACGTTTCTTTACAATGAACTCTGACTGCACTTTTTCATTTCATTACACTGCTCCTCATTCTAGGGGGAGCAGAACTGGTGGAAATATAAGAATTTTGTGCTCTTCACCTCAAGCATCATTGGTCCAAGTGCATCCTTGTCAATGACACTGACCCGTAGATGATACATCTGCTTTTTGCACTTCATCTTCATTAGCTGCTGCTGCTTTTTCTTATTATTCTTTTTTTTTAAACCTGGGTCTGCATTTTGGTTATTTCATACCGAATTTCCTAGTCTTTCAAGCCAAATTAAGCTCTGTAATAGTACTAACATTAAACTCACTAATGTTCATACCTAGACCATCTTTGAAGGAGTCTTTTACAGATTGAAAGTACCAGGACACAAACATTTTCTAGCATTCGTGTGCTGGAATGGGCTTGTTCACAAAGAAATGGATGAGAAGTGTAGCAGTTTCTCTGTCACTTACTGTCCAATACACATACACTTTTCTTTTGAGTTATAAAGCTGAAGATCTGTCGGAGACTCATAGCAATCAGATCATCACGACAAAGTGTCTAAAAAGGTCAAATAAAACATCTTAGATGTGCTGGCCAACCATCTAAATCACCCACCAAGAGTTCACAACAAGAAAATACTTCATTACTGTGTAGCTTTGGCCAATTACTCACAATTTTTATGAAAAATTAGGCTTTTAAGCTGTTTAGTCAACTGTGTTGTGCTACAAGAAAAATTAAAAAAACCAACAGAATCTGCAATTAATTACAGATGTGTTGGACATCTTAAAACTTACAAAAGGCTTGTTATTTTAAAGAGAACGAAGATGTAACAAAAATCACAATGATATTCCCGTTGAATTTTAAAAAGGTTTAGGCATATATGTATCAGGCATCCGTCATGTGTCTGTGAAGAAAGAGGGAAATCAGGAGAAACATAAACAAGCAAATTTGAAATGTATGTTAAAATAGGCCCAAAAGATTGTTGGTAAATTACAGCACCAACTTGCAGGTGATTTTCTCATATAATTAAAAAGTCAATGCACTTTGACCTGAACCTGAAATTTAATTTAAATTTAGTGCTGCTTTCTAACTACTGGCTTCAAAAGTTCCAGGCGAGGCAAAATGAAGAATTTCTATGGAATCCTTTTGTTGTACCTAACCAGATATTGATTCCTATAATCCAAGGACACATCAAGCTATAGGCTGTCATTGATCCAATATAGCTTTGGTTTTCCATTACAAAAAGGTTCCCTTTTATTAGAGTTTTAAAAGATCTAGTGTGAGAAAGTAAAGACCTTGTATTTGTGACCTGAAATAATCTAGTCTTTATAAAAGACTAATAAATCACAGATAATCAAAGAATGTGTCTGCTGCTGCAGAGGTTTTATCTGAGCCTAATCTAGGGGTCACTGGAAAATTCAATGCATAATTGAAGATTCATCATAAAGAACTTCCCAGATTAAAGGCTACATTTACTGTGTGAATGAGAAATCCTGGTGCGTTGCTTTGCTTCTGTGTTGTTTGAAGTCAGATTCTTTTTTTTTCTTCTTAAATTTTGAGAATAAAAGAAACAGCTCAAGGAAAATGAATAATCACATCAGGTGTTGACCTGTCCTCCTAAAATGCAGCAGCTTTCTCTGTGGAAATGGAGTTGATAGATAAGTGATGCTACAAACCCTACTACCTCAGTCTACCAAGTAGTCCACAGCCATTGCTCACTTGCTCTAGTATTCAACATTTTGCTTGCTTTCACAGGGTTTTTCTTTTCTGATCTTAGGCAAAGGGTAGATGAATGAAAAACCAGTCCTTTTGCAATTCCTAAGCTGAAACTTGAATGTGTTTTCTAAAGCTCACCTTCTGAATTTTTTTTCCCATAAGAGCATATTATTTTGAGGGCTTTCTGAGGTGCGCATGATGGAGAGCTGCCTGGTCCCAGGCCAGCCTCCTCCCTTGGAGTGATGGCTTATAAGGCAGAGTGTGGGCACAGCTCAGCTAGGAACATGTGTAGAGCACAGAATGGGAGCGAAGCGGAGACTGATTCACTTTGCTATCGACCTTTAAAAGCACTGAAGCACTTTTCACAACAAAATAAAAAGCCATTTGATTTCAATAAGAAGAAAAGAAAGAAAGGTTCAGAGACATTCCTGTGGACAAAATGCCTAACAGTACTACCTTGAGTTTATAGATGATCCCATTCCAAGGGATCACTTATGTGTCAAAGCCATGTCAAACGGCAACACTGTCAAGAAATAGACAATTCAATACCCATTACAGCACATGACCAACTATGCTGTGGTTAGTGACAGCAAAATAACAGAGGAGCAACTGGCAAGGAAGAGGACAGCAACTGTCTCCTGCGGAGTGAACAGATCTCTAATTTGAGGGAAGGAGAGAATCATGACTGAATATTACTGAAAAACAAATGACAGTAAACCAGACCAAAATGCTATGACATCTGCCCACTCTGTGTTTTTCAAACTTGAATATTTCTGTGAGGGCACTGAGAAATGCTATGCCTCAGCTGTCCCGACCCACTGCAGCTGGAATCTCTGCCCATGGGGTAAGGGACTCCATGTAAGCTCAAGACTAAACCCAAGCTACATTGTAGATGAGCCTGATCTATGCTCATCTCTGATCTAGGCCTATCTCTGATCTTGCCTCCTGGACCAACCTTGTTTCTATGCTGAAGGTAGTTTGTCTCCAGTCCTGTCCACGGGCCACGTCTTTTGGTTAGACCTTGAAGCTGTGTTGAAGAATTTTCTCTGGTCCTGTCTCCTTTAACTGCTGACCAGAGTCCTTGTGTGGACCCAGTTCATCACCACACTTCACTGGCACTGCTGATGGAAGCTGCTTGCTTTGGTCATTGCGTGAGCTGTGTTGTTGACTGCTGTGCTTAGCCTGCCCCCTCACTGCTCTCAACTGCGCCTTGCTGAAACAGCTTCCTGCCTTCAGCCTAGGCCTGCCCTACACTGAAGACTGTCGTGGTTTAAGTCGTAACTCATGCAGTTTGCTCGCTCACTCCCCGCTCCTTCTTTCCCCTTGCTCCCGGAGGGATGGGGAGGAGAATCAAAAGAATCACATTTGAAAAATCATGGCAGTCAGGTGAAGTTCCCGATGACTGGAAAAAGGGAAATATAACCCCCATTTTCTAGAAGGGGAAAATGGATGAGCTGGGGAACTACAGACCAGTCAGTTTCACCTCTGTGCCTGGCAAAATCTTGGAGCAGATTCTCCTGGAAGGCATGCTAAGGCACATGAAAAAAAACAAGGTGGTTGGTGACAGCCAGCATGGCTTCACTAAGGGGAAATCCTGCCTGACTAATCTGGTGGCCTTCAATGATGGGGCTACAGAACTGATGGACAGGGGTAGAGCAGTTGATGTCATCTACGTGGACTTGTGCAAAGCGTTTGACACTGTCCTACACGACATCCTTGTCTCTAAGTTGGAGAGACATCAATTTGATAGGTGGACCACTGGGTGGATAAAGAAGTGGCTGGATGGCTGCACGCAAAGAGTTGTGCTCAATGCCTCATGGTCCAGCTGAAGACCAGTAACGAGTGGTGTCCCTCTGGGGTCGGTGTTGGGACCAGTCTTGTTCAACATCTTTGTCGGTGACATAGACAGGGGGATTGAGTGTGCCCCCAGCAAGTTTGCTGATGACACCAAGCTGTGTGGTTCGGTTGGTATGCTGGAGGGAAGAAATGCCACCCAGAAGGACCTTGACACCCTTGTAAGGTGGGCTGATGCCAATCTCATGAAGTTTAACCATGCCAAGTACAAGGTCCTGCACCTGTGTCGGAGCAATCCCAGGCACAGCTACAGGCTGGGCAGAGAAGACATTCAGAGCAGCCCTGCGGAGAAGGACTTGGGGTGTTGGTCGATGAGAAAATGAACATGAGCCGGCAGTGTGCGCTTGCAGCCCAGAAAGCCAACTGTATCCTGGGCTGCATCAAAAGGAGCGTGACCAGCAGGTGGAGGGAAGTGATCCTGCCCTCTACTCTGCTCTTGCGAGACCTCACTTGGAGTATTGTGTTCAGTTCTGGTGTCCTCAACATCAAAAGGACATGGAACTGTTGGAACAAGTCCAGAGTAGGGCCAAGAGGATGATCAGGGGATTGGAGCACCTCCCGTATGAAGATAGGCTGAGAAAGTTGGGGCTGTCCCTCCTGGAGAAAAGAAGGCTGCGTGGAGACCTCACAGCAGCCTTCCAGTATCTGAAGGGGGCCTATAAGGATGTTGGGGAGGGACTCTTCATGAGGGACTGTAGTGCTAGGACAAGGGTAACGGGTTCAAACCTAAAGAGGGGAAGTTTTGATTGGATATGAGGAAGAAATTCTTTACTGTAAGGGTGGTGAGACACTGGAATGGGCTGCTCAGGGAAGTTGTGAATGCTCCATCGCTGGCAGTGTTCAAGGCTGGGTTAGACATAGCCTTGGATGGCATGGTTTAGTGTGAGTTGTCCCTGCCCATGGCAGGGGGTTTGGGACTAGATGATCTTAAGGTCCTTTCCAACCCTAACTTTTCTATGATTCTATGAATGCAACTCCCACAGGTTGAGATAAGAACACTTCAGTAACTAAGGTATAACAGAAGCCACTGCTGCTGCCACCAATAGTAATAATGGCAAGGGAAATACAAGGAAAGAGAATACAACTGCTCATCACCTGATATCAAGCCTGACCCAGCAGTGAACCCCCCTCTTCCGGCTCCCTGCCCTTGTTTTTACATCCTGGGCAGGATGTGCTGTGGTATGGAATATCTCTTTGGTTAGCTTGGGTCAGGTGTCCTGTCTCTGCTCCCTCCCGGCTTTCCCTCCTCCCTGGCAGAGCATGAGACTCAGAAAGTCCATGGTCAGAGTAAACACTACTGAGCAGCAACTGAAAACATCGGTGTTATCAGAGCTGTTCCCAGGCTGAAAGTCAAAAATGCAGTGCTGCACCAGCTACCAAAAGGAAAAAAATGACAGCTACTGCTGAACCCATGGCAAGACTCATCTGAAAACACTAGACTGGTACTGACCTTAGCTGCTGGGCTCACCCTGGCCATGACTGTTGCTACGCTTGGCTGCTGATTCCCCTGCCCCTGGGGGAAGCCTGATGCTCCCTGCCAGGAGGAAAGGCAACCAGAGCAAATAATATTCCCCTTTGTATCAGTGGAAATATAATTTATTTCAATTTGCTCAGCACATCATCCTCTGCTTTTATAGAGCATTCTGTAGCCCCCAGAAACCAACCCATATCTTTCTTTTCTCCTCAGCAAGCTCTACATTGTCAGTGCATATACACACAGTCTATATTTAATGACCCAGTGCTATTCTAACTAATATCAAAATTCTCATCAGTTTTAAAGGGAGAAGGAGCAAACCTTAGGTCTTAGTCCTTGAACCCACAAAAAGGATAACAAAAGCAGTCCCCTCAGATCATCATTTAACAGAGGCCTTTATCAGTAAGACAAGGTGGTCTTATTAAAGCACACAGGGAATGTGCATGGAGAAATGCAGGATCTCTGCTAGTACAGAGACACAAATATAAAATGGATATGCTTATTAACAAAATGACATGTAATAAGTTGCTACTATGAATGATTTTCTAATGCAATGTCATTATTTAGAACTAGCATCATATCCTCTCTTAATATAGTTAAATACTATGTTATTATAATACAGTTAATAACCATGTTAATACAGTTAACATTTACTTACTTTATCCATATTTGGAAGCTAATTAAACCTGATGTTCTATTAAGGAGTTATAAAGAAAGTTGTAAATGTTTAATTTACTAAGCAGTTGTTAAGCTTATTTGCCCTGCTGCTCTTCCACAAAAGATGTGGAAGGCTGAAGTCCCTTAGCAGCCTGGTTAAAGCTATTTCTACAATACGATTTCGATTAATGGAGTTCAGTGGGTTATAAACTGACACACTACTGACATTATTTAAAGAAAAAAAAAGGCATCTCTTACCTCCATTATCTTTTAGGTGCAGCGCTATCTTGGTGTCATCTATAAAGGAAAATCAAAGTTAATTGTAGGAAAATGCATTTTTCTACATCATGAGTCATTTTAGGACTGACTTTCTAATGTCAAAGAGATTCCACTATTAGAAAATTATTTGAGAACTAGATTGTGGTGTTCTTACTTATACTGAGCAACGCTTTACTTCCTTGCTACTAAAAAAAACATTTATGAGAAGATTCAAAATACTGGTAAATAAGGGTACTAAAGTGTGTCTCATAACACTTACAAGTAACTCATTTATGTTACATGTTCAGACATAGCTTGAGCATTCTATCATATTGATGGCTATATGAACCAACGTATGACAATAAAATAAAACAATGACTTAGTTCCTCTTCTAAGAATCATAAAAAGGTCTGCCAGTTTTAATTCCTATTTATTTCCATATTCCTCTTGTTATGACCCTTAATGAACAAAATATCAGGGAAAAATGTTGCTAATGCAGTCCAAATCCTCCACTGACAGTTTCCAAACTTCTCTTGGTCCACACAAACCCAACCTTTCTTGTAAGTAGGTTCCACCCTGAAATCTGTTCAGCTCAGGTTTTCCTGTCACAGGCCACTTATCAAATCTGCCTGTACCCAGTACCTTTTCTTGTGTTTGCATACAATTCCAACAGAAAACTCCCCCTGTTCCTATTTTACAGATGTTTGATGAATCTGAGTTAGTTCTTCTAACCCCCTGAATTTTCTCCAGAAGCAGGAAAGCAGGATATTTCAACCACAGAAAGACATGATTTAAGCAGCCAGTGGAACTAGGATGAGAAGTGACACACCATCTCTTACCCAGTTAATTTGGTTCAGAAGCCTACAGAAACTAGTTCACAGCAGTGAGCACTACATGTAAAGAACAGTGTCAACTGTCTGAAGAATTTAGAGAGGCAAATTTCAAAGAGGTTTTTAATTTGGGTTATCTCTGATTTTCACCTGGTTAAATAGAGTATCTAAAGGGATTAAAAATTCGTCAAGTCTGTGATGGGAGTTTCTTCACTAACTTTAGCAAGGTCCTCTCTTTCTACTATTTCAACAGGTTTTTGACTATGGCCTTTTGGATAAAGGAATACAAAAACCTCATTGTAACCACAAGTTCTCCAGAAGTCTGCCTGGCTCATCCGTGCCTCCCTAGCACTGCCTTCTTCTCCAGTATTCCCCCCTACACCTTACTATAGCAAGAACAGGTTGCAATTTAAAAGCACCAGCAGATACTGCAATTCCCCACTCCTTCAACTGCCCCAAAGAAAGAAGGTCAACATGAACACATACTTAAAGGAAATAATTTTCTTTTAAACTTGTAAATAACATGTTTGCACTACAGAATAATGCAGTGTATATACTTCACCTTCTGTGGGCAGGCTAGTTGGCAGGTGGGAAGTGGTGGACCCTCTGGTGGTCGTTAAAACTCTGAACTTTGTGGTGGTTGGCAGAAGGGTGGTGGAGGAGTGTAGAGGTGTTTCAGTTGTATCTATATTCTTCTCACAAATCTTATCTTTAGACTGTTAGGAAACAACAAAAACAAAGAAGAGAATTCTCAGTGGACACTGCCACTCAATGAAGAATTTCAGCTTGGACAAGCTGTCAGGATAAAAAGAATGAAAATGTAAACCCTAAATCAAGGTATTTCAAGAGTTTTCTCTCCCTCCCCCTCCTCCCCCCTTTTATTTTTCTTTGAAGTGCCTCTATGCAGCATTCAGCAACATACATTTTTCATTTAGCTGCAAAACTTACAACTCTCAGTTGTTAATGACAAGGCTTCAAAGTCATCCCTGAATGTCAAAAATGTTATTTCCCCCAATCAGATTTTAGCATTTAAGATTATTATTCAAATTTTCTCTCTTCTATTCTGAATGATCACCACCATTGGTCTGTGTTAAAAAAGATACATGGGAATTAACTTGTAGCTCTTCATAGTGAGTAATATGTAGTTAACTGGAGCACTTAATTAGGCTTTACACACATAGAGAAGAATATGCACATATGTGTAAAATGTGTGCATGTATTCAGCCTATAGAATATTTATATGCCACACTATAGAACCACACATTCCCTATATGCCCTTAATTCCATATATCAAATTTCCAAGTATTATATATACATAACAATTATTATATAAAATATAAGTAGTATAATACATGAACTATGAAACAATCATACATATGATTAAATTATACTGGTACACCATGAATAATATTCACCATCATATAAAAATTTAACTTTATTTTCATGGGCAAACATTTCAAAACAGATCTCAAGTTTGTTGTTTGTTTATTTATGGGCACTTTTAAAATTCTACAGGTGTAATAAATATTTTCTTTTATGGATCACACAGTTTTGTAGAAAAATACATCCAAATAACTATGGGACTGCCCATAACTCCTGCTGTCCTTATTCATTTTAATGAGAAGTGGAATCCACCAAAGCCTGTTAATTTTATTGAGATCTGGCTGTAAAAGCCCAGTGAGTGTTGTCTTTCTTTTCATATGTATGGGTATTTTATTGTCCTTTGTTTTACCAGAAACAATATATTAAGTTTAAAAAATGTATTAGTACCTGCAGTTAATTATTCTTTAATTTGCTTCATGTTTTACCTTGAAAACCACTGTTAATTTCACTGATTCAATTTCATAAAACTTTAGCTCAAAATCTATCACAAAGAAGGAATAATTACTATGAGAATCCTCGTTATTCATCATCTTGAATGCATGCATCTAAAATTAACCTCTGTATGCTAATTATTGATCTTTCATTGAACTCTGGTCAGCTCAGGCCTTATTCTGGAAGGTGCTAAGAAAACTGTTGCTTCTACTCCAGAGAGCCTGAGAGCTGGATTGTGAACAGCAATTAAGAATCCTGAAACTGCAAATCAAACTATTAGTTTCTCAAGACACACTACATTGATAACTTTCCTGTCAGATCATGTACTAGTGTTCCTTGGAGCCCTAGTTGTGTTGAAACAAGAAGGGAGAAACAGAATAGGGTGCTACTGTCCTGCAGAGAGCAGGTTTTGGGTAACATTACAAACTGCAAAGCTGAAGCTTCAAGACCATGTAACAAGGCAGATATAGGATGCAATAAAGGATGTAATTTTGCATTACAGTTGTAAGAAAAGAAAAATAATTATTCCATCAGTCTGGATTTATTGCATCACTTCTCTTTGCTTCTACTGAGAATAAAACAGAATGTGCTTTTCTAACTAGACACCTGGGGCTATGTTTTGCCCTCAGTTTCACCTGACATTATGTTTCAGAAGGGCTATGTTGCTGAAACTCATGAGAGAATTTAGCCCTTGCAGCCAAAATGGAAAAGTAACTGCCTTTTTTATGGCCATCAGGAGACTAGAAATGTAATAAATTAATTTGTTTCTATTACCACAATTCACAAATGGAAAAGAAAAAAGAAAACAAATCAAAAAACCTCAATCCCCAAACCAAAAATTTTCTAAAGGGAGTACATTGGGAAAGAATTAACAGTAAGATATTTATATGTGTGTCTTGAAAATGATCTGCTCTTGTCTAGAAGTACCCTGAATTATTCTTTTGGAGGAGGCATAGTTCCTGTTTGACAGACCACTAACCGAGTCAAATCTCTTTCTCATTCTCTCACTGCCTCTCTACAAAAGGAAATCCAAATGCCATGTAGGGTGTTTTAATTATTTTTTAACAGCCCCTCTCCCCCTTTGAATTCACCTATGTAATATCTTTTGTACTAAATGATTTGGCAAGATTCCATGATCAAAATGCAATTCCTGTTTTTCACTTGAGACTACTGCGGCAGAGGATTTTCTGAGGTGAGGAACATCACTGTTTCTTCTCATTTTCAGGCAAGGGTCAGAGATCTAAGAGAAAAATGTTGCAGGGGCACTGTTTTGGGGGGCAGGCTTTCTGGTATTTTCATTTTTTATTCAGGGTATTTTCTCAGAGATAAAATTTTTACTTTGTGGTCATTTTATTCCCTCAAATGGGGAGTGAAATTGCTCAACTTATTTTTCCTTATTATGCCTTACAACATTTCCACTGAATAAAAAACATAGCATGTCTTTGGCCTTGAAACTGCTCCATAATCTGAATAAATTAATTAAAATCATCACAAGGACATAAATGGCCTCTGATGGGCTGAGGATGTAAACTACTCACATACCTCTTCAGGGCAGCCACTGTCTACCCAATCTTGCCGGTGACGGTCAAATCCACTGGAACATCTTTAAATGATGAAATAGATAGAAGTTGTCCAGGTGGAAATAGAAGGAAAATGACAAAAAAAAAAAAAATGAAGTGAGAGGAAGAGAAGAAAATGACACAGAGAATAAGTAAGTAAATGATGTGATTTATTTTAAAATCAATATGATTTATGTGGTATTATGTGTATTCAAGAGGCTGTTGCTTGCAATATGAGTCCATCATTTAATTAATTTCATTTAAAGGTGTTTCAATGAATATTACATATTTCTTTTGTTCATAGTTTTTAAATAGGAATATCTCCCTTCCACTGGATAACTACTCTTAAGACTGCACTGAGCCATAGCACTTTTAAGTTTGATGTCAGCCATAAGGATGTATATTGGTTTAATTATTTCTGTTCAGACTTCTTAGCCATTAGCTTCTTAATCTCTCAAAGGATGTAGTGAACCAGTCACTGCTTTTATCACTGGATTATAGAATGGTTTGTATTGGAAGAGACCTTAAAGATCACCTAGTTCCAACCTTTCTGCCATGGACAGGGACACTACACACTAAACCAGGCTGCTCAAAGCCCCATCCAACATGGTCTTGAACACTGACAGGGATGGAGTATCCACAACAACTCTGGGCAGCTTGTTCCAGTGCTTCATTGCCATCACACTGTAGAGTTTCTTCCCAATATCTAATCTAAATCTACCTTCTTTCAGTTTAAAGCCATTACCCCTTGTCCTGTCATCACCTGCTCCTATAAAAATTCCCTTTCCAGCTTTCTTGTAGGCCCCCTTTAGGTACGGTAAGGCTGCTAGAAGGTGTCCCCAGAGCCTTCACTTCTCCAGGCTGAACAAGCCCAGCTCTCTCAGCCTGTTTTCATAGGAGAGGTGCTTGAATCCCCCAATCATCTTTATGGCCCTCTTGGGAATAGTTCCAACAGGTTCACAACCCTCATGTGCCTGGGTCCCACAAACTGCACACAGCACTCCAAGTAGGGTCTCACCAGAAGAGAGCCTCCTTTTGATGCAGCCCAGGATACAGTTGGCTTTCTGGGCTGCAAGTGCACACTGCCGACTCATGTTCATTTTCTCATTGACCAACACCCCCAAGTCCTTTTCCGCAGGGTTGCTCTGAATTTCTTCTCTGCCCAACCTGTAGCTGTGCCTGGGATTGCTCCGACACAGGTGCAGGACCTTGCACTTGGCATGGTTAAACTTCATCAGGGTGGCATCAGCCCACCTTACAAGTGTGTCAAGGTCCCTCTGGATCCTATTCCTTCCCTCCAGAGTATCAACTGAACAACACAGCTTGGTGTCATTGGCAAACTTGCTGGGGGCACACTCAATCCCCCTGTCTATGTCACCAACAAAGATGTTGAACAGCATAGGTCCCAACACCGACCCCAGAGGGACACCACTTGCTACTGGTCTCCAGCTGGACATTGAGCCATTGACCACAACTCTGTGTGTGGCCATCCAGCCAGTTCTTTATCTACTGAGTGGTCCATCCATCAAATTTATATCTCTCCAGTTTAGAGACAAGGATGTCATGTGGGACAGTGTCAAACATTTTGCACAAGTCCAGGTAGGTAATGTCAACTGCTTTGCCCCATCCATCTGTTCTGTGGCCCCATCATAGAAGACCATCACGGTGACCTGAGAGATCAAGATACACATATAATGATGTGATCACTATTCACAGATTCAGATAACAGGTCTTTTTTGAACAGCCTTCATGACTATTCAAGAATATTATATAATTGTTCCTACCTCCTCATTAGCTGCAGAAAACTGAAGTTGCATGCATATTATCAAATTTGGTGAGGTTAATAATGTGCTTGCAATATTTTCTCGCCTTTGGAATATGCAGCATAGAAATTTTAGAGCAACTTTTGACACTTTTATATAATTATTCCCCTGGCAATCCCCATTTCACAAAAGTGCTATCAGTATTTATACAGTAACTTAGGGTTTCCTAGACAACAGGTAGAATTACAAACAGCATACTGAAACAGCAAGCAAATAGCTAAACCCTGATGTCTGACTTCTAAAGAGATTCTCCCCACTTCTCGGTATTTTTTTTGGCATGGCACCCATTGTCATGACTTACCTGACTGTAAAGCAAGTAACCTTCTCACTGTCTTTTAATAAGACTAGTCAAACAAATTAGGTCACTGTTATGGTTAGCTGTATTTATTGGGTAGTGTTTTGTTCTAAATAAACTGAAAGATGTTGAGACATGCCAAGTACTACTTTACTTCAAAAAAGGTAAAGGCGTGCATTTGGAAGAACGGAATGGTGGAATCATTTTTGTAGTAGAGGAGGATGTTACAAGAGGATGTAAACAACGTTAATGACCCACTTGGAATAATAAATTTCTCTATATTATAATTCTGAGCAGAATCTACAGTATCTTTGACAAAAGATTTTGAGAAAATGTTGATTCTCTTATACTTGCACTGATCCACACTATACCATTTGCAAGGTAGAAATTAATCCGCCCACCACCAAGTCCTAACAGGTGCCAAGTTTCGCTTGCTCTACAGCAACTGACTTTTCAAAAAACCTATTGCAGAGAAGAAAAAAGATGTCCAAACCAGATATGTATTCCAGAGAAAAACAGTGACCTCCTTCAAAATGCATGGGAACGAAGGCTACTGTAAAGAGTTTTTTCTTGTTGAATAATAGAATCATCTAGGTTAGAAGAGATCTTTGAGATCACCAAGTCCAACCATTACCCCAGGACTGCCAAATCCACCACTAACCGATGTCACTAAGAGCCTTGTCTACATGGTTTTTAAACACATCCAGGGATGATGATTCCACCACTTCCCTGGGCAGCCTGTTCCAATGCCTGACTACACTTTTGGTGGAGAAATTTTTCCTAGCATCCATAATATTAGGAAATTATCTTAATATCATTCAACCTAAACCTTCCTGGGCTCAACTTGAGGCCATTACCTCTTGTCCTATCACTTGTTAGTTGTGAAATGAGACCAGCCACCTCCTTGCTCAATCCTAATTTCAGGTAGTTGTAGAGAGCAATAAGGTCCCCCTGAACCTTCTCCAGTCTAAACATCCCCAGTTCCCTCAGCTGCTTCTCATAGGACCTGTGCTCCAGACCCTTCACCAGCTTTTGTTATCCTTCTCTGGACTTTCTCCAGCACCTCAATGTCTTTCTTGTAGTGAGGGACCCAGAACTGAACACAGAATTCAATGTGCAGCCTCACCAGTGCTGAATTTAAGGGGATGATCACTTCCCTGGCCACATTATTTCTGATACAAGCCAGGATGCCGTTGGCTTTCTTGGCTGCCAGGGCACAAGCTGGACCATGTTCAGCGGCCGTCATTCAGCACCCCCAGGTCCTTTTCCAAAAAGCAGCTTTCCAGCCACTCTTCCCCAGGCCTGTAGCATTCCATGGGGTTGCTGTGGCCCAAGTGGAGGACCTGGCACCGAACTGTATTGAACCTCATACAATTGGCCTCAGCCCATTGATCCAGCCCATCCAGATCCCTCTGCAGAGCCTTTCTACCTTCCAGCAAATCAATGCTCCCACCCAGCTTGGTGTTGTCTAAAAATTTACTGAGGGTGCACTCTATCCCCTCATCCAAATTGTCAGTAAAGTTATTAAACAAGACTCGTCTTAATACCAAGCCCTAGGGGACACCACTAGTGATTAGTAACCAAGTACTTTTTGGGCTTGGCTGTGTGAGTGAATCTGCAAGTGAATCAGAGCTGTGTGGGGAGCTCAGTGCTGCCTTTGTCATGTTCTGTCCATAAATGTTTGAGAAAACAACGAGGACCTTACTAAGCAGAAAGACATTAAGACATGGCATTCCAGATATGAATAGAACATACTTTTTTGAAGTCTGTGTCCCCCCTACTTTTCCTAAAGTTTGAAGAGTTTCACTAGCAACTTCTGCACCCCTCTTGATGGACAGCTGGACTAATTTTCAGATGTACCAAATACTTACAACACATTGTGTTTTAGTCATTCTGTGCTAGCTAAAGTCTAATCTGTTTGTGGATATTCTGTACATCTGAAAATCAAGCCCAACGATAACATATGACATCAAGCCATTCCATAAATTCCTACAACAGAGGTATCCATGTTAATTCAAATTCAGCTGTACCTAAACCTAGTAGGGATTAATGATCCTTTCATCTTAGATTTTATCATACATCTAAATGGTGTTAAACTCAAGGCTCCAAAGATTAAATGAATAAAAGCTTATCCCAGGCACACTCCTCTGTTGTTCTCAAGTCTTTTCTAGAAAAAAAAAAAAACCTACTGAAAAATCGTGGTGAGCAACAGTGCTGAAGTTGATTTTCCCCCAGGAATTAACAAACCACCAAAAGTTGAATGCAACATGCAAGGATTTGGAATGGCTCTTTCAAACATGTGACACCCTTCAGATAACACTATCTGAAAAAAAAATACATTAAACCCGGGACATTGTTTATTTAACATTTTCTACTGGTGAGTCCAAGCCCCAGCAGCTTTATCTGGAATAAGATAGGCTCCAAACAAACCTGTTTGTGACCTTCCTTTGAGGCATGTCAATAAGATGTCAACTGTAGCAGGTACTATCGTTGCAGTGTTGGTAAGTTAGAATTCTGGGAACAGTCATTTCAGTGCACAACCTGCTTTACTGACATTTTTAAGACCATTTAGTATCATGGTGATAATTCCCTGTTGCCATTAAAACATTGGAGCAGATTTGATTAACTATGCCATTTATGCCATCTGTCAACATGGCCATTTTGTAACAACTACGTTTTCAAGTGATGACCAAAATCAGCTCCTAGGAAAGCAATAATAAGGACTCTCTAGGAAATGAGAATGGGTACATTCATTAATTGTACGGAATTCCAGGTTGTGTGTGGAACTTGGGAGTACTGGCTCAGGGAGCAAAGGGAGAATTAAAGTCTCTGCATTTATAGTGATGATGATTTGGCATAATTAATGCAGCTGACTCTGAGTAACAAGAAAAATGTCAGAATCCTTTCAGTGAACTACATAGCCAGAAAGGAGATGGAGATGTCATCAGATCTAGCAGATGCCATTTACCATTATTTGGCAGAGAATATTTAAATGACAAGCATTCAGTTCAGTGTATGAACTGAAATCCTTAGCTTCTTCCCTTTTACAAGAATTGAGTGAGGATTAATAGAAATAATAAATCAGATATAATGTATACAGAAAATTCATCAGGATTTAACCTGTGAAAGCTAAAAAATATGGAAAATTATGGAGAAGGAAAGGGACAAAGTCTGGATGGAAAAATCTTTTCACCAGATTGAGCTAGTATAAAATAATCAAGAGCATTAAAATGCACATGCATTCTTTAGACCAGCCATTCACTAGGATTATTTTTTGCCAGGATATTTGTAATGGCATATAAACAATGGATTTCTGGGATCTGAAAGGCATTCCAGAAATCTGACATGTTTTCTTAAATACCATGTAATTATTTAACTCAGTTAAAATGTTTATTGACTGCACTAAAGAAAAGGTTAGCCTGGGAAATTAAATAGAAAATTGAACAGACAAAACTCTTTTCTGCTTTTAACCACTAAGGAAGGACCTTCATGTTAGGAATGGATTAAGGCACTCGTTAGCTTGTTTGAATTATCAAAAGAATAGTTAGAACATTTAAAAATATAATTTCTTTCCAAGCTTATGGAGATAAGAAGCAAAATATAAAAATAAATAAATATAAAATATATATATATGTAAAAAAAATACTGGAAGCCTTGAATTTTGTGTCAGTCTAACTGAAACAAACCCTAATAATAGATTTTTGAAGGAAAAGCTCTTTATCTTTGTTCTCAGTCTGATTTTGCTTCCCTTTGCCACAGAACAGGCACCAGTTTGGTTCCTCTATCCTTCTCTATCCTTCTAATATCACTTTCTTGTCACACTGTACTGCCTGGGAAGAGATAGTATTTTCCTCACCTTGTTATTTTCCTCTTTCTCTTGTCACAAATGCAGAACTCTATCACAGCTCGAAGCCTTAAGAAGATCATGTGAAATGGAATGGGATGCACCAAGGCAGTCTTGGCTGCAGCGATCATGAGATGGTGGAGTTCAAGATCCTCATGGCAGGGAGAAGGGTATGCAGCAAGCTCACTGCCCCGGACTTCAAGGGAGCAGATGTTGGCCTCCTCAGAAGCCTGCTCAGTAAGGTTCCATGGGATAGATAATACTTGATGCAGCACACCTGTGTCTGAAGCACTGAATTCCGTCATTGTCTTAACATTGTTTCCCTCTCAAAATTTACAATATTCAGATAATGATAAGGAGGATCAGAGAGTGGCACAAATTTCAGCAGATAACCTTCAACCTGATCATGTTTCCACAATTTTATACAATGGAAAGTTTGAAAAAATACAGCTACATGTTCTGTAAAGTACTCCTGCAATATCATGCAAACAGGGAAGTGAAAAGATGGTTTTTAAAAAAAGCCCAAACCCCCTTTCATTTTACAGAAAAATTGAACATGAGTACTCTGACACAAGATGTGAATAAGCAGTAGGAAATAAGAACTCCCATTGGAATTCTTGCTGTTGGAAGACCCTAAGAATAAAAGTGGTCTAAAAGGAGGTTTTATTTCCAATTCAATGAGGAATAAAGGAAAAATGTGCTAGTTAAAGTGAGACTTGGCAGAGTTCTGATTAAAGAAGAATAGTAGGATATTTTCTATAGTCTTAATGTCAGTTACAACAACAAAGGAAACATACTGAAAAGCAGATAGAGAATAAAGAAGCTTTTGCTAAAAGCTTTGCTTTGAATAACTAGAAGGATAAAGAAAGCATAAGAGGAGTCTATTTATAAGATTATGGCATCAGAATTTCCAAAAGAATCAGCAGAAAATAGTAACAATCAAATGTGTTCTCTAGGAATTCACACTAAAATTAGTCTCTGACACTAGATTACATTCGGCACTGCCTTTGATTTTTTGCATTTATACCTGCACAAAGTTGGTATGAAATACTGACAGCAACAGAAGTTAGCAGAGAATTCTGATCTGTTAGAATTTCCACCCGTTTTGCACACAGCTACTCAGGGTTCAAGGCAAAGAGCCCTGAAGCACTCTGGTTAGTGATCCTAAACCTAACCCTTATGCATAATTAACCCCCCTTCTTACCTTTATATGACTGTCTGAACTATTTTCTATCTTTGAATATCCAAATAATGTCTTCAATTTCAGGGTTGCTGCACCCATGATCTTAATTTTTTCCCCCCAATATTAATGTATTACATTTCCTCCTAGTTAAAGAAATAAAACTGAGAGTTTACCCTCTTGTGTTTAAAATAAAATACGAAGGTAACCTTTGGAAGAAATATTTTATTTTCCACTTTATCGATGTGAAAATAGGAGACATGAAATGATCACCTGAGATAACACAGAATTCTGTAACAGGACTTAGAGTTAAGCTCAGATTTTCTGAAAACCAGATGAGCATACACTAACTCACAGCTCCTATACTTCTCATTGTACCTGCAGACATGAATTGTAGAACAGGGAATGTAGCTGAAAAACATCAAGTGTCAGGTGGCATGTACCAAGGTACAGGTGTCATTCACACACTGGCCAAGATTACTTTTTTATTCAGACACTTTTACTAGGATTTTGCTCCTTTATAAAAAACCTCCACTAATAACGTTAACAAGTAGCAGAGGGGCCTTGGGCAGGATGAAAGTGGCCTGGTGCCTAGAGATAGTAAAAGATAGGGCTGTTTACATTTCTGTAATCATGTGTGAGCAGCCTGTAATCGTCCAATACATAACATGGCTGTTTCAGTATTAGTGAGCATCAGCATCTGATTGGCTAGAAAGAGAAGTGCAGAGATATTTTAGTTAGGTTACTGCTCCTGTTATATCACATTCACAATTCTAAAAAGAGTAAGAAGTCAAAAGAAACAGGACCTGCAACTAGAGGAGGCATAACATGCTAAACTGACTCTACATAAATTAATATTTATATGCTTAAAAGGTTTGCCAACAAAGCAGGAGAGCATTCTGTTCAAAGAACATATGCTGTTTTGAAACTGCATATTCATACTACTGTGTTTGTGGAAAGTATGGATGAATTAGCTTTAAGAAAAGTGCCTGCTGTAAAGGTTCTCTCTCCAGCTAAAGAGCACAAGAAAGGAAGGACATGAATATCCTGCTATTGGTTGTGTCCAAAAGAACTTAAAGTTTAGAAAGTTATTTGCTTTCCAAATTAGTATTCTACTTGCATTTAATTTTTTTTTTATCTAAAAGTCAGTCAAATTTTGAAGTCAACATTCATCAAGAACAGTCTGCAAAAAAGATTACCAAAGAACTGCAGAACATTTGGGGCTCATCAATTTCTTCATTAATTGTACATATTAATGTTTGTTGTGATATCTGGTGGGAAGCAAATGCTTTTGTTAATGCTATGTGATCATGCAGATCTTGGAACAGTTAATAGACCTGAATTGAGGGGGAACTTGAGATGTAATTGTGCACAAAAAACCCTTGATATTTAGGAAGGACACTGAGAAAACATAATTTATTTTCCTGATTTTTGGAATACCTCCTACAGGGAGGTGACTTAAAATATTAAAATATATATGCTACAAAGAATCAGTAGACTTAGTTGAGAAACAGTCAAGTTATATTGAGGAGTACAACCATAAGAAGTTTGCACTTCTAGAAAGCAGTTAAGACTATTGTGATCACTTTGTCTGTTTCTATACTGGTAAAATAAACATGCCCAGAAATGTTCCTTGGCAGTGAAGACCGCTGGCACAGAATGGCCTATGCCCGAGCAAGCAAACTCTCTCAACCTGAAAAAGAGAAGGAGGCTGCACATAGACTGTCAACTGGGAATAATTCCTGGAACAGTCCAACTCCTGTACCATGCCTGGGAACTGTTCCGGACAGAGCTCCTGGGTATGGACTAAAATCACAGCAGGGAATATCATAACTGTCTAATGGCACAGACAATGGTTTTCCAATGTCCAGGAAGCTTCCCAATCTCTGTATAATTTGCAGCTAATTCTATGTCAAAAAATATTTGGTATGAGAAAACGAACTACAGCTGCAAAAGTGACTGTTTCGTATGACCACTTGTCGTGGTTTAAGTTCAGTCAACCACAAAGATTTCTCACTCACTCACTCACTCACTACTCTCTCTTTCCTCCCCCAGTCCCGGGGGGATGGGGAGGAGAATCGAAAGAATGCAACTCGCACAGGTTGAGATAAGAACAGTTTAGTAACTAAGGTATAACAAACCACTGCTGCTACCACCAGTAATAATACAAGAGAAATACAAGGAAAGAGAATACAACTGCTCACCAAGCCCGACCCAGCCAGTGCACCCCCCAGTAGCGAACCCCCCATGCACCACCACACCCTCCTGGGTCTCTGCTCTCTGTTTTTACATCCTGGAGATAATGTGCTGTGGTATTGAATAACCTCTTTGGTTAGTTTGGGTCAGGTGTCCTGTCTCTGCTTCCTCCTGGCTTCGCCTCCTCCCTGGCAGAGCATGAGGCTCAGAAAGTCCTTGGTCAAACCAAAACATTACCAAGAAGTAACTGAAAACACTGGTGTTATCAGCGCAGCTCCCAGGCCCAAAATCAAAAACACAGCACTGCACCAGCTACCAAGAAGGAGAAAAATGACTGCTACTGCTGAACCCATGACACTGCTGAACTGACCATTAAGCAAATCTGACTGGGAATGCCATTTTGCATTAAATGTCAGTGAAACATAAAAATTAAAGAAAACTTTCCACTTGAAAATACCTGATTTATTTCCTTGTTTTATTTATTTCCCTTGTCATGACAGCAGAAGAATTGAAGAGTGAGACTCTCAAAATTGGTGGAAGACGGATTTCTCCATAGTAGTGCACTGGGCTGGATGCTTATATGAAGGGAAGAAAATTAAGGCTTCCACAAAAGTACATTAACATTCACCATATAAAGTATCTTATAGTCAGGTGTGATAACCAGGGCTTCCTGTCTCCATGGATGTGATCTGAATTTCTGTCCTGAACTTGGAGGTCTTCCAAAATGCCTTGTTCTCAGTTTCTATTCTTTCACTTTTTATAAACACTTGCAATAAGGACAGAAAGGGGCAGTTGAGAAAACAATTATCTCGTGCAATGTTTCTAGATACAATGGGGTGGTGATATTTGGGTTCTGTAATGTAGTCTCATGAACATTCAAATATTTCATAAGAAATACACATACCATTTTCTGATAGTCAAAGAAGGAGTCAGGAACTACAAATTAAATAAAACTCCAGCTTGAAAGAAGTCTAATACCTTGTTCCTCACTAAATTAATGTTCCGCCAAGTGGGCCTATTGAACAAAATGCGCCTACTGCATAATCATTATTTTTGAGTGCTAATCCATTAAATTAACCTTTTTCTGTAACTGAAATATCTGACAAATTGTCCTGAAGTCATAAAGCTTGCATTTGTCAGATTTGTGTATTTTCTAATACATCATTGTTGGAAAAGAAAAAAAATCTCAAGTTATCCAGCTGTTGTAAGCAGTCCATTGGAAGAGAAGGTAAACTGATCCTTAAGGTGCCTTCCAACCCTAACCATTCTATGTTACTATGATTCTCTGAAGTGCAAAAAAAGCAGTAGCACTGCTCTATGTATAGCAATGTATATAACCATTACAAAATGAGAAACTATGGAAAATGGAACTAAGCTGGTTTAGTACTATCTTACTTTTATGATGAAGAATTCAGTTAAGACTACAAAACCTAATTAATTTCATTATGAGTACCTTATTTATTTATTTGGCTCATACACTGGGAGAACTGCTGCTCTAGGGCCTAACTGCTTTCTTTAGAAACTAAGTACCTATTTGTTCTCTTTCTTTTTTTTTCCCTTAGCTTCCATATTAGAACTCTGAAGGGGCTTTGTCTCTGAAGACAAAACTCTTTATGTTCTGCTGTACTTGGTTTCAAGTGTAGTGACCATGAACTATTTAAAACTTAACTGTTTTCATTAAGAGGCCAGTCAGCTTACTTTTAACTCTTCTAGTAGCACAGGAATAGAAATTAGCATAAATGATATAGAAAACTATATATGATAGACAACAGAGATAGAAATGGATAAAAATATCAATAGTTTAGCAAATTAAGGCAAATTAATGTTGGTTAGGTTAAAGAAAAGATAGAAATTCCAGAAGTGTGTTGGGACTTTACTTCTTTTCACAAGAGGTGAAATAAACAGCCAGAGTAGCAAAGAAAATCAAAGCAGGGTAAGAATTATGCTGTAAACAAGATGACGTGTTGATACCTGATTGGTTTAGATTAAGGTATATTATAGTGACACAACCAAAGAAGAGTTTGAAATCCTGACTGCATTCCTTTGTCTTTGAACATGTGTTCATGTGAGGACGCTTTTATCTGCAGAAGTCAAAATCTTCTTGAAGCTCTGTCTCTGAATTCAGATAAAGTAGGCAAAATTTATGCCGTACCTGCCAACTTCCCCCTCAGTGCTTTTGAAGTAATCTTCATTTTTGTGTTTAAGCAACTATCTTATTTTTAAATTTTTTCCTCATTTCTGTTCTGCATTTACCTAATCATCATCTACCTAGATTTCACACTACCATACCATGCAAATTAACATTCTAACTGTTTTGCATTATACTTTATTTACCCAGTGTAATGCATGAGCGTTTTGTTGCGTATAAATCTTTAATTTGTTATCAGGAAAGCCTGCTTTCTTTGAGATGTGTTCTCTGCACTCTTCAGATCATACTCTTAAAGTCTAATAGTTATATTATGCCATCATTTGAGACATTTATTTGGGAATTGGCCAGGCTATAATGTCTTGCACAGAAACTTAGTCCTAAGAAAGCCCATCACATAGCATAGAATGATGACCAGAATTCTGAGCCAAGTATCTTAAAATGTTGAGGATATGTATAAATTGCAACCTGAGGCAATTGCCCTTTCACAGGCAAGTGTCACTTTCACCAGTGAAATAGGAACGTTTGAAT
The DNA here is from genome assembly GCA_017639245.1 of Myiopsitta monachus. Lineage (NCBI taxonomy): Eukaryota > Metazoa > Chordata > Aves > Psittaciformes > Psittacidae > Myiopsitta > Myiopsitta monachus. The sequence continues at coordinate 27,998,946 of CM029919.1, forward strand.
CCAGAATCTCTGGTAGTAGCTACCAATGTTAGAAATTAGCAGATAAAAATCAAACCAAACAGAAAAGAATCTGGGGCTCCTGTGTGATCGAACATGGTGCAATTCTGCCAGCAAATGACTCCCAGGGTGTATACCTGTGTAATAGAGAAGGGCAATACCCACTATTATGGCTATAGCACTCAGAATAAGCAATGTAGAACTGCGTTTGAACTCAACTCTGTTGTGATCTGAAAGATTTACGGATGTCATAGAAGTTGCAGTTCTGAGTATAAATAGCTCCTCAAAGACTGAGTGGGGTTTTGTCTTATTGCTCTAATAAAATAAATAAAGAATTAAAAGTTATTAGTATGTACATGAACTACAAAAGAAGTTTCCTACAGAAAAGAACTGTGCTACCTACCTATTTATCTAGTGTTTTACCACAGTGGTATTTCAGCTGCATCTGTGAAATTAAATGTGGATATTAAACACAGATTCTGTGATCTTCCTTTCAAATTAATCAGCAAAAGTAAATATTCTCAAAAGTATGATTAACAGATGGATGCCTACTTTCCCTCCTCTGAATGGGATTTAAGTGCTTAACTGTCCTCTGTACCTCTGATAACTACTTCCTGCAGTTATAATAAAACACTGTAGGAATGTGATATATTTGATAGACCCACATGAGACAGACTTTGCACAAAGGTCTTAAAGCAGAACAGGCAGTAGTCCTTCTTGTAATGACTGTGATATCTATGTCTCAGCCAAGCTGTGTTGCAAAATTGGATACCACAGAAACCTGCAGAGTGAATAATGAATAGAGTTTGTAGACTCCAGAAGACCCAGCAACATCCCTGGCAAAGGAATCAATACCTAGTGAAACCCATCTCAAATTTTGAAAGGCAAATGATATGGTAAGAAGCACAAATATACAATAGGAGTAGTGTGAGTGATGTGGCTGAAATAAATCACCGTGTTTATATCTAGATTAAGAAACTTTAAAATGCTTCCCAATCTTCATGTCCAGGATTTAATAGAAAATATTTCAAAAGAAAGATCAGGATTTCAGAGTAATTAGAACTGTAGCAATCTTCTGCCCATTCTCTAGAATAATTTAAAGCTTTGTAACCCAGCCTTGCATTTCTTAAAAATCTGCATCAGTTAGGAGCGTAACTGTTGTCCTCATGTTGCTCCAAGTTATTAGGAAAACAAAGCAAGGCATACACATGTAAAGATGTGACTAAAATTGCAGCTGTAAGAAAACTAACTGATTTCTCTATGAAGACAGGACTCGAATTCAGTTGGGTAGATATCATATCTATTAATGGGAGGATAGGGAGTTTCATTCTCTAGATTGGGGCTGCTGAGAACGTCAGCAAGCAAGAAAGGAGGACACTGCAGAAGGACATGTGGAGGAAGGAAACTCGAGGAATGAGGCTCATAAGAAAAAGTTTTACTAGTGCAGGAAATACCTCAGGTGAATACTGAAAAAATATTTCACATAGCTCCCAGGTGGTATGTGTCCATTTTAAGATATTAGCTTTGAACCACACAAGGGGATGATTCTACTCTAGCGGGGCCCACATTTTGTGTAATGAATTGAATGGTTTTGCTCTGACATGTCTTAGGCCTCTGAGAGTAGAACTTCACTAGAGTTCTGTTCAAATACTGAGCTTTTTAGGTTTATCTGCATTAATCATAGGAATTATTCCAATCTCTGTCCAAAGGTAATTGCAGAAATTCCACAATACTTCCACAGAATCCAGCTACTAAGAAATTCCACAAACTTACCAAAAAATGTAGAAAGGCTTTTTATCCGCTTTTTATCCACGTATCAATCTCAGAAAAAAGTTAGTTCATCTGGCTGCAGGCTGACTTTCAATAAAAGTATGTTAAGAGCTCAGGATCATCTGTGTTCCATAATAGTACTTTTAAATGTTCCATTATGTACATTTTACTGATATGTACATTTTTACTTTTACATATTTTTAAATGTACCTTGAGGCTCACATGAAGCTTTCACTGTCTTCTAAGCAGAACTGCCATCCCATTTGAGAATATCTGTTACTATGATCTTGTGAGGCTTCTTTCATCAAACAATACCATCACCGGGCTCACTCCGGTTAGATAAAATGCTTTGTTCATTAAGCACTTCTGTGCCACTAGATTTTCTTGCTTTCCTTCCATCAGGCTTGCCATGCATACAAAATTCTCAATTATTGAATGCTAATTTCCTAACAGTTTTTTGCAGTTCATGTGTTTAAATTAGCTTGTCAAATTAAGAGCAAGCATCTTGGAAAGGATTTGAAGAAGTTGGGTGTGGAGCAATTTTCTGCTCAATAAAGTATAGATCTAGTTATTGTATCACTCTTTTCAGTACTGTATCAGGGCTGACAAACTTACACATTCATTCTCAATACTTTAGTTGCACTTGATTAAAAAGACCAACTGCTTTCATAACACAACTTTTAAAACAGAGAAAAATATTGCATTTTAATCAGAGCAAACTGACAAAGGGCCAGAATTTCTACTTCTCAGATTTTCAATACTATTGCTTCATAATTGGCAAAGAAACAGTATACAAGTTAGGAAAATAGTACTGACATTACTTTTCATTTATCACAGGGAGAACTGGGCCTAATTCAACAGTCTGCTTGTTAAGACCCAGGTGTTAGGATGCTACCATGGTTTCATATAAAACCACCCCAGCATAAGGAACTGCTGGAGTGGTTTTATAAATTCTATAGACAGACACAATCTGAGCAGATTTCTTTTGCTTTGCCTGAAGCAGCAGTACGATCAGCAAATTCATTGTTATACACATTGATAGAATGGAATATATTTTGACAAATACGCTATATTTTAAACATCTACCCCTTCTGAAGCATTTAAAATGAGATTTTCCTTGTCACTTGTATATGAATCTATTACACTGATTGGATTATATATGCTCCCTCTGGTGGTTTACTTAATCCACACAAATGCCTCTTTTATTTTTTTTTTAATTTTGCAATTCAATGGTTATGATACTGTGGCAAATTTTGTAATAACAGCACACTACTGACAGTTACTGCTGTGATAAAACCAGCCTGAGTATAAAGCAGTAAGTTTTCCTCCCGTCTTGTAATTTGGAATTGAAATATGTAACATCCCTAAAGCAAAAAAAAAACCCCAACAAACCAAACAAAAAAACCCAAACCAAACCAAAAACCTAAACCAAACAAAAAACCCCAAGGAATAATAAGCACTCCAATAGTTAAAGTGAGGAAGGACTTAAAAGTGAGCACTTAAACGAACTTAGTGTCCTTCTATGATGAACTGATTACATCAGTGGACAAGGTAATGGCTATGGACATCATATATATGGACTCCTGAAGGCATTTTACATAGTCCATCCTTCTGTCTAAGGAGGTAGATTTAAACTAAATATGAGGAAGACCGTCTTTATAACGAGGGTTGTGAAACACTGGAACAGGTTGCCCAGAGAGGTGGCAGATGCTTAATTCCTGGAAATGTTCATTGTCAGGCTGGGCGGGATTCTGAGCCACCTGATCTAGTGGAAGGTGTCCCTGCTTGCTGTGGGGGGGCTGGAGTAGAAGTCCCTTAAAAGTCCCTTCTAACCCAAACAATTCTATGATTCTATGAATAAGAACTGAGCTCTACAAATGGTTGCTTATGAATGTAGGAACAGGTATAGAAATATTTTCAAGTTCACAAAGTAAAACTTCCTTCTTTGCACTGCAATATGTGCTTTGCCACCTTGTACTGCAATGTCCAAGTTTGTTACCTCCTCCAAGAAACCACCAGTAAATTCTGTGCCTCCACAGTTAATTTTTTTTTTTTCATAAGAAGAATTTCCAGAGCTTTTGAAGAGTTCATTTATAACATCTCAGTTCAAAAAAACCCAGATTTCAAGGTGGGGTTTGTGTTTGCTTGTTTGGGATTTTTTATTTGCTTTGTTTTGTTTAATTTTTTCTCCAAGAACGTCATAGTTTTCATAAAATAATCTGAAAGACTTAAACCAAAGCATGTCACAACAGGAGATATTCACTATATGTTCACTGCACAATTAAGCTAATGTATTTGCTTTCTCAGCTGAAGATTATTTTTGGTCCTGATCTCATCCACTGCCTTTCCCTGCTCTGTAATGGAATATACAACCTCTATTATGGTGTAAGCTATCAAATAAAACATGAGGGAAACGTAGGTAGCAAACATAAGCTATGTGTGGAGAAAAACCCAAAGTTTCCTATTTGGATTTAATTATTTTCTTTTGTAAATCAGGGGATATATACAGTCAGATAATATATTTATTCTTGTTCTTTTTTTTGGTAATTCTATATGGGTGTTACTTTGCTCAGCTGATAAATATTTTAGATTATATAAGACTGTTACTTATATTACAATATTAGATTCAACCTATTAGAATAGGTCTTGTCAGATGGCATATACAGAATAACAAACAAATGACCTAACTCTTTTCCTCCTCCCTGATATTCAAAATTTCCAGACATAAACTCAGGTTTAAAAGTTAACTAAACATGTTTCCAACTTCTTTCTAAAGGAAGAATAAACAAACAGGACATTTCAAGCTTGCCCAAAAGTTCAGAAGACAAATAAGAAGCATTTCTTTATCCTAATTACCATAAAGGCACCATGGAAAACTGTCTCTTCATTTTTCAACTGTGAAATGTTTTCTTAAGAAGTGCAAGTGCCTGAAGATTCTCCTTTCCCCACTCTCCCATTAATCATCATGGAATGCAAAACAACTTCTTTCTTTATTACCTGCTTTGATGGGAACAGTAATTATCATAATAAAAGATTATAAGTATCAAGATTTAAATTACATTATTGCTACTATTCCCAGACACATTTCTGAATTTTCACTTTGCTCAGAACTCATTCCATAAAAAACAGCCATAATCTTTTCATCTACACAACTAGTGTTGCTGCTGGCAGATAGGGTTAAGCATGGAAATGAAATGTGTCACAAATTGGATTCTTTCATCTTTTTCACTTAGGATCGTTTTGAGAGTACAAGAAGCTTTGGGAGCCGTGTGCACACACATGGTCAGAATAACTGCCTAGAGTGCACGGCTCATCACTACACACAGGAAGTCCAACATGAGAATTTGTGTAGCCTGTTCAGGACACTTCTCAGACTGGGGGTTTGCACTCCATGGGTCAATACCATAAAATGGTACAATTGCAAACCTGATTATTCAATGCATAGTCTGGAAAAATCTCAAGTTTTTAAGACAATTTCATAGTCTGGAAAAGTCTTAAGGATAAATGTGCATTTAAGCACTTAACACGAGCAAGACCTTCTTGTGAACTGGGAGAAAGTGTGCAAGCCCTAGAGACCTTTCGGGTCTTAGATACTTAAGTCCAGATTTTGGTGAAAAGGAACATTTAGTAGTGCTCTCCCATTCTGCATAGCTTCCCTTGAAAACATAAGTAAGTCAGTGTCGTGGTTTAAGCTGTAAATCACGCAGCCCATTCACTCACTCCTCCCTCTTTCTTCCCCCCCCCTCCGAGGGGGGGTGGGGTGGGGGAGAATGGGGAGAAGAATTAAAAGAATGTAACTCCCACGGGTTGAGATAAGAACAGTCCAGTAACTAAGGTACAACACAAATCACTACTGCTACCACCAACACTAATAATGACCAGGGAAATACAAGGGAAGAGGATACAACTGCCCACCACCCGATGACCGAGCCGAACAACACCCTTGCAGATCTAGCCATTAGGCTTTTTGATGACCAAAAAGGTCATCAAAAGTAAGGTATCCAGTTTTGACAATTTAAAAGTTGAATACAGATACCAGCAGTGACAGCTGAATAAGTCATCTAGACTGTATGCAGCACTTGCCATTAGTCCTTCAGTATTCTAGTTCTCTATTTCCAGTGTTGGGGTGAGAGTACCACAATAAACCTAAGGGATGGTGCAAGGACTGGGAGATACTTTTATCCTGTGTTAATGAAGTGAAGCATGAGACACAATGCACAACCTGAGTCGTCAGCATGCACAGATTGCAGGAGTCAGTCTGCTTATTTCTGAGCTCACTGAAATATCAGTATCACTTCACTGCTGAAATCTGAGACTTTCCTGAAGTTAATCAAAACAAAACCATAAATATCTACAGAATCTGAAAGGAAATATTTTCAAAACATTGTATAAATGTGGCTTTTAAAAATTCCTTGATTATTTAAACATCATACTGCCATTATATTTCAGTGCCAACTCTTTTATTGTTAATAAACACAATCTATTTCTTGGGAAATTAAAATATTTCCAAGGGAACTCACTATTGCAGTAATGCAAGTTGTACAAATTGAACCTAAAAAACAACATCAAAGTTGCCTTAAAACTTCCAAAAATTTTCCTAAAAAATGACATCTCTAACATGCAGGACATGCCAAGCACCTAGATTATACAAACATTTTCAGAAGCATGAAAAGACGATATAAACAGATCTAATATTAATGAGTTCTCCTAGTTTTTAAGTGCTAGGCAGTCAGAGATAATTATGAGCAAATAATCCAAGTTTCAGCCACAGGTGACTACTATGAGAGAGATGCTAAGTGTTTAGTCATTTTATAGACATAGATCCTTTTGTAGGAGAAAGCTATGATACCATCTTAGCTTACGTATTTACAATTAGTCTCTTTCACTTACGGAACAGTTTTACTTGTGGAACAGTTATAAAACATACACAGTTAAAAAAAAATATAGCTCCTAGTGGGATCCTCCATCTGCTGAAGTAAAAAAAAAATTAAAAAAATGATGTGCCTTCGCCCTTGCTTTAGTGGTGATGAAATTGCATGACATACGTTACACTGGATTACAGAGTGGACAGTTTGACGATTCCTTATGAAAAGGCAAACTGCGATTTAAGCTTGTAAATCGCGACAGCAGTAGAGGATTTTGCACCTACAAGAAGAGCCTGCCTCTCCAAAGATTGCAGAGTTTGCACAACAGATGGGCTGGAGTTACAGGTTAGAGACAACCTACTGTTGTAGAATAAAGTTATTTTCATTCCAGTACAGACTGCCCACATGGGAGTGTACAGTTATTCTGCAGTGGCTCTGCTGGTCAATTTTCCTTGTGCATTTACAAGTTTCATATAAACTTTCTCTTTTCCAACAACTGTACTTTGTTGTGTGAATGATATAATACATGGTTTAGATTTTATGCAAGGGAAAAAAACCATACATGATGTTGTTCCTGGTAGTAATGTTTTGGCTAAATGGGGTCATAACTTGTTGAGAAAAAAAGGACTGTAGAATTGGCATAGAGTTTTGTTTCCCACTGGATACATGTTTACTTGTTAGGCACATAGAAATCTAGCTAATCTGGAAGAAGTCACTTTAGTGTACCAAAGTGCTACTGTGGCTCCACAGAAGGAACATGACTGTCTGTTACAGCCATATCTGACCCCTGTTGCTCCCTCTCCAGCAAACAGGCATTCTCGCTCTGCAGAAATCAAAGCACTAGGCCAGTCAGTAGATTACTGCCATGCTGGAAACCTGTCAACATCAAGTAAGAAGCCTTCTTCAGGCTTTTGTAAAAAGGCTAATTGCCTTCTCCACCCTGGGCTCCATCTACAGCCAAGAGAGACAGCTTTTTGTTTCTTACCTCCCATACCAGTGTGTCCAGTCACCTTTGCAACCCAGAAGCACTACTCAGGCATTACTTCTAAGCATCTGCTTCTGCTTACTTCAAAAACCCCTATGAGAACTAATTTGAAAGTTGGCTGTAAACATTAATTTTATTTGTACTCTAGGCACTTCTGAAATGTCTAAGTTAATACTTCACATAATGCTTTGCTCTTGTTTACCCAAGCAGATTTTACTCTGCTGCAGCAGAGCAATGTATATCACAACAGGAGATAAAAGTCTAGGCTGATTTACAAGGCTGGTGGTTGAACAGCAGTGACATGCAGAAAAAGCTGGAGCACTGTGATGAAAGAACTCACAACTTTCCATCCTTTATGATTTTTAACCAGGACAGTTAGGTTTCTTGTTGAGCAAGTCCTTCTTCCTCACTTGCAAAAAGAACATCTTAACACAGTGAATTTATGTCTGAGGGGAGAAAAACCACAAAGTGGTATTGAAGTAAAGGATTCTGAGTACTCTCCTGTGATCCAGACATCTCCAGTGAGAATGGAATAGGCTTTTTTATATCATCCTAAAATGCATATATATGCTGCGGAACAGCAAGGTAGAAGAAGAAAGGCACTTTACTAGAAGGCAGGCGAGGGTATGCAGAACTAGTAGGGAGCAGAAAATTATCAAAGATGAGACTGGAATGAGTCCTGATCACAATGATCCTGCAATGCAATGTACCCTAACTAAATGCTCAGTCTTCACATCTTGGAAAGCAAGTTGCCTCTTTTCACAAAATATGTATCCACTTATTATTTCAGATTTGTTTCTCTGTAGAACTGAATTAATTGAAATAAACTGCTCATTTCAGAACCCAGAGGAGAGTGCAAGAAAGGCAATGGGGCCTGAGGCAGACATCATCATCAGAGCCACGCTTCTGAAGGGAGTAACGAGTTGAAAAAATGAAGTGTGAAATCTAGTATAAAGTATAAAATTAAGTTGTTCAGGGGATTGGACCATAGCCCCAGAGGTTCCCAAGACCTAGCTGAACAAAATAATGAACAAACTGGTCTGATCTCACAGCTGGCTCTGCTTTGAGTGGAAGGTTAGACCGGATAACTTTTAGTGGATCCTTCCATTCTGATCTACTTTGTGATTCTATACACAGTCCTCTACTTGCCTAAACCTGGCTGAATATCATTCATCTTCACAAATGCAGATTGGATTGTGTGACTGTTCTTAAACTACTGAAATTCCCATGTAGAGGCATAACCTCAGTTTGCTTTTCTCTTGCTTACCTTTTTTTAGGTAATTGACTCCAGTTCCTGCTTTTGCTGCTAGCTAATGTCCAAACACAGTCTGCATGAAATGACAACCTCACTACTGTTAGTAATGGGCTAATTAACAGCAACAAAACTCTTCAGCATATCTGCTACTGCTTTTCAAAGGCACAAGCATGCTGCAATGTGGAGCCAGTTGTTTTTTTGGGAAACGGTGCAGGGCTGCCTCACAGTAGGTTCATCTTTGATTACAGTGTGATTTTCACAGGCAAAACAAAAAGCAAGATTATTTCAGTATAAAATTTACTTTAATAAAATAGGTGTGTTGAGACTGCATATTTTTCAGCAGTAAATTACACCTTGCCAGATGTGAAGGGGCATCCAGAAATTCACACAAATATGTGGAAGGGAATACAGTGCGACTACAGTGGTGGTATTGCTTCCTGCTAAAGGTGAAGGATAAAACTGTGTCAGTTCTCCACAGTGAGTGAAATAGATTTTCCAGAAATTCCAGGACTCAACAAATTCAGTAATTAAGAAACTATAGAAAAACACAAAGGATCTCAAGGTTTGCCTTTATCAAAAAAGAAATGAGAACACTGGCCACAAAGCAGCAGACCTTGATCAAACCAAAGCCAACAGAAACTCAGTGCTACATTTATTAACGGAAGGAGAATCAAGCAATGCTTGAAAGCAAGAAACTGGCTAAAGCAAGCAAGCTCATGCTTGCTTGGAGCGGTTTTCTACAAGTACCCTTAGCCTTGGAGAAATCTGGTATGTTTACTGCAACTTCATTTCATTTAGCTCTAATTCCACTAAAACAAGCTTTTTTGCAAGACAAACTGAGAACACAGTGACTTTGCAAATTACTTACTACAGGAGTTGAAACTTAAGAAAATATAATAAAAGTGACCCCAGATTCCTAATTCCATACAACGTTCCTTACCTATTTATCAGTTATTCAATATAGTGTCAAATTGTTGCACTGTTTTAGAATGTTAATAGCCTTTTGTCCTTTTATTTTGAATCCATTTCATACATAACATTTCTGAACCTAATCAGTAGGGTTGAAAACCAATAAATATCCATTATGATACTGCATTTTGTGTCAGAGAACTGGTATTAAATAAATTCTTGCTTTGAAGTTTAATAAAGACCATTTTGTGAAGAACTTTTTGGAAAAGCTATAGCTGCAGAGTTCACGTTTTGCTGTCCTGTGCTCCAGCTGCTCAGAGTCTAAATAGTTCCTGCTACTGACTTGACTGTCCTCGTCAATGTGGCAGCAAGATGGTGAGGAGACTCAACGTATCCACTAACTATAATGAGAGATTAAAAAAGAAAATAGTTGACTCTTTGGATGTTTCAGTCTCCTTACTGTTAAGAGAACAAGTAGGTCTTTATAGTTACATTACCACCACACATATCCATGTGGTTAAATTATTTTTAATTAAGCCAAGGATATAGTGAGAAAATACAAATTTTAATATAATTTCTACTTCTTGTTCTTCTCCAAAAGGATTTTAAAGTAGGATTGAGGAAATAGGAGAAAGGGCTTAACACTAAGCTGTTTGACTACTCTTGCCTAATGACTTTGCTGAAGTGAAATGGGACAATTGTGTTGCTAGCGATTGCAATAGAAATTCATGTGAATGCATCTATATAAGACAAAAATATAACAACCCTTTGCACTGAATAACCTATAGGCAATGTTTCTGGATGTCTTTGAGTACAGCTGCATACCCATGTGAAAAAGAAAAATCCTTTTCTTTACCTTTGGAGCTTGCTGCACCAGCTGCAGTTGAAACCAATCTGGGCAGTGACACAAGGACCACAGCTGGTAAACTGAAGACAAGCTGGGATGTAGATAAACAAACACAAATTATTACATTAGTGTCATAAATAATTCTCATAAAAAGCACAAAAGAAGGATACACCTGATAATATATATTTAGGGACTCAACAGGTTCATACACATCCTGAATAAGATACCAAACCCAGCCTATTACAAAGCATTGCACAAATGTACATTTTATCTGCAGGATTCTCTTTGTAAATATGTTTCCACTTCCACATCTGTTCATTCAGCTTCATTGACTTTTTTTATCTTTTTCCTTAATATTCAGTCTTTCCTTAAATCTTATTGTTCTGTGGTTCCCATGTTCTGTGGTGTTGCTAACATTCAGATATAAGCAAATAATAAGGTTGGCAGGAAAGTGTGAAAGAACTATAATTGGATTATAAAAGAGAAAAATAACTGGTTTTGTTCTTTCCACAGCAGTACAGCTGACAGTTTAAACCCACGGATTTCTAAACCATGTAGTTTTACCTTGGACAAAAGAGACAGATGAACTGCAAAATGTGTCTGGGGATATTCCTTTGTGATATGGTGCACTGTGCACGGAATTTGTGTTTGCCTTGCAATCATGAAAATTGTTCTTTTTTTCCTGAGGAATGAATTTAAAGACAATATAATAATTTTTCTGAAAAGAATTATTTGGCACAAATTTCATTCAAAATCTACTGGGAGCTATTATACCTATAAACAAAGTGGAGATACACGAGGATGCACTGGATAATGTATCATCAACCTGGAAATAAATCTGAGGATAAATGAATCTGTCCATGAATTCAAGTCCACAGATTAAATAAAATATTTAAAATCTTGTGTGTTTCTGGGAGAGAGATCATTCCCATATCTGGCTCTTGCCCATGTTAGGTTTTACTTACTTGGAAGAGGTATCATTTCAACAGCTGAGAGATTGGTAATCTTTGACATCTGTAGTTCCACCCTGTGATACTCATAAATTGTTCTTCTACGGACATCTACCAGGAAAGAAAAACAAAAGTATTTTCATACTTCACTATTTTGTAGCCTTTAGATTATGAAATAGTGTATGTAATGATTGCTTACTGTTTCTTAGGTGCATACATGACACCAGTTTTCCCCAGGAATAGATTTTAAACTTTAGATATTATGAAGGAATACGTAAAAGGTATAGACAGAGAAATTTTCATTTGAGAAACTATCAGAGCTGACAGAATAGGTACCTATTCCTGTTAAAGGATTATGAAAACGCTGAGTGTGCTCTCAAGCATCCTAGACATTCATTTAGGCAGAAATTCTAAAGAGTATACTGTCAGACATTTTAGGGTATATTTCAGATGCTTGTTTTCCTAAGACATCTCTCAGCTTACAGAGTTGAGAGAAATGCTTTATATGCTCACTTCTCAGTTCTCGTCAAGATGCACAAACAAAACCAATTTTATTGCTTAATCAAATTTGTTAGCTACAAGCTAGCTCAACTCTGAATGCACTAGAACATTTTTTCATATTGTAACATTGCATTGAAAAAGACAAGTCTTCCTAAGCAGCCAATGTTATGCATAATCTTTACACAACCTGACTGTACCTAAGTTTCTCAAAGCAGAAATTCAATATAGTTAGTACACTGTTGTTATGGGCTTTAAACTCGCAGACAACTAAGACCCATGCACAAGATTAACTGTGAAAGAAATCACATAATTGTTAGTTTACAGATGAACATCCTACCCAATGTATTCTGAATATTCCAGATTTTAATTGCATGGCCACAAAGCAGACTGGTGTGCTTGTACCTTTGTAAATCAAAAGTGCAGTTTATTCTGTGTCATGGTTTAAGGCCAGCCGTAAAACAGCAACACAGTTCGTTAGCTCCCTCCCCCATCTTCCTCTCCCCACTCCCGGAAGGACGAATTGGAGAACTAAAAGAATGTAACTCCCATGGGTTCAGATAAGAACAGTCCAGTAACTTAGGTATAACACAAACCACTACTGCTGCCACCAATAATAATAATGGCAAGGGAAACAACAAGGGAAGAGAATACAACCGCTCACCAAACGCTGACTGATATCAAATCCGATTGAGCAGTGAACTCCCTCTTCTTGGTCCCTGCCCCTAGTTTTACCTCCTGGGCATGATGTGCTGTGGTATGGAATACCCCTTTGGTTAGTTTGGGTCAGGAGTCCTGTCTCTGCTTCCTCCTGGCTTCCCCTCCTCCCTGGCAAAGCATGAGGCTTAGAAAGTCCTTGGTCAGACTAAACATTAGAGCAGTAACTAAAAACATGGGTATTATCAGCATTGTTCCAGGCCGAAAGTCAAAACCACAGCACTGCACCAGCTACTAAGAAGGAGAAAAAATGACTGCTGCTGCTGAACCCATGACAATACTGTCAATCTGGCACACTAATGGTGATGATTTTCAGGTGCACCTGATTCAAATTTCTGTCCTTTTTGAAGGTCTGCTAAATTAATTGAAATCGATGCTGCATACAATCACTGACCCTGTGGAATCATTCGAGAGAGGAATAAATGGTTACATACAAAGGATTAACAGGGTACTCTGGTCAATGGCAGGTCTGAGTCTACATGCAACAGAAGATAAGGAATTATAGACAGCCACAAACTCAATTGTAGGTCGTCATCTGTGTTGCCAGCCCTGGAGGGATTAGGGCACACCTCGTTGCTTGGTATAAAGGCTATGTTTCTGTACCTAGAAGTGGGCTTACTGGCTCCCCAACTGTTAAGCAATCACATAGCACAAAATTCAAAGTTTTTTACAATCTCTTTTTTAGGAGGGGTATTGTAGGCAATTCTCAGACAGAAAATGAAACCTGAACTAAAATAAATCAAGCCATAAATACTTATTCTTAAGGGAAGAGAGAAAGCACACTGAGGTGTCCTGTGGCTAAGGTGTCTCGTGGATCATGGGGACAAGGCATTCTAAGGGGCATGGCCAACCTCTAAAAGCACAGCTGTGGCAATCCCCCTTACACCACACAGAAAATAACCATTCAGCTATTTGTGTCAGCTGGAATAAACAGGGAAATGTCTGATGAGGGAATAGGGACGTGGAAGTAGAGCTGTGCTGGGTGGTGTAGCTCTCTCCTGCAACAGCCAGGGCTGCTGTGGGGGAATCAGCTTCTCTGCCCTCACTGTATAAGCTCTCAGACACATGTAGACAGTGTCTGGCTTTCAGACAATAATGCTTCCATTTAACTCCAAATCAGCACCTTTGCCAATCAGTTCCTCTTGCCATTTACTGGAAACTGCCTTTGCTACGGTTTTACCCTTCCTGGTACCAGATTTCTCTTTTCATATGAAATGCACCTTCAATCAAGCTAGTTTTACATTTTACCTACAAAGTCATTCTGACTAGTTAAAAGACAGATATGGGGATGCGCCAAAGGTTTATCCTAGTAAACGCCTTAGCCATGTCCTTCAAACCCGCTGCCCTTCAAGGTAAAGCTAATCTACTGCTGGTGTGGGGAAAATCTCATGCCAGCAGTGAAAGGTTTAGGCTCCCAGGATGGTAAATCCCATAAAAGCACCTGCCAAATCAGAGTGTTCAGAAAATGTGTTTGAAACGAACTCCTGCCGATGCTGAAAGCTGTAATTTGTTTCCACAGAAAACTTTATCCTTCTGTCAAAAAAATAAAAAAGCAAATGAATACATAAATTAAATGGTGGGTGCTGACACTTGAACTGAACTCCATTTCATCTCATCAATAGTGGTGCAGACTGTTAATGCTACAATCCTGTTTACTCTGAACTTTTCCTAACAGAGTCCTCACAGACCTCACAAGAAATAAAGGACTTCTGGCTTTCCAAAGGTCCAGTAAGAATCAGTGACTCAGGTCACAGGCACTTTTACCCAGTGTATGAAATTTCTAAAATTCAATGTCTTTTAGAGAATTAAGCTTGTTATTAAAAAAAATAAAATTAATAAATCTAATCACACTGATTTCAGCATGACTGTTGATCCCATTAAATCCCTGGTAGACTCAGGTTTGTTTTTTTCTTTTTCAGGAAGAAGAATGTGCCAACCACAGGTTGTGAGTTTGCATACACAGGTCTATCTAATGTAAGAAACCTAAGCACAGAGAAGTATTTGCATAGTCACGTTCTAACAGCTTTGTATATACTTGCAGGCAGGTGGTTAGAAACACAGGTGTTGAAATCTTTCTGCCTGGCCAGGTTGTAAAAACATGCAAGTGTAGATTCGTTTGAAAGTCTGACTTGAAATACACCATGCTTAGCTCCTCAAAATGCACTTTTTCCTCCCTATTTAGAATTCTGAGCCTGTATCCACTTAACAAAACAGGCTAGAAAAGTTAAACTCAACAGGATAAACAGAAAAATTAATACTCTTGCCTGACATGCTCCCCTTCAACCTCTCCACACACACCTGCTCCAACCCAAGACACACACTGCTTTTCACTTAGGTAGAACTTGTTCTTTGTCCTATGATGTCTATTTATCACTCTTACAAACAAGCACAAGTGCAGAATCATAAAGAGCTTATGAGCCCATGTACTTCATTATGTACTTTAACTTGGCAAGAACTAGTGAAATCATCTGATGTAGTAAGAGACATGTGCAGGTATTTTGCCAAAAGGAGGCATCACATCAGGTTTAAGGGAATCAGGGAAGGTTCTTCCAGGGAAAAAAGGAAAGTACTTTTGAATGCATATATTCATTTGAGGTACAATTCCTGGTTCTGAATTTCAGAAAATATGTACATATTCTTCTCCAAGTCATGAAAATATTTTACTTTTGTGTAGGTCTGAGTATCTCAAACATGTTTTTTAATCAAATTATATAATTTGCAAGTATTTCATTTTCAGTACCAGATTTTTTTTTTTTCATAGTCCAACTTTGTCTTTAATTAGTTTCTGTGCCATATTCGGGTGTTATCTTTGAATACAGAGCCAAAGGGACAGTCCCATTAGAAAAAGCTGAAGAAAACACCAGCTACTTGAGGTAAGTACATTCCCCAATGACCTAGAGAGATAATGTGGGAGTCAGAAGGCCAACTCAAAGAATCCTTTCAAGGGATTAAGCAGTGGATAGCCAAATAACAGATATGCATGATTCTGGTGTGACAAAATATTTCTATATAGTTTTATTGCTGTAGTTTTAAACTAAATAATGGCGTATAAATATTCTATGAAACAGAACTGTCAGAGTTAAGTAAATATACAATAGGGAGAGTGCTCTGGAGATGCAGCAGTGCCTTCCTAACGTATGACTTCCTAACGTATCTGTGACTTCCTAACATATCTGAAGTGCCAGTAGCTAGTAATAAAGCATTCTAAATAGGTGCTCAAGAGATGCACAATCTCTCTGGTACTTTTCCATTATATAATCACTTTTCATCATACAGCATTCCTCAGCTAAAACCTGCAACCCAGCGAAATTTGAAAATGTTGGAGAAGTCAGTCTGATTTTTTAGGCATTATGTTCACACAAATAAAAATCCTTGTCAGTGAAAGACTTCTAGGGAATTGAGATCAACCATATATCCAGCAAAAATTGCTGAACAAAGCCATACATATTCATACAGCTGCACTTTCATTTTTAAGTCTTGTTTTTAGAGAAAACACAAATGGTAAGAGGGTGCATTTGATTATGCAGAAGTCAATTTGATGCAAACAACTTATGAAACATACCCAGTTTAAACTGTAAGCAATTTGTAAAAAACATAAGGGATAGAGAAGGGTGGCGCATAGCTACTCTACTCTACAGCCACTGGCTTTTTTTGATAAGGACTTTGTTTAGCACCACTGGCTGAATAAAACCTTTATGCGAATACATATTTTGCCAGCCTGGTGTGTCTGATTACCATCACCACAAAAGGTAAAGGAATCAGAATGTCAATCTTTGTTTGTAACAGCTTGGTATAAATTTATCAGTATTAACTAATTAATTCTTGAGGTACTGGCAATATGATCATACATGTTTGCGATCAAACCTGCACCACAACTGTTCTTTGTCATTGACTATTACACAAGTATAAATCTAGATCAAAATTAAATTCCCTAATTGTATTAATTTTATCATTCTCTTAAAAGTTGTTTTTAAAACCCTTTAAAACCTGTAAGCTGCACCTCAAAGACATAGTGTGAATACACAAACCAGTGAAGCAGGCTCTGAAAATATCCCTTTTTAGGAAAATGTACAAAAAACTGTTCTGTGCCAACACTCTGTACCTAAGACACATAATTTATTTTGAAACTCACCATGTCCTTTCATATTTACCCCAATTCCTGATGCCAGCTGAGCTGCTCTCAG
Source organism: Myiopsitta monachus (assembly GCA_017639245.1). Taxonomy (NCBI): domain Eukaryota; kingdom Metazoa; phylum Chordata; class Aves; order Psittaciformes; family Psittacidae; genus Myiopsitta; species Myiopsitta monachus. The sequence continues at coordinate 28,015,923 of CM029919.1, forward strand.
TACCGAATCTAGGTGTGAAAAACACGCTTTATCGCCTTACACCACCATGCACCAAACTGCCAAATTCTCAGATTGGCTGATGGCCAGTTTGGCTAACTTGAAAATATTTTAATTTTTGATCACCTTGTGCCAATCCCTGAAATGCTTTTATGTCAACAAAGGCTGGCAGCATGCCCACCTCTTTCTTTCACTGCTCTTCAATCAGACATCTAGTGCCAAGGAACTGAGCTGGCAGGTTAAACACTGTTGGGCCAGCAAACATGCAGGGCTGGAGGAGCTGGCACCCTGTGAAATTAGTTACACTAGTAAAAAGCAAGACTAAATACTGCTAATCTAGAGAGATAACTTTGAGGTGACAGAGAAAAAACAAGAAATAAGAGGAACAGGGAAGAAAAGGTGATTGCAATGGGACAGGGACAACGCTCCTGAAGCAGTGGAGATACTGAAAAAAAAGGAGAAGACTTGCTGGAGGAATGTGTAAAGCTGTCCTCCAGCTTTTTCACTAATCATGTGTTTTCAGACTGGAAGACAGCCATTAAACTTTAGCATCTTTGTTACGAAAGAAAAAAATAGTTACTGTACAAGTATTTGGCCTGTCTGAAGGGCAAGAAATCAGGGTGGTCCCTCTAACTTATCAGACAAATCAGAGGCAGAGGTGCAGAGCCTGGCTCACTTCACTTGAATTACCCGGAAGAAGCAGAAACTTTCCCTCTAAATTAATAAATTGTCTTAGTTTACCATTTTTCTGCCACATAAATCTCAGAATTTAGGGTTTTGCTTGTTAACCTTGGTGCCAAGCAAAAGTACACTTCCCTTCAAACATTACTATTAATTCCAAAGCACTTCTAGAGGACATACAGGCATATATATTTATATCTATATCTCTCTATATATAAAAATATAAAATAGTGGCCAATCTGCATCAATATATTAGTACCACATATAGGCTTGAAAATGAAGACACTGGCTATATAGAAGCAATAGTAGCAGATGAAGAAAAAAAAAATCAAACTTAGAAAACAGTCAGAAAGGCACATGTCAAAATCTCCCTATCTCTGTGCTCTAACTCTCAAAAGATAAGGTGAGAAATGGAGGCACCTGTATACTTTTAGGGAAAGATAAAAGGGGTATTACTGCAAAGCCTTTATATGTAGGAGTATATTAACAAAAAAAAATATATGAAATGCTCAAGGTTTTCCATTTCAAAAAGTTCAGAAAATCCTTTCTTTCTGCTCTTGGCTCTTCAAGACTATCCTTTTCAGCATTCATTAAAATGCATTTTGGAAATGAAATGGCTGATCAAAAAGCATGTTTTTCTCTCCTCAGAATGAAAGCTTTTCCAAGCCTTAGAACTCACCTTTCAGAAGTACTAAAAAAGTTATTACTAATGTTTTGGATAGTATGTATGAAAAAAAAATCAGATAAATATTTCTAAATCTTCCAAAATTGCTTCAATGTTATACTGTTAGAATACTGAGCATACAGAGTGCACCAAAGAAATTCAACAATTTTGAAAATTCAGAGGATATTTTTGTTTCAGTACGCTTGTGTTCCACTTAATGTCTCCTTCCTTTTCAAATGCAAGATGGATATAAAAATAACTGACCAAACTCAAATGTGAAGCAGTAGAGTTGAGGTTCTTTTTTATTCTATTTGGGTTTGTGGTTTTTGGGTTTTTATATGTATATAACTAGCCACAAGCATAAAGGGAAACAGTTCTTTTGATGGAAAAGTCTTTGCTAAAGTGGTAAGGAAGAACTAATGGCTATATTAATTTTGCCTCTTTTGGGGCAAACAGCAATTTATACTGTTCCATTGTCTTAAGGAGCTAAAAATAAAGTAAAGCAACAATTCTATCATGTCACCTTTTAGTAACTGACTGAAGCCATGGTTTATTTAATACCTCTGAAAAACAAGAATGTAAGAACACGCATATTTTAAGAGCATCTGACTTTGACTCTCTACAGGCCAACATTATCTACAGGGTCTTCAGGAAAATCTACTGCAAAGTGATGGTTCCCTTGATTAATACTAGCTCTAGTGTAAGCTGCAAACTAGCAAAAAAATAATGAATTACTACTATCCACAGAACCAGTGGTTAAAGAGAAAAAAGCAGTGCACACAGTAATACAGAAATAATGCTATCAAAACAGTTGTTGCAGTGGTACATTTTAGACATTTTACACTCATTCTATTCTTCTTATCTGCCACTCCTTAATGTCACTTAATAAACAGAATAAGTTTATGATGAAACACTAGGCAGATTTTCTGGTAATTACAGTCACTTCACTTAGCAGAAATTGTCATGTGACAAGATTTAGCTCTTGTTTTTAAACCTTGAAAAGATTTATAGAGAAGTAAAACCAGAAGACTACTAAGTAACTGCATATTCATCAAAAACGTTATGTAGTGGTAGCAAAACAAGGTGCATGTCTGAAATGTTGCTACAGAAAAAATAATTCAAACTACTCATATATACTGCATATTTTACATATATGTAAATCGAAAATACATCCTTTAGTGTTTGATGATGGAGGCCTGATGCCAAAAGCTCTGCATATTAATTGCATCTCTAACAGAATTTCTGTGTGACTATTCTCGTACAACATTTGCACAAGTTCATCGACATCATTTCCACTTGTATTCATTTTAGGAGCATCTACAAGCTGAAGACTCACAGAAATACTCAGATAATTCATGTACAAGCATCACTTAAATTGCTGAAATTGGTTTCCTACATTCATTCCTACATTGTTCCTAAATACTGAAAAGCAATCCATGCAGCCATTGGCACATCTCATTTATCTATCATACTTGGAAAGAATTTACCTTCGAGCACCTAATCTCTTAAGTGAAATCTGAGCATGCCAACCTTCACACTACTCTGAGTTCACAACAAGCAACAGATGGTACTGAAATTTTCCATCTTCCAATATCAGGACATATAAGATGTACGATCTATTCTCCCTGAAATTGTTAAAATGTGATGAGGGGATAGTATGAGCTGAGGGGCAATGGCACCTGCAACTTCAGAACTTCAGTGTCAGCTCCATCTGCAGACTGCCTCCAAGATGGGCTGGATCAGGTCAGTCCTTATGAGCTTTATTTGAGCCACACATCTGTCAGGGTTCACTTTAGAAGAATATGCTTGGACTTGGCCCTAGCAGGCTGGCTCAGGCACAGCTCCTTCCATCTACACCCTGCTATTAGGGGATCATCAAAAATTGAACTTAATAGATTTGCTCCAAATGTGTAAATAAAATCCATGGACTTGGAAAATGCACAGAATCTCTCATGGCTAAACAACCTCTGCACGCATTATATTAAAACAAAGCCTCGAAGAAATCACACTTGATTTCCTACCACTTGTTTTCAGTCAAGCAGTGCAAAGTATAATTAAAGACAGAGAAAACTGGGTGTCACGTGGATTACTGTTGTCATGACTATGTGAGCCCAAGATGTTTAATAGCTACATCTTTTCTCTCGCTAAAATGATATGTGAATTTGAAGTTCAGAATGTAAAGTATCAAGAACTTCCAGCCCGGATATTTTTCTATTTTTGGGTACAGATGACTTTTTCTGAACAGGTTTCTTCTTCCCTACTATGGATATAGAGACATATTCCAGATAAACTATGGAATACCAAATTGTGCTGGTTGACAGTTTACTTTTACATTATTTGGCTGGCCAGATTTATTTACTTAATTTATCAGCTCAAAAGAAACAATGACAGAGCCACATTGGGAATTATCAAGCAAATAAAATTACACTTGAATTAACAAGCCGAAATCAGCTAAGTGATTTGTTTTGCAGCTAATCATCCTTGATGATATCAGCTTATACTCATTTCTCAGCTTCTAAACCATTAGCAACACTACAACTCTACATACTGGGAATTTGCTGAATCCTGTGCACGACCACAAATGCATCTGAGAGTCCCACTTTCACTGGGTGGTTGGTTGAACTTATCTGTGTCACAGCAACAGGAATCTGGAAGACAAAACAGGAAGATATGCATGAAATATTGAAGTAAAAATATTCAGAATAAGAGTAATAGCACTGCCAGAATGAACATTTAACCAGTGTAAATTAAAGTCCTAGATAAATATTTTTGCACAATACATCATAATATGACTAAGGATTTACTGAAGACTGAAGTTACTGGTTTTAATTTTTATTGTATCCCAGTTTCCTTTGCTTGTTATATAACTATATTTATATCAACACTTTGAGGTGAAACAATAGTTAATGACAAAACAGAAAAGGGTAGCAATTTTCAGTAATTTATTTCCCCAGTAGAAGGAAAACTGGAAAGATGTCCTACCATCAGACAAGGAGGAGGAGGCAATACCTCTTTTCTACTACTGAACACATAAACCGTGAAAATTCAGCTTGTGATGACCACTTTAAAAGCTTACGTCTCAGTTACCTTGCACTGAAAACTGTTTGAACAGCTATCTGAAGACAGATTTGGCCCAGTAGTATGCATGTTTAATATGTCTTGGAATAGCAAAGAAATTATCAATGTCATGGAAAATATGGAAAATGCCAGATGCTCACTTGCCAATATCTAGAGGAAGAAATAAAAAGTTAGCCATAGACCAGTCTAGCTTCATGTAACAGAGATATTGATGCTGTGCAACCTGATGTATGAGAACAGGTGTCAAGCTTGATTTAATTCTTTGGGCAAGATTGCAGTTTTGGCCAATACTCGTATAAATGTAGTAGCTTTAGAATTTTCTAAAGCGTTTGACTTAGTGACATCTGGTATTTATACAGTATTAATATAGTTAACTAGACTGATCACAAACAGCAGCCATCACTAATGAAGCAGCTCAGACTGCCAGTGTGTCTTTACAGTATATCTTGCTCCTCCAGACACCAGACCTACTGTTCAAAAGTTTTCTCAAAGAGACAGAAGGAAACATAAATTTACTGCCTGGCAGTTCTACAGAAGACACTGACAGAGTAAAAATAATTAAATGCCTGCATCAATTAGCAAAGTTAGACCTTGAAACATTGCAAAGTAGTAACTCAGAGAAAAAAAGGAGCATGAGGTAGAGACTTGGGGACCATATTCTAGAAAGCAGTAGTTCTGGAAGGAATCTCAGTATTGTAGCAGATGAACAACTCTAGCTGTCTGAAGGGACATCACAGCAAAAAACCTCAATTGCTGCGAAATTTGGTTACACTAACAGTGAAATATAGCCTAGGAGTGGGGTGCAGTGGGGTGCCTGTTTCACCTGTACCTGCACATTTGGTCATTACTGAAATGTTACTGTTTCTTAAAATGACGCTGGAAATTTAAGGAAGAAAGATGGAAACAGTCATAAAAATATTTTTAAAATTTTTGCAGTTCTCAATGCCATCAACAGAAGAGTTGAAGAGCTCTATTGGGCTCCTCCAAGGGGAAATGGAAAGCTGACTAGATTACCATAAACAACTACTGCCATGAGGAAACATTACTTAGGACCTAAGGAGTTTTTTTATCTAGCACAGAAAGATACAACCAGAAACTGGAAGCTGCAGACAAGTACTTCCAAAGCAGAGTAAACCACATGTTTCTATGATTGAGTGCTATTAACCACTGGGATAAACCATTAAATGAAATTATGATTCTCTGCCCATTTCTGCTTTCATATCACAGTTGGATATCTTATTTTTCAAAGTTGGCCTTTATTAATTACTAGGATAAAGAGGGATGATAATGGATCGGTTGTAAGAAACAGAGATAGAAGGTGCTAGCTCAGCTAATCTAATAATCTGTTCTGGCTTTACCTGACTGCCAAAATTATACTGTTGGTCAGTATTTTTCACACAGCAGAAAAATGCCAAGGTAAAAAACTGGTCACACATCCAGTGGATGAGGACTCAGTACTGCATACATATCAATCAATGGCATAGCTTCTGATTGAGCTGAGCATCAGTACTTGTTCTCCTTGTTCTCAAAATATCATTTAGCTGTGTTTTTCCCCCAGTTGCGCTGGTAGCTCTCTACAAAAAGTTAATTTTGAGAATATTAGCAGAAAAAGTGAGTTCTGGTGAACTAAATGGTGTCATGAATTCCCGTTTATTTACTTTAGTGACTGGTTTTGCTGATCCATTCAGGTGTTCTTGCATACATGATCTGCTTTGGTGCTAAAAATGGAATGATGTTAAACCAACATGAAAAACAGAATTGGCTTGGAAATACTGCTAGTAATACATCAATTTAAATTTGGCTTATATCAGCTTAGCTCTGTTGCAGTTATTGGAGAATATGATATAGGAAGGCTGAAGGCTATATTTTCAAAGTCTTCAAAATAAAAGACTTGCTGAGTTCAGAAATAAGTTTATAAACTTTCTCCAGCATGAAAGCATATATATATAAAAGGGAATTATTCACCGCCTCAGAATACTGTAGAGAAAAGCATATATTAACTGTCAAAGAAATTGTCTTAACGATTTTGAGGAGGATACTCCAGAGAAACTATTGAAAATCGAGTTAGAAAAACCACTGATGAGAAGGATGCAATAACTATTTCTCTTCCAAGTTAGAGAGGAAACACATCAGATGAAGAAAGGAATCTGTTTTATGGACACAAAATGTTGCTGGAATTCACGTTATGAGTAGGTGGGTTAAACTAACAAAATATGTTGGCAAAATTGGTGGCTCAAGGCACAACCTGTGTCTGATACATGAAAATAATCATACTCACTTTTATGTGTAAATGCAAACCAGAAGAAGTTGCACACAGGTCTCCTTGAATAAACCTCCTTAAATTTAAGTCTAGTGTCTTATCACATGTTTTTTCTGAATTTGTGAAAAACTGAACAACTTGCATCTTTACCTCACAAATTCTGATAGCAGAAAGCTAATTTCTCTCTTTCTCTTCTTTTATTTATTTTTTTCTCCAGGAAGAAGCGATGGGTTCTTGCGCTACAAACATCACAAGTGCTTAGTTGGGTTTTTTTTTTGTTCTGCTTTGTTTGGGGTTTTTTTTGTTTTATTTGTTTAAATATAAGTTTATTTTCACAACTGTGGTTCAGAGCTTGAAAGTCACTTTCAGCTTCACTCTTTAATAAAAATTATGAATGACTTAGTGGTGCTAAATTAGGATAGAGTAACCAAGGAGAAGAGAAAATACAAACAAAAACTTCAGGAGTGCCTGCAGGTGTCTGTGCTCCTGTGCTGAGCATTCTAAAAAGAGTAAAGAACTTACGGAATCAGTTTCTAAAACAAAAAGGAAAGTTGTAGTAGAGTTCAGTCCAACAGAAGGAACAGCCAAAACTTTGGCTATATGTGTTGCAAACAGGGTGTAAGGTGAAGGAAACACAAATTATTGCAGCCAGCCTCTCAGCTGAGGTGCAGCCTGTGTCAATAAATTACTCAGAGAGAAATGCCGTCAAAGTAGATGGGAATTCCTGACACATCATATCCTTGAAAAACAACAGTGTCATTAAACCTGTATTTACAAAAGCATATGTTTGTATTTCAACTGTGGAAAAAGAAATGATTTTACAAAACTCAATACTTCCCTCAGTGGTGGGTATACTGAGTGCCATTTTATAGGTGAACTTTTTGAATGAGATGTCAAGATAAAATGGGTTTTTACCATATGATGGCCTATTAGGAAATATTCTCTTTGGACAGAAGGCTTGTAGTAAATGATAGAATAGTTTATTAAAAATTACAGTGAAATATGGGTAGCAAGCAGAGAGCTGGTGTGCTGAATTACTCACCTGAATGGCAAGATGTGTCATAACAGGCTGACATGTTAATAGTTAAACAGTACATCTAGGAATGTGCAACTGGTTGCTGACGGGTGACAGGGTTTACATGGCATTACATTCAGAGGATGGATTTTAACTAGAATCAGCCTAAAGTCTGTGTTAGCTCTACCACAGGCAACATGAAGTCTTGTGTTTTACAAGTTGTCTTTTACAATAGACCTGGAGGAAATGGGAATTGCATGCATGTATGTAATTTAATCTGTGGATAAACAATTTCTGTGCTACAATGGTAGAATCCTAGAATCATAGAATAGTTAGGGTTGGAAAGGACCTTAAGATCATCTAGTTCCAACCCCCTGCCATGGCAGGGACACCTCACACTATACCATGTCACCCAAGGCTCTGTCCAACCCAGCCTTGAACACCACCAGTGATGGAGCATTCACAGCTTCCCTAGACCACCCATGCCAGTGCCTCACCACCCTCACAGTAAAGAACTTCCTCCTTATATCCAATCTAAACTTCCCCTGTTTAAGTTTGAACCCATTACCCCTTGTCCTAGCCTTACAGTCCCTCATGAAGAGTCCATCCCCAACATCCTTATGAGCCCCCTTCAGATACTGGAAGGCTGCTATGAGGTCTCCATGCAGCCTTCTCTTCTCCAGGATGAACAGCCACAACTTTCTCAGCTTGTCTTCATAAGGGAGGTGCTCCAGTCCCCTGATCATCCTCGTGGCCCTCCTCTGCACTTGTTCCAACAGTTCCATGTCCTTTTGTTGTTGAGGACACCAGAACTGCACACAGTACTGCAAGTGAGGTCTCACGAGAGCAGAGTAGAGGGGCAGGATCCCCTCCCTCCACCTGCTGGTCACACTCCTTTTGATGCAGCCCAGGATACAGTTGGCTTTCTGGGCTGCAAGTGCACACTGCTGGCTCATGTTCATTTTCTCATCGACCAACACTCCCAAGTCCTTCTCCGCAGGGCTGCTCTGAATCTCTTCTCTGCCCAGCCTGTAGCTGTGCCTGGGATTGCTCCAACCCAGCTGTAGGACCTTGCACTTGGCATGCTTAAACTTCATCAGGTTGGCATCAGCCCACCTCACAAGGGTGTCAAGGTCCCTCTGGGTGGCATTCCTTCCCTCCAGCATGTCAACCAAACCACACAGCTTGGTGTCATTGGCAAACTTGCTGAGGGTGCACTCAATCCTGCTATGTCACTGACACAGATGTTGAACAAGACCGGTCCCAACACCAACCCCAGAGGGACACCACTCGTTACTGGTCTCCAATTGGACCGTGAGGCATTGAGCGCAACACTTTGCGTGCGGCCATCCAGCCACGTCTTTATCCACCCAGTGGTCCACCTATCAAATTGATGTCTCTCCAACTTAGAGACAAGGAGGTTGTGTGGGACAGTGTCAAACGCTTTGCGCAAGTCCAGGTACCTGACGCTAGCTGCTCTACCCCTGTCCATCAGTTCTGTAGCCTCATCAGAGAAGGCCTCCAGATTGGTCAGGCAGGATTTCCCCTTAGTGAAGCCATGCTGGCTGTCAGCAGGCACCTTGTTGTTTTTCATGAGCCTTAGCATGCCTTCCAGGAGAATCTGCTCCAAGATTTTGCCAGGCACAGAGGTGAAACTGACTGGTCTGTAGTTCCCTGGGTCATCCATTTTCCCTTTCTTGAAAATGGGGTTATATTTCCCTTTTTCCAGTCATCGGGATCTTCACCTGACTCCCATGATTTTTCAAATATGATGGACAGTGGCTTAACAACTTCATTTGCCTTGTCCTTTGGGACCCGCTGATGGATTTCATCAGGTCCCATGGACTTGTGTACGTTTAGGCTCCTAAGACAGTCTCGAATGAAATCCTCTCCTACAGTGGGCCCAAGGTCTTCATTCTCACAGTGCCTGTGTCTGTGTTCCAAAACTTGGGGGGTGTCGTCAGAACGTTGTGTAGCAATGGTGTAGGCTGCTTGCTCCCACTGTACTCCTGAAAGGCTCCTCCAAGAATCACATTTCTTTTCTGGGAAGGATTTATTAATGTTCTTTCATTAATCCTGAGGCAGAAAGAATTGGAATTTACAAATGGGATAATTTGCTCTTTTTCCACTGCTGAATCCTTGAAATCCCTTGTCATGAGTTATTCTTGTCGTGAATGGCATTACCACACATCACTTTAGAACTATTGTACATACTTAAGGGAAGAGACTTTTGAAAGTGGTAATAGTAACATACTGGTGAATGCATATCTTTTGACAAAAGATTTTTGTAAAATCTTAGAATGTTACAGCTAGTGTATTCCACTGGGAGTTACGTGGGGAATGGATTTGGAGACTGAGATTTCCAGAAGACTGCACACTTTATTTGCAGCTTCCACTTCGTGAAAACTACCTCAGGTTTTCACCTAAATGAGGAGCACTGAATTAAATTTCCAGTCATTGCTCAGACACAAGCTGTCTGAAAAGAATAACTAAGACGTTTGTAAATTTAAACTTGACTCTAACGCTTGTAAGCGTGGCTAGAAATTGATTTACTTTCCAGTAGTGAATCCATTGCTTTCTGAGGGATTCTTTCCTTCTGTAAACATTTCTTCTGCTAGTGAGTCAGGAACCCTGTTAACTCCAGTAAGATTACTCGTGTGACTTCTCACTAACACAAGTTGCTTGAGAAGATTCCCTCCACCTTTATGGTGTCATTTCATTTTAGTATCACAGTTCATCAAAAATGACAATGATGTATGCATAGCAAATCTACTAAGAGGTCTTCATTGTGCTGGCACTGAAATTCTCCAAGCTGAGACATCATATCAGAAAGGCACCAGACAGGTTGGCAGTAACATTATAAAGCATCCCACAGGGACTCTGTACTAGCGACACCAGGCTTTTATCTTGAAAAATCTAGATTAAAAATAACTGTGATTATTCATTTAAGAGAGGTACAAATAGGGACTTTTATGTCTCAAACACTTTAGGTAAATTTTGCCTTTATTTCTTTTTTATTCAAATCATTTGAATTCCTTTTCTCGTATCCTTTCTGCTCCCACATCAGATTTTCTGCCTCATAAACCTGGTGCTTGATCACCAACACAGTATCTTGGCTGAGGTTTGTTTTGTGTCAAAGGAGCTGTTCTATCCAGTCTTCTGCTTTCTGTTGTTTGCCCAGTAGGAAGCAGTCTGAAATGCACAATTCTTATCCAAAATCCAGCATAGATTCTCAAAAATTAAACATTTAGAAAAGACGAGCCACTAGGATAGTGAAAATATGGAGACAGCAAAATATCTTTCGGAAGAGTTAATGGGTAGGAGAAGGAACTGTACGGTCAAGTTTTCAAAATGTAAAACCAATCTGAAATATAACAAAGTCCTATAGCAAGACAATAATTTATTTATATAAAAATTTACTTTGCTTACAGTACATGCACCTTCCATTTTAACTGTCACTTTGCTTATAACAGCTGTTTGTGTTCTGGCAAATGGTCAGTATGTCAGAAGACATCAGCTGGCAGGAAAATTTTACTGGCACACCTCTCCTATGTATAAAATACATTACAGTGCAAACTAGCCAGCAGAACATAGTAATAAAAAAAAAATGCCTGCAAACTCATACTTTTTATGTATAAATAGGGAATATTAATTTCTTAATTTCTAAATTTCACAAAAGTTCAATTCTCAAGAGCTTTACTTCTTATTGAACAAAATAACTTTTCCATATAGTCTTTTCTCATTAGCGCTTATAGCTAATAATCCTTAGTGTAACATTTGGTTTCTATTTCTGTCCATGATTAATACAGGACAAATTAGGCAAAGGTACCAAAGGTTATGCTAATGGTTTAGGATATTTTTCTTAATTTCATTGGCTTCAAGGTTTCCTTTGTTCATTTAAATAGTAATGAGTCTCTAGTCATGTAGTCGTCCAGAAACTATTATTAAAGTTGAAATGCTTCCTCAAATTGCCCAATACGTGAAGTTGGAAAATAATTCTGAGAGGCTTGCAGTTGAATTTCTTTCTACTGTGAAAGGAAGCAGAATTGAATGGAACTGATTAAGAGCCAGCACTTAAATAAAATTGATGCTCCTGCTGTGCATAATGGAAAATATTCTTTTTTCAATAAAAAGACTCCAAACCTTTTGATTGTTTTCTGAAAACCACAAAAACAAACAAACAAATAAAAAACAAACCCAAAAGCATGGTCTTCATGGTTATTCTGCCTGCATTATACAAGCATGCCATTTCTTTTCCTCTGTTATTATTATAAAATATATTATTAACATGGAAACATGATCTTTGATGTTCTCATGATCTGTTTATTTAGCTTAAAATTCCTGATTAAGTTTCTGATAGTTTGGCCCATATTTAATAGCTATTTAGGAAACTGGAAATGAAAAGCCTAATAAATGCTATTGTGTTCCTAATTATTATTTTGCAGCATACTCTGAGTCTTATCTTTGACTCAGTTTTGAAGTAGGGCTGTAATTGCACCTTGCTTACCATCTCATTCAGAATAGGATCAGGGGTCATTATTTTATTGCTTTTGAAAAGTAAGATTCTTAGATGTCTTCAAACTTAAAAAGAATAAAATTTGAAAACTCCGGTGGAAAATACTGTTGAGATTACTGACTCAAATGATGTCCATCATATTTGAAATATTATGGGAGTCAGGTGAAGTTCCTGATGACTGGAAAAAGGGAAATATAACCCCATTTTCAAGAAGGGGAAAATGGATGACCCAGGCAACTACAGAGCAGTCAGTCTCATCTCTGTGCCTGGCAAAATCTTGGAGCAGATTCTCCTGGAAGGCATGCTAAGGCTCATGAAAAACAACAAGGTGCCTGCTGACAGCCAGCATGGCTTCACTAAGGGGAAATCCTGCCTGACCGAATCTGGAGGCCTTCTCTGATGAGGCTACAGAACTGATGGACAGGGGTAGAGCAGTTCGCGTCAGGTACCTGGACTTGCTGCAAAGCGTTTGACACTGTCCCACACAACCTCCTTGTCTCTAAGTTGGAGAGACATCGATTTGATAGGTGGACCACTGGGTGGATAAAGACGTGGCTGGATGGCCGCATGCAAAGTGTTGCGCTCAATGCCTCACGGTCCAATTGGAGACCAGTAACGAGTGGTGTCCTTCTGGGGTCGGTGTTGGGACCGGTCTTGTTCAACATCTGTGTCGGTGACATAGCAGGATTGAGTGCACCCTCAGCAAGTTTGCCAATGACACCAAGCTGTGTGGTCTGGTTGACATGCTGGAGGGAAGGAATGCCACCCAGAGGGACCTTGACACCCTTGTGAGGTGGGCTGATGCCAACCTGACGAAGTTTAAGCATGCCAAGTGCAAGGTCCTACAGCTGGGTTGGAGCAATCCCAGGCACAGCTACAGGCTGGGCAGAGAAGAGATTCAGAGCAGCCCTGCGGAGAAGGACTTGGGAGTGTTGGTCGATGAGAAAATGAACATGAGCCGGCTGCAGTGTGCGTTTGCAGCCCAGAAAGCCAACCGTATCCTGGGCTGCATCAAAAGGAGTGTGACCAGCAGGTGGAGGGAGGGGATCCTGCCCCTCTACTCTGCTCTCGTGAGACCTCACTTGCAGTACTGTGTGCAGTTCTGGTGTCCTCAACAACAAAAGGACATGGAACTGTTGGAACAAGTGCAGAGGAGGGCCACGAGGATGATCAGGGGACTGGAGCACCTCCCGTATGAAGACAAGCTGAGAAAGTTGTGGCTGTTCATCCTGGAGAAGAGAAGGCTGCATGGAGACCTCATAGCAGCCTTCCAGTATCTGAAGGGGGCTCATAAGGATGTTGGGGATGGACTCTTCATGAGGGACTGTAAGGCTAGGACAAGGGGTAATGGGTTCAAACTTAAACAGGGGAAGTTTAGATTGGATATAAGGAGGAAGTTCTTTACTGTGAGGGTGGTGAGGCACTGGCATGGGTGGTCTAGGGAAGCTGTGAATGCTCCATCACTGGTGGTGTTCAAGGCTGGGTTGGACAGAGCCTTGGGTGACATGGTATAGTGTGAGGTGTCCCTGCCATGGCAGGGGGTTGGAACTAGATGATCTTAAGGTCCTTTCCAACCCTAACTATTCTATGATTCTAGGATTCTACCATTGTAGCACAGAAATTGTTTATCCACAGATTAAATTACATACATGCATGCAATTCCCATTTCCTCCAGGTCTATTTCCTCCTGTCTTCCTAAATGAATAACGTTTTGCACTGCCTGGCACTCTGCATCACCATTTGCATTTAATGAACTCTAAATGCTATCAATTTAGGGCAATAGCTTCTATCACCCATATTAGATTGATTTTGCAGAGTGCTGGACAGTAACAGACAGCGCAGAGCATCTCATAACCAAGAATACTAGTCTCCTAAAAATGTCACCATTTTAATTTCAGAAAGCATATGTAGTTCTTGTCAAATTTATCTTAAAATTACAAATTGAAGTATTGCCCCTCCCCACTGCTCTGGGTCTTGAAGGCAGGAAATTTTCTGCAGTCTTTGAAAGATATTTTTCTTTTTTTTTTCTTTAAAAGGGTCTGGAGTCAAAATGCAAATAAACTGCATTTTCATAGATGAAGACTACTAACCTGTACATAAAATTCAGAAGCAGAGCCTAAGCAGACCTTTCATCAGCCTGTCTCTTATAAGATAAAGAAAAGCCAGGTACATGGGCATACCAGAAGCTCCTTTTTTCTACAAAACTAATGCACCAAGAGCGTTCTGCAGCAATCCTGTTTACAATGTGCAAAGACTTCTGTCTTTGGTGAAGAGCTGAGTGCTGCTAGAAGAATAACCTAGTGTCCTGGGTTCAGCAGCAGCAGTCATTTTTTCCTCCTTCTTAGTAGCTGGTGCAGTGCTGTGGTTTTGACTTTCGGCCTGGAACAATGCTGATAATACCCATATTTTTAGTTACTGCTCTAATATTTAGTCTGACCAAGGACTTTCTGAGCCTCGTGCTCTGCCAGGGAGGAGGGGAAGCCAGGAGGAAGCAGAGACAGGACATCTGACCCAAACTGACCAAAGAGGTATTCCATACCACAGCACATCATGCCCAGGATGTAAAACTGGGGGCAGAGACCCAGAGGAGGGAGTTCCCTGCTCGGTTGGATTTGGTATCAGTCAGCATTTGGTGAGCGGTTGTATTCTCTTCCCTTGTTGTTTCCCTTGCCATTATTATTGTTGGTGGTAGCAGTAGTGGTTTGTGTTATACCTAAGTTACTGGGCTGTTCTTATCTCAACCTGTGGGAGTTACATTCTCCGATTCTCCTCCTCATCCCTCCGGGAGCAGGGGGAGAAAGAGGAGGGGAGCTAACGAACTGTGTTGCTGTTTTACGGCAGGGCTTAAACCATGACACCTAGATACTCACTAGCTTTCTAATGATGGGGAGAATAGTACTGTTATGTCTGCTTCATTCAGGGGCAAAGCTTCAACACAGGGATGAAAAATGAGCTTCAAGACTCACAACTAGGATATAGTACATAGAGAGAAAAGAGCCCAGATTTCTCCAAATCTGGACAATCAGTCATATCACTGATTACATTTTTTAATGTAAGGAAGGACAGCAGAGAGACATCTGAAAAGAAAGTTACCCTTTGCATACCAAACTAAAATTAAAATAAACAAAAAAAGAAAGAAATTTTTCTCTGCCCATAGAGATTTGAGTTTATCGACCTCCTGATTCTCATTTGCATGAAATTCAACTGGAGGTATATTCTCTAGGCTTTAGCTTCCGTGACTCTAACAACTCTATCAAGAAAAAAAAGTCACCTGGAGTAACAGCTGAAATTCTGAAACACTTTGAGAATGCAGAAGAGCCCAGCTGAGACAGCAGCATACTGGTGATAGAAAGCAAATGGCCTCAATCTAACCAGTGTTACCACTAAATAGGTAAAAAACCTCACAGAGCTAGAGACACAAACCAGTCATTTCCTATTTGAAATATACGAACGTTTGAAATACGTCAATTGCCAAGTAGTGATAGCTGCAGGAAAAAGGTGCCCTTTAATACTAACCATTGATTCTAAAGTATTTTCAAGCAGGCACAAATTAGGTGAAGTAATTGAGCAAATTCAACCCTACCTTTCAAAGCCCAAGAGGAATTTACCAAGCAATCAAGAGTATACTAAATACTTAACACTAGAAACCACTCCAAAAAGGCCAGCTGAAATCCAGCAGTAGCACATTTAATCCCCATTGACACTTTTCAAGTTCATCGCATGAATGCCGCTTTTACAATAAAACATAATTTTCAGGAAAACAGTGATCCTATAAGCAATAAAATGAAATGACCTTATACAGTTGAACTTTCAAATATCGTCTTCTCCTCCCTTCCCGCCCAAAGATGTAGAGAAATTCCTGGCAAGTATAAAGTAATTTTTCCACTTAAATGACAATTTTCAGACCCAACTTACTTCTTTGTAGCCGAAAATGATACGCCCATCATTGAGAAGGGTGGCTTGAAAAGTGAAACTGCCGAGGTTGTAATTATCCTGCAGATGTACATGATCCCACTGGACAACTAATGCTGTGCCTGTGAACCCGAGCGGGAGTAGAGAAGCAAAGGGAATAAAAAAGTAAGAAAAATATTAACTGTCTGTAGGAAGAGTACTTAACTGCAGTTACTTGAATCAAAATCAGTGATTTATTTCTTTTTAGCAACTTTCAGCCCTATATCTTGAATGCGAAAGATATTACAAACACAAGTTGCAGCTGAAATCCTCTTAAAGGTAGACACTGCGGTGTCACAAATACCTACCTCCTCCACTTGCACTAAAGTCTGTTAAAGCAAGACTGGGCAAATAAATAACTTGTTTGGAATTGCACATTGAGTCAACAATCACCAAAGGCAGGGCCCAGTACTGTGAGTTCAGGTGTGCTGCCACTACCAGTGCTCTGCAGTGGTTTTTTTTTGCATTTTATATATATACCCTGATGACTTTGAAATGTGAAGTGCTTAATAGCATCGCCTGTTTAGTAAAAGTTGTTGTTTGAGGAATGCAGATTCTCCCATTAACTATGCATTAATATTTTTCTGCATGGTGCAAGCCCTTACCAAGGTTCTGCAAGTTGAAAAATACTAGGTGGTGGCAATAAATAAATGTAGTTTAAATTAAAACTACTAAGAATTCATAGATGGGGTAAATATTGAGTCTGGTGTGCAGAGATTTAGTTGCAAGAGACTCATTAATATTCATGGGAGTTCTCTGGCTGAATATCCACTTATCGCACTAAAAATGTACCCCAAGCATCTTGCATAACCTGTGAGCATGTTTTACAGGTGTTGAGGGTTATATTTAAGCAGCTTGGCTGAAAGACACTTTTCACCAAAACTGTGTTTACTGAAAATTACTTTTTCATCTTTCTACGCCTTCCTCAACACACTTTTCTCCTTGGCACTAATGGGCATTATGTGCTTTGATTCACAACAGTTTAATTTATTTTTTTCCTAGAGTGTTCAAGGTGGGTCAGTAAGCAGCCAGCTCAATGCAGTTTTGGTATATCCTTGAAACACCTTTTGCCACAGGTCTTCTGTTCTGTAACTTTCATAAACACATCCTGGTAGGGGATGTAATGAAACTTTGAGAATGCAAATTTTTTGGTGCATGCTGCACTATATCCACCACATTTTTATACCATGTATCTTTCATAAGTATATTACATGCTCATTAATTGTGCACCTACCGTATTTTTGTTTCTGTAACATTAATTAACTGCTTTCTGAGTATTTGAGTGCATTAAATTTCATTTTAAAGGAATTTAAAGGGACTTTTAAA
The DNA here is from genome assembly GCA_017639245.1 of Myiopsitta monachus. NCBI lineage: Eukaryota > Metazoa > Chordata > Aves > Psittaciformes > Psittacidae > Myiopsitta > Myiopsitta monachus. The sequence goes on from CM029919.1 coordinate 28,033,411, forward strand.
ACTGTTGTAGCAAAAATAGCCAGAATATCTTAGAGTCAGTCTTAGAGTCCCTCAGGTCTATGTGCATCTCGGAATCCCAAGCTAAAGTGGAAGCTAGCTACCTCCAAAAAAACCTTCTTATCCCAAGGACCTTTATGTAGATCCATGTGAACATAAGTTCCTTGCAGTTAGCTTCATGACTGAGACTTGATGGTCGCCACACTGTGCTTGCTCACTGCAGATGCTGCTCTAAAGCAGCACACTTACCCACTGGGATAAAAACAAAGATGAGTGAGAAAGAGCTCAAGATACAATTTGCTCAGGTCTTTTTTTATTCGGGGTAAGATAGCAAATTCTTTGCCCTAAAAGCACATGGGGTCCAAAAGATCACTATGCTTTACACATGAAGAGCGATCCAAAATCTCAGAAGCATTCAACCTGGTCGTGAAAGCCATGTAACACAGCGTGAAGAACTGTGTGAAGTGTGAAGACTTGAAGTCAGGAACACAATCCCCAGAATCCTCAAGATTCTCTCAGTAAAGCTGACAAATCTCAGGCCATAATGTCAAACAATTTATGCAATTAAAATATTTTTTCTGTTTGAAAGTTCTCCATGCAAGTAGTAAGACTTTCTCATGTGTGTTTATTTTATTGGATTTTTAACAAAAAAGTGCTGCAAGTAATAACTAGATTGAAATGAAAGGTTATGACTAGGTGCAAAGGTTACAGGATACAATTTGAGCCCCAATATAAGGAATAAAAATTAACACACCTGGTTGGAAATGTGACATATTTTTGGATGTGTTCATAAATTCGTGATTAAATTCATTATGAATAAACACAGAAAGAACAGCCCAGGCTCATCCAGGAAGATTAAAAACTGTCACAGGTTTCATGATATTAAGTCATGTTGCTGAAATCTCCAAAGTTTTAAATAGGCTGTTGCTTTCATTGTATTTGTAGAGGCCTAATGTAAGGCAACAGATGCCTTTTTAGCACACAGGTTATGTTTTCAAAATACCAATTATAACTAACTTCATGAGACAAATATCCATGCATTCAATGGCTTTGAAATATCTCACAGATTTTCAAGTATAACACTGTAGTCTGCCTTTCACCCTTTCCATCTTTTGTACAAGGGACTGTTGAGAACTTGTGGTGTAGATGGGTGTATTGGATTCCAGTCCTGGTACTCCATGCACATGAAGAGCCATTGACCTGCCTTGCTTCAGTGTACTTTTGCTATTGTATTCTGCAAATGCTATTTTCATTCTAGTTAGTGGGAGGATGGTATTTACTATCTATAACAGAAACTTGCACTTGCAGACAAGACAGATTTTTCATTTTAAAACTGATAAAATACATTGTTAGTTTGAGCTTTTGTACCTTAACATCCAGAATATATCTGCCCAATTAGAAAAATGCATTCGTGACTCTTCAACTGTGTTTTAAATTAAAAACTGTTTATGGATGTCTAGCCACATGCTTTAAAAAGCCCGTAAGTTTAAAAAAAAAAAAAAAAGAAAAAAAAAGGATAAAAAAACCCTAAAAAATCTTCAGCTTTTCCTTCAAAAATAGTTATTTAGAGCCAACAGACACATTCATTTATGAAGGACTACTACATACCATTATCAAAGTATCTGACTGTTGAATTTCTTGACACACTGGGATCAAAATTTGCCATTAAGGGTGCAATGTATTGTGTAGCTGTTAACATTCGATGCACAACTTCTCCAGTATATATGAAACCTACAATTAAAAATAAGAACATTTCAGTAACTTCTGAAAAGATTTACAGAATGGCAGGTTGAACTACACATTGCCAGAGCATTAAAGGGTCAGCTAAGAGAAATCCCACCACCAATTTAATAGTGAATTAAGTAAGAGCTAAAATATCAGGAAAATGCGCCAGCTGCCATAAAAGCAAGATCAAAGATAAAAAAAATTGGAATGATTAGTCTAAAAAGTGAATTTTCATACAGACATAAAACCAGAGCACACTCAAGGAAGAACAATTCCAGTTATGGACAAAATACACATACGTGGCGCTATCAAAATGAGCTGTTTACCACTATGCACATTCCAGAGTGTTTTCTATCCCTTCCAAAAATCTGCAATCTGTTTTGCTATTGCAAGTTGTTACTTCTTCAAACATTAGTCTAATCCTTCTTCATATTTCTAAAGACAGAGTAAGAGACTATTTCAGCCAAGAAGAGGAGACAATCTTTAAAAAAATAAAGTCGTATGAACAGTGGAACAGATAGGATTTTTCATGATTACAAGCCAAGCAGCATTTCTGCCACACTCCTTTCAGTGTCAGGTCTCACTAGTTTATCCTATTCATCCCTGAATACACAGTACTCACATCAATGGTGGGCTGCTTTCATCAGAAGTGCTCACCCACAACCTCTTAACTGCTTTGGAACTAGAGTTCTAGTTCAGAGTAGAACAGTCATCTACAGTGAACACAGTAATGCTGTAGTTTCTTCAAAGCAAAACTTGGTGTATTTTAATGGCATTTCAAACAATAAATGGTCTACAAATAAACATGTATTGTTTAGGTTTGCCAACTCCAATTAAATAATGGAACTAACTTCTTTACATGTCTCACTCTAAAGCTTGACTTAAAAACTCCCATCGCCTAGAGTAAGTCTTTTCTTAATTTTTGTTTTAGCCTTTGCCTTGCTGGTCAAAACTGAAAAACTTTAAGTTCATTTGAGCTACGAGTAGATTTTCAAAACTAAAGTTTGTATATTACATCGCCTCTTAAAGTGTTTAGCAGATGGTGCCTTATGCTGAAATACTTGCTTTTTCGCCTTCTATTGATTTAATGAAGTATACTCCAACAGCCAACACCCTGATAACAAGAAGAATATTAGGGTTGGCTAAAAATTTTGTAAAAGAAAAAATCTATTTGGAATATGTCTCACAGAAATTCAAGTCTTTACTAGCAAATGATAGTATCCGCTGCAACAGTATTTGTGCTGCTTTGTTTCTTCTTTTTCTTTCTTTTTTTTTTTTTTTTCTGGGGGGAAGGGGTGCAATTTTTTTAGTTAAATATCTAAATGTCCCTTTTCTCTTTTGCTCTTAATAGGGAGAAACACCACTTAAAAAAAAAAAGTATTCCCACTGATATACAAGTCATGTATAAACCTAAACTTTTGGAATGTACAACTGTAGTTGTAATTTTACTCTGTTACTAATCATTTTTGGATAGCCATCAGTCCTGCCAAAATATATTCCCTGAAAAGTATTTTCATTATTTCCTACTTATTGTTGTCTGCTTCTAAAATGTCCTTCCCTGGAGAAGTATTCCTCCATGCTTATTGAGACAATTTAAATACATATAATTTCATAGAACATTTATGCTGCTTATGGTCAGGTGCACACATATTTTAAGACAATCTTGGGTAGGTCTATAACCTAGAAACCATTACTCAAAAATAGTTTGCAGACAATATAAACAAAACCTGTGAATCCATATTCACATATTCAATTAGCCTTAATATTTCAGTACTTATTCCTCCCTTTCACAATGGTTCTATCTTACCACATAGTTTCCTTTTCACGCTTTCATCCCATTTACAGTATAAATGTCACCATTATAACTAATAATGAGGCAGACACAATAGGAAAAGAAAAGACTTAATTGTGCTGGAACACATATCTAAGTAAATCAGCCCAGGTAATTAGTAGCCACAGCGCGTATTTCCAAGTGTTAGCCGGATGCAGCTTTACTTTAGACAAAAATGGAAAGCAGGAGGTGGATGATAGCCGGGAAGCAGGCAGGCCTTGCATGAAGATCATTCTAATGAGAACTCCAGTCATGCATTGGAGCAACTTGAAAAGAAACACAAAGCCACTTCAAATCATCCCAGAGAATCAAAGTCTGAAGCCACTGTTGAGCATGGACAGTTTATCATTGCCACTACAACTTAAAGAAAGCAGCAAATGTAAAATTAACTCATTCCTGAATGGAATTCCGCAGGAAATTGGCTTATACTATCTGTGACCTAATTCTCTGACAGTGGTAAATACTCATGGTGGTTTCCTTTAGTCAAAGAACAATTTTTTAGACCTGCAATTTCCTGAACCACTTAATCTCTCCTTTGTAGGAGGGGTTGGTAGAGCTCTTCCAAAACTCTCCACAAGTACTATACCTAGAAGAATAATACGGTCCTAAACACTGGAATGAAGTCAAATACAAAAGCATGGTCAGCATTTTGTGATTTTTATGTATATATAAATTTAACTAAAACTAAGGATGAACTAATACTAAAGCCACTTGTAAACCAAGGAGGGTATACTCCCTGATTTGTACACTGTGTACGCACGCACTTTAGATAATTTTCTTTTTTTCCAAAACAATTTTCCCTTTTTAGAAGAAAAAAGGTATTATACAGTGGGAGTGACCTCACCTGGGCAAGAGCTAGCAATTGCTGAGGATAAGACTGGTACACTGAATGCTCTATTTCAGCTGCAACTTTCCACCTATCTTCTATGAGAAAATTCTTCAGAACTATGAAAAGAAGGGAAAGATAATGACAGTGGTTTTTTTGAGGTCTGTGTCAAACTGCTTATTGACAGCTATGCAAATCAGTTCTGAGCGTTCCTATTCCTGTAAATGCATTTTTTGGTCTTTGATATAACAAAGGAGAGATTAAGTGGTTCAGGAAATTGCAGGTCTAAAAAAATTGTTCTTTGACTAAATGAATGAACCATGAGTATTTACCACTGTCAGGCAATTAGGTCACAGGTAGTATAAGTCAATTTCCTGTGGAGCTCCATTCAGAAATAAGTTAATTTTACATTTGCTGCTTTAAGTTGTAGTGGCAATGATAAAGCGTCCAAGAAAATGATCTAGAGTGTGGGTCCACTGGAGTGGTCTGGATCCTTCCTTGTCTGATATGGGGCAGCTGCTCAACCTCCTTGTATAGAGGCAGCCACCCTGCTAAGAAAACCTTGCCCTAATACAACTGAAGACTAACCAAGTATTTTGGTTTACATATTACCTACTTCATATTCTATTTTACCTAATATGCAACAATGACATTATTTACCTTAATGACTAGAATTTCTATTATTGTGTTAAAAGATTTTTCTATTTTTTGATAATTGATTTTCTGGCAGAAAATAGATGGAAAGTTGCACCTGAAATAGAGCATTCAGTGTCAGTGCACCAGTCTTATCCTCAGCAACTGCTAGCTCTTGCCCAGGTGAGGTCACCCCCACTGTATAATACATTTTGTCTTCTAAAAAGGAAAAATTGTTTTGGAACAAAAGAAAATGATCTGGAGAAAAAGAATCATTGTGTTCACTGAAAAATAATGAAACACCCCCCCCTCATTGCTAAATAACAACAATGAAATAAGTTGACGTGAAATTATTCCTTCAAATAGCAATGACACTGCTTTCATAAAAGGCATGTCAAATTTTGCTTATTCTCTAAAACCACCCTTATTGTACATAAACACCTGAAACAATACTTTCAGCCTCAAAGACCAAAAAATGCATTTACAAGAGCAGGAATGCTCAAAACTACTTTGCATAGCTGTCAATAAGCAGTTTGACACAGACCTCAAAAAACCACCTGCAATTATCTTTTTCTTCTTTTTATAGCTCTGAAGAATTCGTGAGCTTGACTGAAGGGCAGGTAAGTTCCACCAAAGCTCCATAAACTGACTCTACGGGTTAGGTAGTTTTGCCATCATGGTACAAGTTGGTTCATATACCTTTTGTGCAGCAGCATTTATGTTTCAGGTACAGACACCAGTATTAATTTTACAACCTACAAAGCCTGATGTGTTTTAAAGGTAGCTGTTTCCTTCCCAGCATTAGCTGATGTTACCCGAAGTGGGTCAGAGAGTCCCCAGAAACGGTTTTTTTCTGTCATAAAATGTGCCTAAAGTTGTTGGTTCACAAGGAAGCAAATGACACAAGAGGTATATTTTTCTTGAGACAGCTTATTTAATTCTAGGACAGAGAAGTGAAAAGATACTTGGAATTTAAGACCAAAAAAAAAGCATGCATTTCTAAAAAACAAAGAAGCGAATGGAGTGGTACAAGAACCTGGAGTTCAAAACAAAGAAGAAATGTAATCATCACATACAAAATACTAAACGTGCAAAGAAATATGACCGCTTTGGAAAAAAAAAGTGAATTTTCCTATCATGCAGCTAATGTTAAGTAAAACCATATGTGAAAACCCTTAGTAATACAAGCTGTGGTTACTTAGCTAGAAAAGGAACTGCCTGCCAGCAGCAGCTGAACAATGATAAGTTTTGCATGCGAGAGACTGTCATTGGGCCAAGACAGAGCTGCCATTTGAGTGCACAGTTCAGTGTGGGTTTACTCCAGTGTCTTTGCAGTGCATAAACTAGAGTACAAACTAGAGGGGAAATAGCAGAGCAGCTTCTGAAAAATGGAACCGGAGGAAAATGGTGCCCCTAAAAGTATAGGCTTAAACCCATATCACTGAAGGGAAAGACCTGGTTTTAGCTTGTCCATTCACATATGCAACAAGCTGTGTAGAGATGCAACAACATACTTTTCCCCTGCAAAAGATGTTTCTTTCCTTTAATTCCTTCCTATTCATTTTCTTACTTAAGCAGAGTGAAAGTACATGACTTCTGTTGCCCATTTTCCTCCAAAACACTGAAAACTGCTTGTGCAGCCAAAAGAGAAAACTGCAGTGGAACTGGCAGGAGCTTCCTGGCTCTCTGGCTGCTTCTCTTTTGGTGTGAGCATAGTCAAAGCCTTCTGAGAGGTTCTGCCCTGGGGCATTTGGTGGTTATCACCTGTGACCCTAAAGTTACCTCAACAGGTAGCAGTGCTTCTACTCCATCTTCACTATCTTAGATCCAGTGCACTGCCCATTTTTTATGAAAACCAGAGTCAGTACAATACAGTACTGTACAGATTAATATTTACTGCAATTTTTACAAATGAACCCTTGCCTAGCAATTCTATATTTCTGAAAGACTAACATAAAATGGCATATATTATCTACCTCATCTGAGGATCTACTTCCCCATTCCTGATGACTCCCCTTGGGCTTGTTTAAAAAATGAACCATAACTACCTGTGGGGCCAAAGAACTGTTTAAGGCCTGGTTTCTGTCAAATAAGAGCTTGGCATCAGCAACAAAGATAAAAATGAGCTGCTTACAACTTACTGGAAGTAAAAAACCCTCAGATCCTAAAATTGATTCATATACCATTTTGAAGTCTCCAACTGCCAGAGACAGTCTTGCCACATAAAAAATTCGGAAAGTGGATCGAAAATTCTTCCCCCGAGTTCTCCAGTTTGCTGACTATGACCAATGGTAATGCAAAAAAGATGTATTAATTTCTTTTGTTAAAATAGTATCTGCCAGGACAGTAGGAAAATCAGGCCAGAGATAAGGACTGAGAAGTAGGACATGACAGTTTATACACCTAATAGTAATTTCAAAAACTAAAATAGTTCTCAGCCTTAGCACATTTTGAGACAAATATTATTGTATTTAATTCTGCACAGCAACTTAATTAAATCATAGAATGGTTTGGGTTCAAAGGGACCTTAAAAATTATCTGGTTCCAACACCTCTGCCATGGGCAGGGGCACCTTCCATTAGACCAGCTTGCTCTAAGCCCTGTCCAGTCTGGTCTTGAACACTGCCAGATATGGGGCAGCTGCAACTTCTCTGGCTATCTGTTCCAATGTCTCACCCCCCTTACAGTGAAGATTTTTTTCCTAATATCTAATCCAAATCTACCTTCTTTAAGCTTGAAGCCACTACCTCTCATAATGTCAGTACATGCCCTTATGAGAAGTCAGTTTCCTGATTTCTTGTAGGCTCCCTTTAAGGTATTGGAAGGCCACAGTAAAGTATTCCAGGAGCCCTCTCTTCTCCAGGCTGAACAAGCCTAGTTTTCTCAGCCTGCCTTCGTAGCAGAGGTGCTCCACCCCTCGTCATCCCTGTGGCCCTTTTCTAGACTCGCTCCAATGGGTGCATGTCCCTTTCTGTTGGGAGACCAAGAGCTGAATGCAGTACTGCAGGTGGGTTCTCATGAGAGCAGAGAAGAGGACAGAATCACCTCTCTCAACCTCATTAGCCTTAAAGACCATCTCAGCAATTTCTGTATATTCCTATTTGGAAATAGAAAGTTGCAAACAGGTAAAACAGAGTATAGTTTGTTGCTATTTGTAGCTAAGAAGACCATATTTAGGAAATGAAATAAGAGCTAGTTAAACATATCTGCACCCTCTGTAAAGATTACTGGAGTATAGCAACTGCTTTGCCAAAGGCAGGAAGGGAACTGCCCCGTAGGGGCACCCCATGCTCTGAGCTCTGTCTCGTATGCTCCCTTGCTCAAGTCATTCCAATACCTATTAAGCTCATATCAGTGGGCCCAGCCCACAGACATCCCATCTAAGATCGCTTTTATTTGCAATCCACATGCTAATACGTCCCTTCAAAAAGAAACCCCCAAACCAAAAATCAAACCATTAACATCCTTCACTATGTGAACAGATATTCCTAAATGCACTTTTTCTGTAGTAAGACACTAGAGAACACAGCTATCATTTGGGAAGGCTATGGCTTTGTCTGCCCTCAGCACAACCAACCAAGGTTTGCCCAGTAGGAAAGACAGAAATTTTTTGGAGTGTTGCTACTTAGGCAAGTCTAACCACCAGCTGAAATCAATGTATGATAGAGAACATAAGCACAACTCAAGAAGATATGCATTTGTGTTTTCAACGTGTCAGAGAATTCCAAATTGTTTTACCACTGGAAAACACCATCTTTTAAGCAACTGGTTCTCATGCAGTTGTTCACTTCTGAGAGATTTTTGTAAGCAGAGCTTTATTAAAAATTAGCACCCAATAAGATCCTGACAACCTTTTATTCTTTAGCCATTCAAGAAAACTAATTTCAATCTCAGCCACAAACCAAATTATTTAATTTACCTTAGTACAATTATAACCAACATCATAGAAGTTAATTAAGAATAATCACACCAGCTCCCTAACTAGTAAAAAAGTATTTGAGCTTCATCAAATGGTCGGATTTTATGTCGGCAAAGTTGCCACCTTTTTTTCCTATTTCAAAGTAGATTTTCAAAGTATTTTTCATCAATTTATGATCATCTCTGTTACCACAATTGGGAAAGCTCAGAGCTGCAAGTTTCTCTTTGGTTGGAAGCCCACTAGGATGCTATTCTTCTGTAATTGTTTAAATTTGTGCTGCTGAGAACAGCTTTAAAATGTTGACTTTATGTCATTTTCAGGATGTTTCTTGTTCTGTATCTCACTTTTTCTGACATACCACTTATTTTTATCTTACATTCTTTTTTTTTTTTTTAGCAGTAACAGTAAAAGTGAGTAATCAATTCTCATCTCTGCAATTAAACTACACAAAGACTGAAAAGACACTTTTACATTCAATGGGAAAAATGACAAGATGTCTCATGGAGGAAATGAAACATAAGGAATAGGATTGTTCACTTATTTGGTGAAGCTGACAAATATTGTATAGGATATAAAGCATAGCCCACAAAACTGCACCCTATATTTTTCAACTTGATAAAATATGTTTTGCCTGTCGTTTTCCTGGTATTTCTCCACAATCTATTTCATGATGAAGCAAATTTAAGAATATGTTGTGCTATTAAGCCCCTAAAATATAATGGAATGCTGAATTCTAGAAACAGATAATATCATTTATTTTCATGCCTTGTCCTATATAGCCATATTAATATTTCTTTGATGCTTCACTGAAGTAAGCTTTAAGTAATGTCATTTATCCCCAGATGGCCAATTTATTATGTCTGTGGAAGAATGTTATCACCATTATAATTGCACAAAGATTATAGTATAATTAAACAAAAGGATAACAGCAACTATAGATCCCTCAGACAATCCATGAAAGTTAAATACCTTAATGGGCTTTCAAGATCAGTCTAAAAAAGAACTAATCACTCATGCTATTTTATACATTTTTTCGGCTTTCTGGGGACAATGAATTAGAGACAGATTATACATATTTTTTGGCTTTACTTTTGCTTGACTAGATTGAGTGCACCAAGCCATTTCTTCTTTTGTCCTGAAAAGTAGGATATCTGAAAGCTAAATGCCAGAAGGCATAATTCTATTTCTTAATTATATAACCTTACAAGGACTTCTTGTGTGTCTGTGCATGAGAAGAAAAAAAGCTAGCCAGAATTCACACACTGTTGGCTGTACTTCGGAGTTACCTTATGTAGATATTTAAAGGCCAGAAGATTAGGTTTTTGCCATTATTTTTCCTGCTGCTTTGTTAATGCTGAAGGCATTATCTGGAAGAACTGACAACATGTGATGTATGTCATTGAGTAAATGCCAATAAGTTTTCCATCTTGCTGTAGTCTCCCCACTACTCACTGCTGTTGTGAAAAGTATGTGATCTGGTGGAACGTAACCCATTCTGATGAATATCCTACTCAGTTAAGCAAAGGGATTTAAGGGATTATGTGTCATGAAACTCTTCCAGTAGAGGCTTTTCTTCTGACATGCCACAAGACATTCCTTGCCAGGATGTTGTTAGGTATCAGCAGGAAGAGTACAGGAGCAAGACAAGCACTTTTAAGTAAGGACACCGTGATGGACGGCAAACAAATCAGAGATTTTATTGTTACTGAAGTATATGTTTGTATACTTCTAATGATTCTTAATTTCAAATGCTCTTGAGTTCATTTAAAAAAAAATACCCAAAAGTTATTTAGAGTCTAATGACTTGTATCAGTTCCTGTCCGATCAGGCACATACTTCCCCAGAGGAAATTCTTGGACAGAGGAATGAAATACAGTATCTACTCAGTGAGATATTGCCATGTGATAGCTTCCAAGTGCCTCTCAGCTCTGGCCAAACAAAAAACAGCACGATTCCTAGACAGGCCGGAACCAGAGAAAAAGAGGTTGGTGGGAGGATTATCTTGCTTGGGCCAAATATTTTAACAGCTGTGTCTTTGCAGTAACCTTGGCACTACTAAATCCTAGGATGAGGCTGTTGGGGGAAAATAAAATTTTGTGTTCTATTTCTGATACAAGTGTAGAGGTGATACATATGGGAATGAGGCAATGCAACCACTGCAGTTGGTGGTGGAGTGGGATGTATTTGCACCAGCTCTTTTCACAGATTAAACAGCACAAATTCTGTAGCTCTTTCTTGGAGTCTGCATTATAAATACAATCAAAAAAGAAAAAACAAAATCATTACTGAAGGGGCGGAACATCCAGTCTCAGCACAACTGTAATAGAAGTAAAGGAGCCCTTGTAATGTAAGATTTCCCTCAACTTTCCCCCTTTGTGTTGTGAGAAATTAGCATAAATTTAAACCCTTTCTGATAGGAAACCCTGCTCTCATGAGACCCCACTTGGAGTATTGTGTGCAGTTCTGGTGTCCTCAACATAAGAAGGACATGGAACTGTTGGAATAAATCCAGAGGAGGGCCATGAGGATGATCAGAGGACTGGAGCACCTCCCGTACGAAGATAGGCTGAGAAAGTTGTGGCTGTTCATCCTGGAGAAGAGAAGGCTGCATGGAGACCTCATAGCAGCCTTCCAATATCTCAAGGTGGCCTACAAGGATGCTGGGGATGGACTCTTCATGAGGGACTGTAGGGAAGTTTAGATTGGATATGAGGAAGAGATTCTTTACTGTGAGGGTGGTGAGGCACTGGCATGGGTTGCCCAGGAAAGTTGTGAATGCTCTGTTGCTGGTGGTGTTCAAGGCTGGGCTGGACAGAGCCTTGGGTGGCATGGTTTAGTGTGAGGTGTCCCTGCTGATGGCAGGGGGATTATTGGAACTAGATGATCTGAAGGTCCTTTCCAACCCTAACTGTTCTGTGAGTCTGTGAGTCTCTTCTATTTGTTGGGTAGCATACCCTCATGTCTAAGTAGCTCTTGTCATCAATAAAATGTCTGGATGGAATGAGGAAAATTGTCCTTTAATGTTTGGAACCACAAAAAATGGTTCATATTTGAATCAAAACTACTCTAATATCAATATAGGTAAGGGTTTGTTGTTTTTTTTTTTTTAATTTTGCTGCTGTGTCTCTCTTCTATATTGTCACAGAATCTAGCGAAAATAACTATCACAAGCTTTTCTGCTTGCCCCGCCTTTTCTGCTCTTCCTTCTATATTTTAAAGCTAGTTCTTACCTGGATAAATCAGATGAAATGTGAATCACTTAAATCACGGGTTTCATGAAAAACTGAAGACTTTCAAGGTTATGATGAAATCATCATTGTCTGAAATTTCAAAATTTAAGTAAGGAAAAGAATAATAGAGTTTAGAATAATGCTGAATGCCATCAAACTGGATTGTTGTCCATTTTATAGAGGTTTGCAACAAAAAAAACCCCAATGTTGCAGAAGATGATAAAATTTTAATAAGTCTGCTTAAAATTTATGCATAATAGAAGGAAACTGCTGAATATCTGATTCTTACTGCAGTACGTCAGCGTAATTTCAGGTATAACTTTGGGATTATTAGGAATTAGATTAATTCCACACCTGTTATATAATGCTATTATATTACTTCTATTAATATTTCTTAAACTACTAAAGCTAATCCTATGTATATAATATTCACATACTGCTATTCATACAAAGAGACACAGTAGTATGCCAAGGAAGATTGCAGAGGCTAGCATGCATCATTAGAGAAGTTTCAGAGAAGCCATTAAATTACATTTTACATATATACATAAAAAATTAATGCTAGTAGGATTTTTTCAGAAGGGAATTTAGCTCTGTATCCCTCTACTGCCAACATCCTGCCATAGCTAGGTGATCTCCACTTCCTTGCTTCCCCACTGCAGTTGCTCATGCTAGACACAGAGTTCAGTGAATAGGTTTTAGATGGGTTTGCCTCAGCAGTGAACATACAGTTCAAAATAAGAAGAGAGAAGCTGGTAGATGTTCATGTGCAACTGGTCTTCAGGGGATCAAGCTCAGGATGATCAAGGCTGCATCCCTCCCAAGAGGACCCCTCTAATACAGCCATTATAAGGGCAAAGCAGATAGCTGCGGCCCTTTCCCTGACTTCATCCTGGTGACCAGAACTGGATATATCACTTATCAGACCTCACTAGACAACTTAATTCTCGTCTTCATGAGCTACTGGGGGGTAATGCTTTGGATGTGGAAACTCTACCCTGGGTCAAAAAATAAACAAACTCCAGCCCATAACAAACATTTTCAACCAAGATCAATTTGCTGGTCTAACTCTTACCACACTAGACAAAAGTTATGGCAGCAGCTGGTAAGCTGAAGAGAAAGAGACCGACAGCAGGGAAACCAATACTCAACCAAAATTGCAGCAGACACATCATATCCTGAAGTTGAAGCCACCAATTTTGGGCTCATCCTTTCTTTGCCTCCTTTCTCCACTCATTACCTCACTATCACTTTGGTGACAGTGCTCTTCACCTGTGGAGTCAATCTATGAAAACATCTGGCTTAGAGAAACACAAGTGGAACAAAAGAGAGAACAGGCAAAGAACAGGGAAAAACTAGAATATATTAGTCTCGGTGTTTAGAGTTTGGGAATCAAGTCACACTAGCTCTGATATCATTAGTAATTTCCTTGCGTCTCCTTCCCCCCCCCCCCCTTATTTTACATTAAAGCAAATTAGATTACATGAAAGCACTGTATTCATCTGTACTTCAAAGCACTGAAACAAAACTTCTGCAAACGAGCAGGAAAATGGAATGATTTCCCTTCAATAAAGGCTAATGTTGCCTGGATAAAGTTTTCTTTTACTATGTTTAAGTTTTAACAGAATTTCAATACTAAACACCTCATGAGAAATATGAATATTCATATGTAACTTAGAAGTACATGTTGGGAGTGGAAAGTGCAAAAATATCTTCTTCAGTGTCAGTTACTACAGGGTGATATTCACTCAGATCTGGAAAGATGAAATTTTCTCTCTAAGAAAATACCTTAGCAAAGGTCCCATAAAGGTTCAGGAAAATCTGTAGAACCAGAACAGGCAATAACACTCTTTCTTCTGATTGATTCTTTTAATCAGAGAAAAAGTTTTCCTGTACCTTCCTGTTAGAACAGTTCCAAGTCCAAGGTTTTAATAATCTGACCAAAAAAAATGAATGGAAAAAGAAATATTCAATACCAGTTTGAGCCAGCTGATAAATTTCTGCCCTGGGAAGTGACCAGCCTCAACTTTGAACACAAAGATTGCAGTAAAAGTAACAGTACTGTGGCTGTGACTTTAAAATAGTGTTTCTGTGTGTGAATAAGGGCTCTAAGGGGAAGACTGAAATGCTTTCTCTTACGGTCATAAAAAGAAAAAAGGAAAAATTTTTGGTTCTAAGTCATGTTTTTAAAATGTGGGTTGCCCCTTTAAGAAGAGCCTTGGCAGGGGTGAGCCTGTGTTAAAGCTGTGCATGCAGAGGTTTAGGAGCACAAGGGAGTCAATTCTTCCCTCTAAAGACCTCAGACCTGTAATAACCCATCTGTACCATACAATCAGAGTGTGGAAATAGGCCATGGCTGGGCAGTTGGTGGCATGTAGCTGTGCTGCTCAGAGTTCACTTGTCAAAGGCATAAAAAGCCAACAGGAGGGAGCCGATTTGCCTGCAATCACCGCAAACCAGTTCAGCAAATATAGTTCTGCCAAGTCTCATGGGTCTTTTTGTTAATACATTTTTAACAGGTTGAAGTGTGGAGTCACCAATGGGATGCACATGCTGTGATGAGTTGCCAGGACTCTTCATCATAAACTAGCATTAGCCCTGCTAGGCAGATGCTATAATGAGTAAAATCTACCTCAGTGCCTTGAAGCACAAGGCAGCATGTACTAACACAAGCATGAAACAGCATTTGTGTTTCTAAGCTTCAGTAAAATATGTACGAAAACACATGTGGCTCATGTCTTTCAGACATTTGCAAACGACTGGAAAGGTCACCTTTCATAAATTCAGTATGCAATGCTACATGATCTGAAAGAAACTAAATGACTCAGATTGCAAATATTTAATACGAGTCTTCCAACAATTACCTGGTGAGTTTAAATATGACTATAGGAGGAGAAGTCATAAGAAGCAAACAGAAGATGACTTTAGATTAAACTAGACTAAGAAAGTAATTTTAAAGGGGCTGAGGGCTTAAGTTACAATTTTGTTCTGCTTTGTGGAAGACATATACAATCCACACTTCACTTGGATGGTAAATGTTGGTCATTTAATCATACGGTAAGTTACAAGCAGCAGTAGGATATCTGTGGTAAATACCATGTAATTACAGGGCATATAAACAGTGATCCCTGCATCCTAAACCACAGTGCAGGTTACAACATAATTATGTTTAGATTTACTAAAAGTAATCATCACATGCGGGTAGATGGTATTTGCCAAGAAAAAGTCATTTAGGTTCTGCCCGAAGAAAACATATTCATTCCTTTCAACATTAGAAGCTGGTGAAGCATAACTGTATCCCCATGACTCATCACCCATCCAAAAGATAAAAGTTATGGCAGGAAAGCTAGAAGACTACTCTTAATGTCTGAAGCCTTAGACAGACATTAACTGTAATTAGGATAAGGTTGTTTCATCATGCTGTGGTGGAAAATGTCTGTACGCTGCATAGAACACAATATGCTGCTCACCCCATCAGACGACAGCTATAGAAGAGTGGTGACAGTTCTTTCCATAAGCATTTTACCCACTTTCTTTTGAACAAATAAAAGTAAGGAGAGTAAGGATTAAACCATCAGATGGAAGACAAAAATCTTGCCTGCCATGAAATCTCAGAGGGCAAAATACAGTCTCGTTCACATTCTGTTATTATTTTAAGAAATGAAGTACCTGAAATATTCAATTCAGGAAGCATGCACAGGCAGATGCAGGAACAAAACTGCATTCAGCTACCACCTGCACTCACAGTTGTTTTCATTGCTGGAGGCCATGAATGGCAGCAGAGGACAAATGGAGAACCTATTAATTTTTTTTCTTCATTCATCTTGTATGACAAAATGCAGGTTTTATTTATTTCCCTCGAAATTGCATAGACATATGGCTTGGTAGCCTTCTGGCTGTGGTCATGGCTGCCATGGCTTCATTAGAGAATTCATTATTACTTTTATTCTTGTCCAAATTGTATACCCCAAAAGCTGCTACTTTCACAATTTGCCATCAGTATGGCAACTTGTATTTCCTCTTTGTGGAACATACTTATTCTAAGCAAATTATCTCATCTGGTAAGGTGCATATACCATTATTTCTTAATAGAGGAAAAGAATGGATATGATGTACTTTGCTAAGAAATTAAGAACAAGGCAGCAGGAAAAGATTTCAGATGTCCACCATAAGTATACCATTTGAGGCACTTAAACAACAAAGAAAAATTTCAAAGCTGATCAGTACTATTTATTCTTTGGCAATCCGCTCACACAACAATCCACCCTCTTTGGTTTGGGGACTCATTTGCAATGGCCAGTCTTCACCATTACAAGACACCATGCTTTCCAGCAACATCTGAACTACCTGATTCTAAAAGCCACAGACTTCTCCCTTTCGAGGCCATTGCAGAACATTCAGCAATTCTCTCTGATATTTTTGGTCTGATGGGACCATGATGATTTCATTGGCATGGGAAACTAATACATGAAAATCAAATGCAAATGTAGATGGAAGCACCTAGAAAGGTTCTTATTTTGTGCTTGAATGTGATGGGAATGGAACAAGAAGAAATAAAGGGATGGCTTGGGCATACATAACTAACTTCTTCAGGGAAAACTAAACCAGCAATTTTGGCCTTTGGCTACAACTTTGAGCAGGAGTTTAATGTTAAAGTGGTTTGTAGAGTTGGTGTTTGTTTTCATCCTTGTAAAAACTGCTTGCTGGGATAGCTTAAAACACTCATACAGATTTCACTTCATCTGCTCTTTGCCTCTGTGTGTACAGAGTTGTAGGTATATTCAGTCTCCTCTTATTTGGAATTCTAATCGTATTCAGAACATGGACACTTTGCAGTAGTTTCTGAAGGAAGGCAGTTTGGCTTTTATCATACGGTTGATAAAGCATGCACTGAAGACAATAATAAGATTGGGAAAAGGAGACATGGCTGCAGGGGAAAGCCAGGCTTGATGGTTATAATTTTAAAAAATACATCATGGACATACAAATATACAGAACCAATCATAATTTGTTGTGATCAGAAATATGTTTGGGAAAATTAAGCAAGGAGGAACCAGCTTGTACCCTCTATTACTAATTACACCATGCATCTATGTAGTGAAAGTCATAGCTAGCAGTAACCAAGATTTTGTAACTGAGTTTATGTAAAGGCCCCCTGGAGATTTAATTCATCTGGAAATGCAAAGCAGTAGTTAGTACAAAGGGTAGTGCAATCCTGTGTTTGGCCTTTCCACTCTGGTACTATCTGTTCCCTTTTAATCATGCAAATTTTCTATAAGACACTTCAGAAAAACAGGATGCTGATAAGAGGTCAGACCCAGCTTCATCTGCACTCTGCTGACATAGGTCAATCTTAACAGCAGCAAGTAGTGAAGTTGTAGTGATTCCAGACATCGCCAGGGCACAGCTTTCTGAGATCAGTCACTGCTGCTGAGGAAGGCAACACCACAAATGGTCAAGAGCAGCACAGTGACTTTGTTGATCTTAACAGACCTAGTACCATGTGCATCCTGACTTTCGTGTACAGTATCAGTGAGGAAGGAGTTGTGGAAGATAAGTATATCATGCAACTTCTACATCAATCAAAGTGACGGAAGAAAAACTTTGAGTCTGATTTACACTGGCATACAATGTGCTAGAATAATATTTTTCTTCACAGAGAAGATAATGGCTGGGATATGTCCCATCAACAGGACCAACACACAGAGAAAGCAATCAAGTCAAACCCACTACGATCACCTCCATATCTATTACTCAGTGATAATACTGGACCAGCAGGCTGAGGAATATCACCTCCTGAACTACACTGATACTTTTTGCCTCTTTTGCACTATCTGGCTGAGGGAAAGGCAGTTTCTAGATGGTCTCATCAAGTCTCTTCTCCTGTCACCAAAGCACTGCATAAGAGGCAAGTTCAACAGGGATTTTCAAGAACATTCATATTTCTGTCACTAAATTCTCCCTTCACTGCCCATCCTCCTCTTTTTGCAGATGAACTTTAACTACAGCTTGTTATTCTTCACACAGACTGTGGCATTATGCAAACTGGACAGCACCTCAAAAACAAAAAAAATCACTGCTGAGGATGTCTACCAATGTGACTGATATGATTTATGCCGATTCTATCTGCATGTGCTTAAGCAAATAATGTTCAATGAACCATTCAATGCAAGAAAGCTTGGTACAGGTATACCATAGTATGAGTGGAACTATGTACATATCCATGTTATTGCTGCTATTCTTCCTTCTGCAATTGCCCAAAAGACTGCTCTGGCAGTGCCCAAACCCAAACAGCAGGCACTACAGCACCATGGCAGGTTCTTTTCTCTGAAACTGTTTGCAGAATTGATGGTTGATATCAGAAGTGAAAGCTTTCCCCTCCTACCTTCTTGGGGAAACTGCCTTGAAATCTTCATCACAGAACAGGACTGCCTTCCCCTTATGTACAGTATGGATGGCTGGCACTATACCCTTGGCTTACTCCAAAATAAAAGGCTGTTATATATGTATAACCTTGAAAGGGGCTGTCACCCATGAAAGATCTTCATATAGCTGTCTTTGGCCTCAAAGACTAGATTCACATTTCCCCACTGAAATTCAACTTCTCTGTCCTTTAGTTTAATGAACACACCAAAGTGATGCAAACTTACATCCTCATCCAACATACTGTCCCCAATCATACTACCTGCTTTCACATCCCTTCTACCGAAGGACAGAAACAAAGCCACCAAAAATACCAGAAGAAAAGCATCATTACTATGCTTCCATGCTCTGCAGCACAAGCACTTCTGCTATCCCAAGGACAGTGTCTTAAACGTAGAAGGCTGGGTCAGCAGTGAGTGAAACTTTTTCTTGTTTGTGTAGGCTTATGTCTGTAATCATCTTTACAAACTTCCAGCCTTAGACAAGTCAGTATGATTAATATTACTTTGAAAATCTCTTGAGCTTTCAGTTTCCACTTGAGACTTTAAGTGGGCTAATCTCTCTCTCAAACATCTAACATTTCTGGCCTCAATTACACCTAACAAAAATTTTTACTTCTGCAGTGTAAAGGCAGAAGTTTAGTTAGACTTTACCTTTTTCTTCTGTTTTAGGTTGGAGATGACTGAATGACCTCTTCCTAAGCTGAAATCACATGCCTGCAGGTCTGAAACAGCTAAAAAATCTCTCTCAATAGTGACTGAAAGATGCTTCTGACAGTAGAAGAGGCATGGCCTAGAGACAGATTTTCTGATTTGCAAATACACAGATTTAGAGACAAGGCATCGCAGAGTAATCACATGGTATGAAAATTCTTGACTTGAATGTTTAGCATTAGATCAGCCACAAAATAGCCCAGTTAAAAATAAATAAACAAAAAAAAGTTATGATTATAATCAAGATACTTAAAAACACTCAACCTTTCATTAGATAGGTAAGCGGGCTGTGTAGCATTCATGAAGGTGAGCAAGAGATATATAGGGTATTCTCAGAAATCCTACAGCTTCAGGAGCCTCAACCCCCCACTAAAACAGCTGCAGGTGGGCTTATAAGTTTGACTTAAATTAGTAGCAATTTCTGTTTTCTCAATAGAAACAATGCAAGCATGCCTCTTATATTTTAGTCACTTCATAAACTATAGAAACAGTAGAAGGACCAAGCTCCACCAAAAATACCTATTGAAACAAGACTGATTAATTCACAAGATGGAATCACAAAAAGAGAAAAGTCAACTATTCAATTTATGTTATGTATCAAAACTAAATTTCAATACCATTTTTAATATACTCATTAAAACTGTGCTTCATAAAATAAGTACACATTCTTTACAGTGAAGCCTATAAGGAATACATGCATTTTATGTGTAAATGGAATGTTTCAGTTATTCAACAAAGTCCGATAACACAATCTAATGAAGAGCCCTGAAATGCTAAATATTCTACCAGTTGCAGAGATGGTTTTTCACATTTAGCAAATTAGAAAAATATTTAAGGGCTTGAGCCTGCAAAGGCTTGAAGGACCATCAATACCTATAGAGTTCAGTGAATATTTAGGGTGCTCACAGTGTACAAAAGGGTTAATGGTTTTGACAGAAAGTCTGGTTTTACACCTATAAATTTTTTCTAACAAAGGAATGCCCATCTCTACAGCTCCTGCCAATATTATCGCAGCACTCAAGAAAAGTCTACAGCTGCAATTCAGCCACATGTGTAGCACTGGAAACTGGCTTTAAACTTCTTCACACTGAAGTTACTACCTAAAAGGTCAGGAACACTGATTCAGAGTGGCCTTTCAGCCCTAATGAGACATTCACACACAGTTGTCTTGGCACTCAAGTATCTCC
This sequence comes from Myiopsitta monachus, assembly GCA_017639245.1. NCBI lineage: Eukaryota > Metazoa > Chordata > Aves > Psittaciformes > Psittacidae > Myiopsitta > Myiopsitta monachus. Next base: position 28,053,895 of record CM029919.1, read on the forward strand.
TTCAGCGCAAGTGGCTCAGTGCCAAGGACAGTGTTTCCCATTTTGTTGAACAAGAATTCAGCCATGCCTAGGGACTTTTCTGCCTCAAGCTGCTTCCAGGCCTTCCATCCAACCAGAAGAAAAAAGTCCTGTATTTATACCTCTGGCAGATGGAAATCATACATTCGCTTAAGCACAAGAGAGGAAATCCTGCATACTTGGCATTTGCTGAACTTACAGCACCTTTCCAGACTGCAGAGAGGAAAAGGGCCTGCTCTGCAGGGTGGATCCTACAGCAGAGGTTAAGAGACATCATTCCACTGACTACGTATGTGTCTTAATTCAAAGAGTGTTCCAGCTCTCTTACCATATCTTCTGCTCTATCTTTCCTTCCACCTTCAGAGAGAGAAGGAAAGCTTTTATTGCACAAAGGTCACTGCTTCCATAAAAATTGTAATAACAACAATAATTTTTTGTCTACTGCATTTAATTGAAGTTCTAGAAAGCTTAGATAGTATACCTAAATTTTAGGTAAAAAAAGACATTTTGTAAAGAATTCTTTTCCATCATGTTTATGCTATTGCTAGCTAGAAAACAAGTCCATAATGCCACTGATATATTCTTTCTTTCTCTCGAGGTATTTATTGAAATGAACAAGCAGAAAGCATATTTAAAAGAATCAATACAGAAAATCCAATAAAGATAGTAGGCTAATTTGGGCAGAGGGATGGTGCTACCTCTCTTTCTATAATTAGAGATGACAAATGGCTGTCTTTATTTCATCTAACTGCTGCATACTGCACATCAGCCAAACTCTGCAAACAGCTTTAGACCTGATAGCTAAATCCTTTAGAGAAGTATCTCTCTTGACAGAGCACATACTACACATACTGACATGGCTGGTTCCTGAAGCAGTATGGCTGTTCTCCCATCATGTTAGTAATGTGAAATGTAAAACACAAGTTCTCCTATCACATGTTAGCAAGAAAGTTCTAATGAAATCTATTTTAATCAGTGAAAAAAATTGCTTCCTGAATATTCCAGGCACAGCTTTGCCAGGGATCTTACAAAAAACCCAGCTGGGATCTCACTGGCACCATTTGGAAATGAGATCTTTTGGCCTAAACTATCGCATCATAGTATCAGTGCTAAATTTTTATGACACTGCAGAAGAAAAATTGCCTTTTTCCATCATTCTGTCTAAATTTTATACATAAAACCAACTTGTTACTGTTGTGTTCGTAAGCACTTCTTGGAAAAATCTGCATGTGCATGTACAACATTTCTTATTCATAGTAGATAGTATCCACTTTTAGCAAAATTGAGTGCATGGAAAGAAGACAGAGCAAACGTAATATTTGACTTACATAATTCATGCAGTTCTTGGGTGCAACTCTTCACTAGATCTACACCTTTTAATCTTACGTGCAAGTCAGCCAAATGTTTTCTTAATGAAGTGCCAGAAAGGAGTCAGCTAATCTTTTGATACCTTAATACAAGTTGGCAGGATTTAACAAAGTACTTCCTGTTTTTCCTCCCTTTTAGTGCTGATGAAGAAAGACATTTAAGATTGTTGCAGATTTACCCCTTTGCAGGTTACTGTTCACTACTCAGCTGCATATATTGAATATTTCATCTTGACTTTTCACTGCTACTGACCTGTTTGTGCTCAGAGATTAATTTTCCCTTTATTGTCAGTTCTCAACATATCACAGTTCAAAGCATTTTGCCATCCTCCTTAATCTGGGCAGGTCTTTTTCTAAGGCACTTGCGCTGGTCTTTTAAATACTTAAACTCTGTAATCAAGTCCTCTCTTCTTTCTCAAGGTTGCATGTTTTCAATAGCTTGGGTCTTCCCCCAGGAAAGAGGCTTTCTAATCTCCAGGTTGGAACTGTACCCTTTTCTGCAACTGACTTTCTGCAGGAATTTTAATACTTTTTCCGAACTTCAGTGATCAATTTTAACTACATATTTCTAACAGCGATATTTGCAAGAAGAGTACGGCAAGGGATACTATACCTAACGTAGCAAGTCTTCTGATTTTAAATAATTATCTGTCTTATGCAGCCTGCATACTTCACTAAATTTTTGGCAGTATCATAGCACAGTGGGTTTTTTAATTTAATTGTTTTCTACAATACTTAATGCCTATTACTCCTCTTCTATCAAGCATGCAGATTCTCCTGGAAGGCATACTAAGGCACATGAAAAACAACAAGGTGCCTGGTGACAGCCAGCATGGCTTCACTGAGGGGAAATCCTGCCTGACCAATTTGGGGGCCATCTATGATGGGGCTACGGAACTGATAGACAGGGGTAGAGCAGTTGATGTCATCTACCTGGACTTGTGCAAAGCGTTCGACACTGTCCCACACAACATCCTTGTCTCTAAATTGGAGAGACATCAATTTGATAGGAGGACCACTGGGTGGATAAAGAAGTGGCTGGATGGCCACACGCAAAGAGTTGTGGTCAATGGCTCAATGTCCAGCTGGGGACCAGTAACGAGTGGTGTCCCTCTGGGGTCGGTGTTGGGACCAGACTTGTCCAGCATCTTTGTGGGTGACATGGACAGCAGGATTGAGTGCACCCTCAGCAAGTTTGCCAATGACACCAAGCTGTGTGGTTCGGCTGACATACTAGAGAGAAGGCATGCCATCCAGAGGGATCTTGACACACTTGTGAGGTCAGCAGATGCCAACCTTATGAAGTTTAAGCATGCCAAGTGCAAGGTCCTACAGCTGGGTTGGAGCAATCCCAGGCACAGCTACAGGCTGGGCAGAGAAGAGATTCAGAGCAGCCCTGCAGAGAAGGACTTGGGGGTGTTGGTTGATGAGAAAATGAACATGAGCCAGCTTCATTGTGCGCTCGCAGCCCAGAAAGCCAACTGTATCCTGGGCTGCATCAAAAGGAGCGTGACCAGCAGGTGGAGGGAGGGGATCCTGCCCCTCTGCTCTCATGAGACCTCACTTGGAGTACTGTGTGCAGTTCTGGTGTTCTCAACATAAAAAGGACATGGAACTGTTGGAACAAGTGCAGAGGAGGGCCACGAGGATGATCAGGGAACTGGAGCACCTCCCGCATGAGGACAGGCTGAGAAAGTTGTGGCTGTTCATCCTGGAGAAGAGAAGGCTACATGGAGACCTCATAGCAGCCTTCCAGTATCTGAAGGGGGCCTACAAAGATGCCAGAAAGGGACTTTTCATCAGGGACTGTAGTGATAGGTTAAGGGGTAACGGGTTCAAACTTAAACAGGGGAAGTTCAGATTGGATATAAGGAAGAAGTTCTTTACTGTAAGGGTGGTGAGGTACTGGAATGGATTGCCCAGGAAAGTTGTGAATGCTCCATTGCTCGTGCTGTTCAAGGCCAGTATGGACAGAGGCTTGGGTGACACGGTTTGGTGTCAGGTGTCCCTGCCCACAGCAGGCAGGTTGGAAATAGATGATCTTAATGTCCTTTCCAATCCTAACTATTCTATGGTTCTATGCTTCTATGCTACTAGAACAGCAGAAGACTACTAGCTCACATATGCTGCTTTTAGCTGCAGCCCGAAACACATCCAATTGCTGTGATTTTCCTGTCCTAAGTCTCCTGCTGATGACATCTTCCATCTCACATATTCTGACACTGCAGTTTCAACAAAAGACTGCTTATTTTATTTATTGCCATATTTACAGTCTTTGCTACCAGAAATCTGAGTACCTTGCAGGATTGAAATAAATCGCTTACCTTCAGCAGGAGTAAAACACTCTCTTGCCCCATTTCTTGGAGTGAAGGTCTGCTGGTAATATATTCCTTTAGCTCATCAGATATGACCTGCTCCTGGTTTCTCATCAACAACCCCTTTATTGGCATGAATTCCTATAGCAGGAGCAAAGTGGAAATGTGCTGTAGCGCTACAATGCTCTGCTATCAAGATTTACTTCAGGCAGTGATTGTGACTTCTGAAACAGCACATAAATGGGAAGAAAAAACATTTCCTGTTGGTAAGGTATTTGCTATCAAGCTGCATAAGAAACTTCCCTGCCAATTATCGTTTGACTTTCCAGGATAGGGAGTTGATGGGACATTAAGAATTCATGCCCTCACATTCAGGACCTACCTTGTGTTTACCCTGTTATAAAGACACTCATAGAAAGTTCCCCTTGATCTACATACTGCTTTTTGCTGTGTCAAGTTTTTCTTTCATTACACAGCTAAGAAGAATCCAATTTTAAGTAATGTATTCCTGAAGCTTTAATTTGTTTGGAAATGATCTTTGCTCGGTGTGACATCCTGTATCCTCATATGAGACCAAATGTTAATCAGTTTAGTGCCTCTGGGTCTGTACATAGCCTCTAATGTATATAACAAGGAAAGTGATACCTCTTCCCCAGTAGCAGGACCTTAGGTGAGAAATACTTTTCTAAATACAATCAAACTGAATCAAATCACACTGTATTGAGATACAGCTATATTACAAAGCTAAGCTGTTTGATAAAGGCATCCTCAATCGATACCATTTGAAAAATTAAAGAAACTTGCCAGCACAAAACTTTTACAAGCACAAACCAAAAATTATTCTCTCCTAAAGAAAAAAAAAAAACAAACCAAACCCCAAAAAATTAAACCCAAAACAAGCCCCAAAGCATTCTTCTGAACTTTGGGGGCTTTTCAATTCCATGGATTTTAACTTTTAGCCTGTCTAAATCTGGTGTCATAAGAGTATGTGATATGTACACAGAATCAATGGAATAAACCCCACTGAATTAATATAGCTGGATATACTATTATATTCTACTGTCAGTTGTTTTTTTGCTCTTTGTCCATTTTCAGAAAATTAGTTGATGAAAGTCAGATGAATGTACTACCTTTGCCGACAGCAAGAAAGCACCAACAGTTGAAGCAAAGCTTTGTGAGATCCCTCCCATGACAGCTGGATGCAATCAGGTGTCTTTCCTTCAAGTTCTAAAATAACAAGAATCTGCAGCTAGCTTTATAGCATACTATTTACACTGGAATTTTATTTTAAACATCAATTTTCATTGCTGGTCCAAAGTCACAGTTTGTATAACTTGAGTGGAGTAATCAATTCTGTCTGTTTTAGACTTTTCTGAGCAAAGCTAGAAGACGATGCCATTAACTGAATACAGTTTGGCAAGCTGCCATTTTAAGGTTGGATGATACCAACATAGAGACACATAACTTCATCATTTATGAGATATCTGAGTAATCTGAATATTGGTTGGAGCTCAAACTTCGTGTTTGTTTGTTGTTTGTTTGGTTTGGGTTTTTGTTTTTTAAGAGCATGTACTGGAGGGGTGATAAGCTGGAAAAGAGCTTTACATAAAAAGACCTTGGGGTTCTAGCAGACACCAAGTTGAACATGAGCCAGTAATGGTGGGACATATCCAGAGTGTTGTGTCCAGCTCTGGGCTCCCCAGCACAATAGAGATATGGAGCTACTGGTGAGAGTTCGGTGAAGGATTCTCTAGCAAGGACAATCCAGTGAAAATGTTTAAGGGACTGTTTAGCCTAGAGACCACAAGGCTCAGGGCAGATTTATTTTAGGTATAAAAACTCCTGAAGAGTGGATGCAAAGATAGAACCTGGCTCTTCCCAATGGTGCCCAGTGACAGGACAAGAGGCAGTGTGCACAAACTGAAACACAGGAAGTACTGTCGGAACATCCAAAAGCACTTTTTTTCTGTGAGGGTGACTCTGCATATACACAGGTAGCCCAGAAATATTGTGGAGTCTCCACCCCTGGAGATATTCAAAAGCTGTCTGGACACCATCATGGGCAACTGGCTCTAGGTGACTCTGCTTGAGTAGAGGGTTGGACCTGATGATCTCTAGAGGTCCTTCTAACCTCAACCCCTCTGTGATTCTGTGATTTTTTCATGTTTGAAAATCACATTTTTTTATGAATGATTGAAGGCATATGCATGCAAGGTTATTAGATGCATATTTTGTGACATATCTGTTTGTTTTTCAGACTAAAAAGAAATTCTTCCTGAAAACGCATCATTCCGTAAATGACCATTTCATGAATTACATTTCCAACCTCAGCAGCTTAATGAGATCAAGCTGATACACTAGGAAACAGAATATTTCATGGAGATCAAGGTCATTAAAACACTAGCAGACCTTGTAAACTAATCCAGTCATGAAGCTTTGTATTTACTGCCTGGCTATTGAAGTTGTTATCAGCTGCCCCATGGGGCACAACAATTTCATTCTTAAATTGTACTGTTAGAGAAACCAGAGTTACAGAACAGGGCAATCTTACAGGATGAAGTTAGAGTAATCCATGGATAAAATTAAGTGGCCAGCTGAATTACATAAACTGCCTGCAGTTTGCTGATAACTATACTGTTTTCGTACTGCTTCAAACTTTACCTGGAGGTGAGGCACTGCTTAGATCATACTGAAACTTTTTCATCGATTTTCTGCTGCATTACCATGGAAGCTTTTCCCACAAAAAAATGCACATTACATTACAAATTCACACATACAGCAAGCTCATTTTGTTGATGGGCTAGGGGAGGGTCCAAATCTAAATGCTCTTTCATTTTAATCATCCATTTAACTGAGAACAATGCACTGAGTCCTATTCAGTAATTTTTCTTATGGCTATTTATTTTCTCAACCTTCTTGCAAGGTTGAGAAGGTTTCTATGGATATCAATCAGCTCTTATAATGAGATTCTTCTACTCAATGTCTCCTTAAAATTTCTCCACTCACTCACTGCAGAGGCAACCTTTTATTTGTTTCTTCCCCAGGTTTACTGCTGTGAAACCACTGGACTAGAACCTGCTTATAGGTGTTGTGACAGAAAATGGGTTTTTAAGCCAGTGCTTCTGAATTGTTCATTTTCTTGAGCAGGTGAAAGGAAAAAGGCTTCATGCATGTTTGCTTTCATGAAGTCAGTCAGGGAAGCAGTCAGGCTTTAATTCTTTCTATTGCAAGGATGGTCAACATATGCTCAGAATAACTGCAATAAATGGCAGAAGTTAATTTTATTTATTTTTAGAAAAATCAAAATACAACACCTGAAAATCACGGTGTTTATGAAAACAGCTTCATACAGCTGTCCTGAGGTCTGTAATTTTATCCAAAGATCGTGTAACATTGGATTAAGAAGAAAATAGTGAATTAGGCTAATAACATGAAGAGGACTTCAACAGTTAAAGAAGTTCCTGCAATTTTACGGAAATTAAGTGGAACAAACAGTAACAGAAATGCAATGGGTCCTTGTCTCCCACGACTGTGATCTGCCTTGCTTCATTGAGTCTACAAGAGCTTTTACCCTCTGACTACAGCTGAACTGGAAGGTCAGATGAATATTTATGAAGCACAGAAGCCTACAGGCAGCCCACAGTTTGCTTATTTCACATTACAAAATTCTTTTTTGCATATCAGTGCACTAGTGTGTTTCCCTTGGTTCCTCTTTTAAGTATTTTCCGTGGTTCTACTTTCCTAATATTACCAGAAATGCTTAAATTTTAAGTACCTAAATTCAAATTTTATTGCAACGTATATTGGTTTTAAATTAAATATCAACCTCCCTGGTTTGTATATTTTAAATTCATTGAAAGAATAATAATTTCAGGCAAGATTAATTTATTAGCCCCTGCACAGAGCACAGAGTTGGACATAGTGAACTCTAACAGTCTTTCTCCGTCTGAGATGTTCAACATTTCTATGATTATGTATATGGCAGTCCCATTCAGAGTCCACAACCAAATGTTTAGCTTTTTTTTTTTCCGAATCATGCCGTAACAGAATTGCTCTGCCATCCAACAGCTTTCAGTCTCAGTTAATGACAAGGCACAATAGGAGAATGAGGCTAAGAGGCATCATAGATTGATTCCTTCTCTTGCCAAAGTTAGTAAAATATCCCCTGAGGATTTTGAGGAGATAATGTTGAAGTTTCAGCTAAAAGGATCTGTTTCACCTGCTATGTTAAAGTTTGATAATATGCTGAAATATAGGCAGAAATGGGCTCCAGAATGGGAGCACTGTTAAATAAAAATAGCATACATAAGAAGCAAGAAGACAACAAAATTACTAGAGACAGGAAGAGACAAATCCGGTTTAAGCGTTCAGACTGTCCACAGGAGAAGACAACTGGACATAACCAGGGATGAATGAAATCAGATCAAAAATGTATTCATTGACTCATCTGTCTGAAACTGAAATCTAATGTTGTATATCATGAATATAATAATGGAGAGAAAGCAAGTACCAGCCTGAGATACACATGCCTAAAATCAACAGAGAAAATAGTAGTTTTTGAAAAGCTTTTTAATTTATCAATGCCCTTTGTTCCTATGCCAAGTAAACATCCGTGATCATGTAGAGGAACCTCCAGGGGAAGTCATCAAAGAACACAAACAGAATTACAATTAAAACTCGGTATTATTTTTGGAAATGCAGTAGGAAAAGAAATTACAGTTCAACAGAAAACTCAGAAAATTTTCATCATAGTCTTATGACATGCAGCAATCTAGTAATTTGACTCTTTTTCTGTCTAGTCATACATCAACTACTGTAATGCTCTTAAAGATGTATTATAAAGACGTATCATAAAGATGTATTTATACAGCTGACTACCATGACTATATAGTAATTTAAGTAATTCACATTTTTCATAATCCTGATGTCATATAAACAAACACATATAAGGATATGCATGATCAGATTCATTCCCCCACATTCCTGGAAATGGTTGTGTTGTAGATCTTTTTCTATTTCTTTCCCTCTAGCAAAAAAAATTTCCAAATCAATGAAATTATTGGTGAGTTTATAGCCTTACTGTGGCCCCATAAGGACACGATTTCAATACTGTGATGAATACATAAATTCCTATAAGCTCTGTCTGGACAGTCATTTCCCTGAATCACCTGTTGTCTCTTTCCACACAAAAGGAAGCCATTCAATATTAAGGCCAAGTAGACCCTTTAGGACACACTGAACCCACTCAGGTCTTCACCTTTAGGAACTGTGAAGGGACCTCCTTTTTCTTGGTACCAACACACCAGAGATTCTAGGTGAAGTGGCTGAGGCTTTGTCTGGTTCACCCATAGGGATGGGGTTCCACCAAGTTAGGAGGTTATGCGACTTGCTGTCATGCATGAATTTCTGTTGGATGCATCTTATTACTTCAAAATATGAGACCAAAGAATGCATGATAATACTTACACGCACAGAAGGATGCAAGGAAAAATATTTGTCTTTTGACTGACTCTTTGATCTATAACTCAAAATCATAATATTAAGGACACAGTTGCAGTTGTGTGGAAGCTAGGGAGGACATTAACTTAAAGAAAGTCATTAGGAAAACCAAAAAAAGACTGTCAAATGTACTTAAAGAATGGTGCTGCATTAGTTGAACTCAGAATATTAATAGGAGTGCTAGTCTGCCACAGAAAATAATAATGGGACGACAATATATCTGTAAACCTATTCAAAATAAGCTCTTCTGTCTGCTACTTGTTACATTTTCTTTTGACTGAAGCTTCTGGTACATTGTTGTCTTTGAAGACCACCTGTTGCACGTTGCTGTCCAGTAAATACACTTTCAGGGCCTGCTGGCTTAAACGACAAGTTGACAGCCTGCTAAACAGAACCTTTTTTCACGCTGTCCCAACTTTACATTAATGTGTTATTTCACAGTAAGCCAAAAAAATGTTATTTACTTCAGAAAATCCACATTTTACCATTCTTTTCTGGTCTACATAAAATGTAATTAGACCTATAGGAATAATTGATAATTATACTGCCATGGTGTGCCAGTGTCCCTCATTTAAGATAAACATTCAGGGATATACATTACTTATGCTCCATTTGCATTTCCAGCAAAATTGTGTTTTCTCAGTAAAAGTCAGCGATCACAGAATAAACCCCACTTAGCTAGCAGTGAAAACAGCATGTCTCAATGAAATGACTCCAAATACTCTTTCAAATGCCCAGAGTGCTTGATAAGAATTACTTGAGTTGCTCTTCATGTAGAGTAAAACCAGCTGAATGCTTCAAACACCCATCCCATTACCTCCCCCCACAATAGAAATATATGACAAATGTACGTCTAGAAACTGGAATAAATGTGGGTTTTTTTTTTTGAGATCTAGGGATGGATTTTAAGGCACTCTGAATTCTGAGAAGTACCGGAGTATGCAAACTGCTCCACCAAAATGCTACTCTATTTGTTGAGTGAATACACATGAACTAATGCAAAATACTATCCCTTGGACATTTTCACAGCTGGATGCACAACATTCTCATCCCTCTGTTATCAGAAGTCCATGTTCATACTAGAAGTTGGAATTAACACATAAAATCATCACAAAAGCTAGAGGTGCAGGCGCATGAAAAAAGCATTTGTAAAAACTCAAACTCTCCTTAAAGAGAAATCTTTTATCAAGCTGCTGGCTGGCTGTTTATGGGCAATGCTAGCATATGTCCTCCAAAGTAAACAAATGGTTTCTCTTTCACATCACTTTTTAAAAGAAGCAAATAATTTAGCAGGAATGCTAAAAACAAAATTTGTTTCAAAGCAGGCTCGAATACCTTTTTTTCCTGAAAATGTGGACATAGATTTTTTTAACTGACACAATGCCATTGCTGTCCTAACCCTGTTTTGACACTTGAAAACAGGTACAGCCCAGAGAGGCTAAAGTGGAGGAAATGAAACAGTCACGTGCAAGAGTGCATGATTTGGACAGGGAAGCAGGTGTACAATTTACATAATCTCTTATCATTAAGGAAACCCAAAAGTCTCCAGCTCTAATGGCTTACAGAATAGTCCTCAGGGAATAAATGCAGGCCATTGGTTAATAAACACATTTTGCTCTAAAAATACTGGTTGTAATGTATTTTGTGAGAGAAGGAGAAATTAGGGGATAGGAACTGGAAAGTAAAATTTATTAATATATATAATGCCTTCTAATCATATTTCATAGAAATCTAGTAGAAAGAAGGAAAATCTTTATTTTAGTGTATGGGGTTGAGAGAGATGGAATTTAAGAATCCTAGTCAACACTTCATAGATATTTGTATTCCTTTACCTTTCATGCTTCCCTCACATAATATAAGGAATGAAAGCAGAACTGCAGTAACAATGAATAGGCTTATAGACTTTTATTGCACTGTTAAGCCATTGTCAATTAACACCTTGTTTTATTTGGCTTCACTGCAACTAACCAGGGAGATATAAAAATCACATACCTACTGACATTCAACTCAGAATATAATAATATGGAGCTACCTAATTTTAATTAATAAATTCTTAAATTAATAAGCATTTATTTATATGAAGAAATAACAGGATAATACTACACTCTTTTAGCAAGCAAGTTAAGTGCCTTGGTTCTTAAAACAGCCACCAGTCAAGTTCTCTGCCAATAGCCTTTAGACCCATTCTGCCCTCAGATGTGCAGGCACGTACCAGACTGCAACATGCAGCAGCTTGAAATCAGCAGTCACCATTTCTACTCGAGCAAATAGCTACAAAAGGATTTTTCAAGGTAACTGCCCTCAGGTATCGAGGGTCATAATGCAGTTTAGAAGATCTAGCTTTCTTTTTTCAGGTTGGTTAAAAGCAAAGTTAAAGGTTATACTTCAGCCTGAACAGACTTCGTAGTGGAGTACTAGGTGAGGTTAAAACACTTCTAACAGGAATTGCAGGACGGACCTTGCCTGCAAAGTTAGACCAACATTTTTTCTGGCAATATAAGGTAGCTTTGAACCCGCTAACACTTGAAGGAGAAGCAGCATTTTCACTGATGGCCCTAACTCCTTGTCTACTCATCCCCTGCTTTTTAAGAGCTGAGATCAGGACCAGTCTGTGGAGCAGAGTGAAAAACCCATGCTAGCAATTCTGGCTACCTTACCATTTCCTGGATGCCTACTAGAAAGACATAACAACAAGCTGCTTTTCCAGACTGTAGTAGGAGCCTATTTGAATCTCACTATCAGAACAATACACATAACAGTGTGAAATTATTACTATATTATGGGCTTGTGATAGGAGCTCTAAAATAAATGCCCAGTCTAGAATAGTCACTGTAATACTCTGGAACAGGAAGAAGTTGTTCTAAGTAAATGGAACTGAAAATCCATGAAAACAAATGTCTAGTTTTGAGGTAAGCTTTCCATGAAAACAACAGTAATATTTGCTGTTTGTACAATTTTTCATGACACATTCTGATCATTTAATTAATGCTTTGCGACAAAATTATCAGTTCAAGAAGTAACAAGGGAAAAAAGTTACTCTCATGAAGACTTTCCAAAGATTTGTATAAGAAGCAGACTATTATTTAGTCCTAAATGCTTCTTTCCACTACTCACATCTGGAACCATTTCCTTTGGAACAAGCTTATGCATGAAAAATTTTGAAGGTTGGGGATGTCATAGCTAAATGACAACACTGACAGGAGAAAGGGGAAAGGATGTGAATTGAGCCAAGGCCAGGTGTGTAAGGAGTGGGAAGCAAGTGAAGTAATTGAAGTCCCAATTCCGAACTGAGAAAGATCCATGAGAATGTGTTTATTTCAATGTCCCTGGTTTCAGAAAACAGACTGATATCAATCTAAACAATTTGCAAGGATAATAAATTTAGCAAGGAACGGTTTGAGACAAGGTTGTTACCAAGGAAAGAATGTTGTTATAATGAAGCTGGCAACAGACAAGTAGCTTTTCATAATGTAGACTGTCAACAGGTGTGTGCACCCTGTTTTCCAAATGCTGGTCACGCAAACCATGTAGCAGCATTTGCTTTTCTTAAGATTCCCCAAGAGACAGAGAGGGAAAGTCATCACGTCCACATTGCAGCAAGGTTGAGATATTGAGAAAATCTGAATTCCCTATATCGCCTGTTAGAGAGGCTAACAAAATTCCAGATGCAGACATTTCCTCTGACATTGAGAGATTCCAAGTAAGGGATTAGAATACTTTATCTGAAGTAATAAACATAGAAAGGCTTACATAGCTTGATTCATGTACTTTTCATGCTCTCTAGCAGTCTTTCTTAGACATGCAGTTAGGAAATGGAAATTATGGGAGATTAGGAGCTTAGCTGCAACAAATCAAATACTCTTAATAGCAAGAAGAAAGTTATATTTATTCTTTTTAATAATGCTGCTGGTAACATGTAAAGCTAAGTGACTAAATAGCCTCTTCCTAAAGGGAGGCTGTGCTGTAAGTAGGATAGTCCCAGTCATTTTTGTTACTGCCTTCTTTCGGTTCCCACAGAATATTTCCTGCTTCCTCATCAGTGAGGACTGGCAGTAGGTCACTGTGGGCTGATCTGGAACTGTTTTAGGACACAATTTACTTTGTTAATTATATTTCTTCAGCAATAATTTCAGCATTCACTTTCAAATCCTTCATTGATTTTAATTAAGCCTTGCATAAGCTTCCAAACTTTTCTTTTAGACAGCAGCTGCTTACAGTGCAACAACCAGAAACTCCAGACTTACTAATGCAGCTGGAAAACAAACCCAATGTCACTTGTTAAAATTGCTATGGACTGTACTGCCAGTGACCCAACAAATTAGTAAGCTTGAACCAAAATAAAGAGGTAAGAAATAAGCTTCTCTTCCAAGATATTACAAGTTGCAAAGTAGGACATTGTTTCAAGGATTTACATTTCTCATTTTCTTACTTTTTTTTTTAATAAGTTATTTCTTTGCATGAAGGCTCTTCAGGCTATATATTTTTTTTTAAATCAGGCCTTTATAAGCACATCTATACCAGGTATCACAGCATCATGTTAGAGATACTAAAACTAATGTTATGCAGAGAGAGGTATTAGATTAAGTTACAAAGGTAATATAGCATAAATGCTTAATCGTTGTACTAACATTGCACTAGCTTAAATGCCTTGCGATACACCATCATAACAGCTGTTGAAGTACTGTTTAAGGTGTTAAACTGCACAACATAACAGTGGAAAAAGACACCTTCATTGCTGGAACAAAAATTAACTGGATAGGACTGTCCCCTAAGCATAGCTTTAGAAAAACCATTTAATTGGATTGACATAGTAGTTTATGAGTTTTTTCAATAGAGTATTTCTAATATCTTTTCCTGACAGAATTAAAGGCACTTTATCAATACATGCTCAGAAACCTTTCCCACATTCCTATCTTCTTGTACCTGATACTACCCACATAAGTGGAATAAAAACCCCACAGACTTTGACATTTTGCTCTTTGGCTGTTGCTCTTCTACAGCTTGTAAGTACACTCAAGTATTTCAGAGAGGAGCAGCGGTAAGGATCAGTGTTACCCGCCATGCTAGAACAAAGCAGCTGTCTTGAACTGGAGAGTTTCCCCAGTATGAAATATAGGCAACTAGGGAAGCATCCTATGGCAACACAAAGAGCTTTACAGACCATTTTGATAGCAGTAGGATCAGGATATAATTTCTGTGATCAGTTATTTTAACAGTCATGTCTTAAGCAATCCAAATGATGAGTCAATGCAGGTGTCTGTAGATTTCAGCAAAAATATAAGGAACATTATGAATTCCATAAGTATTTTATGAATAAAAGCATAAATTTGTGACAGCTATGGATGGTGACACTGGGAAGTAGAAGCAGCCCTCAGTTTACTTGGCTGTTATGAGTAATTATCAATGGGACATAGTGCTGTGGCACCAGACAGCAGTAGTATCGCATAATGTACAAGACTTCACATCCAGAATTTTAATCCTGCAGTTACAGCAGCCTGATTTGACCTAAAACAAGTTCCCTGAAAGATGAAAGGGAAGAGCTTTCACTAAAATGCACATCAGAACCAAGCCTCTGGAAAGATTTCAAGACCCCTTTGCATTTAAATAGATATTATCAGGAGTTCAACACATTAAAACAACCAACCAACCAAAAAAAGCCACCACCTTACATAAGAGGACAGAGCTTTTGCCAAAGTTAGAAATTAACTTTTAGGAAAAGGACAACTCTTACTTATATTTGGCCAGAATTCAAACCAATAAGACCCCACCTCCTATTAGAAATGCTGCAACATACACTAGTCCTTATGCTTATGTCGTGGTTTAAGCCCCCCAGTAATTAATACTGACTCTGAGCTGAATTTACAACACATTTCCCAGCATGCTTGGCCTCTAAATACTTTATGCTTTGAAAGACTTCAATTTTTTTAAAATGTTTGTAACCAACTGCCAGTGTATTTTTTCTTTTGACTGCATGAAACAGATCTATTTTATAAATACTACGAAATTTTATAAATACTATAATTAATAATTAGTAATTAATAATTTTATAAATACTCTAAAAGTACTATTTCATAAATCTTAGAAACTTTGTGGACTGAGAACATTTCACCAGAGCCAAGACTTCACCAAAAATACATAATTTTTATGTACTGCCTTACAGCAGCAAAAGGCCTATTTCCCACTCGTCATCAGGAATTTCCTCTTTCAATTAGAAACTGATGTACCATCGATTGTTCTCATCACCTTCTGGTTCCCTGGTTTTGGTTTGGAAATAATTTTTTGCTTTTCTTGGTAAATGACATTTCAACTGACGTTTGCAGAGCTCAATTATTTGGTCTTTTATATTAAGAATAAGAGTTAAAATTGTGTCAGAAAGTAGGAAAGAAAATAAAAATCACATAAAATTTTTTAAGACTGGACATATACGGTAGCTTTTAAAAAGTCAACTGGTAAAAAGGCAGAAATTGATTGTAGTTTATTTTTTATCTTATAAGCATGCAGCAAGCAAAACCTGTATTTTGTATGAGGTGTGGAAAATAAAGACTTGTCATGTGTTAAAAATCTTTATTACACTGTAAAAGCACAGTATTATTGAAACTTTGCAATGCTACTATGAAAGCTGAACATAAAATATATGCTTACTATAAAATTCTACAATAAAAAGTGATGAATCCGTCTTAGACATAGGCTATACCTAACGACTTCTTGGTGTTCAGTGAAGCAGTTGCTGGTTATCCTGAAGGCTCTCTGCATTAACAGATAGGCATTTAATTGATTATTGTCTGATCTGCAAATTTACTTAAGTGCTTGTTTGTCATGACATGTGGGCAAATGCTTTGACTAGTTATCTGTTATTCTATGAAACACCACTTTACAGACAAACACAAATGTGATCACTTTAAGTCCTGTTACCATCTCAGCACAACTACTGCCCATTAGCCTCACAGACAAAGTTAGCAAATGCCTTCCTATATGAAGCTCAGGGTGAAGTCAAGACATATGGATTTTTTTTTCCTAAGGCTTATAATTCTCTTTGCCCCAAGTGTTTCCAATCAGATTTGTAAAAATAAAGCATAAAAGCATGAATAGTAAGGGTTGTAACGTTCACTGATGGAAAGCAAGACAAACCAGTTTCAGTGGAAAGCTGACAGAAGGGCTACCCCCTTACAGAAATGTGAGAGGTAGTTCCAGGAGGGACACTTGACATAGGACAGACAAAGAAAGCTTTATAGGGAGGAAATGTTTCTAACAGCTGTATGGCAATATAAGACATCAGAAATCGAGGAGGTAAATAAAAGGCAGCTGTGTGAGCTGACATTTGCCAGTCAACAGCCAGATCTCTACAGTCCTTGCAGGGCGAATTTGCCACTGATGATAAGTGCAATCCCCTGTCACGGACACAAGGTAGTCTGAGTCACTAATTCTGGCTAGAAATACTGTGTTTCACTGATTGATATCACCTTTGCCATTTAACTGATGTTACCCACAGGGTAATTTTTTTATCAATGAGTTCTTAAGTGATGAACGCATCTTCTGACGGCTGCTGTGCTGCAGGGCCCAGAGCAGCAGGAACCACCAGAAAAGCCTCACTGAAATTTCTGGCAGGTTCCAATAAGATGCTCCACTTAGTACACTAATAGTCCAGAGAGCCAGGCAAACTTCACTCCACTTCCACCTATCCACTGTTTTTTTAAAGTTTCAGAAAGTACATACATGAAACACCTGGAAAATGCATGCGAATGTAATTGCCCTCTGAGGGCTGGAAATCTCCAGATAATTTTTCAGTAACAAAGGCTTATTCCAGGCTGCAAATTCACAACCATCTTCACCCTTAGCAATCGTGGATCCTAACCCTGTGGATCCTTCTCTTTCCATAGCACCACCAGTTAGATGGACATATTTCCCTCCTGCTCAGAAGTATTGTTCTGCATGCCAACAAAAAAAGATGAACCACAGACAGTGCAACATCAGGCTTTATTCCTCTCCCAACAGGATACACTCTCCTCTTTCACTGATCTTCTTTCCCTGAAGTACTGCAAAATGCAATACAAATTATATTAGAATTCTCTGCACTTTGGTACTTACTTTTCATAATATCCCTCCTGATTTATTGAAAACAGAACAATTAAACATGAATAGCATAATCCTGTACACACACTCAATGTCCAAAAGGAAATTCAAATGTGTTATCTATGTGCAGAACTTAAACTTTTAAGCAGCTAACCAGCTAGCTAGCCAACTCAAGTTTGTTTGTTTGTTTGTTTCTGATCCTTTTCTACAGGCTATATGCTCACTTATAAACAGTTTGATGCTGGAATAAGTGTGATTCTTTCTTGTGAGAATAAAAGATGACTTCGAATCATTTATCCTGACTGGTCAGTGTTTAGAAACCATGCTCAGGTACCTCACAGCTGCTTATCAGCACAGGTTATAACAACATCAGGGTTTGGTGGAAAATTTATTTCAGCGCCTTCAGTGCCTGTGATTTTATCTTGGGTCAATAGTGGGTAAAACAGCAATCTCCACAAAAAGCTGTGTGTACCTTAGATGTACAAGACCTCTCTCTTTAATAAGTACAAATATTTTTAAGCATATGATCTGACCTTAGGAAGTAACAAACATACAAAGAGTTCTTGATCTCAGTTTCAGAAGATTAGCAACTTTGATTCAATCACAGTGGGATTTCATAGAATAGCGGGTTGGAAAGGACCTCAAGAATCATCTGCTCCAACCTTTGTTGGCAAAGCATGACCTAAACTAGATGTCCCAGCACCTTGTTCAGTCAAACCTTAAAAGTCTCCTGTGCTGGGGAGTCCACCACTTCCCTGTGGAAATTATTACAATTGCTGAATGGAGTCATTGTGAAAAATTTTCCTCTTGTGTCCAATCAGAATCTCCGCAGAAATAACTTGTGCCCATTACCCCTCATCTTTTCCATGTGACTTCTTGTAAAAAGGGAGTCTCCATTTTCTTTGTATCCACACTTTAAATAGAGCATAAAGTCTTCCCTGAGCCTTTTTTCTGAAGGCTGAACAAACCCAGTTCTCTGAGCTTTTCCTCGTGGGACAATTTCCCAGTCCATTGATCATCTTTGTGGCCCTTCTCTTCACATGTCTATATCTTTTTTGCATAGCAGGGACCAAAACTGAGCACAGTATTCCAGGTGTGTCCTGTCAAGTGCTGGGTAGAGCGGGATAATGATATCTTTACCTCTGCTGGTGATGTCTTTGTTGACGTAACCCAGCATCTTGTTTGCTTTCTTTGCCACAGCACCACACTGTTCACTCATATTGAACTTGCTGTCCACCGGGCCCCCCAGGCCCCTTTCCACAGAGCTGCTCCCAAGCTGGGCAGATCCCAGTCTGTGCTGCAGACTTGGATTGTATTTACAAGTTTAATATTGAGGTGTCTTTTTATTTCTTTGTTTAGTACTCCTTCCATTATTAACAGTGGTAGAAATGCTCAGGCAGCATCACCACCATAAAAAAATATTTCAAATAATTCCTTTGTCCACTGTTCTGGAATGTTCCTCTACTGAAGAATGATTTATCAGATTATCTCACAAGATTTTAATACAGTCTTTATTAATTCAACTGCTTGTTACAACTTCAGCAGGGCTGGCTATGTGTGTCCAAATTCCCATCCTCAGATAAATGTCAGAAACTTGCTACAGGACAACTAGGAGTCATTGCCTCAAATGTCTCTGGAATAGTCTGCTGCCCTGCTGAAAATCGTCAGTGCTTTGGGTCCGTTGCTTGCTGTGGAAGTGTCTGACAGGCTGTCTAGTTTCCAGATATCTGAGCAGTAAGCAAAAGGAATGAGATAATACACGGATTGCTTCTTAAAGACCCGTCCCTAATCTGCTTCAAAACCTTTTGCACATTTTTGTTGGCTCCTACTGCTGTTCTCCCCATACATACCCATGAGCTCTTTAATATCCTTGGTTATATTCGGCCAATACATGCTGTCTTTGGCATTCCAGGTTGTTTGAAACATCCAAAGCATTTTATTTTCAGCGCTATGATTTGACTGCCTAAAGATGCCATTTTAGCTATCATTTAACTAGTTTAGCAGTTACAAGCTTAATTTTCAACTACTTTTTTTCTCTGTAGCATCTCTGAGTCCTTTGAGTTCCACTTTTTCCTGACTTCCCATATTCTTGCATTTACTGTTACACAGGGTAGATGGACATTTCTGGAGGCACCTTCATGCTAGCTGGTAAAATGTCTCAATAGTCAACTCAGCTTCATAAGCCTAAAAATGTAAACATCTATATATGAGCTGACCACACCTGACTCTTTGTAGCAATATATATATAAAAATTGATACATAGACAGAATTAGACACAGGATGCCATTCATTCAACTTAGTTTAAAGGTCTGCCTTCAGTGTTCACAGACTCTGCTATGTTCACTACATCTCTGTTGACTGCCTATGAGCTTAGGCTGGCAAACACTGATCTAGTTGTCACAGCTAGATAAATTTTACTCTTAGTATATAACCTGCTTGTTTTACTTTTAAGATTCCCTGCAGGCTATGCTCATGCCTGTAGTTCATAGCAGAGTTATTTCAGACTGCACTTTCATTGAATAGTGTCCCCCCCAGTACTACCGATGAACAACCCATTGTGAATGAGCTATGCTTTCACAGAGCAATAACCATGTCACTCAGTCCCTTTTGCTTTTCTTCACCAAATACTAACATCCTGTTTCTGTTACTTTTATTTATTACTTCCTGATAGTATATGTTTTATAAGTTGTGCTTATAAGGATGTGTCTTTTAAATTGAATTATTCATGTGATATTCAGGCAATTATGAACATATTCAGAGGTTGCTGAGATAATGATCTTTGCCTACTACAAGTTACCAGGTGGTTGTTCTTACTGTGTTCAATTTACAGTCTATTCTCCCACAAGTCTGTAGTTTTCCTAGTGTAACTTACCTACTATTAAGCATGCTGATGTTCATATTTTTCCACATGGAAGCCTGTCACAATAATTTGTTCTGTATTCTTCTATTATTTATCTAGTATTCTTGCTTAAAATTTCACATATCTTCAGAAATATACTTATTTCCAATATAATAACCTGCATGATATAGAAAGCACCAAAGAAGTGCAACACTGAAGTTTCACCTGAAAAGGTGAAAACACCTTTTTCTTTCTTGCGCTACTTATTGGTGCTCCTCAATACCAGTACAACAGCTTCCCCATTGGAAGCTACTACTAACATTGCCAATGTATTAAACGGCTATTACTTATGCCAACAGCAGTGACCTCCAGCTTGATTTCTCTCTCCGTTTCTCCTGCAGTTTTTCTTTCCTCTAAATTTTTTGGGAGAATACAATCTCCTGCTGCAATCCAGTACTCCCTGTCAGTTGAAACCACATCCAGCTATACTTTACCTTTTCAGTATATAAACTCTTCCAGCTCATTTACCTCACAGGGCTCCTGGCTCCTCAGCAGACCACTGCAACTCCAGGAGGGAACCTCCTCATTCATCCTATCCCCTAATGGTCAGCATCTTCTCATCCTGGTACAGTTCATCTAGTAGCATTAATCTCTGTAAAAACCTAACTCAGACTTCCACCCAGACACTGCAGTCTGGGTGAGTCCAGCACAGGTTGAGCAAATTTTTAGCTCCAACTTCAATCCCATTCACTTAGGATTCACATTTTGCACAAATCCTCAAAATTCTCTTTTGTCAGTCCCATACAATAACCTGATAACTAGATTTACCTTTAAGGCATTAACAGGCTTGGGGTTTTGCATTATTCTTCTTTGCATGTCCCTTGTCTGCCAGATTCCCAACAAATCTTAATAACAGATTATATACTGCAGTTGCCCAAGATGCCAACCTCAAAAGCAAGTATGTTTTCATAAAATGAAAGCTCTTTGCTACATATAGATGGTACAGTTATCCCTGAAAACTCTATCAGTGTACTCAATTTTAACTACAGCAGCTGTCACTGTAGGCCAACCGTATAGGAAAGATAACTACAGTACAGATACTAATAACTGAATTTTCCTCATGATGCTAGGGAAAAATAAGGAAAAAGTGAAATAGATATGGTGATAAAATAATACGGTATTTTTCTATCAATTCTAGATAAAAATAATGCCTGAATTTCTAACTGCCAAGGAATGAATTCAGGAAGATTGCATAGGCTTATTTAAACCAGCACGAAGAGGGCAAAGTTATAATAAAAAAAAATTTAGTGCTAAGAATGTTACTGAACTTATCCTAGTTCAAAAAACAGCACAAATTATTACATCAAAATAGGGTAAACTTTATGTCAGTTAAGGATCAGCCTCTGAATTCATGCTGCAATATTTATATATTGAACAAATCCAGAGGAGGGCCACAAGGATGATCAGCGGAATGGTGTACATCCCGTATGAAGATAAACTGAGAAAGTTGGGGCTGTTCAGCCTCTAGAAGAGAAGGCTGCGTGGAGACCTCATAGCAGCCTTCCAGTATCTGAAGGGGGCCTACAAAGATGCCAGAAAGGGACTTTTCATCAGGGACTGTAGTGATAGGTTAAGGGGTAACGGGTTCAAACTTAAACAGGGGAAGTTCAGATTGGATATAAGGAAGAAGTTCTTTACTGTGAGGGTGGTGAGGCACTGGAATGGGTTGCCCAAGGAAGTTGTGAATGCTCCATCACTGGTGCTGTTCAAGGCCAGGATGGACAGAGCCTTGGGTGACATGGTAGTGTGAGGTGTCCCTGCCCAAGGCAGGCAGGGTTGGAACTAGATGATCTGAAGGTCCTTTGCAACTCTAACTATTCTATGATTCTATATTGCGCTACTTATAAAAATATGACTGCTATTGAAATAGAGACAAAATTACCTTCAAAAAGACAAATTACATGTTCAAAAAAAAAAAAGAAAAAGACTTGAAGATATCTTGAAGGATTCCCTAATAAAATACCAGAAGGGTACCCATGCCAAGTTGTCTGCACTGTCCAATAAAACCTGGCAGACCTAAGGTATTCTTTTATAAACAACTGCTTAACTATTTCCTTGACAGCAGAATTCTAGAGAGAAGTTCCATGGCCATATACTGCTTACCCAGTATATGATAATTCAGAACTATTTTTTTATTTGCTGTTTCCCTTGCTGCTTCCAGATATCTATAGATAAATGTGAAAATAAACAATGTTTTATGTTTCTCGGCAGTTTGGTTCTATTGAATGTTCTTGATTTACAAGTTATATACAACAATCATCAGTTATTCCATAGAAAGAATAGAGACTAAAACTGCTTTAAGACCCCTCATGAACTCATGATTTGAACTATCAGGATAAACTCACAAATTGAAAATGAAAACCTTTATTAATCCCTGTCCTGGTTTTGGCTAGGATAAGAGTTAATTTTCTTCATAGGACCTAATATGGGGCTATGTTTTGGAACATCACCATTGATAAATTCAGAAATGTTTTTATTGATAATTCAGAAATGTTTTCATTATTGCTGAGCAGCACTCACACAGTCAAGGCCTTTTCTGCTCCTTACCCTACCCCACCCCACCACCAAGAGGGTGCACAAGAAACTGAGAGGAGATATAGACAGGGCAGCTAACCCCAACTGACCCAAGGGATATTCCATACTATCTAATGTCACACTCAGTGTGCAAAGCTGGAGGACAAAGGAGGGGATATTCTGAGTGACGACTCCTTTCAAAGTAACCATTATGTGTGATGAATCCCTGCTTTCCTGGAGATGACTGAACACCTGCCTGCCCATGGGAAGCAGTGAATTAATTCCTTGCTTTGCTTTGCTTGTGTGCACAGCTTTTGTTTTACCTATTTAACTGTCTTTATCCTCACCCAAGAGTTCTCTCACTTTTCTGATTCCCTCTTCTATCCCACTGGCTGGGGTTAAACCACAACAATCCCAGACAACAAATGTAAGGTTTAATGAAAATCAATAATAATCTGGGTTAGCTACCACCCTCTCCTGTAATGCTGCTACAAGCATACCGATGCCATAGAGAAATTTAACTATGAGAGATGCCACACAAAGAAAAATATTCCTAAATAATTTACAGGATCTGATACAAAGCTGCACTAGAAAACATACCAATAAACAAAAAAAATAAGCCACAGAAAATAAACAAGCATAGAAAATTAATACAACCAAGTATGAAGCATTGCTGCATGTTGAATAGGATGCAGGGCCACAGAACTTCCAGGACTCCCGTGAGAAGGGCTGTGTTACTGCCTGCAGAGCTGTAGCACAGAGGAGGTTTTCCCACCTCCACAACCACAGGGATGTCAGTGACTGGCAACAAAGAGACTTCATGTACTTAGCTCCCTGGCATTCACAACATGACTCTCTAATTAGTGGCTTATTACAGAAATAACCGCACTTCTGGCCTGTGGAGCACCAACTTTAGAAAGCTTCCTGGAAAACAAAACTCAGCTTCTTATGTTATCTACTATTATTAAGGCTTTGACTGCTCTTCAGAGGCTGCTTAAAAAATGCTCCCTATAGGAATGTGGGGAGATGGATGTCCATACCACAAAGAACCATAATTTAAAAAATTTCTATGTTAATACTACTATGAGATCTCTTACATCCTAGTTATGAATTCAATAGCCTTGTCAAATACAAGCTAAGGACAGCAGTGAATGAGGACCTCGAACTAGTTATTTTAACTCCCTGTCCTTCCTTTCATAATCCACAATTAGATCATCAAAACCATTTGGAAAAGAAAACAAATATTAGCTAAAGAGAGGAAAAGGAAAAAAAAGAGTGAGTTTACACCACAGCAATTTCAAAGTTATCTTAACTTGGAAACCCTACTAGGCCACAATGCAACCTCCATGAAGAATGGGAGAAACATTTTGGTAGGCATTTTTATTGTGACAGGGATTTAATGTGCCATTGTCCTCAACTTTCCTTTCAACAAGGTTATTTGGTTTATGATTCAGAAGTAAAAGCAGTTTATAGTGTTGTCATTAGCAAAATTAATCATATACTGCTCTCCAGGAAGTGGACATCTGTCATGTGGGACTCCTGTGCACATTAACTCTATCATTCTTTGGATCTCATAATAACCTCTGGAAGTGGTCCAGATCTATAATAATAGCAATACCATTGCAAACTCTTGATTACTAAGGAATAGTAGACCATACAGCATAAAGGGCACATGGAACCTCTTTTTACCCTTTGTTGACAGGCTATAAGCCACATTATATATATTGGGATTGTGTAGCAAGGTTTTGGTAGCAAGGGGGAATCATTATTTACAACATTTGTCTTGAGGAGCAACTGCTACATGTACTGTAGCCCTGCTTCCTGGGAACACTGACTGCTGATGGGAAGTAGAGAATAAAA
Source organism: Myiopsitta monachus (assembly GCA_017639245.1). Taxonomy (NCBI): domain Eukaryota; kingdom Metazoa; phylum Chordata; class Aves; order Psittaciformes; family Psittacidae; genus Myiopsitta; species Myiopsitta monachus. The sequence continues at coordinate 28,078,437 of CM029919.1, forward strand.
TCTTTGTTTTCCTTTGCTTCTATGCACGACCTTTGCTTTTGCTTTGTTAAAGTGCCTTTATCTTGATCCACGAGGGTTTTGTTTTCCATCTTATGTTCTTTACCTCCGTCCAGCTGAGGAGGAGAGTGATAAAGCAGCTTGGTGGGCACCTGACATCCAGCCAAGGTCACTGCACAGCCAATGACTTATGGTGACAAAATTTTCAAATATAGCCAGAGCAAACATTTGTCAGAGAGCTAGGACAAATAGATCAATCTTTTCCCTCTAACTGGGTTTAGGAATCAAAATTGTAGAAAAGGTTTTATCCTGTCCTTGATTGATGGGTTAACTTACAGTTATTGGGCTTTATCAAGATAATATTTTTTAAAGCTATTACTTTTTAAAGCTATTACTGACCAGATCTTACTTTTTCATGCTTAACTTTGAGGCTGAAAATCATGAAAGTGTCATATAGAAGACAGAAGTATCCCTGTGCTAATGCCAGTGGCCTAGAGTAAAAGAACTGATGTTAAAGTTCTATTTAGCTCAACAATTCATAGATTATTCACAGAATTATTATTTTATTTAATAGAAATGCAGCAAAAAGAAAAGCAGAATCATCATTGTGTTCCTTTAACAGAAAGAGTGCTGTAGAGCTGCATCTATTCTTGTATGCTTGCATGTTTTTAAAAAGCAACAACCCAAACCCAAACAAAACAAAAACCAAAACCACCCAAATTTCCCAAATGCTCTACACTAAGAGGAAAAGGAAAAAGTTTCCCTCACAATGTATTACTACAAAGATCTCTTTGGGAGCTTAACTTTACTCCCAAGACTTTGGGGGCAGATGGGGAGACTGATGGCTGCAGCATACTAGTGACAGCAGTGGTAAAAATCCATTAAAAGGGAAGGCCCAGCAGAGTGACAACACAGGAAAAATTAATTGGAGGAAGAATGAACCTCATAAATTTTTAAGGAACCAAGTTCACTCATGAGAATAAGGGCACATTTGCAGAATGATCACTGTCTCCACTACTGCTACTTTAGCTGTGCAGGATGCATCCCAACCCATTTTTTCATGCTACACAGATCATGTACTTGATTTTGGCACTGGAACAAATGCAACTCCTCTACTAGGAAAATACAGAACTAGGCGTTGATGATCAAGCACCAAAATGAAACTAAAACCAAAGCAGAATGGAAGTCAGACAAGTCTCAACAATCAGTAGTTCATGGCTCATCTGATCCAAATCAGCATCAAAATATCACTGCTGATCAAGAAGAGAAAACCCTGGTGCTGAAGTCACACATAATTCTGCATATTTTTTTATCATTCTGACTGCAAATCAACCATTTAATAACACCCTTTATTCAACTGTGCCCATCTCTTGTACTCTTCCACTTTTATAGTAAAATGAAGATCCAAACAAGGACAAATGTCCGTGCCAGCTCCTACTCTTGCTGAGGCAGTGGCTGCAATTCTTCCTCAATCTTTAAGTGACACCGTCCCCATTCAGAACTCCAGTGGGACATAGGCATCCTCTACTTCTGGCCAGATGGCCACCCATAGCATGAGGAGAAACCTTGATTAGGATAGGATTTGTCCTGGTGATGGTGGCCCCTATCTCTGTCTACTTGTCCTGTTGCAGCTCCAAGGAAGAGCATCACCAGTCAGAGTCCATGAACTTGCTAGACACATTCAAGGATGAGGGAATGCTATAGGTGTACTCCCTGTGATGCTGCCTTCTACCTCCTGTTCTCATTTGTTGATCATCACTCCCCCTCCTTTTTCTTATCTGCTGTCTTCTATATAATTTCATTTCCCTCTGGGCTCCTCTTTGTCTTTCAAGGGGGTGGATTAGGAGATAAGCTGTTCCTAGCACAGGAGATCAATGTGAGCAGGAATGGGAGGGAAAACCTAACCGCGAGCCATCAGTGATTCCCAGAACTATAGCACTAAGAGCTCAAGCTGCACCATACCTCCCATTTTACCCTGCAGAAGGGCTGAGAGGAATGCCATAGTACTATTTCAGACACTGTACCACACCAAGGCAATATACTAAAATGGGTTTGCTTTTCAGGTGACAAATTATGTACTTCTAGCAACACTTCTTATGTTTGGATAATAAACGCTATGCCCTCATGCAGGCAAAAACTAAGTTTTGGCACCAGCACTACCTCTTCTCCATACAAGTACAAAATCTTTCTGGAGGGGAATTATCTAAAGAGAAAATGTTTAATGTGATAAAGTCCTATGATCAGAGAATTTTAGAACAGTTCAACTTCAGCAGCTGGAGGATTTACATCATATAGATATTTTGTAAGTTTCCTTTTGTGGAAAGCAAAGTTTCCTGAATAAATGCTGCAGTTTGTCTCTTGACATATACAGGTGATAAAAAAAAAGAAAGTTATTTTAAATAGCTGTAAGAAACTCTTCTCGTATTACTCAAAGTAAATGGTTAGAAAGCTACTTACCCCCAGTTGCCACAGTAATTTCACGGAGAAAATGGCCATAAAATGGGAAATCGAAGGACAGATTCACTCTCTGAAAGGAACAGCACCAGAAAATAAAAATCAATATTGTGCAGACAGGCAAGAGAAAACAAAAAAAAAGTTATCCACTTCAAACATCTGTTTCATTGCTTTTTGTTTTTCACTGGAGCCTTGCTATTCTTAATTTGGGATCGCCAATAGCTAAATGGAAACAATTCTGTGTAGCGCTTAAACACCTGAAAGCAGGGGCTCTTCATAATGGAAGACTTCAGAAGGTAAAATACATCAGCAGGCATTATAACACTTTCATAAGAATAAAACTAATAAATATTTGTAGACTTTTTCCTTAAAAAAGTGTTACTTCGACCTCTTGAAAGGAGACATCAATATTTCAGCCTTACCAATACCTAAGTTTTACAAGATGCTCATTCCCTTTGCTGTGGGTTTTTTGTTCCTTTCCCACATGCTCTTTCAGATTCAAGTGTTCTCCCTGACATCCTGCTGCTATCTGGGTGCTTATCAGATGAAGGCTGGCTACTGGAGACCGAGCTCCTCCATTGAACCTACATGACACCATTTCCCAAACCTCTCTATACTGCTTATTAGGAGCTGAAATTATGTATAAAGAAATATTCAATGGAAAATTAACAAACTCTACTTACAGTTCTTACTGGGAAAAAAAAAAAAAAGAAGAATTTTTTTTTTCTCCCTGTCAACTTATAGGCGACTATCTTCTATTAGCTGAATTCACAGCAGAGAATTGTAGTTGGGAGGACAGACACTTCTCCTCACCTAAGCTTACCATAAAGCACCATTCAAATTCAGACTAATTTTCCGTCTCCATCTGTGGCACTCTCCCACCTATTCCACTCCTTCCCCTAAGCTTACTGACTACTGTGGCCACCAGTAATTATCACCTGAGGTACTACTTGGTTAAGTTCAGAAGAAATCGGTAGTTATGACAGAAAGGAGTCCTGAAACCCAAATAGGAAGAGGGTATACTGCCCATTATTATTCGTTATTTAGGAGGAGTTACTACATTAAAAATTGGTGTGAAGATGGGTTTTTGGTGATTGTCCCTCAACCCTAACCTTTGATGTCTCCGTTTAAGACGGAGCAACAGTCTGTACATTCAATAAAGACAAAATGCTTCCCCCACTCCGTTTTTTTTTTACTTTCCCTATCATTATTTCTATCCTAGGTTTAATATTTTCAGATTATGGGTATTTCTTTGCTCAGGAAGAATTGCATTTACATCCACTAGAAATATTTATAGAATTATTTAGCATGAAATTAACAGCTGAAGATTTACAGTAACTGGAAGACAGAATGTGGACAGGATTTATTAGCACTATTTTTGTTTTTAATTAGAATACAAAATCCATTTGCATTGTGTTAATTGGACTGAGTAGATTATAACGACCTTTTCTGTATATGCATAAACATGGATATACAACTGAATATTTCTAATCAAAATGGCATATGCAAAAGACAGCTCATGAATGAACTTCAAATATTTTTTTTACCATGTCCTAAAATGTTTTCACTGCTGAGATGTATGCTGTATTTATTATGTATGTGCTCCATTTAAATTATATCCTTGCTCTACCAAACATGATGTATTTAATAGGGTTCTTGAAAATTAATATTCTGACCAAGCATTCCATCTTTCCTTTATACACTATTGTCCATTCTACATATCAGCATCAGCTTTCTGAATAACATGATAATGATTAAATTGCTTCAAAATAAAGCTGTGACCCTTTACAGTCTCCTAAATTGCTATAATACAAACATTAGTATAAAGATGTTTGTCACAAAGATTTGATCCTTTGCCCACTCAATTCAGGTATAGATCTCCCATTGTTTTCTCCCAAAAAAAGTGATGCCTTAAATTCTGATAATGTAAAAATGCTTAATATAGACAATTGTTTAGAATAATGAACTGGCAATATTTAATGAGTGTTAACAGGCACTAGAAATAAATGTGGTTTTCCTTTTGCTGCTAGAAAGCATACCTCATTTTTCAGAAAGAATATCCAAATTTTCAAGCTACTGGAATAAAAATGTTTTTCTCCATGATGGAATAGACTGACCGAGAATTGAGTTTCAAGTATCTAGTATATTTTATGTCCTGTATCTAGTTCAGTGACTGAGTAATCAACTATTAGATATCTAATCTAAATATAATGAGCACCCAAGCCAGGCCTGACATTTTATTTTACAGTTAAGAAGATAGTGGCAACATATTGAAAACAACAAAAAAAACCCCACTCTTAGTGACATAAATCTTATAGTGCTAGACATTTTAATTGTTCCATTACTATTTGTGTGTTACTTTCCCCAGACAATGACTATGCTGTTTTTAGAGCCAAACCATCTCATGGATCCTGTTTTTATTACTTTTTCTGTAGAAGCAAAGCCAACTGGCAGCTGCTGGGAACTCTCAGGATTACATACTTCCAAATGAAAGAAAACACACAAATTTAGTATAAAATATTTAGGATTCCAAGAATCCCTGGCATTATTAGAAAAAATAATTAATAATTAGCATATATTTAACTCCTTGTTCTTCTGTCAAATTGGAAAAAAGATCTTTAGAAACTATCAGTATGTAAATCACCAAGTCACAGGAAGTTGTGCACAATGGCCTTTTAAAAAGAGTAATAGCAACCTTTATGGGAGAGGAGGGAAGAGATTTATGCTTAGTTATGTATGATCTGCTCAGAATATATGATTCTATATTTGTTGTACAGTTATACAGAACACAGGTCTTATTTAAAAAAATTTGTTGTGTAAAACACATGGGTGTTGCTTGCTCAGACACATACAAAAAACCCCAACAATTACAGACACATGAATAAAATACGAAGTTTTACAAGATGACACACTGTAAAAGTGTGTCTGGAAGGAACATAAAACTAATCTCTGAAAAAGAGGTCTTTAAACCAGTATGTAGACACGGCTGCAGCCACTTGAGTTCACAGTCCAGGATACTTAGGTAAGGATGAAAAGAGATGGATATCAGTGTGCTAAACTAGGACCACAGCCTCCTCTGCTACAGCTCTCAGAAAGGTGGAGTGGGCACTTGACATTCATCAGAAAAGTCTTCAACCACTTGTTTTGGAGGGAAACAGATGAAGTCCTCCTGCTGCCAAGTTCCCCTCTGCCTTGCTGAATAGTTCTCCACACTGATACCACCCCCAAACCTTTTGGTCTGGTTTTAAACCAGACAATTTTAAACCTCTCAGTTCAATAACTTAAAGTGTCCTCCTTGGAATTGACATTTCTAAGTGTATAGTCTTAGGGATCCAACTGGAAACAAAAGTGCTTAAAACAAAAGTGTAGAAGGATGTCATCTTCACTAATCATTAAACAATATGTTAAAATTTCTCAAAGGAATTTCACTAATGTTTAGGTCCCAATTCTCATAAATTACTTTTATTAGCAAAAGGTTTTTTATCTTATATAGATATTTTTAATTTGTTACATTTTTTTACACGTTTCCATTCTCTTCCCTCAACACAAAGCACCATGATCCCAGATAAAGAAGGCAAGGCAGAGAATACAGGTTCTCACTTTTAGCTACCCTTGAGGTTTTTTTCTCATTAGAAACAAATTGTCTTGAGAAAATAGGTGACACAGTGTTTTATTAAATCTTCTTCACAGATACTCTAACTGCCTAACTCTCTGAATTTGCATCATCCTTACAGTCTTTTTGGCTATGAGGAGTATGTTTGATATATTGGACTCTGTGGGAGTGGATTTATCACTACTTTTTTTTTTTGTATTTGAAGCTAAATACCACAGTATTTCTTCTTTCTGCCCTTTACGTTCCTCTGAGCCAGTCATCTAGCTGGTGCCAGGAAGATAACAGATAAACTGAGAGAAAAGATGAATTAAACTTGGCTTTTCTCTCAGCTTTAAAACTGTTAAATATACCTGCCTCTTTAAAAGCTTTTAATTAAGGCATTAACTAGATTTTGCTTTTAAACTGGCAAAACCCAAGGACTTTTTGTTGTAGCTAAGTTGGTGAATGGATGAAACAAGGACCTCCTGAACCACAATTCCAAGTTGTAATTTTCTGTATTTGATTTGTGCTGATATTGGCTCTTTATGTATGCAGTTTCCAGCCACAAGTGAGAACTGAGAATACATTCTGTAAATTATACAGCATTCAATTTAACTTCTAAGCATGTAAGCCCATTATTTTCATACCCATTTTACTAGGCAGCGTGATTACAATAGGTTAAAAAAGATCATTATTTGCATTCTGTGATATTTCTTTGTTAATATCCTGAAACTGAGATCACATCTGTCACTTCTGTTACTATCTGACATTCTCGTGAATTTCCTCAGTTCTACCAGAAGAAAAAAAGAATAAGTGCAACAACTCCTACAAAATGGAGTGCAAACACAGATGCACTCTATGGAAGACCAACTTCAGCAACCTAATCCTGGACCCAGTTCTGTTGCTACTGAAGTCAGTGGCAAGATTTCCTCTGACATCAACAACACAACTAGTTTCTTGTTTCATAGTCTGTGATCCTTAAGAACAGAGGTGAATTTTAAATATAACTGTAAAGGCATCTCTGAAGGACTGTTACAGTAGATGCAAAAAAGGCAATTTGGAATCACTGAAGCACTGTGTAGACTTCCACAGTTTGACTAAAATTCAAAGATAAAGCTGTGTGAACAGCTGTCACAATACTTAATAATACTACTGTGGGTCACTGGTGAAAAATACCCACATCAGCCAAAGAAGGAAAAGGTATAAAAACTTACTGCTGCTTGCCGATGGGTATTGGAAAGGATTCCATGAATCTTTACTTTGTCTTTCTCCATTTGGTCTATATTGACCCACAAATCCCGGCTGGTAGAATCATATGGGCCATAAGTCCTTGAAGTATAATAATTATGATCTGTATCCTCCTGAAAGGGGGAACAAAACCACAGGAAATACAGATTAGAATGGAAGATGAACTTCAGTTTTATATAAAACTCACCCTTTAAATACCGAGTCCTGATATGCTCCTGGGAGCAGCAGCAAAGACTACACTGCAACCAACAACGAAGAAAGTACAAATTGCAAATGTGTTGCAGAAGACAACCCTGCTCCTAACCACAAGCAGCTGGCAAGGCAGTTACCTCATGCAATCATCTTATATTATGATTATAATGTTTACTATCCTCAAAACCCAAGTATACAGTTCCTGTAACCACATCAGTGAAATCTATGGCAAAAAGTTTGATGGCTTTCAAAGCAAGATGGCCAGCAAATTCCTGTAATAACATCCATGATCTAACAAAGTGATGAGCAGTACTCAAAGCTAACACCTGAACAAGAAGTTGCATTTTTTAACATTTATAAATATAACTTACTAGAATACCATTGATAAGAACATCAATAAAAATCCTTATAGCTATAGGCTTACAATGATATTTCATTTTAAATCTCCAAAAGATTGCTCTACTGTACAGTTTTTACTGTACATTCACTGTACATTACACTCAGAGAGAGACAGATACATGTTTTTGTGGAAGAAAACTTCCTCGTTCTCCGTCTTTAAAATTATGGTAGTTGATGTCATGCTTACATCACAGCAAATTCAAAGGTAAAACACACAAAGCCTGCATGTGCCACAGGAGATTGTGTCAGTAGTCCATCAAATCTGGCAGCTTGTGGATAGCCAGTTCCAAAATCAAGTGCATAGTTCAGAAGATAGTCAAAGTCCTAGCAATGTCTGCTTATTTCAATGACAAAGCTGAGACTCCAACACTCAAAATAGTCTGTATGCCACTCAATCTCAGTGCAAACAATTTACACCTGAAATCATATATATTTAGCACAGTCAAAAAAAGTAAAATTTTAAAATCTTATTAGGCAAAACTTAGTAAGTATTTAAAAAACTAAATATAGGATATTCCAAAATTTCTGTCAATGTCAGTAGCTATAATGGTATATGCCTTGATAAAAGATATCCAAGTCAGTGAAAGGCAAAAAAAGTGCATGGTCAGAGGATAGAGGTGAAACACATAACAGATCACAAAAAAAACCCCTTAACTCCCAAGTTATTGTAGCCATGAAATATTTAAAACAACAGAATTGCCAGCTTTCTGCTAAATAGCTACAAGTAATAATGCAAAAAGTACATGATAGTATGTCTCAGTTCTTTTCTCCCTTCCCTCTCCTTTGCGCCAAAGCAAAATAAAGCCTCAATGACAGTTTAAAATTAGAATAAATTTAGAAAACAAACAGTGGCATAGGAGATGGAAGAGGCAGATTTAGGATTACCCTGGCGATGGAAAGTTCCTCTTGTGCATCACCTCCACCCAGGAAGCAGCATGGGACTACTCTCACATCACCCTGTCCTCATGACACAGTTCCCAGTACATACACAGCCCATTCCCACCTACACGGTCCCTGAGCTGAAGATATACTTGGCAAGGGCTTATATTTTAGATTAAACTGTTCATGTTCTAGGCTAAATATATTGACTATAAATCCTGTTTCAGCTGGATTTCATCTCAGATTAACACTATTACTGATGCATTTACTTAAGATTTTGTAGACGGTGAAGTTATTTTCTCCTTGAAATTTTCTATATTTTCTGTTATATTTTATATGGCAGGATATACCTGCCAAATAAATCTCAGTGAGACTTTACACTTTTGAAGCAACATCTAACAACTTCAGCAGCTCCAGGTTAGTCAAACAAGTAAACATAATTAAAACTATCTAGTCAGAAAGATGACAAGAGCCAAACACCTGACCAAATTATTTTCTTCTTTAATGATTAACAGAAATTGTTATTATTGTCACATATACAAAGGAGGCACAGTACATTAAAAGGTTTTGACAACAAAGACAGATTTTCCCAGGCTAATGTGGTGTTCAAGGCCGGGTTGGACATAGCCTTGGATGGCATGGTTTAGTGGGAGGTGTCCCTGCCCATGGCAAGGGGGGTGGAACTAGATGATCTTAAGGTCCTTTCCAACTCTAACTATTCTATGATTCTATGATTCTGATAGAATTTGTATAGAAATTAGCAGTTACATTTAAAGCATCACAAAGTCTCAAGGAAAGAGCATCGACAGACAAAAAAGTATTTAAAAAAATAGCTTGTTTCATGCTTGCTTCAAGTAAACATGCAATATTTAAAGTACAGCTACAACTGTGCAAACTTTTTGCATTTCCACGTTTTCATAACTAATCAAGATACTCTAGTTAATTACTGGTAGCTAAACCCCTACTTCTGTAATCAGAAGGGTGTAACACTGAGTTGGTTGTGTTTTAAGAATGCTTTAAATAGTATCGTGATCCATGCTTAAAGCAAAATCATCATACATATAATCATAGAATCATAGAATAGTTAGGGTTGGAAAGGAACTTAAGATCATCTTGTTCCAACCCCCTTGCCACAGGCAGGGACATCTCCCACTAAACCATGCCATCCAAGGCTCTGTCCACCCCAGCCTTGAACACAGCCAGCGATGGAGTATTCACAACTGATCATCCCTGTGGCCCTCCTCTGGACTTGTTCCAACAGTTCCATGTCCTTGTTCCATGCATGTTGAGGACACCAGAACTGCACACAGTACTCCAAGTGAGGTCTCACAAGAGCAGAGTAGAGGGGCAGGATCACTTCCCTCCACCTGCTGGTCACACTCCTTTTGATGCAGCCCAGGATACGGTTGGCTTTCTGGGCTGCAAGCACACACTGCTGGCTCATGTTCATTTTCTCATCAACCAACACCCCCAGGTCCTTCTCCGCAGGGCTGCTCTGAAACTCTTCTCTGCCCAGCCTGTAGCTGTGCCTGGGATTGCTCCAACCCAGCTGTAGGACCTTGCACATGGCATGCTTAAACTTCATCAGGTTGGCATCAGCCCACCTCACAAGCATGGCAAGGTCCCTCTGGATCCTATTCCTTCCCTCCAGAGTATCAACCGAACCACATAGCTTGTTGTCATTGGCAAACTTGCTGAGGGTGCACTCAATCCCACTGTCCAGGTCACTGACAAAGGTGTTGAACAAGACTGGTCCCAACACCGATCCCTGAGGGACACCACTCATTACTGGTCTCCAGCTGGACATTGACCACTGACCACAACTCTTTGCGTGTGGCCATCCAGCCAGTTCTTTATCCACTGAGTGGTCCTCCTATCAAATTGATGTCTCTCCAACTTAGAGACAAGGATGTCGTGTGGGACAGTGTCAAACGCTTTGCGCAAGTCCAGGTACCTGATGCTAACTGCTCTACCCCTGTCCATCAGTTCTGTAGCCTCATCAGAGAAGGCCACCAGATTGGTCAGGCAGGATTTCCCCTTAGTGAAGCCATGCTGGCTGTCACCCACCACCTTGTTGTTTTTCATGTGCCTCAGCATGCCTTCCAGGAGAATCCACTCCAAGATTTTGCCCGGAACAGAGTTGAGACTGATTGCTCTGTAGTCCCCCGGCTCATCTATTTTCCCTTTCTTGAAAATGGGGGTTATATTTCCCTTTTTCCAGTCATCAGGAACTTCACCTGACTGTCATGATTTTTCAAATATGATGGACAGTGGCTTAGCAACTTCATTAGCCAGCTCCTTCAGGACCTGTGGATGAATTTCCTCAGGTCCCATGGACTTGTATACGTCTTGTAAGTCAAATATTTAAACACAGTAAATATATAGATACAGCCTTTAGATCAACATTTTTGTCAGTGTGAGAATTACTCATGTGTAAGCAACTACCAAATTCTCTGCAAAATCAGTCTCATTTACTCTTTTGATTCAAGTTAAACAACCGTAGATGCCTCTGGAAGAATTCCTTTTGCTCTTTGGAAAAGTTTCATAACCTCCATACAGATGCATTCTATGAATGAACCACTAAATAGTTCTCTCTCACATCCTTTTTTTTTTATATCCTATCTGTAAATTTACAATATGAGTATAAAGAGGAACACAGCTAACCACTAAATTTGGCTTGAACACCTTAGAAGCTCTTAGTAAGGTTAAGATCCATGCTTGTATTTCAAGTCACTGCCTTCACAGTTTTAACATGCATTATCATGGAAAAGAAATCGTTAGAGTCTCCCATAAGTTTTCTAGCTTATTATATATTATATTATAGCTATTATATTATATATGTTAATAACATTTAATGGTATCAGCAGATACCTATGAGTTTTCATTCTGACAGACCTGTTTATGGGCATCGGTTGATTGCACCTTTTCTGTAATACATTCCATCCGCTACAGGTAATATATGCACTAGAAGATGGAAAAATGCTTCAGAAACTATGCTGCATTTTCATGTAAACTACCGAATGAAGAAAATAATTTTAGTAGTTATATGACACGGATGTACTTACCTATCTGCAGAACTCTACAAGTATGAAAAGAAACAAAATTTTTGGTATCTTTTAATGATGTAGAAGCATGCTATCAAATGAAACAACATGCACAGAAGGCAGAGAACGTACCCATTAGTACTAAAACATTTTTTTTCTTTGTTTTCCATGTATTTTGAGGATATAAGCATTATTTCCCAGATGTACACTTCTACCCAAACCTGCTTACTTACAAAGTAGGAAGCACCTCTCTTCTATTGGCAAGTACAATTGTTAAGGATTTTTTCCAGGGATAATTTGCACTACCTATGAGGATCACTGTTGGCAACCTTTGGGAGTATAAAGGGAATAGTTATTAGAACTTCTCTCATAACTCTTGCCTTTTGGGGAAATAAGTTATTTTTAACCTGAGGCAATCCTCAGTGCTGAGTTGCCATCTTATTGTATGCTATAAAGAAAATTAATTTCTTACAGTTTTCATGAGGGACATTGTCTGATGACATCTTGAATATATTTCTATGCTTCTCCAACTATAACTGAATTTTCTCAGGAAAGGTGAATGCATGTACTATTCATCAAAGCTCTGAACTGAAGATTAAGCCTTCTTTAAATTCTTGGTGTTCAGTATTTGTCAAATTCAGTGACTGAACATCCCTTCTGTATATTACATATACAGTTACTCCCAAACACAACATACCCATTTCCCCAATAACTGCTGTCCCTTAAACAGATTAAGGCTACAAATGTGTGAGATGGGCTGCTGCAGTTGAGAGAGTATAAATTAACTGTGTGTGATATTTAACAGTAACAACTACATTATGCCTCTGAAATGCTTTCAAATTACTAACTGGGATTCTTGCCAAAGATGTACATGAAAACAGTAACAAAACAGCCATGAAACAATAAAGTTCCCTCATAATGAAATAGCACATCACAATTCAATGGTGATGCAATCACATATGTGAGCATGGGACTTCTCAGGTTCAATCTCTTTCTGCCACATTTTTTCTTTAATAGAAAATGTAAAGGTACTGTAAATATCTAGGAGACTGAGGAAATTATCAAACAAGATTTAGATTAAGATCCTCTGTTGAATCCATCAATACTTTGCTTTTAAATATTGGATCCAATTTGATCCAAACCACAGACATTACCAAACAAAATCCTTTGCCGTATATATATGCATGTGTGTGTGTGTGCAGACACAATCTGTAAGACTGCAACAAAAAAAAAACCCTAGTAAAAAAAACGAGTTTAAAAGCAGCTGGCAACAAGCAGCTTTGCTGTTGCACAATACTATGCTGTAGAAAACCTCTTAGTTTCTCTGTAGTTGAAAGAACAGAGAAAAACTCACAAAGCCAGTCATAGATTGGCAAAACAGACAGCAGTTATATTTTGGTAAGCTTAAGTTTTGGTTGCCTTCCAGTCCAGGGAGACTGCGACATGCCCAATGGAAAAAAAATAAAACCAAACCCAAAAGAAACAAACAAACAAAATAATCAATCATCCAAGGCTCCTTATCTCCAAATATTTGTCATGAGTTATTGTGTTCTATTGCAGCTGGCAATTAGATTGCATTTAATTTGATAACTGTTGTCCCTTTCAATATTCTATTTATCAAAATCACATTTTCAGATTCCATGGAGATAACACCACAACTAGAACTCTGAAGCCATCAAGGGTATGGAGTTCGACTTTATAGACGTCCAATTTTGTCACTGTAAATGGAAGTCTAGGATCTGATTTTTAACAAAATGCATTAAAAATTTGCCTAAATATTGCTAAAAATCACAGACTAGGCCTATTTTTAAATTAGTGGAAAGTGTCGCGGTTATTTGCCCCAAAAATTAGTACTGAGAAAAATTTATCACCAGATATTAAGTTCAGAAAGTTATCTTTAGTTCTCAATATGAATATTTATGGATGAATAGTCTATAAAATTAAGCAAACAATTGTGCTTCTAAAAGCTGCATTTGTAGAATAAAATGGAAACACTGGAAGGATAAATCAGGCAGTTATATATAATTAAAAATAGGCTACTTTTCAGGGAGAAAGCAAAGATAATGAAATATTTCTTGGGAAATATAGAAGGAAATGAGTTGGCAATTAAAAGTGTTTCCCTAATGAAATAGAGCAGTTCTGGATGTTCATTTTGCAGACGAAAAAGAGAACACCTTTTCTATTAAAATAAGACAGCAACAAGATTGCCCTGCAACCAGCTTCTCAAAACCATTTTCACTCTTACCCCATCTCACATAACGCTTGTTACTCTTTTATGGTACCCCTGCCTATCCTGTTGGTAAAATACAGTCAAAATTGACTTGCTGATTTTTTTCAGATATTTACGAGAAACTTGCTCTTAGGTTTCTGAACATTATGAGTACCCGCCAGCTAAAAACAAAACAAGGGGGAGAACAGAAATGGCAACTCACGACTTGAGGTAGCTCTGCATTGCAGCTGATGGAAAGCCTCTTCCAACCAACTCACATGTTGCCCCACATAAGAGGGGGCAAAAGAGATGCAGTCACACTCTGTTACCAGGACAGAGAAAGCATGCGTACGATGTTGCAATTGAATTTACCCTTTCTTTAGGCAGGTACTGACTGAGACAGGAGTGGCAATACATGGGCAGTATACCTAGTCTAACAGTCATTAGCAGAGGAGATGAGATAGTATAAGAAAAGATCGTCTCTCCTGAGATGGGGTCCTAATGGGAAGATTAAGGTAAGACAAAATGGGGAAAGAGACATTTTGCATGCTACTGCCATAGAAGTGCATTTTAATACAGAGTACTGTAATTATAACCATAATATAGCAATGTTATGATGCAATTTTACAATTTTATAGGAATTGATAATCAAACAACCCTGAGGAATGCTTAATTTGAACTGGCCTCTCAAAATGTGGAAGCTCTAATTTCAGCAGATGAACTACACGTGAACTACCAAATGAAAGCCTTGCAGAGGATATCAATAGTGGATGCTTCTTAGGAAGCCTGATTGTTTTGAATGGTTTGCTGATACCCAGAAGTATGAGTTCATTTCATAAGCACTTTTTGTCAAGGATAAACAATCTGCTGTTCAATTTCCTAACAAAAAAATTTGCTCCATATGAATTTCTACTGAGAAAATATACAATTTATAAAACTGCCTTTACTGCTTTCACACTGACAAAGCTACAACCTGTCACTTTATATCTTTTTTTAAATCTTTTTCTAATTTTTTTCTTAATATCTGATAAAATAAGATCTTGGGAAAAAGTATATATGGGCATAGCACATTAACAGCCAGCAGAACCTTACGGGCAGCCTGCAAACACAGAATCATAGAATCATAGAATAGTTAGGGTTGGAAAGGACCTTCAGATCATCTAGCTCCAACACCCCTGCCATCAGCAGGGGCACCTCACACTAAACCATGCCACCCAAGGCTCTGTCCAGCCCAGCCTTGAACACCGCCAACGATGGAGCATTCACAACTTCCCTGGGCAACCCATGCCAGTGTCTCACCAGCCTTACAATGGAGAATTTTTTCCTCATAGCCAATCTAAACTTACCCTGTTGAAGTTTGAACCCGCTACCCCTTGTCCTATCACCACAGTCCCTAATGAAGAGTCCATCCCCAGCATCCTCATAGGCCCCCTTCAGATACTGGAAGGCTGCTACGAGGTCTCCATGCAGCCTTCTTTTCCCCAGGATGAACAGCCCCAACTTTCTCAGACTGTCTTCATACAGGAGGTGCTCCAGCCCCCTGATCGTCCTCGTGGCTCTCCTTTGGAGTTGTTCCAACAGTTCCATGTCTTTTTTATGTTGAGGACACCAGAACTGCACACAATACTCCAAGTGAGGTCTCGCAAGAGCAGAGTAGAGGGGCAGGATCATCTCCTTCGACCTGCTGATCACGCTCCTTTTGATGCAGCCCAGGATACAGTTGGCTTTCTGGGCTGCAAGTGCACACTGCTGGCTCATGTTCATTTTCTCATCGACCAACACCCCCAAGTTATATTTCCCTTTTTCCAGTTGTCAGGAACTTCACCTGACTCCCATGATTTTTCAAATATGATGGACAGTGGCTGAGCAACTTCATTTGCCAGCTCCTTCAGAACCCGCGGATGGATTTCATCAGGTCCCATGGACTTGTGTATGTTCAGCTTCCTAAGACGGTCTTGAACCAGATCCTCTCCTACAGTGGGTCCAGGGTCTTCATTCTCACTGTCCCTGCATTTGCCTTCCACGACTTGGGTGGCATGGTCAGAGCTTTGCCTCAGTCTTCACCGGCAAATGAAGTCATTAAGAACCTCAGCCTTCTCCAAATCCAGGGTAGCCTGTTCTCCTGATAGCTTCCAGAGGGGGCCCATGTTGTCCCTAGCCTGTCTTTTATTTGCAATGTAACTATAGAATCCCTTCCTGTTATCTTTCATATCCCTAACCAAGTTTAATTCTAAGTGGGCCTTAGCTTTCCTAACCTGGTCCCTACATCAACATCACTGTTGATTACACAAGGTTTAGCAAAATAATTCTGAACAGCTAATACGTCTAATGAATAAGAGGAACCCAATCTAATGTGAGATTAAATCTTTTGTCTGCATGTGCTAGAATTAAGAACTTAATCTCCCACTGTATTCTCTAAGAGGCTATGAGCACTCCTCAGAGTCCTGAAAGCCTGTGGTGTGTGCGAGTCCTCAAATTCAGGTTTTCACTAGGGCCAACATGGAAATGACTTTGCCCAGAATCCCAGATTTACATCTGGAGATTGTTACTGTAATCACTAAATGATGTCATCAACTGCGATGAAACAAAAGCATTTAGCTCACAGCTCTTCCCCCTATGTACACAAAAAGCTTTACACAGCTCTACAGCAACAACTCCTAAGTTTTTAAACCACACTTTTCTGAGTGCCTGACAGCACCTATAATGGAGAGTCACATACGTTGACAAGACAATAGTCTGGCAGAGAAGGATGCCATAAACCTATTATTAATCCAACAAGCCATTTAGCTTTTCCAGCTTTTGGAAAAGTCAATGTGGAGCCACTGTCTTTTTCATGATATTCAGCTGCTTTTGAAAGAAAGATTCCCTCTTGAGGACTGCTATAAAACTGTCAGCCTATTTAGGGGTCATTACACTGGTCTTACAAAGCCTCTTGGACTGTCTTGTCATAAGAGACAAGCTTCAAAAGAGCAAAAGTCTCTTCAATGCCTTACTTAAGGGAAGAAAAAAGCCAAATCACTAAGTCACTCAAAACCTAATTACAGTAGGGAAATATTTATTATGCAGTTTTGTTCTTGATTTGCTGAAGTAGGAGCTTGAGAAATGACAGTCTCAAAGCCTTCATTAACTAATCTGTAGTATCCTCTCCACTAAAATAACTTGGAACCACTTCAATAAAGTGACCATAAAAACACCTAGGAGAAATTTGATTTTGATGTAATTATGCAACAGGTTATGGAGTTTATTTTCTCATTTTTTAGATATGTATTAATGACTAAAGTGTGCATAAAACTGAACTGTAAAAGTTACAGTTCCTAAACCTAAAGGAATAACTGCCAGGCCTGGAGAATAGAGCATCAGTGGTTATGACCCCATGTTTATAACCAGCCCCCATTCAGGGAGGGCTCACAACTCCAGATAATGTCTTAAATAATTACATTTTCATCAAGTTAGCTTTAAAGATGTAGTATTTTAGTCTTTTAAAGTCTATTAAAGTCTTTTCACTTCCTGCATGGAACACAAACGATGTATTTCTGCATATACTTTGACATACTTCAAGCCACAGTTGTGCAACTTCTTCCTCCCCCTAAGATACATAAATTCAGTTTAATGTTATTCCTTTTTATTTATCCAGGTATTAGAGCAACTTTAAACTCTCTGTAGCCTATTTCCTCCTCTGGTATATTTTCAGAAGCTGGGATGGATAAGTCATCCTTGCTTCCCATTCTTTGTCCCTTCTCTATTGGAAGAAATAAAGAGGAAAACAGCAACCAAGATGCAGCAACCCTGAGGCTTCACATGAGGAAGGAAAATGGCAAGTCAAACCAGGATGAAAGACATCACAGATCTGGAGGATTAAGTTAATAGTAAGAGATATAGTTTCTGGTTGATCAGGGCTTTGTGCATGACAGAGAAAGAAGCTGCCTCCACACTCACTGATGTGTGCTGCAATTCCTGAGCAGTTAATAATGTGCTTCGGGGATCCATCAGGGCTCACAGCTGAAATCCGGGCAATCAGTTGTAAGAACACGTATAACCAATATGAAGTTGATGCAGGCAGGAACATCAGTTTATTAATGAGGTAGCTTTTTACCTGTAGTGATAAAGCCTAATTTGATGTTTTTAAAGGTGTCGTATGTTCACAGCAATGGCCTTTGCCAAAGCCATGATGTTCAGTTTAGCTTGTGCTGTTCAGTGTATAACCAGACAGCAGCATGCTTATCACAGAACCTGGACATCAAAGAACAAACTGCATCACCATAGCTTCACAGGAGAACATTCGGTTTAAAAAGACTGCAACTGAAACTGCTAGTCTAATTAACCAGAGCACTTTCTAGTTTAGCTTTCACATGCAAGACACTTGGATCTTCAGTTACTAAAACACAGACCTGGCCAAAATCTACAATCAATATCCAAAATTTCCAAATTCATCCCGTAGAAAGACAGCAATGATTACAGTGGTTAAGCTATCGCCCCAGTTGCTACTGCTTTTTGGAAAGCTTGTTCTTTGTTTTGGAAAAAGTGAGCATTTTATTTTGTTCACAGATGTATTTTCCTATATACATCTATAACAGGAATTCAGTCAGAACATCCTATACAAGGATATTGAAAATAATGCTATGTACTGTTCTCATCAGCCACATCTGTTAAGAACTTGTCACAGCAATGTTACTTTATCTAATCTTGTAGTCATGCACAAAAAGAGAGCTCTGTAGTAAGTGCCATAAGACATCATACTTAATCAAGATGCCTGATGAAGTACATGTTGGCTAAACAGGCACTTCCAAGTCACTCCCTTCAATTAACATCAGTCCCCAAACAAGCCATCTGCAGAATCTGCACTCCTCCTCTTTTAGGAAAGGAGGATACTCTGAGCACTTCCTAGTTAGACAAGATCAAGGAGCTAAATAATACCCTTCCTCTGCCGTCTCAGAAAAGTGCGACTGCCTTCAAGTTAACTCACTATCCAGTTGATCCAATACTCTCAAATATTTCAAAGTTATATGAACGCATGGTCTTCTTTCTGATGGATGTTATTTTGTCTTTTTGTTCTTTAAAAGCAGAGTGATTCAAAGTGGAAAAGTTTCATAAACTTGTTCAGCCTATTTTGGCTTTCAGCAGGACAGTAGAAGAAAAACATAAGATACTACAGAATTACTTTTGACTTTAAGGGTGTCTTTTCACAATTTCAAGCAAAAAAAATGTGACGGCAAACATATATACTCTTCTAAGTACTGAAAAACAGTGAAAGCTAAAGACATGAAGAGTCACTTGTGGTCCAAATAAATATTTTTTGTGCGTTGGGGGGTGGGGAGAAGAAGAACCTCAACATTTTGACCCTGACCAGAAACAGGCCATTTTTATTTTGTTTGATATTAATGAGGGTTTGCCAGCTCAGGTCAGCTGAGCTTTCAGGTCCACTTTATAGCAAATTGAATACCCACCTTGACTGAACTGCCTGTACCAACCATAGGTGAGATACAGTTGCCTAATGACAGGAGTAACCCAGGGCCATTTGAGACCTGAAGATATAATCCAGGACCTACAGCAGACCCCTGTCCTACAGGAGGACCAATGGCCTAGTCAGTATAACCACAGTGTCCAAAATGACACCAGACACCTACAGATAGGCAACCAAGTTTGACCATAATTTCCATCATCTACAATAGAAAACTAACTCTCATACAAGAACTTGCACATATATCATCTACCCCACATGCACCTATACTTAGGTATCCAAACAGATGTCCTGAATTTCGCCTTCAATTTTAATGTTAACTGCAGTTAAAAAAAAGTAAGCCACTCATACAAACTGCAGCCTTTCACAGAAATCATAGCCTAGTATTTTACATAAATTCATAAACTTTATTAGAGCATTTTACAGAAATGTACTACTTTTAACTGAATGTATATGTAAGAAACAAAACATCTTTAGTATATTTCAGAAATTACCTTGGTGTCCAAGTGTAATATGCCTGATGTATCTTGAAGATATTAATTACTAATATAAGAAAATCAACATTTTATGCACTGTTAACGACTGATAGTATCTAGGAAGGTTCCATTTCCTTTTTTATTGGGGAAAAAAAAGAAAAGAAAGAAAAAGCTATTAAAACTTAAACCCTTTCTGTAGTCCAGCTGTATAGCACATGAATTACTTTTCCAACAAAATTAAATTCTCAAAAACAAGTAGCTGTTTCATTCAACTACATGGTTACCAGTTGTTCACTTGTAAGAACTGGGGGGTTGTTTTTCGACAAATAGGGACATTTATTTTTACTTGCTTATAACTATGGAAGCAAGACGCTTCAAGCATCCCCACCAAACTTGCTATAAACCACTGTGCCAGCCAGTTGGTTATACCCCCAAAATAAGCATCCTCCAGGCTGCTATTGTGTGGAAGCCATGTTGTTGGCCCCGTCCTGGATATAGTTAAACTCAGCAGAAGCACTTTGGAGCATGATTATGCCTGTTCTAGCACTGGAAGGCATTTTTCCTCTTGAACACCAGGAAAGAGGCACCTGCAAGGAAGAATCCGAGAAAGCTGCTTGTTCGGCTGTCTGTACTGGAGCAAAAGGGGAATACCCCCAAGAGATCATGGCATTTTATCTATCATGACATTTTACTGCTCCACCTGTATGAGATCAGACAGATAGTATTTCCATCTGCGGTTTCTCTCTCCTTCCTACTCTTGTTGCTAAGGATACAGAAAAAATAATACTCCAACAGAATGATGCTCTCATTTATTTAAAATGTTAATAGGAATTCATGAAAAGTCATGCAGCTTCTGACAAATGCACGAAGCAAACCACCAGTAACCTTGTCGCATCTCTCTATTTCTGTTAAATATTGTGCCACTGAAAAGTCTGGTGAATGCGAAAGTTTACTGGCTGAGGTTTTATGGTTGTTTTTCTTTTTTCTCGTTGTTATTCACACTGAAATTTGCTGCAGGGTTTCGAAAATCTCCATTGCCAAATTTGTGTTCTAGAAATAAATATACTGGTTTATTACTGATAGTCTGTTAGAAGTTTGACATACTGCACATGAACATGTGCCAGAGTTACAGAACCAAAAATCTGTTATTTTCATTGCTTCTTAATTTGTGTTCTGTCTATGAAATATTACAGCAAATTAAAGTGTTCCATCAGCATTTTCATCAGCACTTGACAGCATTTAGTTTGCATTTTTGGAAGGACATATACACTTCTTGCAAATGGAACTTTCTTAACTCTGATCCCCTTCTTTATGTGAATTTTAAGCTTTGGCTCCACTTATTCTCTTTGAAAAGGCAGTGTAACTCTTGCAATCACAATGAAGACAGGCCACTGACCTCCTGATAAATGCTGAAAACTCTCAAGTCATGATTACCAAATTTACATACAGTTAAAGAAGTACCTGACCAAATCTGAAATGACATACCCATCTGCTTAAATGCCAAGCTGTTACTGCTTTGGGATAACAGATAACTGACACTCCCGTATTACAAAAACATGACAGATTTTCAGAGTGGCATCCATCAATGTCAGCAGAATTCCTACAGCTTTGAAAATCTAAGAATTGGTGTTATCCAAACTGGAATTACATGGCTTAGTGTAACAACTGTTTACTTACCTGCCCAAATTCCTCTGCACTAACAACTCAGCAACATATTCACCTCACCCCCTGCTCCAACCAGCTATGCACAGTCTGCTGTGTGCTGCTGAATTAGCTAGGGCTGGTTGTTTTGTATAGGTTGAAAGGAACATCACCCTCTGCTTTTTGCATGACTGAATTGACACAAGTCTCCTTGATGAAGACGCTCCAGGTGAACATGGTGAAGAGTCTCAGAAAGGACGTGACTGGAGAGACCTTCCCAGCCTTCACGGTCACACATTTTCTGCAGACTTCTTCTGCAAGCAAGGGATAAGGCATGCATGACTGAATTAATTCAGCAAGTACAAGGTCTGTTGTTGATACCACTCCTAGCTTTATGCAGTCATAAGTTCAGTGATTCTGGATTAACTGTAATGTGCTTTAGGAACTTGGAGATGAAGAGGGATATGGAAATGTAAAATAGTATCATCAAAAAAATTCAAAGGCCAATTCCATTAAATTCTGAATCCCTTGTCTCCTTCCCTGTTATAAAAATTCATTATTATCAACATGTTAAATTAAATGCCTTGTGTGCCAACATAGCTAAGCATGTGGAAATGAACTCAGGATTACCATGGAGAGCTGTGAATACTTAGGAATGGGGAAACTTGTTTTTTAATTTCTTTCCTTCCCTGTTCTTCCCCCAAGTTTAAAGAAAAAAGAATGAGTCTCACTTTCAATCTTTGACTGATTTTTTTCAGTTATACATGAGTATACTAGCAGAACCATCACCCTTTGAGTTTAGATTGAGAATAATGTAAATGTTGACAGGCTCATTACTACACTTCTTGCAGAGCTGACAATTACTTTAGTCCAGCTGAAGACTGCAGCAAGACCCAGTGCAAGTGTCAAAGTGACCTTAATTTAAGTAAACAATATATTGAATACAAAAAGATATGAAGCTTTGTCTAGTTTGCCATTTTGAAACTGAAAGCCTGAAAAAAAAACAAAACCAAACAAAATGCAGTGATATATCAGTCTGCTGGTCAGCTAGAAAGTGTGACATCACTAGTCGAAAAACTCAGCCAGACAAGTGGAAAAAAAGTGAAAACAACTTTCCTTAATGCCACAAGTAAGGAACATTTTTTTTCTTGACTCAGTTTAAAAAATGGAGGTGGTTTTTTTTTTCCTGAAGGTAAATGATATTCTCCACCTCTAAAGTCACAGCGTAATTTTCTAAAACAAAATCCTGAAAAGTGTAAATAAAACAATTTAAAAATAGCTATAACAACCTTTTAAGAAAAGGGTGTAATAAAAGTTATTTACAAAACCTGAAAGAAAATCCTATACATCTTAGCCTTCAATTACTACATCATCTAACAGCAAATTTTCGGTCCTACAAGAAAAATGACATCTAAGTGTTCTGTTGCATAAGAAAAGTAAAGGGTATGTCCACAATAGTTTCAATGTAACTCCAGCATATTCCCAAGTCTGTTTGTTCCTCCAGTACATCCTAAATCTCTGTTGTAACTTTCAAGGTTTTACTATGCAAATAACAATATGACATTGAATTTAATGAGTGAACACCAAGTAGAGTGCAAGAACTCAAGATGTACTCTCTCAGGGCAAACATCCCTTCAGTCTGGTCCCAAGAACTGGCTGGGAACAATGCCTGGGGAGAGTAAAGCACCTGGGGAAAATAGTGGCAATTCTCCATTTTTCCTAGGTTCCAGTGATCTGCTTTTCAGAAGCTCTCTTTGTATTTAATTATCCTTAACAAATTTCTATTCCATAAGTTTGTCTTATTTTGTAAGTTTTGGCATTCTGCAATGTCCAATGTCAATGAGCTCCAAAGCTTTCACAGTTTAATGACATTCAGTAGAAAGGAATCATATGGGATGCTTGTTTAATCCTCTAGAACATCATGGAAACAGAGCCGTGAACAGCACGCATCCAAAGAGAGACTTCTGGGCTTAAATTACACTGGCTTAAAATCAGCAAGACAACTGCTGTTTTAAATACAACTGAACATGAAATGGTATAAGAAAATATCAGATAGTCTGTAATGGCAGAAAACTTGATGTAATACCACCTTTAACTGTAAAACTGCATTTTTTTAGTCACAGTAGTTTTAGCCCTGGAACTGCCGGAGCTATGCTCAAAGACTGAGAAAAATATTTTCAAGCCTACAGGAAGAGCCCAGATTTTCCCTCCATCTTTTGAATGAATCTTTTACATACACATACACAAAAAAAGTAAAATTCACATGATGTAGTCATTATTAACTGCAAAGAAGAAACAACTATACTTTCCTAAAAATTAAGAATTAGAATGAATGCAACTTTTGTTGTAAGATTTTTGTTATGATAATGATTTTCACTCCAGTGAAAGGGTTTGTTCTTCAAAGCTTCATTCCTCCCCACTTACATATCTAATGCTTTAATTGAAATACAAATTAAAAGCCTAAAATCTGGTTAAAGGTTTTTACTGAATATGTATTTCTTTGATACCTTCTAATCGACACTAAGGTGTGACTATGTGCTAAAGAGTCCTGCCTTGATGTAGAGATCAATAGCATCCCCGATTTTATTACACTGAATAAGTACATCAAAATATTGCCTGTGGAATTCACTCTCTCATTGTTGAGATTCATCAAAGGTCAAGGAAGATACAAATACTATTGAAACAAAATATTTGAACAGAACAAGCAGGCAACTCTACACAGGTAATTAAAAGCTCTAAAAGATGTCAAGTCAGAAAACAGACTTTGGAAGTAAAGCATGTCTCTCTGATAGCTTGGGAGAAAGAAAGTGAACAGAATTAAATTTATGATGCTAAGGATTTTTTTTCTTAAATGCAGAACAATCTTCTCAGTAAATTGGAAGAACCATGGTATTGGAATAAAGTATTATCAATGTCTCTCTTTAGTTCTAAGTCCTTCAGATCCAACTGGCATTAAAGCATTGGGATGGGGAGAAAAAAAAAAGAAAGCCCCACCAAGAAATAAAAAAGGAAAAAGAAAAAGGAACAAAACAAAGGCAGGCTTGGCCAAACTGACAGCCCACCATAAGACTAGATACTGTTTAGTTTTGAGGCTTCAATTATGCATGAACAAGTTTTTCTACTTTTAATACAATGCATTAGAGTAGCTATTGCAAGACTGCCTTATCATTTGTCCAGCTGAATGAAATTTAATCTTAAAAGCTTTTTTTCCACTTGCTCAGACTTGCAGTAAGAACATAGCAATGGGCATGCTGGCGCTGCTGTCAGTAGTTGAGAGTAATTGCTCAAATCCCAAGGACTGTAAAACTCAATCCCTTCTGTTGTTTTTGCCAGTCAGAATCAAACAACTTCAGTTCTATGAGTGACTGAGACTGATAAGAGGGTAGCCTTCTTATGGACAGAATCTCTGTGAGAAAATGCAAAATTAAGCAAAAAGACTGTTGTCAGTAACAAATCCACCCGTGTTCTGATAGGGGCAAGTCTAAACGACAGGGATTACTAAAATTTACATTCTAAATAACATGCAAAGAAATTAAAGAAAGCAGAAAAGAAAGAAAAGGAAAAGGGAAAGAAAGAATGGCAGGAGATACCAGTGACATCCACAGGAATAAATGAATCACTTCACTATGGAAAAAATTAATTTTTTTTTTGCACTGAAATAGCCACAATTTTCTTTGCTTACAAGTACTATGTTGGGAGGGGTGGAGAAAGTTGAATTAGCATGCTCAGCATGGTTTTTCTTGCTTGGAACTGAATCTTCTGTCATATTGTTGCAATTATTCATTCTGTTCTAAGACTTTATATTAAAAATAATGCTTTTCCTTACTCTTTTCACCGGGCAAAACTATAAAATCTTACAGTTAGCATGGCTGCACTCAGCTCAGGCTTGACCGTGATTTAGTCTATCATTTTATTACTGGATATCTTTTTTGATATTTGAAGTCTGTTGCAACAAATTTGAGCTCACATGTTCTAAAGTTGGTAAAGACAATACAAGGTATATGTTACAGACTGCTCCATTTCAATCTCTCTGTATTTTACTTTTCAGCATTGTACTGTTCACTGGGGTTTAAGCAGTCAAAAGGATCAGGGACAGAGAATGTTGAAGCAAGGGACCTAGGAGGTAGCCTAGAAATCTATAAAACCTCATGCTGCTTTAGGGAAAATCTGGATTAAGAGATAAAATTATAAATACAAAATAAAATCACCTCTGTATGGAGCTCCACAAAGCCATTATTGCAGGATATCACTTGAAAAAATTATGCACATTTTAGACTATTTAAAATATTAATGCATCATTAAGCATTTACAGTGCTCAGTGGCTAGGCCTACATTAGCAAGTATTCTGGAAAAACAGGAATGCATCTGTGGATGCCTTAGCAATGGATGCTGGGGACCCAACATCCATCCTATATGAATTTCAGGGATCAGTTCCTTTTCCAGTAAATGCAAAAAAGCAACAAGTGAGAATCTCTGCTACCCATTTTCATTACCTTTATGGCTACAGGGCTTCAAGGATTAACAGAAGACTGGTCATACCATGAATCTCAGTTTAACAATATTAATACTCATTTACTTGATAACAGTGAGGTATTATAAAGCATACTTTTATATAATATGAGTATGTGAAGAAAGGTAGTATATTTTTCCAATTTTTCTCCTTGCTTGAAAGAAGACATGCCAGACTAGACATATTCAGACACATTTTCATGCTCATTGCTTTTTCAAGGACTTGCAGTGTTCACAGCAACAAATTCCACCCTACACTGCATTTCCTAGGCACATTTTATTTTAAATAAAAGGCACTTCTGAATGTCCTGAGCATAATAAACAAAAGGGTAGATCACACAAGAAACAAAAAGCCAATGCCAGCTCCCAGGAATGGAGACAAGAGTCCCATGAAAGACTGGGGCTGGCGGTGGTGTGTGAAATCCCAGGAATTCAAAAAACCAAACTCTCTAGAAAGAAGAATTGTTGATCTAAATGGCACTTCATTTTTGAATGTTCCACCCAATTTCTCAAATATGCTCATAGTAATCCATGTCACTACAATGCAGTACGTATTTCCACTGTTAGCCTAGCACCCACAGGACCATAAAGTCTGCCTTTGCACTGGCCAGTCCTGAGCACCAGTTAGCTAGTGCATATGGGATGCAATTCGGATGATTTTAAACTCGGAAAACTCCCTCTGGTTTAGTGGGAAACACTTCAGCTTCTGGCAGTCCCAAAGTTATTCCAGGCAGAAGACTTTAATGCTTGCTTTTGTGATCCTTAGGCATGGATGCTCCTGTCTTCAAAGGAAGACTCATTTGGACTTCTGACAGCCTACTCCGTTACCTGTCCCAACGCTATCTGCTTCAGGGACTTTTCTAGGACTGTAACACTTTTGCTCACCTGTACACGATGGGACCTCACCCTTTTCACACCTGTCCCTCTTCAGAGCTTGCTTCCTCTCTCTGAATATATTATGTAGTGAGAATTAAACTTTAATAAACCTCTTACAGAGCATAGTCTTAGAGACGGATATGTTCTCCTTGCCTTGTTTTGGGGTTCTAAAGTACCAAGTGGAAAAAAGCAAGTGGGACCAACTTCCACCCTTGGGAACTTTTTTGGATTTACAACATTCTAGTTCCTAAGTGGCACATTATAAATAACCCTACTAAACTAGGAGGAAAAAAAATACCTACAAGATTATTGTACTGTTTTATAAAGTGTTTATGATAACTATTTGTTATACATTATTTTTACTCTAAAATCTCCAACTTGCTATCAGCTCTCTGGAAAGATCAAAAATGCTATACCCCTTGAAAATTTGGCTTGCAGCAGAAACATGTTCTTCCTGTCCTCTGCCTTTCTCTTGGCACCTCCAAGTTTGTGGGTTTGTGCTGCCACAACACCACACCTGTAGACCACAAAGTTCCTGTTCTCCAGTAACACAATGGGACTCATTTTCTCTTTCCCAAGGCTCTGTCCATTTCTGAAGGCCCTGCATATCAAATGGCTATAGCTACCACTTCTGCTAATCTCTGCAATGCAGTTTAACTTCTAGAGTGTAGTTCAGGAGAACATCTTTATTCTTGAAAGCATCTGAATATAGAATAGAATCACAGAATAGTTAGACTTGGAAAGTACCTTAAAAAAGGACCTCAAGATCATCTAGTTCCAACCCCTGTTGCAAAATCAAATATCAAACGCAAAAGTATTCATCTAGGAACTGAAAATGCCATCATACTCCCTTAAGTAACTTTCTATAGGCCGTCTCATCAATCTTATTTCTACTATGACCATTTTATTAGTAAAGATGAGAAGCCAACAAATAAATGTTGGTGGAAGATATGTGTATCATAGAATCATAGAAAAGTTAGGGTTGGAAAGGACCTTCAGATCATCTAGCTCCAACCCCCCTGCCATCAGCAGGGACACCTCACACTAAACCATGCCATCCAAGGCTTTGTCCAGCCCAGCCTTGAACACCACCAACGATGGAGCATTCACAACTTCCCTGGGCAATCCATTCCAGGGCCACACCACACTTACAGTAAAGAAGTTCTTCCTCATGGCCAATCTAAACTTCCCCTGTTGAAGTTTTAACCCATTACCCCTTGTCCTCTCACTACAGTCCCTCATGAAGAGTCCATCCCCAGCATCCTTATAGGCCCCCTTCAGATACTGGAAGGCTGCTACGAGGTCTTCATGCTGCCTTCTCTTCTCCAGGATGAACAGCCCCAACTTTCTCAGCCTGTCTTCATACGGGAGGTGCTCCAGCCCCCTGATCATCCTCATGGCTCTCCTTTGGAGTTGTTCCAACAGTTCCATGTCCTTTTTATGTTGAGGACACCAGAACTTCACACAATACTCCAAGTGAGGTCTCGCAAGAGCAGAGTAGAGGGGCAGGATATGTACAGTGTTTTGCAGGAATTCTGTCCGGAATCACAGTGCCAAAGAAATGCAGGAGACAAAACAGAGACATGAAGAGAGACAGCGAAGTCCTGGAGTCCCTAATGGCTTTATTGCTTAGGCTTTTGGACCAGACAGAAAGCAACTTTAAAGACAACCTGACCATTATTTTCTTTCCTACATATAGCAGTGGGTCCACCCTGATCACTGAAAAGATGTGATTAAGCAATTTACAGTGCACTTTCTAAAACTGTTCCTGAAGCGAACTTCATCTTTCACCCAAGCTGATGTTAAAATAGCCTCTGAATTAGGGCTGGTGGGAGCATAGTGTACCTGTGAAGTTACACAGCAATTCCCAGTACATCCAATGGGAAAGCATGAATGAAAAATCTCATTACCTTAAAATATCAAGGAAAGCCAGGGGAACTGAGCTATGCTTCACTCAAGTTAATTTTATTATTTTCATCATTAAGATTGTATAGATTTGGCAACACAGGAAACAGTTAAACAGTGTGCAGAAATCCCTGCATATTGCCTTCATTTTTGTACTTGTCTGGGGATTTTTAGGGGGGATTAAGGAGGGGTAGGGTTTGTTTTGTTTGTTTTTTTAAAAGCTGGATAAAAAGTAAATTCATCATTATAAAGAAGAGCAGAAAAGAGTATCAAGTGATAATTAAAGATATGTTCATCATTGTCAGCCCTCCTGTAAAAGCAGCCTTCCACATTTGCATGGGAAGCCTACAAAATACTTCAGAGAGAAACAGCATCTGTGAGGGAGGGATGTTGTAATTCTGTAGCGTCATTAATTATGAGAGACAGGTAGTACTCATCCTCTGGATTTTCTTCAGCAAGAACTGCAACGCACACTGAAGGGTTTAGAAACACAAAAAAGCCCTAACAAAAAAATCAATATGCTCTCCAGCACTACTGATAAGCTTCCAAGCAGCAGAAGACTTTGCTACATACGGATTCTTCGGCTGCTGCTGCAGATATCTGTTGTACACTTTACCTCCTCTATAAAACTGGGCATCAAGGATTTTTGTAAAATGCCTGTGCGCTGTAGTAGGGATTTACAATGGAATCTGATAATGTATAAAACCACAACTCATTTTATTG
Source organism: Myiopsitta monachus (assembly GCA_017639245.1). Classification (NCBI taxonomy): domain Eukaryota; kingdom Metazoa; phylum Chordata; class Aves; order Psittaciformes; family Psittacidae; genus Myiopsitta; species Myiopsitta monachus. The sequence continues at coordinate 28,108,039 of CM029919.1, forward strand.
TGCTAGGAGGACCTTACAAAAGACAGAACACAAAACCTGAATTTAATAAACTCAGAGAGGGCGATGTACTTCTGAGGTTAAGACACTATAAGGCCACTAATCTGTCAGGAAAGATGACCCTGGAAAAAATACCATTCTACATATGTCTATTTGCAAGTATTCATTATTTTTTCTAAATGTTGCTATATAAAAGTGTTAGAGGGGGAGCTCTGACCCATTTTGCTTTATAAGAGCATGGAACTCAACTGAACAGAGGCAGTGCACGGGGATCTACAAGTAAGCCATGCAAAGATCAGATACACGAACTTCCCTGTACCTTGGAGACAATTTCAACTTTAGCTGCTAAAATAATTAGAAGCAGGACCAATCTGTCATGCCCAAAAGAAATGCTTTAAGTACAGCCAGATGCGTATTACAGAGGGCAAAACAAATCATGAAATCAACACACAATTTGAATTTGAAAATACAATTTACCAGCTAGCCACTTCCATGTTTATGCAAGAAGAAACATAATTAGTACTGTGCAAACTGGGAAGCTTAAAAAACAAACACAAAAGACACCTCTCAGAAAGCATTATTATTTTTTGACTCATTACTGTAGAGGCAGCATTGCCTCTATGGATGGGTTTTATATTGCTTTGCTTTTGTTATTGCGTAAGATAGCAACCCAAAATCTGAAAGCTGTTTTGTTTGTCTGAGAATGAGCTCCTCAGATGTGAAAAATAAACAGCACTGTTGATTTGAAAGCAGAATACAAAGACTGAAATGTTAAGCATAGTTTATTCCAAGCTGCATTTTATTGAAAAAAGGGAAAAAAGTAGATTCTATTAATACTTAAAAAACAGTAAAAATACAACAATTATAATATTAACACTTATTATCTGTGTATAAAGACAAAATCAATTCAGCCAGTGTGTTTACATAGAACCACTAAGATTAAATAGCAGAAATCCTACAAAACATCATAGGCAGAGACATTTTGCATCAATCACAAAGTAACATTATGGTCTATTCCTGCTCTCCCTACATTACTTGGAATTGAGAGCAGCATTAAAAACAGAACTGTGCTCACTTGCATTTATATTTATAGCTATATGAGGGCAACCTGGCAGTTATATTTGTTTTTAACCAGAGAGATTGAATGAAGCTGTAAACCAGGAGAATGTCCCAAAACTTCACACAGATGGATTTGATCCATCTTATTCATGCTTGGAAGCTCAACAGTCAAATAGTATGAGCAAATTTTTTCATCTACTAACCTGATTTTTTTCTCCTATTTCTCATTTCTCTAGGACCTTTTCCCCTACATGTCTGATATATCACTCTCTAGTAAAGGCCAGACAAGTTCTGAGCAACTGAGGTGTTTACCCCAACTTCTAAGAAAGAATTCCATTTTATTTTAATACTACACTTCATTTTCATGATCTCCAGCAAGAACTGCTAGAACATAGGACTTCCCATAACTGTTTTCCAGCAAAGAGACAGATATCCTCTACAGACTCTCTTCAAAACACCAGAAAACACAGGCTCCAAGCCTCAGAACAGGAAAAAATACAAGGTTCCATATGCTGGCAGGGTCACAAATGCAAAGAGCACAAGTTTCTCATTCCCTATCAATGTTCAAGCGCACTGAAATAAATGTTTTACAATTCTTTTTACTTACCCCCTATAAAAGACAACACATTAAATAAAAAAAATAGAATTAATTTCTACCTCAATCTGGGTGGTGTTATCATGTCCCCCTTCAAGCAGCAGATCCGTGAAACCCCCTGGCTCAGAGGAATCCTGTCCCATGCTAGCTCTGTTGGTGTCAACTGATTTGAGAGACTCTGAATGCCTTCTCCACCTGCGGATGCTTACATGTGAATCCACTCGCATATTTTCCTCCACTCTAGGGAAGCTCTGAACAACTTCATAGAACCCACCTGTTTGGAAAAACAAACCAACAAACCAACAAGATAATAAGCAAATGGAACTTTGGTTTACTAATAATAACTGAAAAGCTAAGAGTAGTATATATTTTTTTAATGTTTCGAAAAACTCATTAGAATCAACATTTAGATTTCTGATAAAGTTTCTACATGTCACAACAACAACATGAGAATATAAAAGGATAGCATGTTATACTTCTACAGAATTTAAGGATTTGGACCAAGTTTTGCAGTCTCCTCTAAAGATGCTAAATGTTTTATTTTCCTGCTTACTTTATGCCTTGGAAAAGTTTTCCCTGTAACCTTTGTCATTTTGATACCTGTCTACTCATACGTGTCACTTTACAAAATAAAATAAATCTAAGAAAATGAAACAATCACTTAACAAAAGCAGAAGAGGCAGACAAACACTGGTAGGGACTTAGCTTTTGCTATTGATTTTATGTAAAAAGAATTGGAAGCCTTGTGAAAGGCAAATAAACATTATGGAAGGCATGAAATTCTCATAAACGTCTGTTCCAGCACAAAAATAAAGCTGCCCTGTTGTATAAGTGATAAATGTAAATGATGTGCGAAGTCTGCAGTCACCCGCTATATCCTCTGCAAAGGGTAAGTGGTTGGGTAGTGTGCTTTATGTATTCCTTTTGAACTTTCTTCATGCTCATTCGCAATTTCTTCATGCCAGTAAAACTATCACCAAGACAAACACAACTTCTTCAGTAGTTTCCAGTTTGCCCAATCCAAAAGGCAATAAAAGTACTTTTTGTTAATTTATTTCAGTTAACACCATCAAGAGGGGATAGAGCAATTTTGCATACTTTGCACTAAAAATTATATATGCTTTTTGTACTGTCTTTGCAGCTAAAGGGAGAGGCAGAGGGGTGCTCTGTACTTTTTATGTGTCAGGAAGAAGGGGTCCTCATTAAAAAAAACCAACCAACTATGAGGTTCCAAATGAACTCTCAAGACAAGTGGCAAAGTAAAAGAAAAGTACTTAAAGGATAGACTGGTAAATAAAATTGTAGAAAGATTTCCATTGCTTCTGTTTGGTAGAAACATCTGAGCAAAAGCACTGCTTCCAAGGTCTTACTGAAGATCATATATGTTGTCTATGTACAGAAGAGACAGAAAACCAGAAAATTACCTATCAAAGGTTTACCTGAGAAGTAAGATTTTCCTGCATCATAAGAGGAGCAGCTACAGGAATCATGGATGTAAGAGAATCTGACATTATTCTTGACATACCAGAGAGTTACAGTACAGAAACAGTCTCTAACACACATTAGGCTCTGTGTGGTTCCATTTTCTCTACCAAATTCCCCATAATCTAGACTTATTTCCTAAGCTACTTGGTCACTCTCAGTCACACTGAAATTAATGTGAGTCAAAGATGATTTGTCACCTAGAGAAATCAGAATTTAATAGAGATGCAAAATGAGAAATCTTAGGCCATAACTTTTCTCAGACCTTCAATAATCAGACTTCTTTTAATTGGTGGCTTTTTGAAACCCATTTCCTTCCATTTCTCGAAAGCCTTAGAACACTTGCCTTCAAGAAATTGCCACCACACTCCCTGTTTTATCAAGCAGTCAGCTGCCGGATGCAGAGGTACAGCTTAGCAGATGAACTACTTATTCCTCCACAGTCCTTATCAGAATCTATTCAAAGCTGCTCTCCCTACTTCAGGTTGGAGGCACTTACCATGCTGTTTATGGGAATAAGCGCATCAGAAAGCTGACAGACACAGCAAACTTCTCAGACACACAGATCACAGGTAGACACTTTCTGCCTGCAATATGCAATGCCTGAGGCTGGATCCATGGAGGCAGTGTTTGCCTCCTGCCTCAGCTGAGCCTGTGGCACCAAGACATCACAGCACCTTCCATGAGGCATGGGCAGAGTTAGACACTTACAGATGGGGATCCCAGGCCACAGTACAACATCGATGTGGCTGCAAAACCCCACTCCTTTTTTCTGGAGCATTTCTCCTGGCTGCCCTTGATGGCTCAAAAATCACGTCCAGAGAGAGAAGCAAAAAACATATTTACTCCCATTTTACACTCCCACCACAGCCTACTCTTTTTATGGCAAGTAATCAACATGTTTAGACAATCACCTAATTAGGAAACAGAAAATGTGAAAGTTATGGGAGGGTCTTAAATCCTATTCACCTCAGGCTGAGCCTTTTCTGTAAAGGAAAGCAATTATCTTTCTTCTCCCACATCCTGAATAAAAGTGAAAGTGATTTCTAAGCTTTAAGGTGTTGTAACATAAACTGCTTTTTAACACAATAACAATATATTGCTGAAGAGAAGAAGATAAACACATTGGGGTATTTCCACTGGCTTGGGAATTCTGCACATTTTTCTCTATAATTTTCTTTTACAATATAATTGCATCATGGCATCTGCAAAATTTGGCATGGGACAAACTCCATTAGAGAACTTTTTGATGTCCTCAGTGCAAAACTTTTATCCTATTTCAACTGTTTTAATTATGTGATTTTTGTCTAGAAAAATAGAAAATATTCTAAACCATATTGTTACTGCTATTGCATTGATAAATATTATTTTACAGGTACAAGCTACACTGACATAAAGAAGCTTAGAGTCATCTAACTGCACTCAGAATGCATTATATCTGTCTAAATTTTTAGTAGAAAGAATTAAAAGCATGAACTGATAATGTTTTCAGTTTAAAACTAGTCTTTGGTTTTTTTTTTCCCCACCATTATCTGTGAAAGCTTCTACCAGTGTTATCACTTGACTAGTTAACTTTTCTGGACTAGCAGAGCAGAGATACTGAAGTTGCAATGTGACATAAAATCTGGATGTCTTTTCAGGGAATAAAGAGAGAAATTTGCTGTAGGCTTCTTCCTTCATTAAACCTTTTCCTTAAGCTACTGGGGATGGAGAGAGAGAAATAATAGGCTTGGCCAGACCAGCTCTGATCCAGTGTGATGTTTCTGGTTTATCCCGGCAGATCTCTAGTACTGAGAAAGTGACAAAGATTTTTTCATTAAACAAGCTGAGGAGGGTGTTTTCCTTTTATGTAAATAGAATTTAAATATATAAATTCTCATATAATGGGTAAATTAATTTTCAAGCTGATGAAGAAAAAGCATTCAGAAACCTAAGATTCCAATGCTTTACAAGTTAGAACTATTTCATGTTTCTGGTTCAAATCTCTCACATAAAAGGCATTTTAGAGGAAATGTACAAAATTATACTCTTATCTTTTAGATCTCTGAGCTTGCACCTAATTAACACTGAAGGAGAACATGTCATTCAAATCAATCGGAAAGCAGCCAAATGCTGTAATATCTGATTAATAATAAAACCATAAAATTGGCAAACATAAATGAGTAGTAACTTGTTCAACTGGTATGAACAGACACTCAGAACAAGAATAAGCCTTCAAATCTGCTCAAATTGGAACTACAGTTTTCAACTGATATTTTTATGTGCAAAGTACAAGAATGCTACATATAGTCCTGTTACTGGCATGAAGATACTTTGGTGTGAAGGTCTGTGTACCTGATATTATACTGTGATATTCTGAAAGTAGCTAAAATAGAGTGTAGATATTTCTAATGAATATGTAATTAAGCTGGTGTTTTGGTGTGATCCCTCAGCTCTTGCCCTTGAAGCTTTCAGAAAATCAGAAATGAAAATCATGTACTGCAGCTCCTTTCCCCCTTTGGTTACGTTAGAATCTAAAACTTCAACTCCGTGTTGAATAAAGCTAGAAGGGCAGCGGGATGGGGGTACGGAAAACATCTATAAGCAGCTTTCACTGCTCTGAGGTTATTTAGACTTACTGAATGACTGCTGGCAAATTCAGAAACTCTTGTCGCAGTTGGCCAGTTCAGCCTTTCATAGTCGATATGATTGATCAGAATTACCACCAAAGGTTTTAAGTGAATTGGGGCATCATTCACACAAACTGGAAAGACCTACACAGAATATTTAGAGAGAAGACTGATGAGGGGCTATAGGTGAAAATTACAGACTGACTCACTTCTCCCATCTAAGACAGGTGTTTCAAGTTTCCTTCTGTACAGCTTTACATGCTCACAGGAAAAAGACTTTTAAAAGGTTTTGGCATCTATTGGCTAAACCACCCTGCACCCAGATATTAGCTTTTGACTACATTAGCTTGCATTTTAAACAAGCTTTTACACTGTATTAAGGTATCCTGATGGAGAAGACAGAACTAAAACCTGTATTTTTTTGTACATCAGAAGCTGGACATAAATTTTGAGGTGGCTCTGCTAGTCTGAGGTTTTGGACAGGAAGACATGAATCTGGTACAACGAAACACACAGAACTGTTTAACACTTACATCATTAGCTGAGTGATGCTGAAAGTGGGCAACAAGCCAATATGTGGAGAAGTTTGTCTACTTCAATATTGTGGGTTATGCCAGCAACTCTTACACATTGGAAGTCCAGATTGGGCTATATAAGAAAGCTTTGCTGAAAGGGAAGAAGCTGCCTGACTATGGAAGGAGGCAAGGGTTGCCGGCTTTGCCAAGCCTCTCCTCAAACAAAAAAGGGAAAAATTCTAAGTAAATAAAACCAAAATGAAAAAGCAGAGCTTGACAAGCAAGATAGATCTGACTTAGTAGGGAAGCCTGGTCTGCACAGAGATTCATTTTGAATGAAGATCTAGGTCTCATTTTACAAGAAAAAAAAAAAAGAAACATTCAAGATTTTACAGACAGGAGAAAGAAAAGATAAAGAAAACCTGTTTTGAACCAAAAAGGGCAAACAGCTAAATGGTTTTCCACTCATTCGACTGTTTTGGGTTTTTTAATCCCCTTTCCCATAGGGTCAAAGGTTTGTGAAACATTTTAGCTCATCAGAATTTCAGAATCGCCATTCAGAAAAGCATGCGTTAATTACATTTCACGACAACACATATTTAGGCCAACTCTGAAATTTTTTACTAATTTCATAAATGCACCATAATCAACAAGACTTTCTTTTCTTTAAAGCACAGAAATATTCATATATTGAAACCACTACTC